>JARFIX010000080.1:0-1265503 GCA_036346125.1 Lycocerus yunnanus | reverse complement strand
GAAACCAACAGTGCATCCAAAATTGTTCAGTACCCGAAAAGAAACAAACATCACTAGAAAAGTAAAAAAATCCACGTTGTAGTGGTCTAAAAGTTTCAAATGAAGTGCAAGTAGAAACAGGAAAGCATGCAGGCCCACAAACCATAAGTAGAATTTTTAAAAATTTGAATAAAACGGGCGTTTGGCCAGAGAAAATCTTTTATTAATAACGTTAATAGGATTAAACTTTAAAATTTGCTTCAGAAGGAATCTACGTGGTGAATGGCGTAATTTTTGTTGATGATAGCAAATTTAACTTGATAAATTCGGATAGGCGAGTAATGGTGTGGCAAAACCTAACATGTAGTTAAGAAACGAAAATTTGTGTGGGACAGTAAATCATGGGCAAGGAATGTTTTAGTTTAGGGTGCCATTTCGGCTGTGGTAGGGGGAAGTTTGGTATTTATAGACGATATAATGGATTGCTACAAATATCTAGACAATCTACAACAAAATTTATTTCAAAATTCTGAAAAATTAGGTATAAAAAACACTTTTAAATTCCATCAAGACAATAACCCCAAACATAAATCATCTTTAATTTAGGAATATCTTTTATACAAATGCCCCAAAGTAACTTAGCCCTCCCTAATCACCAGACTTAAATCTCATTGAGAATTTATGGGACGTTTTGGACAAAAAAATCCGTGAAACTCCGATCAATCCAATACAAGAATTGAAACAAAGATTCCAACAAAAAAGTGTGCTAATAACGCTCGATTATTTATCGAAAATTATTAGTAACATGTCAAAACGGCTAAGGTGTGTTAAATAACAGAAGGGCTATGCAAAAAAATATTAAAAAACCTACAAAATTACTTTATTAAGGCGTATGTGTGCAACTTTTTGTTAAGTGTGCGAAACCTTTTGTAACTATATACAATTGGTAAGTGGATGACTTTTCTCGATTATTTTAATATTATAAATAAATTTTACCTACTTTTTTGTGTGCTATGTAATTATAATTGTTGGTTCTTTAATATACTTTTAAAAAAATATTGTTTTTTCCCAAAATAACTCAGTAAAACAATAATATATGATAAATTTGATGTAATTTTATGGGGTGGGCAAAACCTTTTGTTACTCACTGTATATGTATTTCTTATGGAAAAATTGCAATTTTCAAAATGAAATTGTGGCCTTATTACAACTCCGACAAGATTGATCCTCACCTTAAAGAGCTTGTATTTTTGTGTTCTTTCGTTTGGTCAAGCCATTTTTATAGGGAAAAGTGTATTTTTGAGTTCGGGATTCTTAACTCTAGCCTAAAGTTCTTATTTTAACCACAGTCGAACCAGGTATTCTGCATTAGTAGTCAATGCACTTAACCATCGTGCCCTTGCGTTCACTATAAGCGCAATTATTGTTTTTCTATATATTGTTTATCAAGATAAACAACAAAGTTTTAACTTTTACGAATTGTTATGTGGGGATTTATTATTATATTGCTTTATTTTATTTAGCCATTATTAACTAATAATAGTCTAGTTTGATAAAAATTAAGTGATAAGAATTATGTTGCACTTATATTACTTAAACTTGGTAATAAACAAAGTATAGTAAATCATTCACCTGCATATTTAACTTCATCAAATGCTTTACGTGCTTTTTTAAGTTCTTCATTCATTGTTAATAAATCTTTAACTCTAGCATACTTTCGTGCATCTTTGGGGAAACTAAGAAAACTATATCCTCTACTTGTACTCTCCCAGTTCGACCAATTTCCATAGCCCTAATAATATAATTATATAAACAAAACCATATCTTTTTAATTAATACTTACTTATGTGTCATTTCTGTAATGAATTCAATAACTAGGTCTTCAATTATGTCTACACTCTCTGTGTAAGGATTCTGATCATCGCCAAATCCATACATCATGCAACGTAATTCTTTACTAAATAATCGTTTTCTTCCAACACTGCATAATGCTAAAGTAGTTTCCGAGCCATCCTCTTCTTCAAACTAAAACTTTCTAACGTTATTGCGGGCTATTTTTAAATGATAAAATTATTATTCCTTACCTGTTCTTCCTCCGGAAGAGTGGCCATTACTACTCTTCTAAGTACTTGTATTTATAATAACGTAACGAATAAATTCCAAGTATTTTAGTTGTTTCACCTTTTTAATAATTATTTTAAATTATGCACCGTTGCTATAAACTTTATAGGTACTTCTACCAAACTTCTACTTTATAACCATAAAATATTGCTGATAATTACAAGTAAACAGTGTGCGTAAATGACAACATGAAAACCAAACTTACACAATGGCTGCGTTCAACTTATGTGCTGATAAAGAGCGCTACTTACCAATTGTTATATAGAGGGTGTCGCAATAAGAATGCACAATTTAATTCTTGAATAAGACACATTAGAATTTGAAACTGAAAATGTAAACATTTTATTTTAATCTAATCATGCCCGATTTCTTCACCTAGGGATATCTATTAGATAATCTATCTATTAGATAAATTAAAAGCAACCAATCAGACAGCAGAAAACAAAAACAATTAGAAATATGACTGGTTACTTCTTTTATTTTTATCTAATAATTATCTCTAGGAGTCATCCATTACTTACATAAATTAAAAATTAAAAAAAAAGGGCCAAACCCCTTTTTTTTTAAAAAAATTTGGGTTTTTAAATTTTGGGTTTCAAATTTTTTTAAATTTTAGGGCCCTAAACCTTTTTTTTTTTTTAGGTTTTGGTTTTTTTTAAAAATTTTGGAACCTTTTTAAATTTTTTAAAAGTTTTAAATTTTTTAAATTTTTTATTTTCTTTTTAAAAAAATTTAAATTTAAAATTTTTCTTTTTTTTTTTAAAAAATTTTTGGGTTTTTTTTAATTTTTTCCAAAAATTTAACCAAAAAAACAAAAAAATTAAATTTTAAATTAAAAAACCCTTTTTTTTTTAAAAAAAAAATTTTAAATTTTCCTTTTTTTTTTTAAAAAAAAAATTTTTCCAAAAATTTTTTATTAAATTTTAAATTTAAAAAATAATTAAATTAAAATTTAAAAATTTTTCAATTTTTTTTTTTTTTTAAATTTTTTTTAAAAAATTTTAAAAAAATTTTTTTCCAAAAAACCCAAAATAATAATTAAAAAAATTTTTTTTTTGGGGGAAACCTTTGGGGGTTTTTGGGAAAATTTTAAACCCAAAACCCAAAAATTTCCCCAAATTTTCCCCTTCCCAAAAAAGGGTTTTTTTAAAAAAATTTTAAAAGGGAAAAAAAAGGGGGGAAAAAAAAAAACCTTAATTAAATTAAATTAATTTTAATTTTTTACCAAAAAAACCCTTTTTTAAATTTTTTTGGGAAAAAAAAAATTTGGGGGGGGGGAAAAAAAAACCCAAAATTTTAAAAAAGCCCCTTAAAAACCGTTTTAAAATTTGGGAAAAAAATTTTTTCCCCTTTTTAATTTAAATAACCATAAAATATTGCTGATAATAAAAGTAAACAGTGTGCGTAAATGACAACATGAAAACCAAACTTACACAATGGCTGCGTTAACTTATGTTGATAAAGAGCCCACCAATTTTTTAGATGTAAAAGAATGCACAATTTAATTCTTGAATAAGACACATTAAATTTGAAAAAATTAATATTTTTTATTTTAATCTAATCATGCCCGATTTTTCACCTAGGGATATCTATTAGATAAAATCTATTAGAAAATTAAAAAACCAATCAAAATGCAAAAAAAAAATTAGAAATATGGTGGTTACTTTTTTTTTTTTTTATTAATAATTATCTCTGGGTCCCTTTTACAAAATTTGTTAAAGAAAGAAAATGTTTTTTTGAACTTCGAATGGCAAGGTCATTTAGAAATTTTCCAATAAGTTAAAATTTTAAGATTTTTAATTTTATAGTCATTGAAGTGTGCCCTTCCAAATTTTGAAACAGTTTGATAAGCTTTATAACACTTCGTTTGATACATTATTGATTTTATTTTCAAATAATTTTCAACATTAATTTAAAAAAACTACTTTTTTTTTTTTTTAATTTTTTTAAAATTTTTTTTTTTTCCCAAAAAATTTTTTTTAAATTTTAAATTTTTTTTTTTTTTTTTAATTTTAAAAACCAAAAAAAAAAAAAAATTTTTAAAGTTTTTTTTTTTCCCAAAATAAAAATTTTTTTAAAATTAAAATTTTTGGGTTTTTTTTTCCCATTTTTTTTTTTTTAAAAATTTTGGTATAAATTTTTAAAAAAAAAAAAAAATTTTTTTAAAATTTTAAAAAATTAATTTTAAATTTTTTTCCCCCCAAAGCCCCTTTTTAAAAGGGGGAAAAATTAAATTTTTTTCCAAAAGGAATTTTAAAAATAACCCCAAAACTTTAAAATTTTTTTTAACAAAAAAAAGGGGGGTTTTTTCAAAAATTTTTTTTTTAAAATTTTTTTTTAAAAGATTTAAAATTTTTTTTTTAAATTTTAAAATTTTTTTTTTTTCCCTTAAAAAAAATTTAAAATTTCGGCCCCAGGCCCCCTTTTAAAAAAAAAAAACCCCCTTTTTTCCAAAAATTTTCCCAAAATTTTTTTTTTAAACCCTTTTAAAAAAAACAAGCAAATTTGGGGAAAGGGCCTTTTTTTTTTTAAAAATTTTTAAATTTAAGGGTTTTAAAAATTTTAAAAAAAAAATTAAAAATTTTTTTTTTTAAAAAATTTTTTTAAAATTTTTTTTTTAAAAAAAAAAAACAAAATTTTAAAAAAAAAAAAAATTTTAAAAAAAAATTTTAATTAAAAAATTTAAAAATTTTTTTTAAATTTTTTTAAATTAATTTTAAATTTTAAAAGGGTTTTTTATTAAATTTTAAAAAGGGTTTTTTCTTTTTTTTCCCCTTAAAAAAATTAAAAAATTTTAAAGGAACTTTTTTTTTTGTTTTTTGGAAATTTTTTAAAAAAAAAAAAAAAATTTTTTTAAACCAATTTTTTAAAGGGTTTTTTAAACCAAAATTTTTTTTAAAAAAAAAGGGGTTTTTTATTTTTTAAAAAAATTTTAATTTTTTTGGGAAAAATTTTTTTTTTTTAAAAAAAAAAAAAAAAAAAAAAAAAAAATTTGGTTTAAAAAATTTTTTTTGGAAGGGGAAAAAAATTTTTAATAAAAAATAAAAAATTTTTAAAAATGGGACTTATGGACTATTTCATTATTATTCACTAGTCGTGCTTTAACCATTTTGTAAAAATTGATATAAATACGTATTATACTATCTTTTCAAAGTGATTATCTTTTCAATGTGACAGTAGAATATGTGACAATACTTTTTCCACTTTTGCAAATTTTGACATAATTTCAAAACCCCCCACTTTTCTAAAAATAAGCAAATATGTAAATGCCGTATCTACGGAAACATTTTTAAACTGCAAATCTAAAAGATTTTTTTTAAAAAAATATTTTAAAAAAAGGAAAAAAAAAAAAAACCAAAAATTAAAAAACCTCCAAAACTTTTTGGGAAAGGGCCCTTTTTTGGTTTAAAATTTTAATAAAAAAATTTTTTTTTTTTTTTTTTAAATTAAAAATTTTTTTTTTTAATTTAATTTTAAAATTTTTTTTAAATATTTTAAAAAATTTTTTTTTAAAAATTAAAAGGAAAAAAAAAAAAAAAAAAAAAATTGGCCCTTTTTTTTTTTTTTTAATTTTTTAAAAACCCAATTTTAAAATAAATTTTCCAAAAAAAAGGAAATTGAACCTTCCCTTGGGAAATTTTTTTTTTTTTCCCCTTTTTAAAAAATTTTTTTGGTTTGGGAATTTTCCCCCAAAAAAATTTTTTTAAACCCAAAACCCCTTTTTGAAAATTTTAACCCCTTTTTTAACCAAATTTTTTTTTAATTTTTTAAAAAAAAAAGTTTTTTTCCGTTGTTTGGGTTTTTTTTTTTTTTTAATTTTTTTAAATTTAAAATTTTAGTTTTTTTAAAAAAGGAAATTTTTTTTTTAAAGGGGAAAAAAAAAAAAAATTTTCCAAATTTCAAATTTAAAGGCTTTTTAATTTTTTCCCCCCTTTTTTTTTTTAAAAATTTTTTCCCTTTTTAAACTAAAAAATTTTTTTTAATTTGAAATTCCAAACTTTTTTTAAAAAAAAATTTTTAAAATTTTTAAAAAAATTTTTTTAATTTAAAACAAATTTTTCAACTTTTAAAATCGGAAAAAACCAAATTTTTTAAAATTAAAAATATTTAAAAAAAAAAATTTTGAATTACAAGATTTAATTTTCGTTACTAATGAGTTATAACAGATTTTTAAACTGCAACTCTTAATAGATAATTTGTAATACATTGAAATAAGCTTTATTTACTTTACTATTTTCAAAATATAAAAACTGAACCGTTCCGCAGGCCTGTTTTAATTTTTTATTCATTAACTATAAATGTTTTAACTTGTAATTATAAAATATTATACAAATGTTCAAATTATCTGCCCAAATTAAATGGTTTAAAATGAATAATTATTATGCAAATATGTTATTTAAATTTTTAGTTAATTATAGTTTTAAATAATTATTATTTATATTAATTTAAATAGAATATCATTTTGAAAAAAAAATTACCGTATTTCAAAAATTTCAGATAATTTAATTATAAAATGAAAAATGTCATAATTATTTAACCAAATTAAAAAAAATTTCAAATTGTTTTTAAAAATTAATTTAAAGGAATATAATATATAGATAATTAATTTAAATATTAATTTAAGATAAATATTAATTAAATAGATATTAGATTTAAGTAAGAATAAACCATCGTTATTGTATTCGCTTAAATAAAGATCGATGGAATAAATATTTACATTTCTAAATAGCAGCGCCAATATTTGAATTTGGAGAGATTAAAAAATTAATTAAAACAAAACATTATAAAATAATTTTGGAAATTTTTAGAAATGCAAAAATATACAATCCTAGTCGACCTGAATTATAAATTGAAAAGAAAATATAGTGAAGGTAATAGACCAATGAAAATCTAACAAGATAACTTTTCACAACACATTACCAACACAAACATTAAAAAAAAAATAGGATCGCATTCAGCAACATCGTCGAATGAAAAAAATACCAAACAAAAATTATAATTTCTACAACTTACTGGATGATTTTTATTACATTTTGGAAACCGCAGGTAAAAGTTTCGAGAATGGCCACCAGTTTCGCTTAACTACGAAAACAAAATTTATTTACAATGCAATGAAAAGCGGTTTAAAAGTAATTTTAACCTTACATTTCGTAGAATTTATTTTTCTTTCGTAATCACGTCAGAAGAAATTGTGCATTCTCCAAAAATATCTCTAGGTAGTTTATCGAGGAAGATGCAAAAATTCTGGGTAAGTTTGTAATATCGTCAATATATTATGACGTAGCAGTGATAAAATTTTATTTTAATTCAGGAAAATGGTCCGTTTTTGACCGTAATAACATACATGCTGTCGAAGTCCAATGTTCGCAAACGTAATCGTTCGTTAAATAATTTAGATGTAAGTAATACGTTTATTTTAATTCCTTCAGCCCAATAGTTTAGCAGTAATAAAATTTTATTTTAATTCAGGAGCTGTCGAAGACCAACCACAAAATTAATCGTTGGTTGGATGATTTAGAAGTTAGTAATACGTTTATTTTAATTCTTTCAGCTTGATAGTTTAGCAGTGATAAAATTTTATTTTAATTCAGAAAAATTATCCGTTGCTGCCCGTACCATCAGACGAACTGTCGAAGACCGATGTTCTCAATCCTTGGTTGAATTATTTAAATGTAAGTAATACATTAATTTAAATTCTTTCAACTTGATAGTTCAGCAGTGATAAAATTTTATTTTAATTCAGAAATATGATCCGTTGCTGCCCGTAATATCAGACAAACTGTCGAAGACCAATGTTTGCAAACATAATCGTTTGTTAAATAATTTAGATGTAAGTAATACGTTTATTTTAATTTCTTCAGCCTGAGCTGTTCAGCAGTGATAAAATTTTATTTTAATTCAGAAAAATGATCCGTTGCTGCTCGTAACATCAGACGAACTGTCGAAGACCAACCACAAAATTAATTGTTGGTTGAATAATTTATATGTAAGTAATACGTTTATTTTAATTCTTTCAGCTTGAAGACGAGACGTTTCTCTAGTTTTCCTAATCAATTATGTTTTTGAATTTCAAAATATGGTTTCACTTCCAAGTTACAGTACTTGTACACGTGAACAGTATTCAACAAGTATTTCATCAAAAACTGTCAATTATTTTTCGTTATACTTGAAGGATAAAACTTTGTGGTTCCACTTTTAGTGGTATTCCATCGACACAGATGCCAAATTTTATAAAAAAGCAGGTATGAATCAAACAAGTTATTGTATTTGGTTAAATTTGTTTTAGTAGCTTTTTATTATGTACCTCAATCGTTACTTTTGTACCATGATATATTGAATTTTGAAGGTATGATTAATATGCGTTCTATTTTCGTCCTTAGACGTGCATAACGTAAGTTGGCATCTATTTTGCATTTATTTAACATTGCAGTATATGGGATTCTTAGCTCATTTTTGTTTGATCTTTATTTATTTTTGAATAAAAATATAAAATATTTAGTTCTCATACTAAAATCAATAATTCAGGGAGACTGTTGTATCTATGAACGGTTTTTTAATTTTTTTTAATCGGCTCTTGCTACAGGCGGATTTAAAAATGCTGCACGAACAACTCTTTACGTTAAAGTGCGACAGGACCAGAGAATCGTGCAGAGTTCTCTTTAGATATAGAGGTAGAAAATGTCTGCGTTGATAAATTAATTTAAAATTTATCCCTTCCAGATTGTGAGAGCCGTACCGCCAATACTAATTTTTAATGATGTTTTTAGTTTATTAAAATTCTTGCCAAAAAATACGACTTTAGTTTTATTTGTATAAGTGAAAATTGACTAGAGCCAACAAACAAAACTTAAAAACTAGTGAATAAATAATACAAATCTTTTCAAATTTTTTTTTGCATATAGTTTATATATAGGTAGTATGTATAGAAGGAGATTTTGCAAACAAGAGGTAGGAGGAGCCTGCGCAATATCATACCTTTAAAATTCATTATATCATGCTCCTGCACTGTTGTTAATTTTTTACCATCTTCAGTTCAATAAAATTGTTCCCAGTTCCATAAGATCCCTGATTCCTAAATGTTTCTTGCATGGCAAAAAAACATGCTTGCACGCTATATTAGATAGTTTAGAAACTATCGGTGAAATGATAATTTCTTGAAAAAAAATTTGTGGAATAGTTTTTTCAACGTGAAAAGTTAATTTTTGAATATTCATCTTAACCCAATTGCCAAAACTTTTTATGTTTAAGAAACTACTCTGAAAATTTTTGTTTGATATATCTTTTTGTGCTAATTCCAATAGCCTGTTTGTAGTTGGATGAAAATTTAGTACGTAGACATAGTTATGCAAAAAAAAAAGTTTAGGACGTTTTCTGCATCTAAAAAAAGCGTTTTTTAAATTAGCTTTTATATTCGTAGTTTTTCGAAAAGAGCAAACTTTTTGTAAAAAGCTGGGTTTTTAGTTTCAAAGTATTGCCAGCCTTTAGAAGGTATAAATATTTGAAATTTTCTTACTTAGCAATTTTTCAAAAATTTGTATGTTAGAGAAAAATAAGATACAACTCTTGCTATTGTAGTAAAAGGGGTGTGATATTAAGAAATTGTATTATATTTCTATTTCTGAAAATGTTTATTGATAGCTACTGTTTAAAAAAAAAAAGATTACAAAATAAAACTTTATACTGCGATACAAAATTAAACATGAATAACAGTTTTGTTGTTAACTAGTTTCAAAGTAAAGTAATAGTTAAAAATTGAATAGTTAAAAACTGCATATTTCTTTTCTTGAAAATGGAACTTCTTTCATGTTCAAGTACCCTTTTTTTGAGTTCCCACGAAATGTGAGAAACGCCGGGTCGCGAACTGATTACGTAACTGTGTTTAAGGGTGCTTGAAATCTTTAAGATAAGTGGATTGAAAATACCACTTATCGTCGATTTTGAACCATCAAATGGCGATCTATTAGAAATTTATTTAAACTAAAATTATGACGTCGACACTCGTAACAACATTTAATGATTTAAATAAATATTCGACCAAATTCAATTAATTTATCAACTTATATTGATATTGGATGTTCAAAATTATGGGATACTTTGATTATTAATGCAAGTGGAAATTAATTAAATTTGGTTTAAAATCTTAAATTTGAATGTAACAATGAAAATAAAATTATTCCATACTTATTGGAATTCGGCCGTTTGCTAAACTTAAGTATTATTACTCTATAACTTAAATCATCGACTTGTGGATGTTTGGCGGAGACTCAAACTAAGAAATTTTTTCAATCCCGGAATTCGAGCGCAGAATTTTCGTTCTATAACTTAACCAGAGATTACACCTATCCACTGCTGTACCGATTTCTATACAAAGCTTTCCAGGATTTTGTAATAAAAAAATTGTTATTTTTTAAAAACTATTTTGAAAATTAAAGCTTTGAAATTCTTTCTAAACCCGAGTAGCAGCAATCTAAAACATACAAAATCCGAGCAATGCTCTAAATTTCAATTAATTATAGGGTACAAATGATAGGCAATTGAACAAAAGAATTTTCGAGATGTTTGTGGCTTGATGGTTAGGTAGCGTAGTCTTTGGGAAGCGCAGTGAGGGACATTTAAATTTAATTTAATTTCTTTGGCGCATGTGTGCCCTTTAAATCGAATTTGGTTTCTACATTTCTCTTTGAATTTGGCGATTTTGGCCTTATTTGAATTATCACAACTAATTGGTTTATATATATAAATCGTTTGAAATCTGCCGTTTACTTAAGTAACAGGAAAGGCTTACCTATTTTTAAATTCTACAGCGCTGCTACGTTAACTAAAGTTTTTACAATTAAATTTGTGTTTTTATTTAAAGCTATGACTGTTATTTTAATAAAAGTTTGTACTGATTAATAATAATTATATTATTTTTAATGAATTTGCAATAGTTTTATAAATTTATATTAAAGCTTGAACGACTTTTTACTAATTTCGTCTTAAGCGAGTCGAAACTTGCTTGATTATCGCGCTCTTTATTTGTTAATTGGGGTAGTTTTTAATAATTTTTCGCACGACCAGCTGCATTATAGCACATCTTAGGGCAAGTGGATTTTATTTGATATTTTTAAAAGTTACAGCGCGTCTTGGCTGTTTTACTTTATTATTTGAACGAGTTCCACTAATATTTTAATTATTATTTGGATGATATTTATTTTAATAATTAGCAATTTATTTTACGTTAACATTATAGGAGGTGGGTGGTTGTTACAATGGCGTTCCTACAAATATCGATGAAGAAAAACGAATGATAGATTACAGCTATGTCTGTGATACTTCCAAATCATCATCTGATGATATCGACTCCCAAGCCTTAAGTATTAATCGCAGTAACACAGACGTGAGTTACGAGATGCTGCGTTTAGAGGCCCATGCTGAAGCTGTTTTTAGTTCCTGGTTTGACGAAGTAGAAGAAATTATTCCCAAATCCAAGAAGGCCAAATCTATATGAGCCTTTTCTAGAAAAGTGGGGTGAGTCTTTAAAGTTTCATAAATATAATTTTAATCTCCCCAGTTTTTAGTTTCAGATAATTGAACCTATGCGTTGATATAGCAACGGTTGACGTCTTGCTTCTTAGTTAATAGTTTATTTTTTAGTTATAGTTAATAGTTTTAAAGTTTAATTTTTATGAATCTTTAAGAAAAATAAAGAAATCATGTATTAAGAAAAAATTAAAGAAGTTACAATAATTAAATTTTTCTGACTACTTATAATATAGCTCGACCCGCGAGGGGAATATTTCTACGAAATTTGTGTTTTGAAAAAAAAAGTAACCGTTCCAAATAAAAATAACTTAAAGTACGTTTTCATTTTTTAGCAGGTTTTCTCTCTGGAAGACCAAATTAACTAATCTTTGTACGATTCTTTCTGATACCGAAGACTCGTTTCTTTGATGCTTTTATATCCTTGTAATTTAGGTATGGTAATCCAAGAGCAGCACTACTGCTCAGGAAAGACATTAACTTTGTTCCCATTCCAGAATTCAACACCAGGGACCTGGCAGCTGCCGTGGTTGAACTCCCAAGGGAGGGAGGCAAGAGGTCTATAGTAATAGCCTCAGCCTACTTTCCGGGAGACGAGACCAAGGTACCACCAGAGGAAGTACAACGCCTCATAAGCTGGTGTCGAAAGGGGAACAAACACCTACTTCTGGGCTGCGATGCAAACGCACACAACGAGATCTGGGGCAGCACAGACACCAATAACAGAGGTAAGGACTTACTTGAATATATTTGTTCTAACAATTTAGACATTATAAACAAAGATAAAAGCCCACCTTTATAAACGCGATTCGGCAAGAGGTAATCGACCTCACACTGGCCACTTCGTTTATAAGTCAAATCTTAAAACTGGAAAGTGATGGAGGAGGCATCCTTCTCTGATCACGCCTCTATCACATTCGACATAGAGAGCACAAAAGTGGAAATGGTGAAATGTAGAGTGCCGAAAAGACGGACTGGTGCCTCTATCAAGAGACACTAAGGACCGAGCTAGAAGGCCTCCGATACGAAGTAGCCACCACGGAGGACCTGGAATCAGCCTCTAACCACATTAGTCAGTGCATAATGAACTCTTATGAGGTCAGCTGTCCACTGAAAAAGAAACATCTCTCGAGATGTACCTTGGTGGAATGCAGAACTGAGAGACTTAAAGTCATAGCCAGAAAAGCATTCAATAAGGCCAAAAGGATAGGCCTATGGGAAGAATATACAAAAGCCCTAACAAGGTACAATATTGAATTGAGAAAATCAAAAAGACAATCATGGATGCGCTTCTGCGAGGGGATAGATAAAACGGCCCCAGCAGCGCGCATTCAGAAAGCTTTGTCTAAAGATCACTCAAATACCATTGGACTCATAAAACAGCCCAATGGTGCTTACACCGATAGTATCGGGGAAAGTTTAAATGTGTTACTAAAAACACACTTTCCGGGATCTACGATGATAGCGACAACAAACCTAACGCACGAAATGTCCCCTGGATCACATTCCAGCAGGGATAGCAGAAGGTTAGCAGGAAAAATCTTTACTTTAGAGAAAGTAAAATGGGCTATTAGTAGTTTTCAGCCCTACAAGTCACCTGGATGGGATGGAATCTTTCCGGCCCTACTTCAAAAAGGCATAGACTTGATCGCTCCTTGCATAACGGCAATATTCAAAGCCAGTTATTCAATGGGATATATACCCACATCATGGAGAAAAGTGAAAGTGGTATTCATACCAAAATCGGGCAGGAGGCCTCCCGAAGAGGCCAAATCATATCGCCCGATAAGCTTATCCTCCTTTCTCCTTAAGTCAATGGAGAAAATTATAGATAATTATATTAGAGGCGAATCGCTTAAAAGGACGCCGCTTCATACTAAGCAATTTGCCTATCAACCAGGCAAAGGTACGGTGGATGCACTTCACCACCTTGTAAGAGGAATTGAAAAATCTCTTGCAGAAAAAGAAATCGTTGCAGGAATATTTATAGACATAGAGGGTGCCTTTGATAACACCTCAAATAAGTCTATAAAGAACGCTGCTGCGAGACATGGCATTGAGCTACCCACGATAATCTGGATAGAATCAATGCTAAAAAGCCGCATAGTAACGGCCTCACTAGGAGGGGAGGAAATCTCGATGGCCACGGCGAGGGATGCCCACAGGGCGGGTGTTGTCACCACTCTTGTGGTCCGTCGTAGTGGACGACCTACTGAAGAAATTAACTGATGATGGATTCTGCGTATTGGGATATGCAGATGACATTGTCGTTACAATTAGGGGCAAGCATGAAGGCATAATATCAAACCTAATGCAAACTGCCCTAAACAAGATAAAAGAATGGTGCGTAAAGGAAGAGCTCACAGTGAATCCTTCAAAAACCATCATAGTTCCTTTTACTAAGCGTAGAAAATGAACCTTAAAGCGCCGCAGCTTTGGGGTTCATTGATACCTTTTTCCGGAGAAGTGAAGTATCTGGGGGTAACCCTGGATGCCAAACTCACATGGAAACCTCATGTGGACAAAACTCTTTCCAAAGCAACGGGAGCCTTCTGGGCCTGTCGCAAACTTTTTGGAAGGAACTGGGGACTAAGACCAAAATGATCCATTGGTCATATACATCAATAATAAGACCCATTGTCACATACGCATCACTCGTATGGTGGACAAAACCAATGAAATAACGACACAAAGCAGATTACAGAAGCTGCAAAGATTAGTGTGTCTGGGTATTACAGGGCTATGTGCACAACCCCAACCGCGGCTATAGAGGCACTCTTAGATCTGTCACCTCTTCACCTACGGGTGAAGAGAGGCCTACAAACCGCCATAAAAATCACCCAAAATAGGAAATTCAAACCGGGAGACAGAACAGGTCACCTAAAGATACTGGACTATTTAAAGCCAGATCTACTTGAAAAACCTTGGGACATAATTCCAAAACCTTTGACTTTGAGACGCCGTACAAAGTTGTTATTCAGGACCGAGCTACGGCGAAAAGTCAAACAATACAAACGGACACAAAATCCTCCAACTGGTACACAGATGGATCAAAAACTGAATGGGGAACAGGCATAGGCATATATGGCCCAAGATATGAGGCATCCATAGCCTTAGGTACCTACCCAACAATCATGCAAGCTGAAATACTTGCAATTGCATTATGTGCCCATGAGTGCCTGCAAAGGAAGGTAAAGGGAAAGCAAATAAACATAATGTCTGACAGCCAAGCTGCGATAAAGGCACTAGAAGCCAATAGCTTCGAGTCCCTGTCCACCTGGGAATGCAGACAATCCTCAAAAACTGGCAAGGGCAATAAAATTGCCCTCCGCTGGGTGCCAGGGCATGAAGGAATTGAGGGAAACGAGATGGCTGACGAGCTAGCCAGACTGGGCTCAAATGCTACCCCTATTGGACCCGAACCCTTCTGTGGGCTATCCAAAGCACTTAGGGGAGGCGGTCCAGAGGTGGGAGGCAGAGAGCAAAATATCCTCTGGCATAATGCACCAGGACAGAGACAGGCGAAGAAATTCATAGAGTACTCGACTGAAGAAGCTAAAAAGCTTCTTCTCTTATCAAAGAACGAAATTAGACTCATTACGGGGCTGCTCACTGGCCATTGCCAGGTGAGATATCACCTCAAAAAAATGGGTTTTGAAGAAAATAATGAATGCAGACTCTGTGAATCGGAAATTGAATCGGCCGAGCACATTCTTTGCACTTGCACTGCACTAACTAGACTTAGGCAAAAATATTTGGGACAAACACAACTGACACCAAGGAGGTGAAAAGCAAGCCTCTTAGGACCATTCTTTGTTTTGCTAGCAAGATTGAATTCCTAAAAGCCAATTAGAAGGGTTATGAACAAAAGATCAAAACTGGTCGCAGTTCTGTAAGGCACACATAGCCAATCGACCCCTAAGTACAATACAATACAATACAATCCTTGTAATTTCATGTTTTATTTTACACGCAAAAAATTTAAACTTGAAAATTGAAAACGTGTACTACTTTCAATTGAGAATGGAAAGTATTTACCGGCATTTGCTTTAAAATTAAATAAAATGCAGGTAAAAATTAAAAGAGTAATTCTGTACTTTCATAGATTGCTTTTGGTTTGAAAGTTACAAATCGGAAGTAAAAATAAACCACTTAATAGCAATAATTTGCCGAGTTTTCAAATCAAAAGCTGCTACTTTCATTTTCAAAGTAAGAGCAGTTTGTTTTGTAGCAGTGAGAGAGATAAAATGCAATTTAGCATTTTATAATGTAATTCTGAATGCGCTGCTGCATTACGTCTGAAGTGTTCGCAAAGGTACTTATTTTTAATTAAAAATGAGTAATGTTTGGCAGTTGTTATCGAATGAACATATGTACATATACAAGGTGTCTTGTAACAATAAAGAGCCTCCGAGTTGGTGATATTAGAAGACACTTTTATAAAACATATTTTTAAATAAAATTTTTGCCCTAGTCCTAACCCTTGGGGGGGTACCTACCTTTAAAGTAATTTTTTTAATTTCTGCCTTTAAATTATTGATTTTATAGTGTTAATGGATTATAGATTTTCTAAAGACCATTTGCTTATCTACAAACTAGTTCATTATCTCTATCGTTTAGAATCAACGAATTTCGATTTGTGAATTAAATTAATTTTTTAGTTTTTGTTACGAATCCTGTATCATTTAAACAAAACTACGTACAAAAAAAAACTAACGCCCAAATTTGGATGGAAAATTTAACGGGCCATAACTTTAGTCCTGTACAATTTTTTGGAAAACCTGTAGTAATTCACATTACTAGGTGCGCTTTTACTAGGGGTGAATTAAATAAACTAAACTTGAAAGATTTATGAGGCACATCTGCTTAAGAAATGATCGAGATTCTAGGTATTTGATACTCTTATCTGGGCATTTGCATGTACCAAGTTGATAAGTGTCTCGAAATATCTGGAAAAGCCATTAAGATCTGGCCTATCTCGGACTTAAGCGGATGTCAAATATTAAAAAAATTGTAAACCTATCATCACCACATCTGGACGCTTGAAGATATGAAATTTAGGAATTCGTGGGAAACTTACCCCGGGTCATACCCTTACAAAACAAAGGTGGGTGCCGAGATTATAAATATAGGGCATTTTTCAATCTTAGGGTCATTCGAGATTCTAGATTCAAGATTCAGTCATTAGTAGGCCCTCAATATTCATTCAAAATTCGGTCATTAGTCGGCATTATATTCGGGACTTTAGTTATATTTTTTTTATCCAAACTTTGATAATATTTTTTATTAAATAAAATTCGAATTTCAATCGTGACGCGCTACCTAAAGTGCAAGTCAACGTTCAAGCGTCCAGACCTACCAGTAGTAGTACCAGTAAATAATTACTTAAGGTAAGTCACGTATTTAAATATTTATACTATTAAATTGCAATCTTCTTTGTGTCCTATGTAAACAATTTTTAAGTCAATACATAATCATATTTAAATTGCATTTAATTAAAACCAAATAATTCCTTAACCAACCCCTTTTACTAAAGAAAGATAGGTAAGTTGAGAGAAAAGTGTTTACCCTGCGCTTCCGAGTCATGGCCGCTTTAGATACGCTTACCGGCAAGTTTCCTGATTCTGGTGAAGAATAAAACAAAATCAGGTGGTGGCAGTACTACCTCGAGGAAGACATCGACCCCCTAGAAGATCCAAGGTTGTTACAAACCAACGCATTTCACAGAAAATTCCAACACAGTGAACAACAAGGTCGGTACAAAAAAATAATAAATTCACAAAAATTTATTTCAATAAATTTTCGAAATGACTACCCTCATTTTTAACACGCAAACGTACTCTTTTTAAAAGGTGTTTACTTCGGTCGTTACTTCCAGTTGTTGGAACGGGGGGTAGTCCACTTGATAGTGCACGATCAAAGACTTGATGTATATGGCAGTGTCCCCACCGCGAGCGTGCTGACGATCGGTCCTGTAGAGGGTGTATGAAACGAGTTTGGCGTTATCCCCGGTGGATTTCGTCAACCAGGATGAAATCCAGGTCGTGCTTTTGAGCGAAATTAAGTAGGAAAACTTTTTTGGGAGAAGGCCATCTGCAGTGATGTGGGTTGCTGTCTTTGTCTAGACATTGGCGGTCTGTGGATAATTGGCGGAAATTTTTGCAACAGCTTCTATGTTGCTGACTAGCGTTTCGTCGAAGTTTGCTGCTTGGAGAGCTTGGGTAAATGCTGCAACAAAAGAATTAATAATTCCGGCAGCGTTTCCTTGGAGACGGAACGCCTGAGGTGTTTATGGTGTTGTACGTTTCCTGTTAAGGAGCGTACCTACTGGCGGTTTCGACAAAGGGTACTTGCGGGCCTGAAAGAAAACGATAAACCACATTGGGAAATGGTATCCATAACAGAGAGAATATTGACAGTAGAATTGAAAAATGAGAGAGATGAAGTAAACACTATAATTGCTGCATATGGACCTAATGAAAACGAAAAGGTGGAGATGAAGAATAGATTCTGGGAAAACTTGGATATGGCAATAGAAAGCAGTAAAGGAAAGATATACATTGCGGGAAACTTTAACGGAAGAGTGGGAAGAAGTAGCACTAAAACAGAAGTAATGGGTAGAAATGGTGAGAAGAGAAGAAACAATAATGGAGATAGACTAATAAAATTTTGCAAGACTAATGATTTGATCATAGCAAATACCTTTCACAGTTACAAAGATAAACACAAATATACTAGACAAGGAAAGGTAGAATGAGAAAAATCAATAATAAACTATGTACTAATAGAAAGGAAAGATGGAAGAGATATAAAAGATGTAAAAGTGAGAAGAGGACCAGATATTTGTAGAGACCATTATTTATGTTAGTTGCTGAAATCAAAATAAATAACAAAGAAAAGAAACAAATACAAATAGGTAATCCCAAGAATGAATATGAAATAATAAAAACATATAAACTGCGTAATGAAATAACTGCAACGAAGAGCTTGTAACAAAAAAGGTAATAGAAATGAAAGTAAATACGCAATAAAGAAATGCAGAAAAAATGTGGACTGCCTATAAGACGATCGTTACAGAAGCAGCAAGAGAAGCATGTGGGACACTGAAGATTAAGAAGAATAATAAGCAAACAGCTTGGTGGGACGAAGAGATTAAAGAACAAGTAAAAATGAAAAAAGAAAAGTGGACAAAATACTTGCAAAACAGAACGGAAAATGCCTACGAACAATACAAGGAACAGAGGAAAAAAGTTAAGAAGATTGTAGAAACAGCGAAGAAAAGATGTTGGAGCGAGTTTGGAGAAAAAATGAAAAATGCCAGCAAAGACAACCAGAAGCTGTTCTACATAACACTGAAAAATATAAGAACAGAAAAAAGGAGCCTTACCATAGCAATAAGAGATGAAAAAGAAAACACACTGACAGAGGAAAAACAAATAATGGAACAATGGCGGGAGTATTTCATGAAGCTACTAAACGATACAGAGTCCCAAACACAAGAAACAAGGGAAAACCTGCTCGAGGAACTAATGAAAGAAACAGAGGAAGAAGATGAAATAACAATAGAAGAGGTAAAAGGGCTATTAAGTTCTTAAATTAAAGTCCTTAATTAAAGTCCTTAATTAAAGTCCTTAATTAAAAAGGCTATTAAGTCTATGAAAAATGGTAAAGTCTCGGAACATGATGAAGTGACAGTTGAGATGATGAAGAATATGGGTCCAGAGGGAATAGAAATGTTTTGGGAGATTTATAACAAAGCATGGAAGGAGGAAAAACTTCTAGATGATTGGTTAACAGGAGTAATATTGCCCATACACAGGAAGAATGACATAAGAGATTGTAATAATTACAGTAGAATAACGCTACTTAGTGCCGCAGTTAAAGCGTATAAGAAGATATTGGAAAATAGATTAAAAACAATTATAGAACCAACAAAGAAGCGCAGAGCAGATTTAGAAAGGAAAGATGTGCACAGGACCATATATTCACAGTAAAGGAAATTATACAGAAAACAATTAAAAACGGAACAACGGCATACTTAGCATTCATAGACCTAGAAAAAGCATTTGATCGCGTACAGAGAGCGGAATAACGGAACCTCGAATAAGGAGCTTTTACTGTAATTATTTTTATTAATAATTACTTAATATTCTTTGAATTATTCTTGCCTTAATAATCAAAGTTTTAACCTTATCAAAAAGCAACATTTTGAAACAAAGTTGAAAAAAAATGTATTAATTAAATTAAAAGTACATAATTTTTTATGACTTGATTCTCATAAAATTTGAAAACACTAAAACGGGTCAGAGCAAAGTCTTTACAGTATTTGTCGAGAATAAAAAAACATATTACTATTATAATATGACTATGTAGTGCGCGGTTTCATAAAACTTTTAACAACCCATTAAAACTAATCAACGATTTCTATTGGCTTGTTGGCAGTATAAGTAGGCAATAGAAATTGTTAATTAGTTTTAACGGGTTGTTAAAAGTTTCATGAAACCGGGAATTAATATTTTAATTATTTTATTTTGCACTATTTATGACTAATTATACGATGTGCAATAAAATATTACTGTATAAAAAAGACAAGCTTGGAGTTTACATACTCAAAACGTATCAAGACTGTCACAATCATAAGAGTTATCAATCGCACAATAATTAAATAAAAATGAAATTGGTGGTTATTATTAGCGTTTTCTTTATGCTATTTAAAATTTCTCATCAAAACAAAGTAAGTATTTTTATTTTAATAATTACGATTTTTATAACTGCTTTATTAACTTGTGAATATATATTTTAAGAATATATTTAATAGTTTCAAGTCAAGTAAATTTTTTTTTTAATTTTTAAATTAGTACATTATTATGCATATACGTATTTATTAGCCAATGATGTAAATGACCATTTATATTTCGATTTATTAAATTTCATTAGATAGACCTGGATTAAAAATAATTTATTGATTTCAAAGATGATAGTACGGCAAAATGTAATATTTCAACTGCAAAAAAAATCTGTAAACTGATTTTTTTTTACTTTTTATAAAACTTGTAAAAATTAAAAAAAAAAACTGTAAATTTTATAACGCGATATATTGAGCGTCAGAAAAAACACTTGTCTTTTGACTTGATACTTGACATTCGAAAGAAGGAAGTGTCTTACTTAAAATTGGCTGTGATGTTCTGTCCGGTCTTTGGCTCGAAAAAATACTGGCGATACATATTGCTATGTATTATTCCTCATATGCACTTGACTCAATATATCTTTATTGTCATCACTTATTGTGCAAACTACTATTGTTTCAATATTAACATATTAACTAAAATAGTTTTTCTAATATAAATGTTTATTAGTTTGCCGGAACAATGTTGAAAAATTATTTTAAAACGCACGAAGAAGTAAAAAAACATTGCATGGTCGATTTAAATGTTGATAAAAAATTGGAAGAAAGTTTTGAGGATAATGGAGAAATGAACAGTAATGATCATTTCAGTTGTTTCCCGAAGTGTATTTTTATAACCGCAGGTAATTTAAATGAAGCCGGAGATCTTTTTCCAGAAAACATAGCAAGGAATCTGCAACTAAATATATCCCTAATTGAAGAAATGCTAAAAAAATGTTCAGAATTTGATAAAGTCAATCTTTGTCAAGGTTCTGTACAATTCATGAAATGTGGTTTTGAATATTTGCAATCGCATTTATAAAATAATGGGTTAACGAGTTTACTGTTTAGAAAAACTGAAAATACTTAGAATTACAATACAATTATTTGAAAATTATAGTTGAAATTATAGTTAAATAATAAAGAGCAATGTTATAAATATCTTTATTTACTGTGTTACACAAAAATAACTCACACTAATTTTTGATTTATTATTGTAGAGTTCTTTAGAGCGCCCTCATTTTCATATTCACCCGCAAACAAACTATGATGATACTGGCCGTCACAACTATTTACATTTCGTAATAAAAAGCTAAACTATTGACACTATGTTGATGATAGTAAAAAAAATAGGTATCAGTAGAGAAAAATTGAGAAACCCCCCCTTCCCACTTTACACCTCCCACTCCAATTTCCAAGGTCGAGCTCTAATGCCCCGCCTACTTTTCACGCTAGAACCTTCATTAGTCGTTAAGCCCCGCCCACTTTCCAAGGTCGATCTCCCATTGGTCGATAACTCAAGGTGGATTTCCCATTGGTCGGTAAGCCCCACCCACTTTCCAAGATCGAGCCCCTATTAGCCGTAAGCCCAAGCCCACTTTTCAAGGTCAAGCATCTATTGCTCGGTAATCACTCTCAATTTAAGAAGACGAGCACCTACTGGTTGGTCATTCTATATTATCTAAATACAATGATATTCAATCACCAGATTAATCTCCTTAAATAATTATTTATTGTTCTACATAATCTTTTCGTCTACTACACACATGTGTACATTAAAGTGAATTTATAATTTATCATTATGGTGTAAATAAATTACGCTAGCTAGCGTAATACATTCAAGATGATAACACAGTAGGTATTGTTTAATAATTAGTTATTGTTCTAAACAAATCTTAAATAAATTTTTATAAATAGATTCATTAAAGTGCATTTAAATCAGTAAAGCTAAACGTAACTGGTATATAAGTACATTTGTATTATAATTTCTCATGATGTCGTAAATAAATTTTTAAGCCATAGCAAGATCTACATATATCAATATATAAAAGAAAGAGAAAGAGAGAGAGAATCTTTCTAGACGATAACAGGGGAACGAGTAATAAAACCGAACTCCGATTTTAACCATTTTTGAAGGTCTAGTCTAATTAGCGCATAAAAAAATAAAATTTGCGGATTATTCACACAATTTTGAAAAAAACGGCTTTAAAAATTTATTAACAATGCAATTTACTCATTGGCTCTATTGAACTGTAACCCCGCCCACCAAAATATAAATAGGTTGTGGCAACATTTAAAATAGCAGAATATCGTTTTTTACAACGAATTATGAAAGATAATGGGTGTAATTAGCTAATAAAAAGAATAAAATTTGCGATCGGACAACAAATTTTGGAAAAAAGTCACTTTTTGTGTGAATTCGTTTCTGATATGGTTGCGCTGTCAAAACTGCTCGAAGCCCCCTTCGCAAGACGGAGGGATTTGGCGCCGCCGTCTTGGTGCCGGCTAACTCGGCGCCAAGCCAACTCGGCGCCAAACCAACTCGTCCCGAAAAATTCGGCGCTAGACCAACTCGGTGCCAAGCTCTCAGCGCCAGACAATTCGGCGCCAGGCGCCACGATATAACCTCCCACTCCTGCCGAGAAATTCTGTTTTTAGGAACTCCAAATCCCTGATTTCAGGCCTATTACTTCTTATAAATCCACTCTCTAGTGATTACATATTTGCCAGTTTTAATAATTATATAAGAATCACGTAGCAACTTCTTCTCTTACAATTTTCAGATCCTCAAAAATAACGGTTCGCCATATAATATCTATATTATTACTTGAATATGTAAAGTATTTTTTTTTTTATTTTATTTCAATTATATTTACAATCTGTTCAAAGAAACAATAAGTAAATCTGGTGATGTATGTATAAGTCATGCAGAAAACACTCCAATGAATGCTTTCCTAAAATATTATATACAATTCAATGATTCAAATAATATAATTTAGTAAACCGAATCGAACAGGTAGGTCAGTAGGTCTGAATCTCTTCAATCTTCGTACCTCGCCGGTGGTGTCCATCAGTTTATTTGCTAATTCGTTGGGGTGTACTTCCAATCTATGTTCATACCTTCTGTAGAAATTTTGGATCTGTTCAGAAACTGTTGGGACACGCAAGTCTTGCTGGATGACATAATTAGGTACGTACCACGGAGCATTTACAATCGTTCGCAAGGTCTTGTTTTGAAATCTCTGTAGTATTGCAATATTGGAGTTACTTGCAGTCCCCCACAGTTGTATGCCGTAGGTCCATATTGGTGTTATTATGGATTTGTATAGTAGTATTTTGTTTTCGAGTGATAATTGAGACTTTCTGCCAAGTAACCAATACATTTGATTAAGCTTCATTCCAAGTTGTTTGCGTTTCGTAAGGATATGTTTCCTCCACGTTAATCTTCTGTCCATATGGATGCCAAGATATTTTGTATCATCAGCTTGGGTTAGGGTACAATTATTTAGTTTCACTGGTGGACAAGTTTCTCTACGCATTGTAAACGTCACATGTACAGATTTTGCTTCATTAGCCCTAATTCTCCATTTACGGAGCCAGTTTTGAATTTTATCCAGGTTATCCTGAAGATTTTTGGAGGCGAGTGTGGGATCTTCATGTGACGCCAGTACAGCAGTGTCGTCAGCAAACGTAGCTGTTGTTGTTAATCTAGAGGTAGGTAGGTCAGCCGTGTACAATAGGTACAACACCGGACCCAGAACACTGCCCTGAGGTACTCCTGAGCTTATTGGGTGAATCTCGGTATATTCTTCCTGGTATTTTACTAAAAAGTGTCTATTACTTAAGTATGATCTTAATATTTGATAAAGGTGGTACGAAAGACACTTTTTAAGTTTGTAATAAACCCCTCGTGCCACACCTTATCAAAGGCCTGGCTGATATCGATGAAGGCCGCAGAGCAGTATTTTTTGTCTTCTAGGTTATTGCTGATTTTTTTGATAATTCTGTGCACCTGTTCAATTGTGCCATGTTGACCTCTGAAACCAAATTGATAGTCAGGTATCAGTTTTTTCCTCTAGTACCGGCTTGAGACGCTTCAGCAAAACCTTCTCAAACACCTTCGAAAGCATTGGCAACAAACTGATCGGCCGATAGGATGTCACTTCTTCAGCCTTTTTCCTGGTTTTGGGATGACGATAATTTGGGCTACCTTCCATTGATTGGGAAGTGTTTCAACCGTAGAACTGCATTGTAGATAAATGTTAAAAGTTTTATGCATTTAAGTGGTAATTGTTGCAACACTTTGCCAGTAATTAGGTCAAACCCAGGAGCCTTTTTTGGATTTATTTCATTGAAAATGACACGTTGAACTTCCTTTACTTTAAAATTTTTTATGGGAAGATCCATCTGAAAGGGTGCTTCGAGGTACTGTTGGACTTCAGAAGTTTCTTCAGCTGTAAGGAAGAGGGAATGGTGTGAACACCCCCGAAAAATGTTGTTTGAAAAGTTCGGCTTTTTCTTTGTTACTTCTTGCCCATTTTCCATTACTGCCTTTAATTGGTGGTACCTGTTGTTGAGGACGCTTCAGTCTTTTTGTAGCCTTCCAGAGAGAGTAGTCACTTGACTCTGTAGGTGACAAATTAGCAACATACTCATTAAATGATCGATTTTTGAGGCCAAGAAGTAGTGCCTTGAGTTCTGCAGCTTTCCTGTTAAATTTATTTTTGTCTTCCGGTGTTTTTGTAATCTGCCACTGTTTACGAGCTTTTCTTTTTTCCTCAATTTTTTGCTTGATTATCATTGGGGTTGACTCCTTAATGAAGGTTACGTTTGAATCAGGAGTTGCTAGCCACGCCGCATTCTGGATCGATTTTGTCATGTACTCAACTGCGTTTTCCAGGTCTTGTTCTGATTTTAAAGGCATTTCCAAATGTAAGTGATGATCTAGTGTTGCTCTAAAGATTTCCCAATTGGTTTTCTTACTAAATAACGACGGTTGTTTTTTTTTAAAGAGGACTTGAGAATGTAATGTCAACAAGACGGGTGTATGGTCCGAAGATAAGTCTAGTGACGACTCGGTTCTAAATTTTCTAGTATCTATTCCTTTTGTTACCTAAAAATCGATTACATCTGGAAGCTTTGCTGAATCGCTGGGCCAATAAGTTGGTTGCCCTGTTGACAGACTAGTCATGTTATTGTTTTTTATTGTTGCGAGTAGCTCCTTTCTTTTTGTGGTAGTGAGTCTTGAGCCCCAATATTGGTGCTTTGCGTTAAAATCGCCCCCCGCGATAAACCTGTTTCCCAGTGTTTCAAAGAATCGTTGATAGTGTTCTCTCTTGTTATTATGTTTCGGTGGGCAATATATTGTTGAGATCACTAGTTTTCCCAGTTTATTTTCAATAATTATGTTAGTTGCTTGTAAGTAGTCGTGCCGACATTTCTGTATTTCGTGATGTTCGATAGTCTTTCTTATGATTATTGCCGTTCCACCATGTGCAGCTCCATCAGGGTGGTTAGTGTTGTAGAATGTAAAGTATAATATGCAAAATAATATTTTTGGTATTTGGCCGGGTATTTGCCAGCCCAGTTCTGGCCTGATAGTCACTACTATGAATATATTCTTTTAAATATACAAGGTACATACCTCTGAAAAGCAATCACCAAACGTAAATTTATTACATATTAACTATTTACATTAACACAGAGTGATTCAAAAACATCAGCATTTGAGTCGCTACAAGTAATTAAAAGATTAATTAGACATAAGGGTCGGCTCCATAGCTAATCCCCCCCCTCTCATATTAAAAACAACTTTTGAAAAACAGCAGCTTTTCTAAATAACTTCAAAAATATTATCTCTAAATTTCGAGTGAAAGGTGAGATTTTAGCAGTTGAAAACATGTTGAAATCGATGCAATTATTTTGCCAAATTTTAAAATTATTTCTTAAATTTTCAATTTTATTCTTTTATCAGACATCAGAAAATTTAAAACAAGACATTTTCTATCTTAAATTACGCAATTATTAAGTTATATATTTTTGATATAGCAAATTGCTAAATAAACTTCCATTATTATTATTATCGGTAACAGTGAAAATTTTTTAGTAGTTAAAAGTTGTCTTTAGACGAGTAAAAAGTCAAATTTTTCAATTTTTTGTGCAATAACATTTTCAACATTTTTTTAAATAAAAAACCTGACGATGTGTTGGTGCTATTTAGGAACATTCTGTATATTAACCATATTTACTAATTTAAATAGATATGAGGCGTGTCAAAATTTTCCTGCAAGGAGTTGTCTTAGCGCCGAGTTGATTTGTCGCCAAGTTGTCCTGGCGCTGAATTGGCCTGGCGCCGAATTGTCCTGGCGCCGAGTCGGTGGCGCCAAATCGACGGCGCCGAAAATTAATAATTTTTTTTAATTTCAAAATGTAGACTGTTAGCTGAATCAAAAACTAAGCATATGAAATATGACTCGACTTATGATGTTGAACGAAAATGTATTTTATCGATAGATTATTTTCAAAATTTTGCTTTTATTTTTGGATTACTTTGTTGTAAATTTTTTAACCGATAGAACGGCAGTAATTTTTATATTTTTAAAATTGTTGAAATTTTTTAAGCATGTTTTTATCATGTTCTTCTACACCTTCAATTTAAATACACGCGAATGTCGTTAAATTGTAGATTTAAAAATGTCTGTTTGCTCCGAGGAACACACGTCAAATTTTATTTTTATTTTTGGGTCACTTTGTTGTAAAATTTTTTAACCAATATAGCACGGGAGTAATTTTTATACTTAAAATTTTTTAAATTTTTAACTGTTCTATAGTTCGATTGAAATACATGCTGAATACAGCTAAAATTTAATTATTAGAAGGTTTTACGGTAATAAAATTTATATTGACAGATGTAGTTGCGTATCATGGCACATTTAAAGTAAAGTCTATCGGACATTACACTCCATTTATTAAACTAGATAAAAGATGGCTAAAATGTGATGGAGATTACAACGCAAGAAAGTCATCTAAAGTTGCTCAAAAATTCATTCGCATAGTACATATATGTATTATATTTATACAATAAATTAATTATTTATTTTTACTTTTACATTTTTGATTTTGTATACTAATTAAAAACAATTTTTTGACACGGAAATTTAATTTTTCAAAATACAATTTTTTATTTACGACACAAGAGAACACAAATCGAGCACAACTCAGCACAACTTTTATTTTTTTATTTTTCAAAAATGGCACGGCATAATATACATTGAAGCAATTGGCTCGCTGATGAGAAGTGTAAAATTACCAAATGGCCGGGCCAACTTCCATCGAAAACTACATTTTCGGCCATAAAAATTTTATTTTTTAAAATACAATTTTTTTATTTACCGCACAAGGCAGCACAAATCAAGCACAACTTTTATTTTTAATTTTAAAAAATGGCACGGCTAACTTCATGCACATGTCTGAAACTCTTTTCTTCACTATGAGCTAAAATGTTCAACCATAAAGGAGTTTATAAAAAAAGAACTGCCAACTTCCACCAAAAATCAAATATTTGTTTAAGTATGGAATACTACGAGTTAAGAGCTAAGGGTAGCCACCCAAGACTAAAAAGAAGTTTACCACAAGATTTATAGTATAGGTATTTATAGCTAACACTCAATAGTGTAACTTCTTCGAGATAAGATGATCTTCCTGGTTAATATTTTTTTTTTAAACCGTTATGTGCAACAATATACAGTCAAACCTGTTTTTATTCGGTTTTATATGGGGAATTGTTTATGTGCAATTTTTTTTATGCGATATATCAAAAAATTTCATAAAATGTATAATATGAATAAAAACTAAAATATTTTTTAATGGATTCCTTTTATGCGGTTTCTATCCCTTGTACAAAAACAAGTTTGAGTGTACTTTGTTGAGCTAGCTAAATTTGAATAGAAAAAAAATATTATTTTTTATAACTTCGTGTAATTGTTCAAGTGTTGCTGGCTAAATCAAAATTGATGGTTTGGTATTAAATTTTTTCCTTTAATAAAAACTTGGATTGTATTAAAAAGAGTTTTTAAAACATTTTATAGTAAACGGACAAGAAGCTAATCAGACCAGAAGGGCATCCTGTCTTGGATCTTTACCAGATATTAGGATGAGAATTTGCTTGTAGCCTTATCCATTGCAAAAGTAAAAAGAACTGTTTTCGGGACTGTTTTGAAAAGTATAACGTAATATTTACACCCTTCCGAAGGATAATCCTGAAGAAATAATTTTAATAACAAGAATTTCGGTTGGAAAAGATTAGGTAACCGGTTACTGTTGGTAAGTCTTAGGTATCGCTATAAGAATCTACAACATCCAGTTATAATATCACAAAACCGGTGGATGTCGCCCGATGAAGTTGTCTGCCTCGCGAAGTCAATTTCTAAAGAACTGGATTTTTTGACCAAACATTGTAAACTAGATTAACTTGGAATGTTCAGGAAGAAAAACGAAAATTATGTGCTACAACAGTAAAATTCATGAAGCTACCGTTAAGATATTTCTGGAATCTGATCATTAATAAGAAATTAGCTACCAATAGCACTTCAACAAATTTTATGAAAGCCTAGATGCAGATATCTAGAAGAAAGCCAGAGCTTCGTGGAAGACTGACATATCTGTCGTCGATAGACAATTTTGAACTGCATAACCAAGTCAATTTGTTGAAACCATACGGAGAGCTTGAGGGTGGTCTGTAAAGGTTTTTTTTTTGGATTCAAAGCTGTAGGATCCCTGTCTCAAGTAGCTCTGCATTTGGTGCTATAAAAGAGTATCACCTTTCAATTAATTAGAAAAGGTTAATTTGCTTTCTAGGGGCGTTTTACCTCAGTAAGAGGAGTGTAGGGGCTATTTTTGCTAGATAGTACTGCAAGTACTAAGCAGATGGCATCTCCGCACTACCCGTAACTGGTTGCCTAGAATGTGAAGCCCTTAATTGGTAGTCACCTTCGGGGCGAGCAGAAAAACCAGTTTATCTGTGCGATACGTTGTTTACGCACTGGTTCGGTGTACAGGCACAAGTTCAAATCGTAAAATACTGGTACCACGATGAGACGAGCCCCAGGAAAAGCAGGTTTTCTGCTCGTTAAGGTGTTGGACTCGTTGTAGTTGTGTTGGGCAGTAGATATCTGGCGCGTCTTATTTGTGTTAGTGCGTCGGACTCGAACTTGCGATGTGAGAGTTGCATTACAACTCGGATAGCAGTATGCAGAATCTGGTAGAGCTTTAGGAAGTGGCTCGACTCATACCAAGTGGGGAAAGAGTCTTGAAACCCGAACCAAATTGGAAAATACTCCTGAGGTGGACGAGGTTAGACGCGTACATCAATAGAGAGCTGCGCCGATAAGGTGTTAAAGTGCGAACGGGTGTAGCGTGTTTTTATTCACCCTTTCCTGACAGACAACAGGGAGAGGGCACAGCGATCGTGACTGCTCAAGAGGTAGTACTGGTAGAACCTTAGGGTAAGTACTAGACTCATAGTCCATATCTAAAGCATAGTTGAGTACTTGTATTATTTTATTATTTTTCCATCATCGGTAGTCATTTTAATTCAAAGCGGTCATGGTGACCGCACGACGGTGTTTAAAGGTTAAAAATTTCTTATTAAGTATTTTAAAATGTATTGCATTAAAATGTAAGGTAGTAGAAAAACTATGGATATGAAAATTAAAACACGTAATCAAATATATAAAATGTAAAAATATTAATTAACTACAATAGTTAATATGCAAAATCTGTGCGTTTTGGATCAACCAGTGCATCTATATCTGAGAATCCCGTTTTATTCCTGAGGTAGACAAGGTTGGACGCGTACATCAATAGAGAGCTGCGCCGATAAGGTGTTAAAGTGCGAACGGGTGTAGCGTGTTTTATTCACCCTTTCCTGACAGACAACAGGGAGAGGGCACAGCGATCGTGACTGCTCAAGAGGTAGTACTGGTAGAACCTTAGGGTAAGTACTAGACTCATAGTCCATATCTAAAGCATAGTTGAGTACTTGTATTATTTTATTATTTTTCATCATCGGTAGTCATTTTAATTCAAAGCGGTCATGGTGACCGCACGACGGTGTTTAAAGGTTAAAAATTTCTTATTAAGTATTTTAAAAATGTATTGCATTAAAAATGTAAGGTAGTAGAAAAACTATGGATATGAAAATTAAAAGCACGTAATCAAATATATAAAATGTAAAAATATTAATTAACTACAATAGTTAATATCAAAATTTTCTTTTGGGTAACCTAGTGCCAGGTGTATCTGAAGCAATTCCCAGTTTTATCTTCCTACTAATACCCGTAGTACCTGTTTTATTATTCCTATAGTGGCACTATTCAAAGGTGTCGTTCTGTATGGAATTTCTTTATTTACAGTGGAGTGTCACATCTTCTAACAGTCGTTAGGAATTTCGGAGTTTCTTTTCTAACCGCACTTTTTACTCCATTTGTTTCTCTTAGGTATTTTACGGAAGGTCCTTCGGTAGGCTTAATATCCGAAATTCTTGGAGAAATTGACTTTTGTGGTAAATGTTTTGTTTACTTCTTCTAAAGGAACAGCTTGTAAAGATTCGCATGCAATTTTATTGATGTTGATTAAATACTTTGTTAAAATATTGCATTTTGTGCAGTCAAATCTGTTTGCATTTAATTGACCTGCGTCTGGAGTCGAAGTGTGTGGTGCTGATATATGATTACTTGTAACGTCGAATGAGTTTGTGCGTTTTAATCGTTTCACGCCTTCTTTTCTATATGCACTGTTCAAAGAATTATGCCGAGGAAATAAAGGTTCGGGAGTCGCTGGTACTTTATCTTTAATTCCATCAGCACCATTGATTAACGCAAACGCTTTTCTCAAAAGTCCTTTTATAATTATTGCCACTGTATTAGAAATCTTTGGCAGAAGAGAACTTGTGGAAGTACTGATGGAAGTCTAAAATGAAAAAAAAAACGATTTTTACTTTATTAAAACAAACTATTTCTGCGACATACTTGACTAGAATGAGATGCAGAAGGACCAACACCAACAACATTCCAAAACTGACCCTTCTCTAGAACATCGTCCGAGAGGCAACTACACGTGTCGTTTGGCTTATACAGAACACTTCTTACTCCAGACTTTAAACATGTAATTTCAATTTTGACTTCTTTTTTCAAATTTTGTAAATGTGATAAAGTTTGAAACGATTCCAATTTATAACCCATCAATTGGGCGAGAACAGACAATTCGATAACATCAACGTTTATCTAAACACATTTTTTAAATCACAAATAAAATTAATACATATTCTCCAACTTACAAATTCAGAAAGCTCTGATTCCATATTTTTCCACAACGTGATCCATTCTAACAATTTACGTTTTTCTTCTGCAAATTCTGCAACTTCGCTAGAACCTAACCTATTCATTTTTACGTTCAGTTTGAAATTAAAATGTTAAATTAAATTTTTCTCATCACCAAATGTCAAGTATTTTATAGATAATTTTAAATAACAAATTTTGTATACAGTGTTCAACAAAAGTATATACACATCAGACAACTTTAATGATTGGTCACTTTACCCAGGGAGGAACCACCACCTCTCCCAAGTGTAGCTATTGCGTTTATTTTTTGGGTTTGCTAGGTTACCTTTTGTGTCTATTTTAGAAGTTCAAAAATGTTTCCACTGCTTTTACTGTGGATTTTCCTTCCCAAAACTCAAACTGATTTATCGGATAAACCGTCAGTGCTGCCTATTTTCTGTTATAATCGAAAATTTCAATAACTTGTTTGGATTTTTTATAGACACTTGTTGAGATATTTTTCAATCCTCGCGATGCTTAGCCTCATATGGGCATCCGTAAAAAATTTCCAAAAGAAATGCAAAGCGGCGTTTTGCTATTTACCGAATTCGTACGTCAAGCACTCTGCGTGAACTCGGGTCTTTGTTATTTTCCATTCGTGTGATTGCTGTTTGTAGCTCGTGTTTGTCGAATAAATTTTTTTAAATAAACAAGTTTTGGGTATTAAAGAAATAGAGTTCCGTTAACCTTCCTTCCGTGAGACCTGAGATTATTGGTATTGAGGTTACTATGAGGTTTTTCTATTATTGTTCTTGCCTATCATTGATTTCTTTTGAAAATGCGTTTTTATTTGTTACCACGACGCCTTTGACTTCTTGTACCTTTAGTTTATTTATTCTTTTGAGTATATATTTATGCATTTCTTTCTAGCTCCTGCAGTGACGTCTATCGGCACTTTGTTCTTCTCCTCTTTTGCATTAAAGCACCCTGGTGTCTGTTGTAGGACATTCCAATTTACTGTTTTGGCGTAAATCTTCCACCTATTATTACTAGCTTGATTTGGACTTAAATGCAACCTGTCATTTTCCACATTGCGTTCTCAAATATCGCTAGGGTGTCATTCAAAGAAAGTACGTACTAGATCAGACCACTCGTTTTTTCAGCACTTCCTGTGTTTGTTGTTCTTTCTCAGGTTTTACGAAGATATGTCCATGTTTTATTCTCTTGATATCTTTTACGTAAGAGGTCTGATTCTTACTATTTACAGCATTTTCATCTTGTCCACTTTCCCTTTTGGCATGTATCACTTGTAGTTTTGACCAGTATGGCATCCTTTCATCTGATTTTCTCTAAGTGCAGTTTTCTTCATCCGTCTGGGCCCTGCGTACGTGATGTTTGGACTTTCAACATGTTGGTTAAAAATTGGGATTGTACCCGTCACTAGCTGAGCAAGTATTCTGATTGCTTTGTTCATTTCTTATTCATACTATGCATTTGATGGAATTTTTTAATATATTGCACCAAAAAAAAATTGCACATAAACAATTCCACATATAAAACCGCATTAAAACGGGTTTGACTGTATACTCATAAAAAAATGAAATTTACAATTGGTCTGCAAATTTTACAAAAAACAACTTTAAAAATTAATTTAGAATGCGATTTTCTCATTGGCTCTTTCAAACCGTGATAACCCGCCCATCAAAAACTAAAAATTAGTTTTTAGGGCTAAAAGTAATTTTAAATAGAGTATTTTATATTTATAAGAAAATTGCAAATTAAAAACATTCCTGTACCAAAAAAAAACTCGAAATTATGAATTCTTAAGCAGCCGAATTCGAGAGTCAATTGGTAAACTCATTAAAAATATCTAGGAGTTAAAACTAATCTAAAAAAATTGAATTTTTGAGCAACGGGGTCTGAGAAGGGGTTAAACTTATTAAAAATATCGCTGGACTATAACAAAACTTGAAAATATGAATCCTTGAGTCGCCTAATCAGGGAGTCAACTGGTAGTTCGTCGATGAACTTGAAGGTTTAACGGGGTATCAGGGCGTAGCCCCATATCTCCTTCATATGATGTTGGTAACTGGCGGTAGATTTAAGTAGTGACTGCTTCCGGATTGAGCGTTAGGCCGGATCTGGCTGATTCGATTGGACCTTGTTGAAGAGAACAGAAAACGCAAAATTAGTAAAATAAGAACTCTGTTCACTTGATGAACGGTTGAAAATTGTGGTAGATGCACAACTAGATTGGTCTACTCCTTGCTCGCGGGTGAGCAGAGTCTAGTTTCCTGCGATTTGACTTTGATCTACAAGAAGCGGGTGACAGCGATGAGTACATTGGGCTACGGGTCGGGCGGTTTGTAAATGGCTTTGGTCTTGGGTGTCCTGTATTTTCACTTAGTTGGTCTGTATCAGTTGTCAAATTAGGAGGTTGTTTGAAAAAAATGTTTTTACGTAAACTTTGTAACCTCTTTTTTAGTTTTTAGGATCACAGCACCGGCAACTCAAACTAGCTGGGTATGGGCAAGGAAAATAATACGCAAAATTACTGGGCGCCACCCGTTTTAATTAAATAAAAAAACGCGAAAATATAATGCACGTGCTCAATCACTCAAACCTAACAAGTACATAAAAAAATAGAATAACATCAATTATGGCCAGTAACCCAGGCCCGAAAGCATTAATAACTACGCAAGGCTTATTTTATTTTTATTCTTCTTTTCGTGGTTCAACACGTGATGGACTCGAATTTGAATTCTATTCCAAAAATTGCATCATATAAAATACATCGAATTTCTCATAATCAGAGACGTGAAGGCCTACCATAACCGCATCAATATTTTTCTTGCTTAATAAATTTACATCAATTCCAAATTTGAATAGGTGCGTATTTTAAATCTAAACTTATGAGCCTACACACACCAAGAAAATAAATAAGTGACGATTACTAAAAAAATATCATACCATCCCTTGCAGAAGGAAAGCTTGTCAAAATATTGTTTGAAAACCCCAAATCGCAATGGATTTCAATCACTAACCATTTATGTAATAAGCCTGGCATAAATTTCCGTTCACTCGAAGATCAAAAATACCGGGTCGTCAAAATAAAATAAAACTTTGGTAGTCAACTTACGTATGTGTTCTTTAATGGTATCTATTTTGGCATCTGTGTATAACCACCTGTTAGTTACAAAGTAGAGCACATTGAAACAAGCTCGAAGGTACTTGTTTGGGATGATTTTAGTTTTGGACATGGATTTTCTCTTAGAATATCCAGATGGTTGATTTTAATAATTTCCAGCATTTTCTAAATATGGTTGCGGTGCTTTTGCTCGAATTGATCCCGATGCACTAAGATTCGAACCACGATTGTAGATCGTTGACGGTTTTTTGAAGACGAGCCGTGGCGATACCTAAGTTGATTGACCACATGAAAACTGCAGTGTCGTTCGCGTAGAGTGCGATGTTAGTCCGTGGGTCGGTTGGAAAGAAAATGTCGTTAACTAAGATATTGAACAGTGTTGGAAAGAGGTAGTTCGTTGAGTGGTAAGTGTTTGCTGGATTCTAGTCTAGGCTTCTAGTTTAGGTTCTAGTTTAAGTCTAGGCTGGATGCACATACTGTCATTAAAATGACGTTTCATAAATAATTTCAAAAAAATTTTATCCAAAATTGGCATTTCACACACCCTATACAACACTTATGAAATTTTGAACTAAATTACTAAAGTACGTGTCAAGTTACCTAACTAAAAGTTGGTTTAAGGTCCTTTTTAAGACTATTTTTAATAAATTTTGTCCAATCAACCTGGGTACCTATTTAAAGAATTTTTCATTAATTAAGGCCATTCACCATTTTTTGGTATATTAAAATTTAAAACTTTTCAAACTTATAAATCTCAAAAATGTATAATCTCGACTAAAACAGATTTGTTTTGGTATAGGAATAATCCAAAAACTTCAACGTTTTAGTTATACATATTTCACCATTTTATCATTTTAAAAAACGTCGTAGATAAAAACTAACGCCAAACCATAGAAATTTAGGTAAATGGTAAAATTTTAATAACCAAGTTTGTCCTAATTAGAAAATAAGTACATGAGGTAAATCTAAATAATTAAAAATTTAAAAATCAATTGAACTAATAAAGAAGTCATTATAAATAATACTTCAACCATTTAAAGACGATTTCTAAAATGGGGTCCATTTAAAATTTATAAGCTAACTTTGTCATTGACCTAAAATTATGTATAAATTTTATTCCAGTTCAACTCTTCAGTTATGGATCCAATCCCGGAAATCGTCAAATTTCGCAAGTTTTAATAAATACTTCCAACCATGACTCGAAATTAAATAACCATTTTCAAACGGAACCTTCTAAAACTTGGCTCATAGTCGCCTTTTCTTCAACAAAGCAATACCTAAAACAACATTTTCTAAATTTACAAAATAACTTAAAACGTTAAGTGGATGAATGGAAATATGGTCGAATTAAAAAACAAAATAATTTTACAAAATTTAAAACTAAATTTAAAATTATTTAACAAAATTTTCAAAAGAAAACCTGGACACTTTAAAAGCACGATTTATAATAAATTTGAGCGGCCAATTGAAAGCATTTTTAAATTACTTTTTGTGATTAGTACGCCTTATATTATAGTAGGTCAAATAGATATATCGTACAAGGTTAAATGGGATAACCTTGCGCTTGATCAAGCAGATTTGATAAGTTTATAACTTTAATATTTCCAATGATATAAATCAAAAATTCCAAGTTAGCGCTTTAATTATTCCCTTTTCCTAATTATTAATTAGACCGACTTTCGTTGATTCTTCTTCAAACAAACGTAACGTAGGTACAATCCGAAATTAAGCTTAATGGAAATTACATGGAATACTTAAAGGTTTTCTTCAAAGTTTATGAATATATAATTGTAAAATTAAAACAAACACGAAATGTTCACAATAAATATAAACGTATGGAGAATAAAATGAACAATGTAGTTAAAAGAATAAATATCATTAAAAGAATTAAAACATAACAATGTTGATACCTTAAAAGAAGTTTCCAATTTAAAGTAATGAAAAGAAATAACATTTGTGAAAAGATTGCACAAAGGATCAAATAGGAAATAGAGGAAAGCCCATGTATTTGAAATTAAATATTAATCAATATTTGTGATTTACAAGACCTGTATATTTTTAACTACTTACATAATACGATATATTAATCGTTAAATTCTCCAGTTGCACGTCGTTCGTAGAGGACGTTACGGCAAATTTGACAAACCTTGTTACTAAAAAACATCCGTATGTTTTATCATACTCGAAAATAGTTACAGTACGCTACGGATGTCGAGGACTGACATTAAAGCAAATTGCTCTGTAAGTACGCTACTGGTTTATTCGCTATCAAACCTTTTGAACCCTGTGGAAATTTAATCGAAAATTAGCTAATAGACGAATGAAGACCTTTAAAATTTGTTGGAAGTTACTGGATGAAGTAGGAAAAACTTGGACAGACAACATGTGAAAAAATCATCAAAACTTTAAAGAGAAATTATAAAACCCGATAAATTGAGTGATAATATTTAAAAAATTTGTATTCAAGAAAAAAAGGGAATTTATAATAAGATATATACGAAAGTAAGAGATAAGGTAAACATTTGTATTTCCGTTAAAACAGTAAAAGTCCGATATATTTCAATATTAACCTTACAATTTGTACATTGAATCTATTTAAGTGATGTCGAATAAATCTTGTAAATGTCGTATTGTAAAGAGGTTGTGTAAACGATATCAAATCCTTGACTCAAAAATTTGTGTTATTTATTCAATAGTGATTGTCAAGCATTAACTTTATTTATGACTAATCGAATAAAATTCTGTTTTAAATGTGCCATTGGTTTTGATAAAACTTTTGATTACCCATTTTCGAAGTTTATTATACAATACGATCTACTGAAGAAAATTTACTGAATTTGCTTAAGTTTGCAATTATCTCGAACTTAACATACATGGAAATTCATGAGTCTATCCGTTAAATGCAGTTACTTTTAAATTTGACTCATTGTAAATGGTTTTATCAAAATTGAGAACTTGACTTCAATGAGAAATGGCTTGAAGAGAGATCAGAGTAAGTCTCTGATGAAGAGAAGCATTAATCGTAGCAAAGTGTTCGATCAAGTTTTAAATCAAAATTTTAATTTAATAAACCAATTGTGTTCACTTGAAATTTAATTTGTTATTCCATATAAATTGATTGAAAAATTATTAGTGAAGTAATTCTTGAACAAATTTGGCTTAAATAAAGAAGTATCAGTTGTATAAAATTTGGTTTTTGAAGTTACAAACAATTATTCTAATTGTTCACGTAATTAACTTTAACATAACTGTAGAATTTTATCTTCTTAGGTAGTCAATATGAACCTGTTTTCGATGCATGAAATACTTGATCCTTCAGTATTTGAGAAAACACTCGATTAAGTTCGTAGAAGGGCCTGACAAACTATTTATAAATTCACTTCTCTCAAATTTAAAGCTGCTCCTTCGACATTTTTAATTAAACTGCAGCGTAATAATGATTTAAGGATCCGTATGAGTTGTCGAATACCAATTGAAAGATACAAATATTGTTTCGAAATTATTGATTTGAAAACGTTACGTATACAGTGACACCTTTCCTAGAACTAACACCATTTAACAATTTTACTAGTTGAGACAATGGTTATGACAAATTAAAATGATGTTTGACGTAGTAAATAATTTTGACTCTGTTTTCCAATTGATTACGTCAAAAGCCACTTTATTATACTATAGATAATTGCTTAGTACTCATCGTAATATTGATTACGCAACAGCGTTAACAATTTCGAGGAGTTCTGACCGGGTAAAAATTGGGTCTTTTTTCAGCAAAATTGTTGTACTCTGACCGATTTAAGTAAGAATATCGTTGAAATATGTATTAATACGCGAGCGTTCATTAATTCTGCAAGGCGCTATACATTAACGTATCAATAATTTATATTTCAACAGGTTTTGACACATGAGAATACTTTATAATTTAGTTATAACTAGTTTGTTAGGTTCTTGATAATTTAAGTTTGTATAGTATTATTACAATTGGGATTTGAAATGTTTGGATTAATTAGCGATTTCTTGTTGTTAAATGTGTGTTTAAATAAGAAGACTTAGTTTTGGTTTACAATTTAGGCTATTTGCAATTCGAAATTTAAATGATAATATTCAATTCAATTTCGTGATTCAATGTTAAGTATCATATTAAATTACAAATCATGGAATAGATTATTGTTTCTACCTGGGAAGGATCATCTAGTATTGTTACTGGTGATTTACTAAGGTAGTATCGATAGTTTATGTCTTTCATGTATAATTTGATGATATTTAAGAATTTTAATATGCAGTGATTAATATTCAAAATCGGTTGTAGATTTAGGTATTATTAACAACACTATGTTTTTTTAATTTTAAATTCCACCCCCCCCCATTTTTTCTTAATTTTTAATTATAGGATTTGCATAATTTTAAATAAAAAGAAATCCTTGTTCATTTTAAAAATAAAATTAGATTTAATGGATCCCCCTATTATTTGGGAAAATAAAATTGAAAAAAAAACAAATAATTTGATTCGTTATTTTAAAAAAAATTTTTTTTGCCCATCATAAAGCTTAAAAAATATTTAAAACAATAAAATTTTAAAAAAATGTTTGAAAAATGTTTAATTTTTTAAAACGGTTTTTTAAGTTAACGTGTTTTTTTAAAATTATTTATTAATTTTTTTACCCGAAATTTTAAATTCGAAAATTTTTTTAAAAATTGGGGTTTAGGGTAAAAAGGGGTTTCAATTTATTAAAAGGGGTGCGGATATTCAACAATATAGCCGTTATGGCCCGTAAACTACGCATTCTAGATTGGACAATTGAGATGTCGCGTATATTAAATATGCGTTCTGGAGTGGACGGGCAGCTGACAAGTTTCGATACCTCGAACGACAAGCTTCCAGATCGCATTCTTGCTTTCGAAGACAGATATTTATTTTAAGTTATATACGAATCAACATGAACAATTAACCGTAAGCGCCCGAACCACGCACGCTAACAACAAATTTAAGTAAAATTGCATTTTATGCTTATACTTTTTTTTTATGTCCAATAATCAGCTGGGGTAGCTGATGGATAGGGATTAAACTTAAAATTCAAATAGTATTGATATTAAACGTCCCCTCGTCATCTAATTGGACGTGTTTTTACTTTTCTCAAGTTTACTCAAAACAAAATTATTTCAATTAGCGTATTTTGAAACGAACACCCAACTGAAATGTAACGATTTCATATTACAGAAATTATTTATTTTTTACAAGAAGTAATAAACTAAACTAAGTAAATTTATGACGTCTTGTAATATTATTTTATATTCAAATATTCGCGGTGTTTAAATTTAAAATGTAGCGCTGAAATTACGCCATCTCGGGGCGGAATAGGAAATGGCGTGTTGATCACTCGGGGTCGGAGACACTTGTTACGGGTAGTCGAGGGTGTACACTGGTAGCTGACCGTTGGTATGTTAATGGTGGTTTAAAATTATTCATGTACAAATAATTTGCAAGTAAGAAAATTTAAATATTTAATTATTGCAATTAAACTTAGGTGATTTCAAAATTCGTGTAAGTACGATTTATATAATATTAACAAAAGTCAATAATATCGATTAATAATTTCTACCCTCGTGGAGGAATCCATATTGGTTTTGTTTAGCGTGGGTTGTTTGAGATGGGTTTATACGTGTTTTGTTTTATGTTTTAAAATGGCTTGGTGTTTGATGGATTTATTTAATAGTGAATTGGCATTAATTTAATTTATTTCAAATCGGGTTTGTAATTTATGAATATTTATTTATTGGATAAAATGCTTTGTTTTGGTCTTTGATCGCAGGTGCCTATTGTTTCTATAGGTAATTTATCTTTTGGTGAGGTATTATAAATTCTGTGATTTGGTTATTTATATTTGTGATTTATTGTAAATTTGGGGTGGTTATGCAATTAATTAAGGTTTTATTATGTGGGGTCGACAAATGTAAATTTAAGGTCAGGGGCGTATTAAGGGATTTTACACAAAAGGGCCGAGGTTGCCAATAGATTGACATATAATTAATTTAACCATCTAAATGAATGTGATTTCGTCTGATTGTACTATTGTTTCTACGACAAAAAAATTGCACATGGTGATGTGAATCAGAATTGCACATAGTGATGTGAATTCTAATAGGTTTCGACTGCAAGAGATGCTCCTATTTAATATAAAACAATAGTAACAGGGGTTACAATTTCTGTGATAGTGTGTGAAAGTCGCATAATTAGGTTCTTACTGGGTTTGGTTTAATTATCCTTGTGAGGTGATGAATTAATTAGATGCAATCTTTATGGTATTATTTAGGTCATTAAGGTTTTATTCTCTATCATTAGGTATTATTTAGGTTTGGGGTTTTGCACATGTTAATTTATGTTTAGGGGTCACCGTCACTATTATTATCTATTATCTACAAATTGTTATCAACTTTACTTATCTGAAAGTCCCCACCAACACATACAGGTGGAGGGAATTTTAATTATCTGCTTAAGCACATTGTACAAAACCAAGATTAATGAAAATCAGTAACAAAGTAACAATAAAAGCATAGCAGTTGCAATTAAAATATAGCAAACGAATACTGCATACGCACAGTAACAATTTACAACTGAAATCATAAGGTTATTATTATTTAAGGACAATTTGTTCTCACATTTACTTTTATATGTAGCTTGCGATCAAAGCCATACCAAGTATTAAATCAAGTCGATATTGACACTATTTTATTTACTAAATAACCGATCTCACAGATGAAGATTAAGGTTTTTCTCTAACTCTACTGAGTTCGTTCGATTTTCCGTGAGGTAGATATTTAATAAAATATCCAAAACCTAACTGACTTGTGTTTTATTTCAACTGGGGTTATTTTAGTGTTCGATTTGGGTTTCGGAAGGTTTACTCAAGCATCGAGCCATCTCCGTTTATGTTATGTGTTTTGCTTATATGTTTAGGTCAGCAGCGACGCCAGGGGGTGAGCAGATTTAGTTATTTAGGACGCCACTGGTTTTGTTTGGTTCAACTACTGTTTGTTTTCCGTCTGTTTAAAGAAGTTGGGTTACGATTTACACAACGTGTGGGGTTCTCTTGACGATCACGATGTTAGGCCAGGGTTATCTAGGTTGGGATTCGAAATTTGTGGCGCAATTTCGAATGTACAGGGCGAACATTACAGTCTTTATAATAAAATAAAAGTGTTAGGTTGACAACCGAGGGTTGATAACAGAGGATTGATAAGTTCGCTGTACAATGTAGGTAATTAGTTAGAACTCGTCGGAAAAAGTAGCTAGAATCCTAACTACACGAATTCCACAAAGAATAATAACAATTGACTGAGAAAACCAAAAATTGTAATGAACATCTCAAGAAATATTATATTGCAGCATAAAAAAGAATCAAAGAAAAAAGACAAAATATTATTCATTCAATGGCCTTCATTCATGACGTAACATAACTATTTCTTTTGAAGTCTTTATAATTCATTTCATGAAGTTAATTACTCCTTCACAGCAACAATAACTATTTCCGGCGAGAGTTAATTAACCCTGATTGCGACTTTCACCATTTTTTTTGTAAATTACGAAAAAACCAAAATTATGAGAAGAAACGAAGAAAAGAATGCCATTTAGACATAAAAAAATAAAATTTGCAATCGAACCACAAATTTAGTTAAAAAAAATTCGAGATTTTCCGTAATTACGTTTGTCAAAACGGCTTGGAGCGACTGGAGCGAAGCGCTTTACTAATTAAAAATATCTCCCTAAAACGGTCCAACTCGGCAAAGTATGGATGTTAACCAGACATATATCAAGAAGCGACTGGCAGCTCCCCACCGCTTGTGACTGTTGACCCACCTCCAGTGCACAGATTGATGATAGAATGTACTCCATATTTGGCATAACATTACGCAATAATACACTTGCATGCATTTCTTATGAAAAAATCGTGAATAAATTTTTATAAGAAATGTATTTACAAGTCAGGGATAGGTAACTGTTGCCCTACTTCCTATAACTTTTAAATTACAGCTGTGTAATCGCCACGACCAAGCATCGTATTGTAAGCCAATATGATTGCCTAGAAGTTCATATCGCTCATTTAAATATAAATAGAGATGTTAAAGTTGTACTAGATAAAGAAAAGTTGTTGTAGATAAAAATTAATCCAACTAATCAGAGCAATCCCTTCAAAAGTTGTGCTTATTTGCAATTTTTTAAAATAATAATTCATTACTTTGTAACAAAACTCATTTTAACTTACAACGTCAATTAAGAAATTTCCTTGTTACAGCCCTGTTTAGCAAAGAAAAATTTATTGTTTAAGTTTTCAATCAGGCGCCCACTAACAATAGGCCTGTCTGGCCAGTTACTACTTTTGATGGGAATTTATTATAATATTTTTCCTTTGAGCTTTTTCCCAAAAAACTCAACTTTAATTGCACTTTGCCGTATCATACAATACCCTTTTGTATCTAACCTCTTTCATACTTCTGGCGGCGTCAAATGAGAAAACCTAATTTTTTCGACAGAAGTATTACAACACCTGTTTGTCAACAAAAGGGCATATAAGCGGTGTTTTGGAAAAATTGGAAAAGTCTTGTCCTTACCTTCGAGGAGTCGTGTCTTTACCTTCTAGAAGTCTTGTTTTTACCTTCGGAGGTCTTGTTTTTGCCTTTGGAGAGTCTTATCTTTACCGTTGTTGAGTCTTCGCTGTATCTTTGTGAGAGTTTTTTATCTTTACCTCGTGACAGTCTTATTTTGGTTTTTTGGAAGAAGTACCTTCGTGAAGATTTTTTTATCTTTGTGCGAGACAGTTTTTCTCAACTTCGTTGCAGAAGTAAGTGAACTTACCTATATAATATTGTTTTCTGTGAAGTTAAACATTGAAAGGGTACCTTATTTTTATTTTACATTTTAGGCTAGGTTTTATTTTTTGTTACCTGTTAGTTAAGGTTTTAGTTTTTTTAAATATAATATTAAATACTATATTCCCTTTTAATTCTATTGCGTATTAATTACTGCCGGAGAATCTCTGTCTATTCAGCTTGTTTCAACTTTTTAAAACTATAATTACTTTAAACTTTTGCAAAAATTAAGTAAAAACGGTAGATACTATATGTTTCTGTATCGAAAAAAATCGCACAAAAAAAATCGCATACAAAAAAACACGCGTAAAACAGCCGCTGAAAAACAGGTTTTAAAACACGTATATTGTTTGTAAAAGATTAAAAAAGCAGATGTGCTGCTGATAAAGAGAGCTTTTGGTAAAAGAAGTTGTATTCTGAACATTTAAATCATAATAAATGGGTATGGACAACTAAATACATAAGCAGAGTATCCGCGTTGGTAAAACAATTTATAAATTACTGAACCCATGCCAAAATGATGAAAGATACAATACAAAAAACCAGCAATAGCAACCTTGATACCTCCTGAATTTCTAGTGTTTTTTAATTGTTTTGCAGGGAAGTTTTTTTACTACGTTACTAATTATTTTGTATGTAACTGATCTAAAACTGATTCGGATTGCTCTCTGTTAAACAAAAATTGTGGTATGACATTGAATCCAGAGAGTTGGAATTTCAAATCTTAGTTCTTTTCTTACGGGAAGACTTTGGATTGATTAGTGAGAAGGTTTTAATTAGTCAGGAATTCAGGACTTGCGTTGAATGTGTAAATAAAAAATTAGAGAAAAAATCATATGATATGATCAGATTAACAAAATTAGGAGAAAGAAATACTGATAAAGAAGTAAGAAATGTTTACCAAAAAATAAGAAGAATTAAGAATGGCAATTTGGTACATTTTAAGATTATGGAAATTTCTATAACTCATCATCTCTATAATAAATAAATTTCATCATAATTTGCATGATTAATCATAAATCTTTTAATCTACACTTCCACAATAAAATTGTTTGAACTTTGAGCAGAAGAAAAAAAATTCTTGTAATACTGCCATGATAATACTTTAAAACTCGTTAATTATTTTACCCTAGGTGAATGATTTGTACTAAATTTGTCAAAATGATTAATGGTAAGCACTGGCAAATATTTTTAGTAAAATAATAAACCAGTAAAACAACTTTTGAAGTTTTAGTGTTTAATGCGACGTCTCTGAATCGGGTAAACCCATTTGTTGATCTACCAATATAAATTTCATTCAATGCAGGAGTGAAGAGATGAGATCAAAATAATTTAAATACTTAATCTCGTATTATTTGAAAATATTATAATGTTTTTCAGTGTTGTGTTTTGTTTTTCGCTGTTGTTTATAAATTGTGTTTACACACAAGGTACGAATTTTAGAATTTTTTTATTATTATTGTGTTTAATATTTAAGCTAAAACAAAGGTTCAAGGTTTACTATACCATTAGCAACTCAATAATAATAATGATTACGTTAAGTACCAATTATTATTGAACCGAATAATTACCAAAATTACATATTTTCATTTTTGAATACATAACCTATATATTTGAAAAATTAATTTTTTTATCATTTTTATCAAACTCGTGTCATTATAACGGTTAATTATTAGATACAGAAAATATAAATAAACAAAAGGTTAAGAAAAGACCTCCAAATTAATTAGTTACCTATAAATCAATTATTTTCAAAAATATTTAAATTAAAAAATTAAATGTTTCTACGTTCCTATTGTAACTATCACTTACAGTAAATAACCGGTATTAAATAATATATTATTATAATATGATATAAGTGCGTCAAGTGTTTCCCATCTACGATCATCAAAATTACAGCAATTTAAGTTTTCCTAATGTCAATGCATTATTTCAATTAATTAAGTTCGGAAATATATTTTATTCAGCTTAACGTGTTTGGCCTCTATTCCAAATGTATCTGATCCGCAAATATTATTGCACCCATACTCAGCTGGGGTCGCATATTTATTTTGAGGTGCTTAGAATATCCCAAAAGTATTTAGTACAATAAAATTTCAAAATATTAAAATTATTTTGTAGGTTAGCAGAGCAAATAATAAAAAGTTAAAAAAATCGAATGTGACCATGCCCATGACTTTGTCATACTTTTATTAACTATTAAAAAAAATAAATATTTATTATTTTTAATAATAAAAAGAACAAAAATATTTTCCATAAACCAATTTAAACCCAAATCTAATCAGCTCTAATTGTAAGTCTCAATGTAAAAGTCCGAAATATCAAATTTGGTTTTGAAATTCCCATTAGTTTCTGAAATATTAAATAAAAGCTATTATTAAATAAAAATATTTAAAAAAAAATAGTTCCCATGAACCAATTTTTAATTAAAATTTAATCAGCTCTAAGTTTTAATATAAGGATACGAAATTTCAACCTAATTTCAAAATTTCTATTAGTTTTTCACAGACACACACCCATTTTTTAGAAATGGTCTTGTTTAACTCATCGGACCTCAAAAAGTGTTAATTTATCAAAATCTCAATTTTTTCTCCGCATAAAAACAATACTTTTTCATATTACATATTGTGATAAAGTAAAATGCAGTGTTTGTTTTTAAAATTACATTAGACCTACCAAGTATTTGCAAACAGCAACCTAAGGTAAATTAAGTTTCAAAACAGAACCTTTTTAGGTTTATTGTGAATTGTTTTGATTATTTGTATTTTTAAACAAAACATTGCGCATATACTTTTTATTATTATTATAAATAGTACAATTGTATAATTTATTTAACCATTTCAAGAGTTGTTCTATTTTATTTATCGTTAGTCGATAACCTTCAACTGATAACTGTTCTTCAAATAAAATTAAATTTAATAAAAAATGAAAAACAAAATTGTTACTTCTAATAATTAAAATTTAAAAATAATTTAAATGCACGTTGAGTTGCATAAGCAAGTTATGGAATTCGATAATTTATTGATGAACTACCAATCCCAACTATTTAATTAACATTTAAATTATTAACCTATAAAATTAATATTAAATCAAAATTTTAAAATCAATAGATTATCAAAACAATTAAACTAATTTTTTCATGAGCTTTTAGCAATGTTTTAGCAGTTAATCTGTTAATTTTCAAAATTTTAGATATCTATACATAGTATACATACGAAGAAGCCTAATATGTATCTGGCTGGTCCGTCCGCATATTTCAATTAAGGACCAATTACACAGGCCAACAAAAAATTTTTTTTTTGTGGTGAATAGGGTTTTGAAACTGATTTAATGCATATTTGGGTCGCTGAATCTAAAACTGTTTTCAGTTTTTCTCTATCAGGTCTAATTTTTCAGATAAGTCGTTTTTTGGGAAAAAAATTTTTTGCTGATAAATTTATGCTTATTATTAAAAATACCGTTTCACACTTTACATGTTAAGGCGATAATGCTATTAATAAATATCCGCCGTATAAATATTATAATAATAATAATAATAATAACGGCGTTCATTCCTAAGGAATATGCCCACTTCCGTTGGAAGTCTTTACAATCCATTTCTCCAGGTGGATTACTCCTGATTTTCTTTTCTTTCAATACTCATAGTTTCGCGCATGTTTTGGCTTCCTCCACCACTCCTCTCCACAAGTTCCTGTCTCTGCACTTCTTCTTCCAATCTCTCAGTTCCAAGGCTTCGAGATCCTCCAAAACTTCGTCCATCCATCTTGCTCTGACTCTGCCTCTATCTCTTGTTTCACTTGGTTTCCAGTCCGTGATCACTCTTAGCACACTTTCAGGACTTCTCCTCATAAGATGTCCGAGCCAGGCGATTCTTCGTGCTTTTACACATCTCACCAAATCTTCTTCACCAATTATTTCATTTACCTCGCTGTTTGTTCTTATTTGGTATTCATTGGCGTTTACTTTCTTTGGTCCTAGGATCATTCTTATCACCTTTCTCTCGAAGATTCTCAGTTTCTCTTCTTCTCTTTTTGTCAAATTCATTACTTCCGATGCATATGTTAACACCGGTCTAATAAAGGTCTTGTATATTCTTACTTTTGTTGCTATGGACAGACTCTTGCTTTTAAGCATCTTCTTGTTCGCATATACCGCTTTCCATCCAGTCTGTATCTTCTCTTTTATTTCCTCTGCTCGGTCGTTTGTACTATTTATCTGCATTCCCAGATACTTGAACTTTAGAACTTCTTCGAACACTCGTCCTTCTATTCTTAATTCCTTTTGTCTTCGCTCTGTCTTGGTGAACTTCATGTACTTTGTCTTGCTCTCGTTTATCCTCAGACCCATCGTTGTTGCTTTCCTTTCTATCTCTTTGAAGATTGTTGTCATTTTTTTCAGTGATCTGGCAATAATCACCAGATCGTCTGCATATGCAAGCAGTTGCCCCTCTTTTGTCCGTACAGTTCCTCCGCAGTCTGATTCTCTTATGATTTTTTCCATTGCAAGGTTAAACAGGGTCGCCGACAGCGCATCGCCCTGTCTCACTCCTCCGTTAATTTCGAAGTTCTCGGTTTCTAATGTTCCTACCTTTACTATGGCATTTGATCTTCTCATCGTCATCTGTATCAATCGTATCAGCTTTGTTGGAATGTTCATTTCTTGCATTGCTCTGTATAGTTGTTCTCTTTAATCGTATCGAAGGCCTGCTGGAAATCGACAAACAGCAGATGCATCTCTATATTATATTCGTGCGCCTTTTCTGTTATTTGCTTCATAATGTGTAGTGCATCCACTGTCGATCTGCCCTCTCTAAAACCATGCTGGTAATCGCCAATTATGCAATCTGTTTCCTCTTTCAATCTATTATGGATGAGTGTCGATAGAATCTTATATATAACCTGTAGCAATGTTATGCCTCTGTAGTTTCCACATATTTCCAGATCTCCTTTCTTGTGTATTGGCACATTTTACCAATCTTCCATTCGTCTGGCATCTCCTCGGCTCTCCATATTTCTATTATCAAGTCATATATTCTTTGATGTACATTGTCTCCAGCATTTCTTATCATTTCCCCATGTATCTCATCGCTACCTGGCGCTTTACCATTTTTAATTTCTTAATCAGTGTATTCACCTCGAGTATGTTGGTTCTGCTATTTTCTTTCATCCTCTCTTTCTAGTGCTGTTTCCTTGGTAGTATCTCCTTTCACATTTTGGTTTAGTAATACTTGGAAATGGTTTCTCCAAATCTCACCTATGTCCTCTTCATTGTTCACCTTTCTTCCATTTCTATCTTTCATGGTTCTGTTTTTCGCCATGCATTTTGTTTTCTGTTGTCTCACCCCCAAGTAAAACCTCTTGGTATTGTTACTTCCACGATCATTCTCTATTTCGCTCATCACGTTATGCAACCATTCATTTTTTTTTCTCCTTGCAGATCTTGTGAGCTTCTTTCCTTTTCTCTATATATTTATTCCTATCTTCCTCATTGTTTGTAGCTATCCACTTCAATCTTGCTTCTCTCTTGTTGTCCACTTTGTCACTACAATCTTGATCAAACCATTTCTTGTTTTCTTGACCTTTTTTGTACTCTAATGTTGTTTCAGCGGATTCTTTTATTGCCAATTTTATATTTTCCCATTCTTTATTTATATTTTGATCTTTTGTCTGTTGCCAATTAATTTGTTCGTGTTTTCGGCGTATTTTTCTCTAGTGCTTTCTTTATAGAAACCCTCCAGTGCCAATTTCTTCCTGGCTTCTCTTCGTTTTTCTGCGGCTTTCTTCAATTTAACCTCTGCCACCACCAAAAAGTGGTCAGTGTCTGCATCCGCTCCTCTGTAGGTTCTGACATCTTTGATTATTGTTGCGTTTTTCTTTAATACACACACGTGATCTATCTGAGTTCCTTTATCGCAATTTCTTCCTGGTCTCATCCATGTTATCTTGTGCAGTGGTTTGTGTTTAAACTTCGTACTACTTATAACCAGGTTCATTGCTGTTGCCAGGCCGCACAGTCTCTGTCCATTATCATTTGTTTTCTCATGTAATGTAAATTTGCCCGCCACCTCGCTGTAGTATTCTTCTTTTCCCACTTGTGCGTTAAAATCTCCCAAGATGGTCAACATGTCTTGTCTGGGTACGTCTTCTACGCCTCTTTCCAGTTCCGCATAAAATTTCTCTTTTTCCCCCTCATCTTTATCCTCTGTTGGAGCATATGCGTTTATTATGCTTAACTTACAATTCTTCATTTGAATTCTTATATAGGCCAATCTTCCACTTATTGCCTCGAATTGTATTATATTATTTGCTAGCCGCTTGCTCACAAAGAATCCTATTCCTCTTTTGCCTTGTTTTCTTCTCCTGAGAACAGTAGTCTGTAATCCTTCGCATTGACCTCTCCTTCACCCCCCCATCTCGTTTCCTGCACCGCCGCTATTTCAATTCTATATCTTTTTAATTCTCTTTCTATTTCAAACATTTTTCCCTCTCTCAACATTGTTCGTACATTCCATGTACCTATTCGCATGGTTTCTCTGTTTCGCTTCTTTTTATTCTTTCTCTTCTTTCCATGACGTTTTTCCTTATTCATTGCCGAGTTCGTTACCATATATCCGTCCAATTTGTCTCGTTTTATTATTAGTAAATATTATATATAAGTAAAAATTACTTCACATGTTGAATAAAAATAAAATAAGCCGAAATAGAAGAAGTTGTGATGTGTTTTGCTACATATGCGGAGAATACGTGTTAAAAACAAAAGAAATATTACTGACTTTGTAAAGAGAGTTTATCTTAGATACTTTGGTGTTAGGCTGGGTAATCAGGATAAAATCTGGGCACCGCATCAAGTCTGTAAAAGTTGTACAGAACATTTAAGACAGTGGTCTACCGGAAAAAGAAGTGGTCTAAAATTTGGCATACCGATGATTTGGAGAGAACCCCAAAACCACTTTGATGACTGTTATTTCTGCCTAGTAAATACTTTTGGAATCAATCGAAACAATCGTAACAAGTGCACTTATCCTAATTTACTTTCTGCAAACCGTCCGGTTCTCACTCAGAGGAAGTGCCACTTCCAACGTTTCACCAGCTACCACAACTCTGTGAGAGCGAGTATTGTCCCTCTGATACTGATGAAGGTTACAATGATTCTTGTGAGGGGATGTCATCAATTCCAAAACGTTTCAAGCAGGCCGAGTTAAATGATCTCACTAGAGATCTCAACCTGTCAAAAGAAGCTTCTGAATTACTTGCTTCCAGATTGAACGAGAAAACTTACTGGAACAAGGAACCAAAATTACCTTTACCGTGCAAGGAAAAGATCTGCTACCCTTCTTTTCTCAAGAAGACAGTCTTGTATATTGTCACGATATTAAAGGACTCCTGGAAAAATTGGGTCTTCAGGAATATTTTCCAGATGATTGGCGTCTATTTATTGACAGCTCAAAGCGAAGTTTGAAATGTGTCCTTCTACACAATGGAAACAAATATGGTTCAATACCAATTGCTCACTCAACAAAAATGAAAGAAGAATATAACAATATAGCTTTGGTCTTGGAGAAGATAAAGTATCATGAACATAAATATGTGATTTGTGTGGACTTAAAAATGGTAAACTTTCTCCTTGGACAGCAAAGTGGATACACCAAATATCCTTGCTTCTTATGCCTCTGGGATAGCAGAGACAAAACACAGCACTGGGTTAGAAAAGAGTGGCCCAACAGAGAAAACATGGACGTTGGGGAAAAGAATGTCGTTAACGACCCTTAGTTGAACGAGAGAAAATCATCTTTCCTCCACTGCATATCAAGCTAGGCCTTATGAAACAGTTCGTAAAGGCTCTTGATAGGAGTGGTTCATGCTTTGCATATATAGGGCGAAAATGCCTAAGTTGAGTACCGAAAAAATTAAAGCAGGAATATTTGACGGCCCACAAATAAGACAATTTATTAAGGATTCTGCCTTTGTAAATTCGATAAATGAAACTGAGCGAAAAGCTTGGACTTGATTTGTTGAAGTTGTCCGAAATTTTCTGGGCAAACGCAAAGCGCCAAACTATGTTCAACTGGTAAACGAGATGCTTAACAGTTTCAAAGCCCTTGGGTGTAACATGAGTATTAAGGGGTACTATTTACACAGCCACTTAGATCGTTTTCCTGAAAATTTAGGAAACATGATTGAAGAACAAGGTGAAAGATTTCACCAGGATATTTAAACTATGGAAGACTGCTACCAAGAAAGATGGGATAAGCACATATTGGCAGATTACTGCTGGAGTTTAAAAAGGGAGTGTTTAAACATACATTCAAGAATGTCACGGAAAAGAACCTTCCAAAGTGTTCAGTGATATTTGATAATAATAATTAATATAATAATAAAAATTGTTAGTTTTTAGATGTTCAGTTTTTTTATTTTATTAATTTTATTGATTTTTTGATATCTTGTACAGTTGGAGATCCTAATAATACTCATAAGTTTTCTGAAACCAACGACCACGGCATCTGTCCGCAATATTTAAAAAATTGGATCCAAAATTAGGTTTTCCTCTATATCTCACAAACGATGAGTCATACGATAAAAATAGTGGAGAACAAAATTAAAGAGAATAAAATGTTATATAAATTTTAATATTAAAATTTTTTTTTCTCTTTAACTGACTGAGAGATAGCACTGTAAAGATAAAAAAAGTTTAAAAATTTCTCAAAAACTTCGGTTTCTATTAACTTTTTTTTAGGATTATGATTTTTATAAATTTTCTGAATATTCGCAACTCATTTCCAAAACCACTCAATTTTATGAATTGTCCCCCGGCTCATGAGATAGGTAAAATTGGGATCTCTTCTATTTCCAAGAAAGCCATGGAAAATGTAGACGGTTGGATCGTTGATACTGCAATTTCTTTGGCCTAAAAATTTGATTTCGTAATTATTGCCGGCAAAGACATTGATTTATTTGTTGTACTGTGGATTAGGCCTACAGAAGATATTACATCTTAATAATAAAAAGCCAGGAAGCTGCTCTTGCTGTTCCTATACCGTGTCATATTTTTGGTTAAGAAAAGCCGAAAATGAAAGCAGGATTAATGAAAAGAGAAGAAATAGAAAAAGAAAGAGAAAGACGAAATTATCGCAATTAGTAAAGAGATAGAAGATGTAACAAAAGAGACAAGAAGAAAGCAAAATGATGACAGAAAAGATAGAAGAACATATTAAAATAGAGAAAAAGATAAAAAGAGAACAAAACGAAGAAATTAAAGAAGATATCAAAAATAGGGAAAAGAAATTAAACGAAAAATTCAATCATCATTACCATCATCTTGCTCTTGCTCCTATAATGTGTTATAGTAGTAAAAAGGTTAAGAACTGCAATTATCTGAGTTTCACTTTTTCACCATAAAATAGTTGTTAGCGTTAGCATTCAGCTTACATTAGTCCCAGTGAGGCTGTTTATCTAATAATTAGCATTATCGGATTATACGTATCAACATTTTTTATAATTAATACCGCTCAAAACGAGATCCACCGGCTAGTTGCCCGTCCGCGGACAAGCTTTTCCGCTAGTTAAAATAAAACGCGAGTTGTAAATGTACAGAATTGCTAAAATATTTTGAAAAAATTATAAATCTAAAAAAATAATTGGTCGAAATTAAAGTGTTTAAAACTTTTTTAAACTTTTCTCATCTTTACAACGCAACTAAGACCGTGTTTGACTTGGACGCTTACAGCGCTGTTAGTACGAACTGGCGCAAACGTAAACGCTTTAAGCGTTCGACTTGGAAATGTTGGCGCTTACACCGCCGTGTAAACGCAACCGTGACGTCATGGATTCGCCATTTTCTCACGCTCACAACGCAAATTTCATTTAGGTAGGGCAGCGTAAGCGCGGCGCTGTAGTGGTAAAAATTGTAATTATTTTTGAATTTATTTGAAAGCTAAAGTTAACCTAAATATTTTAGGTTTACTATTTAACTTCAATATTTAAATTTAAACATAAAATTAGTTGTCCTATATTAATTATTACTTCAATAATTTATTGCCCTTGTTTTACCCGCTCAATTTTTTATAAAAAAAATTAGTGACAAGATTGTAAATGAAATTAATTGACCCAAAATAAATTGTTGTGTGAAATAATAGTTATTAATTTGTGAAAAAATACCTAAAAATGTAATCGCATTTAAAAACAATTATTATTTCAGATTGTTTGAATATTTTATAGGTTAAGCAACTGTCACTTTTAAATTGCAGCGCTGATGGTGCTAACATATCGTTCGATTTGGAACGTCAGCGTGAGCGTTGTAAGCGCATATTTTCCAAGTCAAACGTCAAAATTTGCGTGCTATAAGCGTTTGCGTCCGTTGGTACCAACAGCGCGTAAGCGTCCAAGGCGAACACGGTCTAAGAGAGATAAAAAAAAATTTAAATACCCAAATTGCATAAAATTTTATTTTCTTTAATTTTATTTTTCATTATTTTTGTTGTATGGCTGACTGTTTATGAGATATAGGGAAAAACCTAACTTTTGGTTTCATTTTTCCAAACATGGAGGACGAATGCCGAGGTCGTAGGTATAATAGAAAATTAGAACAACCCAACCTTTTGCGTAGTCAAATTCTAGAATAATAGAGCCATAGGAAGAAAACTTCAAGTTTGAACCAAACCGATGCAGTACTTTTCGATATTGAGAATGTTACCGATTTTGAAAATGTCATAAAGAGAATATTGTGTTTAAAAACAGGTGTACACTTAAATAAAATATTAATTTGCAACATAGTGTGAAGCATACACGGGTCGACTACGAATGGGTAAGCTCGCGGTTCAAACTCTGTTCGCGTTAGATACACTGCTGTGATCAAAAAGTCCAATATCGATCTGTGGACTGTGGGGAAGGCAACGTGAAACCACCCGATGAGTTATACTCCCTGGTACGTAAATTCATCTTGGCTTCGGCCAAGTTGAATCTCAACGTCTGGGGACCGGATATGGCACATGAAGAGTAAGAAGAATTTGAAACTTACATAGAGTCGAGGAATGTTTTCTAAACATTGTACTTAGAGATAATGTAATAATGCATAAATTCGAGTAGATTATTTTGAAATTTCTTGAGCATAACTTATCTGACTTTTGACCAAAAATTCTCTTATACAGAGAAATTGGGAGTATCTTAAAATGCTCTACACCTCGACTAATACGCAAGTTTGTGATAAAGTTGTATATAATTAATATAAATTGGAGCGTTTGTAATTCCAAATTTATACGAGTTGTTTGATTTATCGAAATAATAAGTCCAATTTTCATAAAACAAAAAATGCCACCGTGAAAAATGTTTTTGTGTTAAATTGTTTAAAAATCAATTTTCTTCCATTAACAGTAGTAATTTAAAATTTAGAAAATATGTAATTTAACATATATTTATTTAAGTTAATTAAACAGCAATTACGTATTTTGTTCAGGCTTAATATTTTGTAGATTAATCTCAATAATACTTTTTGAATAGAAAAAGATCAAGCGTGCATTATACAGAACACTGGAGGTCCGGGAATATGTAAGTTGGCAGCTGATTGTCGCTTTGCAACGGAACAAGCTGAAAATGGAATAACTCCTCCACGGTGCGGTTTATACATGCGAAGATATCCCCTATTTTGTTGTCCAGGTAAAATTTTATTTATTTTTAAAATTCAATATTGTGATCAATTACATTCTTAGTAAACAATAATATACAGCCAAACGAAAATTCGCTATTATTTCCCGAAGACACATTTATATTCGAAAATGTAAATCCACAACAATATACCAGAATATGTGAAAGAAGTAAGTTCTGTAATGTGTACTTTAATTTGAAATTATAAAAATGTTCATTTTTAGAATGCACGGAATACAGCAAACCTCTATCGGTAACAATTCAAGCAACACCCTTAATAACAGATCCAATTGATCACATAACCTCAATCAATGTTGCAAATTGCACCAACGACGGCATTCCACTTATTACAGGAGGAACCGTTGCCGAAGCTGGAGAGTTTCCTTTTATGGTAAGGTAATTTAAAAAAAAAATATTATTTTAAAACAGAAATTTAAAGGCAGCTATCGGTTATATTGGGGACGAAGGACAGATAGAATGGAAATGTGGAGGAACATTGATTAGTGAATATTTTGTTCTCACTGCTGCACATTGCACTTATACCAAAGATGCGTAAGTAAATAATGTCTTAGGAAAGTTATTGTAAATGCTGATTAATTAAAGTTTTCAGTGGTGAACCTGTAAGAATACGACTTGGTGATTTGGATCTTGAAAGAAATGCTGACGAAGTTCAATATTACGAATATAATATTGTGGAAATAATTAAGCATGAAAGATATCAACCCCCGAGTACATATAATGACATAGCATTGTTACGTGTAGCTGCTGAGGTGATTTTCAGTGATTATGTAAGACCGGCATGTCTTTGGACGAAATCCAGGATAGATCAGAACAAAACTATAGCTACGGGATTGGGAAGAACTGATTTTAGTACGTAAGATGCTATTTACATATTGCAACCATGACGTATTGTCAACGATTTTAATAAAACTTTATTAGGTTTTACAAAGTTAAACCCTGAATTTTTTTATCTCATTTCTATTTTTTGTCATTTTGGTCCAGACGTAAATTTTGAAAGATTTGCAGACAAACTTTACCATCTTATTTGATCTTTAATTAATTTGAAACATAATATGCATGGAATGAATATGTAGAACATGTCCCCTTTAATACAACCAATTCATGAAATGGACAAAATGCAAAATTTTCAAAATAAATCAAGCAAACATAATATAAATAGAAAGAACCTTATTATTATCACGTATTATAGTTAGATATTTAGTGTTCCTAATGTTGTCGATTAAAACCGTAACGTTGTTTAGGTACAAAAACGTCCCTTTCATTCCACCTCTCCCTACATTAAGTTTTATTAAAATCGTTTGGTGTTGGTATCATGTATCTCAATATACATACATACACGCTGACGGTTAAGAATCCCGAATCTAGATTTTTACCATTTTTGAAGTGGATTATGAAAATGAGGGTCTAATTAGCGTATAAAAAAAAATAAAATTTGCGGTCGGCTCACACAATTTTGAAAAAACGGCTATAAAGTTAATTTGGAATGCAATTTTATCATTGGCTCTTTTGAAGTGTAACTCCGCCCTCAAAATTGAAATAGGTTGTGTCGACTGTAAATATAACAGAATCTCGGTTTTTACAACAAATTATGATAGATAATGGTGTAATTAGCTAATAAAAAGAATTAAATTTGTGATCGGACAACAAATTTCCGAAAAAGTCACTTTTTGTGTGAATTCGTTTCTGATGTGATTGCGCTGTCAAAACCGCTTGGAGGGCTTTTCGAGACCTAGAGGGTCTCGCGCGCTTAACTTATTAAAAACATCCCCCAAACGGCCGCAACTCGAAAAGTTTGGAAGTTGACGCGGCGGATCTCAGGGAGCGACTGACTTCTTTCTAACGCTGCTCTAGTTAGCCCCGCCTTAAAGTTGATATGCTAGTATGAAACTACAAGTACCGTTAACAAAATGCATAAAGTTATTGCGTAATATTACGCAATAATACACTTACATGTATTTCTTATGGGAAAATTGCAATTTTCAAAATTAAATTGTGGCCTTATTACAACTCGGACAAGATTGATTCTCACCTTAGAGAGCTTGTATTTTTGTGTTTTTTCAAACTTCTAATTCAAACTTGGAAACATTATTGTTTTTGTATTAATTACTGAAATAATGTATAGCATATCATATTTCACATCTTCTATATGGTGCGAGATAAGAAAACCGTCTTCAAAAGTACAATTTTTTCCTATAAAAATGTTCAACCAAACGAGCATAAAAATACGAGTCATTTAAGGCGAGGATAAATTTAGTCAGACTTCTAATAAGGCCACAATTAAAATTTTAAAATTACAATTTTTCCATAAAAAATACATGTAAGTGAATTATTGCGAGGTATTACGTCATTGGACGGCCATTCTATCACCAGTCCGTGTGCTGCGCCTGGGTTGACAATGACTAGTGGTGGGGAGATACCAGTCGATTCCTGATATCCGTTGTGTCAACATCCATACTTTTTCGAGTTGGAGGTTATTGGGGGATGTTTTTAGTATGTAAACCATTTATCAAAACCACTTATAGGAAAGTGGGTCTTGATAAACGCAACTACCTCAAAAGTCGGATTCACACAAAAAGTGATTTTTTCCGAAATTTGTTGTCCGATCACAAATTTAATTTTTTTATTAGTTAATTACACTCTCATCCATCATCATTTGTTGTAAAACCGAGATTCTGGTATCTTTACTGCCACCACAACCTATTTTAATTTCGGTGGGCGGTTACAGTTCAAAAGAGCCAATGAGTAAATTGCATTGTAAATAAATTTTTAAAGCCGTTTTTGTCAAAAATGTGTGACCAGTTAAAATTTTTTTACGCTAATTAGACCGTCATCTTTCAGAATCCACTTTAAAAATGGTCAAAATTGAATGACTGGTTTTTTACCCGTCACCTATATCTATTATATGTACTTCTTAGTATAATGATTAATTTAGACATGCAGCTTAATCAATAAAAATCATTCTGCCCATATATACCTTATATACTACATACATTGCTCCAAAAGATCTCGTAGATCAACACAATTGTATGTAGTTCTTGAAATCTTGCGAACAATTTTTAGTTTTAAGAAAACGAATAATTGATGTTATTTTAGCTGGAGAAGCAAGTCAAAAATTATTAAAAGTGTCACTCTTTGTATATAACAACAACCAGTGCTCGAAAAGTTACAAAAATGATTGGAAAAGATTGCCACATGGTATACAATCCAGTATGATATGCGCAGGAGATTTAAGAGGTGGCAAGGATACGTGTCAGGTTAAAAACTTTTAATTATTTTTATCATGAAATTAAGGATAGGCTCCATGTGTTTTTCCCATATTTCTATAAAATGAATATTATACTTATAAATTTAAAAATAACTTTTGAAAATAGCAGGTGCTTTTCTAAATAACTTCAAAACATTACTTCTAAATTTTATAGCGATAACTTAAGGAATTTTTTAAATGACTACGAAAAATAAAGACACATCCATTATTTTTAACATGGGGGAAGTAGTTGAGCCTATTTTTAACTAAAATAATTCTCGAAAAGTATACTCAAAATTTTACACATTTTGTATGATATTAATATTTTGAATGTCAACCTTGTGCTTTTTAAACAGTTGTATGATACTTGAAAATATAAAAACAGTAAACATGTGATGTTTTAAGGGGGATTCTGGTGGACCATTGTTGACGACTAAGAAAGACAATTCTTGTCTTTTCTATGTTATGGGTATTACATCTTTTGGAAAAGCATGTGGAGTAGTAAATACACCAGCGATATATACAAGAGTATCAGAGTATATACCTTGGATAGAGAGAACGGTATGGCCAAATTGAACTTGATGTTTCTATGCAAAAATATGTAATATAAAATTAATAAATATTTTCTGATGGTTTCTATGTTTCTGTTATTTGTTTATGCATAGTATTTTCTTGGCAATATTTTTTTTAATTACTTATTTCTACTAAATTTTCAAACTTAATTCTCGGGTTTGTGCCGAGATCTGGTTCTATTACTCAGGAATACTGAGGTTCAAGAGCCCCTTCTTCACGTACCATAAGTATAAAAATTTAAAAATTTTGTTAACCCCGCCACGTCGTGTCGTCTCGTAGGTTATTATATTTGAAAAAGCAAAAATATATAATATAATAATTAATTATTATTCGTAAGTTTACCCTTAAAAGTTGTATTCTGGATATAACACGTGGTTCCCCCAGGTTGCTCCGGGCGCTACAAGCGGTTTTGACAAGCGCAACTACATCAATAGTTGGATTCACGCTAAAAATAAAAAACTCCATTCAAAATTATTTGTAGCTCTGAAAAGAGCCGATTTTTTATTCTCCTAGCAGCTCTGCAAAGAATTACACCCGATACCGCTTCACGATTTCCATCACCATGTTTTCAAACCGTTCCTTAGGTGTGCGGCCAAAAATGGACATCCACATGTACTCCTGCAAATGTTCGGGTAACATGGTAGAAGATAATACTCCTATCCGACTTCAAACTCGCCCAATACCCTTCAATCCTGTTTGTGAAAGTCCCGCTAACAGGGTCCACAAAATTCAAGCTGTGATTTACGGTTTGTGGATATAGGGCGAAACGCCATCAAGATGATTTAAACCCGAATAACCCCTCTAACAATCGGTCCAAATCTTGGTACCAGGTCTAATGTACTTATCTACTACCGATGTATAGTACGATGCCCCTACCTTCCAACGTACTATACATCCGTAAGATCCACTGCTGTTGACCGGGGGAGGGGGTATCCGTTCAACACTAGCATTCCGCTTTGTTATGACGGACTTATCAATCTGTACAACCTGGCCCGGACCACCGAGTTGAAGGAGTATCGGGTTTACCATCAGCGTTCATGAGCAGATACGTCGGAACGATTGGTATAGCCGGTACACAGCTTGTCGGCGAAAACCAACTATGGGCGCAGCTACACCTGCCCTTGTATTGCATGCCCAAAGCCACATAACGTAAAACACAGTCTTCGGGGGTAGCATACGGTCGTCGAAGAAGGTATTCTCGGTTAGGCGGTTGTGGAATATTCACACAATTTTGAAAAAAACGGCTTTAAAGTTAATTTGGAATGCAATTTTATCATTGGCTCTTTTGAAGTGTAACCCGCCTTCAAAATTGAAATAGGATGTGGCGACAGTAAATTTACCAGAATCTCGGTTTTTACAACGAATTATGATAGCTAAAGGTGTAATTAGCTAATAAAAAGAATTAAATTTGTGATCAGACAACAAATTTTCGAAAAAAAATCACTTTTTGTGTGAATTTGTTTCTGATATGGTTGTGCTGTCAAAACCCTTCCCGCGCCCTTCTGGGTCGCGGAGGAGGTTTTGAGCGGTTTTGACACGCGCTAAACTTATTAAAAACATCCCTTAAGCGGCTCCAACTCGAAAAGCTTGAAAGTTGACGCGACGGATCTCAGAGAGCGACTGGTATCTCCCCACCACTAGTCACTGTCGACCCAGGCACAGCACACGTATCGTCAACAGAATGTATTCCATATTTGGCATTTTAATACACAGAAATACACTTACATGTATTTCTTATGGGAAAATTGCAATTTTCAAAATTAAATTGTGGCCTTATTACAACTCCGACAAGATTGATCCTTACCTTAAAGAGCTTGTATTTTTGTGTTCTTATGTTTGGTATAGCCATTTCTATAGAAAAAGTGTATTTACAAACCCCTAAATTCAAACTCTCACCCACACACAATATCACTGGTAAAATAATTTTTTTTAAATAAAATTCACAACAACTGCTTACATTCAAGAGAATTTAAATTATATACCTTACTTGCAGGTATATGAAATTACAAAATTAGTACTATTATAGGGCCATTAAGTGATATAACATTGCAAATATTCTATAATTTTTGATAAGAGGTACGCACCATATATATCTACTACCCCTAACATCTTAATCTGTTGTAAACCTGATGTCACTTGAAATATTACAAAAAAATTATTTTAAGTGTAGTGCGTAAAGACTTTTGTCCAGGAGTGTATTAATATTTGGGAAGCGGCTGCTTGCCCCACTTGCCCCACTTGTCCCGCTTGTCCCTAACGCCGCATTACCATAGGTAAATAAATCAAGTTTTCATGCATGAAAACACGATAACCTTCGGTGCGAATTAATAAAATTGAAGGTTTTTAGCACAAATATAAAAAAACGTGTATTATTAAATTAATTTTATAATAATTAAGATACGGTTAAAGTATTGTTGCTATAAATAAAAACTTTAAGTTGGGAATTACATTAATTTGTAGTCATTAGATTTATTTGCTAAATTTTTTTTTTGCACTTGAATAATTGCATGGTATTTGCCAGAAATAAGACAACTGAAAAGTAGGGATATTTTGAGAAAATTTTTGTGTTGAAACTGGAATTTTGATAAATTTAAAATTATGTGGTTTACGTGATAACTTTGACAATTTTAAAAATTTCTAAGAAATCGTAAGAAAACAAACATTTGTACCTAAAAGCGTGATTTTTATTAATTTTATAAATTTAAAAAGGGGGTAGAGAGGTGAAGTTAGTCTCAATGGTATTTTTTCCAAAATAAAACAGCTGTAACAGAAATAAACAAACTTAATTCATGTTTTTTTGGAATTGTATGTAACATACCGGGAAAATTCCTTGAAAATCAATTCATAACAAATAAAAAATTAATTATTTTAAAAATACCAATGATTTTGTTGTTATTCAAGACATTAAATAGAAAAATAAATTTAAAACCGCTAATGGATTGTTTTAGTAAGTAAACCAGTTAAACAACTTTTTTAAGACGTGTGGAAATTCTGCAACATCGCATTTAAATAATCTTGGATTTTTAGAACAAAAATACATTAATAAATACGACAAAGATTAACACAACATCTCTGTCAGAGATATAGTACGACTTTTGTCTTTCGTGTAATCGGTTTTGTGTTATGTGTTCATTAATTAATTTATTTTTTGTGGTACTTTTAACCACGATAACAATCGGCCAAAGTATGAAATTTTTTTTAATATTTTACCATCATAAAATAATAATTTTTTTTAGAAGAGAATGAACCATGCCATATATTAAAAACTAACACTACAGGAACTTGTAGATTATCGAAGGATTGTCCAATGGCGGATAGATTAGGGAAACAAGGAATAAAAGTACAACTATGTGGTTTCCATAGAACCATCCTTCCAATATTTTGTTGTACAGGTAAATACACAATTTCTTAATTAATTTTTAGATATTCGTAAAATGTAATAAATACAAAATTATAAATAAGTAAATAGTGAAATAAAATCTAACAAGAATTAAATGACTTAATTTTTAGATACAGGTGAAGAAGTACCACCAGTAACACCACCACCAGTAACACCACCACCAGTGACACCACCACCAGTAACTCCCACAAACATGATAAGGCCAGCTCCTGTTGTAAATGAAACTTTTGCAATAAACTATCTTGAAACACGTAAGAACATAAAATTCATAAATACATTTTTCATCTTAATTATTCCCAGCTTTGAGCGTCTGTTTTTACTATATATTGTAGTACAGGGATAAGGGGGAATTGGTGATCACTCTACAAATTTTGGAAAAAACGGCTTTAAAAATTAATTTAGAATGCAATTTTTCATTGGCTCTTTTGAAACTGTAACCTCGCCCATCAAAAATTAAAATTAGTTTTTGACGCAAAAAGTAATTTTAAATAAGTATTTTATATTTACAATGTAATTTTAAATGATAGGCCTTCTAACAACAACAAAAAACTTCCCTAAGTCCGGCAGAACTTGAAATTATTCAAGCTCCTTCGACAAATCCGAGAGTCAACTAGTAAAACTCATTCAAAATATCTCGGAGCCAAAAGCAATCTTGAACATAATAAATCTTTGAGCCACGGGATCCTAGAAGAGGTTAAACTTATTAAAAATATCCCTGCGTTGTTGATGCGAAAGATGCGAGGTTGACTGGTAGTTTAAGACCAAGACTAGGCGCATGGATGGTAATAAAAATTAATTTAATAAAATAATATACTTCCATTTGTTTCTTATGAAAATTACGTTAACTTCAAATCTGAATTGTGGGTTTAATATAGGACATATAGAATTCTATCTTACCTTAAATGTCTTGTATTAATATCTTCTTTCACTTGGTGAGGCTACTTCTATAGGAAAAAGTGTACGTTCAAACTCAGGTTAATCAACTCAAGCCAGATTTCAATTACTTGTTAAAATCGATTACGTAACCAGGTCACTGCTCTGCCAAAAGTGCATTTCCCACATCTCAGAGGAATCCAAAAAAAGAACGGAAAAAGCCCTTGAAAGCGAGGGCATAAATACGGCTGCCAAAAACATGGAGTCAGTTAGTTCAATCAAGCTCAGTGGTAGCAGATCGTCAGTCAAGCCCAAAAAGTTTAGTCATGGAAGTTGCGTCAATGGGTTCAATCAAGCCCAGGGGCTAAAGTTAATATTCCCAAACTCAAAAGTACACTTTCTCTTATAGAAATAGCTTATTATATAGCTTAATAGCTTATTAAACGAAAGAGGATATTAATACAGAGATTTTTCAGGTGAGGTTGAATTCGATAGGTCTTATAATAAGCCCACAATTTAGATTTTCATAAATTTTTCGAAATTTTCATAAGAAACATATGAAAGTACATTATTGTGCAATATTATGTATTAATTTTAACCATTCTGGTTACCGGCCTTGGGTCCAACCCGGGTCGTAACGCTTCACGTTTGACGAACTACTAGTCGACCCTCGCATCTGCTGGCTTAAATATAAGTAAATAAAGTTTATTTCGTGCCAATAAATATAAATACATCAGAACAAAATCATCTAAACATTATACAGATTAAAATCCGACAACAAAACATAACGTCAGCATAATATCGGATAGATAATAAAATCCAGTTGCAAGAACCAACCATACAAAACGAGAAAACGAGGGGTCAACCGCTAGAAGAAATCGTGTACAATTAACTTCACACTTTACGTAATTCATGATAATTCTCCATACTTCTTCGTACTTCATATAATTCGGCAGTAATTCACGGGACTTCACGTACTTCGGCAGTAATTCACCGTACTTCATCAATAATTCACGGTACTTTACCTAATTCATCGATACTTCATTGTATTTCACGTACATCATTGGTATTTCAGAGACTTACCGAGATTCTGGGTGTTCCACACACCCCGGATCGAGTAGTTTATTTTCTATCAAAAGTAAACTGAAAATTTCCCGTTGCAGAGGCACTGGAAGGTGTTCCACACCCCCCAGGCCCCGGATTAAGTAGTTTATTTTTTATTTTGTTGCAGAGATCTGCCTCCCAAGGGGTACGGAATTTATGATTACGCAGTTTATAATTAATTGTCAAATTACGAATTAAACACATTTACTTGACCATAGCTAATTTTAATAAACTTGAGATATGCTTAAATATTTAATTCACTTTTAATAAAAATAAATTATTTAAACCGGGGAGTCTGGGGGGTGTGGAACACCCTCCAGTGCCTCTGCAATAGGAGATCTTCATTCTTCTGATAAAAAGTAAACTACTTGGTCTAAGGGTTCTGCATGTTCTGCAATGTTCTTTATTCCAAAATTTGTGCACTGGAGGGTGTTCCACACCCCCAGACCCCCCGGATTGAATAGTTTATTTTTATCAAAAGTAAACTGAAGATCTCCCGTTGCAGAGGCACTGGAGGGTGTTCCACGTGAAGTACTTCACATGAAATGTCATGTACTTCATGAAATGTGTTCAAAAAATTTCACCAGCGGTTAACCCCTCGCGAGAAAACTACCCTGCTTGGCCCCACAAGGGTATCACAATATAAGTGAAAGACCTTTCAGAACTTTAAACTTTTAAAATTGTGAGTACAAGCTCCACCAAGGTAACAATAATTTTGGAAAATATGCAAACTAATTTAAATAATAATTTGAGTAAGCCAATGAACATCGAATTATTTCTCAAATATATTCAATTACAAAAGTTACAATCATTGCGTTTGCTTACATATTTGTCGTAGTTGTTTTTCTTATTCAGTTGCATATTTGAGCTTTATTTTGTACAAGAAAGTGTTTTCTTTAGAACAAATCTTTATTGCTATAATTAATAAATCATTCTAATAGGTTTAATTAATCATATTTTGTAACTATTTTTAGGTTATAATGTACTTTTATACTCGTAGTTTGTGAATTCTTCTTCTTCTTAAATTAGGACTAGGTCCTGTATTATCCAACAGTAACCCCGACAAAGATCCGAAGCTACTGCTGGTACTGTGAGCATATTATTTGTTTTACATCTGAAGTAGTTTGCTAGACTGGCTTCAGATGTGCCTGTTACCCTATATTATAGTTAATGATGGCAATTCATTAACATAGGAGGACCACCGGCTTTACGTGCCTTCCAAAGCACGGAGACGCAAGACGTTTGTGAATAATATACCAAATAGGTAATAAAAGTATTTATATTATAGTTTTAAAAAATGTCAAACAATCAAAGAAAAATTGTTTATTCTGAAGCATTTGGTAATACTTTTTACGTGTTTCGTTGCTGCAATTGGATAAAATAATTTTTGAACTTTAAATATTTGTGCCGAAAAACTTCTTCATCTTAGTGTACTTTTTTTTTAATTTTACTAGCGCCAGACACGCCCTTTGAAAATTATTATTAACCTGGTTAAGCTGTACAATATTGCTCAATGTAAAAAAGTATCTTTGATGAAAAAAACCTTCAGCTTCATCTTATAGTTCGCCAAGCCTAACTCCAAACCAATCGCTCACAGTCGGCGATACGCCGAGCAACGCATTTCGGTTCCATGTTTCAAACAGAAATGGTGGTATCATCGGCGTAAAGAACCATACATAGTCCCTGCGCAGAGGACACATATAAAAAAGAAGATCATTTATAAAGATGAGAAAAAGCAGCTGGGCCAAGTAAGACACCTCATGTCTGAGGGAAATCACCACAGGCTGATTCCTGTTTGCAAGGAAAGATAAAATTATTTGACAGCATCGCGGATGAAGACCGTAAGCGTAACACTTCCACAACAGTATCACATACGACACACAGTCGAAGACCTTGGTCAAATTCATAAAATCAGACATGCAATATCCGCTTCCTTTAAAGAACTTATTTATTTTATCCACAAGCGCTACCCCCGCATCTGCAGCGGAGAGGCCAAATCTAAATCCGACTATGACTCTGAAAAGAGACCTTAGTTCTCAAAATGATCAGTCAATTGGTTCTTCAGACCTCTTTCCGGAATCTTAGAAAAGGTGGGAAGAAGAGATAAGGTAAGCGTTTACTTGTATGCAACGCCGTCCTTAAATTTTCAATTACTTTATATTGTTTTAAATGTACATGCATTGATTACATCGTATAGTCCGTCACGAACTCACGGAAATGCGACCGCCTTGTTCGATACAGCAACAAATACGGACAGCGTTGAATGAGTACATGATGTCATTAGGATATCCAATGTCAGTAACGATAGCAAACGGAACAGTTTATCGCATTTTATGCACATACATTGATGCAATTTTAACAAGTGGACGCACTCGATTAAAACACGAAGATTTGGCCGGTGGCGGAGGTGACGTCATTGCGTACAAGTGAACGCTTATCTATATGGGACGGTAGTTGTCCAGGTCAGACCTATCGCCTTTTTAAACTCCAGGACAACGCGTGCCCTCTTCAAAATAGATGGAAAGGCAGAGGTACGATAATGGTCATATAAAATTTCGAGTTTTGCCGGTGCGAATATTTTTCTAAATTGTTGCGAAGCCGTAGGTTTTGTTACCATTCACAATTATGTTATAACTATAAAATACTCTAAATTTAATTTTTAATTTTTGATGGGCGGGGTTACAATTTAAAAAGAACAAATGGGATAATTGCTTTCTAAATTAATTTTTACAGCCATTTTTTGCAAAATTTGTGAATCGACCGCAAATTTAATTTTTTAATGTGTCTATTGCATTATTATTTTTCAAGAAATAAAAAAAATCGGACCCCACAATCATATAAAACTCTCGCCTGAAATTTTTATTAAATCCCCCTCTTAACTTAAAATATAATATATTTTGATATATTATATAGCTTTATATGATAGTATCATGCTGCCATGAACTCCTGGATATAATAATTAATCTCTTAACGCACAGCTGCATGACATACATGTTTTACGTTTACTTACAGAATTGCTTAGCTACATGTACATATGCCATACACCCACATAATTCTGTTTATTATTATAAAAATATTTTAAATCATAAATTAATTAAAGTAAAGGTAGTTACCATTTTCTGCAAGAAAAAAATTTGTTTTCTTACCCCAAATTAATAGAAATATTATGTGCTAAGGGGTTGAAAACAAAATCTATATACTTGTATATAACTAGAAAATAGTTTTCATTCCAATTTAACTTGATTTATTATATTAAAATTCTTATAATAAAAAAGCGGTACAAGAAAAGTTACATCATGAACTAGCTTTTCATCAGTCAATAGTCGAACATTGTGTTACTCAGTAATGATTTTTAATTTAGATTTCTTGTAGTGTGTACGGAATATACCAAAGACTTTACCCAAATTCAGTCTCATGGTAACTTGGGTGTCGATTCAGTTGGTGTTTCAAAGGTAACATCGAAGTGCGACAAAGATGGTCTAAGTCTTATATCAAATGGAAATAAAACAGAACTGAAAGAATTTCCTTTTGCGGTATGCATTAATTACTTGTTTTTTTTGTTTATTACCATTCCTAGTTCTAGAACTTACTAAGAGTACACTATAAAAATTTATAGATCAATTTTACATATTAGAAGTTTTTATGATCTTGTTTTTGTTCGCATATTGTGAAAATTTATCATCTAATTGATAATTTGTCAATTTGTTATCGTGACCAACAACTAAATCTTTATGTAGCACATATTCTAGCTTGTAATCGTTAGTTTTATAATTATTTTTTGAATTCAATTGATTAATTTACGATACTGATCAACGGCTTATGGTCCATTTGAACGAAAATTTCTCCACCAAATGCATATAAATGAAATTTAGTTTATCCGTGTAAAATAGTTAAAAATAATTCTCCAATTTAGAATGTTTTTTCCGTAAGAGGTTATGAGTTGTAACGTACAGGTTGATTTTCTTGCAATATTAGTACCAGACGCAAAGATTGTTTTAGTGATTTCAAACTTTTGAGGGGGTTTGCGCAGACTCTAGCCTCTAAAATTGACCATATGGAGTAATCCATTGGGTTGAGATCTGGTGAGTATGGTGGCCATTCAACGGAACTGATAAAATTAGGAAAATTGATTCGGCACCACTCATGCGTAGTTTTCGCCTTGTGGGCAGGTCCAGAGTTTTGTTGAAAAGTCCAATGTTGATCACCAAAGTGCTATTGGGCCTACGGAAAAACTACAGTCTCTACAATATTCCGGTGGTAGATTTCCTTAATAATTTCTTAAAAAACCAAAGATGTTCTACTGGTAGCACAAATACCGCCTCAAACCATAACAGACTTGGGGTAATGTGCGATGAACAATGATGCCAAAAGGTCCGGGTGCTTCTTCTGACCAATATCTATCATTTTGACGATTGTAAAATTGTTCAATAGTAAAAATTTTTACATCAGTAAAAACAAGATTTTCCTATTTTTGAGCAGCGATGCTATATAGAAGAGCACGGCATCGTTGAAGTCGTACTCGCTTGTTTTCATCAGTTAGCATTTGGGCTTTTCGGAACTTATAAGGCTTCTTCTTAAGTCCAGTTTTAGCTATTCGTCGAACCGACTCTCACGTGATTCCGGTTTCACGAGTCACTTTTCGCATCGACAGTCTCGGATTTCTTTGAATCCGAAGTTTGACGATATTGCGATTCCGGCGACTGTTGGTAGAACATTTTTTTCCTCTTCCAGGTCGGTCTTCCATATTACCAAGTTCTTTGAATCGTTTGATGGCGTCAGAAACGGTTTGTCGAGGAATTTTAAGCATTCGAAATATTTCACATTGACCATTTCCAACTTCAAATAATGATAACATTGCGGCGCGACTTCTTGACATTTTGTAACTCACAAACAGATTGTTTAATTTTTTTTTTCGCTTTTGTTTTTCTGATTTCCATAGTTCTTAAAATCGGATTACTAGATTATTTTTCAGAAAATTACACGCTAAAATTAAAATACTTTGCCTTTATCTTAAGTGCGTACTTTGATTTAGGCCCTTGAACTTTGTGCTCCTCTTGCTTGTGCTTTTCTTTCGGGCATTATTAAACAAATCTGAATTTCAAACACATTTCGATTGGTTGACTTCGCGCGGGGTTTAAATTTATGTGGAATTCTATCCCTGTGTGTAACGAAAGAAATTAAATCCATATTTTCAAACACATTCCGATTGATTGACTCGTGCAAACTTATACGTTTTGCATCCAACAATTTGATCTTTTTTTCTTTTGGGCATTGTCAAACAAATTTAAGTTTTAAATATTACATTAATTTTTTTATTTTAACCTTTCTATAAACTTTGCTAATTGGTAATTTATACTTTCATTTAACTTAGCTAACTTGTAGTCAAATTGACGTTATAGTTAAATTAATAATTCTATTTATTGAAGTGCTTTTGTATACCCAAACTTTTGGATTTTCCATCTGGTGATGGATCATAAAAGGTTTGGCGATGAAATTTATTGATTTATTAATAAAATATTTTGAAAAAATTGTGTAGAGTTGGGAATAGCGGCATTCGCCTTAGACATCATAATAGAATCACCAGTTAAAATTTGACTTCGTTAGAGCTTTCTATATTTTGTTGTGTCTTCATCCTATGGTTCGCCATGTCCATCGGTGTTGTTTAATTCAGACTTTCTTTGTATTTAAAATTACTTTGAATTGTTTATTATTTTGAATAATGGAATCATTTTCAATTACTAGTCTGCTTAATGAATGAACTTAGATTACTACTTACATACTAAACAAAAAATACCAACTCAACAGTACTGATTATCACCTTAGTATTACCAACTCTACCGTACAGATTTATGCAATAAATATCTCGTTAATCTATTCATACGCGTCCGTAATTTTCTGCTGTGATCTTCGTTTAACAAATGTTTGCTTTTCTGGCTCCCGTTTTTACAGGAGTAGTTCATCTTAATCCTAAAAAGTAACTGTGCAAAATTTGGTTCGGATCGGTTCAATAATCGAGGAGTGTATTCGCTGGGTGCGAAGTACATAGTGGGGTATTAAAGCGACGGCAGCGCACGCTACGGCAAAATTGTGCAAAAACAGTGAAAACTTTTTAAATTTAAACACGCGGAATCTGTGCTGTAATTGATTGGAATCCAGTTTTAATTACTAAATCCATTGTACACCTGAAATTATAAATAATTTAAACATAAATTCACGACTTGATTTTTTTGTTTATTTTTGTAATTTTTGAGGTTATGTAATATAAACTTGGTTTTCCTTTTTATGTATCCATAATACTTACATTTTTCACCTGATTCAAAAAAATAATCAAAATTAAACTTATCTACTCACGTTTTACGTATAACTAAATGTTTTTTAATAATACTTTAAAAATCTTGGCTAGAAAATTAAATTTTATTGCATTACTGCAATGTAAAAATTTCCACCGTTAGTACTAAAATTACTTGGCGCTGGTGTCGCGCACCCAGCGAATAGCGAACAAACTGGCAAACGAGCTCTTTTATATACAGGGTGTCCCCGTGATCATGGTAAACCTTTGAGGTGATGATAGAAGACACTTTTCTAAAAAATATTTTTAAATAAAATTTTTGTCCTATTCCAAACCCTTGAGGGGTACCCCTCTTTAAAGCAATTTTTTGAATTTTTGCCATCAAACGGTCATAGCAGCGTAAATATTGATTTCATGGTATTCACAGATTAGTGATTTTTTAAAGATAATTTACTTATCTATAAACTAGTTTATAACCTACTATTGTTTAGGATGAACGGATTTCGAGTTATGAATTAAATTAAGAGAAGAAATGTTAAAAAATTCGAAGTATTTATTTTTTTTTGTTTTTGTTGCAAATCCTGTATCTTTTAAACAAAATTACTTACTAAAAACATAACGGCCCAATTCGGATAAAGAATATAACGAGCTATAACTTTAGTCTACTAAATTTTTTTGGAAAACTAACCCATTTCACAGAAAATCTCAAAATAATGAACCAGGTCGATAGAAAAAATATAATAAATTCAAGAGATTATCAAAAATTTGAATTTTATCGACAGCTAGATGTTGCGGAAATTAATAAAAAAGTACCGTTATCAATAATACCGTTTTACACCTTTTAAAAAAAGCACGTTTGTGTGGTGAAAATGAGGGAATATTTATTAAAATAAATTTTTGTTAATTTTTTATTTCTTTTTGTACCGACCTTGTTTATTATTTTGGGATTTTTGTGAAATGAGTTGGTTTTCCAAAAAATGTTACTAGACTAAAATTATAGCCCGTTAAATTTGCTATCCAAATTGGGCCGTTAGTTTTTTGTAAGTAGTTTTGTTTAAAAGATACAGGATTCACAACAAAAACAAAAAAATAAAACTTGCAATTTTCTGCTCAAAAGCTCTAAAAAAAAGTAACTCAAAATCCGTTGATTCTAGAAGATAAGAGGTTATTAACCTGTTTGTAGATAAATAAATGATCTTTAAAAAATTACTAATCCGTTAATGCCACAAAATCAATGGTTACGGTGATATGGTCATTTAAGGCAGAAATTTAAAAAATTGCTTGAAAGAGGGGCACACTCCAAGGGTTTAAACTAGGACAAAAAATTTTATTTAAAAAGTGTCTTCTATCACCACCTCAAAGGTTTACCACGGACACACCCTGTATGTCTATTATATTTTTTGTACCGACCTTATTCATTATTTTGGAATTTTTGTAAAATGGGTTGATTTTCCAAAAAATTTTAGTAGACCAAAGTGATAGCCCGTTAAATTTTCTATCCGAATTGGGTCGTTGGTTTTTTTGTAAGTAGTTTCGTTTAAAAGATATAGTTGTTATATTACATTACATAATGATGTAATATTATATTACTATGCCATAGTAATATTATATTACATCATTATTCCAATTGTATTACTTACAATAGTTTATCAAGGTCGTGTTATTACTTCAATAATTATTTTTACAGGCAGCCCTTGGTGTTAATGAAGGTAACGTAATTAAATGGGTATGCGGTGGCAGTTTAATAAGTAGTTGGTTTGTTCTTACTGCCGCTCATTGTACGATTAGGTAAAAAAGTATCCATTGTAATGCCTATATATGTAATGAGATATGCAAACTCATCAAAATCGCTCTAACATTTAGCGTTTCATATACTCCATGAATGCAAAAAATTTCACTGACTTCATTAAAATAAAACGAATACATTTTATATAATGAAACCAAGAGACTTCATCCGGCTATTACCCCCTTGAAACCTTCTGTAGAGATCGGGTAGCATGTGGCCACCTTTAGAGTTTGATGTTTTTTCTCGGAGATATTGTTATTAATATAAATGCAAAAGTAGTTTCAGCTATCTCATTATTTATAAGGCCTTTTACCTGTCATCATGTTCATTTATTGTTTTAAACAAAAAATTATTTTAGCTTACCTCAAATCAATGTAGTGCGATTGGGAGATTACAACTTAGCTAATGATACCGATGGATCTGAACATAAAGATTATTTTGTTAACTCATCATCGATGTTACGGCACGAAGAATATCATCGTCCTGAAGCGTACCACGATATTGCACTGATAAAACTAACCGAGGAGGTAATTTTCACCGAATTCATCAAGCCAACTTGTTTATGGGCAAAACCTACTGAAATTATAAGGAATACGATTGTAGCTATTGGATGGGGTGCTACAGATTCGGGTACAATGTTTATTAAATGAGAATATAACTTTTCTACTTTTATGTTTGGTGTGCTACTTAAATTACGGAATTTTATTAAACATAATTTTAGGTGCATCAGAACAAAGTAATGATTTATTAAAAGTAGCTCTTGCAGTTTATGATAATTCAGTTTGCAACCAAACTTTCTACAAAGAATTAGAAATCTTTCCAAGGGGAGTCCAGCCAACCATGTTATGTGCTGGAGATAGAACAGGTTCCAGCGATACTTGCCCAGTAAGATTTTTTCTGTATTTGCTTGTTGAGGGTATTTATTAAGAATTAACGGTTTATTAAAATTAATATTATACCATAAAATTGAACAATCGTGTAAATAATTTTCGCTTACACTTTCAAATATTTACTAAAATATCACCTATAAATTTCAAATTCAAATATTTTGGTGTCAAGAGATCAAGACATTTGCAATATATAGACTATAGCAAGTTTTAACATAGTATATTATATCAAATAATTTTATATACATTTATAGGGTGATTCAGGTGGACCATTACTTAAGACTAATGATGACAATGCTTGTATACGATATATTGTGGCAGTCACATCTCGTGGGAGAGAATGCGGTCATAATGCTGTTGCCATATACACCCGAGTTTCATCATACCTAGGTTGGATAGTGCACAAATTGATAAATAATTAAAATATTTGGAAGATAGTATATTTCAACATATAAAAACAATTTGGACAATTGAATAAATGTACGTCTATCATAATCACATATATAAATAAAGTAAAATTAAAATAAATAAATCAAACACAAAGTCTTTGTACTCATTAGAAGTCTTTTTTACGGCCAATCTTCTATTCCTTGATCATGAATTGTGTGCCAAGTTAAACCATCACCTATAGGCTTATGTGCCGATGGAAGTAATACATGTCTAAACCACGTCCTAAAAACCTTACTGCAAATACCATAATTTAATAAAGCAAATCACTACCTTCCCCTAACTAGACCAAGAAATATTCTCCAGTTTTTCCTGCTTCCAAAATTGTACGGATTAACGTAAATTCTTCCTATTGCTGCCATTCTAGTGGTTTCAGCTTTGTTGATATTGGCTTCAATACTTGTTTCTCCTCTCTTGATGAGCTTACTGTGCCAAGATGTCAAACCTCCCAAAGCAATTAAAACACCTATAAAAATTAAATTTCTAAATTTAAAAATTGTAACAAAACACAAAATATAAAAATTTGAAAGTTTAACAAAGTAAATATCAATTCTTTGAGGAAGTAATCATTGCAAACAACAGGCACTTCCCTAATGTTGAAAATTATATTGGTTTGTATCATTTCGTAACTTTTAATTCCGATGAAACTGTCAACATTTTTCAAAATCGTAAGTCATTTTTTAAAACATTAAAATTATAAGTAGTATTTTTTTAATAAGCCAATAAAAAACAGTTTGAAAACAAATACCCTATATATATTACAACCAAAATCCGATTGCAGGCAAAACTAGTTTTGTTTAAGTTGAACTAGTTTTGACAAATGATGATAAAGTACTTATAATTAATTCGTGCGTGCACAAATTAGTATAAACTTATAAAAAAGCATAAGCTCTAAAAAACTAATTTATGGCATTATGACTGGATACTTGAATCTGATTGGATCCTCCCTTACTTTTTGACGAAAAGTAAAAAAGAAAGAAAATTTATTGTATTATACATTAACAATAGCAATACATCAACACAATTTGCAAATAACAACACCTACACAACAATCTGGAAACCATTCTGACCAAAATGATTAAAAAAATAATTAAAATGATAAATTTCCTCCCCCCCTTCATTACTAAAATTTTGCTATGACAAAATTTAAAATATCTGTTTCGAACTCCAACAGCTTGACTAATCATGGCCAAGTAAAAAATTTTCTAGCTGATCACAACCTAGATGTGCTCATTTCAAAATCCGACATAACAGAGGAAAATTATATAAAAATTTCCCATTACTCCTCACCATACTCAACACTCTGAAGGAAGAACCCATGGTGGTACTACAATTATAATTAAAAACAGGTGTAACCGCAAATAGTTTCCAATTTTTCAGTGTTTTCCATGTGTTTTTTTTTGTTATACTAGTGACGTTGTAAGACAGAAACAATATTTAATATTATTTATAGCTCACAGTAATTTTGGGAATCTTTTTGAATTAAAAACAGTTTTAAACATGCAAAGCTTGATGACTGGAAAGGCAAAATTGTGTTCTCAGCAGTATATTATCCACCAATTTTGGGCATCATTAAAGCACAATTTGAAACATGCGGTGGAAACTTTAATGTGAAGCATACCCACTGGTGCGCTAGACATAGTATACCACCACATGGATATAGTCGAGGGGTTGACCACCTGGTATATTTGATGTACATAATTTTGTAAATGATTTGCAATTGTTTGCAAATTTCTGCAATTGTTTGCAAATTTTGCAAATGTGTGTAAATTTTTGCAAATGCCTGTAAATTTTTGCAAATGACTGTAAATCTTTGCAAATGAAATTGTTTGCAGATATCTGTGCAAATTATTGCAAATTATTCGAAATGCAAATTTGGTGTACACATTTTTGGTCAGTGGTCAACCCCGCAGATATAGTCCTGCATAGACAGATATAATATATTGTATCGATTATAGATACATCCCGATACAGTAGAAAGTCACTCAGGTAATATTAATTCAAAGACCTGGTAAAGATCCAACAGAAGTAACTTCATACCGTTCGATTAACCTCTAACCCTTCCTTTCTAAGGTCTGCCAGAAACTTCTTTTGATAAAACGAAAACCTCAAACACTACACTTTAAAGATATCATTGGATTCTAAAAGTATAGGGAAGCTAAAAAGATCATGTCTGGACAGTTGGCCCTGCGACTATTAACATATACTTCACGACTGTTGGCCACACAACAATTAGCCTCCTTATCAATAATTGATCTTTGCGACTAATGACCTTATGGCTGAGATCTTGGAAAAGTTAAAAAGAAAGATGGGAAAATTGGGAGGTACACCAAGAGCAGTGCAGAGGCCGTTGAAGAAGATTTAGGTAACAATGTTTTGATGAGTCTTTCTAAGAAACCAGCATTATCTAAAACCCTACCCTACAGCGTTAGCATAAAAAAAATATTGAAAATATTTTTCCACCTATTCCAGCGGTTCTTAGTTGTCTTCGTCCATAAATTTGCCTCCATACTGCTTTTTGATTCTGAAGCTATGGAAGATCGCTTATTGATATTTGGTAACCACCCCCTACTTGATGGATTGGCTAATACAGACATTTGGCTTGCCGGTGGAACAGTTAAAATATATACTCTCATTTTGAATTTGCGGCGGGTATTAATCTAGTTGTTTTAGGTATGCCGTCACATAACAAACAAGAGGCGAATAGCATTCAATCGCACATTGCAAATGATTCAAAATTTTATTCCAAATGCAAATCCGACGAAAATTTTGGTTGACTTCAAAGTGGCTACGTTTACTTCAGCTTACCTAAATGCCATCGTTACTTGTTGCTACTTCTATCTATGCCATACAAAAAGTTTATGAACTTGGAATGAGAGATTATGAAAGTTATGATGACATCCATGAAAGCATTTATTGCATGGCTGTTCTTGCTTTATGTTCCTGCCCATGAAGTTCTTGGTGCCTTTGAAATTCATGTATGGAAGAATTCCTTGCATATTTTGAATACACATATATTCGAGATAGACACCGTCATGTAAATGCGCTTTTTCCAATTCAATAGTGGAACTAATATGATGTAACGGTTGGAAAAATTGACAGAAATTGAAATTGGCATTGATGTTTTCAAACTTTACTGTGACGTGATTTACCACTTTGTCTTGATTCATTGGAAGTAGCCAGGGTCCAAAGAGTACAAAATTCTTGCTCGAGGTCTCTCAAGATCTATATAGATCAATTTTTTGACGTTTTACGTCTTCCAATTTCCTCTTTTTCAAAAGGGTATCTAGCATTTAATATCTCAAAGATGTTGCAAGCACCTTGAGAGAAGACCACCGGCTTTACATGTCTTCCGAAGCATGGAAACGGCAATACAAAGTGAGCCTCTCGCCGGACTCAAACCGGGGTGCTCCAGGTTTATTTATGGTATAAATAGACAAACAAGTGTTTCTCATGTGATCGAGCAGACTGGATGGTTGTCGATGGTAAATCGTTGAAGATTGCATTCTGCATGTAATTATTATAAAATTATTACAATGAAATCACTGCAGTACCTCTATAATAAAATTAGATATAGATCCAATATCCATAACATAAATATAAGGAGAAGGTATGCTTTATCTATTCACAGACATAGGTTTTTTAAGAGATCTTTTTCCTATCAGGTTCATTTAATAGTTTTAAAAAGGAAGTAAGAGTTTTACTGATGAGCAGACGGAATCTTTTGCTATTTTCCTACTGATGTGGCTAGTGGCGAGGTGGCTCATGTGGCAGCGACACATGATATGTGTTTTCTTGACATTAGTTAGAGTATTTGATAAAATTGTTTTACGGGTGTATGGATTGGCATCAAGAGTTTCTCAGTGAATGGCGGACCAGATGGTTGGGTGTATTCCCTAACCAATCTCAGCTGAACCCAATTGATGGCTATTAGAAATTTTATAAAGCTTAAGTCCTGATGGGAGATTTGTAAATAGTGTACTATTGCTTGGTTTAGGAGGGGAAGTATTGCATCACATACATACATATAATTTTTTATTATTATTAACCCGTAACCGGTACAGTCCTAGTTTTGGTTCATAACCGATACGCCGTGGTCTGAAAGACAATTACTCCTTAAAATTAGCCTGTGTTAATACATTTGTTATCTGAAAGTTGGAAGATATTAAAGGGTCTACCAATCAGGGTTTGTTTTAAATTTTAAAAGAAACACATATTTTGTATGAAAATTTTCTAATTCTCTACTGAAATATGTTGTAGGGGCTTGAACATTTATGAATGGAAAACAATATCCGGTAAATGTCCTCCACGACTACGTTTGCAGACGTCGATTCTTTTAACAAAATTTTCGAATACATTTTGCATAATTGCGAACTTATTTCTCGGATGACGGCTTCGATATTTGTTTTAGTTCTGAAATTGTTTGTGGATTATTCGCGTAAACATTATCTTTCACATAGCCCCACAAAAGAAGTCCAATGGCGTTAAATCACAGGATCTTGCTGGCCAGTTGACGTCACCTTTTCGCGAAATTAAACGCCCGTTAAATTTAGTTTTCAATAGTTGGATTGTTTCTCGCGCTGTATGGCACGTAGCTCCATCCTGTTGAAACCACAAGTCTTCCACACCCATATCATCCAAAATAGGCCATAAAAATTGGTTACCATATCCCTATAGCGAACTCCATTGACAGTAACGAAAGCACCAGCCTCATTTTCGAAAAAATAGGGACCAATGATGCCCCTACCCATAAACCACACCATACAGTGACACGAGATGGATGTAGTGGTTGTTCAACAACTGCTTTTGGATTTTCAGAAGCCCAAATTCGACAATTTTGCTTGTTAACATACCCGTTTAAGTGAAAATGTGCTTCGTCCGAAAAGATGATTTTTCTGAAAACAAGCACCACGTTCAATGATCCAATCAGCAAATCTAAGACGTTGAGAATGATCTGCTGGCTTTAATTCTTGTACCAGTTGTATCTTATAAGGCTTTAGAGCTAAATCCTTCCGTAAAATTCGCCATGTGGTCATTGTGGACAGGCCTAATTGTTGAGAACGTCGTGAAACCGATAAATTTGGGTCCTCTGTGACACTTTCACGTACTGCAGCAATATTTTCGATTGAACGACATGGACGAGCACATATTTTGTGCTTACGTTTACTACTGAACCGGTGGACTCAAATTTTCGCACTAAATTCGCAATTGTAGTCTCAGATGGACGATCGTTACAAATAAAAATATCGCGAATTTTGCGAAATGTAGTCTTCACGGATCGACCATTTTCATAATGGATTTGAATTATCTTAACACGATTTTCGAGCGAAATCAAAGGCATTATATTAAATGTTGACCTTTATTATACATATGATAAAAACTGAATAACAGAACTGCCTACTTGACCTATTTCAACCAAATTTAAAACAAACCCCTGATTGGTAGACCCTTTAGTATGTGTTTTAGAGTTAGCATACGCAAAAACCAATCAAACGAAATTTAATTTAAGGAATAATTAGAATTTTTATCAAATATCGGCGAAATAATAGGGTTTTATATTCTGCAAATAAATTTATAAAAATATTGAAATGATTTTAAAAAAAGATTTAATATTAAATGTTTATACATTAAACTATAATAAAAATTTAAAATAATACAAAATTTTTAACACTTACATAAAAACTAACTACCCTAGATTTACTCCCGAATATAATTCAAATTATAAAAATTAAAAAAATGGTTTAAAATTTCAGAGATAAAAAATAATCAGAAATTAATATTTAGAACATATAAAAGCCCAAATATATATTTTTTTGCTAACAAACCCCTATATAGCCAATTAAAAATCAACTACGTTACGGATGGTTACGGATTCAGTTGCGTACGTAAACGGTGCGTGTGGTCTCTCAGACTTTCAAGTGTGATAAATAACTATTACATTTAGCTACACCACTAAAATTTTGTAACAACATCAGAAATGATTTAATTTGAAGGTATTGATAATATTACAATTATATTCCAAAAAGGTGCGAGTGCAACAAAAAACTATGCATTCAAGTGTGTCTCTCAGACCCCGGAATACCGGTTACGGGTTAATAAAACAAAAGTTAATAATTGCAGTAAGGACAGGGGGCATTTCAAAAAACTTATGAGGTTAATTTCCGTGAGGCTGAAGCATAAATTGTTGCCACGGCCAGTTGTCAAGGATCAATAGTTGCAGAGCCAACTGACCAGACTGTACAGTACTGGAAAGGTACACCTGTACCTTTAGTACATTTTATATAAAAGCTTTATAACGAAAAGCGCAAATCCTTTTTATGCAAAATATTTATATTTTATTATAAACAAAAATATTTAAATTACTTTCAAACGATTTGAAAAAATTATTGCACTTGCGCTTGTTCTTGAATGCACGGGTATGCAACCGATATCTCACTGCTGGTAAAACGCATATAAAATGCACTAAGGTGCAGGTGTCCCTTTTCCCAGTAAAAGATATTAGTAATACCAGTAATGATGGTTAATAAAAAAAAATCATATTAACATCAAATATAAGAAAAATAATATAAACATAATATTTAAAATTTTTCTGTTGGTGGGTCTTTTCTTCCTTCCTAACTATTCAACAGTCATCGCTCTTCACTTGCATACTAATTTAGATTTTGTCATTCTTTGCAGTTCTAAACAAATTTATGAGTGATCCCCCACAACATAATATATTTTTGTAAATGCGCCAGAAGGGAGAAGTAATTTAAAGAAAAATAAATTTTTGTTGACATCAGCAAGAACAATTCCAGAATTAGTTGGTATGATTTGTAGGAAAATGTAATTTTAATTTAACTTGAATTTACCGAACTGATGTAGTTTATCTTGAAATACATTAAATGAATTTTACTGAATTAAATTTCATTAAATTAATTTTTTTAAATAACAAAGTAATAAAACATGCTTAATTTTGCAAAAAATCAGTACTGGTGCAAAACATGATAACTAAAATTATTGTCCAGCCTTTCTGGTTTAAAATATTATGGTCGAGTTTAACTTACCACTATTAATAATTGCCACATAAATTATTGCACGGTGTCTCCATGGATTTCCTGGTTCATAAACCATACTTATATCATCTTCTACAAGTGCACTTTCATCCAAATATAAAATATCAGTCTAAAATAATAAATAATGCAGAACTACAAAAATATTTAAAAAGGAAAAGCATACCACAGCGATTATTGCACCCGATTTATTAAATTTAACAGGATGACCTTCCAACTCCGGGTCATCGGAATCGTCAGGTGCTAACCACACTTCATTATATGCAATGTCAAATCCAAAGATAATCACAAATAAGACTCCTATGACCATGTAAAGGCTATAAAGAAAAAAATATCTGTGGTTTTTAAATCCCACGCAATTATTTAACCAAGCTAAAATAATTAAGAAATTTTACTTTATAAAAGAAATATGAGTAATAAAGAATTTAAGGATACGACAGTGATGATCCATTTTGAGTACGCAACGATTACATACTGAGCAATGATGTGTTCTTGGAGGTTTTGGTGCTATACACTTTTTACATATACTCACTGCTTCAGGTATTAATTCCCCCTAAAAATATGTTGCAATAGCAAAACATCCTTAACATGCATAAAATTAAAACTTACTTGTGGCGGATAACCAGGAGGAGTTACAACAGCCATATAATAATGGAATGTAATGTTAATTAATAACCAGTGGCCGATAATGACTAAAAGTACACAAACAAAAGGATTTCGATTCCACCAGTATGGAAGACCAATCCAATATGCAATACAAACTACGGAAGAAGTTAAACATATAACAGCTACAACAAAAATCTACAACAACTAATTAGTATGACGTCATAACACCCTTCTAAAACATACAGGTCCAATAGCATTCGTAAAGTTATCAACCAGCCAAAACATAGGTTCCATGCAAATATCGGCAGCATAACTTTGATTCATAAAGTGGTTGTACGTTAAACATCGAAATGTAAAGTAACATTTCTGACAAATCGATTTACCCAAATCACTGAAAGTAAACATATTAACAATAAAACTTGTTCCATATCGGAACTTCTTACTATAATGACTTGGGTAAGCTCTGCAACTTCCAATGAACCGTAACCATTTCACCTCACTAACCAGCTAGTATCATAAAAAATTAAATTTCATACTACTTTTTAATGTTATTTATTATCAAAATTTTATGACTCCAAACCAAAACTCCTGTGTAGCATACAATATTGTACTTACACATAACCTCAAATTATACACAAAGTCAAGCGGTAGCAAGTTTCTGTTGTAGATAAGAAATCTAATTATCGATTTTGTTACCTAAAACATTTTATAAAAATAAACTATATGGTAACATTCGTTCTTTTATAAATACTGTTTTTTTATCAATGCACCCTTATCGGACTTTCAAATAATCGATTCGGCGTGATCATGTATTTTGCAAATGCCGTAGTAAGAAATTACATATTTGCAGTAAAATTGTAATTATTTACAATCACTTGTATAATTAATATTTTGAAAAATCAACTAAAATTTCGATATTTTGTATAACTATTTAAAAATGCATAGTTACGAATCGAGAATAAAAGCTTTCACCATAGACGTGCACACTTTTATTTTTACAGAGGGCAAATTTAAATTATTAGTTTACCTACCCAACAAGAAAAGATTAAAAATACATATTTTTTGGGATAATTTTACAATCATGATAAATCTATTTATCCACTTCTGGATCTACGTCTTCCCTAATTTAAATCATCAATTCCCTTTTATTTCCGACGTCATCTACTTAAACTGTACCTATATTTGCTATTTTATTTTCAGTTACTTCATGAGCACAGTGGCGACAATAGCTCTTAAACGTATCATAATTTTTGCTATGGATACAGCCTAGTCCAGGTAAAAGTAATAAAAATACAGCTGAGAGACCTGCTTTAGTCCATTTGGGATCAACTGAGTCAGATACACACAGCTTCCCTATGGAATACCATAGTATGCCACATGTTCGAGGCGCAACTATTTTTACATCAAAAGTGATAAAGGTGACTACTACGAGAAATATGTAATCAAAACCCAAAAAAAAGAGGAAAAAGCATAGGCGCTTTTCATTAAGGCAACAAATGAGCTTTTGAAGAAAATTAAAGAAGGGCAAAATGACAAAAGAAAACATAATAATTTTCATCAGTTTAGATGTGCACGACATTTACAGTTGCGATAACAACTCATTAGAACTTACAATGCCCCTCGAAACTCAAATTTTACAGATAAACTTGTGGTATGCAACAGTAGAATTGCAGGTTTACATCGTTCGATATTTGTTTTTATTATTTACTCATCGAATATCATATGAGAACAACATTTTTGTGCCTTGGTTCAAGCCAATCGTGCTAATCCGGCGAATTGTACTTTGACGGAATGTACGATTCCAGAGACTGCTACCCCGTTCAATTTAATGCAATTTGGAGAGTTTACCATTTAACGATTTATATTAGAATCTATTTTATCCAGCCGGGTATTTAAAAAATGTCTGTAGGGAAGGCAAACCAGATTAATTTTTTAGAATCTCGTTAATCCATTCGTGCGCGTCCATAATAAAGAGATAACAGACTGACAAATTCCAAAAATCAAAAAAATAATAAAAATCTTAAGAAATACTGCATTATTGAACCAACTGGATTATACCACAAATTTTGAAGATCTCCTACATAATAAATTATCATCACTTCTACGCTTTTCGGTATCAGTAACTATTCCCAAACTAGAAAGTAAACTTCTTCCTACAGAAATAACTTTACCAAACGACAGAGGATATTACATACTACAAGACTTTTAAGGTAGAATTTAATAGGTCCTATATTAAGCCCCCAATTCAATTTTGAAGTTCACAAAATTACCATAAGGGACATATATATGGGAGCGTATTACTGGGTCATAGCATTACCCATTTTGATGTTCGTCCATGCATCCTGCCAATGTTTTAACACTTCACGCACAGCCGACCAGTCGACTCACGGATCCGGCGGCTCAAGCATCCCTAATTTTAAGTTTTGTCGCACTCAGGGATGCTTTTAATTTTTTTTAAGGACAGCTCCGTGACATACACAATATACATAGACCTTCAGAATTGTGCAGCTCTGCAGTTGTCACGGACCCATGTAATTTTGCTTATTATTATACAAATATTGTAAACCTGTTTATGTCAGATTTGATATTGAATTGCTTTTATCTCATAATTTAGGTTTGTATATATACATAACAGGTCGTATTTCGTTTGCTTTGCTTATTTTTACATAAAATAATTAAAAATAAAGTTAGTTATCTTTTCTGCAAGAAAAATTGTTTTTTAATTAATTTTAATTTAAATTAATAAAAATATTATGCTGGGGTTAATTAGTTTAATCTCTTTTAAGACCTCGTGGCTCAAAGATTTATTATTTTCTAGAATAGTTTTGGCTCGGAGATATCATATTAATGAGTTTTAGCAGTTGACTCTCGGATCTGGTGAATCAAGTTTCATAATATCGAGTTTTGTCGAGCTCAGGGATTTTTTTTAAAATTGTTGCAAAGCCAAGAGCTTTGCTCCCATTTGCAATTAGGGCAGAGCCAATAAACCCGAAATCAAAAGTACACCTTTTCCTATAAAAATGGCTTGACTAAACGTAAGAGCATTAAAATACAAGACTTTTAAGGTGAGGTAGGTTTCGGTAGATCCTTTAATAAGCCCACAATTTAAATTTGAAATTAACATATTTCTATAAGAAATACATGTAAATGTATTGTTGCGCAATATTACGTAATAATTTTATGGCCTTGTATTACCGGTGCGTGTGCTAGGTGAGTCAACACGCGACTTACTGCAATCGCTCCCTGCTATCTGTTGGGTTAACATCTCCAATTTTTCGAGTAGAGCCAGTCTAGGAGATATTTTAACGAGTAAAGCGTTTTTCAAAACGGCCTGTAGCGGCCGAAGCGGAGCGGAGGGTGCGGAAGTTTCGGTTTCTTTATCGTCCCCTGCAATTATATTATTATAATAAAATTCTCTGAAATGTAATTTTCGATGGGTGATGCTACTTTTTGAAAACAATTAATTTTTAAAGCCATTTTTCTCTAAAATTTTATTTTTTTATGCGTATATTGCATTATTATCTGTCATAATTGCTTTTAAAAGTTATGAAATTCCCAATTCGGGTATTCTGACCGTTTTCCGCATTTTAAATCAAACTTGGCATTATATTCCGATACAGATGTAATGAATGGATCTTGGAAGATGCAATTTTAATTTTGCGCTATTGTGACCAAGGTCATCCAATTAAGTATAACTATAGAACATCCAAAATATTCCACCAATTAATTTATAATTTTTTGACTAGCCTACCAGACGTAGGACGTTTTTCTGATTCGGAAGGTCGCCCCTGCGGGGCGAGAGGACTCGCCTGCGGCTCGCCTATTCTTCCCCCAACGGTTCGTCTAAAAAAAATTCGGTATCTTTTTAGTATATTAGAGCGATTTTCAATGGAATATTTTTATAATTTTTAAATAACAGACATTCAGGTCTATTACATATGAATCACAAACCGTTATTTTAAAGGTGACCATAATGAAATAACGTAAAGGTTTACGTGAAACCGGTGGCACTTTAAAAATTAAGAAAACCTTTATTATAAAGATCATAACATGACGATTATAATAAAGGTTTTCTTAACTTTTAAAGTGTTACCGGTTTGACGTAAACCTTTATGCTATTTCATAACGGTCACCTTTAAAATAACGTTTTGTGATACATAATAGACTTGATTGAAGGTTTAAGCAATATTTACAACTATTAACTCATTTAAACAACTCTCTTGACGGATACTTACATTAAGTGGATTTTTAATTTGGAAAAAATGGATTCTGGATTGAGCAAACGCGAATCTGCCCAAAAAAATATAACAGAATTAAATTAATAAATCATGTTGCTTTGTTGGTAGTGCGGTGAGTTACGGTGCAGTTTAATTACTATAAAATTAATTCTGGAATGTTCTATTAAATTTATTTTCTAATTAGAAGCTGGAATTTATTTTAATTTGTTCCTTAGTCTTTAAATATGTGTAGTACGGGGGTTCTGTTAAGGACTTATTCCGCCGCTAACACCATTGTAGTAAGGGAGAGTTTTAAAAAAAATTTAGTATATTTCTACTTCTTCTGTCAGCGCGAGCAGAAAGAGGATAGAGTAGCTGGAAGGGGTGAGTTTAGTAGTGTGAGTATGTTGCCACCACTTCCACTAGGAAGAAGAAAATCACTGTTTTGGAGGACATGGGAATCGAATGATTTCTTGCTTTCACCAAAGAGTATATAGACACTCTATAACTCTTTGCTTTCACTAAATTTCCCTTTTCGTAACCAACCTCAAGGATTAAAGACAAATCAATTAAAAAGAAAATTAATCTAACATATGAAATATTTATTGTTGACTATCTGGCTACTCGGTTTCGCCCGGGGTCTCATTAAAAATAAAATACTTTGTCTTTGTCTGAAGTACTTTGATTTTGCAGGGTTGCTTTACCCGAGCTTTTCTTTTCTAGTATTTCAAATCACTAATAATAGTGTAGGTACTGAATGTGAATATACCAACGTAAAATTACCATATATCAATTACAGGTATTGGCGATGGGAATCTCGTTAATCCGTTCGTGCGCGTCCGCAATTTTTCACCTTTTTTTTTTTTTTTAAATTAAGCTTTTCGGTCCCGGTTTTTAGCGAAAAACCTCTTTAGGATTTTAGAGAGTAACTGTGCAAAATTTGGTTGGGATCGGTCGAACGGTCTAGGAGTCTATAAGGAACACACACACACCCACATACATCCATTTTTATACAGGGTGTCCCCGTGACCGTGGAGAACCTTTTAGGTGGTGATAGAGGACACTTTTCTAAGACATATTTTTAAATAAAATTTTGTCCAAGTCCAAACCCTTGAGGGGTACCTCACTTTAAAGCAATTTTTCAACTTATGATTTCAAGCGGCCATTGCACCGATATTTTTGATTTTTGGGTTTAATGGATTAGAACTTTTCTATAGAGCATTTGAATATCTACAAATTATGTTATAACCCTTATCGCCTAGAATCAACAGATTTCGAGTTATGAATTAAATTAAGGAAAAATGTCAAAAATTCCGAGTTTTATTTTTTACTTTTCTTGCCAACCCGTATCTTTTAAACGAAACGTCTTAGAAAAAAACTAATGACCCATACCGGATAGGAAATTTAACGGGATACAACGTTGGTCTAATAATTTTTTTTGGGAAACCAACCGTTTTTACATAAATTACGAAAATAATGAACAAGGTGTAGGTTAAAAAAAACTAAATAAATTCACAAAATTCTAAAAATCTCAATTTGACTTGCAAATAAATAAATGCGCTTTTAACAATGTCACTCAAACGTCAAAGACTACAATGCGTTTTGACATTAAAACACATGCTGCAATGACGTCGACACTCGTAACAGCATTTAATAATTTTAAATAAATATTCGACTAAATTCAATTAATTTATAAACTTATTTCAACATTGGAGTATGGTCAAAATTATAGAATACTTTGGTTATTACTTAAGTGGCTCTCCAAATACGTTAGTCCCTTTTAGCGCCGTATTAATGGAAGAGAAAATTATAACCGCGTTTTGATGATTTTACTTTAATTGAATTTGGTTTAAAATCTTAAATTTGAATATAACGATGAAAATAAAATTATTCCATACTTTTTGGAATTCGGCGATTTGCTACAATGCAATATCGGTTGGTCGGCAAAATTTCGTCCTGTGCTATAAAAATTACCCTAAAAATAAGATAAAACCTTTAGATTAACCAATACCGTGATTATTTTTCCGAGTTTCTCCATATAAACTTTAAAATTTGCTCACCTTGTACATTTTAGAGAAAAACTTGTATTAAATTTAAACTTTTTGCCATTACCTTATTGGGTATTGTATTTTTGATAATAGCAAAGAGTATTATCTATATACTCTTTGATAGTAGGTAATTATCATAAGTGAAGTTGGTACGAATATAGAAGTTTAGTCATGGGCAGTGCAAACATAAAATCTGTTATCACTTACATTTTTCTCAATATTAAAGTTGGTACTACTTAATACTACAGAAAATCATTTTCACAAAAATTTATAAGATATATAAATCTAATAATTACATACTGTAAGAATATGTAAACTAATTTGTTTAAGTAAAAGATAAGTATGCAATAGCGTGAATAAAAGTTATATTTCATTGAAGTAGGTAAATATAACCTCACTAATTGTAAAATTAAAAAAATGTAAAATGTCATTTATAGACATGGAACAAGAAAAAGAAATGGAAAATAACACAATGATTAAAGCGAATGAGTCTCAGGAAGATGTCGATGGAGAACAAATTCAGACAATCTCACAATCGACAAATGACATTAACGTTACTGATGACGTAATCCCAAACGATAGTAATTGCAATATTTTTGACATCAAAAACGATAATGCTGCTATCGAACCTAATCTTTTAGAAGAAAAACCAAAAAATCAAACTTTTGCATGTGAAACATGTAGCTTAGTTTTTCCAAAAGAACCGGTATTACAATGCCATTTAGGCACCCACGAGGGTGAAAAGCAAATTTTCAGTGAAGTTTTCAATTCGCAACGTCTATCGACATTACAAAGTTTTTTAAATACTGATAGAGCTGAAATATTTTTTTGCAAAATTTGCAGGTACAGATGTTCAAAGAAGAGTAGTTTGAAAATTCACATTAGAACTCACCAGAACACGTCATCATTTGATTGCAAAGTCTGTAAGAAAAAATTTTCGTATAGAGCAGCTTTACAAAATCATACAAAATTCATGTCGGTGGTGGAAGTGCGCTATTTAGTTGCAAAATTTGTTATTTAAAATTCTCATATGAAGCAATGTTGAAAACTCACTTAAGAACCCATACGGGGGAAAAACCGTATACATGTCGAGTTTGTGACTTAAAATTTTTTTATAAAACAACTTTTAGGGATCATATAAAAGTTCATTGGAAGCCAGAGATTAATATAAGTAAAATTTATAATTCAAAGGTCTCTCATATAGAAAATTTACAAAAGGATACAAAGAAAAATCACGGAACAGTTCATACAGATAAAAACAATACTGCAAATACGTGCGTAATTTGTGACTTAAAATTTACAGAGAGAGAAACCTTTAAAAATCATTTAAAAACACACAACAGTAAAAAACCGTACGAATGTCACATTTGTGAATTGAATTTTTCGTATAAATCAACGTTAAAAAATCACTTACGCATTCATACGGGTGAAAAACCATACGTGTGCAAATATTGTGATTTGAAATTTTCCCACAAATCATCGTTGAAAAATCATTCGAAAATAATTCATTCGGGTAAAAATCCATATGTGTGTTCAATTTGTGACTCCAAATTTCCAAACAAAGAAAACTATCAAAGTCACTTAAAATCCCATATCAGTAAAAAACCGTACGAGTGCAAAATTTGTAAATTAAATTTTTCTTATAAGTCAACTATGAAAAATCACTTAAAAATTCAACACGGCGAAAAGCCGTATGCATGCGAATTTTGTGATTCCAAGTTTTCTCATAAGTCACAATTGAAAAATCATTCCAGAATTCATCTGTACGACAAATTGTATGTATGCGGAATTTGTACTCAGGAGTGAAAACCGTATACTTACGAAATGGAAAATATTTTTTATTTAAGTTCTAATGAACGTAAGTAAAAAAGGGTTTATATGACACAGAAAGTTAATATTCAGTTAAAATTGCGCAAAGAAAAATTTTAAGTTTGAATAAATTCACATACTAATTTTTTCACATTTTTCACGTGTAAATTTAGAAAAATAATTTTTTCTTTTGGTGGTACAAGTAAATTATAGTTATGTAAACATATTGTTAATTGTTTAATTTTCTTGGTATATTTTCAAATAAATATCTATTTATCTATGACATATTTTATTCTTTTCTATCGATAATTATATACAAACTGCGGCATAATAATGGTGATAATATGTTTTGACTTAATAATGCAAAATTACGAATTTTCACATTAAATATAGAGTTTTTAATATATAAAGTAATTTTTACAATATTATTTTTTCCTATTAGCGTTTCTTTGACTATCCAGTCAATAAAGACCGTGTTCGACTTGGACGCTTACGCGCTGTTAGTACCAACGGACGCTAACGCTTATAGCACGCAAATTTTGACGTTCGACTTGGAAAATATGCGCTTACAACGCTCACGCTGACGTTCCAAATCGAACGATATGTCAGCACCATCAGCGCTGCAATTTAAAAGTGACAGTTGCTTAACCTATAAAATATTCAAACAATCTGAAATAATAATTGTTTTTAAATGCGATTACATTTTTAGCTATTTTTTCACAAATTAATAACTATAATTTCACACAACAATTTATTTTGGGTCAATTAATTTCATTTACAATCTTGTCACTAATTTTTTTTATAAAAAATTGAGCGGTTAAAACAAGGGCAATAAATTATTGAAGTAATAATTAATATAGGACAACTAATTTTATGTTTAAATTTAAATATTGAAGTTAAATAGTAAACCTAAAATATTTAGGTTAACTTTAGCTTTCAAATAAATTCAAAAATAATTACAATTTTACCACTACAGCGCCGCGCTTACGCTGCCCTACCTAAATGAAATTTGCGTTGTGAGCGTGAAAAAATGGTGAATCCATACGTCACGGTTGCGATTACACGGCGGTGTAAGCGCCAACATTTTCAAGTCAAACGCTTAAAGCGTTTACGTTTGCGCCAGTTCGTACTAACAGCGCTGTAAGCGTCCAAGTCAAACATGGTCAAAGTAAGAAGACAACTTACAAACGTTTGATTTAGCAACGTTCATATTACATACTATAAGTATGTTAGTATTAATTTTATTTTACAAAACAATTCAAATTTTGTTTATTCCAGTAGATTCAATTTCTTATGTCGTTTAACGATTTTGAGAACAAAACTTTAAAAGATTAAAATCTATGTTACGTTTAAAATATATATATGTTACTGTAAAGCTCGAAAACCGGTAAATCCTAGGATTTACGCGTTAAACCTAGGATTTACCAATTTACTTTGGTAAATGCCCGAAAAGTGAATTATCAATACAATTTCGGGCTTTTACCATGTCATATCGGTCAATCTTAGGATTAACTGGTTCGTGTTGGTAAATGTACGAATGCTATATACATAAAAGAAAAACCTACACCTTGTAAATATAATTTAGTTTTGTGTAATAGTTTATTTATATTTCTGTAAATATTTGTAGAAATATTGAACTTGTAATATTTATTACAATAATATGGCTGATGAAAAGCGTTTTTATGATAAAATGAATCTTATTGTTGCTGTTAAAAATGATGACAATAATTTTTATATCACGAGTAATAAATATAGTAACTATATTCGTGAAGTGAAAGAGGCTAAACTTGTTAAGCGCAAAAAAGCGGTACATTACAGAAGATTAAAACGATTTGATCTTTTGAGTATTAGTGGTGAGGAAAGGCTTATCGAACCGCTTTTGCCAGGATGTCAAGATATACGCTATTATGTGAAGTATGAAGACTTATTTACAGCATTACATGAAGCACATCTTGCAACGGGCCATGGCGGTAGAACAAGAACCATGAAGGAAGTTAACCGTAAATACAAAAATGTTACAATTGAATCGATAGTCCAATATCTGCGGTTATGTGAGCCGTGTCAGAAAAAGTCTAGTATGCCAAAAAAAGGTTTAGTGGTTCAACCTATACTACACACAGAAATGAATTCAAGATGCCAAGTTGATGTTATCGATATGCAATCAAATTCTGATGGTGGATTTAGATTTATCATGGTTTATCAAGATCATCTTCTAGACATTTTTACACTTTTGGGGCCCCAACATACTACATTCGGATAATGGTCAAGAATTTGCAAATGCTATAATAACTGAACTTTGTCAAATGTTGAACGGTGTTAAAATTGTGCATGGAAAACCGCGGCACAGTCAGTCGCAAGGATCAGTGGAACGAGCTAATCAAGACATTCAGAATATGATTATTATTTGGGATGGAAACGAATGGCAGTAAAAATGGTCCGAGTCATTAAGTTTTGTTCAAGCCATGAAAAACAACGCTTATCATGAAGGAATTAAGCGTTCTCCTTATGAGGCTATGTTCGGTTGTCCGATGAGGATGGGCCTCTCTAGCCCCAACATCCCAACCAAAGTATTACCAAACATAAAAAGCGAAGAAGATCTCGAAAAAGCCCTTTGCCAAGATAATGGCAATGATCTAATAAATGAAGAGAATATTATGACTTCAAATTTAGGCGAAGAAAACGATGGTGTGTTCTGAAAATTTTATTAATTCCGTGGATGTTCCTGCCAATGAAATAAGTGTAAGAGGAGCACTGCGACAAATGTCTTTATCTGGAGGACAGAGGTTTCAAAGATGTAACTGTACTCGAAAATGTTCTACCAATAAATGTTTATGTTAATCATCCGAAAAATTATGCAATTCAAAATGCCATGGAAGTTCATCATGTACTAACAAGTAAACTGATAATGTACTAATACGTTATTTATATAATTATGAACATACTACTTAATACCTTTAAATATAATTAAATTTGATGTTTATATAAATGTAATAAAGTAACAACCGTCAATAAAAATAAATTTCACAATTAGAAATTCAATTAACATAACATTCGTACATTTACCAACACGAACCAGTAAATCCTAAGATTGACCGATATGACATGGTAAAAGCCCGAAATTGTATTGATAATTCACTTTTTCGGGCATTTACCAAAGTAAATTGGTAAATCCTAGGTTTAACGCGTAAATCCTAGGATTTACCGGTTTTCGCTTTGAAGAAAAACTGTTTGCCAAAAGGGCCAACAACCTTTTCTCACAAAATTTATTTTTGTGATTTGCCACGCTGTTAAAAACTAGCTCTATGCTGATCGCGGATGCGAGAGCCGTAGGTGCTGTTGCTAGGTATTCTCCAACAATAAAACCCAATGAACAATTGCAATAAACTTTATTAATGAATAATGAATGATTAAAATATCTACAAGCCAACCCTTGGCAATTGGCTGGATTGAAATGACTGAGTCACACAGTGCGTATGTAGAAAACTATGATCCGATTCTTCGGATCTTCAAAATTTAATGAAGCGAATTTAAAGCAGTTGATAAAGGATAAAATAAAGGACTTACCCGTTTGTACAAACCATAAGTTTACATTCGGTAATAAGACAGTCGGTACCCTTAAAAACTGCACTATTTTCTCAAAAGAATATGAATCCGACACTAACACTATACGCACAGCACTCGAGGAACACTTCCAACTGGTGATGCCTGCTGTTTGCGAATGTCCGTCCAACAAAGGTGCACTTGGATATTCCTCCTCGGAACCGTTGTGAATGCAATGAGATTGAATAACAAGTAGGTAACCAACCATCAAAAGGCAGTCGTGGTAAATCCAAAATAGCAAATAATTCCCACGAACGTAAACAAAACTCGGTGTAAACAATTTCTGTGACGTAGCTGCGTTATCTCAGCTGCGCAAACACGATAATGTTTCGCTAACGTTTGCGCACGATGAAAAGATAGAAGTTCAAAATGGCGCGTTAAAATCACAATCAAACCATCTACCAAATGACGATTTCCACTACTTTCCATAGGAAAATAAATATCCGCTCACGCGATCGGAAACCCAAAATGACGTCTAACTAATTAATTTACCCACTACGGTAAGTTGATGACACTAATACTAAACTAGCGCTGATAAATTGCACTGGCAATTTCAGAAGATACATCAGCACCGCTTGAGGGCTAAGGCTAGACTCATAAGTTCATTTCCGACCCGTGTTATCTCTACTACGCCTGCGCTCGGGGGGTCTAGTGCGCCACATGTGATAACAATATCGAAAATTCTCAAGGATCAACGATAAAAATCCTAAATATTCAATTTAAACTCAAATAATTTTTGAAAAATTATTGAATGCAAAATTATTAAAAATAATTTTAAATTTAGGAATAAGAAATTTGTCGAAAGCGTTAGATTTTCGTAACACTTTTACAGTAACATATATATATATATACAGTAGCGCTCATAAAAATGGTTGCACTCAATTTTTAGCAAAATTAATAAAAGCAAAACTTATTTTGCAAATTGTTGTATCATTCCTAAAAGTAAGTAGGCTAATACAGATTTTGACGTATAAAATTTAATGTTGGTAATAACGTGAACACTATAAAAATAAAATTATTTCTTATTCAGTATCCAAAAGTAAAGTGGCATATTCTTTAAAACGTCAAAACTGTAAATAAAATTAATTTTTCGAAATAAAATTGTTAGAGTAGTTGCTTCAACAGTAAGAATCATGGTAAAGACGAAAGAATATTCCGAAGATCTGAAAAATGCAATTTTGAAATCATTGAAAAATGGAGACTCTTTAAGGACAGCAGAACGCAAATTTGGTATACCAAATCAAACTATAGGTCGTTGGATCCGTAAAATAAACCAATATGGATCAGTGGCCAATCGACCAAGAACCGGGCGACCACGAAAACAACCGGACGGGAAGATAAAATGATCGTTCGTGATGCGGTAAAGAATCCTCGTTTAACAGCTACCGAAATTGTCCGTGATTTTAACGAGAATCGCGAAGATAATATTAGTGTTTCGACACATGTCAGCTGGACTATTTGGTAGGCGTCCTTCTAAGAAACCAATAATTTCGAAGAAGAATCGGATAGCCCGATTAAAATTTGCCAAAGATCACTTAAACTGGGGAGTTCAAGAATGGTCTAAAATTCTTTGGAGCGATGAGAGCAAATATAATTTGTTTTCTTCTGATGGTATTAAGTATATTCGACGTCCAGTAAATAAAAGATATGATGTTAAGTATCAGGTTCCCACTGTAAAACACGGCGGTGGAAGTGTCATGGTGTGGGGCTGCTTTTCCCGTGATGGTGTTGGACCTATACACTTAATCGATGGTATTATGGATCGGTTTACGTATGCTGACATATTAAAAGATCACATGCTACCACATGGGAAGAGAATAATGCCACGCGGCTGGATGTTTCAGCAAGATAATGACCCGAAACATGCTTCAAAGCATGTTAAAGAATACATGGCGAAGGCTAATATCCGCCTACTTGAGTGGCCTAGTCAGTCTCTGACTTAAATCCTATAGAGCATTTGTGGGAAGAGCTCGAGCGACAAATTAGAAGTGGGACATACCAAAATAGGAGTCAGTTATGGGAAGCTTTAAGGAGAGAATGGCAAAAGATTCCATTAGAGCGTTTAGTAAAGCTTGTTGACTCTATGCCTTCTCGATGCAAAGCAGTTATAGCCGCAAAAGGTTATGCAACAAAGTATTAATTGTTTTTAATATTTATATTTTCAATAAAATACATTAAATTTTGTTTTAAGTGCTTTTAAAATACTTTATTATAAGAAAATATTTCCTATTTTGAGATTTTTAAATTTTTACTTGTTTATAAAATTTTTCAAATAATTTTAATTATGTGTTATAATTCCAAGGTATTTAAAGAATAAATTTTGAAAATTTAGAAAAATTTCCTTGAAATTTAAAAAGTTATCACAAAAACTAAGTGCAACCATTCTTATGACCGCTACTGTATATAGGCGAGTGGTTTACGGATAAAACCGTTTCTCGCATCTTGCTCTCCACCTCTCTATTTGCCCAGTCCCCGTCCTGGAGTCCTCTGTCTTCCATCGCCTCTGTTACCTCTTGGGCCCACTTTTTTACTGGTCTTCCGCGCTTTCTTCTAAAATTTGGCGTCCAGTTCCACATTCGTTGCACGTGTCCGAACCACCTCAATATTTTCCCTCAATTGTGTCAATTATGTAAATACTCTATTTACCCTCCTGTTTGCGGATGACCAGGTCGTGGTTGCTGGAGACGAATTGGATGCCAATTATATGCTGAGGAAGCTGACGGAGGAGTACAAGAAGTGGGGACTCACTATCAACACAAAAAGACCGAATATCTGGTAGTTGGCGAAAGTGGCGAAGATTTGAACATCGAAACAGACGTGATCAAACATACCACAAATTTTAAGTACCTGGGTGTTACCTTTCTAATTCTGGTAATGGTGACGTGGATATACAAAATAAAATAGGCCAAAGACGAAGAGCTATTAAGCAGCTGAACCCCATACTATGGAACGGAAAAATAACAAAGGAAACAAAAATCTATATACAAATCTATCGTCGAGAGCATTGCAACTTACGGTTCAGAGGTATGAGTGGTAAATAAAAGAACGAAGCAAAGCTGAGAGCCTTGGAGATGGACTTCTGAGGCGCAGTTGTGCCGTCTCCAGACTAGAACATGTCCGAAACGATGATATCCGGCAGCGAATGGATGTGGAACATTCAATAATTGACGTTTAAAATATAAAACCTTAAAAGTTTTAATAAAAAATTAATATTAAATTAAAGTGTATTGGTTTGATTAATAACAATTTAATCAAAGCATTATTACTAGAAACCGGATAAATAAACACGGTTTTTTGAAAAATAAGTGCTTAAAAAAGCGCGCTACTTCACTAAAAGAAGGTAAAAAAAAAGCTTAGACAAACCGGCATTAGTCAGACTGATAGCGTCGTATCTGACAGGCCGAACTTTCCGAATAAAGTTGAATGGGTCCCGCTCGACAGAAAGGCCGATCGAAGCGGGGGTCCCACAAGGATCGATACTTTCGGCGGAGCTGTACATTTTTTTACGCCAAAGACGTACTCGTCCCGCCGAAAGTACCGACCGCCCCATCCACAGAACTGATGCTGTACGCGAACGACACCGCCTACTTCACCAGTTCTTCCGACCGCAAAAATTCATCGCGCATCTACAAGAATCCCTCGACGCCTTAGAAATATAGTGCCGTACCTGGCGTATTGGGGTAAACCCAAGCAAAAGTACGGCAATATATTTCACAAGAGCGATCGACACGGCTTTTCTATCGGTTCGGAAGTCCCTCAGACTTCCGAAAACTAAATTAAAGATGTTTGGCACTGATATCTTTTGGAACAACACTTCCAATTACTTGGAAAAGACTCTGGACTAAGCTAGGAGAGCCATATCCGCTCTTGGCCTCCTATTAAACAAGACAAGCAAGCTAGATGCGAAGAACGGCCTGATGTTGGGGAAGTCGGTGATCAGGCCGATTATGACGTACGCGGCGTCCGTCTGGGGCTATGCGGCCGCATGCACATACCCAAGCTCCAACGGACGCAAAATATTGCAATAAAACGAGCCATGAAGGCCCCATGGTTCGTCTCAAACCAAAGGCTGCGGGAGGATTCCAGCATGGAATCTATCGAAGAGTTTATTCGGAAAGCGGCGATTAAACCCTACGAAGCCGCGGAAAACTCGGAATACCCGATGATCAAAGAGCTGGGTAACTACCAGCTCGATGATTACCTCCGGTACAAGAGGCCCAAAGCAATCCTGCAGCCAACACCAATAGCGGACAGCACTAATATTTTGCGTGTTTCAGGTGGTGACGGCTCCACGGATTACGAAAGCGATGAGGACGAAGGGGGCGCCGAGCGCAATTCGTAATTCAACACTGGGACACGCGAGCAATGCCGAAGCGTGACGAGTCGAAATAATCGACCACTAACATCTCTGGATGGGATCACGTAAGTTTTGCACCGCCTTCTAGGCCTTCCTCTTTAAGCCCGGTTCAAACTTGCCCGATCGGGTTCATACTTAGTCTAAATTAATTATTTAATAAAACTCACGGACTAGGCACTGCATATTTATTTATTTATTATCGAACAAGCTAATCACGGTAACCACGGTAAAACGGCGGCCGTTCCAGACCGAACAGTGACTCGCCGCGCAGATTCCGGCCCAACCAAAACCCTTCGGACCAAATGCCGGCTCTAATCGGCAAATGGATGAGAGGGGACGGGAGAAATCGAGGACGAAGCGCAAAATGCTTTAATATCCGGACAGCAGTTTAATTCGACAAGCTAAATCCGGAACAACGGTCAATACTGAGCGCAGCCTTGCGGATCAAAATGGGAAACCGGCCCTCCCAAAAAACGCCCGGAAAACCCCCAATGGAAATGGTGAGAGGGGACTGGAGTCGAGGAGAGCGATAATTGCTGTCCGCCAGATAAGTCTCCCTGAGCTTCTCGCGTCAACATTCAATACTTTATCAGTTGCGGATGCAAAATGTATTATCACAATAAACGCCCGTGTAAAACGTGAGCGGCCCAGTCAGGTGAGACGCGAACAGTGCTCGCGAGATTCGTCGGTCAACAAATTAACTTTTCAAAATTGGGCCGTAATAGTTTTTATTAATAATAGACGCACTGTTGGAAAACGAGATCGAGCGCCCAAAGCAACCTGAGGACGGGCGCAGTATCGGAAAGGTCAATGAGAAGTTGCATTCAAAAATTAACGTTTTTCAAAACCGTGTTGAATAATCACAAATTTAAGTTTTTATTAGTCTAATTAGACCTCATCTTTCATAATCCAGTTGTGCAAAACGAGATTCTGGTCTTTACTGTCCAACTATTTTCAATGTTGTGGAGGTTAAAGTTTAAAAGAGCCAATGGCGTAGCATCTTGAAGTCGTTTTCAACCATTTTTTCAAAATTGTATATCCGACAAAATTTATTTTTATAGTCTAATTAGACCTCATCTATTATCCACTAAAATTGGTGCTAAAATCGAGATTCGGTTTTACTTACAGCCTATTTTATATGACAGTTTACGTAGAGCCAAAGCTGATCATTCTAAAAATTTTTAACTTTGTTTAAACCGATCTGAATATCCAAAGTTCAATCAGTTTCGAGTTATGATAAATTAGAATGTCATGAATATTTTTTTTTTTTCAATCATCTTTAAACGAACTTTAGAAAAATCAAACAACGATAGAAATTTAACGGATACAACGTTGGTTTATAATGTTTTGAAATCCAAGTTTTCATAAATTACGAAATACGAACAGGTAGAAAGAAATAATCAATTCAAATTTATTTTAATCAATTTTCAAAATGGCTTCCCTCATTTTCAGCACACATACGTGCTCTGTTCAAACAATGTCTTTTTAACAATGTCACGTATGTGTGCTGTAAAAGAGAGAGGCCATTTTGAAAATTGATTTAAATAAATTTTGTGAATTTATTTCGTTTTTTTAACCTACACCTTGTTCATTATTTTCGTAATTTATGTGAAAACGGTTGGTTTCCCAAAAAAAATTATTAGATCAACGTTGTAGCCCGTTAAATTTCCTATCCGGTTTGGGCCGTTAGTTTTTTTTTAATACGTTTCGTTTAAAAGATACGAGGTTGGCAAGAAAAGTAAAAAAAATAAAATTCGGAATTTTTTGACATTTTTTCCCTTAATTGAATTCATAACTCGAAATCTGTTGATTCTAGGCGATAAGTTATAATATAATTTGTAGATATTCAAATGGTCTATAGAAAAGCTCTAATCCATTAAACCCAAAAATCAAAAATATCGGTGCAATGGCGCTTGAAATCATAAATTGCTTTAAAGTGAGGTACCCCAAGGGTTTGGACTTGGACAAAAATTTTATTTAAAAATATGTCTTAGAAAAGTGTCCTCTATCACCACCTAAAAGGTTCTCCACGGTCACGGGGACACCCTGTATATATTTTTTTAATTTCAAATATTTTTACAAAATACTGAAGTTTTTAAATAAATAAAAAAATTGACAAAATTACAGCATTTTTAATTAGTAACAACTTCTAATAGTGGTTTCTATTAAATATTTGAAAAACGAATGAGAATTTCAGAACTAAATTTGTTATTTTGTATCTTTGTATTGAGACTTAGAGCTGATTATATTTTGAGTCAAATTGGTTAATGGAAAATATTTTTCTTTTTATTATTAAAAATTATTTTTTAATATTTAATAAAAGTATGATAAAGTCATGGGCATGGTCACATCCGATTTTGTTATATACAAATATTCAATTTTAGATTGAAAATAGTCCTAATCGTTCATGCACGTTTCCAGCCCCCTCCTCTTATTAATTTTTTAAATAATTAAAAGCAAAAAGGTACCAACGAAAATAAAAGATTCACAAACAAACAATTCGCAATCGATTTAGATTTTTTGAATTAAGAATTCGAATTGAAGGGGGGGGCTGAGAACATGCACCTCCAAAGAAGCGATTAGCAGATCAGTAGTACCAACCTAACATAAAGTTACCAGCCTGAATTACTATCTCTGCATTTGTGCAATATAGTCGCGACATTTCGGTATTTTGTTTATAAAATATTAATTTTACAAAATTCTGATTTTTTAGTGTTAGCTTTACTGAATTATAGGCAACTAATGGTTCATCGCCTTATAGTGGTCATTGCTGGCGTCATAGAGGGTCAGGGTTTTCCTGTATTTACTTAACTGATAATCTTTAACGAATACAGTCCATGGGCAAAAACTTAAAACCGGTATGCACATAAACAAACTTTTGAATGATTAATAAATATTTCTCGATAAATTTGTTTTACGTATAATTAATGATATTATCAATACTAACAACGTATTTTCCTAAATCAATAAATTTTGAAGAAGCGATTATTAACAGTGTTTTTATTCTAGATATATTATTAAATTTAGAAGTTCAGAGTTCATAAATTCTTAATTAAATGGCAATAAAATAATAACGGATGAATATTCGAAAACTTGATTATTCACTACTTGTCAGTTATAATTGAAACTCCGATTCCACATAGCTATTACCGAAACGCAGCCTGAGCAAAAAGACATCACTTAGTTTTCAAGATATCCATGAGAGATTCAAGATAAACAACATTCAGTAACATTTTATAAATATGTGGTTACGGTTATTTATTGGTAAGTTTACATTTTAATATTATAATGCACTTTATCTAAAATCAATTTTTTTTTATCAAAAATTTTAATTACTTAAATGAATTGTTTTTCAAAATTTTTATTTCTAGAATAAATTTTGGTAATATATTATTATACAACATAGGGAATTACTTGATATTAATTTAATAAATATGTTAGAACTTGACCTTCTGCTGATAACTTTTAGTGAGTGGAAATAAAATTAATTATTTTTCAATTAAACCTACCAAAGTATTGTAAATAATAATTATAACCTGATACAAAACATGCGCACGTGGGCTCGAATCCCACATCCGCCTGTTGGGTATACACGAATTCAAAAAAAATTAATTTTCAAGACTCGAAATGTTTTTTTAACTTCTGAGATACTATAATTTTTTTATAATTTTATTTGGAGCGTTTTCCAAAATTCAAAATTGAAAAATCTTTTGACAATAAAATTTAATTTCAATTTTTTTTTTAGTTTCGTTTTTTGCACTCAGCGTTTGTCTTGGCCAACAAAATATAGTAGGCAATGACGATTCATTCGATGAGTATTTTCCCCAATTAGATTGGTCAGATCCATTTGATTGGCAATTGCTTAAGGTAAGATTTTTATGTAAGCGTTAGATATATACGGCCCCCCTTCTAAATTACAATTTATAAAATGCACCACGCACTTTAAGTTTATTATTCTTTAGTTGCCTAGTTACCTAGTAACTCGCTACCAAGAGATCGAACACAAGAAATATATTTCTTATACCAAAGTAATGATTCGGCATGTTTGGCCAATATACAGAGGATTGCACGAACTGCATTTTTTTTTAATTTATTTGTGTAGTTTTGAGGTTTCAAGGTTGAAATTCTCATAGACAACCTAAAAAAAAGTTTATTCCTGATTACTTTAAACAGAACCTTGATTTAAAATTTAAGAATAAATTAAATTGTCATAGTATTGACCACTTAGCATGACAAATAATATACATTATGTAACAATAACGGAAAGTATTAAGCACTATTTATTTTTTGATAATTTTGTATAACAATTATTTTGAAATTAAATTTGTGTTTATACAATTTTAGAAACTTAATTTGTGGATTCAATGTATGCACAAGTTTTATTTTAAATATAAAAATGTAATTTTACTTCGTAAAATTAACAGTGAAAATTATTTTAATTGTATACTTAAAATAGATAATTAACCCATAAATTTTATCAATATGATTATAGTATCGGATATTTTTTTTCTGTTGAACAAAATTGAGATTGCACTGTCTTATATTTTTTTCATAATAATTCAAGCAATGAAGTTTTATCATCTACGATTTTATACGTTATTTAGTACATTTTTCAAAAAATCGCCTAAGGCGCTATTTATAATACGGAATAATTCTAAAATTTCTTGAAAACTACCTTAGTTTCCCCTATTTTAAATTTTAATTAATACTCAATGCAGCCGTTCTTTTTTTATTTTTTACGAACTGTAATGGCACACAGCGGGACAAATTCAAAATTTTGCTGGTCAAAACAGGTCTAATTCAGAAATATCCCAAATAAATAGGAAATATGCAGTTTTAATCGTTTCATTTTTAGCCCCTATTCAACAGTCTCGTTCCTTCAAGCAAGATCATGTTTTTCACCTGATCAGTGGCGTATTTAGGGGTAAGCAAGGAGGCAATTACCGAGGGGGTAATCCGAGTTATCTTTGGGGGGGATTATCGAGTAACTCAAATAATCTCAGTACTCGATATTAACACTTATACTTAATATATTGATCACTATTTTGTTTGTATATACTTATAGTTTGTATGTTTTTGAATTCCTTTTATTTTTTGATTTTTGGAATTTGTCAGCAATCTTTTTACCACTGACGCGCAAGAATGGATTAACGAGATTCTAAAAATTGTGCCGGTGCCCCCATAGGCATTTTTTAAATACGTCACTGCACCTGATACAAAGCTTTCTTGATATTTTTCATACATTTAATGTTCCAGCTGAAAACCAATGTCTTCATCGTAAGTTTTAGTTTATTTTACATCTTTGACATTTGTGCAATTGTCCTAGAAAATTAATGCAGATGGCAGACCAACTTTTTAAGTCGGAAGTCTTCCAACTTAAAGGATACGGTTTTCAGAAGCGCTTATGATACTGCTTTCTTTTTGTTTCGAGTTGCTCCAACCCAGTTTTTCGTAATCAATTTAAATAGGGAGGCACCGCTATAGTAGGGGGGGGGAGTATTCCAAAATCCCCACCCGTGTTATTTTTCTCTAGAACACTAAAGCGACATCATGTAGTTTCTGCATAATTTTCAACCACTTAACATTTACCTCCCGGTGCTGGGCCACTGGAGGATATATTATACCCCCCATACTCCCCGGTTTATACAGTTTATTTTTTCAGTGATGAATTGAAAATTTCAGCATATTGACCGTCGCTATGGTGACATGACATTTCAGTTACTGATGCGATAAAATCAATGACAATTATGGGGATTTAAAAAACTTCGCCGACCAGCTTTTCAGCAAGCGGCAGTAAGTGAGAATTGAATCTACGTCTTTTCGAATTAGTCCAAAGTGGGAATATTAATCATAGACAATGAGCATCTCAATAAGAAATTTTAAATTTGTTAATCTTAATTTGGCTGTTAAATCGATTTGCGCATCAATTGAGTCGTAATTTTACACTAATGTAAAACACGGGGCTAAATTTGTACCCTAAAAATGTTGTTGCAAATACAATTCAATACTCTTTAAGTGCGGCCTGCAGGCCGCATAATCTCGGTAATTTTGTTGTAAGACAAAGTAATTGTCAGTAAAAATGAACAAAATAGCACCGAAAATCCAAAGAGAAGAGAGAATCAAAAGAGAAGTTTTTTATGATTTTAAAACATTCATTGGGTCGGTACTACAGGATTAAACTTAAGAGTAAGCTACATGGGTTCTCCTATCTTATTTTAAAATTGATATTATACCTGGAAATTAAAAAAAACAATAGCAGATGCTTTTCAAAATAATTTTAAAAATTTTACACACCAAACAATTAAAACATTTTTTATTTTTATATTTTATAACTTCTCCCCTTCCTCCGACACTTCCGATCAAACATGTCTTACATTTTATGTTGTTTTAAAAATGTTCTCTATTAATTACCTAATGCTAAAAGTTGTAAGTTCTTAAATAAAACTAACTGCAGTCAAACCTGCTTTTATGCGGTTTTTAAATGAGCAATTGTTTATGTGCGATTTTTTTTGTGCGGTACATAAAAAAATTCCATCTATATAGCGTAATATATACTTATGAATAAAAAATGAAATATTTTTTAAGGGGTATATTTTATGCTGTCCCTATCCCCCGCACAAAAATAGGTTTAAGTGTATTACAATTTGTGTGCTGGAAAGGATTCCATACCTTTTAAACAGTTTTTTTTAATTTTCTTTATTTTTAATTTTTTGTTCTGCATGATTCTGCCTTCCACTTTGGGATGTTAGCACAGTTTATTTGTTTATTTTTATTAGAAGCGAATTAAAATGATTGGCTATTCTAAATATAACAATTCAAATTAAAGTAACAAATTTCGAAAGTCAAACTAAAAAATATGATTTTAAAAACCGGGAGGAGGTTTGAAATATCTCTCAATGCTTCAACATTTGATAAAACATAAATGTTTACAAAATATAAAAAACTTTTGATACTGCAGTAATATTTTTGAAAAAGATGACATAAAATACGAACGAGGGGTACTTCAGTATTTTGCATTTTCAACGGACTGTCACATTCATATGTTATATCAAAAATTTAAAAATAGAGAAACTCCTCCATTGTAGGTAAAAGATGACTAGATACTTTTCTATGGAAAATTTGATGTAGAATAATATTTGGAAGACCCCTTTTCTCGAAAACCTAATTTAGTTGCCACTTTATTAGTGTTGCTCTTTCCTCTTTCCGAAGGGAAAAACTAATTAAAATTATTTGTAATTTTGGGATTTATTTTCGAATTCAATTACCTGATGTCTGGCTTATAAAATATAAATTAATTTTTTATTAAAAATTACATTACTTTATTGGCAAGATAACATAATATAAATATTTATAAGACTAAAAACGTATTAGTAAAATAATTCTAAGCACTATGGGGTTGTTTCTAAAGAGGGATGAAAATGTAAAATTGATTAAAAATTCTAAAAATTTGTAAAAGTACTAATATTGTTTTGTTACTACTTATTAATACGTCATTGTTACTAAGTCAAAATTGAAAAATCTGTATTTCCAAAATTCGGTTTGATTAAAATTGCTTAAACTTTGTATATGAAATTTGTGAATACAATAAAATTAAAATTTTTAATAAACCCCCGATGTTAAATGTAAATAGTAAACAAATTAAGTGCTTAAGAATAATCCTGTAAAAAAAGAAAATAATTTTTAAAATAAGAAATACTGTGGAAACTGTATTAATAGAATACCACTAGTCGGGGAGCACCTACGTCCTATTCTTTTAATATTGTCCCGCTAGGGTTTTTATTTCTTATTTTGTAAAATTATTCAATTGTTTTTAAAGGACTATTCCTAAACATCTAATTTTTTAGCAATTATTTTTTCGTTAGGTAACCGTGTTAGTATAGCACTGTCTTGCGTGGGTAATTTTGTGTGTTTCTACTTTCATATAGAAAAACCGTAACAAAACCATTGCTAAATTTTATTAGTAAAATTATCTGCATATTTTTATTTTAACTTCAATCCGGTAATTTTTTAAAGATTTCAATATGGCGGATCCAAAATGGCTAACAAGGGAACCATACATATTATTATTTTACTTCCAGGATTCTCTATAAACTCTAGTTTATTAAAAACAAGTGTATAAACAAACTATTTCTGAGAAGCTGGTAATTGTTGCTGAAAAAATATATTTTTAAAACTTCCAGTTTATCCTAAATTTAAATATTTTAGCAGTTCTATACTAAATAAAAATAAAACATAAACAAATTATAGATTTTCTTACGGGGCTACGAAAATCCACCGGTAAACTTTAGTTTATTATTCAAAAAATACTTTCAAAGCTTCAGAGAATAAAATTTGAAAGCTTTAATTTACCTCAAATTTGAGATTAATTATTATCACGATAATAAAACTATTTCTTGTTGTGATAACGCGGATGTTTTTAGTCACATACAATAATGTAACAACTCGACCTTTTACCTTACATCCATGTTTTCATTATATTAAATAAATTAGTAACGAAATGGAGAAATGGCTGTTTTTAAGTTTACCCCTGAAAAAGAAAAGAATTTAATATTTTTGTTATTATTTTAACCCATGAAGCCCCTCCTAGCGCAAATTTCTGGGTGCGCTCCTGATTAAACACCTTGATTGATATTTCAGATAAAACATAAATTAATTTCAAAACAAGTGAGAATTAAAAATATGTTAATAGTATATTATTATACATAGAGTTCAATTGAGAAAAGCCTCAGTTTTTCTCAAAAAATCGGATGTGACCATGCTCATGACTTTTAAAATGATTAGAAAAAATTATTTTCGTGAACCAACTTCAATCAAAATTTAGCCAACTCTAATTTATATATAAAAGCTGATCGTCTTCATTCATCATCGAAATTCACAGCCCAAACTGCCGGAGCTAGAAAGCTGGAATTTTGGGTGCACCTAGAACGACCGCCAACGAGTCAGGGAAAATTCCAAAACTTAAAAAGGGCCCTCACGAGGGGTTCCTATTTTAACTTTTTTATTTACCGGTCGATTTTCGATTTTTTGTTTCGTTTTGTTCTCTTAATCTTTTTATTTGCATTTATCGAAAAAAAGAACAGGGTCGTCGTTAACTTTTAAGGGATTTTATCGCTTTGAAAGTACGGATTATATTTAGCAACGTGTAGGCAAAACGGCGGGCGATAGAAAGTCGAAATTTTGCAAAAACGTGAGCAAGATAGGTCTAACGACGATAAAATTTTAAAAGTTGAAAAAGGGCACCCGCTATTTCGATGGGGTTTTAACGATTACTTATTTTTGCTCCTAATTCCGTTATCCTAGCTCGAAATTTTGATTTCTTTTTTTCTACTGGGTCTTTACGAAGATTGCGATACTTATCTGGAAAAAAATAAGTACCTTCTCGCTTTAATTTTCCTGTTACAAGCTCCCGAAGGTTCAATTCTGTTTCCGAAATAATTGATTTTTTCCGACGCTCTGCGCGCCGTAATTTTGCACCAAATTTTAATTTCAATAAACCCTCGGCGAGACAAAAATTAAACCTACAAAAATGGTATCTTGACATTTTCTTCTAAAAAGTACCATTTTACGCAATCGCGATATACAAATTATAGAATTTGATCAATTTCGAGAAGGCATGCGGAACATGTAATTATGACGTCGTAGATTCGCGCGGCCCTGCAAATTTATGTAAAACGCAAAAACTATTAATTTTTAAATTACGTTAGCTTGCAAATAATCTCAAATTTAATTGAAAATCTCAAGTAAAAACAATTTACGACAATTTTATACATTAAAAGTTACATCAAGAAAAGAAATTGCGAAAAAACAAAAAACGTTTAATTATCAAAAATTTGGAAAAAAATATTTTACTGAACCTAACCGCAACGAAGCGAAACTTACTTGGAAACAGTGCAATGAATTTCTAAAAATGATTTTCTGTTTTGGGAAAGATGTCAATAAATTTTATAATTTCTTCCTCCCTTTTTTCGTCGACAGAATCAGAGAGAAACCTTATTTTGTCGGTATTTTAAAAATTTAATAGTCGGGCCAACATTGTAGGCGAACGGAAAAGAAATTTATAAAAAATATTTAATGCAAAATGTTTAGTATTAGTAGGGAAATAAATAAATTCCGCTTGATTCAAAATTAAATAAATTTTATTTTTCACGAGAAAATCATAAGGGTACCCCTTGAAAACTTTTGAAAAAAATTGCGTTCGCTTCTCACGCTTTCCACGGTGGATTTACGAAAAAAACCCAAGATACATAAAAAATCCTATTCGGTAAGAGGCATACGCAACCGTTTTTAAATTAAATATTGGTCGGTTAATAAGGACGCTAATGCATTCTGAATGGTTTCTCCATTTTGACAGAAATGCGTGTTTTTCGTCAAATATTCTAAAATGTGATAGCAACATCAGATAGCATTTTAAAAATCGGAAATTTATTTGTATTACACATTTAGTCGAAAAACGCCAAATAAAGGCACAATCTAAGAAAAACTGCAGACTTCAAAATTTTGGATACAAACTGGAAGCGTTTTAGATAAAAACAAACTCATCAGTTTTGTACGTAATAGGAGTGATTTTCGAAAAAATGGTATAGCACCTTTTCGATTTAGTTGTGCAAGTGTGTGCCGAAGAAACAAAAAAAAATACTTAATTTTCAAAAATTTGGAAAAAATATTTTGACGACCATCGCCTGAACACAGCCGATGTTACTTAGCAAGGATGCAAATAATTTCAAAAGGAGATTTTCTATTTTACGTAAGCTGGCATAACTAAATTATAAAGTTTTTCTGCTAATTCCGGCCATAAAATCGGATAGAAACCTTATTTTGGCAACATTTTATTAATTAAACACAGTTGGGCCAACTTTGTGAGCGAACGGAAAAGAAATTTATAAAATATTTTTAATGCAAAATGTTTAGTATTAGTAGAGAAATAAATAAATCCTTCTTGATTCAAAATAAATAAATCGTAAGGGTGTGAAACCTTTTCTTCACACCTTCAACGGTGGATTTACGAAAAACCTATGATATATAAAAATCCTATTCGGTTAGAGGCATACGCAGCCGTTTTCAAATTAAATATTGGTCGGTTAGTAAGAAGAAAATATTTTAATTTCTAAAAGTCTTACCAAACGGCTTTTCCTTTTTCATTAGAATTTATGAAAATTTTTGTAGCAAATTAAAGAAATAAACAATTGCCAATTAGTTGACTGAATTCCACGAGATGTCACTACGTTGCCGAGAAAATTTGTTTGGGGTTTGAGAGATTAAAAATTTGCATGATTCGAAAGTTAATCACATGTCACATCATTGTCGTAAAAGTATTTTCCAATACTACATTACGTTCTGTTACCATGAAGAAATTCTTTTAAAGTGAAACCACCAAATACAAACCAAAAATACAGTGTCAAAAAAGTAATACGTCAAGAAAACCGCGCGGCCGAAGGCCGAGCCGACCGCAGGTCGGCGCCTCGCAGAGCTAGCAAGTGAAATCGGCCGAAAGGCCGATTTTACCTGCTAGTTCCTTCTATAAAGATACGAAATGTCAAATTTGGTTTTGAAATTCGTATTAGTTTTTGAAATATTAAATAAATAAATAATATAGTTTTAAAACATTAAAAAAAATGTTTTTATTGACCAAGTTTAATCAAAATCTAATCACTTTTAAGTCTCAATGTAAACATACGAAATCCAAAATTTGGTTTGAAATTCCTATTAGTTTTTGAAATATTAAATAGTCAAATTTAAAAAAAAAATTGTTTCCATGAACCGATTTTAACCAAAACAATATTTTCTCATATTACATCTGATTAAGTAAAAAATCGGATATGACCATGCCCCTGACTTTAACATACTTTTATTATTTATTAAAAATAATTTTAAATAAAAAAAAAAATATTTTCCATTAATCAGTTTGACTCGAAACCTAAACAGCTCTAAGTCTCAATACAAAGATACAAAATACCAAATTTAGTTTTGAAATTTTCATTATTTTTTGAAATATTTAATTAAACTAATATTAAATAAAAAGATTAAAAAAAATTCCTTCTATTAAGCAAATTTAAATCCCAATTTAATCTAATCAGCTCTAAGTCTCAATATAAGGATACTAAGTTCCAAATTTGGTTTCAAAATTCGTATTAGCTTTTGCTGTAGAGCACACACAAAATTTGACCCCCCCCCCACACACACATTTTTTGGAAATGGAACCTCAAAAAGTGTAAATCCATCAAAATCTCAATTTTTTTTCTGCACGAAAACAATATTTTCTCATATTGGATATGATAAAGTAAAAATTTATGAACAACGTAATTATTTAATTCGTACGTGATTTTACTGTTAATTATAAAGCACTTAAGTAAATCGTCTCATAAATACGAATAGGTAAGCAATAAAAATTAATCGATGTTACATTTTATAATTATTGCACCAACATATTGCTTAATTATTTATATTTAATATATAAATTATTTTTATTGTTTTTTACACGGATGTGAAGTGTTGGGTAACTTAAATGATGGCATCAGATTTTTTATTGTAATTTTTTTTTTTCAAGCGATGTATTTATTCCAATACCCATAGCTAATTTGCATAATTTAACAATGGATTACTCATTTGGTATTTATTGATCAGCAAATTAGAAAACCACGATGTATTCATTATTAAAGCAAAAGTAACTTATGGAGGAAAAGTAAACAAATTAAAAATTGTAATTTACACTTGCCGCAAACCTCATCTATCTCTTTAATTTTCTAAAATGTGGAGGGTGCAAATTTTTAAAATAAACACGCAATGCATAATCCAATTTTAATTTTCTGTGCCTATATTAATAAATAACGTTTTTGAGGGCTACAAATTCAGGCATTAAAAAGAGTTAAAGTACCATTCAGGGGGGCGTAAGTCAATAAATGCACAAATTACGTGACATGATTTTTGGTAATAAAATCTCTGTCAAATGTTTATCAACATATTATGAAACATCCCGTATAAGATTATCTGATTGATATTATCTTAAGTTTGAATCTACCTGCGATAAAATTTATATTTTGGATGACGCGTAAGTTTACCCACAAGGACGGTAGTAACAGGTTTGACTTTATGGCTTTTTAATTGCATTATGATCCAAACACGTTTGGAATTTTGAGGTACCTTTTGATTCCAAGTTAATTTTTTTGAAGTACATTGAACTGGTAACGACAATTTATTACGCTAAACTTTATAGAATTACGTAATATCAACAATACAATCCTATTGTTTATGTGCTTGTATGATATTAGCATAGAAAACAAAATTTTGATAATTGAGGAACGGGAGTTGAACCTTACAATCATCGGATAACGCGTTAGCTGGAAATGGGGAAAAACGCAGTTTATGGAAAGTTTATCAAGCGTGTTTTTCTTTCAAATAATTATTGAATATCGAATTCATAGTAAGACAATTCTGCAGTAAGAAGATCATAGCTGATTATTACCAGTGACAGCTAGCTGCGATAAAGGCACTAGAAGCCAATAGCTTCGAGTCCCTGTCCACCTGGGAATGCAGACAATCCCTCAAAAAACTGGCAAGGGGCAATAAAATTGCCCTCCGCTGGGTGCCAGGGCATGAAGGAATTGAGGGAAATGAGATGGCTGACGAGCTAGCCAGACTGGGCTCAAATGCTGCCCCTATTGGGCCCGAACCCTTCTGTGGGCTATTCAAAGCACATAGGGGGGAGGCGGTCCAGAAGTGGGAGGCGGAGAGCAAAAATATCCTCTGGCATAATGCACCAGGACAGAGACAGGCGAAGAAATTCATAGAGTACTCGACTGAAGAAGCTAAAAAGCTTCTTCTCTTATCAAAGAATGAAATTAGACTCATTACGGGGCTGCTCACTGGCCATTGCCAGGTGAGATATCACCTCAAAAAAATGGGTCTTGAAGAAAATAATGAATGCAGACTCTGTGAATCGGAAATTGAATCGGCCGAGCACATTCTTTGTACTTGCACTGCACTAACTAGACTTAGGCAAAAATATTTGGGACAAACACAACTGACACCAAGGGAGGTGAAAAGCAAACCTCTTAGGACCATTCTTTGTTTTGCTAGCAAGATTAAATTCCTAAAAACCAATTAGAAGGGTTATGAACAAAAGATTAAAACTGGTCGCAGTTCTGTAAGGCACACGTAGCCAATCGACCCCTAAGTACAATACAATACAATACAATACCAGTGACAGCTAGTGATGGAGGGCAACGAGTGACCGCTCTCCATAAATAAAATACAAATTCATTATAGATATGTAATTACGAGAGGTTAACCGCTGGTGAAGTTTTTTGTACACATCTAATGAAGTACATGAAGTACTGGGAAGGGGGGTGTAGAACACCTTCCAGTGCACAAATTTTGGAATGAAGAACATTACAGAACATGCAGAACCCCAGACCGAGTAGTTTACTTTTTATCAGAAGTAAACTGAAGATCTCCCGTTGCAGAAGCACTGGAGGGTGTTCCACACCCCCAGACCCCCGGTTTAAATAATTTATTTTTTATTAAAAGTGAATTAAATATTTAAGCATATCTCAAGTTTATTAAAATTAGCTATGGCCAAGTAAATGTGTTTAATTCGTAATCTGACAATTAATTATAAACTACCTAATTATAAATTCCGTACTCCCTGGGAGGTAGATCTCTGCAACAGGAGAGTTCAGTTTACTTCTGATAAAAAATAAACTACTTGATCCGGGGGGCTGGGGGTGAAACACCCTCTAGTGCCTCTGCAACGGGAGATCTTTAGTTTACTTCTGATAAAAATAATCTACTCAATCCGGGGGGTCTGGGGGGTGTGGAACACCCTCCAGTGCTCAAATTTTGGTATTTCTGTAAGTCTCTTCTGTAAGAAGTATGGAGAATTATGATGAAGTACGTGAAGTGTGAAGTTAATTGTACACGATTTCCTCTAGCGGTTGACCCCTTGTGTAATTATTATTAATGCCAATTCCTGAATAATAATTCTGAATAAAGATTTATACTTGATCTTCTTCATTTTTACTTGTCGCCTTCCATATTATAGTAATCCACAATCAAGATGTGAGCACAGAAAAAAAGTGATCCGGAACAAAAAAAAGCCTTTAGTTAATCAAAAATATCAAAAAAGTGATTAAGAATTAGTGTATACCTTTCATAATAATGATTTCTATAAATGCCGAAATTTATTTAACAGATTGCGGTTAAAAAATTTTTGCTACCCCTTCTGACATCCTGTTATACCCCGGCGTAGTTATGGCCTATTTGGCTCCCTGTCATTACAGTAAAAAATTATTAAATTTTAAAATCGACATTCCATAGTATGGTACAGTAGCGTATTAAGGGGTGGGTAAGCCCCATCTCCCCAAGGATGACTCGGATTGTATCGTTGAAGCCTTCCGTTATAAAAATAATGTTTTCCATGCTGTTTTAAAATTGAAATAAGTTTAAGTTTGAAATAAGTTTTGAATTTATTTAATTTTTTTAAATTTTGGAATTTGTCAGTCATCTCTTTACCACTGACGCGCATGAATGGATTAACGATAATCTAAAATATAATCTAGTTTGCCGCTCTCAAAGGCATTTTCTAAATACGCCAATGGTATGGTACATCCTCCAGGCAGCACAATCACAATCAAATTAATCCAGCTGTCTTTGAAAGCTTGGATTTCATGAGGTTATATCGAATAAACATAAAAAATCTTCGGATCTGGTCTTACCGTAAATACACTCATCATGAAGAAATATGAACTCCACTTTGTCTAATCCAGTACAATTTTGGAGGCCAAAAAATCTTTTGCCAACCAATAAATTGCACTAACAGTTACCATTCACGAAAACTTCCAACCTAAATAGCCATCTCCGGCTCGAAACTAATCTCACTGGGCACTAATTACCTCGAAAACTTTCAAAAAAATGTTCTGAAAAAATCTTTTTAAAATTTTGGATTGCATTTGTTCTGAACTTTTTAACCTTACATTCTTGTGCATTTTATTACTCAATTTATTCGAACATATTATTAAATAGATTATACAACATTAGGTAACTGACCTGCATTCCTAGCATGCAACTGGAATACCTATAATTAATGATTCATCTTTTTATATTAAACATATAATTTTATATTTTTAAAATAATAATATAAAGTGAAATTAATAATCAAGATACATGTAAAGTAAAAGTAAAACCGTTCGATTTAGATTTGAAATTGGAGGAGCGCTCCCGACGCGACGCGAAGGAAGTTTTGCACAGGGAAACCTTAAAAAATTAAGGCGAATGTTAATTTGAAAATTTTACTAAACCCATTATGAGAAACCAAAAGAGAACTTAAATTTTTGTATTTAACTTTTAAAAAATCTACAAAATGCATGATTTACATTAAAATCGGAAAAATTAAAATTTTTATTTCGTTAATATTCGATTTGGGAAATGACAATCGCAAATGAAATGACAATCGCAAATGAAATTTCAGTAGTGTAAACTTGTATAAATTTTAAGTAAGTACTTTGCGAGGTCATATTTTGAGTACTAATTTTTACTGCATTCTTATTTCAAATGGACTATAAGACCATCGGTATAGTTTCAAACACGTAATTTCGTTGTCAATCGGCAATTACTGCATTCTTATTTCAAATAGACGATAAGACCATCGGTATAGTTTAAAATACGTAATTTTTCTGTCAATCGGGGGAGGCTAAAATGTCGTTTAAGATAGGCACTTAGAGCAAAAAAATATACGGGAGCGGTTAAGATTCCCGGATCGTGATTTTTACCATTTTTGAAGTGGATTATGAAAGATGAGGGTCCCAATAGCATATAAAAAAAATAAAAATTGCGGAATATTCACAAAATTTTGAAAAAAACAGCTTTAAAGTTAATTTGGAATGCAATTTTATCATTGGCTCTTTTGAACTGTAACCACGCCCCCAAAATTGAAAGAGGATGTGGCGACTGTAAATATACCAGAATCTCGTTTTTTACAACGAATTATGAAAGATAATGGTGTAATTAGCTAATAAAAAGAATTAAATTTGTGATCGGACAACAAATTTCCGAAAAAAAATCACTTTTTGTGTGAATTCGTTTCTGAGGTGGTTGCACTGTCAAAACCTACTCTCCGCACCCGCCCTCGCCCCTCCGGGGCTCGTGCGCGGCTCCGAGCGGTTTTGACACGTGCTAAACTCATTAAAAACATCCCTTAAGCGGCTCCAACTCGAAAATTTTGAAAGTTGACGCGACGGATCTCTGAGAGCGACTGGTATCACCCCACCACTAGTCATTGTCGACCCAGGCACAGCACACGTACCGCCAACAGAATAAATGATACCTTTTCATTTTAATACACTTACATGTATTTCTTATGGGAAATTTGCAATTTTCAAAATGAAATTGTGGCCTTATTACAACTCCGACAAGATTGATCCTCACCTTAAAGAGCTTGTATTTTTGTGTTCTTTCGTTTGGTATAGCCATTTCTATAGGGAAAAGTGAGCTCTCGAACCCGGGAATTTTAACTCTACCCAAATATACTTCTATCATATAATGAATTTTTATTGTTTCAGACTGTTTCTAAGCATTACGATGGAAATGTTTTAATTTCACCATTAAGTTTGAAATTGGCCTTGATAATTCTATATGAAGGATCTGCTGGTTCAACCGAAAGGCAATTTCAATCAGTTCTCAATATAAATTCAAAAAATGAAACCCGAGCTCTATACAAAAAATTTTTGGAATCCGTTCAGGTAGGCTCTGTTTTCGAAACATTACAAAATCAGCCTATAAAAATTATATTTTAGTCCAATCATAAGGATCTCACCACTAATATAGGAACACGTCTGTTTTTGGATTCATCAATTCGGGCAAACCAACAATTTAGTAGTATAATCAAAACTGCGTACCAAGCCGAAGTCGAATCAACTAATTTCTCTCAGCCAAATGAAGCTAGCCAGAATATTAACTCTTGGGTGAATTCCGTAACAAATGGGCACATTAAAGAATTAACCAAACCTGGTAATTAAAATATTGTACATTTTCCAGTATTTGTAAGTAAATTATTTTTTTAGATGAAATAACCAACGATGTGTTACTGTATGTTGCAAACGCTATCTTTTTCAAAGGAAGTTGGCGAACCCAATTTCCTAAAAACAATTCTCACACTGGAGGATTTTACTTGACTCCAACAAATTTGATTACAGTACCTTACATAGCCAATACCGAAAAATATTATTATTCGGATTCCGTAACTTTTGATGCGAAAATTATACGATTACCTTACCAAGTTTGTATATTTCCACTCAATTAAATCTAGATTTTATTCTTTGCTTTTACAGGGGCAACATTTTTCACTTTTTATTATTTTGCCAAATTCTAAAGGAGGTTTGCCTGAACTGTTGCAGAAGATAAATTTGTCCACTTTAAAACAACATTTGTATTTAATGGATAAGAAAACTGTTAGTGTGGTCATTCCAAAATTCAAATTTGAATTTAGTTCTAGCTACTCAAATATTTTGCAAGAGGTATAATTAACGCCGTTAAAGTAAACAGAAATATAATGAATTCAATACTTTTAGTTTGGTTTGGATTCGATGTTTTCGAATACAGCCAGTTTTCCTGGAATTGCAAGAGGTCTAGGAACTGGATCCAAATTTCTTTTTGTAAACGATATCAAGCAAAAAACTGGAATTGAAGTTAACGAAGAAGGAAGTGTGGCATTTGCTTCTACAGGTACTTGTTCAAATATATTTTCAGGATATGTTGTATTACACTATATTTTTTAGAAATTCAACTTGGAAACAAATTTGGGGAACCTGAATTCACGTTTAATGCTTCACATCCATTTTTGTTCTTTTTGGAAGATCAGTTAACCGGCACAATCCTCTTTTCTGGCAAAATCGTCAATCCTTTGGACACAATTTCAGTTCCCTCAAGGTTCAATGAGGATGAACCTTCCCCAATCACGGTGTCAAATAATTTAGCCCAACAATCAGAAATACAGCCAACTGTAACACCAGGTAGGACTCCAAACAATGTTCGAGTTAATATAACTAGTAGAGGCTTTGTTATGTATACTGTACCAAGTTAGCTTTTCCACTATTTTCTTCTCTCGTGTGATTAAGGTAATTTCAGTGTTTTAAGTAATACTCTAATTTTCATTTCCTAGCAGCAATAATAATACTAACAAGTTTAGAACAAAGTACAAACTTTCTTTTAGATAATTAGAGTATAATTTAAGTCGGTGTTTCCCAATCTTTTAACAAACTCCGCGACTGATTACGCTGGTAAATTTATTTTTATTAATAATAAAAAAGATTGTTCACCAGAGTAGAATCACAGTGGCGTATCATTGTATCGTTCACTATCATAGCACTTTCGTAACATGCAAATGCATCTTAAGGACATGTGCCCGCTTTTATTACAGCTGTGACATGCACTATTTGATGTATAATAACCACAACTAACTAAAGAGCCGTGAATTTAAACATAGTAGTGTTTAATAAAGATAAATAAAAAAGAAAGTACATACCGGGTGTTCGTTTCAAAAGTAACCAGTAGAAATAACTTTAATTTTTGAGTAAATTTAAGACGGAGACGTTCAAAATCAATACTATGTTTTTGAAGTTTAAGTTTAATTTTAAAAGGTGGCTCGTGAGCTTATGGTGCAAAAGTCCCCGCAGTGCTTGGCATTGGATTTCTTTCGCAGTAGTATAAATGTGGACCTCATCAAAATTTTTGGTATTTCTCCGCTGGAGTACATCCTTTTATTAACCAGGAAATGCTCTCGTCATCGAACAACCTAAGAAATTCAGCATGAATGCCGTCTGGTCCAGATGATCTACCTTCTTTTAGTTGAGAAATTATTTTGTTGATCTTGATTATATCTTGATCATATTGAACAAATCACCTTTCCCTTTCAGGTCCTCTATTTCCTCACACTGCTCCCTCATTCAGTTCTCCTTTGCTGCCTTTATTTCTTTTTTTATTTGCCTTTGAATGTTCCAAGCTGTCATAATGTCGCCTGTAACTTTAATTTTTCTTCTTTCCTGCATTAGTTGAAGTATTTCATCTGTCATTCATCTTTTCCTTTTTAGATTACTACTCACCAAGTGTTTGTCGCCAATCTTCTTGAGTGATTCCGACAGCCCTTGCATTGAAATATGATCAGTTTATTAAAATATTAGATCGTTATTGACTATCAAAAAATTTGTGATTTTTCAGAAAAATGCCAGTTGGGTTAACAATTATTTATTTAATTGACAATTAAATTAAATCAGGCGGCATAGCTTCCGTTCGTGAATAAATTCAGACTAAAAACAACTCACTGCACTTGCAAACTATGTTTATTTATTGACATCAACAAAAAGAACGTGATCAACGTTCTAAAGGTTGTTAACATTTAACATCCGTTTGAATAATATGAGCGTGTATCTGCTTCATCAGCGAATACTTTGGTTTATTAATTCTAGAGTTTCAAGAGTTTATAATAAAATTGTTTATTAACTTGTGAAATTATATTATAAGTATGAAATTTTCAAATATTACTAGCTCATGAGCGGTAGAATTGGAAGCACTTTGTCTATCTTAGAAATAAACTTTTGGTTTACAATATTCGATTTAAATTCATAATTTCCAAAATTATTTACAATTTTGTAAAAATAGGATAATTCAAGAATGTAGGCGGATTAGTCCAGAATCTTATCGGGAAGTCCAAGATGAGTTTCAAAATAGGTTGTACTACTGTTCGGCCAATAATGGAAAACATTTTGAAAATGTTATTTTATAAATTTTCAAAAATTTAAAAAAATTTTATTTTATTATTTAAAAATTAAAAAAAAATTTCTTTTTTGATTTTTGAATAAAATTATTTTTTGTTTTAGCTTTCAATTTTTATCTTTAACTCATAAACGAATCCATTAAATTAGATTTTTTTATTGTGGATCAACGAGAATTTTTCTACTTATAAAATAATGTATCGCAAGGTAGAGGGTAGCTGGTAGGGAGAGGGTAAAACTTAAAATTAAAAAAAAAATGATTTTGATCGCCTCCTTCGCCAACTAAATCGATGTTTTTTCTTTTTCTCAAAGTTACTCAAAAATACAAGTTATTTTGACTGGCTGCTTTGGAAATGAACACTCGGTATATTATTTACAATTTTGTGACTTTGGTTTACAATATGTTTAAAATATTAATTACAATTAATACACAAAGTGATTTTTATCTTTTTTTGAACAATGCACTGTACTTAAAAACAGAATCGGTTTTAAAGTGTTATGCGAAAAAGATTATGAATAAATTTTCAAAAAAAGTCAGGAAATTATAAAATAGGTTTTAAGTATTAGCGGGTACACAACTTTCCCAAAAGAGAATCATAAATGCTTTTCTTGCACCTTCACCAGAAGCACATTGGTTGGTTATGGCAAATCTTGACTTTTCCACCATATGTAAGGGTAAATGCTTTCAAATTTTGAAAAAATAAACATCCAGTCCGTAATTTATTGATCAAAACTAACAATAATATCTGTCAGTAAAACAATGCCTACAGTAATTTATATTATAATTTTAGTGGTATTTATTCTTCAACTCGGTTTGTGAACGCTAGTAAAATTAGATTAAATTTTAATGAAATACTCTAGTGAATTGAAATAAATTATATTAGATTACTTTAACTGATTGAATTGAATTATGGTCGATTAAAGGTTTGCCACAGTAAATGTACATAATTTGTAAATGATTTGCAATTTTTGAAATTTTTGCAAATTTTGCAATTTTTGCAAATTTCTGCAATTATTGCAAATGCTTGTAAATTTTGCAAATTTCTGAAAATTATTTGCAAATTTTGCAAATGTTTGCAAATTTTGCAAATTATTGCAAATGCTGTAAATTTTGCAAATTTAATTTTGCAAATTTTGCAATTTGCAAATTTATTGCAATATTTGCAATGTTAAATTTTGCAAATTTGCAAATTGCTTTGCAAATTTTGTAAATTATTGCAAATGCCTGTAAATTATTGCAAATTTCTGCAATTGTTTGCAAATTTCTGCAATTATTTGCAAATGTTTGCAAATTTTGCAAATGCCTGTAAATTATTGCAAATGCCTGTAAATTTTTTGCAAATTTCTGCAATTGTTTGCAAATTTCTGCAATTATTTGCAAATTTTGCAAATGTGTGTAAATTATTGCAAATGCCTGTAAATTTTTGCAAATGACTGTAAAATTTTGCAAATGACTAAATTTTTGCAAATTTCTGCAATTGTTTGCAAATTTCTGCAATAGGGATGTTGTATGGTATCGAATTTAGTGATAACTCCTATTAATTCTTGAAAATAATATCAAATGAAATTTATAACCGAAATAAAAAATTTTGAAATGCAGTCTGCGCTGAGAAAATCAAATTTGAAATTCAAAATTAAATCGGTCAACCGATTACGCCTCTGACGTCATACGCGTGATCCCGAACGTTTTTATGGAAATTTTACAACGTCGCAAAGACCTGACAGTTAAATATTTGACTTGTATTTGACAGTTGTAAACAATATAACGTTTACCATTTAAATTGCATTTTTTATTAATATAATATTTATTTTAATACAAACTGTAGTCACAAACAATTATAGGAAAAATGGTTTATTCCGAGTTTTCTGTGTTTTTATTAAAATTTATTTTTTAATTTTTACACAAACTATTTATAGATTAAATTATAAACACAAACTGCATTTGCTGTGTTGTCAGTTGTTAAAAAAAATAGTTTATGATGTCATTCGCGCTAAAAACACGGTTTCAAAAATCAGTTTTTATAAATTTTTTTTGAGAAAACTGAAAGTCTCCTTAAGTTTTTATCTATGCAGTGCTGTTTACCAGCACCACTAGTTTATTAAAAAAAAGTACTTCAAAAATCATGCAACATCCCTATTGTTTGCCAATTTTTGCAATTATTTGCAAATTTTGTGTGTAAATGTGTGTAAATTTTTACAAATTTTTGTAAATTTTTGTAAATATTTGCAAATGACTGTAAATCTTTGCAAATAAGTGTAAATTTTTGCAAATGACTGTAAATCTTTGCAAATGTCTGTAAATATCTGAAATTGTTTGCAAATAACTGTGTAAATTTTTGCAAATTATTGTAAATGCAAATATGGTGTACACATTTTTTAACAGTGGTCAACCCCTCAATTAACCTGAACTAACATGAATTTTAAATTGACTAGATTGAATTGTTTTAAATTAACCACTGAATTGAACTATGAATTTAAACAATTGATTGGAATTTTGTCGGAATTGAATTGAATTGTACACTAATGTGTGGTCTGTTAAATTCTTAATTTACATTTATTAATTGCACGTACTCAATGTCACCTAGGTATGGTGCGTATAATCAGAGCACGAAATAAATAGTAACGCACTTAAAGCAAGCAGAAAGAGCTGTTTAAAAAAAATCATCAACTGCAGCGTTTACGTTTACTGTTTTGTTTCCAAAATTTTTCTGAAATATCGAGATTTGAAATGGGTATACAATGAAATGTATAATTTGTGAAGCGCACGAATGGATTAACAATATTCTTTTAAATACCGTTCCTGTTTGTGCATATTTACACTTCGAGCTTTATATATCACCCATTAAGTTTTGCACATTTCTTCTGATCTTTTATGATTCTTTAGTTTTAATTTTGCACAAAAATTTTACGTTTTGAGAATTCGATTGTGAATTAATACTTCATGATTCGTGCATGTTTTACTAATCCCACACTTTGTCATCCATGTTCATAATTTTTCATCCAAATCACGTCAATAATATTTTTCGGTTTTTTTGTTCTTCAAATATAATTACGTCAATTTTTGATTGAGAAACACAATTCTAAATTTTTAACTCTTAAAATATTTCAATACGACCAGCACATCAAAACTGACATTTTTTATTTCTGTTTCAGCTGGGTAATATCATCTTTGATATTTTAAAAATATTTTATAATTTAGCAACTGTAAATTCTGCTACCTCACATTTACAATACATCAATTATAAAAATTGAAATGCATTTTTTTTAAATACCGAAAGTTAAATTTTAGAGCAAATTTTGAAAATTTGAGAAAAACTCTGTTCAAAGTGTCCACCTGAAAGTAAGTTTTTATAAATTAAAAAATTAAAATTAGGTTTTTATAATGTATATTACACCTCAATTTAAAAAATTCTTCGGCACTTCTCCATAACTCAAAAAATATTACCTATAAATATCTAACTTGAAACAATTTTATTGTAAAAATGAGCAAATGCATGAATAAAAATATGAGATGCTCTTAGCTACCATGTTGTAAATATTATTTCAAAATTTGAAGTCAATCTGTTAGGCCGTTCCTGAATTGAATACGAAAAACCTCTACGGCTCCAAATACTCTGCGTACTGCAACAGTACGCAAATAAATGTCAGGTCGTTTTGTTTCTAGCCTGTTTTCTCATCAATATTGTGGCTTAAAATTACCTGTTTCGACTAGAAAATGTTGAAATCAATTTTCGGCGAAACAGCCTTCGGCGTCGTGCAAAGGGACATTTTACGCCTCATGCAGGCCTTCGCCCTCGAAACCTGTTTTTGGCGAAAACTGCCCCTCATCTCTAGCCCTGTGGACTGCTTCTCCAAAAAACTATCTGTCAAATGCACAATAATAATGCAAAGGATATTTGTTCCTACTGTATTTTTTTGTAGTGCCAAATTTTATTAATAGACCCTCTAGTATAGGTTTCTTTAATACATATTTGTAATTATTGTATATAAACTAAAACAATAATAAATAATATAGGTACTAAAACATGTTTGTATTTCTTTTCTGTTAATCCTTCTTTTTCTTCTTCTTCTTCTATAAGTACAGGTAGCCCTCGGTTTACGTCAACACCGATTAACAATTATTATGCTGCTACGCAGATCCGAAACTTTGAAATTTCATTTGTTGTTTTTAAAATTTTTTAACAAAAATATTTCACTTTATTTTATCGTAAAATACATTTTAAAAATAAAATTTATAACTACCTCACCTCATCCTATACCTCACTGTGAACATGGGTTCATTTTACGCCGATTTAATTTATACCGGCTTTTATAGGAACGGAACCGCGGCGAAAACCGAGGGTTACCTGTATTATAATTTCAGAAACTTCCCTTGAGGTTTCTTATAAGAAGTAGATTATGTATTATCGTTTATTAACTTGGGGAATTATGTTTTTTAAAAAAGATTTTAAATTTTTACAAGCTAAATATTAATAAACTAATGCCCGGTTTCACAAACGTTTAAACTACGATTAAATTATTTAAGTCTATAATATTTAAGCCTAAATTTAAACCGAAATCGCAGTTTAAATGTTTGTGAAACCGGGCATTGCTCTATTAAATTTTTAAATTTTCCACTCACAATTTTAGTTTAAGATATCGATGTACAATTTTGTTTCGATTTATAAAATCTCCTCAGTTAAACTCAGCTCTATATGATTAAATAAAGATTAAAATCCACTATATAATTATTGAAATCACACAAAACTATGTGGGAAAATTATATATTTTAAAAAGACTGAATTTTACCAATCTCACTGTCCATGGGTTTTGGACCAAATGAAATAATAGCTTGTTCCCACAAATTTTTTTATGATTTCAATTATAAAGAGGATTTTAATCCTTATTCAATCATATAGGGCCGAGTTTAACTGAGAAGATTTCATAAATCAAAACATAATTGTACAACGATATCTTAAACTATATATGTAAGTATTAACAATTTAATAAAATATATGATTACTAAGACCGTGTTCGACTTGGACGCTTACAGCGCTGTTAGTACGAACTGGCGCAAACGTAAACGCTTTAAGCGTTCGATTTGTAAATGTTGGCGCTTACACGCCGTGTAAACGCAACCGTGACGTTATGGATTCGCCATTTTCTCACGCTTACAACGCAAATTTCATTTAGGTAGGGCAGCGTAAGCGCGGCGCTGTAGTGGTAAAAATTGTAATTATTTTTGAATTTATTTGAAAGTTAAAATTAACCTAAATATTTTAAGTTTACTATTTAACTTCAATATTTAAATTTAAACATAAAATTAGTTGTCCTATATTAATTATTACTTCAATAATTTATTGCCCTTGTTTTACCTGCTCAATTTTTTATAAAAAAAATTAGTGACAAGATTGTAAATGAAATTAATTGACCCAAATAAATTGTTGTGTGAAATAATAGTTATTAATTTGTGAAAAAATACCTAAAAATGTAATCGCATTTAAAAACAATTATTATTTCAGATTGTTTGAATGTTTTATAGGTTAAGCAACTGTCACTTTTAAATTGCAGCGCTGATGGTGTTAACATATCGTTCGATTTGGAACGTCAGCGTGAGCGTTGTAAGCGCATATTTTCCAAGTCGAACGGCAAAATTTGCGTGCTATAAGCGTTTGCGTCCGTTGGTACCAACAGCGCGTAAGCGTCCAAGTTGAACACGGTCTAAAATTTCACTTAGTTTGTAAAAATTAATTATAACAACTTTTTTAAAAAACATAATATAATCAGTTTCTTCTATATTAGACTAAAAAATTTCTATTAGAAGTACCATAGTAAATTTTAGTTTTATATTTTTTAATGAAAAAATTGTCTTAATTTTTTAAAATTTAATTAAAGTTGTTTTTCTTTCAATGCTTTAAAAAAATATATAAATATTACTAAAAATGGAGGAACTACCTAGAATAGTTCGTGATAATGAAATTGGGAAAATTCAGAGTAAATGGATATTAATTTATTAATTTATCGGAGAGTTGCAAAGCTTATTTAGATATTGCGCGCTGACTGCTCCTCCCCTCCCGCCCCTAAACTATTATTATTAATTATTATTATATTTTATCATTTAAAAATAATTCTAAAAATCTTTAATAGCTTCCAAAGTGATTTTAATTTAAAATACTGCTAAAATAAGCAGAACCTCCTCTTTTAGACATTTTAACAAAAAAACTTGTAACCTTTACAAAAATTAAAAAAATTTTTTAATAAAAATTAATTTCCGTAAAGAGACGGTCATTGGCATGGTTGTTAGCGCGGTGAACTGCTAATGTAAGACTCCCTGGTTCGTATCCGGGTAGAGCTCACTTTGCAAATACCGTCTCCGTGCTTTGGAAGGCACGTAAAGACGGTGGTCCTCTCACAAGGTCTTGGGGGGACGGGTAAACAACTTAGGTTGTATCCTTACATTAGGAAGCCCGTTGTTTTATAGGATATCAGACAACGTCGCAAGACGTTCAAAACCGATTGTATGTATGTACTTTCCATAAACCAATTTTAACCAAAATTTAATCAGCTCTAAGCTCAATATGTATAATACTAAATTTGGGTTTAAAATTCTCATTAATTTTTGAAATAGAGCGCACACAAAATTTGACCACACAGACATTTTTTGGTAATGGTTTTTTTGAGCTTATGGAACCTCAAAACATGTAAATTCATTAAAATTTGTACATCATAATAATATGTAACCGGTTCAAACCCGGTTGAAGTATAAAACTTTTTTCTGACCGTCTTACCTGGCAGTAGGTATAAAACGCACTCACCAAGACGCTTGACCAGCGTGGTGTTTTACTCCTCAATGGGGAAGGCCTATATCCAGGAGTGGATGGAAACAGGTATATAGTGATATAGTGAATAATATGTATAATAAAATAAAAAGTAAGTAAACCAAATACCATCGAGGAAAATACGATGGAGTTTTTAGCTACATTATATTACCAACTTATTCTGCATTAAAGAATACTTCTAAAATTTAGAGTTGTCAATAAAAATAATGAATTTTAAATTTAATAAGTTAATTTTGCACTGTTTTGGAAGGGCGGCGCCCCATTAGCCCCTTCATACCAGTTACCACTGTTTACCTATGTATATTTACATTTACTAGATATCATACATTTTTCTTTAAAAGCAAGTTACGTAGTGACTACGAAGCTTAATTTCAATCGTAATAGTACATGCTAACCTTTGACAGGTCACTGATTAATATTTTGTTTAAAAATTTATTGATATTTTTAGATTATTTTATAACTACAAGTATATAAAACGTAATAATCGTTCTTTGTTGATAACTACTATTATATATTTAAATTCTGTTTTTAGAACGTCCTGCGACGTTGTCCAATTCCTTCAAGAGAGTATTTGAGCATTTAATACTTCAAAGGTGTTGCTAGCACCTCGTGAGAGGACCACCGTCTTTACTTGCGTTCCGAAGCACGGAGACGGCCTTACAAAGTAAGCCCTTGCCCGGATTTGAACCGGGCCGCCTTACGTTAGCAATTGATCGCGCTAAGTCCGGGTTGGGGAACGTGCCTGTAACCCTTTTCATTGTTGATGCTGGCAGTCATCAACTAAGGGGGACCGACGGTTTTACATGCCCTTCGAAGCACGGGAGACGGTGATAGATAGAAAAAGAGTCAGAAAGAAAATTTTTCCTTTCTAGACTCCTCCCGGGATCGAACCGCGTTGCTTTTGCATCAGTAGTTGATCGCTCAACTACTAGGTTAAGACCGTCTATTGACTTGAAATGAATTAGTCATTTAAAAAAAAGCTGTAAAAGTTCATTGTTTCAAATTTCTATGTTCGGTACGAATAAGGAATTTTCTGAAAACTTCTATTCTAAAGACGAGCAAGTAAGAAAAGTTGTATTCAATTATAATGAAACGACTAATTTAGTTCACTATAACAGAAATTCGTTATATTTGATAAATATTGACCTTGAACCGTATATTTGAGGGGTTTAGCAGAGCTTTTACAGTAATTCTACATAAGCGCAAATTCTTTCTAACCGAATTTATTACAGCCAGAAACTACATTCTCTGACAGGACTGTATTTTCCGATTATTCGTAAAGTCATTCGTAATGAACGTTATTGTAAAGATCGATGAAAATGATGGGAAAAGCTGCTCTTCATCCTGCTTGCCAGTCAATCGCATTAGATCCCAAGTAACACACGATCGTATATTAGACGCATAAAAATCGAATATACTATACGTTGTATACGTATATTAACTGTATAATAAAAACGTATATTATTATCAGTAATAATGTCCGCGCCGTAGCCTAATATCTAATCATATACGATATATATACGTTATAAAAATTTGTTATGCATATATTATACGTTAAGTATTACGTAGATAAAACATAGAATAGACACGAATGTTATTGATGATAATGTCCGCGCCATAGCTTAAGTATACGGTGTACATATATTGTACGTAAAGTAGTACGTAAATAATGCATACAATAAAAACGTATACTATCAGTGCTAATGTTCGCACCATAGACTAATATCTATGCGTATTGATGTACATAGTATTCGTATTTCTTGTTTACATAAATATGTTACATGTATACTATAATATACATCTACTAAATGTATTTTCTAGCCCAAAATTATACGTTTGCGAGTTGAGGTATGAAAAAAGTATTTTAATTATTTACATCTATATCAAACGTTTATTTAAGATATTATATTGTGCGTCAAAGATATACCATTCATATATGCTACAATTTATATATATACTAGCTGGATACCCGGCTTCGACCGGGGTCTCATTACAAAGGTGGAACTCTGCCTTTGTCTGAACGATTGAATAGCTGGATACCCGGCTTCGCCCGGGGTCTCCCTATAATTAAAATACTTTGCCTTTGTGTGAAGTATTTAGATTTTTCCGAGTATCCTGCTTCGCTTAAGGTTTTCTTCTCGACGGGAAATCTTGCTTCCCGTTGCTAGAGCGTTTCAGAATGATTTTTAGTGTTCCCGTTGTCGAGTGTTTCAGAACGGTTTATATTGTACTCTACAATTTTCTCTACAGCTTTTCTTCTCTAGTATTTCAAATCACTTATAATAGTGTAGGTACTGAATGTGAATATACCAACGTAAAATTACCATATATCAATTACAGGTATTGGCGATGGGAATCTCGTTAATCCATTCATGCTCGTCCGCAATTTTCACTTTTTTAAATTAAGCTTTTCGGTCCCGGTTTTTAGCGGAAAACCTCTTTAGGGTCCTAGAGAGTAACTGTGCAAAATTTGGTTGGGATCGGTCGAACGGTTTAGGAGTTATTAAAAGACGAACAAACAAACAAACAAACAAACAAACAAACAAACATTCAATTTTATATAATAGATGTATGTTACCATGAAAGTGTATTGTTAGGAAATGTATACAATTCCTAGTGAAGGTATAGTTTCACTAATATGGACAGTGAAAGTTTACAATAACATAAAAAATATACTTTTACTAGTGAATGTATACAGTCACTGATATTTAATTTAAAATAGGGCAAGAGTCGACTAACCCTGACTGCAAAATACAGTTTTTCCTACAAAAATTGCTTCAACGAACGAAAAAGCAGAAAAATATAAGACATTTAAGGTGAGGATGAAAGTAGTCGGACTTGTAATAAGGTCACAATTCAATTTTGAAAACCACGATTTTTTCATAAGAAACACATGTAAGTGTATTATTTCGTAATATTGCATCATATTTGAACACATTCCTTCACCAGTACGTGCGTTGCAGATGAGTCGATACTCACAACCGGGCAGTAGCTACTAGTCGCTCCCTGCTATACATTTTGCCGAGTAGGATCGGTCTAAGGGGATATTTTTAGATAGTAGAACGTTTTCCCGCACCCTCCGTTTTGGTCCCCTATATTCCGGCCGCTCCGGACTGTTTTGACAAACGCAACCACGGCAAATCTCGGATTCACTCTAAAAGTATATTTTTTTCCAAAATTTGTGGACCGACCACAAATTTTATTTTTTTAACCGTTGATTACACCTTCATCTTTTACACATTTTTGTGTGAAACGAGAATAACTATTTATTGTCAATCTACTTTTCCTGACCCTCTATGGAAAAAGTGTACATTTATTAAGTATTGTAGACTCGCACTAGTAAAAGTAGATTTTTTGTGAATCAAAAGTAAATTGTCTATTTTTCCTAAGCAGTCCAGTGAATATTTACAGTCCCTAGTAATTGTATACTTTTACTGCATTATCCACTTTAATGGTAGTTAAACATAACAAAATACTACATTTTTTTGCTCAAAATTCTACAATTATGGCTGAAGTCAAGAAAAAAATTAAATTAAATGTTTACGTTTATATTTAATATATTATGCACATTTAACATCTTTAGTAGTTTAAAATTGCATTATATTAAAATTATAATGTATATTATACAGGGTGTTAGGTAAACATGCGGCAAAAATTCTAGAGGTTATTCCTTGGATTATTCTAAGATTATTTTGTCCTATGATGATTTCTGAAAACCCCCTTTGTTTCGAAGAAACAGGGTGAACAAAATTCGGCGTTCGAATAGTAATTTATGGTAGAGGTATTTACTAACTATTAAAAACACGGGGTAAGAAATTTATTCTGATCGTCTTCCACGCCAACACGTTCGGCAAGTGAGGCGTATGTAACTGCCAAAACCTCTCAGGAGAACCAAACCAATCTTTACAGAGGGTTTGGGGAAACTGAGAGAGGCTTAAGTCCAGGAGTAAACCAAAGCTGAGGAAGAGATACGAGTACGTCTAATATACGGTTGTATGTTACTTGGGATGTTTTGAAGTCATGAATGCTTTCTTCGAGCTTGTGTCTCAAATAGGCAATCTTTCGGCATTTTACATTGGTTAGTAGTTTTCTTTATATTCCTGCTCTTTGCAAAAACCTTTGCGATTGTCGCCGATTCACCAAACTTATCCGAAGCATTCTTCTGTGAAGCCATATTTCTGAAATATATGTATATTCCAGTATATTGTTATGTTAACAATATTATTACATTTCCAGCAATAAGAATAACTGTTAATTTCATTGAACGTACACTGACGTTATAAAATTGTAATCGTTATTGCTGGTTTTTAAACTCTTTATTTTTAACTGATTTACAAATTTGACTTCAAGGAATAATTAATTATATGACATTTCTATATTGAAAAACAAAACATAATCCGTTTTTTCGCTAACTCATGGCTCTTTTTTTAACTTTTACGAACTAATATTTTAAGACGATTTACTAGCACTCAACAATAACAATTCCTAAAATTTGATAAACCTCTGTGTTAAATGACCCAATCGAGGACCCAATAGAGGGGTAACTTTTATATATGAAGTTCAAATTGCAAAATTTATTCTAAAATTACGAATAAAATAATAACTTGTTTATGCGTCGATATACTTTATCTCGCTTTATCTGTTAGTGTACATTAAAATATCATTAAAATACATCACCACAACATATCATTTTCAAAAAGTTGGAAAATCCCAGCACTTCTTGAAATATTAGAAAATGCAATTTTCAACATTTCAAATTAGTTCCCGTATTTTTTGTCAAATATACTTCTTGAAAAATAAATAAATAAAAATTTGTAGTTTTAATTATAGTTTGATAAAATATTATTCGATGACCTTGAATTTATCAATCCAAACCACTAATTTGTAATGCTAAATGTGTGTAGTTTTTGTTTGTTTAAGTCTTAGAAGATAATTTTGACGTGGGTCTTGGCAATACCAAGAGGTTAACCACTGAATAATTAAAAGTTTAATGATTGAAAAAATGAGATCAATTTATATTCTCTTTCTAAAATTTTGAATAACAACATTATTCGACAAGAACAGTTAAATAAGGTAGTTAAACCCGAGGTTTTGGCTAGATTTAAAACCTGAGTCCTGCTCTGGAATTATTTATGTCAATTACTTACTACCTATGTATAATATAACAATTTTCTTTTCAAATGTTTCGTTTATTTACAATTGCTTGATTTATTGATAATTAAATAAAATACTACTGTTTATATATCAGTGAGCAGCGACTAATTATTAATTAACGGAAAATCCAAATGCAATTAAATTAACTTAAAAATGAAGGACATATTATATTATACTACATGTGTATACAAATAACCAGTTTAATGTGTTGTAAATGTAAAAAATTCTCTTTTCCTATTTTTTTGGTGTATAAATATATTATATACTACGTTCATAACCTAACATTATTTTTAACTATTTTATTCAATTTCAAAAAATCCCAAATTAAAAATTTCTAAATGGTAAAAACATCTTTTATTTTCTTCTTCATTGAAATGTACTTCTAATAAGTGAAAAAATTTGCTTTCAAATTTGTTAGATAGGAAGATATCGAAATAGTTCACACTAAGACTGTGTTCGACTTGGACGCTTACGCGCTGTTGGTACCAACGGATGCAAACGCTTATAGCACGCAAATTTTGACGTTCGACAACGCTCACGCTGACGTTCCAAATCGAACGATATGTTAACACCATCAGCGCTGCAATTTAAAAGTGACAGTTGCTTAACCTATAAAATATTCAAACAATCTGAAATAATAATTGTTTTTAAATGCGATTACGTTTTTAGGTATTTTTCACAAATTAATAACTATTATTTTACACAACAATTTATTTTGGGTTTACATTTCATTTACAATCTTGTCACTAATTTTTTTTATAAAAAATTGAGCGGGTAAAACAAGGGCAATAAATTATTGAAGTAATAATTAATATAGGACAACTAATTTTATGTTTAAATTTAAATATTGAAGTTAAATAGTAAACCTAAAATATTTAGGTTAACTTTAGCTTTCAAATAAATTCAAAAATAATTACAATTTTTACCACTACAGCGCCGCGCTTACGCTGCCCTACCTAAATGAAATTTGCGTTGTGAGCGTGAGAAAATGGCGAATCCATGACGTCACGGTTGCGTTTACACGGCGGTGTAAGCGCCAACATTTCCAAGTCGAACGCTTAAAGCGTTTACGTTTGCGCCAGTTCGTACTAACAGCGCTGTAAGCGTCCAAGTCGAACACGGTTTAAGGATTCGCTCTGTATAATCTTCAATAATGAAATAGACTAGTAAATAATATTTATTATTTTTGTATTATTTTATTTAAAGCTTTACATTCATAAAAATATTACTATACTATTCCAGAATATTCAAATCTGTTTGGAAAGAGGAATTAGGCCCCACAAACATAATTTAATTTAGACTAATACGGTTCTGTCTATCTTTTTTAACAATTTTGAGGGGTTGTATCTTCATCTTCCAATTTTTTACCTCAACACTTGTTTAAACATCTCACTTTCGGTTTTCTTCTCTTTTTGTTCTCATTGAGACTCCATCTTACAAAGGAAGTTGTCCTCTTTATTTGACTCTCGTCAGTTATTCTCACTGTGTGTTCCCAGCCACCGAATGGGTGGCTTCACCCTTCATCTTTTTCTATAGCTGTGTCTGTTCGTCGTTTTTCTTCTTTTGTACCTATTCAAATATGTATGTACCTTTCTTTAAAATATCTTCAATGTTTCGACTTTTCTTTAAGAGTAAGCATATCATTTTTGTTGCATACGTGATTATTGGTATTATTGGGATTATGTAGATTTGATACTTAAGAGTTGAGCAGGAAAACATAATATAAGTTTCATTAAAGAATGTATCATGAACGCATTCAGCGGGGGGGGGGGGGCGTTTTAACCAAATTTTGGTTTTAAAAATATTGTAATCAACGGTCGATTGTTTCATTTTAATAATTAAAATTTTTATTTTTAATTTAATTTTTCCCCTCCCCGTCCTTTTTCAGCAAAGAGTTTTATAAACCCCATGAGTGAAAACATCATAAAAATTTAATTTAAAATGTTAAAAACAAATGTTGAACAAAAAATATTCTAATTACCTAACGTAATGAACAAATTTCACAATTTTATAACAAAACCATTTAATGTGTGTTGGATTGCTTCACATTCCTATTATAATTATTATAAAATACAATAAATAACTTACACTATCATGAAATTAAATTTTTTTACTTTTAATCAGCATCGGCGTAGGTAAATCTTAAAAATGCAAATTAATATGATTGTAGGACGTTGCAAAATTATAAAATTGGTTTAACTTTTAAATATCAAAATAATGCTTAAATAACTAATAAATCGCATTTTTTTATTAAAAATAATAACACACGCTTAGTCTTGGAAATGTTAATATCTTCCTCCTATTACCATAAATAAAATAATTATGTTAAAAATCACATTTTATAAATTAATACTATAAAAACAAGCTTTTAGCAGTAAACACGTTTTATTGTAATAATAATAGTAATTAAATTTAGAAAATATAAAATTTAATTTAATTTATATCAATTTTGTACTTTTTTCACTGGATTGAGAAGTATTGCATGCCCCCTTCCATCTGTACAATTTTGAGCTGTTTGATTCTTTATGATCATTCACAATTTAGACTTCTTTGAAAAAAATACAGATTTAGAAACAATTTTGAATAATTTTAGTAACCAGGGGGTAGTAGCTCAAAAAAATGCAAACTTTTAGCCCCCAGTAGTTTTAAATTTTTTGAAAAATAAAATTCACGACTGGACAGTATTCCAAAAATAGTTATAAGCTGGGGAATCTTTCAACATCAAAAGATAGAAACCAAAGAGCGGGGGAGGGAAATACCTCCCAGTGCAAAGCTAACGCGGTCTCACAAATATTTTATATAATTTTTAAACATTTAATGTAACCGCACTGAGGGTTGTTTCATACTCCCCTCCCTCGGTTTTATTTTAAGGGGACAAAAATTTGGAATATATATATTTTTCAATTTAGTCAAACCATAAACGAAAGTTTTGCATAAAATTTCTTTTTTTGTCTAAAATCAAATTACTTACAAACAATTAATTTAAAGAATATCAAACGATTTTGAACGAACGACAAAATTTTCGCTCCAGACTAGCAGTATCACAAGGCTACAAAAACAACCACTTGAATAGTAATTATTTTTTGCCCGAGGCTGCCCTGAGTCCAAACTCCATAGTGAGAATAATACTTAGAGAACTCAAACTAGTGCAAACCGGTGAGACTGTTGAAATTGGAGAATGTCAAAAGTATTAGCACAATTAAATAGTGCATAAACTTAAGCCCAACTTTTTGTATGGATTACATCAATTAAATACTGTTGACGTTCAATTCTGAGTCGATTATATCTGACTGGAAAATAACCTATATAATATTGAATGTTTTGATTTTCCTAGAAAGTAAAAAAAGGTCTTTATAAACCCTGAGTTTATCCCATCTCCGAAAAAACATCTGAATACGGCACTGCTACCCTTAAAAATTCACGAGAAAGATTAACAATATCCGTTAACAAAACTTTTTTTTAAATAGTTATGTGATGCCATTTCGATAATTAAAGATTTAGTGACTCGTTAATCCATTCGTGAGCTTTACCGAACATGAATTATTGACTCGCATGAATGGATCTGCTAAAGAACCAAAATAATTTTCTATATTTATCAATAATGTTAAAAAAGAAGCTTAATTAAAAGTAATAATTAATTGTTTACTTGATAAAAAACAAGGTGAAACTAGGATGGCCGTAGTTCTTAGGTTACTATACAGCTACCTGATATTTTGAAATTTTTAATTATCTCAGAAAATAAATGTTCTTGGATAACCCGCATGCTAGTTTGTTCATATTGGGGTTTCCAAGTTAATTTAGAGTCCAACCTAATTCCAAGATAATTAGTTTATTCCAAAGAAAGTGAAAAAATTTATTAATTGAAGTGGTCACTGAAATCACCAATAACCACGTCTTATACACCCAAGCAATATCCTGTAAATTTTTTTTTAGTTCAAAAAATGAGCGGTCTGTATAAAACTACAAAATATACATCGGCCAAGATTAATACAAATACCTCGCAATGAATATTATCCCAATAACTTCTCAAATTTAGCATTTCTACAGAGCAACTCGCCCCTAAAAAGGCACAAACACCCCATAAAGTCTCTGAGTTCTACAGTAATCTTCGAAAACCAAAAAACTCAAAAAATAACGAAAATAAATACAAGATTCAACCGATCCGAATACAAATTATGCACGATTACTTTTACGGAATTACTGACGCGCATGAATGAGTTAACGAAATTCTCATTGCCACTACCTACTTTCTAAAAAAACCTGCCATATACTGTTTTTCATTCAAAATGTTTTTATTTTTAAAAATCCTTGTTTTTATCACTGTCTTTGATGAGTAAATCCAACGATTCATCAAGATCTCCATCCTCTTCTTCCTTCGCTTTAACAATTTCGACAGTTTCTCATCTGCGTGTTTTTACATATTTGGTCTATGTCTACAGGCCTTAGCTTACTTCTCTTCAACAATAAATTCTATGCAGCGCGTCGGGCTTTCTAAATTTTCTTGGATTATCTGGAAAATTTTAAGGATTATCAATATTTACTTATTACTACAGACCCCCAGAACAATGCTCAAACTCAATATGGAGTCTTACAAACTAGAAGTTGGAATTTAAGTGCTTTTAAGTTTCCACAACATTTGTATCCATCTGATAACTTAGTTACTATTGGACCAATCTCGAAAATATGTGACAGTGTAGTAATGGGAAAATTCAATTATCTGCGTTTTTGGAATCTCTAGATCCTTTGAAAACTCTACTTACAGGAACTACGTTAGAATTGAAACACTTCTTACAAAACATTAGAGCACACAATTCTGCAAATAAACAAAAACGTTTTGTATATTTTTAGTCAATTCTATCTCTAAATGTTCATGAATACAGGATTAGCACGGAAAATTAGTAATTTACTAACAAAATATTTTCCCAAGCAACACCGGGTAACTCTGATAGTTTATAATATAGCCTGAGTCTTCATAAAACTTACAAAGTCATCCCTGAGCCAAAACAAAACTTAAAGGCATAGATGTTCACTGTTATAGATCTCAGGGAGCACTGAACGCTACGCGAATTATCGGTCTCGTATATACTTACATTCGGCACACGTACCGTTGACAGAATATGGCAAATATACGCATCCGTGCATTTATATAAGAAAATTTGTAAACTTTAAATTTTAATTTTGAGCTGATTAAAGAAAAAATATTCTTATTATCTTGGAAATATATTTTCAATATTTTAAAACATCCAATAATCCATTAATGTCATGGGTGTCTTCATCCTTGTACAACGATAGGTTTGGTTCTTTAAAAGAGGGGAGATTATAAGAAACTGTTTTTTTAAGTAACTCTGTGCAATATCAATTTTCTTTTCAATATCACATGTTCCTTCTGAATATAGAATTTTTTGTTATATTACTTGGAGGAGGGGAAGAAGAAGAATCGACATTAATTACTACATTAAGTAATACAGGATCAGTATGATGTACTAATACGATTACGTTATGGGATGCAATGGGATGCCCCACCCACTTAGACATAAGAGGGCCCCAATTCGAGCAAGTTGTAGCAGCAATATTTTACCTCGTACTGGTGAAAGCAGGAATATTTACCTCAGTAAAATTTTCTTTGCAAAAGTTTCTTTTGCAAAATTTTATCCCCCATAAAAATATATTGACTAGTGAATTCGCTGGGAATATTATACCCCCAGTAAAAACTAAGAGGGTAAAATATCTCCAGTGAGTATTTACCAGGGGAAAATTGTAAGGATTTTCTTTTTGCTCCCCCCCCCCCTTCAAAATTTGCAATTCCACATCATTTGATTTTTAGATTACCATAAAAATACGGTGATCCAATACTTCACCGCTACCAAAATTAACAATAGAATTGTTCGATCATATCATATTACAAACCAAATTATTTCTCAAAATTTAATAAAATTAAATTAATTAAAAATTACAGTAAATTATATATGTTCGTACCACGCTCTGATTGAACCAATATTTTACCAATTTAAAGAAATAGCTTTAATAATTTAAAACTATTAAAACTTAATAAAATATGTAAATTACAAAATATAACCAAATGTGACAAGGGGAGGGGGTTAACCATACGTGACGTCCACATAAAAATTTAATTTCTGTTTTAGTGTTTGAGTATTTTTTTTATAATTTTAAAATATCTTGATAATAAATGAAGGGGTCCTTGATTTATGACCATTGGACGTTCCGGAGAGCAGGTGATAAAAGATTGCAAGCAACTGTGATAAAGGAGGGGGTCAAAAATTTGTAAAAAATTGCGAACGTTCTTTATGAACAGCCCCTAGTGAGTTAATACAGTGAAACTCGATTGACTAGGCTTAATTTTAGGTTAGCTAGAAAAAACTTAAGCAGCAAAAGAGTAGTTTCTAAATTCCAATTTTGATGTTTGTAGACATCGCGAAAAGAACGTCTTTGTAAACTGCAAACTTTGTATTTTAAATATTAAGATTAACATATTTGACGACGTCGCATAATTTAAGTTTTTGTGGAAATTTTATAGCTTTTTATTTAGTTCTAATTTTGCGGTAAAATTTTCTTTTTATAAAATTTTTTTGGGAATACGTTTAGAACTGGGAATAGCGGCGTTCACCTTATAATTTGTATCAGAATCACTAATTAAAATTTCATTATGAGTGAATACGCGTGCTAACCAACTGCACTATTGAAGCGATTAGTTAATGTTGCACAAATCTGCTATATGAATTACTAATTCTAAGACTGCCACAGGGCCAACATCTAAATCCTGCCGAGTAGGACCAGTCTAGGCGGATATTTTTAGTTAGAAAAGCCGTTTGTGAAAACGGCCCGAAGCGGCGGTACCGGAACGAACGATCGGTTTTGACTAACGCAATCACGACAAACCTTAGATTTACCCAATGCGTTTGCAATATCATCAATGCTCGATACATTCATGTGCTACAAAAAAAACTAGTAATATTTAAAAAAGTTCAGTTTATATATTATGGGGGTGACGGTTAAGATTCCCGGATCGCGATTTTTACCATTTTTGAAATGGATTATGAAAGATGAGGGTCCCAATAGCATATAAAAAAAATAAAATTTGCGGAATATAATTACACAATTTTGAAAAAAACGGCTTTAAAGTTAATATGGAATGCAATTTTATCATTGGCTCTTTTGAAGTGTAACCCCGCCCCCAAAATTGTAATAGGTTGTGGCGACTGTAAATATACCAGAATCTCGGTTTTCATGACGAATTATGATAGATAATTGTGTAATTAGCTAATTAAAAAAATTAAATTTGTGATCGGACAACAAATTTTCGAAAAAAAATCTCTTTTTGTGCGAATTTGTTTCTGACTTAATTGCGCTTTCAAAACCGCTCGAAGCCCCGTCCGCGCCCCGGAGGGGTGAGAGCTTGCATTTTTGTGTTCTTTTGTTTGGTATAGCCATTTCTATAGGGAAAAGTGTATTTACGAACCCGGGAATCTTAACTCTCACCTATTATGGGAATAATTAGGTACTGAGCGCGAATAAGGAGTTAAGTCAATACTTTGCGACTAGGTTGTTCAAGACGCTTGTCCATTGATTTTTAATCTAAAACTAATAATTATTTTGCGGACTATCGCATTAATAACACGTTGTAAACAATATAATCTTAAACAATTTTTAACACAACGCCAGAATAAAATATTAATTAGCTGCTTTAAGCGGCCCCCATAAAGGACATTTTTTTTCAAATTTTTGAGCCCCCCTTCGCCCTTTTGTCACAGTTAGTTACAGTATTTTATCCCCTTCCCTCACCGGAACGTCTAATAGTCACAAATCAAGGACCCCCCTCATTTATAAAATTGAACTTTACGTTCGTTTAAAAAAAAACACTAAAATTTTTAACTTTTACTTTTTATTGAAAATTTTTTATATTAATACATTTTTTTTAATTTTATGATTAAATTAAATTATAAGCTATAATTAAATTAATTCTATGAATTTTTGACACCCCCCCTCTTCCGTTTGTCACAGTTGGTCACAAACTTTTATCCCCTCTCTCCAGAACGTTCAATGGTCACAAATCAAAGACTCCCCCTTTATTTATAAAATTGAACTTCACATTCATTAAAAAAAAAAAATTTCATTTTCAATTTTTTAAGTTTTTATATTAATAAATTTTCAAATAGTAGTTTAAGAAGAATCATAATATTTTAAAATTATAAAAACATACTCAATCGCAATTTTTTTACAAATCTCAAAATTAAATTTTTATGCGGACGTCACATTTGGCTACCCCCCTCTACCCTTGTCACATTCAGATGTGCGTGAAGTTAGTCGTGCCATTTTTAAAAATTAAAAAATAACAGTTGTGCTCGATTTGTGCTGCTTTGCGCCGTAATTTTTTTTTATTTTATTTATTTCGCCTTTTATGGAGACTGCGTAGTTTGAGGGTGGATGCTAGCTGTGCCATTTTCGAAAAATAAAAAAATAAAAGTTGTTCTGAGTTGTGCTCGATTTGTGCTGCTTTGTGCCGAAAATAAAAAAATCTTATTTTGAGAAATACAATTTTTATGGTCAAAAATGTATTTTATCGATGGAAGTTAGCCGCGCCATTTTTTAAAAATAAAAAAATTTAAGTTGTGCCGAGTTGTGCTGCTTTGTGCCGTAAATAAAAAAATTGTATATTGAGAAATAAAATTTTTATGATCAAAAATGTATTTTATCGATGGATTATATCCAAAAATAAAAAAAAAGTTGTGCTGAGTTGTGTCCGATTTGTTCTGCTTTGTGCCGTAAATAAAAAATGTTATTTTGAAAAATACAATTTTTATGGCCAAAAATGTATTTTATCGATAGAAGTTAGCCGTGCCATTTTTGAAAAATAAAAAAAATTTAAGTTGTGCCGAGTTGTGCTTGATTTGTTCTGCTTTGTGCCGCAAATAAAAAAATTGTATATTGAGAAATAAAATTTTTATGGTCAAAAATGTATTTTATCGATGGATTATATCCAAAAATAAAAAAAATAAAGTTGTGCTGAGTTGTGTCAGATTTGTTCTGCTTTGTGCCGTAAATAAAAAATTGCATTTAGAAAAATTAAATTTTTGTGACCAAAAATGTATTTTATCGGTGAAAGATTTGTAAATGATAGAAAACATTTTCATTAAAATTCAGATGGAAGACTATTGAATGGTTATTTCTTAAGTAAAAGTTAAGTAAAAGATGAAAAGTTTAATTTCTTTTCAATGTTTTGGATTTGTTTGGATTAACCCACAGATTTTAAAAGAGCATTCGATATTCAGTAGATATTCCATAAATGGCTAGACCATGTGTAATATAGTATATGCAGCACTTTGGATATACAGGAAATATAATTTGAACATTAGGTAGATTTGGAAATGTCTGTTTGCTCCGAGGAACACACACGTCAAATTTTGTTTTTATTTTTGGGTCACTCTGCTGTAAATTTTTTTAACCAATAGCAATAGTAAATCAAGCACAACTTAGCACAACTTTTTTTTTTTGAAAATAATCCATCGATAAAATACATTTTTGACCATAAAAATGTTATTTTGCAATAAACAATTTTTTTATTTACGGCACAAACCAGCACAAATCGAGCACAACTCAGGACAACTTTTATTTTTTAAAAATGGCACGGCTAACTTCACGCACATCACATTTAGTCACATTTGTGACCCCCCAGAAACAAAGACAAAGACGTTCTTTATGGACGACCTTTATGAACGACTTTTATGGATTTACCTCGGATTACAAACTTAATTCGTTCTTTGACTCCAGCCGAAATGTTTGCAAACCGAAACGCACACCTGAGTACAACCAATCTTTCTTATCTATGCAACAGTTCCTGTTCCGAGGCATTGTACGCAGGTCAAGTCAAAATTTGTTCGTAAACTTTGTTCGTAAATCAATTTGTTCGGAAATTTTGTTCGTAAACAAATTTGTTCGTAACTAGAGACGTTTGTAACCCAAATATCACTGTATTTTTGAATTTGATGCATAAACGGTAATAAAAATTCGTATTTAACTATAGCATTTCTTGAAGAAGTAGAAATTCACTGAGGAAATTTTTTGAACCTATTTACCCCCGGTAAAAATTCACTAGAGAAATGTTACTACTAAGACGCTGAATGCTTCATTTTGGCGAAAAACAAACACAATTTTTAACAATCAATGCGGTCATGGTGACCGCACGACGGTGTTTAAGGGTTAAATTTTTCTAGATAATTTTTACTGATGTTAAAATATTACTAGGAAAATTTTACCCCGAAGGGGTAAAATATAAGGGGGTCAATAATCCCAAGTAATACATTTTATTTATTTACGAAGGTAGTTTAAAACACAGGCAAAGTTGACCCCACATTAGTTTTTTTTAGTATTATGAAATTATGTGACGTATCGAGTTTTCTGAATTTCTTAGAATTTTGCATAATTATTGACCACAAACTTAAATTATTGGGAAAAATCCAATGTGGGGGGCAAAACACCACTGAGCGATTATCATATTAGTTACTTTATTTTTTTATAAAAAACGTTCTTTTACTCACGGCTCTCTTTAACCTTTTAAATGCAAAATTATAATATTTTATTAGATTTTTCATTACCAATGAAAACCCAACCTTTTAATTATTAATCGTATATTAAAAAATTAATCAATAATTATTATCGAGGTTTATTATTGTTTGTAATTATGTTATTTCTTTTATCAGTCCCGTCTGTTTGCGACCTTAGTAAATAAAAATGTTTTTTTTTTACAAAACTCGTTTATGCGATCTGTCAGGTACTATTTTTTCGAAATTATTTTGAAAAGGATCGTCAGGACGGCAAAACAAACATACAAAGTTCTTCACGTGCGAGCCTAAGGCTAATTAATTTTTGCGTTGTAATTTAAAAAAAATGGTATGGTGTGGGGAAGGAAAAACATTTTTTTAAATTTGGGTTGCTCGAAAGGCTAAAGAAAATTACGCATGCGTGCAGAAATAATGATGTGCAAATTTGATTATGGTAATTTTGGAAAAATGCTAAATTAATGACGTGTTATTGACACTCCAGTGTCCCCCACCTTCTGATGCTATGGAATTTCCAAGGTCTTATGAACAAAACCACGACTTCTTTATTCGTGATCAACATTATATTAAATAAATTAATAAACGAGTTCTCGTATTATGAACAGTTAATAATTAAATATACAAATGCTCAAGATAAAGAGTGTCAATAGTTCACCACGAAACGATTAGTGATAGTTCTTGTTATATTGTTATTTGATTTACTTAGTGCATTAGTGTTCCCTACTTGGAAAAATGAATTTCGTTGTTGTTTTCACACTATCAGGTACTTTATTCCCATGGAGCTTCCATCACATTTCATTATTACTGCATTTTTTTAAATTCTCTATAAATACATATTTTAAAATATCAAGGACATATACATATTCTACGAGATATTTTATTTTTGTGCTAATATAATATTTATAAATATTATATAGAACCGGTTTTATTATCTTGTCCAATTCCAACAAATTATAATAAATTGTCAAAGAATGTTGTAGCTCTTGGAAAAACCAAGTTTATAAAAATAACTACGACTTTCTTCATTTATTTATAAAAAACACTTCATCTATTATAATAATAATTATAAGGACCATATTTCATAATTTGAACTTTTTTCTTGAAATTACTTTTTGAAACTTCTGGGGTTGACTTGAAAAATACTAACATTTTTTTTTAGTTTTAGCAACTCAATCGGCAAATGGTCAATCACAATTTCAACAAGGTGTAAATAACCAAAACTTTAATAATCAATACGGAAATGTGCAACCTCAAAATGGTCAGAATCAAAATGCCAATTTCAATCCAGTTGTCCAGGAAGATACTGCAATATTGTCCAGATTTAATTATTTCGACTTAGAAATATTGGCCAAGGTAACAAAATTAGCTGGTTTTTCTTTTCAAGAAAGAAACTGATTATTTTGAACTTGCAAAAGTAAAGACATATTGAAATAGGACAGTAACTCTTCTATGCTTCCACACAGATACCCTTCTGGCTTGCAAAGTTTGTTAGCTAATTGCCAAGTAATGACGATCAGATATTCACTAATTAAATTTAAAGTTGGTATTTATTATACATAGTTTGACATGAAGCCAGATCACAGGGCTTCCCTCTGCAGTGTTAAAATTTAAAGTCTACTAACTGGATACCCGGCTTCGCCCGGGGTCTCATTAAAAATAAAATACTTTGTCTTTGTCTGAAGTATTTTGATTTTGCAGGGTTGCTTTACCCGGGCTTTTCTTCTCCAGTATTTCAAATCACTTATACTAGTGTAGGTACTGAATGTGAATATACCAACGTAAAATTACCATATATCAATTACAGGTATTGGCAATAGGAATCTCGTTAATCCTTCGTGCGCGTCCGAAATTTTTCACTTCTTTTTTTTTTAAATTAATCATTTCGGTCCCGGTTTTTAGCGGAAAACTCTCTTTAGGTATTGCAATTTATCATGTTGTATTTCAGTTTTGTCATAATAAATATATATACAGGGTGAATGAGATCACCCGTATCAGTAATTTTTTTAAAAAACGGTTAATCGTAGAGAGAGAGAGAGTCAGGTCAAAAATATTTATTATAAACGCCATAATAAAAAATCGAATGGTGATATTATTTCCCAAAAAGTCGGAATCTCGAGCAGAACTCAGAATTTTAAGTCGAAAATAGTATTTTTGAAAAAATCTTTAAAAGTTAAGTAAGTTTTGCGGGAAAAATTATTTTATTACTACCCCCCCCCCTTTTTAAGTAATATTAGATTGAAATTATTAAATTTAATTTATGAAATATAACCAGAAGAAATATTTAGAAATAAATGGAAGACATTTTGAACACATTGTCTAAATCTAGCTACTGCGAACTAGATTTTAAATGCTGACTTATATGTTATAATAAAATTAAATTTAATAATTTCAATGAAATATTACTTAAAAAGGAGTGGCAGTAAGAAAAACAGTCTCGGTAAGACAGTCAAATTCTTGAAAGCATAAACGACTTATTTATTTTATTTTATATAGTAACTAGTAAGTAGTAACTATTTATTGTTAACTAGTTAACGTGTAAAACGAGAATAACTGTTATTCTCGTTTTTACACAAAAACATTCCAAGTAACTCATCATCGTAAACAAAACATTTTAACTTTTCGGATTGAGTCACAAAACCCGAACTCGAAAATACACTTTTTCTTATAAAAGTAGCTTCACCAAACAAAAAACACTAAAATACATGACTTAAGGTGAGTTAGAGTTCGGTAGGTTCTTTAATAAGCCGACAATTTAAATTTAACGTTAGCCTATTTCCATAAGAAATACATGTAAAGTGAGTGGACACCTACAACTGGGTTAACATCTCCAATTTTTCGAGTAGGAACGGTCTAGGGGGATATTCTTAGTTTGTAAAGCGTTTATCAAAACGGCTTGGAGCGGCCGGAGCGAAGGGGACCATAGCGGAAGCTGCGGAAAGTCGGTTTTGACTAACGCCACCACGTTCAATCTCACATAAAACTTATGTTTATTTGTTTATTGTCACATGTTAATTTGTAAAATTGTCACAATTGGGTTGATGTTCTAAATCCTTCCAATAATTGGCCAAATCCACAAACGCTATCCTAACAGGTATTATCTCCTATCAGAAGGTTTTCCATAGATTTTGTTGTGATGTGGAAGCCTTTTTATGTTTTATTTTTGTTTTTAAATTAAACCAAATTAATTTAAATATTGATGGGATAATATACTTTAGACCCAAAGGTATTTAAATTTTGAAATAAAACTTTTTTCAATTTTCAGTTCATTTTAAAATTTCAATGCGAAGCCGTACAGCAAGTTTTCATTCAAACATCGTGTAGTAAATAGTTGTATTTGTTGATAACTTATTTACACTAAATAAATTCAACTACGATAATTCAAATTCAACAATTTTATTGTTCCGTCTTCCGCGTAATTCCTGGTTTACAAACAAAAGTTTCGTTTTACAATATTAGTTTAAAAACTTATCTCTTTCTCTCTCTCTCTCTCATCATATCGTATGCTTCTTGATAGAAGTATCGCGACCTTAAAGGTTTTTTTCGCAAATGACCTCGGTGGTTTGCCGTTGCTTTCCGTGGGAAGATGGCCAGAACCATCGATCTTACATAAGATCTATGATCAGAACTAAGCTTTGACTCCACCTGGGTTCGAACTGGGTATTTTAACGTAGCATCAATCAACGCACTTATGTGCAAAAGCACAATCGTCTTCTATCTCATCTCTCTCTCTTACCCGTCAGTTAAAAATTCATAACATCTTATTATTAAATTTTAAAGTAAATTGGCACCCCCCTCAGTTAATATTTTGGCTCAACAAGTTAGCTTCCGTATCTACGGAGCTAGCACTATATTAGTTTTTTTATAAACAAACATTGAAACCTGGGTAAGAGGGGAGAGGCACTTGTAAAATTTTAACTCAAGAAACTATAGGGATTACATTACAGTTTTTTTACAAATTAATATTAATTTAATGAATATTAAGATTTTCGAACTCGAAAGTACACTTTTCCTATAGAAATGGTTTCACCAAACGAAAAAGTGCTATTTATAAGTCTTTTCAGGTGAGGATGAATTTGGTGGGTTCTTTAATACGCTCACAATTTAAATTTTAAAATCACGAATTTCCCATAAGAAACGCATGTAAGAGCATTATTGCGCAATATTATGTTTTTCTATCATTCGTTTCTATCATACCTGGGTGGACATACAACTGGGGAGGAGTTACCAGTCACTCATCTGTCGGGTCAACATCAATCAACAATTCGCCGAGTAGAACCGGTCTAGGAGGATATTTTTTTAGTTAGTAAAGCATTTATCAAACCGCCCCGTAGCCGAGAGTCGGTTTTGACTAACGCAACCACAGCAAATCTCGGATTTACCCTAAAAGTGCATTTTTTCAATAATTTGTAGACCGATCACAAATTTTATTTTTTATCGGTTAACTAGACCCTCATCTTTTATAATTAGCTATAAAAATTCAGATTCGGGTTTCTTAATTGTTACCAAACTTTATTTCAATTACTACAGCCGACCAGTTTTGAGCACTACTCTAGTGCACATCTTCAAGGCAGGGCTATTGTCAATCGTGAGGGTATTTTAGAGCTACAAAATCTAACATTACAATAGATCATTGAACAAACACAATTAAAAAACCTAACACAACCAAGTATCGGTTAGCACTTAAGTGTTCAATATAAAAATTTATTGGTTATATTCGTAACTTGTTCGGAGTTCTAAAAGTTTTAAATTCCAGAATAACTTGGTACTAGCAAATAATATTGAAATGACTAAAATAGAAGCTCGTTAAATTTGCAACGAAACGCTATCAATTTGCATTGGTTTCAAAATGAGAAGAAAATAAAGAACATGTTCCCCCTTTTCTTCAAACCTTTACAAAAGTTTTGTGATGATTAAGGCTCGAACAATAAGAATGGCAACTCGTTAAGAATCAAACGATACTCAAACGTTTGACACCAATTTTAATTATAAATTAGGTGTTGGGAGGAGGGGGGTCAGCAGTAAAAACATCTCTTGAAGTTATTGTAAATATTGTTTAAAAATTATTTTTTTAACATTTTTGTCAATAAATGACAATATTATGTTTAAAATATCAAGTTTCTAAAATTATTTAAGTCAAACATGGGACACCTTCCGACTAAGGAAGATGTTTCGATGACTTTAGTTAATAACAATGATTTTAGTTTTAAGAACTTGAAATAAGACTTTTGAAATCATTAATAATTCCATTGTAAGTCGTTAAAAAATTATAAGTCAAATTTAGGATGAGCGGGGCATATGGAATTAACTTGGCACATGCGCAGTGTAGTTAAATTTAGACATTTATTTAATTTATTTAAGACGAGGGATGGGAAGGGGGAAACCCTTCAGGCACGAAATTTTGAATTTTACAGTGGGCTTCAGCAGTATAGCACGAAGCATACACGGATCAACTAAGAAGCAGTAGCGTATTTAAAAAATGTCCATTGGGGAGGGGATCAGATTATTTTTTAGAATCTCGTTAATCCAATCATGCGCGTCCGCGGTAAAGAGGACATTGACAAATTCCAAAAAAAGAATTTAAAAAAATATACGAACTATAAGGAAATACAAACAAAATGGTGATGAATATATTACATATGATTAATACCGAGTACCGAGATTATCCGATTCATTCTTGGGGCGGGGGGGCAATTATCCCTTGTCCACTTAATATCTATTAACTTGAATAGGAAAATTAACAGGATTATTAAAGAGTACATAATAGAGCTAACATAGTTCTTTTTTTTAGATATTTGATGACAGAGAAAACTATTTTATATCTCCTGCTAGTATTAAAATAGCACTATCAATGCTGATGGAAGGTTCAAGAGGAAAATGTGCCCAAGAAATTAGTGACACTATACGTATTCCTGTAAATGTAAATTCTTCACGTGGAACATTGAGCGCTCTTCTGAACAGTCTTTCGGTACTATTTTAATCCTTGATTTGATGATCCGAAATTATACCTTTTTTTTTAGACAAAATCTGGAAATACAATTTTAAATGTAGCAAATTTGGTTGGCGTGTCCAATAAATACTCACTAGTTCCAGGATATGGAGCGATTTTAAACACACATTACCATGCACAAATAGCGCGTATTGATTTTACAAATTCCGTATCCGCTGCAGCATTTTTAATGATTGGGTAAACCGTTCAACGCAAGGATTAATACGTGAAATTATAAGGCCAGGTATTAACTTTTTAGTTTTATTTTATAAAAAATTTAACTGTGTTGATATTTTTTTGCAGAAAGTTTTGATGATGCTTCAGTAGTTATTGCCAACGCATTATATTTTAAGGCTCAATGGAAAACTGAATTTGATTACAGCAGAACTAAAATGGATTATTTCACTTCAAGTACAGAAAAATATTTAGTAGAAACAATGAAAGTCAACAGTCAGTTTAGATATAGATTTGTTGATGAATTAAATGCCAAAGCTGTGGAATTGCCATACAGTGTAAGTTAATGTGGATTCAGACACGCATACAGGAGTGTGAAAAATATTATATAAATGTGAGAAAATGGTTTTTAAAACAAAAATTCGACTCTTTTGTTTTTTTCACCAAAAGCCGTTAAATTAAGCCACAACGCTTAAAATGAAATAAAAACGCTACGTTACGTAATGAATCTTGTGTGCATGTCTGATTGAATTTAGCTTATACTAAGGTATTCAATATTTACTTATAGGATGGAGAGTATGCTATGTTAATTCTTCTTCCAAATGAAAAGACTTCAGTGGATTCATTGCAAAAGGATCTGCAACATACTAGTTTTTCTACTATTGTCAACAGTTTAGAAGTAACCGAGATGCTGGTTAGCTTACCAAAATTTGATATCGAATATAACTCCGACCTTGGACCAGTATTGGAGACTGTAAGTTTTTATTGTTTTCAGAAACGTCAAGTTGAATTTTTTTGATTCATAAAATGTATTTCTTTCAGATGGGAATTAAAGAAATATTCTCAGAAAATGCTAATCTAAGTGGTATAGTGCAAGATCGAGAAGTAAAAATAAGTAAGATCCTTCATAAAGCTAAAGTGGAAGTTAACGAGAAGGGTACAACTGCTGCAGCAGCAACTGGAGCTGTTGTCATTCCTTTGATGGGTTCGTCTTCGGAAAGTGTTATTGCAAATCGTCCATTTTTGTTCTTCATATATAATATTAACTCCAAAAATGTTTTATTTGAAGGAAGACTCAATAGGCCTCCCAAAAGTTACAATCAAATATCCACTGAATATCCGCAACCTGTTGCCAACCCATCACCAATCCGAAACACAATTAATACTGCCCATCGAAATCCTGTAAATTCCCAGATTCCAGTACATCAAGAAATACACTTCAACACTGAAACTTCAGGTAGAAGTAGTAGTGGTGATACTACTAGACAAGTCTATGTAGGGGAAACTCATCATTCAACTTTTGACCGAAGAACAACTTGATTTCAAAAGTTTGTTACAAATAAACATTCATTATATTTGTGTTGAAAGCAGTTGGACAAAAAAGACTTTTATGCCGTAAATTTTTTAAAGCAATGATACTGTGTACTTTTATATACTATTTTCAACTATTAAATTAATATTGCTACAAGAAATAGTGTTTTCAATGTTCATGCTCCACTACCAAATTTGATTAGTTAATTACGAAAAAATCGGATGTGGCCATGCCCATGACTTTATCATACTTTTATTAAATATTAAAAAAGTAATTTTTAATAATAAAAAGAAAAAAATATTTTCCATTAACCAATGCGACTCAAAATCTATTCAACTCTAAGTCTAAATATAAAGATACAAAATACCAACTTTAGTTTTGAAATTCTCATTAGTTTTTGAAATATTTAATAAAAACTAATATTAAACAAAAAGATTTTAAAAAAATTGTTTCCGTGAACCAATTTCATCCAAAATTTAATCAGCTCTAATTCCTGCCATAAACATAGCAAATCTCAACTTTAGTTTTGAAAATCAACTTTAGCTTTCAAATAAATTCAAAAATAATTACAATTTTTAATTGCCCTACCTAAATGAAATTTGCGTTGTGAGCGTGAGAAAAATGGCAAATCCATGACGTCACGGTTGCGTTTACACGGCAGTGTAAGCGCCAACATTTCCAAGTCAAACGCTTAAAGCGTTTACGTTTGCGCCAGTTTGTACTAACAGCACTGTAAGCGTCCAAGTCGAACACGGTCTAAGACTTCTCTTTAGAATTTTAAAAATTGACCACGCCCCTTTACCCGAGAAAATGTATAGTATTAAATTTGGTATAACTCATTTGGTGGTTATATACTTCACGACGCACAGTGGGGCAACAGGCCTTCAAAGTTGGCAATAAATCATAGACTCTATAATTGGGGTTCTAACTCAAATATTAATTTTTAAATGTGTCTGTAGTTAAAAAAAAAAAGATGTGGATAGATTTTTAAGTGTTTATTTACTTAAAAAAATACAATAGAAAGTCATGGAGGACAATAATAAAATATTTTAATTTAAGGGAGCTATGATAACTTCTAACAATTTTCTTGGTCATAATCGTCTTCACTATTACCATCATCTTCTTCATCATCAGTGTCATCAATATCACCACTAAAGTGCTGAATGGTTTTAGGTTTCAACAATTGTACTGCTTCTTTAGGAAGGTGTCGTAGTTTCTTCTGTTGTAAATTCTGCTTGGTCGTATTAGGTGATCGGAAGTAAGTGTTCGTTCTTGATCTCATCGCTCAAAAAAATTAAACTGCCTATCAATTTCACTATTTTTAGAACTTTTCATAATATCAAGAAGTGCCCTTCTCTTTATAAACTAAGTGTTCGAACTCGTTCCTGAAAAAAAATTAAAATAAATTACATTAATATGTAAGAAATGTTGTTATTTTTTATTTTGCTAGCCTCGAAAGAAACTCGAATAGTGACAAAAAGTGCAAATAAGTGCAAAAAAATTAACCAATTCTGAAAAGTCCAATCAATATTGATTATAAAAAATTCAAAATTAAAACTGGATCGGCTTGGGCACACAACTAATAGCCTACATGTTTCTAGGAGTAATTTCTGATTTTTACATGAAACGTTCCTTTTAACATACAATTTTTTTTAAATTTTATAAACATTTTGCAACTCTATAATTATTTAAATGTTAATACATACCTAAACTTGATGGTTCCATAACGAAAGATTTTAATAATTTTCAAAATACAGCTTAAACACAGCACAAAAGTAAGTAGAAATTTAAGCAATAAAAATACACGTAAAGTCTTCGTAAGTAACTATCGTCGACTAAGGGTTGTTACGAGGATAGGAGTGGGTTTAACTACTAAAATCGTATGATTTACTATGTACGGGGTACCGGTGCATCAAAAAATAGGAGTGAGTAAAGTGTAAGTATATTTTCATTTTTTGATTTATTGCCAACTTTGAAGGCTTGTTGCCCCACTGTGCGACGGTGCAGTATTAGTTGGAGGAGGTCACTTTCGGTTTATGAAAATTTTTATTATTGGACGCCCTAAGATAGAAATATCCAATCTTCTATGAATATACCACCAGATCAAACTCCAGTACTACATCTCTTATGTTTATTCTATACCCTCCAAACCTTAAAAGCAGGTAAAGAAAACTTATTTCTACTTTATTACTAACTCAATAAAAAATCATTAAAGCTACAGTCGGATTTTAGTGGGATTTTCTCAATTTTTACTGCTAACTACCTGCCTTATAACTATATTGTTAAAGTTGTGCGGCCTAAAGGCCGTACTTAAAATTTTTTGAATTGTGTCTGCAACACATTGTTGTTACAAATTTAGCTTTTTATAATATGTATAGTATGTAGTAGATAATAGATAATACTAGTAGTATACAGTAGTTAATAGTTTAAAAATTAGATTAAGAAAAATAAATTTATACAAGAAGAAAAAGAAGAAGAAGAAGAATATCATGGCTAAAGAACTTGAGAACATGGTATAAGACAACAACAGTGGGTCTTTTTAGAGCTGCGGCAGACAAAGTACGCATTGCTATGATGATCGCCAACATCCGGAACGGAAAGACACTAGAAGAAGAAGATACAACATGACACGGTGGAAAAAGAGCGCTCTGAACAGTGACGAAGTTATTTTATTTTTTGGTGGGAGTTTTGAACCGTTCTTCGATTTAAGAAAACCTTTTTCTTTCTTTTTTAGGCAGATAAAAATATCTAATATTCTATAGGTTTACATCCTAATCAGATATATTTGATGCAAAATTTGAATTGAATATCAAGATCACAGGCAGTTGATCAAGTAATTGTATTGGGGAAAGCGCCCGAATAAGTTTGTATAATTAATATTCTCACTTCGGAGTAATTCGAAACGGCGTAGATTCAATTCCCATTTACTGCCGCTTAATAAAAAGTTTATGATTAAAGCTTTTAAAAATCACAATCCCCCCTCTCCAGATTTATTATTATTCGTTAATTCTCTCGCAACAGTGACGAAAATGTCACGTCACGCATTTTGCGACAGGCAAAATGCTAAAATCTTTAATTCGCCATTGAAAAAATAAACTGTATAAACCGGGAGGGAGCACTGGAGAGTATTCGGTACCCAGTATCAGGCAGTAAAGCATTAAATGCTTAAAATTTATCCAACAACTATAATGATACCGCTTAAGTGTTCTAGTGCTGAGGTTCTTGACCTATGGTCTACAAACTTCCAGGAGAAGCACGGTACTATTTTAGGGGTCCGTAACGGTATAAGGGTAAAATTCAAAAGCTTTTAAGAAATTTTAATTGTTAAGTCTAGAGGACCGCGGAGGTATAATATATTTTGCGGGAGTTTATGGTAAAAAATAAAATTAAAAAACACTTTTCTAGGGAGCGATAGCCTTTGAACAGATAAAATACTCACTACTTTCTTTCTCTCTCAGAGTCCTTCGCCCTACGAAAGGGGATAGTAATCGCTTTATTTTTTATAACGGCACTCTTGGCACCCAAACCGCTGTGATTTGCCGTTGCCTGCTGAGGGAAGACGGTCGGAATAAATTCTCATGCCACCCGGATTCGAACCAAGGCGCACGGCTTAGTAGTTAATGCATTTAAGCGCCAAGCCGCGACCGTCTACAATTCTCAATACATATAAGTCTAATTCAAAAGGGGGCGCGTGCACCCCTCTGCATAAGGGTTTTAACTTCTTGAAAACTGGAGCCGCTTAAAAGAGTTGCCCGGTAACTAAATTATTGTCAACCCGGACCTGATTTTGTCGAAGAACAAGCAATCGTTTGCTCCGCTTATTTCTAGCGCCGCTCCTGACGAGATTTACTCGTTTATATTATTTGATCGAAAGACGGTTGCGGCTTAGTGCTCAAGTGCGTCAACTTCTAAGCCGCGCGCCTCGGTTTGAATCCGAAAAGACGAGAATTTAATTCTAACCGTATTTCCTTAGCAGGCAATGGCAACTCACCAAGGTTTGGGTGCCAAGTAACCCTTCTAAAAAAATAAAGCGGTCACTATGCCCTTTTGTAGGGCGAAGGACTCTAAAGAGATTATTTGATAAAGAGTGAAAAAAGATGCTTAGGTGTTTTGTTGTGAATTTCAAAGTCACACATTATGAGTAATAGAAATTTTGTTGCTTGCAAATTTTGCACCAAAAATAAATTCTTTAATTTAATATAATTTATCGTGTTATCGAGTCGAGATGTAAAAAAATCCAAGCAACAATTTCAACCGTTATTAATTTGCTTATAAAAAAATTATCTTTCAAAATATAAATGCCTTGGAAATTTTTATTAGATACGCCCATGGTATAGGAATTATTATATCATGAGATACGCCTATGTTTCTAACCGTTATCTGGCGTCGTCTAACCTAAAATTTTTTTATGTGTGCTGTGTATTTTAACTTATTGTAACGTTTTTACAGGCCTGCTTTTCCTTGTAAAATTTTAACATCAAAATTATAGGTAAGTACAACTTAAAATACTTTTCCGATTTTAACAGAAAATTGCTTGTTCTTATAAATTATAATTAAATGCTTGTCGTATCGCAATGCACATGGGGAGATTCCCAAGGAAGGAACCGAATAATTTAAATTAATTCGTAAAGCAGAATTAAAGTAAATATGCACTTTTTAACAAAAGGATACGTGATTAATTATATGGAGAGGGTAATCATGTGTTTAATTTCCAAGGAGAATTCTGAAAACTACCCAGAATGTGTATGTCAAAACAACTTTTCCCCCTTTTCCTAACCACTTTCGTTCGGAAGAAAAACGTTAAACCACGAGGTAGGTCCTCTGGTTTAAACAATTACTCTTTTACTCGTTTAAATTTGATAAAGTTTTGTTGTGAATTTCAAATTCACCTGCGAGTAGAAGTTTTGTTGTTTGCGAATTTAGCACCAATAATAAATTATTTAATTTAATGTAATTTATCTTGTTATCGAGTCGAGATGTTTTTTGTTTATACACAAAAATCATCTGTTCAAAATATAAATGCTTTGGAAAATTTATTTGATACGCCCATGGTATAATGTCGTGGGATACGCATATGTTCCTAACCTAAAAGTTTTGTATGTGTGTTGGTTCTGCAGTTGTGTTCAAACGTGTCGTAAAGATTTTGCAGATCTGCTTTTCTTTGCCAACTTTTAACATCAAATTTATAGGTAATTACAACTTAATATACTTTTACGATTTTAACAGAAAATTGCGTGTTTTTTAAATTGAACGCTTTTGTGGTGCAAATATTGACCTTGTGTGAAGTTGGAATTTTCCAAGAATTCTTCAAGGTTTGTTTAAAAATTACTCGGAGTAGTATTCACATAATATCAGCGCCATCGTATTACAATGATACAGTGACTCCAGCAATAATTATTAATACATCTTTAAATGCAAGTTATAATACGAAAAAAACCTTTTAATTATAGTTAAATATTTTTGAATTAAAACATTATACAACATAATAATTAACAGTTAATATGCCATAAAAAAAAAGTATAAAAATTTTTAATTTTTTAGCTTAAAATTACAAAAAAACAAAATATTTACAAGAATTTCCGCCAAACTATATTATTAATAAACTTGCATAAATCTAGGTAAAATACTTATTTTTTACAAAATTAATATTTTGTAGGATAGCATCGATTATTGCTTGTAGACGTCTTGGCATCGATTCCATCAATTTTTGAGTAATACTTTTGTCTATTTTTCCCATTCTTGCAATAATACCTCTTTCAATGTTTTTTTTACTGGAAATATGGTCTTCCAATTATGTTTCCTATTTCTTGTTCTGTTGGGGGTTGTGAAAATAATGAGATTACACTGCTTAACATAGCAGAGCTTAAGTATTGTATGGTTTCGTTTGTTACTAATGTATCTTTTGTTCTTAACTTTTCGGCTTTATCAGCAAAATATGTTTTTCGAAATCGATTGATGTAAGTGATGAATTACCGAAAGAGAGACTTTTTTCTTCCAATTTATTGGGCGATTATTTTCCATATCATTTTTTGCCTCGTTATCCGAAAAGAAAATTTTCCTTGCATTTAACTGTTATTTGTACTCGTTTAATTTTTCGTTGAACATTTTTCTTAAATTATTGTAATTTATTTGGACTCTCTCGCAACCATTTTTTGTTTGTGAAGATTTGAGAGTTCCGAGTGTGATTTTTTGGTTTTTAATGTTAAGTTTTAAGTGGAAATACAGCTTCAGTTTGTTCTTGTATCGTTTTGTTGAGCATATAAATTAGGTGTTTGGATTAGTTGTTGTAAATTGATTTATCGTTATAAAGTTTATTTTTTGAATTTTTCGATTGACTTGACCGAGAACTTTCTTTTTTCTATTGTACCCTTTTTACTAGTTTATCGCTTTGGCATTCTATGCAGATTGCTTTTCGATTGGATACACTTTCTTCAATTAGATAGGCAGAAATATAATTTAAATTGCTGAAAATGTTGTCGATGCAGATGCGTTGCAAGCTATGCGTTTTATCTTATTAATAGTTTTTTCCAGATCAAATGATCTTATAAGAGCTATTAATATGCTTAATTGTTCAACCGAGTTTTCATTAAAGTTAACATTAAAGTCTTCCGTTAGTATTAACTTGGTTGACGAACCATATGATTTTATTATTTCTGTCAGAATGTCTTCGAGATCTAAAAAAAATTTTTAATTTCCAAAAGGTGATCGATAAGTTGTTATTATACTATGCAACATGCTGAGAATTCTCCTTCGATTTCAACATAAGTAATTTTGGTTGCATATTTATTAAAATTAAATACCACAAATTTTCAAAAACAGAGTTTTGTATTTCTCATACCAAACCTGTAAAATATTATCAAAATAAATAAAATTTTGGAATTTAATACGAAAACTTCAATTCATGCCACTCGGGTTTTACAATTTTGAACTTTTTCTTTTGACACAATTAATTGGAAAGTAAGGGTAGGTAACTTTAAATGAGCATTATGAAAACACTACCTAGAATTTTGAAAAACGAATTCCTAGAATTTTTAAAGAAATGCTTGATTTTATACACTTTTATTGGGTTATAAGCAAATTAACGAAAGAATGCGAAACTACTTTTTTAAGTTAAGAAAGGATTCCTCTTAATACTATAAGTTAAAGTCGAACCAATTCAGTCTTGGGCATTGCAATATGCCAAATGAAATTATTATAGTTTGATTGTGACCGTGTTCGACTTGGACGCTTACAGCGCTGTTAGTACGAACTGGCGCAAACGTAAACGCTTTAAGCGTTCGACTTGGATATGTTATGTAGTGGTAAAAATTGTAATTATTTTTGAATTTATTTGAAAGCTAAAGTTAACCTAAATATTTTAGGTTTACTATTTAACTTCAATATTTAAATTTAAACATAAAATTAGTTGTCCTATATTAATTATTACTTCAATAATTTATTGCCCTTGTTTTAACCGTTCAATTTTTTATAAAAAAAAATTAGTGACAAGATTGTATATGAAATTAATTGACCCAAAATAAATTGTTGTGAAATAATAGTTATTAATTTGTGAAAAAATACCTAAAAATGTAATCGCATTTAAAAACAATTATTATTTCAGATTGTTTGAATGTTTTATAGGTTAAGCAACTGTCACTTTTAAATTGCAGCGCTGATGGTGCTAACATACCGTTCGATTTGGAACGTCAGCGTGAGCGTTGTAAGCGCATATTTTCCAAGTCAAACGTCAAAATTTGCGTGCTATAAGCGTTAGCGTCCGTTGGTACTAACAGCACATAAGCGTCCAAGTCGAACACGGTCTGTGCACTCTTATCTCCTCTTAATGCGACTTTTTTACAGATATGTCTCAAGCGTTACCCTCGAAGGAGTTACAAACTAAGGAAACCATCGGGAACAACATTGAGCTGGAAACCCAATGTAATTTAAGTAGCAACTATGAAATTAAATCGGAAGAGGTGGAAGACGTGAAATTTAATTTAGAAGATTTGCATCATTCCATTGACATTAAAGATGAGAGCGACTCGGAACTATTATCTGTGGAGGAGCAAACTGGAAGAAAATATGACAGCTCAACATTATTGGATTGTGCAATTTGTGCGCGTAAATATAAGGGCAGTTTAATACAACATTTGAAAACACACACAGTCGAGAAAAAGTTTTTTTGCGAAATTTGCAACTATAAATGTAAATATAAATCAAACTTATCAAATCATTTGAGAACGCATACCGGGGAGAAACCGTTTGCTTGTGGAATTTGTGGTTTAAAATTATGCAGAAAATCAAATTTAACAATTCATTTGAGAACGCACACAGGCGAGAAACCGTTTTCTTGCAAAATTTGCGAGTATAAATGTAGCCACAAATCAAGTTTAAAAAAACATTTGATCACGCACACCGGCAGCGAGAAAGCGTATTCTTGCAAAATGTGCGACTATAAATGTAACTTTAAATCAACTTTAAACAGACATGTGTTGACGCACACCGGCGAGAAAGCGTTTTCGTGCGCACTTTGCGACTATAAGTGTAACTGCAAACCAAGTTTAAACCGTCATATGTGGACGCACACCAGCGAGAAAGCGTTTTCGTGTGCAACTTGCGATTATAAATGTAACGACAAATACCAATTGAAGCAACATTTTATAACGCACACCGGTGAGAAAGCGTTCGGGTGTACAATTTGCGACTATAAATGTAACGTCAAACGCCGGTTGAAAAGACATTTATTAACGCACACCGGTGAGAAAGCGTTTTCTTGCGGAAAGTGTGACTCTAAGTATTACGACAAATCTAGCTTATCGCGTCATTTAATTAAAGCCAACCACCGAGAAAACGAAGAAGTACGATTAGTACACTGATGCCCGTACTAATAATCTCGAATTAGATAATGCTCGATTACCAGAACGGTATGTACATATTTTACACATAATGGTATTTTAAATTTACACATAATCGTGTTGTGGTTTAATTTTTACAGATATATAAGAGATGCTGAAGATCTTTTTCATTTTTATAGCGAAGACGAGTTTAAACGAAGATATAGATTCAGACAAGACATGATTATACATATTATTTTATATTTACCGGTTTCGCGGATGGTGCAGTTATTAACTTGTTTAAGATACTATAGCACCGGTAGTTTTCAGGTACTACCTAATTAGTAAAAATTTTAATTTAAGATTTATTGAAATGCTTATTTTTAGGTTGTTTGTGGCGACTTAAGTGGAGCTAGTCAACAAAGCATCGGCAACATTATTAAAAGATGTTCTGTTTTGCTAGCTCAAAAATGTGAAAAGTATCTTCATTTTCATAGCGACAATGTTTAGCAAAAAAGGATGTTTTTACAGGCCTGCTTTTCCTTGTAAAATTTTAACATCAAATTTATAGGTAAGTACAACTTAAAATACTTTTCCGATTTTAACAGAAAATTGCTTGTTCTTATAAATTATAATTAAATGCTTGTCGTATCGCAATGCACATGGGGAGATTCCCAAGGAAGGAACCGAATAATTTAAATTAATTCGTAAAGCAGAAATAAGCTTAGTAACATCTCTTTTAACATACCTTCCGTCTTCTTGGATATTTGTTGGTTTTTTAAGATGTACGCTCTATTACTTGCCTGTATGTTTTGTTTGATCTCTGTACTTCTTTCACTTCTGCAGTTTATTTGTATCCCCAAATAATTAAACATCTCAACATGTTCGAATTTATAGCCATCTATAATTATATCGCATTTGGTTTCGTCTGCTATTCGACATTTCATGTACTTAGACTTCTTTCCATCGATACATTATCCTACTGTGGCTGCTTCTCTTTCTATGATTCTGAATATCGACTCATACTCATACTTTCTCGAGTATGATATTAATCAAAGAACGACTTTGTAAGGGTAATTTGTATAATAAAATGAAGAGCAAAATATGAATTTTTAGTTACAAAATTAACAAAATTCTTTGAGGATGTGTTTGGTAACGACTTTGATTTAATAATATGCTTAAATGCGCCCGCATTGTGGGCATGGTAACCCCATCTCTTTTTAATTGCACTTGAATATATCTATTACTTTTTATAATTAATTTAAATTATTTTACTTTTCTTTTTTATGTAATTTCTTAGATTAAAAAGTAAAATATGTATGTATACTCTGCCAGTTGACCTTTACCATTGTTACCTTTACCAAACTTAAAATTATTATAAAACAACATGATATTAAATTACGTTTTGAACTTGTTGATTTACCTTGGAGGCTACAAAAATAAACAATTTGTTCGTTTTGGACGCGAATTGGGTCTTGTTGGTGATCGTGCTTTGCTTTGTGTTTAGATTTAAATTCAGATTAAGTAATTCAATTTACCGAAACAGTAAATTGTAATTTTTCCAAATCTTATTTCACTTAGCATTGTCGTGTTTAATTATTCGAAATTGTAAAAAATTTGCTTATTTACGGTAGGGACAAGTTAAAGCATACCTACGCAATGCGAAGCATCCGGCGTACCCGTGTTATAATTATTCAATTTGCTCACTTAATAAATAAATTTGTGGCTAATAATTAATTGCATGATGTTTCTTTAATATTAATATTATTTTCAGATCGTCATTGGAACAAAGATGGCCGCCCTTCAAGGAAATGAACGACCAGCCGATGGCATACCTGTGGAAGTGAATATGGTAATAGCAGTTATTACAAAGTATGTTGAAACTATTATATTTTTATCATTTGTTGATTGGAATCACGAACGGCGGTTTCAATAAATTGGCAGGTACATTTTAAGCCATATCGAAATGGCAGCTCATTTGTGTTGCTTAACTATGCCCTACGTTGATACAATTCGGAGTTACGTTCATGGTTCGTTTTGCAAATGCTTAACTGCATATAAATTTTTTTAATGTAAGACAATATTACTTAAAAAGTTTAAATTTTAAGCTGAACTGATAACCAAAATTGTTATATTTAATTTCATGTCAAGTTCTTCGTTTAAAAAGTTATTTAGGGTATTTTAAATCAGTCTTTCTCAAAACATTTTTTCTGAATTTCCACCCACAATCCTTGTAACTATGCTATTGGCTCTGTAATAAATTCCTTAGATAATATTGTCAATCCTTGTAATTTTGTATTTGCTGCCTTTAGTAGATAATTTAAAATTTCATGATGAATCTTATCATGTTACTCATAGAGCTCAAAATCCTTGGAATTTAATAAAAAATTGATTATAAACAAACAAATAGGTAATAAATATCAAAATTCTTAAGCAAGCAACAAAGTTTGCATAGATACAGTGTAAACTTGAAAAATGTCATGGGTATTTTCATTACGTGAAAAATAATAACATTTAGACGCTTCATGATTTTCTTTTCACGTCCATACTACGCATTCCACTTTCGGAAAATTATTTCAAGAAAATACTTAACTTATAATCATTTTCTTATTACAATTTTATTTCAAAGTATTTAATTTTATATTGACAGTTGTCAATTTACAAACCTCCTAATTATTGGAATTGTTTATGTAGGTATAATCCATTCAATTAATAAATTTCTATCTGACTTGGGTATAGTATAATATACTATGCATATTAATATGCATATTATGCATAAATAAGAATTTTACGAGTCATTTGATATTAATATCAAAATTTTGATAAATATTTTGTTGCTTGGCCAGTTTTGGGTTAATACAATCTTGTCAACTTGTGCAGGAATAACAAAATTGTAATTGATTCGCAAACTTAATGCAATTATAATGGGTATTGGCACTAAATTCTGGGCAGTGACAAGCAAACACGACGAGCAAACACAAATTGAAATTAAAACTTTTTCCTTAAATTAGAAAAATAATACTGAAGTTAATACTAGAACAACAATTTCCACCAGAAAACATTTGTACCGCCTTCGCTTACTCGAGACTAAAATACAAAATTTTTTACAGGCTTTGCTTATGAATATTTGCCAGAACGAGGGAGTGATTTATTTTCCTTACAGGTAAGCTTATTATTATATTATTTTTTTTATATTAAACGACTAATGCCCGTACTATATAGAGCATTATCGTTCTTTAGCCTGAGATCGAACAAAGTGTCGGTCATGTTTATCGGTTATCAATTCACCAAATCGGCCAAGGAAACTTTCTATTTGATAGTTTAATTATTATTTTATTCTTACAGTTTGAATCCCAAGTAAAGTATCCATTTTCAAGTATACGTTTTCCTCCTATAGAAGCTACAAAGCACTCCGATTTGCACAAAAATATGATTGCAGAAGTCTTGGTTGTAAAAGATAACATACCTCATCCCGAGTGGTTCAAATGTTGTATTAAGGTAAGCTTCATTATACACATATTATTATACCAGCATTTTATTTTTTAATTTTGCGTTTAAGAAATTTATTTTACTTTTCCATACTTAGTTAATAAATTATTATGTGGGTGTAAAATTATCCTTATTAATGTAATTATACTGTATATTATTACAATATTATACACTACAGTGTATGTCTTGGTAAAATTTCCGTGGAGATAAATTGTAAAATGTCGATTTTAGACTTCTTTTTACAGTATCAAGTTCAATCGATGTTTTGATGTAAACAATGCTTTAAGGACTTACTTTACTGTTTTACGCCATGTTCTCACCCTGGAAAATTTCGTAAATTTCTTCCAAGCTGACATACATACCTAGAAATAGATAGTGATCGTTTGCTCATTAAACGAGCAAAAGAAACGAAGGAAGTAATTCCAATTTACTGCATACGATTGGCAGCAATTGTAAAAACAGCATCCCACTAAACCCTTTTCAATGTCTTGTCAATTCCACTCCATTAGGAGTGGAAACCTTCTATTTAAAAAATTTCGGGACCGATTGACGACAAATTCACTGTTAATTTCAAAATAAGAAATTCCATGTTATTTAATGCAAAAAAGCAAGTGCTTCGTGGCACCCCTTAATATTAAGATGGAACACTCAAATTTGGATGTCGTCGTTGCACCTTTAAAATGTGACATGCGAAATTTGTACAAAATGCGTTAAGTGTAGAGTTAGATATGATTATTCATTATTTTATAAGTTGAATAAGTATTTGATATGCTGATTAAACAATATAAATAGTGGGTGTTTCTAGAAGAAACAAAACAGTTTTTCTTCTTTCGAGATAATTTATTAAAATGCACATGTCGCATTTTTAAGGTACAACGACTATATGTTTGGTTCGAACCCATTTGGAGCGGCACAACTTTTTGTTTGTTAAGGACCACTCTAATGTATGCACATAATTATGTCAAGTTTCAAGAAAGTAGAAACTTGTTTGATTTCCTATTCTATTTTCGGTGGCCTTATTATTATATGCCCTCAATAATTTAATTTTTTTGCAACTAACTGTGGCACTCATGTTTTTTTCTGTTTATTTTGTAGGCGTTTATCAATTTTTTAGATTATTAGACAACAAAGATAACGTCGATTTTGCCAAAATATCTGCTGTTCGCAAACCGAATATGAATCCGACTATGTTGATATTACACGTTCATAATATAACCATTCCAAATGAACTTCGTGAATAGTAAGTTACCATAATCTTTATTTGATATTTTAAAATAACTCATTTTTATTTAAGTGCTAACCGAGAAAATGCCCATGATACATTGAAATCTTCATTTATTAAAGGTTCTACCTTAATTAATTAGTTTCTCCCAATGAAGAAAATATTCTAACTTTGAAAAACCTAGAAGAGGCTTATTTGAGCGCTTTAGCTCAAAAATTTTACATTTTACAACTAACGGAGAAAAGAAGTAAAAAATCAACAACAAATACCAAAAGTGGTGGCAGGTAAGATTATTAAATTATATCGGAAAAAAGTATACTACTTTTCGATTTTAACTCGTGTACGTAAGTATAGGTAGTTTAAACCTTCTTTTTTGTCAGATTCACTGTGGAATTTACAATTCCCGAAGGTTTTATTGGAGCTTCATTAGGACATCATAAGGTAAATCTCTGCACGGCACAACAAATAAAAGGGATTTATAATGTGAAATTAGATAAAAGTTTAAATAAATTCATAATACAGGGAGAGGTAACAAAATTGCGTTATGTAAAAAGTTATTTATTACATTTTTGACATATATTTTTAAGAGTGAAGAAGCGGTGAACGAAGCTTGAAAATTGCTAGAAATTAAAATTGAGGATTATTCGATACCCAACATTTGCATGAGCCAATTCGTTGGAAAAGAATCCAAGAATATTTATTCCATCATGAAAGCAACCGAAACCGTGAGCTTAACTATATCCTTTAATTTATATAAAACCAAATTTACTTTTTTTTAGCTAAGGATGTTTGTAGCCAAAGCTGAAGAAGCACCAGAAAGCGTTATAATTAAAGAAGACGACGTTATTCTTGCTATTGTTGGTTTTAAGGATGCAATTCAGAAAGCTAAATTATTTGTCGAGTTTCAAATAGCTCACATTCATGTAAGTAGTACCTTTTTTTAAACATTTGCAAATTGATGAAGATGCATATTTTAGGAAATACAAAGTTTGAGACTGACTAAATTTAAGATTTACGAAAAAATGATTGCATATTCTAAAAGCCGTAGTAACCTAACGAGCAACTCATTTCCTACTCAGACCAACAATACCAAACAAGATACCGAGATAGGGCAATTGACACCACAAACAGATGTTTACGATCACAAAAGCGTCAATCCGGAATCTAGCAAAATAAACTCGGATATGTTAACGCAATCTAACGAAGAACCTGTAGTATCAATTACAGAAACGCACAAGTCTGATTCTGATTGGGATTCTTCTGATGAATGGACAAACTTAGATTTCACAAGTTTGGATATTCCTGCTTCCACGGAAGAATTATCAGAGGAGCTTATCATTTTTGATGATGGTGTAAGATCAAGATTGTCTCATTGAGGCGGATCGAGAAGTGTCTATGAAGTAAGCACTGTTGCATGGGTTGTAGTACGTTTTGCCGGACTTTTTGTTTGTGGAAATTTTTTAAAAATTAGTTAGATAATGTAAAAATGAATCGAACTACTATAAAAATTGATTTTAAGTTTTTAAATTTACCAAGGCATGCAATTTTATTATAAATATAAAAAAACTAGCGATAATAATTTTAGCTCTACTGGATATTTTATAATAATACTTCTTATACATCGTCCCGATTCAATATTTTATGCAAATGACAGCAATCGCTTATAATCAATGTTGCAGCCAACATAAAAAAGTAATTTTTATCCCGTGACTTTGGTTTAAATTTATAATTCTGTATTGTTTTTAATGTTAATTTTCTAAAATGTCCTTAAAACTCTTAGCACATCTAGGGTAATAGTTAAGAATATCGAGAGAAGGATTATGCTGATTTAGAGTAAATTTTCTAAGGAAATTTTGAACACATTTTTGTAAACTAAATAAGTTTGGGATTTTCTAGTTTTTCTTCACCTTAAAGTATATACACTATTATTTTGAAATGTTGTTAAATGACGTTTTAATGATGTGAATTGTCTAAATGCGTGGACCCTAAAGCTTTTCATCTTTTTTCGGTGTCCCAGTGGTTGCAAAAATTTACTTTGTTTAAAGTTTTTTATAAATCTGTCTAACCAATCAAACTACGATATTTCATGTAAAGAAATCCATTCTTCAAAATTACTTGTACCGAAGTGAAGTTTAACTAATATATTTTATTATTTACAGGCCAATCAAGACAACTTAGGTAAACAGAACAATTAAATACTTCTCCAAGTTCTTCGTTTCAAATTTATTACTTTTTTAGTTTAGTTTTAATTTTTTTATTACTTTGATTGTAAATGTATTGGGGAATAAAGTACCGACTTCTTGAATTCTGAATTCTTCATTGTAATTATACCTTTTTATTATAATTATTATTCATAATTGTATATATTCAATTTACTTAGGCCTAATTGGATTTGATAGGTATGACATGCCTGGCATAATCGTTTGTGCTATGCTACCTTAGGCTTCGTAATTCATAATTTCTGTTTCTCTTCAAGTTTTTATGAAAGATGAGGGTCAAATTAGCAGATAAAAAAATAAAATTTGCGGTTGATTTACAAATTTTGGAAGAAAAAGCTTTAAAAATTAATTTCGAATGCAATTTTCTCATTGACTCTTTTGAACTGTAACCCCGCCCACCATAATTAAAATAGGTTGTGACGACAGTAAAGATTCCATAATCTCGGTTTTTACAACGAATTATGAAAGATGAGGGTGTAATTAACAAATAAAAAAATAAAATTTGTGGTTGGTCAACAAATTTCGGAAAAAATTCACTTTTAAGGTGAATCTTAGTCTTGACGTAGTTGCGTTTGTCAAAATCGCTTGTAGCGCCTGAAGCGGAGCAACTGGGATATATTAATTATATTAGTTCATTAAAGGTCGTTTCAGTATTATTTTATGTAGTGGCGGAAAGGGGGGAAACCCTAAAAAACCATTTAAACAAATAATGCTTTCATTTATTAAAAATTTCCCCAGTTGTAGGTGACGACACACCTGCAGAAATTGAATCCTCTTTGTAATTAAAACAATACAAACATTAATGTTGCATAGGATGTAAAATAATTAAATGACCGAAATAATTACCAAGGTAATTTAATTCATTAGGATTCACATTATTAATGTCGCAAGCAGTTATAGAAAAGATGTATTGTCTAACAAGGGGACCATCCAACTTTACCCTCGCCAATTTGATTCATTTTTGTTGCATGTTCAGGTCGTGACTGGAAATGAAACGGGCCAAATAATTTACATTTCCGTGAAAATCTACCTTGAAAATGTCCTATTTTTGGTGCGGCTGAAGGGAACCTACATAATTATTAATTTTTTTAAAATTTTTAATTAAAAACTAATATTAAGTATTCTTAAATAGAAATCAAAAATATTTTTTTTATCTATTAATCTTTGAACGAATCATTTGAAAATTTGCAGGAACCAGGGTGATATTTATCGTAAAACCAAAAAAAAACAGTACGTTTCACTGCACCAAGCTCCTTCTTATTATTATATACAATATAAAGCTGCTTGTCATCACTCAGTGGTAGTCGGTGGGCGCATCAACTACAAATCCGTGTTTGTTCCAAAGACCGAGGAGAGTGACGCCCGTGGATTGGTCTTTCGGCTGTTCCAGGCTGGGTGTTTGGTGTTCAGGTCGCCGGCTAGAACAATCTGGTCGCTTCTGCTCCCCAGCAGGGAGATTATGTCGGATTCCAGTAAGGGCTAGTTTGGGGACTTATACACCGAGGTAAGGTGAAGCCGGCCCTTGTTTTTGGTGTGGGCGCTGATAGATGTTGCCTCAATGTTTGTGAGATTGTCGGGAAGTGGCTGCTCATGGTGCGCTATGGATGTTTTGATGTAGATAGCGGTGCCGCCAAATCGGCCTGTGCCTCTGTCCGGTAGAACGAGTAGCTCGGAAGCGGGACGTGGTCGCCCCGCTTCAGATGCGACTCGTTGACTAGAATGACGTCAAGGTCAAGGGATCGAGCAAAGTTCAGTAATTGGAGTTGCCGTCTCCTTAGGCCGTTGGCGTTCCAGTAGGCGATTTGCAGCGCGGTTGGTCTAGATTTGGGCCTATTATTCATTGGCGGTTTCGCGATTGGCTTGTTAGGAGGCGGGAGATTTGTTGCCTTTTTTGGAGGTCTTTTTAGTTTTTGGCGTCTGTTGTTGCAGCAATGATAATGCCGTTTGCATTAGTGAGTTTGCTAAGAGGGTGGGGTCTATTGCCTGCGGGTTAGGCTTTGGTTTAGGAGGGCTGGGTTTAGGGAGATTTGGGAAGGGTCGGTCGATATGTTTCCCTGTGGGCGGGAGCGTTTGGGCGTCCGGGCCCGTTACGTTTCTAAGGGTAGCTGGGGCATCCCTGGTAGTTGGCGGGGTGTTCAGCTCCGCAGTTTGCACACTTGGCCTTCGACGTTCGAGGCTTGGTGCAAGTGTGTGAAAGGTGGTCGCCCGCACATTTGACGCAACGGTTTCGATTTCGTTTAAGGTCGAACAAAAAGTTAGGGCTTTTTGTACATATTATAAATACAATTTCGGTAAATTTCTTATATTATATATACAGGGTGTTCCAATAAGAGCGCTGAATTTAGTTTTTAATTTAAACACATAATTTTTTTGCAAAAATTTCTTTCACTATCCGATGTTCGATCAACCAATTAACAAATTCGTTTTGCTTAAAATGTGAAACATTGTTACAGCAACCACTAATGCTAGCGCCATTTTCTCAATTTGGCTGTAACCTTTTTCTGCTGGAGTCAACCAACGTGAAGCGTGACATACAGTTTTTCGTGAACCATCTGGGTATGAGTGCATAATGCATGCTCCTAAACCGTAGTTAGACGCATCAGCTGTCACAACTATTTCTAATTGTGAGTTAGAATGGATGAGAAGTAAATTGGGATGTTAGAACTTCTTTTAGGCCTATAAAGGATTTTTGACGTTGATCTGACCATTTCCAATTCACATCTTTCTTTAGCAGTTCATCGAGGAGTCCGCGAAGTCTTTTCATATTATCGACAAATTTTTCATAGTAGTTTATTGCGCCAAGAAACGATCTCAAAGTTGTTTTGTCGGTCGGTTCTGGCATTTCACGAATTGCTACCATTGAATCAATTTCAATGTAGTTCCTTGTGCACACTTTGGTGTATTAAAAGTTACTACAATGAGTAATAAATAAAAAAAAAGTTTTTTTCCGCTCAAAATGCTGAATAAATTTTTATAATTTTGTTTTATTAATATAACTAGCTGACCCGGCAAACTTCGTACCGCCTAAGAGTTAATAAATGTCGTGTTAGCTTTTAGCTAAACTTGAGTGTGTCGAATACCAAACCGAAAAACCTAGTTCGAGTCCGGGCAGAATAAACAAATTTATTCTGATCGTCGTCTCTCGGAAGAAAGTGGCTACCCACCGAGGTAATTAGCACAGAGAGCCCCCCCCCCACTTATGGGGAGGGGTCACAATAGTTGGAATCGAGTTAGACTAACAAGGAGACCACCCGACCTTACCCTCACCGATTTGCTTGATTTTTGTTTTACGAGCAGGTTATGACTAGAAATGAAGCGGGCCAAAATATTAGAGCGCGATATTCACCCGTTGCCGAGAAAATCTACTTTGAAAATATCGTCTTTTTTCATATTTTATGGGGTACGGCTGAAGGGTCTAGTAATTTTCTTATTGGTATCTGTGGATATAGGGATAACAAAAAAATACTATATATAAATTAAAATTATAATATATCAAGTTATACCTATATATCGTTTCGACAATGTCTGACTACAAATTCATGGAAACACTGGGCCCTTCGACAGTTGAAGAAATCGAAACCGATGAAGAATCTCTGTATAGTGAAATTTCTAGGAGGCGATTGAAAGATGCGATGGTGTATTGTCAGCAACTCCTTATTGCAAATAATTTAATGGCGCCAGAAGCTTCTGCGGTAATTAGTGAAGACGCTGTGGTAGTAGGAGAAGACATTTACCATTACATTATAACAACGTTAGGAGAAAAGAATTGTGTCGGAGGACGAAATTTTGAAGAAGTAAAAGAAAATATGACCGAAGATTGTTCTCCAGAGAGAAAAGGATGAAAATAGAAGAAATCGATAATATTCCACTAGATTACAAAATCAAGGTTTCTAATATTGCTAGGCAACATCCAAAGTGGAGCATTAAAACTCTTCAAAAGGAGGATGTTCCCGTCTAAAAGCTTTAAGGATTTGAAGAAATGGAGAAAACAAATTCAAAATGGTGGAACAAAATTTGATAAATTTGAAATTATATGACTCTTGGAGCAATGACAGGTTTGTAAGTGAAAATCTCAACAAGTATCAAAAATACTCTTTTACTTTTTTAGGGTACGGCTGAAGGGTTAGAATTTTTTATTGGTATCTGTGGATATAGGGATAACAAATAAAAAAATAAAAATTATAATATATCAAAATATAACTTGACAAACTAAAAATTTGGAAAACGGGGCCCCTTACAGTTGAAAATCGCCGATGAAGAACTCTGTATAGTGTTTTTAAATTAAGATCGATGGTGTATCAGTCAATCTTATTGCAATTTTAAGGCGTCAGAAGTTTTTTGTAATACGGTGTAGTAGAAAAGACATTTACCTATACATTATAACAATTAACAAAGAATTTTCGGCGAAATTTTGAGAATAAAAGAAAACAGGAACATTGCCCAGGAAAAGATGAAAAAGAAGAAATCGATAATAATTCCAAATTAAAAATAAGGTTGTATATTCTAGGCAACATCCAAAGGAGATTAAAACTCTTCAAAAGGAGGAGTTCCCGCAAAAGTTGGATTTGAAAAATGGAGAAAACAAATTCAAAAGGTGGAAAAAAATTTGATAAATTTAAATTATTGACTCTTGGAGCAATGACAGGTTTGTAGAAGTGCAAAAATCTCAACAAGTATCAACAAGAAACTTGCAACAGTGGGCATTATCTGCAGCGGGTCAGTTTGAGAATTTTGAATTCAAAGCCTCTGAAAATTGGGTTGTTCGATTCAAAAGAAGACACCGAATTGGCCAGGAAAAATAACCAAATTTTAAGCCAAAGAGAAACCGCGACACTGGAGGAAACTTTGGCTGCCGCTGAAAGATTTCGAATCCAGACTCGTGCGTTGATACCGAAATTTGACAAAGATCTTGTTATCAATACAGATCAGATGGGTGTCAATACCAGTCAAATTATAACAACTTCCGGAGCGGGATCAAAAGTTATTATTGTTAATACAAAGGACATGAACAAGGTCACCATTCCTATACAGCACAGTATGCCATTACCTCTCCGGAAAACTATTACCTGTTTTGTATGCCTACAAGAGGCGACAGGATCATTTGGGCCGAGGGTTAAAATATTGTAGAAAAATATGCTAGAAAATATAAAATGTTTTTGTCTTCTTCAAAGTCGGGAAAGTTGACAACATTTTTTAAAAGATTATTTAACGAACGTTTTAAGCCATTAGTGGAAAAGAACGTTTTCACTTATAATCGATTCTTGGGAGGCCAAATCAAATCTAGATCTTACGTAAAGTATTTCAGGATGAAGAAGGTCAATCAACTTGATACGATTAAAGTAACCTTTCGAAAAATGTTACACCTTTGGTCCAGCACTTGCGATGTTTACTTTTATCGACAATAAAAATTTTATTCGAATGGGTCGGTAATTGCTCGTTTCCCGACTTTAAAAGTTTGATAGTTGCATATTGTCAACTACTAATATCAACCGTTAATGAAAATATTCACCGTTTATCCGTGGTCGGTCAGTAATGAACAAATGGGCGGGTTTTAACGTGTATGAGCTATTACAAATAGAGGCTGATGCAAATGTCAAATATGACATAACTTAATATAATTTTGAAAACGCATTATTTCCATTAAACCAAAACTTCGATTGCGAATAAAATAGTATTCTTGGCGTAAGCGTCATTACTAATCTGTAATTGCTGACCTCCGGTTTTCGGTCAGCAGAACAACCTCGGTTAGTAATGACTCGCTTTCCACCTCGCTATGTAATATACTATTATCAAACGTCTTCAAAATTGTGCACAGTTGATCGAGACACAACGTGAAATCAATTCTCGGGAAGATTGCATAAAATACAATCGATAGTACAACATCAGTTGTCCTCACCAATTTTTCGGATATGCTGCAGTACGCATGGTTTGCTTCCAAGCTCACTGACGAGAGAAATGTTTTCATAAATGTAAACCAAATGTGCTTCCCATAGAAATTTTAAACAATCCTTGCAAGTGTAAGAAAACTGCATTTATAAGGTGCGCTCGATGTAGTGAAACATATTGCTTTTTGTTTTTACGACGAATATCACCCTGGCTCCTGCGAATTTTCGGATGATTCCTCCGAAGATTAATAGATAAAAATAAGATTTTGATTTTTAGTACACAGCTTGATATATTATAATTTTAATTTATATATAGTATTTTTTGTTATCCCTATATCCACAGATACCAATAAGAAAATTACTAGACCCTTCAGCCGTACCCCATAAAATATGAAAAAAGACGATATTTTCAAAGTAGATTTTCTCGGCAACGGGTGAATATCGCGCTCTAATATTTTGGCCCGCTTCATTTCTAGTCATAACCTGCTCGTAAAACAAAAATCAAGCAAATCGGTGAGGGTAAGGTCGGGTGGTCTCCTTGTAAGAAAAATTAATAACGTAATAAAATGAATAGCAAAAATTTATTAAGATCAAGAGTTTATTATGATAATAATATACAGGGTGTCCCCGTGACCGTGGAGAACCTTTGAGGTGGTGATAAAGAACACTTTTCTAAAACAAATTTTCAAATAAAATTTTTGTCCAAGTCGAAACTCGTGAGGGTGCCCCTCTTGAAAGCAATTTTTTGAATTTCTGCCTTCAAACGGCCATTTCACCGTAACTATTGATTTTATGGTATTAATAGGTTATTGATTTTTTAAAGACAATTTACTTATCTACAAATTAGTTTATAACCTCTTATTGTCTAAGAAAAATTAATAACGTAATAAAATTAATAGAAAAATTTTTAAGACAAAGTTTATTATGATAAAATTAAGGTATCCGTGACCGTGAGAACCTTTGAGGTGGTGAAAAGAACACTTTTTAAAACAAATTTCAAAAAAAATTTTGCCAATAAATGTAGGTGCATGGCTCTTTGGTAAAACAAATTTTTTAAAGTTTAAAGGGTTTGGGACTTGGAAAAATTTTATTTTGAAAATTTGTTTATACCGTTAAACACAAACATTCTTATGACTATTAAATTTTTAAAACCACCTTATTGATTATTTTGGGCTTTTGTTGAAATGAAGTTGGTATTCTCAAAAATTTTAGTGATTTTTTACACTGTTCAATTTTCACCCGAATTAAATTAGTTTTGTAAATAGTTTTGTTTAAATTCAGGATGCAAAAACGGAAAGTATAACTTTTAAATTTTTAACATTTCTTCTCTTAATGTAATTCATAACTCGATCACTGTTTATCCTAGACAATAGGAGGTTATAACCTAATTTGTAGATAAGCGAGTGATATTTAAAAAAGTTCTAATCTATTAAGTCTAAAAAAATCAATAATATTGGAGCTATGACCGTTTGAAATCAGAAATTCATAAACTTGTTTTGGAATCTCAAGAGTTTGGACTTGGGCAAAAATTTCATTTGAAAATTTTCAAAAGAAAACTTAGAAAATGGTCCTTTATCACCACCTCAAAGGTTCTTCACGGTCACGGGACACCCTGTATATAAAAAAAAAAAAAAAACATTTTTATTTTTTCTTAACACCTTAAAAAAAAGTTAGGGAATTTCTAACGTTAGGAATTCATTGGTGAAAACGGGCATAAAGTTTTTAACTTTTACGTTTTATTTACAACTTTTTAAGTTTTCATATTAATTAATTTACAAATAGTTTAACCGTTCATAAATAGTTCATACAAGGGGGTCTTTGAGGTGACAAGATGTGACAAGAGGGACGGGGGATCACGGAAAATGTGACGTTCGCAGTTTATTAAATATTTTAAATTAATATTTTTCAATAAATTTTCCTCAATTTATATTAATCCTCAAAATTGTGTACTATTCATTGAAATTTATTATATTTAGAGGGTTAGATTTTGTGACGTTAATATTTAAGGGGTCAGAAAGTGTTGACACTGTACAATGGGGAGGTCCAAAAGTTGGTTTTAGCGTGACGTATTTTATGAACGGCCCCTAAGAAGGATCATAATATTTTAAAATTATAAGAAAAAATACTCAAGCACAATTTTTTACAAACCCCAAAAATTGAACTTTTACGCGGACGTCACATTTGACTGACCTCCCTTGTCACGTTTGGTCACATTTTGTAACCCTCCCCAAAGCGAGGACGTTCTTTATGGTTGACCCTCTAGAGATAACTATTAGATAAAAATAAAAAAAGTAACCAGTCATATTTCTATTTGTTTTGCTGCTGTCTGATTGGTTGATTTTTAATTTATCTAATAGATAGATTATCTAATAGATATCCCTAGGTGAAGAAATCGGGCATGATTAGATTAAAATAAAAATGTTTACATTTTCAAATTCCTAATGTGTTTTATTCAAGAATTAAATTGTGCATTCTTATTGCGACACCCTCTATATAACAATTGGTAAGTAGCGCTCTTTACATTATCAGACATCATAATATTTTAAATTGTAAGAAATTACTCAAGCACAATTTTTTACAAACCCAAATTAACTTTATGCAATATTTTATGGTTATAAAGTAGAAGTTTGGTAGAAGTACCTATAAAGTTTATAGCAGACAGTGCATAATTTAAAATAATTATTAAAAAGGTGAAACAACTAAAATACTTGGAATTTATTCGTTACGTTATTATAAATACAAGTACTTAGAAGAGTAGTAATGGCCACTCTTCCGAGGAAGAACAGGTGATAGATAATAATTTTATCATTTTAAAATAGCCCGTAATAACGTTAGAAAGTTTTAGTTTGAAGAAGAGGATGGCTCGGAAACTACTTGCATTATGCAGTGTTGGAAGAAACGATTATTTAGTAAAGAACGTTGCATGATGTATGGATTTGGCGATGATCAGAATCCTTCACACAGAGTGTAGACATAATTGGAAGACCTAGTTTTGAAGTCCCTTTAAAACAGAAATGCACTTTTAAAATAAGTATTAAATAAAAACAAAATATTGGTTTTGTTTTTTTATAATTATAAGTATTAGGGTAGAAATTTGGCGACTCTTGGGGGAAGTACAGGAAAGGGGAAATAAAAAGTTTTATCATTTCCGCAAAGATGCAGAAAGTATACTAGAGTTAAAGATTTATTAAGAATGAATGAAGGATTTAAAAATCCGTAAAGCATTTAAATGAAGTTAAATTTATTACAGAATGAAATGAATTTACAAAAATAGTTTTGTTTTTTACCAATTTAATAATAAAAGGGTGCTATGAAATTCTGTCAACTAATTTTTACAAGTAGAGGATATATTTATTTAGTTAAAATGGCTAAATAAAATTAAAGCAATATAATAATAAATTTACTACTTTTTAACCCAATTTAAAAGTTAAAACTTTCTTGTTTAAATTTTTTTAAAAACTTGCATTAGTGAGTTAATAATGGTTAAATGAAATTAAAACTAATGCAATCCTGGTATAACAATTCGTAGTTAAAACTGTATTGTTAATATCTTCACTTGCATTAGTGTATCATATTTCATAACAAAATAATGGTTAAAAACGGAGTAATTGTAATTTAAATTGTTAGAATAGTGTCGTACGGAGACTTTTTTTAGTCACTGTATACATTTCACACATGACTTCTCATAAGACAAAACATACAGTTCTTGTTTTGTTGAAAACTGTTTTTCAAAATTTGCCTTCAAATCTTTACGAGTGTGTAAAAGAGTTGACATAAGATTTGTTTTTGTTTCCAGTGAAGTTAACCCAAAAATTATTTGTAACGATGAATAATAGGAACAATAATTATTTAAATAGAAACTTGGTGCAATTAAATTATGTTTATAGTGCTACACTTTTAACAGCGATGCTTTTGTTATTGCAACAGAAGAAAAATGTGATTCTAACCATAGAATAATATTCTATGCTGAATTTTTGACTAGTACCGTCGTATATATTTGCCACCTTTCGTTCGTATGTGCTGTGTTTTCTCATAGCGGAATAGAACATTGTCTATTTCGAAAGAGTTGTTATGATTTGCTTTGTTTTTCGTATGTTTTTTCTTATGAGTGATTGGCTATGAGAAAACATATAGTGTAAACACCGAAATACTTCTCTTATGAGAAGTCATGTGTGAAAACATATAGATGTAAAGCGGCTTTTAGCAAAACTTATATTTCACCAAGTTTTTCCGCCTTCCAAGTATTCAGCATGCAACTTTGAAATGCAAATTCAACTTTTAAGTATGTATTATTAAGGGCCAGTTGTGTAAAATTCAAGTTATAGTTAATTCACTGTTCAACCAATTAGAGAAGATAAAAACAGAGTTACCTCTGACATTAGTTTTATACAATTAACCCTTAATATTTAGTATTTTTCTGTAAATCAGGAAATCATAATACCAAGATTTGCATAATTTTAGTAATTAAGTTCTAAATTAAGCAAATGGACACAGTCGGAAGAATTTTTATTCAGTTATAAACATTAAATTAAAAGCTGTTTTCATGTGAATTCAAAAAATGTATAATTTTTCCTGTCGATTTGAACAATCATGCACACTTTGTTGGATTTTACAATTGCACAGAACAGACAATTTGCAAAATTAAACTTACAAAAGCTACATTATTTGAGAATGAAAGAGTTTCTGATAAATAATTAATTTTTTAAATGAAAAAATGAACATGGAAGTAGAACAAAATAAGTTCTTTTGGTCATAGTACCAAATCACTTTGAGAGAAACTCTAATGTTATCTAAGTTTGATTTTTTAACCTCAAGTTTCCCACAAAGACATTTTAAAATGGTTCCAGCACCCTACTACAATGATTAAACCATGAATTTGTACCTTTCACTATTAGAATTGGTTAATCACCAATTTACCTAATTGTAGTCAATCAAGATTTGAAAAAGTTGCTGTTATTGTAATTATGCTAATTTAATATATTATGTTTGTTGTAGGAAAAGAAGCACCCCAAAGTTAGCAGTTGACAGTGAGAGTTTAATAATATATTGTACAAATAAAAATTGTACAAAAGTGAATTAAAGAAATCATTTAAAATATATTAATTAGGAATTTATTTATGATTAATTTTTTTTTTTATACATTTATTTTTAATTGAATTTTTGCTTTTACCAATTTTTCAGAAGAGCGATTTGAAACAGTAGGACAGTAGTACGCCATCGGAATTGTAATCACAAGTTACGAAGTACTCAAAATTTTGTCTAATTTTATTGATAATAATCAAATAATCATTAAACTTTAAATCGAATTTACTCGCAACTAAGATCTTATATGCTGCTCTGAGGCAATGATATATACAGGGTGTCACCGTGATCATGGTAAACCTTTGAGATGGTGATAGAAGTCACTTTTCTAAGAGACATTTTTGAAATAAAATTTGTGTCCTAGTTCAAACCCTTGGGGTAGTACCTCTCTTTAAAGCAATTTTTTGAATTTCTGCCTTCAAACGACCATAGCACCGTAACTATTGATTTCCCATTAATTGCTTTCTAGTATTCTCAAATAAAATTCCCAAAAAAGTAGCATTTTTCAGTGTATCAATTAGATGTAACCTTTTAAAATCCATGGGAGCTGCTGTTGATTTTGTATGAGTAAACCGGAGTTCAAAGACATTTTTAACTGCACAGTCTTTTATAAACAATTCAATATGTCGACGAATGATTTGGATATAGTACTTGTAATTTATGATGTTTTTATGACGATAAACTAAAAACTGCTAATTTATAGAAAGGTAATTAAAAATTATAAGAACAATTTTTTATAAATGATTTTAGCAATTAAATGCGATTTTAGAATTTCACTCATGCGTTTCCATCAAATCTTCTCTTAATTCCTGTAAATATCGATTAACAGATCAACCTGCTTTAATCGGTGGTACTATGGGTACTTGCAGTAATGTTTTAACAGGGACTGACAAAGGATGACTTTTGCTTTGGCTTTCAATGGTGTAGTAAGTACTTAAAGGTATTACAACAGGTTTCTTTATGAGTAATATTTTCAGGATGTGGATAATTGAGAGTGAAATCGATCGATCTAGAGATCAAATCCACTATAGGCGAAATTTGGATTATACAGATGTGCTAAAGAAACTCTAACAATTAGAAATTTATAAGAGTGGTTTAGTCGAAATTTGTTACGGAAGAAGCACCAGAATATTACAAAAATGTAGTAGACGTGGTTGACAGATGTCGTGCAGCTGCCATTGCAAATAGTATATTATAAAACTACAACCAATTGCAGTTATTAAAGAATAAGGTGATAAGAATACTATGTTGTATGTTTGAGCTTTAAAAAGCAAAAAAAATTGTAAATAATACTAGTTTTTGTTAAGATTTCTTTTATATTTCTAACATTCTCTCTTGCATATTATGAATGCAGTCTGAATTTTGAAAACATTGACTTTATTTGACTACTATTTATCAAATTAGTATCGAGTCGGGTTAAAGGTAAGCGTTCTCTTGTACGCAACGCCGTCACCGTCCGCACCGGTTAAATCTGCGTGTTTTAATCGAGTGCGTTTACTTGTTAGAATCTTTTACTGCTTGGCGAGACTTGATGTGCGACAGCGAAAGTAAATAAAAGTAGCAATTATTAGCTGCTTATTAATGGAAGAAGAAGAAAAATCAAGGAATAAAACCGAAAATGTTTTTGGATACATAGTACCTGATATATATCTAAAAAAAGATCATATTTTGGGGAATTTCATACTTTGTTTAATGATCTAGAATTCGTTATTGATTTGCATATTCAATGTTTTAAATTATAAATTTCTTCATAATTTTGCACTAACGAAATTATCAAGTGGTCATCCATGATAAATATATTATAACTGAATAATAAAGTAAATAAGTGCATAAAATGCGATAAGTTGCCCTGTTTGCTATCGTTTCTGACATTGGATGTCCTGATGACGTCACATACTCATTCAACGCTGTCCGCATTCGTCTTTTATTAGCAACAGCTATATGATAATGTTGTACAATTAAAAATTAACTTTTCTAAAATTGAACTCTTTAAAATAATACCAATTTTATTTAAAAAAATTAAATTTCTTTAAAAGTAATAAGTATATAAATATTTTGACTAATTTATTCGCTTTTTATTGTAGATCTTGTGTTAATCTTTAATAATATGGGACTGCATGTACATTGTATATTTTAAGGTTATTGATTTGTTTACAATAGAACTCTGTTATAAAGTAACTCTTTGTAATGTACTGTTTGGTAAGATGTATTAAAAATTTGATCTCTTTTAGAAAACGCTTTGCTGTTCTAATTATTGTTTCTTACTTACTTTGAATGTAACATACTAAATTTGATGGCTGCTGATAATACTCGTAGGTATGTTATAACAGAATTCTATTGTAATTTTTTATTTGGCGTATTTAATTGCAACCTGTGGTTTTGACTGCTTAAGGTAGTAAACCTTTAGTACCTACAGTTTAAAGTGGATTCCTAACCGTGGCACAAATATTTTTTTTATCTGATATGTGCAAAAACCTGAAAGGTCCTGAACCCAGGACCTTTACATCCAAATTCCAGAACCTTTACCGCTAGGCCAAACTAACTATATTATAAAAATGATTACGTCTTTTTTGATAAATTTTATTTATATCATTTGTACATATTTCAGATGGTTAAGACAAGAAGATCAGACTGTTTGCATTTAGGGATAAACTTACAAGCAAATTTATAGGTCGGCACTTTTAACTTGTCGATTATACCAACACATACATACAAGCAGCTACAATCCAATACAATCATTAGGTTTGCAGTGCAAGTCCTACACCAAACTATCTACATAATAGTACATTGTAAGTGAGAAATTTTATCTTTTAGTTTCAACTACGTAGTTTTAAAAAATCTTACAAAGTGAGAGATGAGTGTAGCAATAATTGACTCAATTTTATCATTTAATGCGCTAATTAATTGCGTGTCGTAACGTCTCGAGTTTTCATAATTTATGAAACAACAAATCCTCCACTTTTTCTGGATATGACTCTGAAGGATTGCGACAAATACAAAAATTCTTATTAAAAAAATTATTGTTTTCCAAAGAAGTACTATTCGTTATTTAATTCTGTCATGGATTTTAAAATCGGACCTATCTGAAGCCACAGCTTTGTTATCCATCTTGTTTTACCACTTGCTGGCGTTACGATTTTTGTAAGATCACAACATATCATTAAATCGGTCGTTCTGTGTATGATGTATTATTTTATATAGTAAATGTAAATGGCGCAATAACATAAAATTAAATGAGTTAGGGAAATTTAAAGCAGGTTTAAGTGTGGAACTTTGGACAAGATAATGTAATGTAACCTAGCGAATTGACAATTAAAACCTTTGACATCGTAAACCTCTGAATAGCAGAATTACATATTCATTTATTCTAATTAAAAAAGTTATCGGAAAATCAGGTGGAAAAATTAATGCTTCTAAATAAGAAAATATTTGAAATATAATTTGGTACTACAATATTTTATTCGGTATTAGCCTTGTTTTGCTTTGTGGCTGAACATTTTGAAGTCTCACATGTATCGTAGTCCCTCTGCAAAACATTGGCATTGAAGTAGGAGGTACTTGAAGCTGTTTCTCATGACTTTAAGTCTTTTTCACACATCCATAACATTGCTCAAAATCTATCCACCTTAAGTTTTTCGTCAACTAAACTAAATATGGGGAGGGTCAATCAATCCAAGTTGCAATTTTCATGTTTTTTTGATTTTTTGAGAGATAATAATGCAATACATGAACAAAAATTTGCGGTCGGTCTATAAATTTTGGAAAAAACAGCTTTAATAATTAAATTGGAATGTAATTTTTTCATTGGCTCTTTCAAACTGCAGCCCCACCCACAAAAATTAAAATTTAGTGTATTTTATGTTTTTAATAATCGCGAATGGTTTGCGAAGCTTTAATTTAAAAAAAAACATCCCTAAAGTCCGGGAGATCCGAGGGTGAAAAGTAAAACTCCTTAAAAATATGTCCGAGCGAAGAATCCTAGAAGAGGTTAAAAATGTTTATGCCGGCAGATGCGAGGATGGATTGACAAGCTCGTCGCGTTGTGCAACTAGGCTTCGCCCACTAGAAGTTCGAAGTAACCCTGAATACCTAAATTGTGGACTTAATATAGGACCTACCAAATTCATCTTCACCTTAAAAGTCTTGTATTAACGTCCGCTTTTGTTTGGTGAAGCTATTTTTATAGAAAAAGGGTACTTTCGAACTCGGGTTAGTTAACTCAGTTAACTGACGCTAACATAGCTACCGTTCGTGAATGAACTAAGACTAAGAACGACAACTCGAAACTAACTACATTTGCAAAAATACGCAAGTTTATCGACGTCAACTCAAAATAACGTGATCAGCGTTTTTCAGGGTTGATTGCCTCTAAACATCCGTTTTATGAGTATGTTCTTGTCCCATCAGCAAATACTTTGACTGCAGTTCAATGCATTCACTTAAGGCATGTTCCACACTTCACATATTAATTATTTACATTAAAATACAGTGGCGGCAATATGAAATGCCCGGGTACCGGTGGCGAGCAATGTTCGATAATAATCGAGTGCTATCGACTCTAAATTTGTCAAAAACGCACTATTACTTTACCATATTAAAGCCCCAATAAAGTACTCCCTTATCCAGTTTAAACTTTTTAAATAATATTATATTTACCCAAAGAAATACACGGTTCAAAAATTATTAACGAATTATGGTTAATTTAAGAATGCAAATATTTTATAAAAAAGCATAAAAAAAATATTTTTATGTTAAAAATTTATTACGAAACAGAAATACAATAGTAATAAATCTTTGAATACTTCGTTGTACCACCTTTAGCTTCTATTACACATTGTAAAAAGCCGGGAAATCGACTTAACTAAATTTTGCAGGTAATCATCCCCTAATTTATGTTTCCATACAAATTTGATCATTGCAATAAGTTTGGGAAAACTCTTTGGAGATGTTAACATCACATGACGTTGCATAACAGCCCACAACCGCTCGATTGGATTTAAATCTGCACATTTTTCGAGCCATGGGATAACATGAATTCCGCTTTGCATGAATTAATTCGATACCTAAGAAACAAAAACGGAGTTTTTAATTTGGAATTTTCAATAAATGTTTTTAGAATAACTACAGGTTAAAATGTAAAAATAAATTAAAAAAAAAATTAAGGATTACAAAAATAGGACTTACTTTCTTAGCAGTATGGCATGGAGAAAGATAACGATAGTTCAAGATCGAATAATTCCGACGAAATATTTTAAATAACCGATTTAAATTATTAAATAATAATTAGATATAAATTTTATACATGGAACCGTTTATGCATCCAAATACATCGATATATTAAAAAGCAATTTGGAATCATCTTTTACGGATTTGTATGCTGAAACTGAAGAGTGATTTCTTCAGCATGATAATGCTCCATGCCATACTGCTAAAAAAGTAAGTCCTATTTTTGTAATACTTAATTTTTTCAAAAGTTTATTTTTTACATTTTAACTTACAATAAAATTTATTTCACTCTAATCACTGGTTTTCGGGTGATTAAATATTTTGGATAGTTAACATATGTTAAGAACTGATTATTATCGTTTGTGAAACCCTAAGGGGCAGTTGTATAACCGAAGTTAATCCTCGGATCACGTTGATCCGTAGATCAAGTTTGGAGTAGTTAAAGGTTTTCTTTAGATCAGTACGATGCCAAATTTTTGAATTTCCTATTTACGCTTGTGCATTGAAAATGTTCAAATTATTTTCCGTTTACTGTATTACGATACTAAAATGTCTGGGAAAATTAAAATTTTTGTCGGGGAAAACCGGGAAAAGTCAGGGAATTTGCTTTGAAAAATTTAGTGGGAGCCCTGTTACAGTCAAACCAGTTTTTTATGCAGCCTTTTTCACTAGCACGTCAAACGCTTCGAATACAGGTTTCGGAAGAAGACCTAGCGTCAACACTGCCGCTCTGGCAGTTTCCCCTCGACTAAACGCAGTAGAGTGGCTCGGGGAATATTCTTAACTTCATCATGTGTGTAAAATGTGCACGGTAATCTTTTCACTTGAAACATAAATTGGACATGAATGTCGCCTTTTAAATAAATATTAAACTTTCAAAAATGAATATTTTGCAATTTAATTCCGCGATAATTTATTTTTCTTTACAATGCGGTTTCTATTTACCGCATAAAAAAACTTTTTTTAAATGTGTTGCAAGCGATATATTATTGTTTCATTATGAATAATTCGTTATTTCTAAATGCAACCTGTTACAGATATGTCTCGAGTTCTACCTGCAGAAGAATTACAAAGTATGGCCAATATCGATCAAGTTACGAAGACTCCGTACAATGCAAGCAGCGATAATGAAATTAAAGAAGAAGTGTTAGATGATGTGAAATTTAATTTAGAAGAATTGCATCATTCGATTGACATTAAAGAAGACAGTGGTAGTGAACAATCGACACAGGACAACGGTGCAAGAAAATGCAGCGAAGCAAATATATTCGAATGTGCAACATGCGGGCATATCACCACATCTAAATATCAATTAAAAGTGCATTTAAGACATCACATCATTGAGAAGCCGTTAACTTGTCAAATTTGTGACTACAAATCGACACCCCCAAGGAACAAAGCCGTAACTCGAGTTAGGTCAAATTTGAGTTATTAGTACCGTTGTAATCTTAAGAAAATTACCTTTTTTTCTGTAAACAAAACTTTATTTTACGACCAATAATTCCAGAGATAATCAGTGGAAAAAAGTTGTATCTCAATTTTTTTTGTCAAATTGAGCAGTAACAAAGCCGCAACTCGAGTTACGTCTTTTTCCAATTTAGCGTTTGTGATCATGTTGGGCGGTAATATAGACGTAACATGAGTTACACCAATGTCGGAAGTTTCTTTATTCTACTATAAACGCAAGTTAGCCGTCTACAATTTTACTATTTTCGATATCGGTGCTAGTGAAGGCTTTTGCTACATGTGGGACGAGACCATAGCAAAAAAGGGCTCAAACGAAATTAGTAACTCGTTGCTTTCTTTCATTGAATCCAAAGTCAGCAAAGGTTTAAAGACTTTAGGTTTTATTCTGACAATTGCGGAGGTCAGAATAGAAACCGTATTTTTTATGTATGCATATGTCGCAGAAAAATATCAAATCAATATTGCGCATACTTTTTTTGAAGTAGGACATACCCAGAACGAAGGCGATTCTATGCATGCCCTTATAGAAAGAAGAAAACGGAATCAAGTTATTTATGTTCCTAGTCAATGGGTGACTTTGGTACGTTGTGCTAAAACAAATGGCAAACCTTATAATATCATAGAAGTAAATCAGGAAATGATATTAGATTTCAAAGAAGTTATGAAAGAAAAAAAGAATTTTGAACTGGATGAAGAGCGAAATAAAGTAAAATGGAGTAAAGTAAAACGCCTGAGTATCTCCAAAGATGATCCAGGTGTGATTAAAATCCACTACGACTTATATTCTGAGCATTATGTAATTATAAACATTGATAAGAAACCGGTGGCCCTCCGACAGACCCGACGTCAAACCTCTGTTACAAAAAATCAACCTTCAACTTCAATCAATCAGTCTTCAACATCAACGCATAACAAACTTCCTCTATGTAATACAAATGGTACGCTGCCTATATCATTGGCAAAATACAAAGACCTGAACAGCCTTTGTACTTCAAAAGCAATTCCAAATTTATATCCATGAGTATTATAAGAACCTTAAAGTTTTAAAAGATACTATACTAGAAGAAAACGCATCAGATACAGGAATAATTCCATGTTCACAATCATTATCCATAAAAGACGATATTTTCTTTTATTTTATTATAGTTGTACAATCATTTTGATTGTACATTATTAAAGTTACGTCTCGATACAGTCAAATAATTTGTAATTATTTAACAATTTCAGCAGGAAGAAAGCCGTATCTCTGAGATACGTCTTTATTCTATGGAATATTTTGATTTAACGTTAAGTCGTAACTCAGAAAATTCGTAGTTCTAGACTGAATTTAGCTAAATATAAATAACGACAAGAAAGCCGACTAAAATCTACATATAATCCCATTTAAAACAACTATTTTACTTTTAGATTAAATCCTTGAGAATTTTTTTAAACTTTCAAATTGCGCTCCTGAAAAATAGGTAAAAGTGAGTTACGGCTTTGTTCCTTGGGAGTGTCGAAATGTTCACTAAAAATATATTTAACAAGGCATTTAAAAATTCATACCGAGAATGCATATACTTGTGAAATTTGTAATTATAAGTGCTCTTATAAATCGGCTTTAAAGATTCATTTAAGAACTCATTCGAGAAGAATTGATGAAAAACCTTTTGCCTGTCAAATTTGTGACTATAAATGTTTACTTAAATCACATTTAGATCAGCATTTAACAACACATACAACACATAATGCGAAGCGTTATGAAGATTGCATTCAATGTAAACAAAAAATGTAGGACTACCTATCACAGACAGTGTATCAAGATGTCGATAGAAGAGTGGCGAAATATAAACGGTAGCGAAAAGATTAACCAGTGGAACTGCGGCATGTGCAATAAGAAAACAATCTCAAATTTTGAACAAGATAAAGTAAATGATCCGATCAACAAGGAGAATCAATCAAATCTAATAGCATCAACTGAAGGCACTTTTGAAACTGCCTCAAATTCGAATCTATCTAATCCTACACTAATATTTCAGTCAACTACCGACAACCCACTCGAACAGGTTAGTCAAGGTACCCCAGATGTACAGAATTGGAATACAGTGAACTACACAAAACGAGGTTGAGAAAACTGTCCAATCAGAACAACAGATATTTGATCAAAAAACTTTAAACGATTACATACGTCACAAGGAAAATTACAAATCGCGTTATATTGCAAAAACCTCAAAGTAAAAGTAAAACCCAAAGTCAAACCTCCCCATAATTACATTCGAATTTGTCTAATACAAGACTCGATAATAGCAATCACGTTAAAGTTGATCAAAGTGAAAATAGCCAAGTAATGAACTATCAAAATATTGATAATAAAATATAACCATTCTTTTCAGTCAAACAGACGGTTAAGTTTTGAATACCATCACATTAAAATCAAAGAAGAATGTAAAAAAGATATCGTACACAGTTATCAGATTAATATTAAAAGCAACGTTAAGGTTTGAATACACATGACACTTTAATTATCGAAATAATATAACCAATTAAAAGGGATTTAATATTTAAAAACAAAGATTTAATTTGAATAACTTGCTACAAATAGACAACTTATAAAATTCGTCGTTAAGTATGTTATTAACAAAGTCGCTACTATGCTTGTACTTAAGCTGAAACCAACAAACTCAATTCATCAACAAAATGTTCCTGCAACAAACCAAAACCACATCAACAATCTAGAACTCATGATGATGAAACTCGTGGAAAGAATGGATACAATGTTGAATCTTCTAACTCTCATAGTAAACAAAACCAACAATGCATAAAAATCTTAAGATAGCAGTCTGGAATGCCAATGGATTAACTCGATATAGTCAAGAAATAAAAATATTTTTAGTAAAACAGTTTTATTAAGTCGAAAAAATTATGTACAAACTACCTACAAAAATAAATTAATTGTTTTGAAAATATCTTTTCTCTGCTGAAAAAAACTAAAGTTAAAAAGATTTGCGGAATTGTAAAACACTGTCCTAGAAGCCCCACGTATTTTGATTTTTCGAGTTAAAGGAAATTTATAAGAACTGCCAAGTTAATTGCATAAATGTTTAGTGGCTGAGGATCAATCTAGATTTGAAGTTTTTGTAAAATATTTTGATGAGCTTTTCTTCTGCAGGGGAAGGTATGATATTTTTTTGAGTACCCGTCACTTATTTATCCCTTGGTGTTTGTAGGCTCATAAGATTAGATTTAAAATACGCACCTGTTCAGATTTGGAATTATGTAAATTAAGCAAGGAAAACATTGTTGCTGTTGATGGTACACCTTCACGCCTTTGATTTAAGAGAAGTTCGAGGTGTTTTGTTTGATGCCATCAAGTTTAAGTACACTACGTGCTGAACCACGAAAGGTAGAATCCAGAAAAGGAAGCGTTAGAGTAATTATTATTTGTTTGCAGTCTTGTGTTACTAATAAGCATAATCGATGTTAATTTTATTTATCGATGCGCAGTGGTAGGTAAGTGGTTGAGCACGTACGTTACATTTTCCCATTTTTTATTTAATAAAAGGGGATGGCGCCCAGTTATTTTTGCGCATTATTTCCCTTGCCCATACCCACATAGTTTGAGTTGCCGGTGCTGTGATCCTGAAAACTAAGAATGAAACGTAATTTTTCAAGTCTTAAATATAAAAAAATTACTGTATTTTTATCTTTAATTTCGTAAATTAATAAATTTTAACTTAAAAGCCCTAAACTTATGAAAAACAGAAATGATGGATTAAAAATATTTTAGTATAATTTCCTTGGTTTGTGACCCAAAATGAATCCCTTAAAACTTTAAGGTAGTGGATTGCAAGTTAACTCACCTTCCGTTTAAAAGCCTGACGAACGCAAACTTTCAATTCGTTTCATAACCACGTCAAAAAATTTCTCATCTGGACTGGAAGTGGGCAAATATTACCATTGACCGTGACATCTCCTCCCACTTCTAATGCATATACTACTTACTACCTAACAGACAATTTTACATGGTAATTTTTTTACATTTTATGTTCATTTAAGTTTGTTATTAAAAACTCTCATTCCTACTGCATTTTTCTTTTCTTTAAACTTGGTTTATCAAATTTTTGACGAACACCGCCAGCTTGAGAAGAATGAAACTTAATATTTTGCGTTGTTTCGCTGACCCATGGTGAATCAAGTTGCGTGGTATCTTGATCTACCAAATGAGTATATTTCGTACGTCCAGACCGCCCGAAAACCTGCATGACTTTGGGTAAAATAGTTTTATCAAAGTGATCTTCCAGGGTGTGATCATCTACGTATAAACGGTCATAAACGGTTGATCTACCAACATATAATGTTGCAGCTAATTCTTGAAGCGTTTGAACTGAGCTTTCAACTAATAATGCCTGCAGTTTGACATCTTTGAATTTTTTTGGTTGACTTAAACATTCTTTGTTTGTCAAACCAAAATCCCCACTTTTGAATCGTCAAAACCAGTACTCACACGTTATAATTGATGGAGCAGACGTTTTCTTTGAATCTAAGCAGTACATTAATAAATAACGAAAATGCTCTTCACACCGTTTAATTTTAAATAGTGATAAAATTGAAGTTATGTTTACGAATGCACATGAAATCATTTTTTATAATTATAAACTTAAAGGTTTGAAATGCAGTACTCTAAAATTATCCCTTAAAACTTACAGGAACATGTAATAAGTCCTTTTGTTACCGAGATATTTAGGGTAATAAGAGTGGAAATCCTAAAAGCAAACGCCCTGTATCTCAGCAATACATTATTTCATTATAATTTTTTTATATAAAAAATCTAACAAGGGGAGACCGGGAACTTCCCCTCACTGAATTGATTCATTTTTATTGTGCGTGTAGGTCTTGTATTTGACTTTGACAGGTGAAGTATAAAGGCACGCTTCTTTGCCAATTTGGAGAAAATTGAATTTGACTAATTATATACAGTAGAACCTCGATTATCCGGGCCGACCGGAACCGTGCTTGGCACGGATAATTGAAAAAACACGGATAATAATAATTGACATTTTTTGTTAAATTATTACAAAAAAATACACTAAACAGTTTTGTAGGTAATCCAAGTGCAGCTCTGAAGTAAGCATCAATTCTATACATTTGATTTCACATAGTACACTACTAAAGTTGCGAATGTCCACGGATAAACCGCTGGCGCCGCACGGATAAGCCGCCGCACGCATAATAATCTGACGGTAATCGATGTATAATGGGCCCACGGATAAACCGCTTCACGGATAAACCGCTTCACGGATAATCCGCTCACGGATAATCGGGGTTCTACTGTATTACTGATGAACTGCATAAAAATTAACATAAATTTGGTAAGTTGTTAATGGAATTACGTAAAATTGCAAAAAATTAAAAACATATGAGAAGGGTACTGGAATCGCATCCAGCTCTTGGAATTTTTTTTATTTATTTGATTATTAATTCCCCCCAGTATAATTTATGTCATCGTTCTCAAGAAAACCAAAGCACTATAATAAACCCTATTCATAATCTGTAAATATTGAATGTTTTACCTTCCAGCAGTGAGGCACTGGAGGGTGTTGCACAGCCCCCAGACTCCCCGGTCTCTACAACTTTGGCTTATTGGGATATTAGTAACTTGAGTGTGACTTGTTAAAGTTAGGATTAATTAGTATTTCTAGAAATTTTTTCTAGATACCTCCCAGACTCCCCGGTTTGTGCAGTTTATTTTTTATTAGTAATAAATTAAAGATATCAGCATAACCAATCTAGAAAAAAATCTTTAAAAATACTAATTAATCCTAACTTTAACAAGTCACACTCGAGTACTAATTTCACAATTAGCCCAAATTATAAACCAAAGTTGTAGAAACTGGGGGGCCCAGGAACACTCAAACTGTGATAAATAAATTTGTACACTTATGGTTATCAGTATTAAGCGATAATGGTGAAAGTTTTTAGCACAAGAAATATAAAGTAGTGACCAAGAATCGGGGGGAGGAGGATTATAAATTCCCCCCAGTATAATATGTCATCGGTTTCAAGAAAACCAACGCGCTATAATAAACCATAATCATAATCTGTAAACATTGAATGTTTTACCTTTCAGCAGTGAAGCACTGGAGGGTGTTCCACACCCCCCAGACCCCCTGGTTTGTGCAGTTTATTTTTTATTAGTAATAAATTGAAGATATCAGCATAATATGACCAGCAGTGTAGCGTAAAGCATACACCGACCGACTTTAAAGCGGTAGACCATGGTTCGATTCCTAGTCGAGTCGGTTACACTGCTGTGATCAAAGGTCCAATATCAATCTGTGGGCCATGGGGAAGGCAACGGGAAACCACCCCATTAATTATATTCCCTAGTAATGTCAGCTTGGCTTCAGCTAAGTTGACTCCAACATCCGGATACGGATAGGCACCGAAAGAAGAAGAAGAAGAAGAATCAGCATAATCGATCTAGAAAAAATCTCTAGAAATACTAATTAATCCTAACTTTAACAAGTCAAACTCAAGTACTAATATCCCAATAAGCCAAAGTTGTAGAGACCGGGGAATCTGGGGGGTGTGGAACACCCTCCGGTGGCTCACTGCTAAAAGGTAAAACATTCAATGTTTACAGATTATGACTAGGGTTTATTATAGATCTTTGGTTTTCTTGAGAACGATGACGTATTATACTGGGGGGAATTAATAATCAAATAAATAAAAAAAAATTGGCAGGACCAGTACCCTTCGCATATATTTTTATTTCTTTGCAATTTTACGTAATTCCATTAACAACTTACCAAATTTATGTTAATTTTTATGCAGTTTATCAGTAATATATAATTATTCAAATTTAATTTTCTCAAAATTGGCAAAGAAGCGTGCCTTTATACTTGCACCTGTTGAAGGCCAATACACGCACAATGAAAGTGAATCAATTTAGTGAGGGGGAAGTTGCCGGTCTCCCCTTGTAAGATGCAATCGAACCGCACATTTCATTGTGCATTTTTTCTAGGAAAACTATTTGAAATTTTGTATTGTGAGTTTAACTATCTATAAGTATACACATTCAGGAATATTTATAATTTTTTTTATTTAAAAATATCAAAAATAAACAAGGATATTGTACGATCTTTGGAGCATCGTAAAAAAATTTGCGTTAACGGTAACCACTGGCGTTTCTTCAAAAATCATCTGAGAAAAACAAAACAAAAAAATTATTAAATTAGATACTATGTATAATCTAGTACTTGTCATAGTGATTTAACTATAATTTATTAGTATTGCATTGTATTTTTCACGTTTGCGTTTTTAAATATAATAAAATAATTATAAAAATGACTAATTCTTTCACGTAATTGACCTAATCTTTTTAGGAAATTTATCTACCATCAGAAGATAAATCATCTAGTACATTATTCAAAATGCCTACAATAAATAGATAAATCTTCAACTAAAATTTACTAAACTATCTATTTTAAGTAGATAAAACAGCTGATTAATTTATTGAAATCACACATTTGCAGTAGGTAAAAAAAAACCATCAAAAGTAATTATTTTATCTAAAATTCTTTATAAAACATCTACATCTTCTTATATTATTTATCTAAATCATTAGACAAATTGCCTATTTAAAGTTCATAAAACATCTACACGTATTGTTAGATTTACTAAATTATTAGACAACTTATCTAAACATAAGATTTTCTAATTCAGAAATTTTCTAATTCTAGTCAATTGAGTGGCTCTGTGGTCTATTAACCTTGATTTTAAGATTATTTGTGCAGACCAAGACAAATACAAATACCAAGATATTTCCAAAATATCAGTTCAAAATATTTTTATTGATTATATCATTTTGGCATATTATTATAAATTTGCTCTTCTCCTCCATCCGCTGACCTGTTGAGAAGTTCTTCAAAATACTCTGCCCATCTTTCGATCGCTTTATCTTGGTCCCCCACTAGGTTTCCTTGTTTGTCCTGGCATACTATTGTCTTTGACTGTCGACCTCGTTTTACTTTTTTAACACCTTGGTAGAAGTTTCTAATTTCCTTGTTTCTATATTTTTCTTCTATAGCGTCCAAATACTCTACCATGTGCTTTCTTTTTTTCTCTCTAAGTAGTGCTTTGCATGCTTTTCTTTGTAGCTCATATTTGCGTTTGTTTTCCAATGTTCCTGTTTGTAGCATTATCTTTCTAGCTTTTTCTCGCCTACTTATTTCCCCTCTGACATTCCAGGTCATACCATTTCTTGTTTTTGTATCTTCTTACGGTGTCCTGTCTGGATGTTGCTTTTATCATAACTTTTGTCAAGATATTCGATTTTTCCTCTATATTTTCGGACTTTTTCTCTGCTTCTAACAGCTCATCAATTGCTTTTGAAAATTCTTCTTGTGTTGTTTTCTCTTGAAATTTAATTCGTATCGGTTTGTTTGACATTTTGTCTTCGATTTTTATTTTTGTTGGAATAATTTGTTTTAGCTTGGTTCCTACCATGAAATGATCGGTGTCAATATCGGGACCCCTGTAAGTTCGTACATCTTTTACACTTGTTTCACTTCTCTTTTCTATCAAAACATGGTCAATCTGGTTTACGTTTTTTCCATTAGGTGCTCTCCATGTTCCTTTATGAATTTCCTTGTGTTGGTATTGTGTGCTTACTATTTTCATATTGTTTTCCATGGCAAAATCGATTAAAAATCTGTCATTTTCATTAGTTTCCGCATGTTTACTGTACTTCCCTATAGTTGGCTGGAATACTACTTCTTTTCCTATTTTGGCGTTACTATCGCCAATAATCATTTTCAAATCGTATTTTGGAATTTTTGGTATTCTCTACTTAGTACTTCGTAGAATTCTTCTTTGTGATCTATTTGTTTCTCTTCCGTTGGTGCGTGAATATTTATTATGCTAATTTTTTGGTATTTACCTCTTAGTCGGAGGGTACACATTCTATCCGATACTGGTGTAAATTTTATGACAGCATGTCGTAGTTGCTCGCTTACAATAAATCCTGTTCCAAATCTTCTGTCAGCTCCACTGCTCATAAAAAATGTGTATCCGTTCATATCAAAAATCCCGCTATCTTTATGTTTTGTCTCTTGTAGTGCTAGTATATCAACTCTGTAATTTTTTAAAACATTTATTAGCTGTAACATCATACCTCCTCAAAATTCCCTTACATTCCAATTTGTTACAAATATATAGTTATTTTGCTTTACCTTCTTCTTCTTCTTTTTCCATTCGTAATCCAACTCGTTTTTCCGTGTCTCGCCGTTTCCATCATTATTTGTTTCCGTCCATTTTTTCTCGCTAATCGTTTTTTGGTATGGGTATTGCAGTGTGTTTCGCTATACTCTCCGTACGTGTCACCCAATTCCAGCGTTCTCCATTTATGAATACCTTTCTGTAGCCAACAATTGCTCTCTTCCCTTGTCTTGTTCCGCCTTTGCAATTTTTCTCATTTCAGCTTGTACTTTTCTTTCTTCTTCTGTCAAATCATCATGGAATCTTGGCCGGAAAAGATGGAAGTAATGAAAAATAAAATGTCTTACGAGGTACCGCAAAATGTATCTAATTTGTCTAATTCTTTCACGTAAATGACCTAATCTTTTTAGGAAATTTATCTACCATCAGAAGATAAATCATCTAGTACATTATTCAAAATGCCTACAATAAATAGATAAATCTCCAACTAAAATTTACTAAACCATCTATTTTAAGTAGATAAAACAGCTGATTAAATTATCGAAATCACATATTTGCAGTAGGTAAAAAAACCATCAAAAGTAATTATTTTATGTAAAATTCTTTATAAAACATCTACATCTTCTTATATTATTTATTTATCTAAATTATTAGATAAATTGCCTATTTAAAGTGCATAAAACATCTACACGTATTGTCAGATTTACTAAATTATTAGACAACTCATCTAAACATAAGATTTTCTAATTCTAGTCAATTGAGTGGCTCTGTTGTCTATTAACCTTGATTTTAAGCTTATTTGTGGAGACCAAGACAAATACAAATACCAAGATATTTCCAAAATATCAGTTCAAAATATTTTTATTGATTATATCATTTTGGCATATTATTATAAATTTGCTTTTATAGCGCCCCTAGTAATATATTAGAGAAGTAAAAAATCTAAGTGGCAAATAATCTAAAATAATATATAAGGTTATGAATGTTACGAACCATTCTTGTTTCAATTTTATTTTTATTAATATAGTTTCCTGGTTATAAGAAGCTATTAATTTTACCTTTCATAAGTAGATGTCGCTACATGTCTATGTTTTACTATTACTGTTTATATTTAAATTACAATTATTCAATCTTAATACTATATAATTTGATTAGTGAATATTACCTAATTATGTCAATTAAATATTTTATAAAGATTAAATCAAGAGGGTTTACTACTAAGCCGAGCGCCCCGGTTCAAATCCGGGCGGAATAAAAACGCTATTCTGACCGACTTTCTTCGGAATGCAGTGGCCATCCACCGAGGTAATTTAGCCAACCTGGACTCTTTTTTGGGTTTAACAATAAACATTATCAATTTTTTTCAATTGCGCTGTTAGAAATTAGATTAAGCTAGTATAGGTAGCCCTCAGTTTACGTCGGCTCATTTTATGCTGATTCACAATAACGCGCAAGCCCTGGGTTTTTTAATACAAACATTAAAAAAAATAAATTTATAATATATCTATTTTGTATTACATTGTAATACAATTGTGTACCCCATAATATCTCCATTTGTTTGATTTGCATTGGCTTTTGTAGGAATGAAACTATTTTCAATACGACCGATTTTGAAATCGCTTCCATAAATCCATAAAAAGACAAAAGCAATAGTTTCAATTAACAAAAATATAACCATAATGCTTTCGTTTCATGGTGGATTTAGGTCTTTTATTCTGATTAATATTTAAAGAATTCTTGATTTTCTCTTTCATTTGAGCGCTCAACAAACCGTCGGCCGAATTTCAACTTTGTAGCTCAAATCAAAGTGGGTTAGAATGTCTGGTCATACAAACATCCATTTTCAATTGAAAATATTTTGATGCCCATCCTGCCTATTCTTATCTTGAAATTGTTAAGTTTTCGAGTAGGTGGATTTGATTATTTTTGATAACTTTATAAATTCAAAATTTGTTTGACACGCGATAGTTTTTAAACTGGTCAATCAAGAATGGATTAAAATGAGCAGTACGGTACTTTCTAAATAGTTAGAAGTACCGTGGTTAGGATTGATCAAAGTTGCACTTGCACGACATTAGTGAACCACATTATAAATGATAGGGTAAGGGATCACACATTAACCCAGGTAAGTATCGTGTTCCATTCCAATTATCTAATTCTCCGGTATTAGTAGTATAAAAATAATAAGAGCGGAATTGTTAATATATTTTTTGGTGAGCATCAATGAACATTGGGTCAGCAATCTGGCGAAATGGTATTGCAAAATGAATTTTGATTTGGAAGGTGCCTTACCTACAAACTTCATCTTCCGAATGCTATGCCGATCAAGGTCAACAATCTTTTATGTGTATGCAAGACTTGTGCACACTGACCTACATAAACTAAGAGGCTGAAAAAGTCCATCAAATACAATAAAGTAATAAATATGACTTATAAACACAGACAGAGCTGCTTCCATTCAATGTCATTACAAGGTGATCTGGTAGACGCATAAAACCAACCATGCGTGCTACACTCACATTATTTGCCCTACGATGTAGATGCATGTAATCTTTATGAAGAGGGGTATATTCCCGCTGCTTTAAAATATCTTCAAGACGGCATTCCAGACTTAATACACACCTTAAATTTAAATGTTTCACTACCACTGTACTATAAATAGCTATAGGCTCTTTCAAAAATATAATTCATAAAATTCTTACTACTAAACAGAAGTGTCCTCAGTGCTGGGTCAAAATTTTCATTGCCGTGCAGTCATATCCAAGTGGTTCCAATTTCGATCCTAAATTTTGCAAAATTAGTAGCGCGGAGGGGGGGGGGAGTGTTAATGGAATACATTATGTTTTTAAATGTACAAGAAAGTTTAGCCCAAAATTTTTTAAATAACAACTATTTAGAGTAGACGATTTTTGAGTAATATTGAAAAAAAAACCGTTTTGATATCTTACAGGGAAGTTTTAAATTTCACGATACGGTACTGTCTACAAACTATTTATAAAGATAATAGTTAAAATTATTACTATAGAATCGTGCTGTTTGTTATTGTTATGACGGCATTCAGCGTGTCATTATATAACATTCACGTTTGTGATGACTCAAAACGTGAGAATTCTTGACCATCATCAACTTTTTTAAAATTATGGAAGTTGTGATTATTCTACGTGTCGTTTAGCCATGCAGTAGTTGTAATTACAAACCTATTTAATGTTTTTAATTTTATCATATTATATTTTTTATTTAATATGAAATATTTAAAAAAGACAGTCGAATTTTTCAATATGAAAAAAGGTAATTAAAACTTTTTCTAATTTATAAATAATAGGATCGAAATCTTGCGAAAATAGAAATCGGAAATGGGATCGCAGTACATATTTTGCTACTTTGAGATAATAAATCATTCATGATTTTTTTGTACGTTTTAAAGAATCTCACACGGGCGCGGCCATTCCTTGAACCTAATTTTTTGGCGTTTTTGCTTTTTAATAGTAGATGTTGCATTTAGATAATAAAAGTTGGTGCAGTAAAATGAATTCGTACCTTAGGTACAGGTAACTCTCGTATAACACGGTATTCAGATTCCTAAAAACACCGCGTTGTGCGAACTCGTGGTAAACGAAGCAAAGAACTAATAATATAAAAAAAGTAGGGTTAGATTTCAAAATTAAAAAAAAAACTACCCAGTTTAATTTTTATTTTTATTTATTAAAGTAAAGATTAATAAAATAGGTTATACATATTACATACGATCAATGTCTGTTCGCGGCTATGTGTCAGTTCTCGGACAGGAAGAATAAAGTTAAATAAAATAGTAAATCCATAAAATAACAATTACAAAAAATCACATTAATGGATTTGTTTTGCATTGTCAAAACTATTAATGTGATTTTTGTAATTATTGTTTTATGAGTTGACTATTATTTGACTTTAATCTTCCTGTCCGAGAACTGACACATGGCTGCGAACAGGCACCCTAATGTCTTCTTCATCACTACTAATTATCACGCGAGTGCGTTTTCTTTTTGGTGAAATATTCTTATCTTCTACTCTTTGCTCAACAGCATCTATAATTGCATTCTCTATTTTTTGCAAAAAATCTGTTATTTTAGATTGTTTGCCAAGTAAAAATTTAGCCTATCAACGTTGCAAACTACCGAAGCATACTTGAAATGCTACAAAATATGTAACCCCTTACCATTTTTTCAGATGAAACGGGAGCGGAGTTTTAAGGTGGTGTTGAGAAATATGCATCCCTCCTGCGACATTAATAAAATCAAGGAAGAAATTGAAAAATATGAACATAAAGTCACCAGGATTGCTAATATCATAAAAGGCAAAAGAGCAACTTCGCTGTTCTACATCAAAATGGCATCAAGAGAAAACAATATCTATTAAATTCAAGTCTTCGGTGACGGTTCGAATTCCCTGATCGCGATTTTTACTATTTTTGAAGTGGATTATGAAAGGTGAGGGTCTCAATAGCATATAAAAAAAATAAAATTTGCGGAATATTCACACAATTTTGAAAAAAACGGCTTTAAAGTTAATTTGAAATGCAATTTTATCATTGGCTCTTTTGAAGTGTAACCCCGCTCTCAAATTTGAAATAGGATGTGGTGACAGTAAATATACCAGAATCTCGGTTTTTACAACGAATTATGATAGATAATGGTGTAATTAGCTAATAAAAAGAATTAAATTTATTTATTTAAAAAATATAAAAGGGTAAGTTTTTTTTATTTTGGCATTTTTTTTCGTTTAAATTGCAAATATTTTTTGGAAATTTTTTCTTTGGGTGTTTTGGTTTTTTTTTAATTAAAAAAATGTAACGTTTGTTTAATTTTTTTAAATTATTAAAAAATTAGATCTTTACCCCAAAAGTTGTTTTTTAAAATAATTTACATCTATTTATTTTAACGGTTAAAAAAAAAAAATAAATTTTATTTTAATAAATAAGTATTTTAAAAAAATATAAATTTTACCAATGAAAATTTACCCAAAAACTACAATTTTTTTAAAAAAGCCCACAATTTTTTTTTTTTGGATTTTTTTTATTTTTGGACTGAAATTTTTTATGACCAAAAAAGTTCGTTTAAACCCTTTTGCCCTTTAACTGATAAAAATAAACTATTCAATCCGGGGGTCTGGGGTGGAACACCTCCAGTGCACAAATTTTGGAATGAAGAACATTGCAGAACATGCAGAACCCCCAGACCAAGTAGTTTACTTTTTATCAGAAGTAAACTGAAGATCTCCTATTGCAGAAGCACTGGAGGGTGTTCCACACCTCTCAGACTCCCTGGTTTAAGTAATTTATTATTATTAAAAGTGAATTAATTATTTAAGCATATCTCAAGTTTATTAAAATTAGCTATGGTCAAGTCAATGTGTTTAATTCGTAATTTGACAATTAATTATAAATTGCGTAATTATAAATTCCGTACCCCTTGGGAGGCAGATCTCTGCAACAAAATAAAAAATAAACTACTTAATCCGGGGTACCATTATAAGCCATAACTCGATTGGTGAGAGGTAAAATACCCGGAATCGTAAATACACTTTTCCCTATAGAAATGACTATACCAAACGAAAGAACACAAAAATACAAGTTCTTTAAGGTGAGGATCAATCTTGTCGGAGTTGTAATAAGGCCACAATTTAATTTTGAAAATTGCAAATTTCCCATAAGAAATACAATCATGTAAAAGTATTATTTTATGCATTTTGATAATCGTCCGTGCACATTTACGCTAGCGGGATCTACCTTAAGGCGGGGCCAACTAGAGCAGCGTTAGGAAGGAGTCAGTCGCTCCCTGAGATCTGCCGCGACAACTTTCAAACTTTTCGAGTTGGAGCCGCTTAAGGTATGTTTTTAATAAGTTTAGCGCGTGACAAAACCGCTCAAAGCCCCGTCCGCGCCCCGAAGGGGAGCGGGCGGGTGCGGAGAGTAGGTTATGACAGCGCAATCAAATCAGAAACAAATTCGCACAAAAAGTGATTTTTTTCGAAAATTTGTTGTCCGATCACAAATTTAATTCTTTTTATTAGCTAATTACACCATTATCTACTCGTATCATAATTCGTCGTGAAAACCGAGATTCTGGTATATTTACTGTCGCCACAACCTATTTCAAGTTTGGGGGCGAGGTTACACTTCAAAAGAGCCAATGATAAAATTGCATTCTAAATTAACTTTAAAGCCGTTTTTTTCAAAATTGTGTGAATATTCCGTAAATTTTACTTTTTTTATATGCTATTGGGACCCTCATCTTTCATAATCCACTTCAAAAGTGATAAAAATCGCGATCCGGGTATCTTACCCGTCACCAACTCGATTTGCCACAATGAACTAGAAAGTCATGAAAAAGATTACCTACTACAAGCTCCCTCGGTCCAGATTAAAGACCAGAGAGGCTTTCTAGTTATTTCGGCAATATTCTGCCCACCAAATAAGAGAGGGCAAAAAGTCATCAAATAGGAACATTTTACTAGATTCTTCTACTTACTCGGTACCCGCTTCTTAGCAGCTGGTGACTACAACGCGAAACACTTCCAATCGGGTTCCAGATTGGTTACCACTAGAGGTCGAGAACTATACAAGGCAATCGAAATGAACTCCAACACTTATCCACAGGTGAACCAACCTACTGGCCTACGGATATACTAAAGATCCCGGACGTTCTGGACTTCTGCGTCATCAAAAGCATATCGGAGTTATACGCCGAAATCAAACCCAGTTTCAATCTCTCATCCGATAACTCGCCTTTGCTGGTAACTATAAGCACCCAAATTATATTAAAAGAAAAAACTCCTTTGCTACATAACAACCAGACTTATTCGATGATCTTCAGGAAAATTCTAGAAGATAAATTATCATTAACAATTAGACTGAAAACGTCAAAAGACTTGAACGACGCTGTCGACTATCTAACAAGATCGATTCAAAATGCGGCATGGTCTGCTACTTCAAACTACTCAAGCAAAGCAACAGCTAACGACAAATATCCCATGAAAATAGTGAAAACGATAGCTGAAAAGCGGAAAATTAGAAAAAACTGGCAAAATACCCAAGACGTGAATATCAAAAACGAACTAAACAACATAACAAAAAAACTTAAAAATATGTATGTTGAAGAACTTCAAAAATTAGACTGCTAGTAACTATCTTGAAAGTCTCTTTCCTACAAAGGCCACTGATTATTCGCTCTGGAAGGCCACACAACGGATTAAGCGACTACAGGAATCTATTCCTCCTACTCGAAAATCTGACACAACATGGGCGAGAAATAGTAAAGAAAAGTCAGATATTTTTGCTGAGCATCTTACTGATGTCTTCCAGCCCTACTCAAGAGAAATAAGTACGGAAGTAGAGCAACAAATTTGCAATTTCTTAAACACACCCTTCCAAAAGACTATTCAAATTAAAGCAGTCACAGTTAAAGAAGTTCCATTAGGCATTCAGCAAACTACAAAACCTAAAAAAGCGCTAGGACATGACCTCATAATCGGAACGCTAGTTAAGCACCTACCACCAAAAGTAGTAAGACTGATCGCATAACGGAATGTTACGAATTAATTATTTTCATTGGCTGTGGATGGTGGCTCAAATTGTTCTGATCTTTAAACCAGGTAAACCACACTTTCACTTGCCAAGTTCTTGGGAGATATTTCGGAGCGCAACGGAACAAAGTGTTTTGACAAACGCAACCACGGCGAATCTCGAATTACATTACATTTTAGCTCGGAAAGGAGTACAATGTTTTTGTATTTTAATATATTATGCAAAGATATTTCGATGCCAAAATTTAAAAATTAAATATTTTTGTGGTTGATTTCTCTTCTTATTTCTAAAAGTATTTTTGATTTTGATAATAAATTTTCTTTTCTCTTTTCATAATATGTATGTTAAATAATAGAAAAATGATTAGAATACAATAGACCGACCAACATAGGGGTCGTTTATAAAGAATGTCCTTGCCTTGGAAGGGAGGAAAGGGTCACGAAATGTGACCAAATGTGACAAGGGGAGGAGTTTGCCAAATATGACAAGGGGAGAAGATAGCCAAATGTGACGTCCGTATAAATATTTCATTTTTGAGATTTGCAAAAAAATTGTGTTTGAGTATTTTTTCTTATAATTTTCAAATTTTAAAATGCTATAATCCTTCTTAAGCTATTTGACAATTTATTAATATAAAAAATTTAAAAATTATAAATAAAATTCTAAAATTTTAATGTTTTTCTAAAATGAACGTGAAGTTCAATTTTATAAGTGAGGGGGGGTCCTTGATTTGTGACCATTGGACGTTCCGGAAAGGGAGCATAAAAATGGTGACCTCGGCGAAGTTCCGAAGCCTCTGCTAGTACTGTGAGCATATTATTTGTTTTACATTTGAAGTAGCTTGCTAGGCTGGCTTCAGATGTGCCTGTTACCCTATTTTATATTGTTAATGATGGCAATTCATTAACATAGGAGCAAAATGTACGTGCCTTCCAAAGCATAGAGACGGCATTGCAAAGTGAGCTCTACCCGTATTCGAACCGAGGCGCTTTACATTAGCAGTTAATAGGGCTAACACCCACCTCTTATTTTATTCTTATTAACATCGTTATGGATAATTTATTATAGAAAACCAAATTGGCAAATAATAAAGGATATCAACTTAGTACGGGTAAATTAAAATTCATATGCCACTGCAAGCCTTTCAAACAGAAGCAGCAAAATATAACATGACAATATCGGTAGAAAAACCAAAAAACCTTGTAATATCGAAATAACCAAGAAGATGTGAGCTCGCCGTTGACATTGAGCACAAGGCATCGAGAAAACAATGTCGTTTGTTTATCTGGAAATATAAATCATGAGTTGTGAAGACCTAATCAAGGAAATACGTAACCAGATCGTAAATGCTAGCACTGCATCGAATGCCATCTATAACAAAAAAGCTACTGCAAACAGCCAAAATAAAAACCCTACGCACAATAACGGCAAAATAACGACAAAATAACGGAAGGCATTACGAGCTTCAGAAACAGGCGAGCGACAAGAAGCAAAACTGAAAACCGTTCTAACACACTCGAGCAATGGGAAGCAAGACTGAAAACCGTTCGAGTACGCATTGCTCAAATCGGTTCGGCTGTAACGACCCGCCGGGCAATTTGGCCTAAAGCAGTTCCGATAAAGCAGCATCTCCGTTCGATCATCGAACCTTGTACCAGAAAAAACTACCCTTGAACTCCGGCAATTCGTAAAACTGCCCTGGGACTGCGGCAATTTTTACCCCGGTACAAGTCCCCCTCAGAACGCAAAACGGATATACTGTTTCTTCCCGAAGCAGAGACGCAACGGGAGGCTAGATTGGAAACCGTTCAGAAACACTTGAGCAACAGGAGGCAAAACTGAAACCCATTCAAGTACGCATTCTTCTAGCCTGTTCGTCTGAGACACTCGAGCAACGAGAAGAAAGACTTCCTGTTGAGAAGAAACCTCGGGCGAAGCCGGGTATCCTGCTAGTATGTTACTAAAACATCTAATAACAGAAAAAATTAATTCTTGAAAACTTATGAAAAACTTAATTTAATTCAATTTAAACTGATAATTTTAAAATTTTAATTTTATAATAATAATCTCAAAAATTACTAATTAAAAACAGCTAATGGGGGTTAAACTGGTTTATTTTTTTGTAATTTTGTTGGGATGTCTCCTAGAGAAGATACATTTTTTGTGTGTTGCTTTTGCCTGGCTTTTGATAAAATTTGATGGTGAGCGCTATAACAAACGCTCTAATTTTGTTTTAGGATGGCGCAAAAGGTTTTTTCTTGTTTCTTTATTTGGTGCGATATGTTGGATTTTTTGGGCCTATTTTGTCGTAATTGTTGATATAATAAATTTGTAATTGTAATAAAAGAATTCGGAATATATGTATGCATGTACAGTCAAACCGGTTTTTATGCGGTTTTTATATGTGAAATTGTTTATGTGCAATTTTTTTTATGCGATATATCAAAAAATTCCATTAATTGCGTAGTGTGATTAAAAATAAAATATATTGTTAAGGAATTCCTTTTATGCAATCCCTATCCCCCGCATAAAAACAGGTTTGAGTGTATTATTTATTTTAAGTGAATATGCATGAAATGTGTTAAATTTTTAATCCGAATTCAACCGTTAAGTTTTGTGTAAGACGTTTTGTTAAATAGATACCGGGTTCGCAAACAAGACAAATAAAATAAAAATTGAAAATTTTTTAACATTTTTTCTCTGAATCTAATTCAAAATGCGAAATCTGTTGATAAAGGATTATAATTTAGTTTGTAGATAAGCGAATGCTCTGAATGCTAAAAAATTGCTAATATTCCATATTAATACTAAAATTTTAATAATTTCGGTGCTATGGTCGTTTGAAAGCAAAAATTCAAAAAAATAGCCTCAGAAAGGGCTAGAAGAGATTGGACTTAGACAAAAATGTTATTTAATAATTTTTTATAGAAAAGTATCTTGTATCACCGCTTTAGAGATTCTTCATGGTCGTGAGATCACTTTGTATAATTTCCCAAAAATATCGTTTTTCCTAGGTTTCCAACCCAACAAGTTGGATCTATTTAACATACAAAATTTTTGAATTCCCCCCTATTATAGTAAAAGAATAAGCCATTGTAATCCTCAAATTATATATTTTTTACCGCAGCATACATCTAAAAAAATAATAAGTCAGGACCATCCCAGAACCGGAGTCAAATGGTTTATTTTATTAGTTTCATGATTTTTTGGGTAATTTGTTATTTATTTTGACAACAGCATCGACTATTGATGCTTTTTGGGAAGCATACCGTATTAGGAGTATCTGACACGATGCAATTTTTTGTTTAATACATTGTATCGTGTGAGATGTCATACGACTCAACACTCAAAAAAATCGGAGATTTACCGTGGTTGCGTTTGTCAAAGCCGACTCTTCGCTTCGGTCCCCTATGCTCCGGCCGCTCAGAGTAGTTTTGACAAACGCTTTACTAATTAAAAATATCCCCCTAGCAAATAGCAATACCCTAGTAACATAGCAAATTCCAACAAGTAATTGAAATTGGAATTATTTTCAAGCTATTGTGTCGGGGCTATTATGTCTTAAGGCTATTTTAGCACGGGCTATTATGTCTCAAGCTATTATGTCGGGAATGTTTTGTCGTAGGGCTATTTTAGCATGGGCTATTATGTCTCAGGCTATTATATGGGGGCTATTTTGTCGGGGTTCTTTTGACGGGATACCGTTTAAGATGAGGTCAAAGAAAAAAGAATAAATCACTAGCAGGTCAAATAAAAAAAAAACATAAACGATTCAACCACGAATTTTCTTTTTCAGTCCTGCACTAAAAAAATTTTCAATTTAGTAAAAAAATTTGAAAACAAAATTACAGATGGAAACGTTCGAGGTGCTATTCGCTTACTATTCTCAGATGATGTACTGGATCCCGATACTAAATAAACCTTTGATTATCTGCAGTATAAGCAGATCAAGTGTTGCATGCCATAAAGAAAACGCAATTTACCAATGCAATGTTTTAATAAACTAAAAACTACATAAGTTTAAAAAATATAATGTATCTCAAACTTTTTTCTCTTCTTAGATTTAATGAATCTGACTGACTCAGGAATGTGATGTAATTCATATAATTTTGACTGTATCAGGAAAGGAATCCGGTACATGATTCGAGGCGTATTCTTCTTCCAATCCGGATAGATTGCTATATGTGTCCAGATTTACGGATTTTCCGTCGATATTTTTCCTATCCGTGAGAATTTCACACGATGATGGAAAGAAACCAAATGGAGTGAAGGAGGATCTTTAGTGTGGGACGCGACGTGTGTAAATACTTTGGCTCCTAGTCACTTTATTCTACATCAATCAGCATTATCATAATAAAATAAACTGATGGCATTCAGTACGATGTGCATAATCTACGTTTAGTTAGATTGCTGTCTCATGAAGAAAAGGGGAAGTTCAGAGTGACTCCCGTACAAGGGTGCAAAATTTTGGGCAAAATGGTCAGTTCGGCAGCTACAAGAGCAGAAACTCTAATATTAAACAATGAAAGATTACTACAATTTTTCAGCTTTAGCTGTCGAGATCCTTGGGCCGTAGAGTAACGATGCAAAGGAATTGGTTGTTTGAATCGGTCGTCTAGTTATTGATGTATCAGGTGATAGACCCGCTAAGGGTTTTTAATGCATAGAATCAGTCTGTATTTCGAACGAGGTAATTTCGTTTTAGTGTTAGGGTCAATGCCTACACAAACTATTATAAACCTAGCCTAGCCTGGTGTTCTTGGCTCTGCGAAATATCGAGTCTGAAACCCACACCTCCTTCATCTGACTGGTCGTTGACCTTGGTCATGACTTTGGATTTTGGAATGTGCTCCCTTGGTTATTGCTTTCAAGCTAGTAGGGCTCGAAACATGTTCTCTCGTTTTCGCGTATGTTACGTTGGCGTCGGTCGTTTTTTTATTGAAAATGAAAATTTGTACAAATTACACAAAATTTTAGTCCAAGTTCGCGCTTGTTCCTCCTTTTGGATTGGTGGTCTTTGTGGGTGGCGGTGGTCTGTATTTTCTTTATTTTCCTGGTCCTTGGAGGAGGTCTGAAATAAATAGTGAAGGTCGGGAGTGTGGGAAGGTCTGTGAGGTTGGTTGTGGTTTAAGCAGAATCAGCTTGGGTCTCTTGTACCTCAGGAAATCCTCGAGCTGGTAGTTTCACAACTCGCGAATTAACGAATTTTCGGAGTAGTCCAGGCTGTCGTAGAACTTTATTGCCATGGCTCGGATAAAGTCCACGATGAACTCCGTGTTGGAGTCCTACAGCTTCGGACATTTGACGTACAATTTGGTTTTCATGGCACGTCGAAGAGCTAACTATTATAAACAAATTTTTATATTTCACTACATACGTAGTCCATTTAAAATAAGAATGCAGTAAAAAATTGTAGGAACGCTTTCGACGCGACTCGAAGGAAGATTCACACAGGAAAAAGTCAAAACATTAACGTCAACTTGAAAATTTGACTAAAACTATTACAATCATTGGTTATCCATTTCTGATGGAATATAACCACTTCTATTCTGGAAGTCCTCACACTCCGTTTTACGAGGTGGATGATTCCCCTGTTTTACTCTACCCAACAGGCGCCAATGGAATTCAAACTTGCGATTACTTATTCGTAGTTACTTAAGTTTTCCAACTTGCCACTTTACTAGTATTCTAAACCGGTGACAGTTAAGATTTCTGGATCGCGATTTGTACCATTTTGAAAGTGGTTTATGAAAGCTGAGGGTCTAATTAGCATATAAAAAATGAAAAATTGCGGACGGTACATAAATTTTGAAAAAAAACGGTTTTAAAAATAATTTGGAATGCAATTTTTCATTAGCTCTTTTGAACTGTAACCCCGCACAACGAAATCAAAATAAGTTGTGGCGACAGTAAAGATGCCATAATCTCGGTTTTACAACAAATTATGAAAGATGAGGTGTAATTGACAAATGAAAAATAAAATTTGAGGTGGGTCAACAAATTTCGGAAAAATTCACTTTTGTGTGAATCCTAGTCAGGAGGTAGTTGCGTTTATCAAATCCGCTTGTAGCGCCCGGAGCAGAGCACACTTACTTTACTTACTAAAACATCCCCAAGACGACCCAACTGGAAAAAGTGTGGAAGTTGACCCGACGGATGTCAGAAAGCGACTAACTCCTCCTAACACTGCTCTAGTTAACTCCGCCCTCCCAAGGGAGGAAGCAAGAGGTGTATAGTAATAGCCTCAGCCTACTTTCCGGGAGACGAGACCAAGGTACCACCAGAGGAAGTACAACGCCTCATAAGCTGGTGTCGAAAGGGAACAAACACCTACTTCTGGGCTGCGATGCAAACGCACACAACGAGATCTGGGGCAGCACAGACACCAATAACAGAGGTAAGGACTTACTTGAATATATTTGTTCTAACAATTTAGACATTATAAACAAAGATAAAAGCCCACCTTTATAAACGCGATTCGGCAAGAGGTAATCGACCTCACACTGGCCACTTCGTTTATAAGTCAAACCATAAAAACTGGAAAGTGATGGAGGCATCCTTCTGACACGCCTTATCACTTCGACACAGACACAAATGGAAATGGTGAAATGTAGAGCCGTAAAAGACGGACTGGGCTTTCAAGAGACACTAAGGACCGATTAGAGGCCTTCATGAATAGCCAACCGGAGGACCTGGAATCAGCCTCTAACCACATTAGTCAGTGCATAATGAACTCTTATGAGGTCAGCTGTCCACTGAAAAAGAAACATCTCTCGAGATGTACCTTGGTAGAATGCAGAACTTCGAGACTTAAAATCATAGCCAGAAAAGCATTCAATAAGGCCAAAAGGATAGGCCTATGGGAAGAATATACAAAAGCCCTAACAAGGTACAATATTGAATTGAGAAAATCAAAAGACAATCATGGATGCGCTTCTGCGAGGATAGATAAAACGGCCCGCAGCGCGCATTCGAAAGCTTTGTTAAAGATCACTCAAATACCATTGGACTCATAAAACAGCCCAATGGTGCTTACACCGATAGAATCAGTCTGTATTTCGAACGAGGTAATTTCGTTTTAGTGTTAGGGTCAATGCCTACACAAACTATTATAAACCTAGCCTAGCCTGGTGTTCTTGGCTCTGCGAAATATCGAGTCTGAGACCCACACCTCTTTCATCTGACTGGTCGTTGACCTGGGTCATGACTTTGGATTTTGGAATGTGCTCCCTTGGTTATAGCTTTTAAGCTAGTAAGGCTCGAAACATGTTCTCTGGTTTTCGCATATGTTACGCTGACGTCGGTCGTTTTTTTATTGAAAAATGAAAAATTTGTACAAATTACACAAAATTTTAGTTCAAGTCCGCGCTTGTTCCTCTATTTGGATTGGTGGTCTTTGTGGGTGGCGGTGGTTCGTATTTTCTTTATTTTCCTGGTCCTTGGAGGGAGGCCTGAAATAATTATGAAGGTCGGGAGTGTGGGAAGGTCTGTGAGGTGGGTTGTGGTTTAAGCAAAATTAGCTTGGGTCTCTTGTACCTCAGGAAATCCTCGAGCTGGTAGTTTTACAACTCGCCAATTAACGGGTTTTCGGAGGAGTCCAGGCTGTCGTAGAACTTTATTGCCATGGCTTGGATGAAGTCCACGATGGACTCCGTGTTGGAGTCCTGCAGCTTCGGACATTTGACGTACCATTTGGTTTTCATGGCACGTCGAAGGGCTAACTATTATGAACAAATTTTTATATTTTACTATATAGTCTATTTAAAATAAGAATGCAGTAAAAAATTGTAGGAACGCTTTCGACGCGACTTGAAGGAAGATTCACACAGGAAAAAGTCAAAACATTAATGTCAACTTGAAAATTTGACTAAAACTATTACAATCACTGGTTATCCATTCCTGATGGAATATAACCACTTCTATTCTGGAAGTCCTCACTCCGTTTTACGAGGTGGATGATTCCCCTGTTTTACTCTACCCAACAGGCGCTGTTTTGAAAAAAATTTTGAAAAAAAAACGGTTTTAAAAATTAATTTGGAATGCAATTTTTTCATTGGCTTTTTTGAATTGTAACCCCGCCCAGCAAAATTAAAATAAGTTGTGGCGACAGTACAGATGCCATAATCTCGGTTTTTACAACAAATTATGAAAGATGGGGGTGTAATTAACAAATGAAAAAATCAAATTTGATAGTTGCGTTTATCAAAACCGCTTGTAGCCCCCGGAGCAGAACGCACTTACTTTACTTACTAAAAACATCCCCCAAGACGACCCAACTAGAAAAAGTGTGGAAGTTGACCAGACGGATGTCAGAGAGCGACTAACTCCCTCCTAACACTGCTCTAGTTAACCCCTCTCTTGTCCTTGTTCGTGTCTTATTGGCACTGTGGAGTACCGGGGCTATGCCTCATACCTCCTTCATCGGGTCGGACGTTAGTCCTGGGGGATTATAGAAAGGCGTGAGCCGATCGGACAGGTCCGGAAGGTGTGCGAACATCACAGCATCACGCATTCCGGACCAAGGAAACAGGTCGTCGGTCGCAGTACAGTATCTAACTCGCAGCAAAGCAACAGCGCAACGACGTCAGCGAAAGTAGATCACAAACAACCGGAGTGGACCTACATACATTGTTAACGCGGAATCCGAACTGCGGCATACCGAAGCTCAGCTACCGTACACTGGGTCTCCTGCTTTACGTGGCACCCCATCTACCACGGAACAACGACAAAATTGACCGATCGACTCGAGATTCGAACCCAAGTTTTCCAGACGTGAGCCACAAATTCGAGCGACCAGACCAACTCCGTGTTCAGTTAACTCAGCCCTATGGTTGATTTGTGCATATCAAAGCACACGCACCGTTAATACAATGCATAAATTATTGCGTAATATTGCGCAATAATACATTTACATGCATTTTTTGTGGGAAAATTGTAATTTTCAAAATGAAATTGTAGCCTTATTACAACTCCGACAAGATTGATCCTCACCTTAAAGAGCTTGTATTTTTCTGTTCTCTCGTTTGGTAAAGCCATTTCTATAGGAAAAATGGCGTATTTTCGATTTCGAAAATCTTAACTCTCACGTTTTAAACCTATTAAGGGAAGCCTAAAGAGAACTAAACGAAAGTCATTAACGAAAGTTACCAACGTCATTAACGAAAGTTACCAACGTCATTAACGAAAGTTACCAACGACATCGCCAAAGATATGGATAACTCGAACATCACAATCCTGACGCTCCTTGACTATAGCAAGGCATTTGACGTAATCAACCATGATCTACTCATCGCTAAATTGTCCTACTATGGGTGTAGTTCTTCAGCGTTAAAACTTCTCCAGAACTATTTCAACAATCGAACGCAAGTAACATCATTCCAGGGTTCTCGATCTAAGGAACTTAGCCCTACACGTGGTGTTCCACAAGGTAGTTTGCTTGGACCTTTATTATTTTCCATCTTTACTGCAGACCTTCCACATTGTCTTCCTGCCTCGTGTCGCTTACATTTATATGCCGACGACACTCAACTCTATATCTCTGGCCCGCCTTCGAGGATAAACGATACAATCGTCAACATGAACACTGCCTTACAACACGTGCAGTGTTGGTCAAATAATAACGGCTTGATCCTGAACCCACTGAAAACTGTATGCATGTGTATAGGAAGTCCTTACAATTGCGAAATTGCTTCAAAAGCTCGTAAGGTGAACATCATGCTCAACGGCAACGTAATCGAGCTCTGCAACAAGGCCAAGAATTTAGGCCTTATATTTGATAACCACCTCACGTTTAACGACCATGTTAATAAAATCATAAGTGTCGGCTACTTCAAACTTAAATCCCTTTTCAGATTTAAGGAATTCCTTTCCCCAGACATGAAATGGTATTTGATTCAAAGTCTCGTCCTCTGCCACGTCGATTATTGCATGACGGTTTATTACGGGTTTCTGAAGGAACACGCAAGACAGAAACTTCAAGTTTTTCAAAACGCCTGCCTTCGGTTTTCTTATAACTGGGCTTACAGAGCTCATATTACACCACTCTACTGCGAATTAAATATTACGAAAATTGAGGCTCGATTTGAACTTCGGTTTGCTACACAGTTGTTCGCAATCTTGAATTCAAAACGCCCGAAGTACCTCGGCAGTACCCTAGTTCGTAGATCCGATTGCCATGGTCTCAACCTTAGAAACGCCCGATGTCTAGTAGTTCCGGCACATCGTACGACGAAGTACAAAGGTTCTTTTGAATACCTGGCTTCTCTCTTTTTCGAAAAGTTTAGTGACCTTTTTGCACTACATCACGCTGCTTCCACCTTTAAGGCCAAGCTTAAAGACCGAATTCTGGAATCCCAGCGATTCGAAAACTAGGTACATGTTGAAAACCAGCTCTGCTGAACTTGTACCCTTTGATGTACTATATTTTTTATAAAGTCTTCAATAAATATTATTATTATTATTATTAACTTAAATTTTAGTATTTAACTTTTAAAAAACCTACAAAATGCCTGATTTACAATAAAATCGGAAAAATTATAATTTTTATTTCGTTAAAATTGGATTTGTGAAATGACAATTGCAAGTGAAATTTCAGCAGTGAAAACTTGTACTATAAATGTTAACTAAGCACATTGCAAAATTATATTTTCAGTACTTATTTTTATTGCATTCTTATTTCAAATGGACTATAGGTAGTTATGTTATAATTATTAATTTATGTCACTGCTATTATGGTTATTTTTGAATAAATATGTTTTTGTAAATTGCAATAACAACAAAACTAAGGTTGATTAATCGAAATTTTGATTTGCGATTTTATCTACCTACGCTTAATTATTTTAATTAAACTTTATTATCTTCTATAATATTATTTAAACAAATAAATTTAAAGAAGATGATCAGAATATAGAAAATATAAAATCTTATAAAAAAATGTTTTCTGATATAAATATATAATACTTAAGTAAAGTAATAAAAGCAGTAAAAATCAAAAGCGATTAGTGCAACAGGGGGGGGGGGTATATTTCTTAAATATAGCAAAAGTCATATATAATTTTAAAAATTTTAAAAATCGGACTTACAAATGAATTGAACAATTCTTGTTTAACTCTTGTTTAAATTCATTTCACATAAAATATATAATAATTTTTTGATCAAACCGCGATGCAGCTTTAAATGAAGTGTTGCGTGTTATCGGAAACTTTGATATTTTTTATTAGTAGTATTTTTTACTGAAAATTTATGGTCCATTATTAATTAGGCGGATTAATAAAAATTTTAATTTTTGTTAGGTGTTAGATAAGCCAGGAAAACTAGTTTTTATTTTACGCAATAAATTTAAGTAATTTTATACCATACTTTAATTTTAATGGAAAAAAACTTGTTTAAAAATTTAACGATACTAAGTTTTTATTATTTACACGGATTTAAACTCGCTAGAGTAATTTTTTTGAATATTTTGATGAAACTTTAAGTTCTCTTTCGGTCATCCATAATACTTACCAAATTACTTAAATTTGGCAGCCAGAGGGCGCGAATTAAAAACCGAAGGTTTTTTCTTTAAAGCTGCTCGAAACCAAATAGCGAATTCCGCTCAAAAACTTAAAAAATAGTTCTGTTAAAAATTTTATAAAAATCATGATGCACCCTAAATATAGAAACTATATTGTGTGCAGATATTTAACATTTAAAAAAATTTAAACTATTAGGGGGTTTGAATTGAGTATATTGATAAAACAAAATTAAGAAATAATTTAAATAATAAACAGTTTAGTAAACAACATAAACGGCAAAAAATAAGGTATATAAAATATAAAAATACAAAAAATATAAAATATAAAAATGCATAAAATGGCTTGCAAATGTAACAAGGTAATGTTAAAAATAATTAATACAAAAAATTAATAGGGCATGCACGTTTAGAATATATAAAACAATAATGGCAAAAAAATGATTGACAAATAAGAACAGTATACACAGCTAAAAATAATTTTAGGTTATTAGTATATAATTATAATAATATATAACGGAGCTATCGAAGAAGTTCACAATATAGATTCATCCTGTATATTACTCATATAATTAATATCTTGAAAAATAACTAAATGACAGGTTATTAATATATTACGTACCCGGTTATTGTAGGGTCAACACTCTATCTCTATTGGTTATGACAACGGTCCTATCTCCTAGCTTGGTTTCTCTAAATGAATGATGACATGACTATGATTTTGCAAAATTATTTCAAATCTATTGAATGTTGTTTTTAGTGAAAGACATGAATACCAACAATGTTATTATAAACTTGACAAGTATTTCAGGGTTAAGTTTATTTTGCAAAATAAAAATTGCTAAATGTCTGAAAGTACTGAAGGTCATTATTGTTATGAATTGTGTAAAACATGATTTATTAAGTTAATACCTACTATATTTAATAAAGTGTAACCTTCGCTGCTTAGATTAATTATGTTTAAAGTAGAAGTTTAGATTTCCAAAATTATTACAAAATACGGAAAACATTGGCGCGCAAATTCATATAACCTAATTTTATTTTATTTCTCAATATAAAGCTTTTATCTTAACCTAGAATTTTTAAAACTCACATATTACTCTACACCGAAGCTTAGGGAATTTTTAATTTTTCCAATTAATTATTTATTCTAAACTAACCTAAAATAATATAGAAAAATATTTTAAATTAAAACTTTAAATACTTAAAAAAAAATTTTTTCTCTACGAATTTTATTCCCCTACGTGGGGTTGCCTAAAAATATTGAAATAATTCGCTAGACGAGTCGGAAATATTGGGTTCAATAGCTGATTTCGTAGAATTTCTTAGTAGTTCAATTGTGCTAAGTTTCTCGACAAAAATTTTGCTTTTGAGATTTTCAATAAGTAAGTTCAATAAGAGGCATTTACCCAAAAAATGTAAAAAAGCCAAACTGGTTTTAATATAATAGGCATGGATGCCTCCTAGACGATGTGGAGAAGTTAGTAAGTAAATACCAAGCGAAATAAACTAAGGCTTGCGGCCCGGCCAAAAACCAGTTTGGCTACCGCAAAGGTAAAAGCAGTTGAAAAAATAGTTCAGCTGCCGTAGACTGTTTGGTTTTAGGATGATTTGGATGATCTTACAATGTGATTGGTTGAAATTTATATAAATTTACACTGCTGAAATTTATAAGATTAGCTGCACGAGCATAAATTTTGACATTTGTTTGTATCAAATAAAGAAACTGTAGCTGTAGCCAAAATGGTTTTGGGGACGGGTAATAAACTTGAACTCCAATTTTGACCATTTGTAAAGTGGATTATGAAAGACGAGGAGCTTATAAAAAAAATAAAATTTGAGGTCGGTACACAAATTTTGAAAAAAAACGGCTTTCGGAAAAAAAAGGAGCATTGGCTTCTTTCAACTGTAACTCCACCCATCGACAATTAAAATATGTTTTTAGCACTAATTGTAAATCAGTTCTTTTATGTATATATTTTGGGCTTCCTTTTGCAAGGTACAACTTATGTCGTTTTACCCGTTCCCCTGAGAGGGTCTTCTTCTAAGAGGGTAATCCAGTATTTAATACCTTTAAAATGTTACTTTCACCTTATGAGAGAACCACCGTCTTTACGTGCTTTCCGATGCACGGAGACGGCATCGCAAAATGAGCTTCTACCCGGATTCGAACCCGGACGCCTTATATTAGCAGTTGATTGCGCTAACATCTAGGCCAATGATCGTCTCAGTTTTTTTTATATTTTAAATATATTAAAAACCAAAAAAAATTGTAAACCCCACTCCGAGCAAAAATGCAAGGTAGCGTATATTTTTAAAGTGAATTTGAAATTTGTTGAAGTTGCGTTTGGCAAAACAGCTTGGAACGGCCGGAGCGAAGACTTGGGACCAAAGTGCAGGCTGCGAAAAGTTACTAACTAAAAATATCTCTCTAGACCGGTCCTACTCGGCGAAGAGTAGATGAGGATCTGACAGATAGTAGGGAGCGACTAGTAGCTCCTCTCGATAAATGATGAACTTCTTGGCTTTACGGAGCACTGAGGCGCAGCCCCATATCTCCTTCGTCTGATGTTGGATAACTGGCGGTAGATTTTGGAGGCAACTGCTTCCTAATTGAGCACTAAGTTGGATCTGGTTGGTACGTGTGGACCTGATGGGAATACTTTTCTTGTTCAGTAAATGATTCCCTTTTCACTTGCCGGATGGTGTAAAGTTGTGACGGATGCGCAATTTGAATTGTGCTGCTCCTTGCTCGCGAATGGTTGGAGCCTGGTTATCTTCGGCTTGATCGGTCCTGCAAAAAGCGGGCCACAGTTACGGGTCGGGCAGCTTGACGATGTCCTTCGGTCTCGGATTCTTTGTATTTTCGTCTAGTTGGTACTGTCCCAGTTATTGTATTAGGGGTTGTCTAAAAACGATGTTTTAACATAGATTTCGGTGGCCAACTTACGTATGTACTCTTCGATGGTTTCTATTTTGGCATTGGTATGTAACTTCCTATTGGTTACGTAGTAGAGCGAGTTTAAGCAAGCTCAGAGGCATTTGTTCTAGATTACTTGAACATAGTGCGGATGAACGCGGTACCCTAGACGCATGCGGCGTAGGTAATCGTGGGCCTGATGATGGCTTTAAATATCTGGAGCTTGTTGGCGGTTGACATCAGGCTTTTGCGGTTTACCATGCTTTTGCGGTTACCTTTTGCACGGTTAGTGACGGTGGTCAGTTGAGGGTGATTCCTAGGTATTTGGCATTGTCCTGCCAGGGGATTTGCCCTTCAAACATTCAGATGGCTGATTTTTGAGATTTTCCTCGCTTTCTGAACATGGTGGCGGTGCTGTTGCTCTCTCGAGTTGACGCCGATGCGCCAGGTTTCGAACCATGCCTATAGATCGTTGACAGTTTCTTGAAGGCGAACTTGGCAATGATGGGGTTGAATGACGACGTGTAGACTACGGTGTCGTCTGCGTAGAGCGCGATTTTGGTCCGTGAGTCAGTTGGAGTGGTAATGTCGCTCACGAAGATTTTAATCAGCGTTGGAGAGAGGATGGCGGTGATGCCATTTTCAGTAAAACGGGTGCCTTTAATGATGATTCTGAAGCGTCGGTTTTCCAGGAAAGAGGTCACTAGTTGGACGAGGAGGAGTGGATGTTTGCCTGAAACATTAAAAAAATACCTTTGTGCCAAACTTTATCGAACGCCTTTGATACGTCTAGCAGTACAATGCTGGTAAATTCTTTCTTGTTGAAACCGGTGGATATGTGTTCGAATAGGCGGAGGGCTTGATGTACCGTAATGTGGCCTTCGTAGAATTCGAATTTCTCGTCCTGTAGTACGTCGAAGATGGCTTGCTTGTGTCAGGTAAAAAATTATCTTTTCCAGCAGTTTACCCAGGGTGGATAGATGGGCTGATTGGTCGGTTCTCCTTGGTTGCATGTGTCGAACCACCTACACCGCACGGACTGATAATAAATTGCGGTCCCTGAAGCCTTCCGTGTTGTAAGTTTTGAATTTCTTTTATTTTTAATTTTTGGAATTTGTCAGTGACCAGTAAGAATATCGTGGACAGAACATCGTACAAATAAATCCGTGTTAGAACAGCTCGACACCAGATGCCACTTGCTTAGAGACGTCAATCGTATGTACCTCCGATATCTTGGGCACATATCCCGGAAAAACGGCACGATGGAGAACTTAATCGTGGAGGGCAAAATCGAGGGGAAACGACCAAGAGGAAGATCACCAAAAAAGATGGGTCGACCAGACGAAAGAACTTATAAATCGTGGGTTACATGAAACAATCCGTCTGGCGTCTGACCGAGACGCATGGAAAAACACCATAAACGGCATCACTGTGTGAAGACATCGTATACGTCACCAAACCCTCTTTAGGGTAAAAGGACCGAGGAGAAGGTCAGTGACCATTCACGCGCATGAATGGATTTTGTAAATACACCACTGCATGGATTTTATATAAGAATTGATAGAAGTCGTTAAAACGCAAACCAAAGCAACAGATATACAGACATACACACGTATACAGAGTGAAATCCTTCGTAATGGAAAGATTAAGAATGAAGCCAATAGCCCATAAAACTAACCATAGTTACCCATGCAATTGAGATCAGTTTCCTTATCCAGAGTATGACAGGTTTCAAAATCCGCTAGTGACCAAAAGATCAAGCTAGAGAAGATTGTAGATCTATTCTTGCCTAGAAGGAAGACTTCTCGATGAAAAATTTTCGATTGAAAACTACAAAGTGACACTCTTGCGGAGATTATTGGGACAGCTGAAATCGCTGGAAATGGTCAAACTACACTGTAGCTCCAATGAACGAGGCAGCAATGACAGTGCTAAACGGAAGCTAAAAAAATCTAAAAACTTCGCAAAGGTGATAACAGAGGGAATTGTAATTAAAAAAAAAACTGGTACTTTCTGTCCTACACGAGGGGTTGACCCCGTGGTATATTTGGTGTACATAATTTTGTAAATGATTTGCATTTTTTTTTGCAAATTTCTGCAATTGTTTCAAAATTTCTGCAAATGTTTGCAAAATTTGCAAATTTCCTACTACTAAAAATCCTACTACTGCTATTGTCCCCGAATACCGAATGTTCTCTTTGCTCAAGCGGAGTTTAACTTGATCAAAACTACAATACTTTGGCAAATCGTTATTCACTTTTTGTTGGTAATGATCCGGTTGTAAGCAAGAAAGTGACACATAACTAAAGATGACATCTTGAAACATATTTATTGTACCATGAAGATTGTGATTGTGTTGAAGTGGTAGCTTCTGGTGGAATCTGACCATAGGTGCTATTTTAAATGAGGTGTTTCCGAGAGTATTTTATTTAAATTATGGGATCCTTGAATGTGGCCCGAAGACGTTACGGTTCGAAAGTTCCAAAACTTCCATAAAGATTATTATTATTACTTTGATCTGGCAATATTTTCAAATAATGGATTTTTCTTATTCCTTTTCTAATTTTTTAGTTCGGCTCTCTGACGAACATCAACTTATGGATTTTCGGTTAAGACGTCGAGTTTTTTTTTATTATAAAGCTTCAAATACAAATTTTGAAAATTAGAATTAGACAAACTTACGTTTTCATAAATTTTTTGATAAACTTAGATAATAGAAGTACATATATTATTTGTAAAAAAAACTAATTTTTTTAAATTAAATTTATTTCTAAAATATAAATTAAGAAGGTTGTGTAAGCAGTGGATTAATGTGATTGCTGGTTGAAGTTCAGAGCGGAAATTCCGGATTCGAATAACGGATTTCACGGAATTTTTTAGCTTGGCCCTCCTGCAAACATCGATACGCTGATGTCAATTAAAAAAAGATTATGTAAATATGCAATAAAAACGTTCATTTACACATTACACAATAAATTAATTAACTACAATTAAAAACAGCCGCAAAGGTGAGTGAAACAAGTTAAATATTAAAAAACTTCCATTTATTTTTTACAAACTATCTAAAATTTCACCAAGTTTATTTAATGAATATTACAAAACCAGAATTATGAAAAAATGCAGAATCGCAGTTCACATGATTTGTTGTTTGGTTTAAATGGAAAGTTATATATTTCCGTTATTATGAGAAAAAATAACCCCTCCCACTTAGATTTGAAAAATTAGGAGCTTTTCAGTGACTAATTTTTCTGATTATATCCAAATTGTTTTTGTTTTTGAGTTCTTATTTTTTGTGAAAAAGTTTTCGTTTTGATATTTTGGGTTTAAAACTGAATGTAAATTTTAGGCATAATCAGATGATCAAATAAACTAAAATTGTTCAAAAATTAGTTTTTTTAAAATGTTCACTTTGAATTCTTTAAAATGTTCAATTAAGTTCACTTTGAATTTTACCGAAATCACTCGGATCCAAATTGGAAATTTCTTAGAGTTTTACTTTGAAATTGTCACTTGTTTCTTTTACTCTTGAGATTTTTAAGAATTTTGAAAGATTTTAAAATTTTGTTTTGATTTTTTAAGCATAATTTTTAACCATTTAATGTTTTGTCACCCAGTACTGAACCACTGAAGATTATACCCCCCAGACTCCCAGTTTATACTATTTATTTTTTCAGTGACGAATTGAAAATTTCAGCATATGACCGTTGCTATGATGACATGAAATTTCAGTCATGTTATGTCACAATGACAATCGGGGAAAGGGGGGATTTTAATAACTTTAGCAACAAGCTTTTCAGCAAGCGACAGTACATAAGTCAGAATTAAATCTACGCCTTTTCGAATTAGCTTAAAGTGTGAATATTAATCATGGCCAATGGGCATGTCAAACTTGCTCAGACCCTTCCCCTAAACCGAAAAATATTTGAAAACCGTAAGAATCCCCCCATCTCAAAAAAAGTGTTATTTCTATATTTATTAATCTTAATCTGATAGTTAAATCAATCAAGTTACCCACCAATCAATTTGCACATCAATCGAATTCCACCCTATGCCGGTCAAGGCGGTCGATAAGTCACCCCTGATCTACCAGTGTATTATAATGTATTATTAAACTCTAAATTTGTAACCTAAAATGTAAATGTGTGCTGGACGCAATAATTTAATAAAATTTAAGTGCGGCCTCAAGGCCGCACAACCTTAGCAATCTAATTGTTAGGCCAAGCGGTTAGCAGTAAAAATGAATAAAATTCTACCAAAAATCCGAGCAAAGCTTTTTATGGTTTTAAAGTATTTATTGCGTCAATACTGTAGGATTAAACTTAAGGGTAGGCTACATGAGTTCTCCATCTTTTTAACATTGATGCTATACTTAGAAATTTAAAAAAATTGCAGATGCTTTTCTAAATAACTTCAAAAATGCTACCTCTGTACATCGCAGTGATATCTTAAGAGGTTGTTAAAATGTCTAAAAACAATAAAACACACCCATTATTTTTATACTTCATTTTTAACCCCTTTAAACCTTGCAGTTTATGTTTTACTAAGTTTTTCTAAAAATCACTTAATACTAAAATCTATAAATTTTCAAATATATAATTATTATAATTTGTGTGACGAGGGGGGGGGGGTTGATATGTACTATGGTTTCTATGCATTTATTTTTTATTAAAAGTGAGTAAAACGATTCGTTATCCTAAATTTAACAAGTCAAATTTAAGTAATAAATTTCAAAAATTTGAACTAGAAAATATGATTTTAAAACCGGGGACCTTTAGAGTGCCCTAAAATTGAAAGACAAAATAATAAAGGTTTACAAATTATGCAGAAACTTTGTGTTACTGCAGTAATTTTTGCGAGCAAGAAGATGAATACTGGGGTATACTTTGTAGGGGAACGGCCCAGTTCGACGCAACCGTTTTGTCGCCGCCGTTTTTCCGAAATCGTTTCGACGCAGACCCGATTTGGCGCCAGCACGGTTTTACGTAGACCCGATTATAAACAGAAAAGAATACACAGAGTATACCCAAAAAACTTAATTATTTAAATTTATTACTAATTAAAATGGCTAGAGTTAAGATTCCCGAACTTAAAATTACATTTTTTCCTGTAGAAATGACTTCACCAAACAAAAGAAGGCTATTTTAGAAGTCTTTTAAGATAAGGATAAATTTTGTGGGTCCTTTAATAAACTCACAGTTTAAATTTAAAAATAACCAATTTAGTTTATCTGTAAGTGTAATAGCATGCCAAATATGGAATACATTCTCTCACCAATTCGTGCGCTGTAGGTGGGTCGAAAGTCACAAGTGGTAGGGAGCTACTAGTCGCTCTCTGATATCTGTCGTATCAACATTAACACTTCGTCGAGTTTGATCGTTCTAGGGGGATATTGTTAATGACTAAAGCGCTTGTACTAGCGGCTTGGAGCGACCGGAGCGTAGCGGAGGCTGCGGAATGTCGGATTTGACAAGCGCAACTACGCCAAATCTCGAATTCATCCTAAAAGTGTATTTTTTTTTTAATTTGTGATCCGACCATAAATTTTATATTTTTATCTGTTAATAGACCCGCATCTTTCATAATTCGCTTTACAATTGTAGATTCTAATCTGAGCCGGACAAATGGGGCTTGCGCCAAACTGAACCACACCCTACTTTATTCTCCCCCCTCTTCTGCCCCCGTTGCTATTTTGCATTCTATGTTGTTTTAAAAAGTTTTCCTATTAATCGCTTAATACACAGAGCGCTAAGTTCGTAAATAATTCAATTTCAAATTGAGTATGGCTAAGGGATGACATTTTGAACGAAAAAAAATGTTATACGATACTATGATAAATGGCATAAAACAGCGTCCGTATATTTTAAAATACACATAATATACCTATTATTCTAGAAATAATTAATTAAAAACAAGAAAAAATTTTAAAGAGAAGTATTATATTATAAAATTGAAAAAGTCAGTAAGTACAAATTTTTATTATTATAATAACTAATAAAAATTATATGTAAGCAGTACATACTTTGCTATGGTTTGGTATTTTCAAAATTTGAATATTACTAAAAATATAAAAAGGAGGAAGATTTCTAAAAGTGAAGTAAGTTAAATTAAAGAACCAAGAAGATAAAGAACAATTAAGATTATGAAAATAAAAAAAGAAGAACTAGAATTCACTAATTTTAAATTTGAAAATTAAAAAATATAATTACGCAAATATTTGAAAAAAACATTGCAATATATTATATTTAAAAAAATGTTGTTGAGACACTGCCTACCTTGCCAATAAGCTGCCACTGGTTATCTTTGTCCATTTGTATTTTCTTTACATTCCCGTAGCCAAGGGGGAGCACCTGAAAGCACGTGCCCCCTCCCCGAAATGTTAAAAAAAATTTAAGTAAAAAATTTGAATTTCGAAAATAAAATAGGTATATTTTAAAATTTGAAAAATATTTTTCAAAATAAAATATATTTACTAATAGTAATTTCTAAATTATTTATTAAGTTATTGATTATTTGTGAAGCTGATATTAGTTTTGAAATTGCAATCTCAAAACGAAGTCTTGGCATAACATTGTACCACTACATATGTATGCCGTGCCTACGTACAAGTACAAGTGTACAAGTATGTTACATACCTGGTAAAAATATGGACGTACCTAGTACGAACATACTTCATTTCTTCGAAGATATTTGCAAAACGAATTGCAATTTTTAAATTGTTAATTAAGTTATTATTGACTATTTGTGAAGTATGTACGTATCTTGAACAAGTGTACAAGTGTGTACCTGGTAAAAGTGTGGACGTACCTAGTACAAACGAATAAATTTTTTCTGTAAATATAAATAATAACATAAATATTTAAAAATAAATAACAAAGCAATGTTAAAAAAAAAACATTAACAAAAACATTTAAAATTGATTTTAAAAATTTTTTTCTGTCGCCTCCTTTCGGCTTTCTCGGAATATCTAAGTAATTTTGATATTTTGAATTTAATATTTTTTGTTGTAACTTGTTTGAAAATTTGTATTGTAGCACCTAAAACAAGAATAACGTTAAATTTAATACAAAATTATTTTAATGAAATTATTTTAATGTATTTTAATGAAATTCAATACAAGACTGGCAACTTCTCCTCACTAAATTGATCCATTTTCATTGTGCGTGTTGTTTGTATTGATTTGAACAGGTGAAAATATAAGCACGCCTTTGTTAATTTTAGAAAATTGAATTAGAATAATTACATATTACTAATGAGCGTAAAAATTAACATAATTTTGGTACGTTATTGATGGAATTGCGTAGGATTGCAAAAATCAAAAATCGGCAGGAACTGGATGCGATCCCAGTACCCTTCGCATATATTTTTATTTTTTTTGCAATCCTACGCAATTCCATTAACAACGTACCAAAGTTATGTTAATTTTTATACAGCTTATCAATAATATATAATTATTCAAATTAAATTTTCTCGAAATTGACAAAGAGGTGTGCCCTTATACTTGCACCTGTTGAATTCCAATGCAAGACCTACACGCACAATGAAAATGAATCAATTCAGTGAGGGGAAGTTGGCGGTCTCCCATTGTAGTAAAATGCGGGCCGCCAAAACGACGCGAAGGAATTCGGCAAAGGCAAACTCGGCGCCAGGCCAACACGGCACCCACAAACTAGGTGCGAGGCCAACTCGGCGCCAAGCCCCAAGTTAGTTTTATTTTTTTTTTTATATATTTAGAGAGTTGATATCAAATAGGTAAATTCTGCGTAAAAAGGTAGTTAAGCCCACGCCGTGTTGAACCGGTGCGGTGTTGAGCCGGCACCAAGTTGGTGATACCGAGTTGTATCGGACTGAAAATAAACAATTTTTGTTAAAATTTTTTTTTAATAAATTGCTTTAGAAAATTTTGAAATTTGCAGTTGGGTTTCTCGAACTGAATTTCCTGAATCCGTTAAAAGCTTATAGAGCAGTTATTTTGATTCTGGAAAGAGATCTGCATTTGAATTTAATTTAATTTTTTTTAAATGATGTCATAATCAAACTTTTCTTATAATCATCGTCATCTTATTAATTTAGAATCTGGTGCTTTTAGGCTAAAAAGCTACCTGAGAGAACAATGGTTATACCGCAAAATAATCCAAAATAAAATTTCTTGCACCTCAGGGTCGTAGGATTTTCCTTTTACATCCAACTAGTCTATCAGACAGCGGTGTGACCAATACTCATTTGCACCCATTTAAAATTTAAGTTCCTCTTAAATATTATTCTAACCAATAAATAAACGAAATTCCACGGGAATTCCATAACCAGCAGTATAGCGCGAAGCATACACGAGTCGACTACGAAGCGTAAGCTCGTGGTTCGAACCCTGTTCGCGTTAGATACACTGCTGCGATAAAAAATTCCAATATCGATCTGTGGACTATGGGGAAGGCAACGAGAAACCACCCCATGAATTATAATACTCCTTGGTAAATTCATCTTGGCTTGGGCCAAGTTGAATCGCCAACATCCGGTGGACCGGATATGGCACATAAAAGAAGAAGAATTTCACGGTAGTATCCACTATCAATCTCTGTGCCAAATTCACTAACTAAATAAAATAGTCTTTTGCTCAAGTACATTTTTACCACTCTCCAGAATCTGATGCCAGTAGGCTCAGTTTGAAGGTGAAGCGGTAGGTGGTCCAATAATTTTTTAGCATTGTAAAAAGGTGAGCTCAGATGTAGGAATTGGTAGTGTATATTGAAGTCACGAGATTCTTTTATGACTTGAAAAACTCCTGTGGTTAAATTTTTTCCTTTTTGAGTTTATGCTGACCAAGAAGAAATTTTTCCTGACGGTTTTCTATATGGTGATAATGCCCAAGAATTTTTTCTATTCCGCTATAATTCTGTCTCAAATTTTACTCACTAAATCCTAAGGTCTTTCTGGTATGTTGGCTACCACTCCGTAATCTCATGCCTCGCTCAGAGAAAAGAACAAGCGTAGGAGTCCATATTCTTAGTTCTTGTAAAAGATTGTCTTTTTTTCTGCACTTGGCGTTAATTGTGAAGTTGAACCCCACCGTTGATAATTATTCAAAAGAGTGTTGGGAAGGCAATCTAGAACCTCCCCCTAAAATTAAGCATATTTTAGAGTTTCATCTTAATTTAGGCCTTTGCAGCCAAAACCTGGTCCATATGTCACTAAAAATAAGTTTGGGTTATCCACTTCAACTTGTCTTTCTTTAAAAAAACTGGTTTCGTCAACCGTACTTTTCCTCCGATCTGAGCCATACTCGTTAAAACGTAGGTGCCAAATTTTTTGTTTTGGGGTATCAATTGGCAACTTAGGTATTTTCGGAAGTTTTATAAGTGGCAACCCAAAACGGTAAAAGAAAAGATTTGGTCCAAGTAAACAACTGCAGAACGCAAAAATTTTAAATTTCCTGAAAAAACCCTATCCTTTACCATCTTAAATTTTCTTCTCCCTTACAAGATGACCACTTCCGATTTTAATCCTTATCAGGCCATTATAAATCCTGGTTGATCCCAATTCAAGGTTTTATCCCAAAATTTTCTGCAACTTCTTTACCATCTTTTTTTGCTTTAAAGATGCGTTTCTGATATACCAACATTTAGTTACAGTGATGACTTTTCTTTTTGCATAAAACTTTCAAATTTTTTGATTCGTTATTTGTTCGTCATAAAATTTTAACAAAATTAAGGGTTTTTGGGAACCATACATTTCAAATGGATTTTTGGGGGTAAAAGTCCGGGCAACCCCCAAAATCGTAAATGATCTTTCCATTCTTTTAGAGAATATACCGTTAAAGGCCTTGTTGAACTAATAACCTATTTTCAGAGAATTTTTTAAATTCAACCCCCAAATTAAGATTTTTAAATTGAAAAAATGCTTTGGTTCACCCCCAATCTATCTTTTTGGGAAAATTCCAAAAGATTGCTAAAGTGTTTAATTGCCCCCTTTAAATTTCCTTGATAAGCCAAAATGGGGGCATTAATATTTCAAGATTGTATTGAACTAATTTATTTGGAGTTATTCTGTAAATTTAAAAGACTTTACTTTGTGGAAAGAAAAAAGAGGTTGTCACCCCAAAATGTGAGAATTTCACCCTTTGTATAAAGTACCGTCAAAGTTGCACTTCGAGACCCCAGTTATGCTCTGTATCATCTAAAAAGTAAGTAACATTTTACAGTTAATGATTAATTAAAAAATGAAGAATGGTTTAATTTTGAAATTGCGTCCTGAATAAGAAACGTCAGAACCCCCACTCTATTGTTGTAAAGCCCTTTATAGAAGCCTTTCCAACTTAAAGTCTTTGCCTTGAAGGAAGACAATAAACCAGTCAAAAGTATCAACCCATAATATTTTAACAGATTGTTTTTTAGTAATGCCATGGTTGAAAATACAAATGCTTTGAGCAAAATCCAAAAATCTGCAGTTGCTTTGTTTATTGTTTCACCTGCTGTAAATTTCATTGATGACACTGAACATGCATTTTAAAAATTTTAATTTATTTTGACCGAGCAAAACATAGATAGAAACACGGGAATAGAAAACAAACTTTGCGCTAGATTCCACTTCACTAGAGGTGGAAGGAGGTTTTTGTATTTTATACAGGGTTTTGAGTTTTTCTTCGCTTACCGTCGGAGCTTAGCCATTGCAAGGGCAGGGTCTTAACGTATTTTTTTTAAACAAGAGGCCACACCTCTTGGTTAAATATTTTTCTCCCAGACTATCTTTTGGTAAGGAAAGGGGTTAAACTATTTTAATTGGACTTCTTGATTACATCTTTTTTTTACTTTTAAGCTATATAAAGGGTCTACCAATCAGGGTTTGTTTTAAATTTTAAAAGAAACACATATTTTGTATGAAAATTTTCTAATTCTCTACTGAAATATGTTGTAGGGGCTTGAACATTTATGAATGGAAAACAATATCCGGTAAATGTCCTCCACGACTACGTTTGCAGACGTCGATTCTTTTAACAAAATTTTCGAATACATTTTGCATAATTGCGAACTTATTTCTCGGATGACGGCTTCGATATTTGTTTTAGTTCTGAAATTGTTTGTGGATTATTCGCGTAAACATTATCTTTCACATAGCCCCACAAAAGAAGTCCAATGGCGTTAAATCACAGGATCTTGCTGGCCAGTTGACGTCACCTTTTCGCGAAATTAAACGCCCGTTAAATTTAGTTTTCAATAGTTGGATTGTTTCTCGCGCTGTATGGCACGTAGCTCCATCCTGTTGAAACCACAAGTCTTCCACACCCATATCATCCAAAATAGGCCATAAAAATTGGTTACCATATCCCTATAGCGAACTCCATTGACAGTAACGAAAGCACCAGCCTCATTTTCGAAAAAATAGGGACCAATGATGCCCCTACCCATAAACCACACCATACAGTGACACGAGATGGATGTAGTGGTTGTTCAACAACTGCTTTTGGATTTTCAGAAGCCCAAATTCGACAATTTTGCTTGTTAACATACCCGTTTAAGTGAAAATGTGCTTCGTCCGAAAAGATGATTTTTTCTGAAAAACAAGCACCACGTTCAATGATCCAATCAGCAAATCTAAGACGTTGAGAATGATCTGCTGGCTTTAATTCTTGTACCAGTTGTATCTTATAAGGCTTTAGAGCTAAATCCTTCCGTAAAATTCGCCATGTGGTCATTGTGGACAGGCCTAATTGTTGAGAACGTCGTGAAACCGATAAATTTGGGTCCTCTGTGACACTTTCACGTACTGCAGCAATATTTTCGATTGAACGACATGGACGAGCACATATTTTTGTGCTTACGTTTACTACTGAACCGGTGGACTCAAATTTTCGCACTAAATTCGCAATTGTAGTCTCAGATGGACGATCGTTACAAATAAAAATATCGCGAATTTTGCGAAATGTAGTCTTCACGGATCGACCATTTTCATAATGGATTTGAATTATCTTAACACGATTTTCGAGCGAAATCAAAGGCATTATATTAAATGTTGACCTTTTATTATACATATGATAAAAAACTGAATAACAGAACTGCCTACTTGACCTATTTCAACCAAATTTAAAACAAACCCTGATTGGTAGACCCTTTACTACAATATTAAATAACTTTTTGACTTTGACTGACTGACTCCCTACTAAGACTAACTTACACAATGCTCCAAGAAGTGTTATGGAAGTATTGAAATCACTCAAGTGTCCATGAGGATGTTAAACTTAAAAAATGAAAATACATCGGTTGTAAGAAACTGATATTACCAAAAACTGAGGAAAGTATTAGAATAAGTTAGAAATGGGTGACCTTAGGACAATTTTTGGTTATGTTGATATTTAAAGCCTTTCCGAGAAAAATAGAATCCTAATATATGACTCCGGTGGTCGGACCCGGACAATTAGGCGCAGCCGAATAGGCGCCACCGAATAGGCGCGGCCAAATAGGCGCAGGACATATAGGCGCAGAGCCGTTTAGGCGCGGGACATATAGGCGCAAAACCGTTTAGGCGCGGGCCATATAGGCGCAGAGCCGTTTAGGCGCGATGCTATTTAGGCGCAACCCATATAGGCGCGACCCATTTAGGCGCGGACTATTTAGGCGCCGAGACATATAGGCGCGATCCGTTTAGTCGCAAAGCTATTACAGTATTTTTTTTATTTATGTTATTATTCATATATTATTATTTATTATGCAATGAATAATAGGTTCACTAACTTATTAAAACCATAGATAGATTTGCTAAGTGACGAAAAAAAAACCGTAAAAAGTGAACCGATGATTCAACGGAGCCTCATCTTTTTTATCAATATATGTCATTATGGCAGAAAGATTTGGAGGCGTCCATCCAGTAATTTACGTATTACTACCGAACAAAAATACACGGACTTATGAAAATTATAGGTCTTCTAGAAAAGTGGAACCAAATTTGAACCCACAAAATTGGCTGGGTTGACAGTGACTAGTGGTGAGGAGATACCAGTCGCTCTCTGAGATCCGTTGCGTCAACTTCCAAACTTTTCGAGTTGGGGCTACTTGAGGGATGTTTTTAGTAAGTAAAGCGCGTGTCAAAACCGCTCGGAGCCCCCGGAGCGACCCGGAGGGTCGCGCAGGGGTGCGGAGAGTAGGTTTTGACAGCGCAACACATCAGAAACGAATTCAACAAAAGTTTTTTTATTTATAATATTTTTTATTGCGCCTAAATGACTTTGCACCTAAACGGATCGCGCCTATATGTCTCGGTACCTATATGTCTCGGCGCCTAAATGGGTCGCGCCTAAATGCGTTGCGCCTAAATGGCATCGCGCCTAAATGGCTCTGCGTCTATATGTCCCGCGCCTAAACGGCTCCGCGCCTATATGTCCTGCGCCTATTCGGCTGCGCCTATTTGGCTGCGCCTATTCGGCTGCGCCTAATTGTTCTAGACCGTCCGGTGGTAACTTATGGCGTGGAAACAATGAAGATTACCAATAAAACTGCAATTATATTAGCAGTGGCACGAAGAGCAAGAGAGACAATAGTGCAATAAATGGATCGATGAAAAATTAGAATAAATAAACTTGTAAAACAAAATTGAGTTAAATTGCACATATAAGAACAGAAGATGGCAGATTAGCATGTGCGTGAAGTTAGCAGTGCCATTTTTGAAAAATAAAAAAATAAAAGTTGTGCTGAGTTGTGCTCGATTTGGGCTGCCTTGTGCCCCAAATAAAAAAAATTGTATTTTGAAAAATAAAATTTTTATGGCCAAAAATGTATTTATCGATGGAAGTTGATCCGGCCATTTGGTAATTTTACACTTTTCATCAGCGAGCCAGTTGCATCAATGCATATTATGATGCGCCATTTTTGAAAAATAAAAAAATTAAATTTGTGCCGAGTTGTGCTCGATTTGTGCTATTTGTACCGTAAATAAAAAAATTGTATTTTGAAAAATAAAATTTTTATGACCAAAAATGTACTTTATTGATGGAAGTTAGTCGTACCATTTTTGAAAAATAATGGCAGCGATATCGAACCATCTTTAATTTTTTAATTATTAATTTTTTAATTTACAGCACAAATCGAGCACAACTGGACACAACTTTAATTTTTTTTATTTTTCAAAAATGGCACGGCTAACTTCCATCGATAAAATTTATTTTTGCTATAAAAATTTTATTTTTCAAAATATAATTTTTTTATTTACGGCACAAAACAGCACAAATCGACCCCAACTGGGCACAAATTTTATTTTTTTATTTTTCAAAAATGGCACGGCTAACTTCCATCGATAAAATACATTTTTGCCATAAAAATTTTATTTTTCAAAATATATTTTTTATATAATATACAAAACCAAAATATAACAAAATATACAACACCAAACATCCCAATGAAGGCAATGCTCACGGTGGCACAGCTATAATCATCCGCGAAACCTTGAAACATCACAAAACAGAAAGGTATAAAAAAAAATCACCTACAAGCTACTAACATAATTTTAGAATATAAATCAGGCAAAATACTTATATCTTTCATATATTGCCCACCAGGCTGCACAATCAAACAAAAAGAACATAATGAGTTTTTCAGCACATTAGGTAAAAGGTTCATAGCTGGTGGCGATTACAATGCCAAACATTTGGCATGGGGTTCTAGACTGACAAGTACTAGAGGAAGAGAGCTCTATAAAACCATAAAATCCAAACTAAGTCTATCCACGTGACGTTTACTATGAAAAGGGACACCTGCCCACCTGTAACAATCAATAAGTGCAAACTGTCACAGGCTGAGAGTACAAAGTACCTGAGCATACGTCTAGACAGACGTCTGACGTGGCAGAAGCATATAATCACAAAAATATTGCAAATCAGTCAGTTCAGAATAAAGTTCTTTGCTCCATCGTCAATGCACGGTACTACAGAAGAAAAAATAAAGAAATTTAGTATTAAATATCATTAGATAATTGTTCGCTAATCAGTTGTTCACAGTGAAAATGAACTGCGCAGGTTGAAACGATACCAACCGGGCGACTTATCAAACAAACGCTATTACTCGGTTTCACTAAGAATTAATTGTTTTTAAGTCAGTTCAAATAAAGAGATAGTTCACTGTAACAATACTCCACATGTTGTATCTTTCATTGTCATAAAATAAGCTTGTTATCCATCGACAGATTGCTTGTATCAGAGAATTAAATTAAAACCAAAACAAAGGGAACCGGAGCGGAGGGTGCATAGGGTCGGTTTTGACAAACGCAACCACGGCAAACCTCGGTTACACCTTAAAATCTAAAATCAATAATTGATAGGGAAAAGTTCAAATCGTGATATGAATATTGTGACAGATCCTTTTTTTTATAATCAAGACTGTTTCAAGAGTGATCTATCGGAAAAATTACTGGGGACGAATTTACCAGAGGATTTAATTACCGAGGGGTGCAATTACCGGAGTCAAAATTGCTGGGGGTTCAATTACCGGGGACAAATTTACCAAGCTGATCTAATTACCGGGAACGAAATTACCAAGGGATCAAACCAAATTACTGGTGGTCAAATTATCTAATCCCGTAATTTTTTACTTTGTGATATGGAATAAATGAGAAAGTATTGTTTTCGTGCAGAAAAAAAATTTGAGATTTTGATGGATTTGCACTTTTTGAGGTCCCGTGAGCTAAATAAGATCACTTCCAAAAAATGTTTGCAGTCAAATTTTGTGGGCAAGAGTCGACTAACCCTGATTCTAAAACACACTTTTTCCTATAGAAATGGCTTTACAAAACGAAAGAACAGAAAAATTCAAGCTCTTTAAGGTGAGGATCAATGTTGTCGGACTTGTAATAAGGCCACAATTACAATTTTTCTATAAGAAATACGTGTAAGAGTATTTTTGTGTCATAAAATGCCAAATTTGGTAAACATTCTGCTGACAGTACGTGTGCCGTGCCTGAGTTGACAGTGACTAATGGTGGGGAGATACCAGTGGGGCAAGAGTCCGTTAACCCTGACTCGAAAGTAGGGTAGGGTTCGATTTACCGGACTCAAAAATACACTTTTTCCTATAGAAATGGCTTTACCAAACGAAAGAACACAAAAATACTAGCTGTTTAAGGTGAGGATCAATCTTGTCGGAGTTATAATAAGGCCACAATTTAATTTTGAAAATTACAATTTTTCCATTAAAATACTACATGTAAGTGTATTATTGCGTAATATTACGTAATAATTTTATGCATTTTGTTAACCGTACTTGTGATTTCATACTAGCGGATCAACCTTAAGGCGGGGCTAACTAGACTAGCGTTAGCAAGGAGTCAGTCGCTCCCTGAGATCCGCTGCGTCAACTTACAAACTTTTTGAGTTGCGGCCGCTTGGAGGATGTTTTTAGTAAGTAAAGGGCGTGTCAAAACCATTCGGAGTCCCCTCCGCAACTCGGAGGGTCTTGAAGAGTTGCGGAAAATAGGTTTTGACAGTGCAAACACCTTAGAAACAAATTCACACAAAAAGTGATTTTCAATCACAACTTGATCACAACTTTAATTTTTATATTAGCTAATTACACCATTAGCTTTTATAATTCGTTGTAAAAAACGAGATTCTGGTATATTTACAGTCGCCACAACCCATTTTAATTACGATGGGCGGAGTTACAGTTCACAAGAGCCAATAATAAAACTGCATTCTAAATTAATTTTTAAAACCGTTTTTTAACCAAATTTGTGGACGGTCCGCAAATTTTATTTTTTTTATGTGTGTCTGGCATTGTTATCTTTCATAATTTGCAAAAAGAATAGTACAAATCGAAATCAGGGTTGACGGACTCTTGCCACCAGTCGCTCTCTGAGATTCGTCGCGTCAACTTCCAAATTTTTTGAGTTGCGGCCGCTTGGGGGAAGTCTTTAGTAAGTAAAGCGCTTGTTAAAACTGCTTGTAGCGCCTGGAGCGACTCAGAGGGTCGCGCAGGGTGCGAAAAGTGGGGTTTGACAGCGCAACCACATCAAGAGTCGAATTTACACAAAAAGTGACTTTTTTTCTTTTTGTTGTCCGATCACAAATTTAATTTTTTTATTAGCTAATTACACCATTATCTTTCATAATTCGTTGTAAAAAACGAAATTCTGGTATCTTAAATGTTGCCACAACCTATTTTAATTTAAATCGGCGGGGTTACACTTCATAAGAGCCAATGATAAAATTCATTCCAAATTAATTTTAAAGTGATGTTTAACCAAATTTGTGGACCATCCCAAATTTTATTTTTATATGTATCTATTCCCTATCTTTCATAATTTACAAAAGAACAGTAAAAATCGAATGTTAATCGACTTGCACCATTTTTAGATGCGCTAATTTTAAACCAGTAATTGAATTTTGAAACCAAATTTGGAATTTAGTATTTTAATTGTGCTATTAACACTTTATTAGAGTTGATTAGATTTGGGTTAAAATATTGGTTCAAAGGAACTATTTTTTTGAAATTTTTGATTTAATATTAGGTTTTATTTAATATTTCAAAATTACAATATTCATTTCGAAAACCAAATTTGATACTTTATATTGAGAGCTGATTAGATTTCGGTTGAAATTAGTTCATAGAATTTTTTTTTATTTGATTTTGATTTCAAAAACGAATGGGCATTTTAAAACCAATTTGGTATTTCGTATTTTTATATTGAAAATTAGAGCTGATTAAATTTTGGTTCAAATTCGTTAAAGAAAAATTTTTTTGTTATGAAAAATTGTTTTTATTTTTAATATTTAGTAAAAGTTTGATAAAGTTATGGGCATGGTCACATCTGATTTTTTAAATGTATGTTATATAAATAAAATAAAATAAAATAAAATAAAATTTACGCACTTGTTGCATTTTTATTATAACAAAGTATATTTATTTAAAATATATATCTTACAAATAACTTATATAAAGTGATTGTGCCTTATTTGTTTATATAAAATACAAAAATTATCACTTGATTATAGCACATTTTCGAGTAATGTTATTTTATAGTTATCACGTTATGAAATATACTATTATAGCCTTCACATTAAATTCTAAATACAAAATACGTGATTTTTTTAAACGTATTTAATGCTATCAACTATTAATAAAATATATAATTTATTCAGTCTCATAATATTGGACTTAACACCGAGAGACTAAAGGCTAGGACACCTGGACAATTTTTAAGTTCGAGATCCTTAGGCTTGAAACAGGAATCACGGTCTGTCAATTATCACTTACACATCTGCCTCAGTCACAAGTAATTCGTACTTGAAAATTTTCCGATTTATCCCCCCTTAACATTAAAGGATAAGTTACCAATAATAATAATAATAATAATAATATACTCCAGCAAACATTTAATATAGGGAAGATATTAAAAGTAATGTTTAAAAAATATTGTTCGGCGCAGGTACTAAACTACATTATGCCTAATTTGCAAGTGTTCTAATACAAAATAAAAAAATTAAATATTTAACAAACTTTTCTCGGCGTTAACAGTACGCGGAAGCAATCGGGAGGAACCGCCATGCAAGCGTGCCTAACGTCACAGTTATCGGTTGAACTAAGATCGTAATTTTGAAGAAGAGATGTTAATATTAAAAAACTAAAGCACTGAACCAATCGTTGCCCGATACAGGTTCGTTTTCCAGTACTAAACGGTATAAAATGGGATGGTTTTACGACGATGCCTTTTGAGGAAATAAATCTTTCCGGTTTGAACTCGGATGGATTCTTCCAATAATCGTCTCCAAGATTTAACTCGTAATTATTTATAAACACCATAGTACCTTTTTTGACCGTATATCCGTCAATTTCGGTATCGTTACTAGCCACGTGTGGTACTATTGGAGACGACGCTGTTCGCAATGTTTCCCACATGGTAGCTTCCGTGTAAGGCATCAATGGTTTATCAAAGAGGGTCGCACTTCTTGTACCATTAGTAACCGAATCGATCTCCTGTTGAATTTTTTTTCCAATTTCGGGATGTTTTATTATGGCGGCTATCGTAACCATCACTAAATTACCGACGGCGGAATGTCCGCCCAAAAAATCTTCCAGTTCGAATATAATGTGGTCCCAGTTCATATTCTCGTCTTCTTCCAAGTGTAGTAGCAGAGCATCGGTAAAATCCTTTGGCGGTAATCCTGAACCAAGGATGTGTAAGCGATCGTTTATGATACGAGCTAAAATAAATTTTCTGATTACGGCAGCCCATTCTCCTATTTTATTCATGTGTTTGTTGTATACCGGCAGTAACCATGGCAAAAAGTCGACGGCGTATCCTTGGTTTATTTCCCAAAAAATTTCGTCGAAGAAGCGTACTATTTTGCAAAATTCGGGATCTTTGTAGTCGAAACTTGTGGAGCACATGTATTGGGTGAACATATTTGCGCAGGCCGATAAGATGATGGGTTTTATGTTGCATAATTTACCGAACGGTTGTTTTTGTATTTGATCCAAAAACGCTTCGATGGTTTCGCATCCTGCCAAGTTGACGTCGTCGTATTGTAGGGACGTGAATTTGGGAGCGCAATAAGTGCGCGCTATACTTCGCCGCGTCTTCTGGAGTGAGGACCAGTCGCAGAGGGCAAGTGCTGAAACAAGAGACATGCACTTTAGAGGGCAAAAAACGCAGTCTCAAGGCCGTAACGTGGCTGGCCTAGCATGCCTTCACGACTTAGCAGACTATTAAAGTACTAAAGTGCGTGAAGTTATAAAAAACTTAATTTATAAACATTGGTTATTTAAATTTACAGTAAAAAACAACCTCAAGAAAGTTTTGAAACAAATTATACATTTAAATAATTAATGGTTTTGTTTAAATCGCCAATGGTATAATGAAAGAAATAATGTGAATTAATTATTTATAAATGAATGAAGTGTCGTTCAGTTTCAATTTCATTAGAACTTGTAAGTTCAAGTTCACGGATATCGAGTACGAAGCAGTATTTATGAATGAATTGAAACAAAAATAAAAGCTGCGGGAAAAATGATAGAAAGTAAATAAACAATTGAAATAATTTTTTTTGGTGAAATAAAAAAATCAAAAACGTTTTGGTTAAATTGAATAAAATCTCGGAGACTCGGTTTTTATTTTCGTCCGAGACTGCAGGTGATTTCAATGCGCGAATAAACAAGGAAACGGAGCGGTCAGTGAGCCCTGTATAATTTTGCTTCCGGGTCGAAACATATTAAATTGTGCAAGTTCTAGATGGATTTGAAATATTTTTTCTTTGATTGTTTAAAATTAAATAATTTGCATTACTTACAATTATTACGATCTCCTCCAAAAAGTACATGGAAACGTTTAAAATTGGGACGACCACCAAATTCGGCCCCTTTCGTTATAAGAACTTCCCTAATCAGTTTGAAACTATTAACGACAACGCATGGGGTTGATCCCAATGTGATGCTGTAAACATCTCCGTAAATTTTGCTAAGTTCGGTAAATGCTTGAAATGGTGTTTGGTATTGACCGAGAAGATGAAGACTTCCGATGATGGGCCACGGTTTAGGACCTGGTGCAGCAGAATAATCTTTGTTAGTTTTCCTAAACCGCAACACCAAAAACAAAACCACTAACATCAACACAACGGGAAGAAGCATGACCGTAGTAACTACACTTGAACTGTTACTGTGAGCGGAGGAACCTCTACCCTCTATATGACGGCCCGTACTTGACGCAGCTGGTCAGTTGGTGCGCAACCAATGATATGTCCCCTCCTTTTTCCCACTCGGGGGTGCATTAGCAACTTATAATTATATTGGTCCGGAGATGGCCTCCCCCGCCAAACAAAAAATACAACTTGAAATTTCCATCACTTTCTTATACCGGATTTCTTGTATATTCACTACACACTTTACACGATCGATACTTTTCCAGAAAAGGAACCTTTTCGGCTAAACGGGAGGTTTAGAAATTTCACCAAAATGTAACACGGTCAATGTAATTCATTCCGTTCATTAAGGGTATTGTTAATTCAATTTTATTGTTTAAGCACTAACAGACAATTGGGAATTGACAACCACTTCCTTTTTATTCGTATTTGTCTGGTCGCTTATCAAACAATTTTTATGCAATTGCTCGTAATACGATAAATGCAATAGTAACATACATTCGCTACTTTTAAAATTAAATACTATTTCATTTTCCGTTCCTAAACGAAAACCTCACATTTTCAAATCTGACGGATGTCGTCAACATTTTTGTAGAGAGAATCTCATTTTTAAATTTAAAAATTCACCAATGCGTTGTTATTATCATGGTTTGGAAATTTTGAAAAAAATTAATTACCCATTTTCTATCGTCATCATTATTATTAAATTATTGTTATACAAGTTTTGTATAATTATTACAAATTTTTAAAGGAATGTCAAGTTAAATTTAGATTGTTAACTTTTATGCTCAATTTAATAAATTTTTAATAAAATTATTCGCTTTTTAAGTATCACTTAAGTAAGTGCTCTATATAAAATGTGAATTAATAGTGCAAGTTTGCCCAAGTAGGGCAAAATATAAAAACCTGCTTCGTGTTAAAGCAAAATTTACCACTTACACGCCAATACATTGTAAGCCAAACTCGATTTTTTGAGAAAAAAAGGACTTACTACGAGTAATACCTAATTAGAATACTTATCCAGTCAAAGTAACCCGCACTCATGAAAAGTTATCTTGATATGTTCACGTTTATTTTTCAAATTTAAAACCACTTAATTTTCACTTGATTTTTTAAAAGTGAAAAAATAACTGCAAATTTATCAAAAACAATTTTAATTTCTTCAATTTCCATAAGAAGCTTTTTTTATTTTAAATTGAAATCGAATTTCAATATGCCAGCAAATTAATTTCACCAGGTGTGTAATTATTTAATTTATTTATGCATTTTTGTTAAAATTCTCTTATTTAAATAATATTTATTTTAATTTTTACGAAAATCCTTTCGTGCAAATCATTAAAAATATGTGCCCTTTTGTATCCTTTGAACGATCGGACCGAAAGTCTTATTTGGGACAAATTCGGAATACTCCTATCTTAAGGTGGATGTTCCCACTTAAAATCAGTTAAATGGTAACTTCAAGTTCCATTTCGAATTATTTTTCAAATTCAATCCATCACAGAAATAAAGAAAGTAGCGGAACAACATTCTGGAATTCCAACGTACAAATTACTTGTTTGCTTTTTTACATAATTTCAGTAACGTAACTAGCGGTGTTCAAAAGATGTCAGGTCAAAACTTTAAAATTAAAAATACGTTAAAATAAAAACAATTTTAAATCTCAATTATGAGATAAATTTAATATTTTATTTAGGCATTGATAAACAGTTACTTTTTCAAAAATTTATTGCTTCCAAAATAAATATAGCATATTTGTTTTAATTGGCTCGATGGGATATCGCTTATTATAGGATATAGGCGATACAGATTCGATTAAATGGGTCGAATTTTTTGCAATAAAAATATAAGTAAACCGGTGTAAATTTAAACTTCCGTCTGATCCAGGAACTAGAAACAAAAAACATTTTCGATTTTTGCTTATTAATTTCTTTTTAATTTGATATTCCGGATTCGGGGACCATTCATCGCAAGGACGATTCATCCAACGGACAATTGAATACTTATTTTGTATCAATTATTTTAAAGCAATCCTAACTTAACCATCTTAATTGACCGCATTAATTTGATGATCTCCGGGTAATTTGGTCTCCGGTAATTTGACCCTCGGCAATTTGACCCCCGGTAATTTCACCTAACACTTAACGTAAGCTCGACATGTCAATCTCTTATTTATAATATTAATACTACAATTAGAACTTTTTCCTATTATTCACGATTTATTTTAGATTTTAGGGTAAATTTGAGATTTTCCGTGGTTGCATTTGTCAAAAACGATTTCCGCACCATCCGCTCCGGGCCGTTTTGACAAATTTACGTTTTAATCTTTTGCAAAATCCAGCAGCGTAACGCGGATATGTATATTCGCACATAATAATAATTTGGCAAGTATCAGAAATTTAAACTAAAATTTACTTTATAAACCGCCAATACACATTCTTTGCTTTTGAAATTTTTTCACTTTTCTAATTATAAATTTTTTTGAATGAAAATGAACCATTGGACACTGAAGAGCAATAGTGATGTCATGAATGGATTAACGAGATTCTTACACACACTTTCCTGTGGGGTTGCTGTTTTATGGTATACATACATAGACTCCCCTGATGTGAAATTTACATTTGGTGTTATATTTACACCTCATTTTACTAAAAACATTAGTATAAAATGCAATTTTTATATGTTCAGGATTCCCAATCCACTGAAAAAGTGTGGGAATTTTCAGTAGTGCAAATTTTGCCATGAATGAATTTATAAAAATTACGATTTTAATTTAATAAAATGAATAAAAAAATAATGTTTGTTAAATACGTATTAACCGTTTTTTTAAATATATTATAATGTTCTCAGTTCGTTTACCCTAGAGAGTTTGGTGACTCTATTTTAGAGTTTTTTAGCACTCAACCTCGATGGTTTGCTATTGACAGCCAAGGAAAGACGGTCAGAAAATTCTGTCTCCGTCCGGGGTTTGAACCGGGCATATTTCATTTACTAAATAACTAAATATTTAAGTCAGGGAAAATTACCAATTTTAATCCATTAATTACGTGACCTCAAAATTGGGGGGGGGAGGTTCAGTAAAATCTCACCAAATCTCATTTAACGTCTTGGCAAATTTGACAAACGAGGTGTCTATTGGTGGAGTAAGGAGATAGCAAACCTTTGAAAGGCGGCTCTAAATAAACGAAGGCTGTTTTAGAGAGCCCGTGCGAGTAGACCTCTCAACACAGAGCAAGAGGAAGAAGAGACGAAGGCGGCAAAGAGAGCGCTAACTAAAGCCATAAAACAACCCACTGGGACAACATCATCAAAGACATAGATAAAGATGTCTTTGGCGTTGGGTATAAGATAGCCACCAAAAAGCTTGGCAGGCACAAGATTCCGAGTCTTACGCAAGAACGAATCGGGACGATAATATTAACAACGCTTTTCCCACATAAAAAGCACGAAGAACGCCAACCGATGCAAATAAATGGCAAAGTAGTTCCATTCGACGAAAACGAATTGTGTCAAGCTCTCAACAAGATGGCCAAAAACAAAGCGCCTAGTCCTGATGGCATACCGTCGGAAGTGATAGTCTACACTGCAACCGCCTACTTCCGACCGATCCTAAAGATATTCTACAATTATCTGAAAACAAACGATTTCCCCACAATATTGAAGAAAGCCAGGTTGGTGTTGCTTAGAAAGGGATTTTTTCTTCTTATTCTTCTTTATGTGCCTTATTCGGTTGCCCGGACGTTGGCGATTCAACTTAGGCGATGCCAAGATGAATTTACCACGCAGTATATAATTTATGGGGTGGTTTCCCGTTGCCCTTCCCATAGTCCACAAGATCGATATTAGACATTTTGATAACATCAGTGTATCTAACGCGAACAAGATTCGAACTGCGATCCTACGCTTCGTAGTCAACACGTGTATACTAAAAAAAGACTTAAACCACTAAATGATTCTAGTTCGTACCATTTCATATGCTTGCTAGATGATCTTGGCAAGCTATACGAACGCTTTACACTTGAAAGACTAAAAACGGAGATAGAAAGAACCGGTGACCTGGCTCCAAACCAATACAGTTCCCGAAGTGAGTGTTCCACCTCATATGCCTTATGTAAAATGATAAAAAAATTAACGAAGAACATGATGGTACATGGCGCACAAGACATCTGGTAGAGATCGTCATCATCGACGTCAAAAATGCCTTTAACAGCATCCGGTGGAAGTATATTCTGGCGGCGCTCGACAAAAAGGCAGATAGAAGGCTACTTAGTTAACACCATAGCCCATTACCTGTCGGGTAGAACCATAATAATCCACGAAGAAATGCACAAGGCCTGCATGGGAGTCACAGGTGGAGTGGCTCAGGGCTTGGTGTTGGGCTTGACTTTGTGCAACGTGACATACCTAACCTCCTGAAAATCCAACTCCCGAGTGGGGTAGATATTGTTGTATAAAACGGAAATTGAATTGGTTACAATAGTAAATAACGTGGTGCAGCAGGTGAGCGAATGGCTTGAAGAACATGAGCGAAGAATGGTTTCAGAAAAGACCAAAATAATGGTCCCAAGCAGAAGAAGAGTTCTCAAACCAATGACCTTCCAAATCAGGGAGCAGGAAATAGGCTCAAAGAAAACATTGGTGAACCTGGGAGTCACATTGGATCATAAAATGTGCTTCGATAAGCACCTTGATAGGGTGGCAAAAAGAGAGGACAAGCTCTGCACCGCTCTGGGTAGCTTGATGCCAAACATCAAAAATCCCAAGGCATCTAAACGAAGGCTCATTAGCTCAGTGGTGCATTCCACCATTCTTTATGAGGCACCCATTTGGTACGGAGCAATGGAGACGGGCAAGTTTAGGGCAAATATGGTCAAAATACAACGCCAAAATGCAATCAGTCGCTAATACCTTGGGAGGACAGTGAATCAATGTCTTATGACGGATTCCACGCCTCTAAAGTCACGCAAAGAGTAGGGTTTTAGTCAGTAAAAACCTGAAAATACCACCCAAAACATCTGTGTAGTGTCTTTTAAAGATTTCTCTATTCCCAATGCTTGCAAAAAAAATTTCATTTAAAAGGAGGAAGGGCCAATAAAAATCTCACGTCAACTTTGTAATTTAAAGAATATCTACTTTTCTAACAAATACACTGCAAAAAATTACTGGGCTCCGGTGTGGTAAAAATCGTAAAGTACATCTCACTTAATGTGAAGAAGGGGGGGGGGTTAAATTTAAAGAAAACCACCTTGCATAATTAATAGACGTCCCCCATGGAAAACCTGGAAAGTCAGAGAATTTTTTTATGAAGTTTTAGGAGCCTAATTGTTTTTGGTTTAATAATACAATCGTTTTTGGTTCAATAATCTCCAAAAATTCAATGCTCAAAAATGCGACTTTTTGTTAAAGGATTCAATTATTTTGTTCAGTAATTTAGCTGCTTTATTATATATATATTTATATTTCGGACTTCCTTATGTAAGGATACAACCAAGGTCGTTTACCCGTCCCCTCAAGAGGGTATTCCAGCAATTAATATCTCAAAGATGTTGCAAGCATCTTGTGAGAGGACCACCTTCTTTACGTGCCTTCCGAAGCACGGAGACGGCATTACAAAGCGAACTCCACCCGGATGCGAACCGGGAGTTCTACCTTAGCAGTTCATCACGCTAACAACCATGCCAATGACCGTCTCAAGCTGCTTTATTAATTGTTAATAATTCAACTGCTTGGTTTAATAATTCAACTATTTGGTTCAATAATTCAACTTGTTTATTCAGCAATTTAAATATTTTTGGTTTAATAATTTAATTGGTTTTAATTTAATTAATCACTTGTTTTCGGTTCACAGAACGAATCATCCGGAGAATGAATTTCATATTCATGAAGCAGAAACTATTCATATATTAAAGTAGCTTCAATATATGAAGCTAAACCTGTTATTATGCGGCCTTTTTATGTATGTTTTTTTGTATGCGATTTTTACTCGTGAATTTTTTTATGCGATATACGTGCTATAAATGTTTTTGCTTCTAAATTTTTTGCCTTTACGTATTTGAATTAATCATGTATCATTGATGTGTATCTACTCAGTTTTTTTTAATTGTACACTTAAACCTGGTTTTGTGGGGGGATAGGGAGCTATACCCCATAGCCGACAGCTAGTTTCTTGTCAGGCTGAGGACCTCTGGCCGATGTGAACGGGGTTACGCTCTTTGACAGAACATGCCCCCTGAGCGGGCAGCGGCCAGTTTAAAAGGTCGGGCTGTCAGGTTTTTATTGTCCAGGCTCGCCTCGTGGAGACTCGCACTCTGCTTGCAGGTTTCTTGCTAATTGATGCTTTGCCATTACCGTACACTCTAGCTAGGCATCCTATATTCCCTAACCACATGTCAGGAGAGGCTATCGCTAAGCAAAGGGGCTCGGGACCCCAGGGTTTAATCACAGTGAGAGGTTGAAAAGAACCATAGGAAAGAAAAAGGAAATTACCTAGGTTAATTATTATCCTTGGGAAATCAATATGACTCACAGATAAACACAAATGGTCTTTAGTGCCGAACACCCTTTAAATGGGGAGAGAGTGAAAAGAAGAAAATAGCAAATTTAATCATTTGCAAAGCTACATTTTCAAATAACCAAATGGATTGATTGTAAATGGAATCTTTCAAATCCACCACAAATCTACAAAATCCAACAAAAAAATATTCCTGAGTTGAAACTTGGCTAAAATAAATAAAAACTATTCTATGTGGCTTCATCGATCTTACCACAATTGTTCCCATTTTTAACGCACATAATCGAAACTTTATGTTAAATTAAATAAAATTCAATAGCCAAATTATGAACCGAATGTGAAAAAATCCAAAAACAAAACATCTAAAACAGAAACATCCGAAAGAGCTAAAAAGGCCAAATTAAAATCATTAAAATAATTAATTATCTGTACAAAATTTACAGCTTTTAAACCAAAAAATAACTAACAATTATATAAAAATCCAAACGGAAAATAGCAAACACTTCCCTTTCTTATTCTAGCTAACTGAAAATTTCGAAACAACCAAATTGCAAAATTAAACCGTGCGATTCAAAATCAAATATGAAAAGTGGAGGTTTGTTAACAAATAGCAACGTAGGTTTAAATGCAAACTGCCCGTCAACAATGTTTATACAGAACTTTAAAAATCGGTTTCCTGCGTAATTAATCGATATTTTAAGTTCATCCGCATGGGATAGACCTTGCACAACTGACATCGCCCAACGGTCGTCCAACTGAAAAAGAGTTGGTAAATGTATTGAAGACAATTTTGTAACGATAAAAATTAGAAAATCAACTATTTTCCAAAGTTCCCTTAATAAACGGCATCAATGTTACGTTTTAGCTATATCGATTTACTGCTGGATGTGGGTTTTATTCAATTCGTTCTATCTCTGTCTGACCCTCGCTTCATATAACACATTTTAGCTTTTCTCCGGATGTCATCCTATAACAGTTTTTCCCCTTTCCAAAGCACAAGGCAGTCTTGGAGAAAAATGTTAAACCAAGAGGTGTTTTGTAACAACGTTCTGGACACGTTACCGTCTCAACTCATCTAAGATATCCTTTTTCATCAAAATCCTTCCAACATCGGTATATTCCTGTTTGTTTCACGTTTGTTATTAATCAAAATCATTGAGCACAGGGTAATTCGTTATCACACGCATCCTTAAACATATATCAAACATAAATATGACGATAGTCACATCCGGTGTCGGTAGATCCAAGATATTAAACTTTCCGGAAGCAGATGAGGAACACACTCCGGGTAACCAAAAGTAAATCAGTAGCTCCAATCTATGGCATCATCGACCGAGCGGAAAAATTGGAAACGCACCTTGACCGAAAAATCGGTGGATCCTATAATTACTCCATCAAAACGACGATGACCGCGACCTATTGGTTCCTTCATGGAACTTAAACATCCAGAACTAAAGCACCTCTTATCTATAAAAAAATACAATCGACTTCCACCATCAGGATCCGTCAACCAACCAAGATAACAATAATGAGAACGGTTCAGGACAACTCGTGCAACTCAAACCTTCCAATCCACATCACGGGTTCAGCAATATAACCCCCTAAAATCGCTAAAAAATTAAAGTAAAAACAATCTCCCTTCTTGTGAGGTGGTAAAAAAATCTTACCAATTATAATTTTTAATGACAAAGATAAAACTAAAATCATAAACTAGCTTGCATGAATATAACATAGAAAATGGCTTGCAATACGGAAATAACAAATTAAAATTTGTAATTTTACATAGTTCGTTCCAGTACAGGGCAAAAATACGATTCCTAGGTACGGAATTAACAAAATTCCATAACAATCCTCCCATCTTGTATTTGATCACTTACGTTCTTCTGTTCTTTTCTACCTCTCACGATCTCTATTATCTTCTTCCTCCATTTATTTACCTCAAATCACGCTTGAGGTTATTTTTTCTTGTCACTCGAATATTCTGTTCTCATAATTTTATTTTTATATTTATATAAAAAGAGATCCCGAACATAAAACCAACAGTTTTTTGGCGAAAGTGTTCGGTTTTGGTTGCTTTTGGTTATTTTGCTTTAGTCAACTCCAATGCGACCTTCTGCATCTCTCTTTTTTTATTTGCGAAGAGGGCCTACAAATATTAAGAAAACGTCTGAGAGGTACGTCAACAAAACAAATATATATTAATTAATTTTATTCATACAACTACATTGTGCCCAGATCAGAGGTGAGTCTATTTTGTTGGTACCGAAATTCTTTAATATTAATAATAAAGAAATAGGGTTGGAGTACGCTAACTGGGTGTCTGTGATTATTTTACAAATGTTTATTTGGAATTCGGTAGAGAACGTTAATACGAGTGGAATGTACTATGGATGAAGTCGATATTTCTAATAATAACGCTAAAAATCGATTTTAAAAATCACGAAATGCGGGCAAAATATTCATTTTGTTAACAGGACGTGCATTTCAATATGCATAAATTGACTATGGGGCGGGGCCTACTAGAGCAGCGTTAGGAAGGAGTTAGTTGCTCCCTGAGATCCGTGGCGTCAACTTCTAAACTTTTCAAGTTGCAGCCGCTTGGGGGATGTTTTTAATAAGTTAAGCGCGTGTCAAAATCGTTCGGAGAGCCCGTCGAGACCCTGAGGGTTGAGGAGAATAGGTTTTGACAGCGCAATCACATCAGAAACGAATTCACACAAAAAGTGATTTTTTTTCGAAAATACATATCCTTAAATCGATGTAATTCCATGTTTTATTCAAATAACAGTACACATATGTGACGTCTGCATCAAAAATGTGATAAAATATGGAATTTTTAGTAAAATTGCTACAAAAAATTCTAAATGGGCGGGGCTTAAGGTTCAAATGTAGCCTATCATGGATACGTATTTCAATTTTTAAGTTTTTAATGCCTAAACGTGAAAATTTTTGAATCATCCATAGTTTACAATATTTCTGATTATGTTCTTCTTCATAATATTGTACCATTTCTATAGGGAATTAGGGTACCGTCATTCTTGATGAGTACTTCTTTTAGTAAACCCGTAAATGTTGAAAATGTGAACAAGGAATCCCTAAAAATAAAATTAAATGTAACAATCTAGCGATTTTTTAGGTTAGAATTACAATTGATTTAACAATAAACGAACTCCTTATTTACCGATAATAAAATGGGGAATAACATTATTTAACCTCCCCACGTTGGTCCGCTCATGGATAGAATAAATACGGTAATTAGTATTATTTATTGATTATGTATTGAAAATCGAGTAAGCGCATTTTTTTCGGCTTTGGTTCGTACTCATCAGTGGCTGTCTGCCGATGACATTTCAAAAAAGAAGCAGCACATTAAAAGAAAGCCCCTTATGCAAAAGGCTACCGGCGAAGGTCTTGGGACTTTCAACCTTCGCCTTTGAGCAATCAGGGGAAGAGGGTGAGCCCTACACCTCGAGCCGGGTGGGAACTGTCACCTACAAAAAGGCTGCTGAAAAGCACCTCCGAGTGGTAGTAACAGACGGCTCGAGTCCTTTGGGCAAACTAAATGATTATGGTACTGTAGAGAAGACGGAATACCTTACAATTTTTACAGCTAATCCCAAACACCAAGACCCCCCTATTTTGGAGCTGTGGTGTAGCGTTACGTAATCGGGATGGAGTCCCCCCCCTCTTGTCTTTAGAGCTATTGGGGTAAATGTTAGAAAATTTACATTAGAGGAAACAACCAAACTAAAAATTGACGTTTTCCAAAATGGTGCCCCACCCCCTTTTTAAACGATGCTACGTCACAAATTGAAAGTTCCGACTTACCCTAAGAAAAATATCGACAGGGGTAAGTAAACCACATTTCAATCGTCTTGGCCTGCTAGTATTTCATATTTTTTGATATTGCTCTAATTCCATTAGATAATAAATATCTAATTGATAGATTTAAAAATATTGAAAACAGACGCCAACGAAAAAAGACTAACATTCCAAATCAAAAATTTTCGGCCTTATGTAGTATGGAATCAAATCAACAGATTAATTCAGCCCATAATTTTCATGCACGATAATCGTATGCAGCTAATTTAATATTGCAATAAGTATTAAATGTTTCTAACGGTAATTATCTATTATAATCAATAAATTCGTTAGAAAATAAAGAATAAAATTTCATTGGCTAAATCACAAAAAAATAAGAACGATTTAGAAATTATGTAGCTAATTTTCTTAACAAGCCTAAACTACTCTCTCTTAAATTATTATTTATTTTTAAAGTTTAGAACATTAATATTGACCTACGCCTGAATACAAAAAGGAGTGGTATTTACAGACTAGGAAATCGTGTATGGCACATTTATTAAGTGCATTCTATGATTAATTTGCATTTAAATTAATTTATAATAAAAAATTTTTAATTTAACTCAGTAACATTACTCATATGTATGTTTTGGTTTTTGCTTTTTACATAATAAAAAATAGTATATTTTAACTACCGTAAAGTGCCCCATTTTTACCCCGCAAAAGAGGGGGGTATTACTTATTCATCAAGCTTTGGAAAGTGCAAAAAATAGAGTACGTACTGAGCTTTATGCTGTATACCCTTGGGAGCACTTTATTTTCTAAAGAAAAGATTGAGCATTAAGACCCCATGGCTGCTTAGACCGGGTTGGAAAATTTTCCTATAACCCCGCTCTATTGCTATCATACACGTAAAGGGATCGCTTGGTGCCCTCCAAAGTACAGATACGGTAATTAGAAAGTTAAATGCAAGAATGTGCAAGAATATTGTCAATTTGTTTTACGTACACTTTGATAGTAAAATTCGCAAAACTATTAAAAACAATATTAAATTTTTATGTAAGAATTTGAAAACAAACACCCGATATACAGTTGTTAAGTTAAACCGAATTAAATGCGGTACAGAAATCATGTAAATTGAAAATGAAGGTGATGATTGTCTTTTAAAATACGATACTCCTATTTATTCCTGGTTGGAAAGTTAGGTTAGGTGCGTTGGGAGGTATATTAATTAAAATTTCCTCGTGCGTATTGACAATTCATGGCAAATTTAATATGGAATTTTTAAAAACCAATATCAGGGTTATTTAAAATTTAATGTTTTCAATAAATTACCTTAATCAATAATTTTTACACACTCTGTATGTTTAAGAAATGTAAGAAATATAAACTTAAATAATTATAGAACGCCAGAAGTTATGTTTAAAATGTAAAAATTTAAACAAATTCAGTTTTTGTTTTAACTGCATAAATGTCACTAGATTTTTACTAAAAGTGCGCAAAATTTCATGGGAAAAATGATAATTAAAATTTGTTTGACTCTTCCAACTGCTTGAAAACAATTTTCAATAATAATCAAGCTATACTACAAAAACAATGAAACTTGCCCACCCTGTACATGGAACTGGTTGAACAAATCGAAATAATTCATTAGGCGACATTCTCTTCAGTACTGAAGCGACCTTCCACATATGTGGGAAGGTTACCGTGTCTGAGCTAGTAGAAGGTCAATCATTGAATAAAATAGTCCATATACCTATACCATCCCACAACTAAAAACAAAATGTACATATATGTTATAAACCAAGCCCAAAATTGTACAATGTCGACTTTGCACAGATATTTTTGTACTGAACGGGCATTTCACACTCAATGCATACAAAGTTATTTTTTCATTTATTTTGGAAATACAGTCGGGTTGCGAAGTACTGATACTGTGAACAACCGGAAATAGTGAAAGCAAAAATTTTAACATTGAGTGTGTATGGATGCCCTATGTAAAAAACAACGTTAACCCCAATACAGCAAACTGTGTACTAAATCGTATCGTTAACACAAGTTTGAATGACGTAATTTATAGAGACTTCCCTTAGGATGCAAAATTTATATTTGGTAATGTGCCCATTTCCCCCCATTTTGAATTTTGGATTAAATTTAATTTTAAACGTTTGTGTATCATCTCTGTAGGTTTATTTATTCATTATTTTCGTTTGTGTTAACACCATTCGCGGAATATCTTTAATGTAATTGGGGAGGGATCTAAAGAAATGCCACCCCCCTCCTTCCAATTAAATTAAAGATATTTCGCGAACGACGGTAACACAAACGGAAATAAAGAATACAAAAACCTACACAAACGTTTAATTTCAATCTAAAATTCAAATTGGGGGATCTCATTTAGTATCATATTTACACTTCATTTTACGCGCAACGTTAAAAAGAAATTTTTACATATTGGAGTCCCACTCCAATGAAAAGTCCGAGAACCTGGAAAGTCAAAGAATTTTTTTTACGAAGTTAAGTGGGAATTCTGCTTAATTGTTTTTGGTTTAATAATTCAATCGTTTTTGGTTCAACAATGTAGAAGTGTCCAAAAATGCAACTGTTTTGTTAACTAATTCAATAGTTTTTTTAATAATTTTACTGCTTTCTTTAATAAATTCAGCTGTTTTATTCAATAATTCAATTTATTCATTCAACAATTCAAATATATTTGGTTTGATTATTTAATTTGTTTTGATTTAATAATTCAGCCGTTTTTGGTTTTGTCTAAAATTCAACTGTTTTGTTCAACAATTTAACTGTTTTCTTCAATAATTCAACTGCTTTGTTTAATAAATTTGACTGTTTTGTCAATAATTTTGCTATTAGGCTCAATAATTCAACTTGTTTAATCAACAATTTAAATACTTTTGGTTTGATAATTTAATTGGTTTTACAATCAACCTTGATTCAATAACCCAACAGTTTTGTTTAATATATAATTAAACTATTTTGTTCGACAATTATTTTATTAATTTTTGGTTTGACGTTTTAATTATTTTGGTGTAATAATTCAATTGGTTTTTTTGTTCAACAATCATTATTATTGATTCAACAATTCAACCGTTTCTTAAACAATTTAAGATGTTTTTTAACTACTAGACTGTTTTTCCAACAATTGAATTGTTTTATGCAAAGAATGTACTAACAAAATAACAAAAATGTAACTGTTCTTTTAAATAATTAAACTACTTTGTTTAATAAATTCAACTGCAATTCAATAATTTAGCTGTTTGGTTTAAATAATTCAAGTGGTTGTTAAACTCTTCAAATTTTTTTTAAATGTATTAATTGTTTTTGGTTTCATAACTCAATTATTGCTTTTGGTTCAATAATTCAATTATCTTTGATTCAACAATTTTATTCTTCGTGAATCAACAATTCAACTGTTTCTTTACAATTCAACAGGAATTTCAATAATCTAAGTGTTTTAAGCAAGAAAGCTATTACCTTGTTTAAAAATGCAACTGCTTTGTAAAAAATAATTAAACTATTGGATCCGTTACTTTGGCCTCCCCAGTTAAAATTTTTGGCCAAAATGCTAGTTCCCAAATATACGGAGCTAACACCGGCTAGCACCTAAATATTATGTGTAATAACTGTGTTGTTTTGTTCAATAATTTAACTGGATTGTTTAACAGTTTAACTATTTTTGGTACAATAATAATTGATCCATATTTGATTTTTGTTTATCAAATTTTGAAAAGTCAGGGAAAACTATCCCAGTTAATCCGGGAAAGCCTAAAAAGATCAAAGAATTTGTTTTGGAAAATTTGGTGGAAACCCTGATGTTTGATGAAAAAATATTAAGTATAAAATTAAATGAAAACTGGGTACGGTCACAAAACCCGAATTTGGATTTTCATGATTTTTGAACTGAATTATGAAAGAAGACATCGTTCTCTACACATTAAAAAAAATTTTTGCGGTTGGACTACAAATGTTCGAAAAAACGGCTTTAAAAATTCAAAATTGGCCGTGGTTGCGCTAGTCGAAACCGACTTTCAACAGCCTCAGCTGCGCTCCGACCGCTTCAAGCCGTTTTGACAAACACTTCACTCGTTACAAATATTTTCCAGACCGGACCTACTCGTAAAATTGAAGATGTTAACCCGACAGATAGCAGGGCGCGATTTCCGATTGTGGGTGTCGACCTACCTATAACGCTCGCACTGGTGATAGAATGTGGTTCCATTATGACGCAATATTGCGCAATAATGTACTTACATGTGTTTCTTATGGGCAAATATTAATATCAAATTTAAATTGTAATTGATTAAAGGACCTACCGAAATCTACCAACTTTTATAGAAAAAATTGTATTTTCGAGTTCGGGTTTTCTGTCTCGATCCAAAAAGCTTCTTCTTTGTCGTTTATCGGATTTGAACGTCGTGACGAGTATAAATCAGTTAGTTAAACACCACGGTACGTCAACTTTCCCTCTCCTCGGTTTTCTTCATCATCTTCAGTACTTATATGCCAGTGAGGTTCGCCAGTTGGTCTGTGTATCTGTTGGGTGACCGTCCCATTCTTCTTTTGCGTATTGCATCTTTGTATGATAAAACTTCTTTATTCCATTCCGTTTGATGACATGTCCAAAAAAAGTCCATTATGCGTCTTTGAATAATTGTTAGCAGTAGCTGCTTTGTGGCTTTTACTTATGTTTGTCTCCGCAGAACTGATATGTTTGTCCTTTGGCTATTCAAGAGATGCGCATAATTCTTCAATAGCATGTCATCTTAAAGGCCTCTATCCTCTTTCGGCATGCCGCCTTCACTATCCAGGTCTCGCATCCGTATGTGGCAATAATGAATACTTAATCTGTCTCTTTTTGACATTTTTTTCGATGTGATGGTCTTTTCATATCTTCGTCAGTCTTATCAGCGTCGACTTTGCCATTCCGTTTCTATTTTTAATTTTACCCACGGAACCCCCATCTTCGATATGCGTGCTCTAAGGTATATAATTTCGCCTTTTCTGTCAATGTCTCCAATAGTAGTCAGTTGAAATAATGGTCTTTGCTTGGTCGACCACTATTTGGACTGATTAAGTTTCAGATCCACTCTTGCGCTATCTTGTTCTATTCGTGGTAGGAACTCTGCCATTTTTTCTTCTGAGCTGGAATGATAATCGTGCCGTCCGCGCACTGCAAGTTAGATATTTTTCCTCTTATGGGTGGTCCCGCTTCGTAATCCTCTGTTGCTTTTCTAATTATCCAAAAATCCTAACCTTTCCTCCGATTTCAGAAGATAAATTTTAACCACATTTGTGAGTTGAAGGTGCACAAAAATATTCATTTTGTGGGAAAAGGAAGAAACAAAATCTTATACCCGTTCATCTTCTTCATTGCAACTCCATGGGAGCTTCGTTTCCCTTATGGTCCTCATTGGTGTGTTAATTTTATACTGGCTTGATTCAGGGTAACTATAGCTGAGAGGAAAAGGAAGAACCAAGCCATTTGGTATACAGATAGATTCAAGATAAAAAAAAAGCACTGGAGTAGGACAAAATACAAGGTTACAAAATCTGATCAATTGATTAAAGGTCAAAAAGATCATTTTCTTTCCAAACTACATTTTGAACTATGTGTCAATATATACCGGGTGTTCATTTTAAAAGTAACCAGTCGAAATAATTTTGGATTTTGAATAAATGAGAAACAGATTGAGAAAACACGTCGCTTTAGATGGCGAGGAGGACGTTAAAAAGTAATAATATTTGAATGTTAAGTTTAGCCTCTTCCCCACCAGCTACCCCTACTTCTAAATTTTAAATAGCACTCTACCTTGCAATACATCATTTTAAAGGTAGAAAGAAATCCTCGTTCATGCACAATAAAAACAAGGTGGAACTCGAATAACCGCAGTTCTTAAGTTTCTATACAGCTACCTTTCTGGTTTACAATTAAATAATATTTTAAAATAATTTTTTATTTAAATTTATAATTTTTTGTTAGTAATAACATAAACCTAAATAATCTGATTTAGGGTCAAGGTAATAAACCCGTCATTGAAAGTACACTTTTTCCTATAAAAATGGCTTAACCAAACGAAAGAGAATAAAACTGCGAATCATTTAAGGCGAGGATGAATTTAGTCGGATTTTTAATAAGACCACAATTCAAATTTGAAAGTTACAATTTTCTCATAAGAAATACATGTAAGTGCATTATTGCGCAATATTGCGTAATAATTTACGCATTGTGTTAACGGTGCGTATGCTATGCCTGGGTTGACAGTGACTAGCGGTGAGGAGATACCAGTCGCTTCCTGACAGCCGTTGGATCAACTTTAACACTTTTTTAAGTTGTATCGTCTTGGGGGATGTTTTTAGCAAGTAAGGCGTTCATCAAAACCGCTTGTAGCGCCCGGAGCGGAGCGAAGTGGAGCGCAGGGTACGGAAAGTGAGTTTTGATAAACGCAACTAAATCAAGACTCGAATTCACACAAAAAGTGATTTTTTTTATCGCCGATGCTGCTGTAGGAATAAAACAGGACTTGTCCTAAATTAAAGTTAAAGAAAAGATTTAAAAAAATATATTTAAAAAATGGGGAACGGGTAAAAACCCGTCATCCGATTTTAAGCATTTTTAAATTGATTTTAAAAGATGAGGGTCTAATTAGCATATAAAAAAATAAAATTTGTTGTTGGTCAACAAATTTTGGAAAAAATTCACTTTTAAGATGAATCCCAGTCTTGACGTAGTTGCGTTTACAAAACCCACTTTTCGCACCTTGCTCTCCCTGCGCTCCCTCCGCTCCGGGCGCTACAAGCGGTTTTGACAAGCGCTTTATCTGTTAAAAACATCTCCCAAGAACGGTCCAACTCAAAAAAGTGTGAATGTTGATCCGACGGTTATCAGAAAAATATTGTGCATTAAGAGGTTAAATAAAAAAAAATTGAAGCAAACCAAATTTAACCAAAATCTAATTACTTCTAAGTCGTAAAATAGATTTATCAAATAAATTTACTTTTGAAATTTTTATTAGTTTTTAAAATAAAGCGGATTTAAATACATTTTTTAGAAATAGTATTTTTGAATTTAAGAAATTTTCAAATTTATATCGAGATATTAGCCATGACAGATTTTATTTTTAACTAATAAGTAATTTTCGGCTGTATTCCAATATTTAATAAATATTAAAAACGAGACATCAAATAATTCAAAATAATATAAATTCTTTATGCATTGAAAGATAAAAAGTTTAAAAATTAAATATTAAAAGTTTTTCATTTTAAAGTTATAACAATTAAGTCTTTTTAATACAAATTTTGAATTAAGGTTCTTCTCAAAAAAGCAAGGAAAGTTTTTATACGTCGTGTAAGGGGACGTCTATTAATTACGTTTTTCTTTAAATTTAGACCCCCTTCCCTCCCATCACGTGAGATTTACTCTACAATTTTTACCACACCGTAGACCAGTAATTTTTTGCAGTGAATCTGTTATAATAATGTAGTTTTCTGAATTAGAAAGTTGACGTGAGATTTTCATTGACCTTTAAATGAAATTTTGCTAAGATTTTGGCGACCCCCCCCCATTTTTAGGTGACGTAATTAATAGACATCCCCTAAGTAGTTTTATGAAAAAAAAATATTTTACTCATTGAATGCATTACAATATTAAAGAATATTTAAGATATAAAAAGAGAGGCCTCCACTTTTTGGAGGTTTTCCACCACTCCACCCCACTCTCTGGTTCTCCACTCCACCGTTAGATGTACTGCTACGATCATTAGCATTATTATGAGATATTGGGGCGGTTTGATCCCGGTTTGATTCAAAAAGTCGGTGACTTTTTGAATAAAAAATATTTTTCTCAAAAAAAAGTTTTATTTTTTAACATAGTCGCCATTTAACTCGATACACTTAGTCCAGCGGTTTTCCAATTTTTTTATCCCTTCCAAATAATACGATTTCTCGAACCCCTCAAAATAGGCGTTTGTTTCAGTGATGACCTTTTCATTTCACCTAAATCTCTTACCGCCGAGCCATTTCTTCAGGTTTGGAAGCAGGGAAAACAGTCGCAGGGGTTAAATCTGAAGAATACGCTGGATGAGGAAGCAATTCGTAACCCAATTCATGAAATTTTGCCATGACGATGACACACGTGTGCACAGGTACATTGTCCAGGGAAAGAGCACTTTTTTCTTGGCCAAATGCGGTGGTTTTTGCTTCAAATCCATGTCGAATCTGTCCAACAGCTCTGATTATTATTTTCCGGTGAGCGTTTTATTCTTTTCAAGATAATTGATGTGAATGACCACACGTGAATTCCAAAAAACTGTCGCCATAACCGTGTTGGCCGACAGACCCACCTTGGCCTTCTTTGGTGTATGTTCACCCGGACAAGTCCACTGCTGTGACTGTTGTTTGGTCTCTGGTGTGTTGTGATGGATCCATGTTTCGTCCACGGTTACGAAACGACGCAAAAACTCGTTCTAATTGCGGTTGAATGTTTGGCGATAAACACTCCCTTGAAGTGGTCACACGGTTGCGCTTATGGTCGAGTGTAAGCAATCGCGGCACCCACCGCTAAACCCCCAAACAGGGTTTAGCTTCGAAATTGTTTTTGGCAATACCCTTTATGATGCAGATATCTAGTCGTCGGGATTTGTTCCTGTTTGGTCCAGTACGGTTGGGTGGCCTGAAACAGAAATTTAGATTTTGTTTTGTACAGTTTTCCTTGACCACGAGGATTAGCGATTCTGAATATGCTTGCGGCATAAAAGTCTTATCAAACCGCTCATATTCAAATTCTTCTTCTTCATGTGCCATATTCGGTCTCGGACGTTGGCGATTAAAACACAAAGCATAAATTTACGCAGTATAAAATTTGACGGTAATAGTCTTTTAGACAGATGGATATTCACAAAAGCAGTGTATATCTAACGAAAGGGTTTGAACCACGAAATTAAGTCGACTGACTTATCAAACCGCCCTCGTTTTCAAAAATTATTGAAACCTTAACCCACGTAACTCCACGTAACAGTTGGTTGTATTATAGTAAAAAATCTTGTTGACCATTTGGATAAACGGACGAAACGTAAACAATTCGGTCCCAAATTTAGAGAGATGTTGTGTCTTAGGCTATAAATCAAAACTATTTGGGCAGATGATACTTAGAAATATTACAAAGATTCCAAGAATCAAAGATGCTTTGGACTATCGCGAATGGACTCTGGTACATGATCTCTAGATGAAACAAAAAAAGAAGACAGAACTGTAGAGAGAAAATTAAACCTACGCCCAAATCAACTGGCCGAAACTTGCGGGTTGAAGAATATCCACCTTACTGATAAATTTGACTAAACGACGATGAAAAATTTAAAAATAACAATTAATGTTCTACGATTAGTTGGGAAGTAAGGTTGGTGGCAAATCAAATTTGTGATTTTGTTTCTCTGTGGTGACTTACTGCAAATGTAGTTTATGTTTCTTTTTATGGTAATCACCATACCAAATTGATGAAAGCTACAAAATTGCAATTAAAAATAACAAAACTTTACAAGGTAACGATTACAAATGATCAAATCTGTTGGCACTTGCTTCATTGTTTATGGAGTTGTTCAGTGAATACATCGGATCTTTTAATAGAAATGAATTTCTAATACGGAATGTGCATGTAGGTATGTATGTAGTATAATAATTTGCAAAAAATAAAAGGTTCTGGGTTTATTATATAAATAATATAGTTTAGTTATAAGTAGGCCATGTTTGGCAAAGGTGATAACTTCAAAAGTATATACAATTTTTATATTGGAAAATCAGCAGTAGCAGCATAGGATTTTTTGACTTGGATAAAAAAGAGTTTTTTTGGCTAAAATTTTCTGGGTGGGTGCTACTCTAAAAATGTCAAAATTTATATATTTATCTTTTAATACATCTGAAACGTGATCTGCTAATCCTTCATTCATAATTTCTCGAAATGAAAGTGACAAAATGTATATGGCAAGTAGGTTACACTTTTGTTGTTTTTTTTTACAGAACCTATTGGCTTTCTATAATTACTAAGAAAACTTTTGCTAACCCGTTTTTGCTAATATGATGTAAACGATTGAATTGCATTAATCAAAGAAATTTATCTTAATATCAATATATTATGTATGCAGGCGTGCCAAATATGAATTAGAAGTGCGCAACTAACTGTTCTACTTATTTTTTTTATATAGAAAATTGTATATCAGCATGTTGGACTATGAACTGAACAAATTATTAGTTAAATTAAAAAATGCTTAACATTAATGCAGGTATAAATTACATTATAACTCGTGCATTTCGTTTAACGTTTTTTTATGCAAAATGTGATTTTATTAAAAACAACTGATTTTGCTTTAATTATGTAATGTAAAGTTAACACGTTTATATAAATATTGTAACCTTGATCTTGTTATTAATAATAAAAGGAATGTTAAACACAAAATACTCACCCTTAATTTTTCTCCATTTTGCAAAATTTAAGACACATAACCCCATTGCACATTGGCAACACCGTTAACAGCAGAAAAAAAGACAATCAAAATATGTCACGTTGTGTCAGATTTTAAAAAGTTCGAATTAAAGAAATTCTGACAAAATCAAGATTAATTAAAAATTTGGTCAGCAGAGTAGGGGTAGAAAACCAGCGACATTTTATAATTATGAAGGTTCCTTTATGTTACTGAAACTTCAACCTTTGATTTAGTGAAAACTTTATTGTAATACAGTGAAAGTTTGTAAATTTTAATTATTTCAGAAAATTGTTCTATTTTTCAGTTCTATTACATCTTATAGAAAGTGAGAATACGTGAGATTTAACATGTAAAATTAATTATGTGTCGGACTTCATCATCGTGGTATTATTAAGATGGGTAAGGTACCATTTATGTTCTAAATGGTAAATTATTAACGTCCTTGCATTCATTTCAAAATATTGCAAAATTTAATTTAATTTCATAATATTAACATCTTAGTCTTTTTGACCCAAAATTATAATATGCTACTAACTTACTTTGACATTCTTGATTGGCAATCTATGGCGCATGGCGCTTTCATTTCTAGGTTATCGAGAACTTCACTGTACATTTTTTAAGAGCAAAGTATTTAGATTTATGTAACACTTTATTTCTCCAAGAAATCTCTACACAGCATTTCAATCTAATTCCGGTCAATTACGTACAAAGCCATATAGGGGAAAAACATTAATGCTTTTAAGACTATTTGCCGGGTGGCCAACTAAGGGCGGATGCCATAAAAATAAATCGTTGCAACTAACCTAAAATTTAAATCAGCATAAAATTAGCTTTCAAACAAGCTTAAGCTCATAAAATGCAGGTAAGGGTTGAAGAAAATACAGCGATTTAAATATTGCATAATTCTTCATAATTCAGGGGAGTGCAATAAAAACCCTAGAATCAATATAATGTAGCCTTGTAGGTGGCGCTCTCAAATTCTACATTTAACTCGTAATTTCAGTCAAAATCTTGAATTTTTCAGTTCACTTTATCAATTGTGCCTCCTATCGGTCATCCTAAAAATTTGAAACATATTAAATAGCAGCGCCAAAATTTGAATTAGAATCTAGAATCTATCACCTCAATTATATTTTCTTTTCAACTGAAAAATATTTCTAGCAATTTCCTATGGCCACTTTAATTGTTAATTTATTATTTCTGAAACTGTAGGATAATTGGTTTCTAATACACAGCCGGCACGGCATGTGATATATAGAAAAAATATCATTAATTTGCTTTAGTTTACCTTTATTACATAGTTATTATGTGAAATTATACGAAGAAAGTCAATTATGTTAAAATTATAATAATATAATGCAATGGGTGAACCCGATGTGGGCCAATATAATCTAGTTGTCTAGATATCACTAGACTATCTTACAATATAGTATGACTCATAATATATTATACCAATCGATAAACACAAAATACTAAATTATCAAGGCTGTGAGGCCTGAAGACCGCATTTATGGGAATTATTTTGAATTTATTCTACATATTCATTACATTCATGGTTCATTATTTTGGAATTTTTAACGACATCGATTGATTTTCCAAAACAATTTACTAAACTAAAGTTGTAACCCGTTAAATTTTCTATCCGAAATAGACCGTTGGTTTCCTGTAAGAAATTTTGTTTAACAGATACAAAAAAATAAAACTTATAGTTTTTTATCACTTCTTCTCTTAATTTAATTCTTCTTCTTCTTCGAAATCCGTTGATTTTAAAAGACATTAGAGGTTATTACTAACTTGAAAAGAAAATATAGTTGAGGTGATAGGCCAATGAAAATCTAACAAGTAGACACCTTTTTCACAACACACTACCAACGTAAACATTCAAAAATTCGCTTTTTTTCACCAATCGCATCAGGAATGTGCGTGAAGTTAGACCCCCTTTTTTATTAAATTAATTGTTCACAAGTGTTCTGTAATTCTTTTTTTGATTTTGCAATAAATCATCAAAAAAATCGAAAAAAACTTTATTTTTGCCAGCTCCCCTTTTATTGAAATTTAAAATTTTTTTTATTGTTCTCAATTGGTCTTTATTTGTTCTCAATTGTTCTGTAAAAATAAATCCTTGAAATCTAATATTAACCGTGAAAACCGCGAAATAAGATTTCACGCCAGCCCCCCTTTTATCGAAATTAAAATTTTTTTTTATTGTTCTCAATTGTTCTTCATTTGTTCTCAATTGTTCTGTAAAAATAAATCTTTGAAATCTAATATTAACCGCGAAAACCGCGAAATAAGATTTCACGCCAGCCCCCCTTTTATCAAAATTAAAATTTTTTTTTATTGTTCTCAATTGTTCGTCATTTGTTCTCAATTGATCTGAAAAAATTAATCTTTGAAATCTAAAATTAACCGTGAAAACCGCAAAATAAGATTTTACGTCAGCCCCCCTTTTATCGAAATTAGAATTTTTTTTTATTGTTCTCAATTGTTCTTCACTTGTTCTCAATTTTTCTGTAAAAATAAATCTTTGATATTCTAATATTAACCGCGAAAACCGCGAAATAAGATTTCACGCTAGCCCCCCTTTTATCGAAATTAAAAATTATTTTTATTGTTCTCAATTGTTTTTTATTTGATCTTAATTGTTCTGTAAAAATAAATCGACTAAGTATAATAGTAACCGCGAAAAACCTTATATAAGATTGGGGTTGGCAAAAAAAGAAATTTTTTTCAATTTTTTTGATGATTTATTGCAAAATCAAAAAAGAAATAACAGAACACTTGTGAACAAATCGAGAACCACAAAAAAAATTGAATTTTAAAAAAAAGGAGGTTTAACTTCATGCACATCAGGATATCACATTTTTAAAAAAAGCGAATTTTTGAATGTTTACGTTGGTAGTGTGTTGTAAAAAAGGTGTCGACTTGTTAGATTTTCATTGGCCTATCACCTCAACTATATTTTCTTATCAATTTATAATTCAGGTCGACTATGTTTGTCTTTTTTTGCATTTCTAAAAATTTCCAAAATTATTAAAAAAAAATTTTTTTTAATTAATTTTTAATTTCTCTAAACTCAAATTTTGGCGCCGCTAACTGTTATTACTAACCCTAACATTAAAAAATTCAAAAATCAATGAGTTTTGTGCTATGGTTGTTTGAAACCAGAAATGTAAAAAATGCTTTGAAGAGGGCTCCCCCCCCTAAGGGTTTAGACTTTTTAGAATTTTTTTTTATATTTCCTAAAAAGAGTCTTCTATCACCACCTGAGAAACAAAATCAACGAAAAAAACCGAAGAGACCATGTTTTAATTTCAAAACAAAAGCGGCTATTACAATTTGATGACAAGAACCGCAAGAAATTAGAACAGGCAAGAAAGAACAAAAAATGGAAGAACCTGGTTATGAGGAAATGCTAGAAGTAATAAACCAAATAAAAACCAAACCATACATAATCCAAAAAATGACATGGAAAACGAGATTGGATTGCTGGTCTTCTTCTTCATCGTTTTGCTTCTTGTTAGAAACGTCGTAACCCAACTTGGCAAGCCAAGATAAATTTTTATGGGAGTATAATTCATAGAATAGTTTTCCGTTGCCTTCCCCATAGTCCACAGATCGATATTAGACTTTTTGTTCACAGCAGTGTGACTAACTCGAGCAGGGTTCGAACCGCGAGCTTACGCTTTAGTTGACCCGTGTATGCTTCACGCTATACCACTGGATTGCTGGTAAATCAATACAAAAGGAAATACATAAATTAAAAGAGATATGGAAATGGTAAATTCAACTATTAATGCAGGAAAATAACAACAAGAAGAACGATCAAATAAAAAAAAATTCAGACCAATAGAGTAGCCAACGTTTATAAATATAATACTGGCCAACCAAGATGAAGATGTTGATCACACATGCCTCACAGAATCATGAGTTACACAAAAAATGAGTTACACAAAAAAATAGTTAGGCTAAAATATTCTATTCACTTTTAATAATAACAAATTGCGTGAACAAGAGGTGGGGTCCTTACAGTGTCTCAATATTAGACGGCAGGTCATTAATTATTTAAAGATTATGCAGAAGCCTTACTTTTCTTTTTGGTTTGCTTCATGTGGAGGAGGAAATCTCGTACGAGACACAGGCACCATTTATGCCGGTAGTGTCAGAATTTCACTGACTGAAACCTTCCCTAAACGCCCCTAGTCGCAGGGATCCGCCAGTTCCGATAATACAGAATTATCATCACTACCACGATTTGGAGCGTACGTTCCTAGATTGTTTTTTCGATTTAGGTGCTATAGTGCTTGGTCCGTAACAAATTATCCACTGACCAATGAAACACAACGAGCCCACTCGGCCGAGGTCCGTCCGTTTTCTCAACCGTACCGCTGTCGATTTTTCTGTCGCGGTTTTCCTGATCGTCAGTTCGTCTGTTCTGCTACTCAGTAGGCCAACCACAATCGTCGTTTGAAGACACCTAGCAGATCTGCTGACCGCTTAGGTTGTCGAGATATCAAGTATCTTCGTTCCGAGGTGTTGGCCTCGGTGTTATTTTATTTCCCAACTACCCTGCCTTTCGGGCCGAACATTCCCCTATCCGCCACCTGGGGACGTGCTCTCTAGAAGTTTCAGCCTCTCCTGAGGGACTTTAGTTTTTTTAGATTGGCGTAATTTATGTTACTTACATTTACATGTAACTTATGTTATAAAAACAATTGATTTCGGAGAGAAAGAGTCCCCAAGTGCTCACCGCCGACTACGGAAGTAACTAGTAAAATTAACTAGTACAAAGAGGATACGGATTTGTTGAAATTGCTGAATTTACTTATTAAAGACATCGAAAAAAATTAATATTAAAAATAAATAACAAGTTTCATTTGATTAAAATAAAAAGTAGGCAGGGACAATGTGGATACTCAATTGGCAACATTTTTTCCCAAACTCTTTTAACACTTCTTCGAGTGCCATATACTTTACAGTGTGTAGGCGATCAACTTAGCCAAAGCCAAGCTGACCTTATTAGGGGATATAATTAATGGAGTTGTTTCCCGTTACCTTCCCCATAATTCAAAGATTGATATAGGACCTTTGATCACAGCAGCGCATCCGACGCGACCAGGATTTAAACCGCGATCTCTCGCTTTTTAGTCGCCGGTGTATACTTTACGCCATACTGCTGGCTTCAACACTTAAGGAAATAATTTTAAATTAAAAAATGTAAGGAACCAGACAAATTTTGAATAGGCCATAGTTTGCTCGGTTCACCTTCTGGCAACGCCTCTAGTGGGACAACACTTTTCATGCATCTATCAGCCTCTATATATTTTCATTCCTTTCTTCGATGATTAATTTTCGCATTTGGTTGTTATTGAATTTATGTCAGTGTATCAATTGCTCCTCATCTAGGAGGCATTCCTGTTCTGTTAAAGCATTTACTTGTTGAAGAGAAAATTTAAATTTTCCAATTGCGTTGCTTCGAGGATTTTGCTCATGAAAAGGCCACGAACTGTCTGTAACGTTTATGATCTGAAGCAGTCAGCTAAGGACAAAAACATCACAGAACGCCTAGAAACGATGAAATTCCAGGAATCTGCTTCCAAAACCCGGGAATCTACTCTCGGCTCTTACGGAAACTATATGGTAAAATCCCGCGAATTTGCTCTCGCATCTTGTTTGGAGATACGTCTTAGCGGACTAAAAATTGGGGAGCAAAGCAAAAAATAGTTGCACTTCGTCACCGTTTATCTCACGCCTAAAAGAGGATAAATCTTGCGTCGGCAGAACTTTCAAGCATTCGACGAAGAAGTACGTGCCGCACTCGAGGCGTGGCTGTATATTCTCTCAGGTAATACTAAAAATAGTCCTACTCGACGTCGTTTATCTCACCCCTAAAAGGGAATAAATCTAGTGTCAAAAGAACTTTATAGCGTTTAAATCGAACAACACGTTTGACGCGCCTCCGGCGCGTATTTAATCATCTCGGGTAGGACTGACCCGGCAAATCTCGGACGTCTCGGATCGGAGGACGCGCGGATCGTCGACACGGCGTGGTAACCTAATACGACGATCCCACGCGACGCGAGGAAACCGAATGTTGGATTTGTAAGTTTATAAGCATGCGTCTCGGATCGGAGGACGCGCGGAGCGCCGCCACGGCGTGATAACCTAAGACGACTTTCCGGCGCGACGCACGGAAACCGAATGCCTGCAGATTTGACTTTCCTTTTTAATATGCGCTATTGCAGAGCTAGGGTCCAGCCCGTCTCTCCTCGCGCGACGGACGTTGCCGCGCAATCTGGAAGGCTTTCTTGTTGAGCTGTAACCGGTAAATCCCCTCTCAAAATGTCCCGAGCTGCTTTCGTCCAAATTTTTGTCTCGTAGACATTTATCGAGATGATTCCCCCGTTAATAAACATGGAATGGATTAAATTGAAAGTTTTTCAGGTCATATTACCATTTTCATCCCTACAAATGGGGACTTTTTATGTTCTCAGTATTTGAAACATTTAGTTTTGTTTGCTATTTAGTTATTTCTACAAATTGGTACTAGGGTTTTTTAATTCGGTTTTCGTCAAGTTGAACTTTCCCCCTATTGCTAAGCGGTCTAATTAATTACACTTCTTTAAATGATTTGTTCAGTAGCTTTGGAATTGAAAATTATTAATAAGTAGGTAAATAAAGCAGGTTCTAACGCACTTGGCAGCAAGTCCGAATTTAGTTAATTAAATTTTAATTTGATTGGTGGTTTAATTCGCGGTTATAATAATTATATAAATTTTTATATAATTATGGTAATTATTATTTTTAATAATTCTATCACGTGGAGATGATGATGATGATTATTATTTTTTAATTAAATATAACTTCAAGTTTCGGTCAAAAATGAGCCAGCACCCGCTTCGTTTATCTACTATCATGAAGCTCACGGATAATTAAAACAACTGTAAAATTTAAACATTAAATTTGAAAACTTAAATAATATAGAATGTAATAAATCGATATGATATAAACATAGCAAGTCTGAGGTAAATTAAACCAGATAATTATTATCTTAATGTTGTGTCTGGTTAGTAGTTGTCATTGAATTAAACCTTGCACTTGATCCTATTGTTAATATTGTTTTAGTATTGGCATTTGCTAAAATATTTAAATTATAAACGTTTACATATTCTAACGATTAATATCAGCATTTTAATGCAAAGTGCGTAGCTTAAGAATTTAAATGTTTTATTAATTAGTAAAATTTTCCGTTCTGGTTTATACCAATCCACTGTAATTTTGCTATTGCGTAAAGAATGCTCGTATATTATTTTTAACTCATCCATAAGGTTAAACGGTTTGCAAATTAAAATGTTTAAAATTATTTTTAATAGTCATATGGAATTTTTTACTTGAAAAGAGAGTGGTCAAGTTTTTTTTAAGCAGGAAATTTGTTACTTTAAATTGATAAAACTTTCTTCAACTACTTTCGATTACTGTCTAATTTTTTTATGACCACACCACCACGATTTTGTTTAGTATACAGTGTATTCATTTAATAATAATCAACTTGATCGTTCATATACCAAAGAAATATATCACCGCCCAAAAAGAGGTCAACCCATTTAGGAAGTTGGAAATAAGACCCTATGATGCATCAAATGAAAACATTTTAACCTAGAATATTTTGTATGTTCAAAATGATATGATACGGTTTGCGGCAAGTTTCAAAGCAGTTTTTTTATTTACTCCTACCTAGTCACCTAAACGTGGCTAAGTAGAAGTGTCACCTTTTATATTCGTAAGTCTCTGCCTTTTGAAGATTTGCACTTTTACATGCTGATTATAGCTTGATTAGAGGCTTAGAGCATGCTTAGATTAACATTAAGGTTGACAGCCTCGTGATCGAAGTTGATGTGGTATCAGAACGTCTTTTGCTTGAATAAATTTGAGAATTTCTTTACCTGCTCAACACCGAATGTGGCAAACCATTAATTATCTTACTCCAGCATCTTCTGCATCACTTTATCATGCTCTTCACTCAAACCAAGTTAAATTTATTTTACTTTTGCTATTAAAATTTTTAATGGGTAAGAATTTTTTTATCGCCTGGAAATGGGGTCGATTGTTTTGGGGGGATTAATATTTTGATTAGTATTAGGTTTTGGTATTGGAAGATTTACATTTGCACGGGTTGTCCTGTGTGTTTTGTTTAATTTTGATTAATTTGGTTTAGCAACTTTTGGATTTTTTATAGATCCCTTTCACAATATTTTTGATATTTGCTGGTTACCATATTGGCGCTTGTTGGTCGCGCTTATCTGATATGGACGTTCGACAAATTTGTTTTGACGCCATATGAATACATGGCGTGATTGATTGTGGGCTGCCGCTGATAGTGGAAGTCGACCAATATAGGAAAATGGGCTGCACCATTTCTTTATATTGGAGGTCGTCACGATCAGCGGTGGCCGAGGTTAGCTGTCGTATTTGTGAATGAGTTCGGGGTTATCGTCAACTTGGTTGGATGGATTTGTTAAACCCTGAAGTAATCTCAACGACAGGATGCTACTAGTCAACTCGTAGATTGTGAATGAACCATTTGGGGATGATAACATTTTCAATGGGATGGGTTCGACCGAAACCGGTCTTTTAATTATGTTTGAACCTACCGGGTGCAGTTAAGATTCCCGGATCGCGATTTTTACCATTTTTGAAGTGGTTTATGAAAAATGAGGGTCTAATTAGCATATAAAAAAAAATAAAATTTACGGTCGGTTATCAAATTTAAAAAAAACGGCGTTTAAAATTAATTTGGAATGCAATTTTCTCATTGGTTCTTTTGAACTGTAACCCCGCCCACCAAAATTATAATAGGTTGTGGTGACAGTTAAGATACCTGATTCTAGATTTTTAAGGCGAATTATGAAAGGTTGGGGTATAATTAACTAATAAAAAAAATAGATTTGTGATCGGAGAACAAATTTGGGAAAAAATACACTTTTTGTGTGACTCCGACTCTTGACGTAGTTACGTTTATCAAAACCTACTTTCCGCACCCTGCGCTTTACTTACTAATAACATCCCCCAAGTACCTCCAACTCGAAAAAGTATGGATGTTGACGCGACGGATCTCAGGAAGCGACTGACTTCTTCCTAACGCTGCTATAGTTAGCCCCGCCTTATGGTTGATTCAGGCATATTAAAGCACGAGTACTCTTAATAGAATACATAAAATTATTGCGTAATATTACGTAATAATACACTTACATGTATTTCTTACGGGAAAATTGTAATTTTCAAAATTAAATTGTGGCCTTATTACAACTCACCTTAAAGAGCTTGTATTTTTGTGTTTTTTCGTTTGGTAAAGCCATTTTTATTAGAAAAAGTGTATTTTCGATTTCGGGAACCTTAACTTTACCCGAAGCTACCTGTGATGTTCATAAATATTTGTTGCAAGACCGATTACAGGTATTTCTTATGTGTTTAATGAAATTTTTATGCGTTGTCTAGAATTGCGAAGTCGGGACTCGTTAACATTGAACCAGGAATATACCGAAATTAAAAGAATCCAAATGACAAAAACGTCTTTAAAAAAAACCTATTTAAACGCAACAATTCAAAAATTTAAAAATGGATAACAATTAACAATAACCTTATAAACGGGGGGTTGACCACTGACCAAAAATGTGTACACCAAATTTGCAAATGCAATAATTTGCAAAAAATTGCAAACATTTGCAAAAATTAACACAAATATTTGCAAAAAATTGCAAACATTTGCAAAAATTAACACAAATATTTGCAAACAATTTCACACATTTGCAAAAATTTACACACATTTGCAAAATTTGCAACATTTGCAAAAATTTACACAGATATTTGTAAACAATTTCAGACATTTACAGCCATTTGCAACGATTTGCAGAGATTTGCAGACATTTACGAAAATTTACAGGCATTTGCAAAAATTTACACACATTTGCAAAATTTGCAAACATTTGCAGAAATGTGCAAATAATACTGCAAATCATTTACAAAATTATGTACACCAAATATACCAGGTGGTGAACCCCTCGATCATAAATTATTAAATTTTAAAGTGGCTTCCTTCTGCGTGGATACAGAGCTTTAAACGTTGAATAAAATTTTCTGTTGTTTTTCGTACGTCTTCAAGGGATATTAATTTTGTCCCATTCCTGACGCAAAGATTGTTTTAGTGATTCCAAACTTTTGTGAGGTTTAGCATAGGCTCTAGCCTCTAAAATTGACCATATGGAGTAATCCATTGGGTTGAGATCTGGTAAGTATGGATGCCATTAAGCGGAACTGATAAAAACAGAAATATTAATTCTGCACCACTTTTGCGTAGTTTTCACCTTGTGGGCAAGGGCAGAATCTTGTTGACAGGTCCAATGTTGGTCATCAAAGTGCTGTTGGGTCTACCAAAGAACTACAACTTCTAAAGTATCCCAGTGGTAGATTTTCTTGTTAATTTTTACTCCTTCTTCCACAAAAACTAATGGTGTTTTACCGGTAGCACAAATACCGCCCCAAACCATAACAGACTTGGGTATTGGCAATGAACAACGATGACAGAAGGTCCGGGTGCTTCTTCTGACCAATACCTATTATTTTGAAGATTGTGAAATTGTTCAATAGTAAAACTTTTTATCAGTAAAAACAAAATTTTCCCATTTTTGAGCAGCGGTGCGATATAGAAGAGCACGGCATCGTTGAAGTCGTACTCGCTTGTTTTCATCAGTTAGCATTTGGGCTTTTCGCAGCTTATAAGGCTTCTTCTTAAGTTCATTTTTAGCTATTCGTCGAGCCGACTTCGCGTGATTCCGGTTTCACGAGCCACTTTTTGCATCGACAGTCTCGAATTCTTTGAATCCGAAGTTTGATGATATTGCGATTCCGGCGAGTGTTGGCAGAACATTTTTTTCTCTTCCGGGTCGGTCTTCCATATTACCAAGTTCTTTGAATCGTTTGATGGCGTCGAAAACGGTTTGTCGAGGAATTTTAAGCATTCGAACTATTTCACATTGACGATTTCCAGCTTCAAATACATTTTTGACATTTTGTATCTCACAAACTGATTGTTTAGTTTTTTTGCTCTTTTGTTTTTTTATCTCCATAGTTCTTAGAATCGGATTACTAGATTATTTTTCAGAAAAATTCAGTGATTTTCGCGAAAAAAACATATTTTTACGGGGTTTTATGGGTCACGTTGTATAATGTTCTTGTGCGCAGCTGGGCGAGTTTTAAAGCTTTAAGGATTTGCAATGCTTTTTATTCGCTGATGTGAAACTGTAGGCATTTTGCTATTCATTTTCGTGTCGACTATATTGTTACGTCATCGAGTATTTCATTGTTGCAGCGTAGTTTACTTTGATTGTTTGTTTTCACATTCATAGAAACTACACTGTGTTATTGATTGTAAATCGCTTTTCATCTTCAATAAAAAGCAACGACAGTTTGTTTGAACTTGTGAGCTTCATATTTTCAACCTGGGTTTCCATCAACTTGATTTTGTTAAATGTTTAGTGTTGTCTCATATTTCTACACGTTCGTTATTTTGGGGTGAATAAATTAAATGAGTTGGTTTTTTTGTTTTATTATTCATCTCCTGGTATTACCTGTAGAGACTCACGGTCCTTACATACTGTCGAAGCTTAGCCAATACAAAGGTAGGGGGATAACATATTTTTGAAATAAGCAAGAGAATTCACCTCTTTGCTTAACATTTTTCTTCTAAACGATCAAGTGATTATGGCAAAGGGGAAAAATTATTAAAAAAATTTTTTCCTAGAACTACGTTCAGTTTTTCGTCCAGTTTTTCTGAATACAATTTGTATCGCCCGTAATAAAGTGGATTCTGAATTGCCATCGTCAAAAACAGAAATTTCCAGAATAATATCATGTGTTACATAGTACTTGGTGTCTTCTTTCTTGTGATTCGTCAATCTCTTCGATGATTCAAGGGACCACATAAATTATGCAGAAAAAATATAAAAACAAATAAAGAAAAAGGAATAACCGAAGTCAGATTTTTAGAATATCACAATCAACAGAGTACTACCAATTATTTCGATTAAAAATCAAAAATAAATTAACCGCACTGTGTGACAAACTTCAGTGAGTTTGAAAAAGTTATTTTTTTGGAATTAGTAAATAATTTAAAAATATATTGTATAAAAAAGTTTTTAAATTTTTAGAACCTAAGTGAAATTTTAAAATTTTCCTTAAAATCAAAAACTATATTGGAAAATTTTGCCACACATTAGATTCTATTATTTCATTCGGTTCAAAACTCATGGATAGTGAAATTGGTCAAGTTCTGTTTTTTAAATATTAATTTTTTTGAATAATTTTTTGTACATTTATAGTGATATTCAATTTCAGAATCTAGTTTGTCGATGTGGATTTGCCAAAACATGTCAATTAATTATTATTAAATTTTCCAATATAGTAGTTTTTGATTTCAATTTTGAATTCAAAAAAATAATTCTTAAAGGCTAAATTTAACTGAGGAGACTTTAAAAAGTCGAAACAACCTTGTACAACAATGTCTTAAACTAAAACCGTAAGTTGAAAAATTTTAAATTTCACTTAACTTGTAAAAATAAAAACAACATATAATTTCACAAGTTGTTAATCAATTTATTATTTAAAAATATACTCTAGTCTTAATGATGAAACTTGATAATTACAATAATATTGAAGTTACTTAATTTTTATTAACGTTTTTAATTATTATTTACGTTGAATATTTTTTATCTCTTCTGGTATTATAATTTGTTAAAAACCGGGATTATGAAAATAAAAATTGTCGTGATTGTAATTTTAATTCATAGTCTGGGTAAGTACTTTTTACTCATTTCCTAGACAAGTAATTTTCTAGAATAAATTTTTACGTAAGTATGGTACGAGTAATTCTTTTGTAAGAATTTTTCTGCTTTGGGATTTCCAAAGTGTTTTCACAGAAAATTACAAAAAGAAAAATTCCACCATTAACATTTTTTAGATTATAATAATTTCAAGTAATTGTAAATGTTTATTAACTTGTGAAATTATATGTTGAATGAAATATTTTAAAAATTACAAGTTTACTAAAGGGGGTCCTAGACTAAAATGTAAGTTTGAAAATTTTCAAATTTTACTAAACTTGTAATTTTTAAAATATTTCATTCAAATTTTATTATTAAGCTAAAATTTTAAAAATTAACACATTAAATTGAACAATAAATTGAAATGACAATATGTAAACATTCTGTTTCCATGTACTCCTTATATTTATTTATTTTATTGAAACATGCTAGCAACATGTCACTGAAATTAATTTTTCAATTTTGAATTTACTAATAAATAATTTAATATATATTTTAGTACTTCAACTTCAACTCAAAAAACTTGAACTTTTCTTTCTTTAACTTAAAAATTTGAGACCGATTTTCTTAAAATCTGATTATTTGATTAGAGTTTTCATTTTTTTCATAATTTTTCATTCATTTTTTTATAAAATTTTTTAAATTTATTTGTAACTTTTGTACAAATGAATAAAACTGATATTCAACAATTTAAACTGGAATTATATGCCGGTTAAATAAAAAAGTTACATAAATAATTTTTAATCTTAGTGATCATCATCACTTGACTAGGTTCTCTTAATAACTTATATCCTTCAAAATTACCAATACATATAAGGTAATGATAAAAACTAGCATGAAAAACTAGATTTTAGTTATAAGTTGTTAGATATTAATTAAATATCATCTCTAGTTTGTCACAACAAAAATTAAAAAATTGAAAACTGAAAAATATTTTTCACATCTCGATAAAATAAATTTAAAAATTTTATTAAAAAGTCAATCTGTAGATAATATTATGTCTAATGACAAGTCAATATGGAATTTTGTACAAGTCAAAATTCACATTTGTGCTCTTAGTGCTGGAACGGACTATAGCATGTAGAATTTCCAAATTTTAGATTATTATTTCTCGTATCGCAAGTAGGACGATTAGATTCATTTTATAGCTAGCCAGTTTAAAATTTATTTTACCTTCGCCATTTTTTAGCGATTTTCCGGGGGCATTTTTTAAAAATTTTTTCGGGGGTTGTACTTTTGTACCCGTAATATGGTATTTACTCAAATTTGTTTAATTTTACTAAATTTACATATAATAATATGACTGGTTTTAATCAGTTTTTTGATATTTGGAAATTTTGGATCGCTTCGTCATTTAGAAGTTTTTTTTTGGATCCGTTTTATGGAATTTTTGAACACTTGTCCGTCCCCATATAAGCGCGTATAAATGTGCTTATTTATATGGTAGATTAGTTTTGTACCAACAGGTTTTGATTTGACGCCACATGTGAGTGGCGTGATTGATTACGTGGCTGCAGATGGAGAAGGTCGACTTATGGGATGTTAGAAGTACATCGATTTTGGGTAATTGAGTTGGATGGAACTGATATTAGCCTTCTGCTTATGTGAGAGTTGGACCATTGGCGGATTTTTTTGGTTCTTTGAATACTGTCCCGACGACGTGTGCTGCCGGGTTTTCTATCCGTTTGAACTCCATAATTGGTGTTACCGTTCGATTTGAGACCCGGAAGTAGTTTTTGGTTTTTCGAATGTTCATTGGGGGTTGACCGATACTGGATGTTACTATCGTAATTCGATTATGTTAATGCTACGTGCGATAATGATTTTCTCTGAATTCATGAATATTATTTGCGATAAAACCTATTACAGGTGTTTCTACACCTATGCAAAGCCGGAGTTCGTTGACATTGACCCAGGAATATATCGAAGTTAGAAGGATCCCAATAATAAAGGAAAATTTTGACGAAATGAATACCATTTTCCTGTGCGGGCAAAAGTTCACATGTGGCCAGTATTGCATGGTGCCAGGTGGTAAATCAATACATATATTTGGGTTCGGTTATAATAAACGAAGGAGGTTGTACAGCTGAAATCAGACGCCGATGTGAGATGGCAAGAGGATCGATGAGAGACATTGATGAATAGTGACATAACAACTAATGCAAAGAAGGAGACTTCAAACCTTGGTGTTCCCTTGTTCCTCTAAGGTTAAGACACAAGACAGAAGAAGGATTGACGCGTTGGAGATGTGGTGTTAGAGGAGAATGCTCCATATCCCTGGACAGCGAAAAAAACCAATGAGTCTGTCCTGGGTGAGATACGTGAACGAAATCGACTCTCACAAATAGTGTGTACGTGTTATCAAATATTTTGGACAAATATCAAGAAGAAGCGATGATAATATGGAGAAACTCACTGTCCAAGGAAAAATAGGGAGGACCAGATCAAGGGGGCGATCGCCAAAACGATGGTTTGATCAAGTTAGAGAGACGACTTAGAGCTCCATGTACCAGACTACTCGTGGGTCTATAAATTGAAAAAAGTGGCGAGAGATTGTGAAGAGAGCCACTAGGACGACAGACAAGCAAAGCTGATCACGACTCAATTCAATCTTCAATTTACTTCTGATAAAAAATAAACTGCACAGATCGGGTGGTCTGGGGGGCGTGGAAAACCCTCCAGTGCCTCGCTATCGAAAGGTAAAACATTATTTTTACAAATTATGGAGAAGCTTGATGGTAGCAATTTAGTTTCCTTGAGAACGATGATGCATTATATATGAAAGGTAAGTAATTAATAATTCCCCCCCTCTCGATTACGAGTCACTATCATACATTTTATGTTGTTTTAAAAAGGTTCTTTTTTAATCACTTCATAGTGAAAGTTATAAACTCACAAATATAACTATTAGAATTAGAATATGCTTAAACTAGTATAATAAGAGGAAACTAAAGAAAAAAAGAAGTGCAGAGCTGGGTGAGTTTTGAAACTTTAAGGATATGCAATGCTTGTTATTCACTGATAAAATCCTGGAGGGCTGTATTGTTATGTCGACGTAGTATTTCTTTGTTGCAGCTTAGCTTACTTTAGTTGTTTGTTTTTTCTCTTCAAGGAAACCAAACAATATTTTTGGATTTTGGCTGCTTTTCATCTCCAATGGAAAGCAACGATTGCTGTTTGAACTTTTTTGTTGAACTTTTACTTGCTTTTGTTTCGTGTTATATGTTTTGCATTTGTCTCATATCTTGACCTACTTACACACGTTTTCCGTTGATATTTTGGAGAGAATAAATTAAAACTAGTAGTTCTTTTGTTTTATTATTCGTCCTCTAAGATTATCTGTAGGAATTTATGGCCCTCGCATACTGTTGGAGCTAGCCAATGCAAGAGCAGGAGAAAACGTATTTTTTTTAAACAAGAGGACCCACTTCTTGGTTTAAAATTTTTCTCCTAAATGACCAGTTTGTTGGTGAAAGGGGAAAAACTGTTATAAAGATCCGAAGAGAAGTTTATCATTAGGAAGGTACTCCCTAAGTTTGGAGCCTATATAAAAGATGACGCAAAGGAGCATTTTGAATGGAGGAAAAGAAAATGTAGAGCGGGCGGTAGACAATATCTCCTATGTAGTGTTTAGCCTGAATTCGGGAAAAACAAAGAGAACGTGCCGAAGAGAAGTTCCTCAGGAAAATCTCCGCGACCAAAGGATGAAAAACAGGATGTTTTAGTCAATGAGAGTCTGATACTACCTCATTCATGTTTTCTCCTCTCTGTAACAAAGCTAAAAATAGCATATTTGGCTCTAAACAGTAGTCACACTAAACCAAATTGAAAAATGTTTTGATTCGTCAAATTACGGTAGATTTTGAAAAAAAAATTTTTTTAAAGAAGAAGGATTTTGTAATATACCATCACATTTAGTTTCACTACCTAGAGGGTTAGATGAAGTCTAAACAGTTTGTTTTAATAGAGGAGTTTCGGCAGTTTTAAAATTTTGAAATAACATATAGCAAATATGAAAATCTGATGCAAATGCAAAATACTGTTACAATTGGACAATCTCAAAACCCTCTGTACAATTTAAAAAAAAATTTTGAATTAAAAAAAATAAATTTAATTTTCCCGCGGTGATTAACCAATCAAAATTAAACGTAGTTGTGCGATGTTGTCTAAGTTGGTGGCTGTCAGATATGACACGAATTTTACATCATAAGTAAAATAGTAATCGTGAGTATTTAACGATTATTATCTTCACAAAATGAAAATACATGCAAATAATTGTATTTTCAAATATTTGACAAATTATTTCCATTAACTACCACCACTTATATAAAAAATGGCTTGGCAGCAAGGCATTTTTTCTTAATTCTGATTGGTTTTTAAAACCCCGCTTGTTTAGAGCTGTTACGTTATAACTCCAACTTTTAAATTTAATTATTTTTTCTCTTGCTAAAAACACTCAAAAAAATCTAAAAAAAACTGATGTCTCAGTTTAATCTCTACTTGCAAATAATAAAATAAAAAAAATAACGAAACTCTTCTATTGTTTTCCATTGTAATTTTTTCGTTTATTAATCGTAGAATAACGTGTTTCAGACACAATCTATCATCATACAACCCTGTGTCAGTTAAGAGGCATTAAAATATGGGGGGGGGACGCTCAATAAACCCGAATTCGAAATTTCATAATTTTTGAAGTGAATTATGAAAGACATCGTTCTCTACATATTAAAAAAAATTTTGTGGTCGGTCCACAAATTTGGTTAAAACACGGCTTTCAAAATTATTTTGAAATGCAATTTTATCATTGGCTCCTTTGAACTGTAACCCCGCCCACCAAAATTAAAATAGCTTGTGCGGGCAGGGTACGCAAACTGGAACTTTAAAATCGCAAATTCTCTATTGAAATGAAAATATTATGAAAAAGAACATAATTAGAAATATTATAAACTATGGATAATTTAAAAATTTTCACATTTAGGCATTAAAAACGCAAAAGTTGAAATACGTATCCATGATAGGCTACATTTGAACCTCAAGTCCCGCCCATTTTGAATTGTTTGTAGCAATTTTACTAAAAATTACGTATTTTATCACATTTTTGATGCAGACGTCACATATGTGTACTCTCTAAAATTAAATTAGTGAAATTTTCACTAATTCAGCTAGTGAAAATTTTTCACTGTAAAGTTAGTTATTTTACTTGATTAATTAGTGAATTTTTCACTACCGCAATTAGTAACTTTAAATTTCATTAATTCTAAAGTCGTTTTTATCAATTAGTAGTTACTTTATCACTAATTCGACTAGTGGTTTCAGAATTCACTAATTACGCAGTTGTTCTTACTCATTTGTCAGTGATTTTGTCACTAATTGTATTAATGACTTCAATCTTCACTAATTTAATAGTGATTGTTATGAAATCATAAAGGAATAATGCACTAATGTTATTTGTGATTTGGTTTTCACTAATTTAGAAGTGCTTCCACTTAATTTATTAGTGGAATTTTCACTTATTTTCTAGTATTATTTGATATCGCTAATTACAAGTTGAAAACTACAATATAATCAATATCGGTAAAAAACGATAAAACAAGTTATAATTAACTTTATAATTTAAAGCTTCTCTGACGGTTGCTTTAAACTAAATAATGAAAATGTAATTGCATGTAGAAAACGCATCGTACACAATTATTCATAATATTATGTAGTAGTATGTATACATTACAAGACTTACAAACTTTGCAAGTGGCATGGCGGCGCGATTCATGCAGATATTAATTCTACTTGCAGATAAAAACTATTAAATTACAGTCGTTAGAATTTTACGCATGAAGCAAAAAATTGAATTTGTATTATTTTAAAAGACGCAAATTGAATTATGTGACGCATATAAGATTTTCGGTCCTATATTCGTGTTATTAAGCAAATCGAATCGACGCAAATCGATGCGACGCAAAACGAGACCCTGGTGTACATGTGTCACTATTTACTTCAAGGTTGCTATATCATAAATCATAAGATTATGTAGCCGGCATGCTGTTCTGCTTTCTTCCGTTCAAGAAATTCGACACTAAAATAAACACTTTTGGATACAATATTCTGTTAAACAGTCTCATGTCGTATAAGTTTTCCTTTTTATTTTGAGTATGCTTTTGTATAAACAGAGACATAAACAGTGTAGTATCAGAATATTGTAGTCTTATGACCTACGATCCTTTCGTTACTTCAACAGTTTTAAGTGATCTTTCGTGCAAGTAAGACGGTCAAAATTCGAGTTTAAAAATTTAAAGTTTAAGTTTAAGTTTAAATATTTATCCGGGGTAAGTGCATTTTTTTTATTGATTAAACTGCAATTTTTTCAAGAATACATTTGTTCGTTTGTATTATTCTAATTTCATTGTTATTGTATTACAGGAAAATAATTGATTGAAATAACTGATATGGAGGAATATGCTAAATTAACTGTTGAAGAATTATGTTCAAAATTAGAATCAGTTGTGACCGAAGAGACTATAACAGTTTTTAAAAGTGAGTAAAACTATACAATTTTTATACGCGATTTAATATAAAATTCATGATACAACCTATCAACAATATTTATAAGTGAATTTTGAAAGTATTAAGTGTTTTATATTATAATTATGCCGCGATTCAACTGCTATCTTTGTCAATACAAAATACAAGGAGCTTTAACCGACTTAACTAATCATTTTGTTATGGTCCATGGACTGACTGTCCATCGGGGTGTTGGAAATGATGGGTTTGAATGTGGCCAAGATGGATGCCGCCGTAGATTTTCACTTTATTCTTCTTTCACAAGACACATAAAAAGGGCTCATTTAGACTATATACGAAACGACGCTGAAGAACATAATATTGAAGAGATAGTTTTAAACAATAATATTGTTAATAATGATAATCATGAAGAAGTAAATAACGCTAATAACTACAACAACAATAATGACAACAATAATGACAACAATAATGACAACAACAATGACAACAACAATGACAACAACATCAATGACAATTATAATTTTGACTTGAGGACTTACATAATTAGAATGATCGCGAGGTTTCAATGTAAAGGAAATATGACTACAAGAACTATAATAGAAATTTTAGATGAATATGAAGAACTATTGCTCCACACCCGGGATTTTTTAAGAAATAAAGTCTCCAATTTTTTTACTCGGCGGGGATTAAATGATGAAGATGCAAATAATGTTTTGATGGCATTTGATTTTAACAACCCATTCGATGGATTGAGAACGCTTAATAATCAAATTGATGCTTTAAAGACTCATTGCCAATACATTGATCCGGAAGAAATCAAGTGAACGAGAGAATAGTTTAAAAAATAATTTTAACGATGACACATGTACTTCCGTAGTAACGTATAGTAATGCTGCTACTACTAGTTATGTAATGGATGATGATTGAAGCTAATAAAATTTGATGAAATTAATGTATTGTTTTCCTTTTGATTAAAAAAAATGTTTTTATTTCAATACAACTTTTAACTGGAGAATTAGTGAATTCTGATAGTTCATAATGATTAATGAAATAGTGAATTCTCTTAATGTAAATAATGGCTTTCACTATTTCTGTCAATAGTTTTAAGTAACTAATTAATTAGTGAATAGCAATGTCACTATTAAATTAGTCAATATTACTTTGACTTATGAATTAGTGATTTTATTTTTCACTTATAAATTAGTGAAATATACTTCAATTTGGTAATCAGTGAATTTCATTTTCACTGATGAATTAGTCTTTTCTTTTTAACTGAATCATTTAGTGAATTTTCACTAATTCTAAGTTGCTCGAATTAACTGCTAGAATTAGTGAAATTTCACTGTGATTTAGTGAAATTTCACTAATTTTATTTTAGAGAGTACTGTTATTTGAATAAAACATGGAATTGCATCGATTTAAGGAGTATTTTCGAAAAAAAAATCATTTTTTGTATGAATTCGTTTCTGATTCTGTTCTGTTGCGGATTATTCACACAATTTTGAAAAAAACGGCTTTAAAAATTTATTAACAATGCAATTTACTCATTGGCTCTTTTTGAAGTGTAACCCCGCCCTTAAAATTGAAATAGGTTGTGGCGACTGTAAATATACCAGAAGCTCGGTTTTTAGAACGAATTATGATAGATAATGGTGTAATTAGCTAATAAAAAGAATTAAATTTGTGATCGGATAACAAATTATCGAAAAATAATCACTTTTTGTGTGAATTCGTTTCTGATGTGGTTGCGCTGTCAAAACCGCTCGAAGCGCAAGGTGCAGACGCGCTGAACTTATTAAAAACATCCCCCAAGCGGCTGTAACTCGAAAAGTTTGGAAGTTGACGCCACGGATCTCAGGAAGCGACTGATTCCCTCCTAACGCTGCTTTATGTAGTAGGCCCCGCCCCATTACCAATTCATGCATATTGAAATGCACGGACTGTTAACAAAATGAATATTTTGCTCGCATTTCAAGATTTTTAAAATCAATTTTTAGCGTTATTATTGGAAATATCGACTTCATCAACAGTAGGTACATTCCAATCGTATTAACGTTCTCTACCTAATTTTAAATAAACATGTGCAAAATAATCACAGGCAAAAAGTCCTAGTTAACGTACTCCAACCGGTTGTGCGACAGTAAATATACCAGATTTCGATTTTTACAATAAATTATAAAAGATAATAGTATAATTAGCTAATAAAAAAGTTAAATTTGTGATCGGACAATAAATTTCGGGAAAAAAATCACTTTTTATGTGAATCCGTTTCTGATGTAGTTGCGCTGTCAAAACCGCTCAGAGCGCCCGAAGCGACCCGGAGGTGGGAAAATTTTAAACTTTAATTTAAATTGTGGGTTTATTAAAGGACATAGCGAAACCTACCTCACCTTAAAAGTCTTGTATTTTAGTGTTCTTTCGTTTGGTCAAGCCAACCAGCAGTGTAGCGTAAAGCATACACCGGCCGACTTTAAAGCGGTAGACCATGGTTCGATTCCTAGTCGAGTCGGTTACACTGCTGTGATCAAAGGTCCGATATCAATCTTTGGACTGTGGGGAAGGCAATGGGAAACCACCCCATTAATTATATTCCCTAGTAAAGTCAGCTTGGCTTCGGCTAAGCTGATCGCCTACGCACAATGAAGTGTATGGCACTTGAAGAAGAAGCCATTTTTAAAGGGAAAAGTGTACTTTTGAGTTCGGGATTCTTGACTCGGCCCAAATATGGTACCACCCGAAATATCCAAACCCTGCTGAAAGAAAATACGAAGAATAAAGCAAAGACAATGCAGAGATCATTACGGAGTGGCAATACAAATAGGCATACCCAAAACGGCCGTCCCTCCCTCTTTATCACATTTGGTTACAATCTTTTATTCCTTCTTTTCCGGAACGTCCAATGGTCACAAATCAAGGACCCCCTCTTTTAACATCATATTTTAAAATTTTAAAATTAAAAAAATTTGAGGCCATGTTTTTAGACATGGTCATTATTAAGTTTTACGTAAATACGTCATCGCGGTAAATCCATTTTGCCAGTTTTACTTACTGAATAAAATTTTCTAGTAACTATTGAACGACATTACTTTGGTCGTTCACACAATAATATTCGTTACATATTTCTCTTAAATTTTTGAACATGCTACCGATTTTATAGACGTCACGTCAAAAACTACTAAGCACAATTTTTTTACAAATCCCAAAAATTAAATTCTTATGCGGACGTCACATTTGGCTAACCCACTCTTCCCCCAAGGTAAGAACGTTCTTTATGGACGGCCCCTACGTATTATTTACATAAACATTTTTTACGCGTAGTTTTGAATTTTATTGACACTTAACCTACAAATATTGGAAATAAGTGAATATTTGGATGAATATAGGTAAGTCACGATGGTTGGCAATGGCATCAATGATCAAAAGTCCAGTGGACTTCGAAAATTAACGGGATTAGTTAATCCAAGTAAAATCTCTGTGGTAGCGTTTACACAACGTACAAACTTACACGATGTGGAAATTCTAAGAATGAGGGGGAGGAGCTACCTCTAAAGAGGTAGGTCAAATACCTGGGCCTAACTCTAGAAAATAGACTGATCTTTACTCTACACATACATAATTCACAGATAGAGCGACTAGAGCACTTTGGGCTTGTAGAAGAATGATTGGCAAAACATGGGAATTACACCGAATATGGTACTCTGGCTGTACACCAGAGTAGTGATCACATACTGGCCCTGATCTGGTGGTACAAAGTCAGAAATTGAAAAGTTTAAACAGTCCTAACAAGCTGCAAATATTAGGAAATAAATGACGTCAAAGCTCACCGCTTTCTTGGGGTTTCGACCTCTGCACTTGGTCATGGTAACTTAGGCTCTTCTTGCAGCATACAGGTTGACCATAAGTGGCCATGGTGAGATTAATCCAAGGGATATCACACCATGATTATCGACTCAATAAAGAGCAACAGGGTGCTAAGCATGTCATCGGATAGAACCAGCATTGTGAAGGGCTTCCGAAAACTTCTCAGGGTCATAATACCTAGGAGAGATTAAGTAGAAACCGCACAAATAGCGTGCGTAAAGTTGACCCCCAATTTTTTGAATTTTTAAGTTTGGATAGTTGTGCTGAGTTGTACTAGTGTTGTGCCAACTTGTGACGGTTGAAAAAAATTCAATGATTCGTTTAGGCTTAAAATTAAAAAACATCGTTTTTTACGTTAACCCCCCATTTTTGAAGAATAAATTTTTTTTGTTGTGCTAAATTGTATTAGTTGTTCTAAACATTGTTTTAAAATTTTAGGCTATAAAAATTAACCGTTTTCTTAAAAAACACAAAAAACTATTTGGGGTCAGCCCTTCATTTTTGAAAAAATAAATTTTTTTTTCTTGTGCTAAATTGTGCTAGTTGTTCTAAACGTTGTGCTAAAATTTTAGGCTAAAAGATTAACCGTTTTCTTAAAAATCACAAAAAACGATTTGGAGTCGGCCCCCAATTTTAGAAAAATAAATTTTTTGTTGTGCTAAATTGTGCTAGTTGTTCTAAAGTACGTGAAGTATATTGAAGTACAAGTGAAGTATCATGAATTTATGTATAACCTTCTGACAATTTAATATGTACAGGGGTCGTACGGGTTTCAGCAGTAAATAACAGGGTGTCCCCGTGATCGTGGAAAACCTTTGAGTTAGTGATAAAAGACACTTTTCTAAGACAACTTTTCAAATAAAATTTTTGTCCAAGTCCAAACCCTTGGGGTACCTCCCTTTAAAGCAATTTTTTGAATTTCTGATTTCAAACGGTCATAGCTCTGATATTATTGATTTTTAGACTTAATGGATTAGAACTTTTTTAAAGATCACTTGCTTATCTACAAATTAGATTATAACCTCTTGTTGTCTAGGATGAACAGATTTCGAGTTATGAATTAAATTAAGAGAAGAAATGTCAAAAAAATTGCAAGTTTTATTTTTTCATTTTTCTTACAAACCCTGTATCTTTTAAACTAAACTACTTACAAAAAACTAACGGCCCAATTCGGGTAGAAAATTTAACGGGCTATAACTTTAGTCTACTAAATTTTTTGGAAAACCAACCCATTTCACAAAAAATCCCAAAATAATCAACAAGGTCGTTCAAAAATTTAATAGTCATACAGGGTGTTTCGTGCCTACGGTAAATCTTTGAGGTTGTGATAAATTTCTAAGACAAATTTTTAAATAAAATTTTTGTCCAACTCAAACCCTTGGGGGGTACCCTTTTGAAAGGAATATTTTGAATTTTTGCCTTCAAACGGCCATAGCACCGTAACCATTAATTTTATGGTATTAATAGATTAGTAATTTTTAAAAGATTATTTATTTATCTACAAACTAGTTTCTAATTCTTATCCTCTAAAATTAACGGATTTCGAGTTATGAATTAAATTAGGAGATGAAATCTTAAAAAATTGCAAGTTTTATTTTTTCGTTTTTATTGCAAATCCTGTATCTTTTAAACGAAACTATTTACAAAAAACTATAGGCCCAATTTGGATAGCAAGTTTAACGAGCTATAATTTTAATCTAGTAACATTTTTTGGAAAATCAACTCATTTTACAAAAATCTCAAAATAATAAACAAGGTCAAAAAATTGCTTTAAGGTAGGGTACCTCCCAAGGGTTTGAACTAGGACAAAAATTTTATTTAAAAATATATCTTAAAAAAGTGTCTTATATCACAACCTCAAAGTTTTACCAAGTACACAGAGACACCCTATATGACTATTATATTTTTGTACCGACCTTATTCAATATTTTGGGATTTTCTGTAAAATGAATTAGTTTTCCAACATTTTTTAATAGTTATAACCCGTTAAATTTGCTACCGAATTGGGCCGTTAGTTTTTGTAGTAGTTAGTTTAGTTTAAAAAATACAGGGTGTGCAACAAAAATAAAATTTAGAATTTTTTCGACATTTCTTCTCTTAATTTAATTCATAACTTAAAATCCGTTTATCCTAGACAATAAAAGGTTAGAAACTAATTTGTAAATAAATAAATTGCCTTTAAAAAATTACTAATCTAATAATACCATAAAATCAATAGTTATCGAGATATGGCTGTTTGAAGGCAGAAATTCAAAAAATTGCTTTAAAAAGGTACCCCCTAAGAATTTCGGCTTTAACAAAAATTTTATTTGAAAATTTGTCTTAGAAAAGTGTCTTTCATCACCGTCTTACGTATGTACTTGATTTTTCAAAATATGTATTTACTTTTTTTCATTTTCGTATTAATGGATTTTTATTAAATTTTATTTTGTACTGCTGGTAATGTCCAGCTTTTTTAGTGTGTTAAATAATAGCATAATTACCGCTAACAGAAACTAAAAATTCGGGTGTGGCCATGCCCATGACTTTATTATACTTTTTTTAAATACTAAAATAATTATTTTTAATAATAAAATGAGAAAAATATTTTTTATCAACCAATTTCAGCCAAAATCTAATCAGCTTAAACCTTTAATACAAAGATACAAAATATCAAATTTAGTTTTGAAATTCTTATTACTTTTTGAAATATTTAATAAAAACTAATATTAAATAAATAGATTTTAAAAGATTGTTTCCATTAACCAATTTAAACCAAAATTTAATCAGTTCTAATTCCTACCATGTAATACGAAATCTCAAATTTGGTTTTGAAACTCTTATTAGTTTTTAAAATATTAAATAAAGACTAATATTAAATAATAAAATTAAAAATAAAAAAAAATAGTTTTCATAAACCAATTTTAACTAAAATTTAATCAGTTCTAAATCTTGACATAAGTATGTAAATCTTAATTTGGTTTTAAAATTACTATTAGTTGGCACAATAGTAGCACAGCTCAGCACAACTATCAAAACTTAAAAATTAAAAATATGGGGGGGCCAACTTCACGCACGTGCACAAGTATCGGGTATGCGATATAATACCATCTGGTATACAGACGGATCTAAAATAGAGATAAGTACTGGAGTAGGCGTGCGTGGTAGCAGAACGGATGAGGCTTACAGCATCAACCTGGGAACCGACGACGTCACCTTATTATAAGGAAAAGTAACCGCGATAACTGTCTGTGCTGAGGAACTGTAAAAACAGAAGATCTGCTTCCTGTCGGACAGCCAGGTGGTTCTAAAGACCTTGGAAGAAGTGGAATCAAACTCCAATATCGACAAACAAGTGTAAGAATGCTCTGATGAGACTAAATATCTGCAACAGCGTCACGCTGATGTGGGTGCCGGGATACCAGTGCATCGAAAGAAACGAAAAAGCGAACTCTCTAGCGAGGAGGGTCGCCAGCACTAACCTTATGGGTCCAGAGCCTTCATGCGGGATCTCAACAAGACCACAAAACGAAGATTAAGAGACAATCTGAGAGTACAACACCTTGCTTACTGGGTGGGCTTACCTGGACTGAGGCAATTGCCGATGTTCATAAGGACTCCATCAAGTGAGTCTAGGAGGAACAAACTTCTTAAGCTGAGTAAAAACCAACTAAGAAGGATAGTGGAACTTTTACAGGACACTGCTGCTTGAATAAACACCTCAAGATTATAGTGTTAGTGAAAGGTCCCACTTGTAGGAAGTGTGGCAAGGAGGAGAATACCCCTCGTTACATCTTATGTGAATGCCCGATTTTGGCAGTAAAAGGTAGTAAAAGGCAACTTGAAAACTGCTTTTTTTAATCACATGCCATCGCTGTTGGTTATAAGTGCTTCCAGAACTTTCATAATTTTGAATAGCTGGCTATAAGTTACTCGTTCTTTTTTGGAGAAACGCGTCCAGAATATTATATAAATTTGCAAAAATAAATGTTCTATCTGCATACCATTGCGTAGATTCTTGTAAAATTTTGAGACCACATTCTCCCAAAATTAAAAATTTGTTCTGTCCTCAACCACTTTCAGCCAACAAAAAAGTTTCTCTATTCCTGGTTGCTTTTCGCAAATGTTGTAAATTTTTGGAAAAACGATATCTTCAAAAGATTCTGATGCAGCAGGTGCAGCATTTACCTTTTTTTTTTCTTGTCGATTTCTGAAGAACATCGTCTTTTGGAAGCATTCCCGAGGTAGTCTATGATAAAACACGGGTATATTAATCATTTACAACTTGTATGAGGGAGAAAACCACATCAGAGGAAACGTAAAAAAAAATGGAAAAGTGTGAAGAAAAACAGGCAGATACCTATAATAAAAGAAGAAGAAGAAGAACTTGTATGAGGTGTTTTACAATTGTTTCGGCGCGATGTTTAATTTGTGTAATAGTCCTGTTTTTGTCAATTTTTGATCTGGGGCGCACCGACATTTTTCTGCGAAAAGTTTCTGGCGCCGAGTTGGTCCGGCGCCGAGTTATTAGTATGGAAAATCTGGATTTAGACTATCAATAATCTTTACCAACGATTAGAGAGAAAATTGTGTTATCTAATTTATGTAATTGAAATTATGTAAATTGCATAAATTCGATACTACAATTATTCTCCAATCATTGGAGAAAGTTATTACTAGTCTAAATTTAGATTTTCTGAAAGTTGCTGTGTAGCCACCATTTTGAATTTAAGGTAAATTTGTTTTATTAAATCATAACTCGCTCATTTTCAAAATTTGACTAAAAATTGTCATATTAAAACTTATAGAAAATTTTATTTTCTACAACTTTGGTCGTTAATGATCATTTATATTAGTTTTAGACTGAAAATTTAAATTGACTTGAATTATCAACTAAGAAACTATCAATTTATTAAATTTATATCTGCCGGCGATTTAAATCTCGGAAAATTGTGCCCGCCTCCGAATAATCGAACCAAGGCAAATAGGGTGCGAGGTAAGAAAACCGTCCTCGAAAGTACACTTTTTCCTATAAAAATGGTTCAACCAAACGAAAGATTATAGAAAATTTTATTCTCTACAACTTTGGTCGTTAATGATCATTTATGTGTTAGTTTTAGACTGATAACATTTAAATTGACTTGCAGTTACTATGTAATTATACTATCAATTTATTAAATTTATATCTGCCGGCGATTTAAATCTCGGAAAATTGTGCCTACCGAATAATCGAACCAAGGCAAATAGGGTGCGGTAAAACGGTCCTCGAAAGTACACTTATCAAAAATGGTTCACACAACGGAGTAATAATCTTTAAGTAAGATTTGTGACTGTAAAATTTAATTTGAGTTAGTATTGAATTATTTATAATATAATTGCGCTTGTAAACCGGATGGACTCGGATGATCCGCAGGGTGCGGTAAAAGGGTTCTTGACAGGTACACTTTCTAAAAGTTTACGAATTACATAAATAATTTTCGTAATATTTGTTGAGATTTAAATTTATATTTTTTAGTATTGAGATTCACTCAGTCATCATAATTCGTTGTAACAGGTGGAACTCGGATGAAAGTTTTAGGCTTACTATACAGAAATTGATTTACAATTATATGAATTTTGTAATATTTTTAACGTTAAATTATAATTTTTACTTTATCTGCACCTCAATTAATTGGTAATGTTCATTTAGTTGTAACAAAATTTTGTATATAAAAATTATACATTTTGTAAGTGTATTTGTTTTACTAATTATTATTTTAATCTTTCGCACCATTCAATTGCGTTAGTTCATTTATTCCAACCCAAAAAATAAGTAAATATTTCATTTGAAAAGGTAATTTTGTTTACTAATTTATTACTTTGAATTTTGCTTAATCGATTCACGCGTTTGATCCACCCACAAAAAGTAAAATAGTGAAAAGGTACATTAGGACTTGACGAGACGACACGACGGAGACGACGGACGGACAAGCCAGATTAAGGCTTTTTCTATACTATGTATAGAAACCTAAAAGTAAAATTTAGTGACAAAAGGTTTTTTTTGTCACTAATTTAGTGACTTTGAATTATGCGGACGGACGGACAGACGGACGGACAGACGGACGGACAGACGGACGGACGGACACGAAGCCAGATCATAAGGCTTCTTTCTATACTATGTATAGAAGCCTAAAATACAGAAAATCGAAAGAATTTAAGAAACTGAATGTAATGGAAGACATTCAATCTTATAGTGTCCAAGCTATACCACACATCTCCTTAGTCTGGAGAAAGATTTAAATTTCAAATTAGGACTACTTCGCTTTCCTGATATACCTAAGTAGAAACTGTGTCGAAAACAAATATCGGTTTGCTGTAGAATATATAAAAGATTGCGTCAAAATTGTCAAATGAAAAGAATATTCTTCATAATCAACTTTGGCCAACTGTATAACAAAAGTTAATCCTCGGATTATGCTGATCCGTGGATCAAGTTTGGTGATTGGTTGGCTTTTAAATTTTCAACCAACCATCAGGCTTGATCCTTGGATCATCATAATCCGATGATATGCCCTAATTTTTCTATATAAGAAAAACACTTTCTGATCAAAAAGTATTTATCAGAACATAACTCAGTCATGACGAAAGGAAAAACTAAAGCAGGAAGAGGCAACTCAAAACTTCATTTGGAAACTGTACATGAGAAAAAAGGTATAGCAAGTCGCAAAAATTTAAAACAGAAACTTAAAAACCCCGAAAAATATAAAGATCGCAAATTATGTTTAAAGACAGAGATGCAATTGTATGCTCAAGTTACGCAGCATTTAGGTAACGGTTGGATTTCTGCGTTATGTTTGGACGGTGTAACACGATTATGCCGCATACGAGGTTCTATGCTATATAAGGGAGAAATGGTTCGTTTAAACGACATAATTTTAATTTCTTTGAGAGATTATCAGCCCAAGAAATCGGATGTGGTACGTAGTTACCGTAAAGATGAGGTGGAAGAGTTAATATCCTTAGGAGAAATTCCGGATGACTTTTTCACTCTTTCGTACCATGAAAGGTTGTTAAAGAAGGTGCTGACTGGTACTAAAACAAAAGATTGTAGAAGTAAAATCTCAAAAATTGCACAAATCAATCGTAAAAGAAAAGATAATGAAAAACCAGAACATGTTAATTCCAAAAAGAATGACTATATTTTTGAAGAGCAACATGTTGATGACTACGTATCTGAAGAAAAGACTGCGAGCAAGAAGACAAAGAGGACCTCGATTCGGAAGATGAAGAGGATCTTGATTGCAAAGATGAAGAAAACCTTGATTCCAAAAACCAAGAGGACTGCAATCCTGAAGATGAAGAGCACCTCGATTCCGAAGAAGAATATTATGAACACAAAGACGATTATATATGGGAAGAATATGAATACTAGAATTTGTTAATTATTTTTATCCTAACGTATTTTTGAATAATAAAAAATTTGTTATAAATAAAAAAAAAGCCAAAAATTCCTAATATATAGATAATAGAATATGTTGTTAAAAAAATGCAAAATATCAAAATGCAAAAAATATGACCATATTTATCATTATAACCCACTTTTGTGGGACGCCAAACTCATAAAAGTTAAAAAGTAAAATTTAGTGACAAAGGTTTTTGTCACTAATTTAGTGACTTTCAATTATGCGGACGGACGGACGGACACGAAGCCAGATCATAAGGCTTCTTTCTATACTATGTATAGAAGCCTAATATGTATAGAAGCCTAATATGTATAGAAGCCTAATACTATGTATAGAAGCCTAAAAGTAAAATTTAGTGACAAAAGGTTTTTTTTGTCACTAATTTAGTGACTTTGAATTATGCGGACGGGCAGACGGACGGACGGACGGACAGACGGACAGACGGACGGACGGACACGAAGCCAGATCATAAGGCTTCTTTCTATACTATGTATAGAAGCCTAAAAGCGAGATTCTGGCATCTTTACTATCGCCACACTCTATTTCAATTTTGGTGGGCGGGGTTACTGTTTAAAAGAGCCAATGAGTACATTGCATTGTTAATAAATTTTTAAAGCCGCTATTTTCAAAAATGTGTGAGCCGTTTGCAAATTTTAATTTTTTTATACGCTAATTAGACCCTCATCTTTCAGAATCCACTTTAAAAATGGTCAACATCAAATGACGGGTTTCCTACCCGTCACCGGCAAATAGTTCTTGACGTAACCTACCCAACTCATTCTACATCTATGAATGTCTTTAAAAAGATTTTTTGAAAATAATACATTTAATAATAATAATACAATAACTTGTATAATAAATAACTAAAAATAATTTAATGGTAAAATATTTTCGGCATTAAACAAAGGAGTTACCAGTACCTTCTAGTTCCATGGTTTCTCGCAATGCCGTGGCGAAGATATACTGGGCGCCCATATTGGGTGTTCTGCTTACAAACATTCCCAAAGTCTAAATTCCTAAATTTTCCAAAAATCGTAATTTTTTAAAAAGTTATTATTGTTTAAATAAAATACATTAAATCTTATTGCAAAATGTTTGTATAAGCGCATAACACATTTTTTGTTAACGAATTTAAATAATTTTGGTGTTTATTAAGCAAAACTTTTATTATTATTTTTTTATACGAAATTATAATAAAAAGCTGCCAAAAATAATTAATCCTTTTCACATAGATTTTTTAAATTCAAGATAATTAATCAAATAAATTATAATAAATTGATGACAGAACAACTAAATATGAAAAATATATATTTCATTAATAAAATAGTAATTGTTTATTGTAGATTTTACAAACACTTCCGACCCCATTGATAATTATTTGCAAATCACAAATTTAAAAAAACGCTTATAAAATTTAAATTGGTCAACTGGGAAATATTAAAATTTTTTTTAATTACGTGAGGAATTTGGTTTAGTATACCTGTTTGGTACCAGCAGTATAGCGGGAACCATACACGGGTCGACTAAGGAGCGTAAGCTCGCGGTTTGAATCCAGCTCGCGTTAGATCCACTGCGGTGATCAAAAAGTCCAATATCGGTCTGTGGACTATGGGGAAGGCAACGGGAAACCACCCCATTAATTATATTCCCTAGTAAAGTCAGCTTGGCTTCGGCTACGTTGATCGCCTACGTATTGTACGTATAAGTGTACAGCACTCCAAAAAGAAGTTTAGTAATAACATGTTACCGATCCATCAAAATTTTTAAACTTTTTCACGAAAACAGCAAGTATAAAAATAGAAACAAACAATGCTATAGAAAAACATGCATCCAAATCCTTCAAAAAATATAGGGGGCCAAAGAGAAATGGTACGAAGAAAAATGTAACCGATGAAAAGTTCTTCTCGTTTCTCATTACCTGACTACATCTTTATTCCCCGTCTTTCTCAATATATTCCTAGATAAATAGTCGCTTAGCAGCTCTTCGTATGTTTTGTTGCCTATTCTCAGTACACTTTCCTCTTCTATCTCTCCTCTCTGTCACTTATGCTGCTTTTTTTAACATTTCAATCAGTTTCCGTTTTGATCTTGATAAAAGATTACATAATAATGGTCCAAGTTGGCGACTATTCTGAACAATTCTCTGGCAATGGTAGTTGAAGTGTCGAAAAAATTTTTCCACTTAAATTCAAAACTAAAAGTACTATAATATATTAATTAATAATATAATCTCGCTCTCTCTCAAAATCTTTCGCCCTACGTAAGATCATAGTGACCGCTTCATTCTACAGAAGGTTTCTCTTGGCATCCTGACCTCTATGAAGATGATCAGAATAAAATTCTTATTCAGCCTCAATTCAAACCGGGATGCCCGTCTTAGCAGTTGAAGCCGCGACCGTTCAGCGCCAAGCTGCGACCGTCTTCAATAATATAATATAAAAATAATAATAATACGTTAGCCAACCCGTCATACACTGCTGCATCAGAATGGTTAACAAGCCATAAATTGAATAATTATTATACATAGAAAGTCTTTCTCAGAAACTGCTATATTTCAACACTTCAAATACTAAAGACACAGTAATTACACAGTAACTACTTCAAAAAGAATAGTGAAAAACCGGAACTTGACTACTACGTAAAAGAATTAACAACTAAAGGCAAAATCGACAAAAAGAATACAAGTTTTTCTTGGTTGGAATCGAGCCACTCTCGTCTGGATATTTTCCGTCTTGCTAATGACCATATATTTGGTTTTTTATGTTAATTTTTAACCCATATTCTTTACTGACATTATTAACTGTATCGATCAAAATCTGTAGGTCCTCTGCACATTCTGCCAGCAAAACCGTATCATCTGCGTATCTCAGGTTATTTATTATTTTTCCATTTATGCATATTCCTTCCTCTCGATCACAAAGAGCTTCACTGAATATTTTCTCCGAGTAGAGGTTAAAAAGCAAGGGCGACAGCACACATCCCTGGCGAACCCCTCGCAGGACTTCGATTTCTTCCGTGGTATTGTCCTCCACCAGCACTTTTGCTCGTTGATTCCAGTATAAGTTCGCAATGATTCTAATGTCTCGAGTGTCCAAGCCTATTTCTTGTAGAATCTCAACGAGTTTCCCATGTTGTACTCTATCGAACGCTTTTTCATAATCAATAAAACATAAATGCACATCGCTATTTACGTCTCGACATCGCTGCACCAAAACATTCATGGAAAAAAGTGCTTCTCTGGTTCCGAGGCCACTTCGGAAGTCAAATTGTGTGCCGCTCACCATCTCCTCACATCGACGGTATATTCTTCCGTGTATAATCTTTAAGAACACTTTTAATGTGTGGCTTATAAGGCTTATGGTACGGTAGTCCTTGCATGTCTTAGGATGAGCCACTTTTGGAAGCACGACGAAAGTTGACCTTAACCAGTCTTCGGGTATATTATTAAATTGACCATATGGCGTAATTTATTGGGTTGAGATTTGGTGAGTATAGATGCCAATCAGCGGAAGTGATAAAATCAGGAAAATTGATTCGGCACCACTTTTGCGTAGTTTTCGTCTTGTGGGCAGGTGCAGAGTCTTGTTGAAAGATTCAATGTTGGTCACCAAAGTGCTGTTGGGCGCACAGAAGAATTAGTCTCTAAAATATCCCCGTGGTAGATTTTCTTGTTAATTTTTACTCCTCCTACTACAAGAACTAAAGGTGTTTTACCGGTAGCAGAAATACCGCCTCAAACCATGGCCGACTTGGAGTATTGGCGATGAACAACAATGGCAGAAGGTCCTGGTACTTCTTTTGACTAATGCCTATCATTTTGACAATTGTGAAATTGTTCAATAGTAAAAATTTTTTCATCAGTAAAAACGAAATTATCCAATTTTTGGGCAGCGGTGCGATATGGAAGAGCACGGTATCGTTGAAGTCGTACTCGCTTGTTATTATCAGTTAGCAGTTGGGCTTTTCGCAGTTTATAAGGCTTCTTCTTATTACGTTTATTTTTAACTATTCGTCGAGCCGACTCTCGCTTGATTTCGGTTTCACGAGCCACTTTTCGCATTGACAGTCTCGGATCCTTTGAATCCGAAGTTTGATGATATTGCGATTCCGTCGAGTGTTAGCAGAATATTTTTTTCCTATTCCGGGTGGGTCTTCCATACTACCAAGTTGTTTGAATCGTTTGATGGCGTCGGAAACGGTTTGTCGAGAAATTTTAAGCATTCCAACTATTTCACATTGACGATTTCCAGCTTCAAATAACAATAAAATTGCGGCGTGACTTTTTGACATTTTGTAACTCACAAACTGATTGTTTAATTTTTTTTGCTTGTTTGTTTTTCTGATCTCCATAGTTTTTAAAATCGGAATGCTAGATAATTTTTCAGAAAAATTCAGTGATTTTCGCGAAAAGAGAAAAACATATTTGTCCGAGGTCTTCTGGGTCACTCTGCCGAATCAATTTTTCTGATTTTATCAGTTCCGCTGAATTGCATTTATACTCACCAAATCTCAACCTAATAGATTACGCCATATGGTCAATTTTAGAGGCCAGAACCTGTGCAAAACCTCACAAAAGTTTGAAATCACTAAAACAATCTTTGGGTCAGGAATGGGACAAAATATCTCTAGAAGAGGTACGAAAAACAGCCGAAAATTTTATTTGATGTTTAAAGCTCTGCATCCACGCAGAAAGAAGTCACTTTAAAATTTTATAATTTATGATGCACATAAGGTTGTTGTTAATTGTTATCCATTTTAAAATTAAATAAGTTTTTTTAAACATTTGTCCGAGTTTTGTGGGTCACGTTGTACTTAAATTATCAACAAATAAGCTTTATTATCTCTGGATAGATTGCTTGTATCGAAAGAGTTCTAATAAATAACTACTATATTGCGAAATGTTTACATCATCATATTAGCGCTATATTGTAGATACATTTAGTATACTGTATATTACAGGTAAACGTCGTTTTACGCCGGTTCGTTTTACGCCGATTCACAATTACGCCGGTTGGTGCCAGCGTGGGATTCCCCAGTTCGGTCGACGGTTAGGCGCCGCGATTCCAATAGCAAACACACTTTTAGACGTTTTTTATTCTATTACCGTGTACGCGAGCAGCTTATTATGTGTGTAAAATTGTTTCCAAGTTAGTTTTGTTTTGTTAAAAAAATAAAACGGTATGATTATATTTTTTATTTTATTATTATTAAAATTAAAAGAATATTCAAATATTTGTAGTTTCATTATGGGCAAAAAAGTGTGAAAATTTAATTCATCATATTCATTATTTATATGAAGAGATTATTATTTATTTTGTAAACGAATTTAAACTGTATTTATTAAATACATTTATAATTTATTTTGAATATAGTATTGGATATAATGTATTAAATTAACATGTTAGATTGGTCTTAGAATTTTGACACGGAACCTAACCTTATATCGTCCATTATATTTGTGTTCATTTTACGCCGATTTTTTTTACGCCGGTGTCTCTCGGAACGGAACCGGCGTAAAACGACTACCTGTACTACATTGTCAATTTGAATAATATTTCATCAATTTATTGTGTGCTATATGCAATATGAGATAGGTCATTATTATATTTAATAATAAATTAATTTTAATTTAATTTTTTAACTTGGGAAAAACTTCACCCATGAGAGGTACAGTGAGTCACAAAGGTTTCGCCTACCCGTAAAATTACATAGAATTGCTCATTTATTATTGTTTTACTCAGTTATTTTGGGAAAAACAATATTTTTTAAATTATATTAAAGAAAAGATTAAAGACCACGCAAACATTTGTTGAATTGAGGCTTAGAAAATCATGAAACTAAAGAATGTAAACGACAGGAACAAAGCAACATCGTAAAGTGCGTTGGTAACCACCCAGCTAACTATTGAGGATGCCGAGTTCGGAATTACAGCAGAAATTATATTCCATCTTACGAAAAAAAAAGCAGATCGGCCAGCAGAAAACGCAAATAAACAGAAAACTTACCATCAAACACCAAATTGTGAAAATGCTTTTCCTAGCTTACTAAATCGACTAATAACCATAAACACCCCCCACAAGTTTTGCAAATAATTTCGCGATGGTTGCGGTTCAAACAATAGGAATAGAAGCTCATTGAAGCTCAAACGTTTGACACCAATTTTTAATTACCACAAAAATTGACTAACAATAAGAAAAATCATTACGAATACAGGTAGGTCATTATTAAATTTAATAACCATGTATTTAATTGACACAAAAATTGACTAATGAGAAGTGCATTACGTAGTTCAATCCGTTAATTTCGTTAACACTAAATTTTAAAAAATTATTTAAAAACTTAAGTTGAAACTGATAAAATGTAATAAAAGTAGAATGGCAGCGCTCGTAACTTGCTCGGAGTTATGGCAAATTTCAAATAAGTGTAATTTCGTAAAAAATTAAATTAAAAGTATGATAATAGAAGCTCATTAGAGCTCGAATGAAATTTTATTGGTTGACATGAAATTTACACAAAACTGAAACGGAAAATGAAGAGACCATCCCCTCCCCCCAAAATTTTTTTTGCCAATAATTCCATGACAAATGGTGTTATAACTCGCTGTTTAACCTTCTCACTCCAAAAACGGTTCAGCGATTCCAACCGTATGAAGCCACCACATGAGCAGATTAACCAGCATCCAAAATGTAGTCGGACCATTAAATAATTAATTCCATCAGAATTAATACGCTAACGAAATTAAGGTGTTGTTAGAGCGAAACGTGTAACCCACTCCCCACACAATCAGAATTTTCTTTGTCTTGCTGATAATAATTTATATTGAAACGAATAATTTTCAATGCATTTTAAAATAAACGCAAAATACATTTAAATACAGCTCCACCAGCAAATACAGAAAAAATTCAAACCAGAACGGAAAATGAAAAACCATTTCCCCAGCCCCTCCCAAAAAGTTTTTGCGAATAACACCGCGACGGTTGTGGTTCAAACGATGAAAATGGAAGCTCATTGAAGCTCAAACGAAGCTCAAACGTTTGAGACCACTTTTACCAATAAATTCGTGATGGGGGGGGGAGATGAAATGTACCTCTTTTTTCTGTGTGGATACAGAGCTTTAAACGTCGAATAAAATTTTTGCTGTTTTTCGTATCTCTTCTAGAGATGTTTTGTCCCATTTCTGACGCAAAGATTGTTTTAGTGATTTCAAACTTTTGTGGGGTTTTGCACAGGCTCTGGCCTCTAAAATTGACCATATGGCGTAATCCATTGGGTTGAGATCTGGTGAGTATAGATCCATTAAGCGGAACTGATAAAATCAGGAAAATTGATTCGGCACCACTTTGCGTAGTTTTCGCCTTGTGGGCAGGTGCAGAGTCTTGTTGAAAGGTCCAATGTTGGTCACCAAAGTGCTGTTGAGCCCACGGAAGAACTACAGCCTCTAAAATATCCCGGTGGTAGATTTTCTTGTTAATTTTACCCTCTTCACAAAAACTAAAGGTGTTTTACCGGTAGCACAAATACCGCCCCAAACCATGACAGACTTGGGGTATTGCGATGAACAACGATGGCAGAAGGTCCGGTCTTCTTTGACCAATACCTATCATTTTGACGATTGTGAAATTGTTCAATAGTAAAATTTTTTCATCAGTAAAACGAAATTTTCCAATTTTTTGAGCAGCGGTGCAATATGAAGAGCACGGCATCGTTGAAGTCGTACTCAGCTTGTTTTCATCAGTTAGCAGTTTGGGCTTTTGCAGCTTATAAGGCTTCTTCTTAAGTTTGTTTTTAGCTATTCGTCGAGCCGACTCTCGCGTGATTCGGTTTCACGAGCCACTTTTCGCATCGACAGTCTCGGATCTTTTGAATCCGAAGTTTGATATATTGCGATTCCGTCGAGTATTAGCAGAACTTTTTTTCTATTCCGGGTCGGTCTTCCATATTACCAAGTTGTTTTAATCGTTCGATGGCGTCGGAAACGGTTTGTCGAGGAATTTTAAGCATTCGAACTATTTCACATTGACGATTTCCAGCTTCAAATAACGATAAAATTGCGGCGCGACTTTTTGACATTTTGTAACTCACAAACTGATTGTTTAATTTTTTTGATCTTTTGTTTTTCTGATCTCCATAGTTCTTAAAATCGGATTACTAGATTATTTTTCAGAAAAATTCAGTGATTTTCGCGAAAAGAGAAAACATGTTTGTCCGAGGTGTTGTTTCTGATTTTTCTGATTAACAAACAATAAATTGAATAATTATTATACATAGAAAGTCTACCACTTTCTCAGAAACTGCTATATTTCAACACTTCAAATACTAAAGACACAGTAATTACACAGTAACTACTTCAAAAAGAATAGTGAAAAACCGGAACTTGACTACTACGTAAAAGAATTAACAACTAAAGGCAAAATCGACAAAAAGATACAAGTTTTTCTTGGTTGGAATCGAGTCAGCTCCCAAAAACATTGTATATAATTCCAACTTTTGGCCAGAATGAACCTGTTTCAACTTTTTGATTGGAAATTTTTTTTAGAACGGCAGCAAACAAACGTAATCCAAAATCAATACAACTACACCACAAAAGATCAAATGAACAGTTCTATCCAGGAATATCGGCAAACCACCAGTTTGTTAGCTGGCACCAGCTAACTTTTATCAACAACATGACAACAATAATTTGCACTTTGAGATAAACCAAAATGCGATTACAAATTAGGAATAAATCCTTGCTCCTAAACATCCTACATATAAATATTAATGAACTGAAACAAAAGTCAACTAATGATAATCCTGCATGAACACAATCAAATATTCTATGTCTATCGGAACACGGTTTACGACATTTCACGCCAGGATTTTTCGACGCAAAGACGTTTCGACGCGGGAAAATTTTAACAGGAAAACTAAAATGAACAAAATAGATATTTTTATGGCGACAATAACAAAGGCGAAATTAAAAATATGCGAAACTAAATATCTTAAATTATCCTAACTTAACGCAATCAAATATACTTTGTAAAATAAGAAAAAGAATCAACTACAAAAATATCAAATTTTTAATTTTGACCGTTGCGCCGAAATATCTATGCATTAAAATGTCTTTGCGTCAAAACAGCGGTGTCGAAACGTCCACATCTGACCAGAACAGCACCTACAGGATGATCATTTGAAGGAAATAGGAATTTCAGGCGATACCCTAATATGCTTCCTTGGTAGAACGAGAAAACACTATGGTGGTGCATGCATCTACATTCGGGATCCTTTCGTAAACTAAATTTATCGAGTAGATACCGGGAATTCCACCCCATTGGATTATGAACACAGTAAAAGAAAAGATTCAAGACCACGCAAACATTTATTGAATTGTGGCTTAGAAAATCATGAAACTAAAGAATGTAAACGACAGAAACAAAGCAACATCGTAAAGTGTATTAACTGCGTTGGTAACCACCCAGCTAACTATCGAGGATGCCGAGTTCGAAATTACAGCAGAAATTGTATTCCATCCTGCAAAAAAAAAAGCAGATCGGCCAGCAGAAAACGCAAATAAACAGAAAACTTACCATCAAACACCAAATTGTGAAAATGCTTTTCCTAGCTTACTAAATCGACTAATAACCATAAACACCCCCCACAAGTTTTGCAAATAATTTCGCGATGGTTGCGGTTCAAACAATGGGAATAGAAGCTCATTGAAGCTCAAACGTTTGACACCAATTTTAATTACCACAAAATTGACTAACAATCAGAAAAATCATTACGAATATAGGTAAGTCGTTATTACATTTAATAACCATGTATTTAATTGACACAAAATTGACCAATGAGAAGTGCATTACGTAGTTCAATCCGTTAATTTCGTTAACACTAAATTTTAAAAAATTATTTAAAAACTTATGTTGAAATTGATAAAATGTAATAAAAGTTGAATGGCGGCGCACGTAACTTGCTCGGAGTTATGGCAAATTTCAAATAAGTGTAATTTCGTAAAAAATTAAATTAAAAGTATGATAATAGAAGCTCATTGGAGCTCGAACAAAATTTTATTGGTTGACATGAAATTTACACAAAACTGAAACGGAAAATGAAGAGACCATCCCATCCCCCCAAAAATTTTTTGCCAAGTATTCCACGATAAATGGTGTTATAACTCGCTGATTAACCTTCTCACTCCAAAAACGGTACAGCGACTCCAACCATATAAAGCCACCACATGAGCAGATTAACCAGCATCCAAAAATGTAGTCGGACCATTAAATAATTAATTCCATCAGAATTAATACGCTAACGAAATTAAGGTGTTGTTATAGCGAAACGTGTAACCCACTCCCCACACAATCAGAATTTTCTTTGCCTTGCTGATAATAATTTATATTGAAACGAATAATTTTCAATGCATTTTAAAATAAACGCAAAATACATTTAAATACAGCTCCACCAGCAAATACAGAAAAAATTCAAACCAGAACGAAAAATGGAAAACCATTTCCAGCCCCTCCCAAAAAGTTTTTGCGAATAACACCGCGACGGTTGTGGTTCAAACGATGAAAATGGAAGCTCATTGAAGCTCAAACGTTTGAGACCACTTTTACCAATAAATTCGTGATGGGGGATGAAATGTACCTCTTTTTTCTGTGTGGATACAGAGCTTTAAACGTCGAATAAAATTTTGGCTGTTTTTCGTATCTCTTCTAGAGATATTTTGTCCCATTTCTGACGCAAAGATTGTTTTAGTGATTTCAAACTTTTGTGGGGTTTTGCACAGGCTCTGGCTCTAAAATTGACCATATGGCGTAATCCATTGGGTTGAGATCTGGTGAGTATAGATCCATTAAGCGGAACTGATAAAATCAGGAAAATTGATTCGGCACCACTTTGCGTAGTTTTCGCCTTGTGGGCAGGTGCAGAGTCTTGTTGAAAGATCCAATGTTGGTCACCAAAGTGCTGTTGGGCCCACGGAAGAACTACAGCCTCTAAAATATCCCGGTGGTAGATTTTCTTGTTAATTTTACGCCTCCTTCACAAAAACTAAAGGTGTTTTACCGGTAGCACAAATACCGCCCCAAACCATGACAGACTTGGGGTATTGCGATGAACAACGATGGCAGAAGGTCCGGTGCTTCTTCTGACCAATACCTATCATTTTGACGATTGTGAGATTGTTCAATAGTAAAAATTTTTTCATCAGTAAAAACGAAATTATCCAATTTGTTTTGGGCAGCGGTGCAATATGGAAGAGCACGGTATCGTTGAAGTCGTACTCGCTTGTTATTATCAGTTAGCATTTGGGCTTTTCGCAACTTATAAGGCTTCTTCTTAAGTTTTTTTAGCTATTCGTCGAGCCGACTCTCGCGTGATTTCGGTTTCACGAGCCACTTTTCGCATTGACAGTCTCGGATCCTTTGAATCCGAAGTTTGATGATATTGCGATTCCGTCGAGTGTTAGCAGAATTTTTTTCTATTCCGGGTCGGACTTCCATACTACCAAGTTGTTTTAATCGTTTGATGGCGTCGGAAACGGTTTGTCGAGGAATTTTAAGCATTCCAACTATTTCAGATTGACGATTTCCAGCTTCAAATAATGATAAAATTGCGGCGCGACTTTTTGACATTTTGTAACTCACAAACTGATTGTTTAATTTTTTTTAGATCGTTTGTTTTTCTGATCTCCATAGTTTTTAAAATCGGAATGCTAGATAATTTTTCAGAAAAATTCAGTGATTTTCGCGAAAAGAGAAAAACATGTTTGTCCGAGGTGTTGTTTTTCTGATTTTTCTGATTTTATTAGTTTAGCTGAATGGCCTCCATACTCGCCAGATCTCATCCTAATGGATTACGTCATATAGTCAATTTTAGAAGCCAGAGAGGCCTGTGCAAAACCCCACAAAAGTTTGGAATCACTAAAGCAATCTTTGCGTCAGGAATGGAACAAAATATCCCTAGAAGAGGTACGAAAAACAGCCGAAAATTTCATTTGATGTTTAAAGCTCTGTATCCATGCAGAAGGAAGCCACTTTAAAATTTTATAATTTATGATGTATGTACATAAGGTTGTTCTTAATTGTTATCCATTTTTTAATTTTTTAATTGTTACGTTTAAATAAGTTTTTTTTTAACATTTGTCCGAGTTTTTGTGGGTCACGTTGTACTTAAATTATCAACAAATAAGCTTTATTATCTCTGGATAGATTGCTTGTATCGAAGGAGTTCTAATAAATAACTAACTACTATATTGCGAAATGTTCACATCATCATATTAGCGCTATATTGTAGATACATTTTGTATACTATATTACTACATTGTCAATTTGAATAATATTGCATCAATTTATTGTGTGCTATATACAATATGAGATAGGTCATTATTATATTTAATAATAAATTAATTCAAATTTAATTTTTTTAACTTGGGAAAAAACTTCACCCATGAGAGGTACGTTACGAAAGGATAGATACACACTGTTTGTTATTATATTTAATAAGATAGTATTTCAGGAGACACATCTAAATTTTGTAATATTTTTTAAATTATTATTTTTTTATTAGAGGGAATACTATAACCATTAAGATCACACAAACCACACCTTTTAATGATATTTATTTAATACCTAGTTCCTGAAATTTAATATGTAAATGTAAAGTAACCTAAATTTAAGTAGTTCATATCCTCCACATGTTTATAAGGTACAACTAAAACATCTTTAAGTTTTTTTTTTAAATATCACAATAACTTATTATTTTGAAAGTTTTAATTTCTATAAAAGCAAACAAGTAAACATAAATTCAATAAAAATATGTTTACCATTTTATTTAAATTTACTATTATAATTATAACGATTGCGCAAATATTACTGTTATTTATTAAAATATAAATGTGTTTTCCTATATTTTTCACAAATTAAATGTATTCGTATATTTAAGTATTATTTGGTGCTACATAATCCGTGCTATTTACTACACGCGGGTATTATAGTGAATCCGAGTAGGACTACCTCCAAGGGTTAATAAAATTCAAAATATCTAAAAAAAACACAAAATGAATAAAAAATTGCAATACGTATATAAAACTTTTAATAGTAAATATTTATGTTTTTATTATATATTTTAACTTTAAGGAACTAAATTTCTTTAAAATTTAAAAATAAATTAAATTGATCTCAAGCTGAATGTAATTTGCATTTAATTCGTCTTCATAACAACAACAGTTATTTAAAAAAATGCATTTGAATTAAAATTTTATATTTTAGTAGGTATATTTTAATAAACATTTTTCAATTTTAAAACAAATGCATTTTGTTGTTCTAATTTCCAATTATGATAGAGGGGCTAACTGCGATTTGTATTAAAATAAAACGTTATAATATTAATTTTCAAAAATCGTAAAAATGTAGTTTAAAATTTTTGTACCCTAAGATTTCCTGAATCAAAAATACGCTGGGCAGGAGAGTAATAATTATAAAAAATATTAATTTTCCACCTTTTTTTGTTCAATTTCTCACCTTCAGCCACCTCACTTTTAAAATCCTAATCTAAAAATTTATGATAATACAAAAAATGAAAGTTTCAAAACAAAATTATATATTTTGTTTTTGTTTATATAAAACTAATATTATTCAAAAAACATCAAAAAAATTGATCTTAAGTTACTTATAACTTCAAATGCATAGATTTAAAAAGAAAACGTACTAATAATAATTAATATTTAATAATAATGAGATGCCGTGATTTATATAATTTTTAGAACAAAAATTAAGTACATAGTAGTTATTAATCAACAATAAAAAATTATTTTGCTTAATGTTAGTATATACTTTCTACGTTTATAATAAGTTTTATATATATTTTTTTATAATTATTATTTGCCTGTTATAATTAATTATTTATATAAATAATAATTTTCTAAAAGCAATGCTTTGTTATTAACACAATAATAATTAATTATTATAAGATAGATAGTAACACAATCAAACCCACTTACTTAACGATGCCCCCGAACTGCAACAAAAAAATTTAGTTCACGAATTCCCTAGCTAATTTTCCTAAATTCACAAAGTTTTAGGAAATCCACCCTACCCTTTAATTCATGCAATAAATTGCATCATTTTCATTATAATCTTCAAGGTAGAGCAGGGGCGGTTATATATTAAATAATATTGAATTCCTGAGAGGAGAGATTAAAAAATCAAAATAATAAAACAATAATATATAAAATCATGTTAAGATACCGTAATATTAATAAAGATAATATTCAAATTTACCGCAATATTAAATTAATTCAATTTTTATTTTGTATAGTTTATTTGGTTCAACACGGTATATTATTTATTTTTTCTTTCATATGACAGTTCCTACTCATATGATCCCTAGCACACTTGACACATCGTGGGTTAAAGTGACAATAATTTTCTGTATGATTTATTCTCTGACATATGGAGCATTGGGGGATTTCTCTTTTGATGTGTGGGGATTCAAATTTAATTATCGTGTTCAAGAGTCCCTTAATTTCGTAAATTTCTATGTTGTTTTGAGCCGCTTTTATTCCGATATGGAATAATGAGTTCCCGAATGGAATAATGGTTCCCACAAACCTTCTCACCATGGAAAGCGCAAGTTCGACAAAGTTCCACTCACCATCTCGGAACTGCGCAAGGAGTCGCTGCGTACATGGCAGGAGAGCATAAGGGGTCGGTGGACTCACCAGCTTATCCCGAGTTTGGAAGTGTGGTATACCAGAGCCCATGGAAAGACTACGTACGAGATCACCCAGCTCCTCACCGGGCATGGGTGTTTCAAGAAGTACCTGTGGCAATTTAAAAAAGCAGAGACCAGCAGCTGTCTCTACTGCTCTACTGCGGGAGGGAAGATACGGTGTTCCACAGTATCTTTGAATCCACTCACTGGAGTGCATTCTCTTCACTAGGCGAGCCTCTATCTCCAGACAACCTGATAGAGGCAATGCTCGTAAGTACCGACAACTGAACTGCGGTGGAGGCAATGGGAAACAAGATCATTGCGGCCATGGAGATCGATCAGCGCCGGGCACAAACCGGAGCGAAAGCCTAAAGGCATGGAGTGTTCGGAAGGAATGCGACAGCAAATCCCGGCACTTCAACCGGAGTGGGCGTTTAGCCAGTAAAAATCTGACACTACCACCCACAACATCTGGGTGGTGTCTTTTTAAAGATTTCTCCCACTCCCAATGCACAAAAAAAGGAAGTAATGCCAAGAAAATGGAGCGAAGGAGTAATTATAAGAAATTATACAGAAGAAAGGTTATGCTGAAATTTGTGACAACTATAGAGGTGTAACGCTTAAAAATGTAGCATACAAGATTCTATCCGTGATCATTCATAATAGACACGCTACATACGCAGATGAGATCATCATCTTCATGTTTACTTAATATTTAACGTTGCTAGGTTTCGGCGATCCATGTCTTAGCACGGCCTCCATGGGCTTGGGTCCGCCCCTAGCGCGGTGCGTGAACTGTTGCTAACTAGTGTAGATTGCTTATCCATTTGAGTCCCTCTCTTGCCCCCTGCCAGTCGTACGCTTCCAGAAAATGTTTTACCCATACATGTATGGTATCCGGTTCTGGGGGTAACATTGGCTGGAAGTCTGATTTTCGCTCCCTAGCACACTCCTGCAAGAAAGAAAAATTAGTTCCTTATACATCGTAGTTACCTCTCGTCTCCGCACCCATCGCTCCTCATGTTTAAAAGAAGCCAAACCCCAGTTCAGAGAGTGCAGTGGTCTGGTTCTCGGTTTCCCATCACCTCCAACGTTCTGTGAACATACAAAAATTAGGGAGCGAGGAAAGAATGAGAGACGCTCAATTAACAAGATTCCCTGGGTTCTACACAGGAGGGGCACTTCCGCTCAGCAGCCTAGGTTGATGTGGAAAGCACCCTTCTAGTGTTTATTGATAGAGGTGACAGCTAGTTGGAAACTTCTCAGGACTTTTAGTCAGGGTTCTCCATTTCCTTTTTCTGTCGAGAACTCTGGTTTTAAGGTCGATCGTAGTGACCTAAGTTTGCAGTTTCACATCGTACAGATGGGTGTCTATTTCAGAGTCTTGCCCATGCCGCCGGTTGTTTAAGGTCGATTCCGGTGACCTGTTGCAGTTTATCTTCGTACGGAAGCGGTGCAGTCTTAACTTTGCCGAGGGCTTTTGCCGCGGAATGGCTACCTGAGTTTGGGCTTCTCGCACCTTTTCGTTTTCTGATTGCGGGGTTTTGGGCTTCGACAGCACAAGTCCTCCAAAAATATTATCGAGAATTCTTCACTTTAGTGTAGCTATGTAGGTATGCTATTCCGTTGTTCTGGCGTGGTAACCTTTCCTCCGGATAGCATCCTATTCTGGCGCCCCTGCTCGACATCCATTCTGTCGACGCGTGCCGTGACCAGCATACGCTTTGGATGTTCCGCGGCCGACCCAGCTATGCCAAAGAAGAACGAACAAAATTCTGGAGTAGCAATCATAATACACAATAAACATAAATAGCTTATTAAGGAATGCCAGTATACATACATACTATATCTGAAGGAATAATAGTAGTAAGTCTCAAGAAGAACAAGAACGAAAGTCCAGAAAACTGCAAACCTAAACGCGAAACGATAATGGGGAACTGATGGTTGGTTTCTACTGCCACAATGAACTCAGAGTTAATAACACCTTTACGACCATAAACCACAACATAAGAACACCTTCAAAATTACAAGAATCCAGCAATCTTCGATAGATTACATTATCACAAATCGCAGAATACACTCAACGCAAATATTCGACATAAGAACATTAAATACAACCATAAGAACATTAAATACAACCAATATTAGCAGTGACCACAGTCTGCTACTAGGCAAAATCAGATTAAAAATACAAGGAAAAAAAAATCACAGAACTGCCATAAAAATAGAGAAAATAAATATCGAATCTATGGGGGACCAATCAATCACCCGATGGTACTAGAAGAAACAGAGAGAAAAAATCAAAGCGAACCCAATATGTCGATGACACAGAGTCGGTTTTGACAAATGCAACCACGAAAAATCTCGGATTTATTCTAAAAGTGTATTTTTCTCAAAATTTGTGTTTCGACCACAAATTTAAAATTTTTTATTTGCTAATTACACCCTCATCTTTCATAATTTGCTTTACAAATCTAGATTTGGGTATCTTAACTGTAAACAATTTGCCCATCAACCAGGCAAAGACACGGGCGACGCACTTCACCACCTTGTAAGAGAACTTGAAAAATCTCTTGCAGCAAAAATAGAGGGTGCTTTTGATAACACCTCAAATAAATCTACAAAAAAAGTCGCCGCGAGACATGGCATTGAGCTATCCGTAATAATCTAGATAGAATCAATGCTAAAAAGCCAAATATTAACAGCTTCACTAAGAGGAGAGAGGAGATCTCGAAGACCACAGCAAGTGAATGCCCGCAGAGTGGGGTGTTATCACTTTTCCTGTGGTCCGTCGTGGAGGACGACCTACTGAAGAGATTAACTGACGAAGGATTCTGTGTATTGGGATACGTCGAGGACATTGTCATTACAATCAGAGGCAATAATGAAGGCATAATATTGAGCCTAATGCAAACTGCCTTAAACAAAAAAATTAATGGTGTGAGAAGGAAGAGCTAACAGTGAACCCTTCAAAAACCAACAAAACTGTATTATACCATTTACTAAGCGTAGAAAGATGAACCTCAAAGCTCCGCAACTGCATGGTTCATCGATACGTTTTTCCGGAAAGGTGATGTATCTGGGGGTAACTTTAGATGCAAAACTTATCTGGACACCTCATGTGGATAAAACTATTTCTAAAGTAACGGGAGCCTTCTGGGCCTGTCGCAAACTCTTTAGAAGGAACTGGGAACTAAAACCAACCATTGGTCATATTTATTATTTTGGGCCTTACAAAATCTTTTTTTTAGAGGGGGATTAGACCTCATCAAATTACATTTTTAAAAAAATAAAAAATCGATTGTGGCGTGTTTTTCTCACAGTCTGGGGGTGTTTTCATTTCTCTTACTATTGATCTCCAGATCGTACGATCAACACAGGATTGTCTCCAGTTTGTCACTTCGGTCATTCTCAAGTCTTCCATCACACTGTCTCGCCATCGCAGTCTCGGCCTTCCTCTGGCACGGGTTCTATCTGGTACCCACATCATCGCTTTCTTTATTACTTCTGCTTTAACACGTGTATGGCACCAACCGTCGACTTTCCTCTTCTGAATCCGTATTGATATTCACCGATCATCTTCTCTGTATATTCTATAAGTCTGTTGTTTACTGTTGACAAAAGTACCTTGTATGCCGCATTAAAGAGTGTTATGACTCTGTAATTCTCACATACCTCTGCGTCTCCTTTCTTCCACAATGTTATGATAATTCCATTGCTCCAAGCTTTTGGCATCTTCTTTTCGTTCCATATTCTCTTTACCAGTTCACTCATTGCATCATGCAACGCCTCTCCACCATACTTAATCATCTCTGCCATAATCTCGTCACTGCCTGGGGCCTTTCCATTTTGAGTCTTTTTATTGCTTGTATCACCTCTTCTCTATCTGGTTCTATTATTTCGTCTTCGTCCATTGTCGTTAATTCAATCTGTTCTCGTTCTACTTTGTTGTTTATGCTTAGCAATCTTTGAAAATGTTCTGCCCATATCTGTTTTACCTTTTCTGGTTTGTTTTCTATTCTGCCTTCGTTGTCTTTTATACCTCTTGTTTTGACTAAGTTTAACTTTCTCTTGTTCTTAATGTTTTGATAGAACCCCTTCATATCTTTTCTGTTATTGCATTCTTCAATTTCTTTCATCCTCTCCTCCACTCATTTATTTTTCTTACATTTGTATAACTTTCTTGCTCCCTTTCTCTTCGCACTGTACTTGTTATAGTCTTCTTCGTCGGCCGTTGCTATCCATTTTATTCTTGCTGTTTTCTTTTCGTTCATTTTCTCTTCATATTCTTTGTCGAACCATTTTTTTCCATCTTTGTTTATCTTTGCAACCTATTTTTGTTGGATGCCTACTGCGATACATGTTGCTATTGTGTTCCATTAGTTTTCAATATCAGCCGTCGTTTCAACCACTTTCCTCTCCAATTTACTTTTCACTTTTTCTACATATCTCTTTGCCTCTGTCCTGTTGTTGTGTAATTTTTCAATTGCAATTCTCTTTACAGTTTTCTGCTTTGTTTTATCCGTTAAAGTCTTTTACTTGATGTTTGCTACCACAAGGTAGTGATCTGAGTTCGCATTGGCTCCTCTATACGATCTCACATCACATACAGATGAGGCGCGCTTTCTTGTTATCAGCATATTATCTATTTGATTTCCATCAGTTTCACCCGCTCCCGGCCAAGTCCAAGTAATTTTATGCTGCTTCCTGTGTTTAAACTTAGTACTCGGAATTATCATGTGCAACGCTGCTGCTAGTTCACTCAGTCTGCTTCTATTATCGTTCATGTTGGTGTGAATTGTCTTATCAGTTTGCTTTGCACTTTTTTTTACTTTTTCTATGTATTTTCTTAGAGGACCCATTTTGCTTTTAATATTAGCTACGCTGAACCTGCTATCATTCGCTAAGCCAACCATCATTTCCGTTAGATGACTCGTTTGCTCTTTGAGCTTTTTCGTGTTAACTCGTTTATTTTTTTTGGTAGGTCTATCAGTATCATTGCTCTCTAAATCGGTTCTTTCCTATTTGCCCCCAGTATCTCCTTTTTGAACCGGAGATCTACGTCTTCTTACTCCGTCTAAAAATATCGTAAGTAGCTGCTTTCTTTCTGCTACTTTCATCAGTTGTTGTACCTCCATCGCTATCATACTTGCTCTTTTCTTGATCCATTTTCTACTACTCGCCGCTGTTGATATCTTTGTGAGAATGGTTTTTCACTCGCGTGAGGCTTAGATTCGGGTCAACTCCTCGAAAATTGCAGCCCTTTATTCAGTTGTGTTGTATTGGTTGCCTACCGTTCTACAATTTAAATTCGTTATTTATGAGTGTGGCAATCTTGTTAAAATCAACAATGTCACTCTTATCTATCCTCTATCAATTTTTGTTACTGTTTTTCTACCTTATTTTGGCTTACTGTACCATACCAATACTTTCCGTACTAAACAGCGCTACAATCTCTCCATCGGGCTTCCACTCCTCACTATTTATTTCTTCGATATCATTCAGTTGTTTATACAATTTTTTCACCTTTATCACTACCACTTATTCGCACCTTGTGCCATTAGTCATACACATCAATAATATGACCCATTGTCGTTTACACATCCTATGGTGGACAAAATAAATGAAACTACGACACAAAGCAGAATACAAAAACTGCAAAGATTAGCGTGTCTGGATATTACAAAGGCTATACGTACAACCTCTACTGCGGATATGGAGGCACTTTTAGATCTACCACCTCTTCACCTACGGGTGAAGAGGAAAGCCCTACAAACCGCCATAAAAATTACCTGAATTGTTGATTTTAATAAATTTATTTTACTTATGAGACTATTTCGGTCATTCGGGTGGGAGGTAAAAAAGAAAGTCACATGTCCTGGTTTTACATTTCATATATATGGTCACCTTAGGCATAGGCATACATGGCCCAAGATATGTGGCATCTATGGCCTTAGGTACCTATCCCACAATTATGCAAACTGAAATACTTACAACTGCACTATGCGCCCATAAATGCCTAAAAAAGAAGGTAAAGGGCGAACAAATAAATGTAATGTCCGATAGCCAAGCTACGATAAAGGCATTCAAAGCTAACAGTTTTAAGTCCCTGTCTACATGGGAATGCAGACCATCTCTCAAGAAACGAGCCATGGGCAGAAAAATTGCCCTTTGTTGGATATCTGGTCACGAGGGAATTGAGAGTAATAAAATATTTGACAAGTTAGCTAGATCAGGTTCAAATGCTGCCCTAATTGGATCCGAGACCATTTTGTGGGTTATCCAAAACACACAGGAGATTGGAGGTCCAGAAGTGGGAGGAGGGGAGCAAAGAAAAATACACCAGGACAAAGATAGGCGAAAACAGGCCCGTAGCCAGAATTTCATTTGGGGAGGAATATTTGGGAAAGACACTACTGACACCCAGGGAGGTAAAAGTAATCCCTTGGGAGCATTCTATGCTTTGCTAGCAAAATTGAATTCCTGAATATCTAATTAGAAGGGTCGTGAACAAAAGAACAACACTAGTCGCAGTTCTGAAAGGCTTATGTAGCCAATCGACCCCTAAGTACATTACCATACAATACAATACAAACTTCATCAATCTACTGTCACCAAAACGTATTTTAATTTTGATGGGCGGAGTTACAGTTCAAAAGAGCCAATGAGAAAATTACATTCCAAATTAATTTTTAAGCCCGTTTTTTTCAAAATTTGTGGTTCTACTGTAAATTTTATTTTTTTTATCTGCTAATTACACCCTCATCTTTTATAATTCGCTTTAAAAATCATAAAATCCAAATTCGGGTATCTTATCTGTTACCCCAAATTTGTTTATAATTACGCCAAACTTTCCTGAGCTAATCAATTTCTAGAAATCAAACAGTTGCAAAAACAAAAATACAAAATTTCATCAAATATTTAAATTTATTGTTTTTGTTTGTTTATTAATTTTGTTCATTCTAAACTACTTTAATCATTCATTATCATCATACATTCCAATAATTAGTTTTTATCAATAAATGATGACTACGCTTCATATTAATCACTCTATATATCACTCTATGTACTATATCACTCTTAATCAATCTATACAACTTTATTATAAATAAATACTATTATGTGGTAATAAATAGTTTAAAAAAAACTATTAAATGTCTGATGACAGCAGTAACCATTGCTGAAAGCTCACAAATAATGTTTCGTTTTATTGTTCATTTAACTTTATAATTTTAAAAAATTTGAATCAAATAAATAGTTTGTATAATATTAAATATTACGAAAATAATTCATTCGTTTAATAAGAGTATAATATAACTGAAATATTTACTAATTAATTATTTTAACAGTAATTAGAAAGCGAATTTTAATCAAAATACAATAAATTATAACAAATAAGTATTCCGAAAATAAGACAAGATTTGAAATAAAATAAAAGTAAAGTGAAAAGTTGGATAAAAGTATTTTCTGCACTAATAGAGTAAGGGTACCCCCCCCCCGGTAAATGTATTAGTTAAATTAGTTTCAAACGTTTGAGCTTTGTTTAAGCCTCAAAAAGCTTCTATTTCAGCCGTTTGAACCACAACCGTTGCGGAGTTATTCACGAAAGCTTCCGAGGGGGGGGGTGAATAAATGCAGCCCTCTCCCCAAGTTGAATTTTTAAATAAAATTAGTGTCAAACGTCTGAATTTTGTTTAAGCTTCAATGAGCTTTTATTTCCATCGTTTAAAACACAATCGTCACGGTGGTGAGGAAATGGTGTTTCTTTTTTCGACTTAAGGAAGCGGCATTCCTTCTTCGCCCTCAAAAGGTTTTAGAGAATAACTCCTCAACGGTTGTGATTCAAATGTTGGAAATAAAAATTTATTGAAGCTCGACACTAATTTCAGTAAAAAAATTCAAAATGAGGGAAGCAGGCAGCGAAATGTACCTACATATAAAGGGGTACATTTCGCCGGTACCTTTTATTACAAATTTTTACTGAATTTGGTGTCAATCGATTAAGCTTGATTTAAACTATAATAAGCTTCATGCTTTCAATATGAAAAGACCGCCAGAATGAACTTTCTGTATTTTTCGTTTTGCGTTTGTTGCGGAAAGATTATATTTTCTCATTAAGTTTGGAGTGATTATTTCAATATTTTAGACAAACATGATTAACTACTAACTGTTTGAATTGGCGAACTATTTCTCTAAAAAAGGACAGTATATTACTCATAATCAACAATTATGTTGTATTCGTCATGTCTTGGATAAGCTTGTGCCCCCATCGAAGCTTTCGACAATTCATTTAATTCATTGGGAATCCGTGCAAGCAAACAAGAATCGCTGTCTTGGCCTTTCTCTTCTTAACGTTTCGTTCCCCGCAAAGAATTTGTCAGAGTCGATAGTATTACTTTCTTCCACCATATTATGTGCCCATTCAGAGTCGTGAATAATAAATATTTTTAATCCATTTAAGCAGTAAACCGCAAAGTATACACGGCCCACTAGGAAGCGAAAGATCGCGGTTCAAGTCCTGGTCGCGTCGGATACGCTGCTGTGATCAAAGGTCCGATATCAATCTTTGGACTACGGGGAAGGCAACGAAAAACCACCCCATTAATTATATTCCCTAGTAAGGTCAGCTTGGCTTCGGGTAAGTTGATCCCCTACGCACTGCAAAGTGTATGACACTCGAAAAAGAATCCATTTAAATTTCCCCTCTTTTTAACATTTGGTTTTTATCTACGTATATAAAATTTCAATCCTTGCACGGAATTTAATGGACATGGCCAATTTGATGCTCTCCCGGGATTGGATCTACGATTTTCGGGGAAAAATCGTACGATTTTATTGGAAAAACTTAAGCCAAATCCAATCCCTGTAATAAGTTTAAAGAACGATTAATTGCTCTGTAAGACTTCGAACATACGTGAAGCTATAAAATTTAGCATTGGAATTAATTAGAGAAAGAAGAGGAATTAATTTATATACTGCCAGCATCAACCATGAAAAGAGTTACAGGCACATTCCCCAACTCGGATTTAGCAACCGTGGGGTCTTAATGCTTAAACCTTTCCCTTAGAGAAAGAGGCCAATGCCCAAAAAAGGGCGGAGAAGGCTATGACGGATATATGTGTTATTCATTTCTGCCGTTATTCCATCTGTTTCAAAGACTTTTAAACTTTTAGGTTTTTTAATCGCTACTTTTGGAACTTTTTGGAAAGTTGGTTTGTCAGTCCATCAATCGGCGGATTTGTAGACTCTTGGGCAGAGAGGTTCTAGACTTTCCATATTCAATTATTAATCAAAGCGTTATCTTCTTGTTTCCAAGCTTTCATCCCAAGTAACACACAATGGTATATTAGACGTATAAAACTAGTCTATACGAAAAGTCATTTTGGTTTTTTTGGTCATGGGGTATGAATTTGATGTCAAGTAGCCGTTATTCTTTTTGATAAAAATTTGAAACTGGGTTTGAAACCTCACTTTGTGTTAGGAATTTTAATTATTCTCTGTTCATATCTTTCTTGCTTAGTTCTCATTCCTTCCCTTGATATATCTTTCCAGCAGTCATAGCTTTTTGTATCTTATCATATGTACATAGTTCTCTCTCAAAAAATCTTGGCATTTAGGATACGGGTAATAAACTTGAACTCAATATTGACCATTTTCGAAATTTGTATTAGTTTTTGAAATATTTAATAAAACTAATATTAAATAAAAAGATTTAAAAAAAATTATTTCCATAAACCAATTTTAACCAAAATGTAATCAGCTCTAATACCTACCATAAAAATACGAAATCAAAAATTTGGATTTGAAACTCTTATTAGTTTATAAAATATTAAATAAAGACTAATATTAAATAAATAATAAAATAAAAAATAGTTTTTATAAACCAATTTTAGCTAAAATTTAATCAGTTGTTAATCTCGATGTAATCCTAAATTTTGTTACAAAATTCTTATTAATTTTTGAAATATTAAATAACAAAATTTAAAAAAATTTTCAAAATAGTTCCCACGAACCAATTTTAATCAAAATTTAATCAGCTCAAGTCTCAATATAAAGATACAAAATTCAAAATTTTGTTTGAAAATTCCTATTAGTTTTTGCTGTAGGTTGCACAAAAAATTTGACCACAGACATTTTTTGGAAATTTTCTTATTTTACTCAGGGGACCTCAAAAAGTGTAAACTCATCACAATCTCAATTTTTTTTCTGCACGAAAACAATACTTTCTCATATTCATATGATAAAGTAATAACGACCCAATTATGATAGCATATTTAACGAGTTACAACTTTGGTAAAAAATATTGGAAAACTAATTCCAACTAAGGCGAATCGAATTTTTTCTTTACGGAATATTTAAAACTTAACTGGGAGGGAAGGACTCCCATTGCGAATTTTGGTACCAATCATTTGTGTAAGTTTGTGTATTTATTATTTTCGTTTGTGTTACCACCGTTTGCAAATTATTGTCTACGATTTAAATACGCAAACCATAGATACAAAATTCAATCAGAAATTTGCGATGGGTAGAGGGGCTGGCATTTCACCAACCTCTCAACCTAAATTGTAAGATATTTTGCAAGATTTTCAGTGCTAACAAACAAAAATAATGAATTCACAAAATTTTCAAATTTGAATTGTGGCTTTTTTTGAAGTCTTACCAAATTCATCCTCATCTTAAATGATTCGTATTTTGGTGCTCTTTCGTTTGGTGAAGAAAAAGACGTACATTTGAGTTCAGGTTTATTACTTCTAGCCGACATTTATTATCCACTTTTGTTTTGTTTTCTTCTTGTTTATTTTTCAAAAATCGTGCTTGCTCTTTTGGTTATTGGTTTGAAAATATTTTTCTATTGTGCCTCTCCTGAATTGCTATTTATTTTATTATTTCTTCAAATTTTTTTTGGTTTAGTCAAGCAATTCGCAAAATTATCACTTTCGTTTTTACTCTCTTTGGTTAGCGCATATGCCGATTGAAACGAATAATTTTAAATTTTATATTATTACAAAAACATTTTATTTTTTAATAAGTATTTTTCTTACCGATTTACAGATATTTTGAATTTTTTCGGTTTTCCCTTTAAAAATTTTCGCAAATAATTTCACAATGTTTATTGGGTTCAAACAATTGACAGCAATTTTATTAAAAAATCGGAAGGGGGGGGCGTAGAAAGTTTGGTTTGCTTTCATCTTACTAGATTCTCACCAGCAAAAGAAATAATCAAAGAACATGAAAAATAAATTATTAAAAAGTAATATGAAAATTTAAATTACATAGAAAAAATAAACCGGGAGTAAACGAAATCGATAGGAAAGTATATTATTTTAATCTTATTAATATTTTACATATAAAAAAGGGAAAATTTTGAACAATAAATTAAAAATATTTATTATTTAAAATTTTGTTTCAAAAGCACATTAATTAAAATTTACTTGCAATTTAAGTACAGACAACTTTAAAATATAGCTGTCCAATTTAGAAGTAAAGCCATGTAACATTGCTACTCTGAACTTGTTTTCATACTATAATTAGTTTTCAAAATCAAAAATTTCAGTACAAGAACTTCGCAAGTCCTTATTTGACCTGCATTTAGATGCGTCGATTACCTGTAAAGTGCTACCAACTCAGCGTCGTAATTGAAGCAGCCAGACATCTTTTTCGGTTAAATGTTAATTGCAAGTTGAATTATTACCATACTTCCAGTTATTGAAGACGTTTTTTTGGCTAAGTACGTGTTTTGACTGGACATGCAATTATCCCCATTGTGCTTTTTTTGTAAAATATTACTTCTTACACACAAAAAATAAATAATGAGATGTTGATGGTTATACTTTGAACACATTTTTTGACATCCGTGAATTTAAAATTATGCAGTTCAAGAGTAAAGCATGAAAAATTATGACAATTGACATACCATAACATTTTTTAACCTAAAAATAATAAAATAAGAAGCGTTTACAATATTTATGTTCAAAATTTTGTTCGACTGACAAACTTTTCAAAATTACTTTTCACGTGCTTTGCCCATTTATTACTTCTTTCATTCTTCCACTATTCAATTAACGCAAGGAAACACAAAACAAGATATGTGAATTTTATGTAAAAATACGAATTAGTCTCATTAGGGTCCAGATGTCGCCTTCCACAGCATTTTTTTAATTCCTGAAATACAAACCTGTACATAAATTTCTATTTCAAAATTTTGGTTAAAATCAACATCATTTTGTTGGGGCAATTTTGGTATTTTTCCAAGTGGCATTTTTTGGTATTTTTACGGGTTGCATTTAAATTTTAATATTATATTTATAAAATAAATTTTCGAAAAAATAATATTTTCGAGTTTTAGTCCAGGTAAGTTTTACCTTGAAAAAGTTCATAAAAAGATAAAAATTACCAGAAACTTTTATTTCTGCGACCTAATGAAAACTCGAAGTTTTCACCTTTGAATCTTTGCCGCTCGCGCCACCGTATTGCAAAATAGATGCAAAAATCGTTTTCCGGCTAGATTTCGCTTCTGGATTTAGTTACGACAAAAATATTATTATCAATTTTGAATAAAATATTTTAAAAATTACAAGTTAAATAAAATTTGAAAATTTTCCAACTTACATTTTAGTCTAGGACCTCGTTGCGCATAAGTGGTTTTGTCTTTTCAACTAGAACTCTTCAGCTAAACTATCCTTAAATGAATGAAAATGGATTAAACCCATTGAAATTGAAATCAAAAACTATATTGCAAAATTTTTTTAAATAAAATTTTGAATAAATGAATTTTCAAATTTCATTCAACTTTTATTCAACATATAATTTCACAAGTTAATAAACATTTACAATTATTATCAATTTTATTTGGTATAAAATTTCCTACATTTTTGGTTTTTCTCAGATTAATAGATTCTGAGGTGACAGTTAAGATTTCCGGATTGGGATTTTTAGAATTTTTATAGCGGTTTATGAAATGGAGGGTCTAATTAGCAGATAAAAAAAATTAATTTGCAGTCGGTTCATAAATTTTGGAAAAAAACGGTTTTAAAAATTAAGTTAGAATGCAATTTTCTCATTGGCTCTTTTGAAGTGTAACCCCGCCCACCGAAATTAAAATAGGTGGTAGGAACAGTAAAGATACCAGAATCTCGGTTTTTACAACGAATTATGGAAGATGAAAGTCTAATAAGCAAATAAAAATATAAAATTTGTGGTCGATCAACAAATTTCGGAAAATATTCACTTTTAAGGTGAATCCGAGTTTTGACTCGTTGGGTTTGTTAAAACTCACTTTCCGCAGCCTTTACTCACTAAAAACGTCCCCCAAGAACGGATCTAGGCACAGCATGCGGACTGGTGATAGAATGTTGGCTATAATGACGTAATATGTCGCAATAATACATTTACATGTATTTCTTATGGAAAAATTATAATTTTCAAAATTAAATTGTGGCCTTATTAGAAATCCGACTAAATTCATTCTCACCTTAAAGAGCTTGTATTTTTTTGTACTTTCGTTTGGTAAAGCCATTTCTATAAGAAAACGTGTATTTTCGATACCGGGAAACTTAACTCTCACCGATTCTAAGACAAAATACTTCAGAATTGAACATTTTTATTCAATTACAAAAATACATCGATTTTCCTGAAAATTTTAATTATTTTCAAATTTTTCTATTTACTAGTACGCACATTGATAAATCTATTGTCCCCGTCGTTTGGATCTTCTAGATGGACCAGCTTAATGTTCATTAGGTTCTTCGGGTTCATCGGAAACTATCTGGAAGTCATCTTCGTCCGTCGACAGGAATTATCTAACCCTGACTGGAAAATATACTTATTTCTACAAAGATTACATCACCAAACGAAAGAGCAGAAAAGTAGATAGTTAAGGTGAGAATGAATTTAATCGAACTTCTAATAAGGCCACAATATAATTTTGAAAATTATGATTTTCCCATAAGAAACACATGTAAGTGTAATTTTGCGAAATATTATGCCATATATGGAAAACATTCTATCACCAGTACGTGGGCTGTAGGTGGGGCGTCACAAACGGTAGGGAGCTACCAGTTGTTCTTTTATCTGCCTGGTCAACATCCACACTTTTCCGAGTAAGACTGTTCTAGGGGGATATTTTTAATGAGTAAAGCACTTTGTGCAACCTCCGCTTTGTTCCGGTGCGCTCCGGCTGCTCCAACCCGTTCTGATAAACGCAACCACGGCAAATCTTGGATTCACCCTAAAAGTGTATTTTTTCTAAAATTTGTGGACCGACACAAATGTTAATTAGACTTTCATTTTTCATTATTTGTTTTAAAAATCTAGATTCGAGTATCTTAACTGTCACCACATTGTATTTTAATTTTGATGAGCGGGTTACAGTTCAAAAGAAACAATAAAAAAATTCATTCCAAATTAATTTTTAACCATTTTGAACCAAATTTGTGGTCGGACTGCAAATTTTATTTTTTTATGTCTATATGGCATAGTTATCTTTCATAATTTACAAAAAAATGCGTAAAATCGCAATCAGGGTTAATTAACTCTCATCCGTCCGCCTCATCTTCAGTCCCCTATCTGGCTAAATTGATTGATGCCCGTTTCATCCTCTCTTTCATCAGCAGAGCCTGAGAAAATTTTGGGAATGTTCTCGCATGAATCTCCGTTGCAAAATGTGCGTATAACAAAGCATTGTAACCCCATCTTTTTACCTATATACACGTGCTCGACCGCATCCTTTCTTAAATTTGCAGAATACAAACTTTAAAAGTGTCTCTGAAGCAAGTTTTTTCAGTGTGGCAATTGGAATAAGACCAAATGCACTTTTCCTTTATCCCCAGTCCTCGGGATTTAGAAATTTATCATACCAAGATTGAACTTAGCACTTAAACTAGTGATGTACTCTCTGTTTTGGATGCCACACTGGCGTTACGAGATTTTACACCAGGGATGGGCAAATAGGTTTAGAGGTGAACCGTATAAAATAATTACAACAAATTTTCATTGATTATTTCAGACCGGTTCAAATCATATCGCCGGCGCGAGCCGACCTACATGAAAATAGGATGCCAAAACATCCAAATGGAATCATGTTATTGTTAACAACTTTTATGCCAATATACGGCTAGCCAGTGGTCCACTACAAGAAGGCAAAACTTGGGGTGTCAAATTTCAGAAGATGCTACCCCATGTTGAAACAAACTAAAAACAGTGGAGATATCTAGAAGAATAGGTCTTACTTGGGCTGCCTTTGGAAAGCTAAACTGCATATTTGGTAATCTAAAAATCCGATAAATCTAAAAAGGATGGTATAAGACTCATCATGTGTTGCTTGTTGTCACATATGGAATGGAGAAAACAACAACAATAACAAAAGCAAAGACGGAGAAACTACGAACAACACAGCAAGCAATGGAGCGAAGAATGATAGAAGTGAATTTGAGGGAAAAATCAGAAATGAAGTAATAAGGAAAATAACAAGAGTGGTGGACATAATAGAACGAGTAGCAAAGCTAAAGTGGCACTAGGTGGGACACGTAGTCAGGCAAAACCCATTCAAATGGACTTATAAACTAGCTCACTGAAAACCAGGTGCTACCAAAAGAAGAGTAAGAAAACTCGAAAAGAGGTAGCTAGACAACATAAAGAATGTTACGGAAAGATACTGATTTCGAGTGGCTTAAAACAGAGATAAATGGAAAGAAATTGGAAAGACTTTCGTTTAGGAGTAGACGAGAATAGGCTGATGAAGAAGAAGATGCATGTTGATTCACCGACTAAAATAACCGATAATGCAAATATCATAATCGGCTATGTCCTTTCTAATTTTCGCCATCTGATGTCACCTCCCATATTCTTAACTTTAGCTTCTTTGATCTGATGATTAGTTTACACCAAAATAAAAACTCAATTAGGTTAGGGCAAGTGTTTTTAGCAAAAAATTTCCAAAGATACCAAAATTTGTGTTCATCTACACACTGGAACAATCAAATTATTGGTGACATTCACCAAGATTTTGATAGTTTTAAAAAAAAAATACGCATATAAAAAGTTCGGGGACGGTCAATAAACCCGAATTCGGAATTTCATGATTTTTGAAGTGAATTATGAAAGATGAGGGTCTAATTAGCGTATAAAAAATAAAATTTGCGGTCGGTTCACACAATTTTGAAAAAAAGAGCTTTAAAGTTAATTTGGAATTCAATTTTATCATTGGCTCTTTTGAAATGTAACCCCGCCCTCAAAATTGAAATTGGTTGTGTGGACTGTAAATATACCAGAATCTCGGTTTTTACAACGAATTATGATAGATAATGGTGTTATTAGCTAATAAAAAGAATTAAATTTGTGATCGGACAACACATTTAAAAAAAAAGTTACTTTTTGTGTGAATTCGTTTCTGATGTGGTTGCGCTGTCAAAACCTATTCTCCGCACCCCTCCCGCGCCCTCCGGGTCGCGGAGGGGTCTCCGAATGGTTTTGACACGCGTTTAACTTATTAAAAACATCTTCCAAGCGGCCCCAACTCGAAAAGATTGCAAGTACGCGCGACGGATCTCAGGGAGCGACTGACTCCTTCCTAACGCTGCTCTAGTTAGCCCCGCCTTATGGTAGATTCCCTAGTATGAAACTACACGTACTGTTACTAAAATGCATGAAATTATTGCGTAATATTACCCAATAATACACTTACATGTATTTCTTATGGAAAAATTGCAATTTTCAAAATTAAATTGTGGCCTTATTACATCTCCGACAAGATTGATTCTCACTTTAAAGAGCTTGTATTTTTGCGTTCTTTCGTTTGGTCAAGCCATTTTTATAGGGAAAAGTGTACTTTTGAGTTCGGGATTCTTGACTCTACCCAAAAGTTCTTTTCCCTTTGAAAGATGACATGTAAAGAAAACACGGCTTTGAACTACTAAAGGAATGCGGACTTTTGCTAAAAACATAAGATCAATAATTCACTTGAAGAAATTAATAATCAGCCCTCTTACCTAATAGTCGCTTGTTAATGATCTACGAGAAAAATCAAATTCACCTAGACATATAATTCCCAGATCTGATGAACTTATAACTAGAAATAAAGCATTATGTGGTGAAGATGATCTATCCATCAAAACATTCTCCAATCTCCCAGATAAAGCAATTTCGATACTGACAGTTTTGATTATGCCCATTTAATAGGTTAAGTTTTCCTTTTCGAAAGAGGTGAACTATATCTGCCATATTAACAAATTGGAAACCAAATGAGGCTTCTCGTTAATATTTCTTTAACAGTTAATTTTTGGGGAAAATGTTGTCTTACAAATATTCTACAATAAATTTTCTATAAAAAAAAGTATCTAACTACCTTTTTCTTACTATTAGCCTTACTAACCTTTCTTACTGTCGTGAGAAATTTTATACATTTTCTCAGCTATTGGGAAAAATGGAAAGTCAGGGTACCCAGACAAAGCAACCTCGCTCGAAAGAGCTCCAACAGAACAGCCCCGTCAAAACAGCTTCGATAAAATAGCCCGATGACTAAATAGCCCGACATAATAGCCTGGCAATAATTCCAATTTTCAATTTAAATTAAAATACGATTTAGTGACAGTTCAGATACCCGAATCTAGATTTTTAAAATGAATCATAAAAGATGAGGGTTTAATTAACAGCTAAAGAATAAAATTTGTGGTCGGTCCACAAATTTTGGAAAAAATACACTTTTGGAGTAAATCCGAGATTTTCCTCGGTTGCGTTTGTCAAAACCGACCCTCCTCACTCTCCGCTTTGGTCCTATACACTCCAGCCGTTCCGGGCTGTTTTGACAAATGCTTTACTAATTAAAAATATTTCTCTAGACCGGTCCTACTCGGAAAACGGTGGAGGTCGGCCCGACAAATAACAGGTTCTAACAAGTAATTGATATTGGAATTATTGCCTGGCTATTGTATCAAGACTATTATGTCGTAGGGCTATTTTAACACAGGACATTATGTCTCAGGTGATTATGTCGGGGTATTGTGTCTCGGGCTTTTCCCAAGATACCGTGTTCATTTTATAACTCTAACATTAATTTTTTTATTTATTCAATTTTCTTAGTCCGTCTCTGCAAAATGGAATAATAAATGGAAATAATTTCATTATCAAACAGCATAATATCAGGTTTTTAGATAAATTTATATCAGCTATTAATTTCTTTTCTGCATTTCAATGATAACTTTTGAAGAATTTAATATTAAAAATTGTGCACACATAGTTTTGGATATATTAACCCCTGTTTTCGAATCAGGGAAATAATTTAAAAGTTTTATTTTGTTAAATATTTTGTAAGAAATTTGTGTAATATATCAGGTCCATCAATTTTTCAAAAAATATACCATAAAAGCTGATTTTTTTTATAGTACCGTAAAAGAACGGTTTTTGGGCTGTGTGACAATTCTCGAACGTGAAAACCATTTTTGTGAAAACACCAAATCCCAATTAATATTACTTTTGCTTATGTAAAGATCAGGTTCATTAAAAAAAATTTTCATATTTTTTTGCAACAATAATATACTCAGGTTGCTCAGGTTAAAAAATAAGTGACACATTTGTAAAATATTACAATTATTTTATTTATTAATTAACATACTAATACATTTAATATTATTTGGTAACTCAGGTAATACTTAGAAATTTTGAAATAACAATAATAATTCGTTTTTGCAAAAATCAGCCATGTTTCTAAATATCGTAGTAGTTTATATCTCCTTGATCTAGTATTCGAACTATGGTAAATTTTTCGTCAATATATTCTGCAACTGCAAAAGCTGTATTAGCCGGTTTCATCATATCTAGCACCTCGTCTTCCCTTGGAATAGAGAACAACTGATTATTATCCATTCTTAGCACAAGGATAACCTTGTCTCCTAGAACTCCATTATTAACTTTAGTGGCAAATAATAGCTTCACCAAAAACTGGTTTTCTCCATATGAATTGGCAAGCCATTCAACCATGTTTCTGGAATCAATTTTTTATAAAATTAAAAATATTAATTTCAAGCTCTCTGGGATATTGGTGTCAAGATGAAGCACAAAATAGCCATAAAAGGATTGTTGGAGTTTTGCTCTAAGCAATTGGTCCTATTTTAAAACTTACTTAAGCAGCTTTGTGTTGAGTAAAATCAAAAATGATTAGAATGGGAAAAAATACAAAAAAAAAATTTGTTCAAATTTGACAATTTTAATATAAATAAAAGTGAGCTAGCTCCAGCATAGATTAACTACTATGCCTAATGGTATTAATTAAAATTCAAATTGCCATTAATTCCAAAAGTTTGAAATTAGTTAAATAATTCAAGATAGTTTGACAATTAAAATCACCTAAGTTTTTGTGTACAATCTTGATCTTGAACAAGAAATTAGCTTCAAAAATGTCAACAATGACTTAAGTAATTTATAAATTTACAATAAATATGAAAATCAATAATTTAATTTTAATTAGAAAATTAAAGCTTACCGATGTATGAAGAAAAACTCGTTCGAACACTGCAAGTAAATTTTCACGAATGCACTAATCATGAATTACACATAATAAGATACGGTAGCTATGCGTCCTTGGATAATTAAATAGTAGACGAAACGGCCAAACATTTTATTTTTAATTTTGGAACTAATTTTCTAATTGTCTTTACTAAATCTAGAACATTAAGTATGAATTCAAGGTCAAAACTAGCTACTCTAACATGCAACATTTTTCAAAAATGGAGGGGAGGAATTTTCAAAAATCTGACATTTTTCAAAATTCATAATCAATGAACAAAATGTGCTAGCCATTTAAAAAATTTGAAACAAGCTAAACTTTGGATAAATCGAGGGTTAACCGCTGGTGAAGTTTTTGTACACATCTAATGAAGTACATGAAGTACTGGGAGGGGTGTAGAACACCTTCCAGTGCACAAATTTTGGAATGAAGAACATTGCAGAACATGCAGAACCCCAGACCGAGTAGTTTACTTTTTATCAAAAGTAAACTGAAGATCTCCGTTGCAGAGGCACTGGAGGTGTTCCACACCCCAGACCCCCGGTTTAAATAATTTATTTTTATTAAAAGTGAATTAAATATTTAAGCATATCTCAAGTTTATTAAAATTAGCTATGGCCAAGTAAATAGGTTTAATTCGTAATCTGACAATTAATTATAAACTACCTAATTATAAATTCCGTACTCCTGGGAGGTAGATCTCTGCAACAGGAGAGTTCAGTTTACTTCTGATAAAAATAAACTACTTGATCCGGGGGCTGAGGGGGGATGAAACACTCTAGTGCCTCTGCAACGGGAGATCTTTAGTTTACTTCTGATAAAAATAATCTACTCAATCCGGGGGGTCTGGGGGGTGTGGAACACCCTCCAGTGCTCAAATTTTGGTATTTCTGTAAGTCTCAGAAATTGAAAGTCTCTGATACTGAAAGTATCGATTAATTACTGCTGAATTATATGAAGGACAAAGAAGTATGGAGAATTATGATGAAGTACGTGAAGTGTGAAGTTAATTGTACACGATTTCTAGCGGTTGACCCTTGGGATAAATTCATAAAAACTTCATAAAACCACCTTTCCTGATTGGTTTTTTTGCAAGCTAATTGGTCTAATTGCGAACAAAAAACAAGCTCACTTAACTTTTTGGCATACAAGTTTTTTTGATTATTTATCATTCAGAGCTCCATCAAAATTATTTGACTAAAATGGAATATATTAGTGTTAATCCTAAAAGGTGACAGTTCGAGTTCCCGGATCGGGATTTTTACCATTTTTAAAGTGGATTATGAAAGATGAGGGTCTAATTAGCGTATAAAAAAATAAAATTTGGGCTGGTTCACAAATTTTGGAAAAAAAACGGCTTTAAAAATTAAATTGGAATTCAATTTTCTGGTTGCCTCTTTTGAATACTGTAACTACGCCCGCTGAAATTAAAATAGGTTGTGGGGACAGTAAAGATACAAGAATCTTGTTTTTTACAACGAATTATAAAGGATGGGGGTCTAATTAACTAATAAAAAAATTAAATTTGTGATCGGACAACAAATTTCAGAAAAAAATCACTTTTTGTGTGAATTCGACTCTTGACGTAGTTGCGGTTATCAAAAAGCTCTTTAGTTTAGCGGTTTACTTACTAAAAACATCTCCCAAGACGCTCCAAATCGATAAAGTGTGGATGATGACGGATGACAGAGAGATAGTATCTCCCCATCACTAGTCAGTGTCAACCCAGGCAGCACGCGGACTGATGATAAATGGCCACTCTAATGACGTAATACCTCCAATAAGCACTAGTATTTCTTCATGAAAAAGCTGTAATTTTGTGACCTTATTATAAATGAATAACAACTTTATCCTACAATAAAGAGCTTGTATTTTCTGTACTCTTTGTATTGGTAAAGCAATTTCATTCAAAAAAGTGTATTTTCTAAACCTTTCGGGAGTTCCTTCAAACTCATACCATCCTAAACTATTCAAGAGCCAACTTCCTGCTAAAATGTATTTGAATCAAAAAATCTCTAACACTGGCCAATAATGAGCAAACCTATTTGCGGATCAGTTTTCAACAATAGTAGTAACTATTAACACAATGTTTACCATTTTGATGTTGAAAAGTTAATTGATTGTCGCTCCATAAGTCTTTCCAAAGCTATCTGTAACCTGCCCAATTACTTCAGATCCGGACCAGAGCAAATTCCTTCATGGTGAAGGAAAAGGTGAAATTTTAGAAGTATTTCTATCCCGTCAACTGCTCCAATTGGTTCCTGAACATTTAATGCTTGTTAACCAAGATCTTATTGTTGATTATCAACATGGCTTTTTCCTGGTGGCTCTATCTCATCTAATTTACTACCATGTACGTACCTCTGTTTGCATTGACGCACTTAAAAAGCATATGCAGATGGATGTTATTATACCTACTGACATAAGCCTTTTTCAGTTTCCCCCAATCCTCTTTGTAAAGGATGGCAATTACACACGCTTGACGAACGTGTTGGGGTGGAAGATGAACAGAGTAAATCGAAATCCGAACTGGTACTTTGGAATTATTTCCATTTTCTCTATCAGTGAATCAGTCTTTTCAGGAAAAGTTTTTCGAAAATTTTTAACAAGATAGGAAGCAGGCTGATTAGCCTGTACGAGTTAGTTTCAGTTGGTGGTTTCCCAGGTTTAAGGATTACAATTATTTGCGCCAGCTTCCATTGTGCGGGAAAGTAACCCAGTTTCAAGATGGAGTTGTAGATTATGGTGATGTATCTAATAGCCGAGTTGGGTAGCTTTTTAAAGACTTTTGCGGTTACGAGGTCGAAGCCTGGCAATTCGTTCGGTATCAGGTGTTTTTTAATGGAGTTTTTAATCTCACTTTTTTTCATTTTCTTTATTGGCAGTTCCATCTGAAGGAGAGCATCAAAAATTTTTCAATGTTGACGTCGTCGTTTGGCTCTTCTGCTTGAAAGGGGGTAAAGACTTCAGCTAGGTGGTTAGCAAATGTATTAGCCTTTTCCTGATTTGTTCTCGCTCACTCTTGGGTTGGGGTTCTTATGGGTGGATATGATTGTTGCATTTTTTGAGTTTTCTAGTAGCTTTCGAAAGCGAGTAGTCAGATGCTTCGCTTACCGTCAGTCCACTCAGGTAGTTTTGCATTTGTTGGTTTTTAAAGTCAAATACAACATAATAAAAAAAATTCCAAAACTTTGAAAAAGAGGAGATGGTACGAATTTTTTTTTGTGATTTCTGCGGTTATTATTAAGTTTAGAACTGAAATTTTTAACAAAACACCTAAAAAAATATGAAAACAATATAATACAAGAAAAAAATTCCAAATTTTTAGAAAGGGGGGGCTGGCGCAAAATTTTGTTTCGTGATCTCCGCGGATTTTATTAAGTTTAGAACTGAAATTTTTAACAAAACACCCAAAACAAATTGAAAACAATAAAATATAAGAAAAAACTCCAAACTTTTGAAAAAGAAAGTTTTGATTAAGTTTAGAACTAAAATTTTTAAGAAAACACCAAAAAAAATTGAAAACAACACAATACAAGAAAAAAAATTCCAAATTTTAAAAAAAGGGCGGCTGGTGTACAAAACTGTTTTTCGCAATTTCCGCGCTTATTATTAAGTTTAGAACTGAAATTTTTAACAAAACACTCAAAACAAATTGAAAACAACATAATACAATCAATTTTTTTTCAATTTAAAAAAAAGGGGCTAACTTCACGGACATAACTCTCTACTCAAAAATTCCTGCACCCTTTCCTGTGTTACTCTTCCTATTGTTGGCATGTTTTTATTATTATATTTAACGCCTTTTTTCATATCTTTCTAATTGTTTTTCCCTCGAAGCTATCTTCTCTTCTTGCTTATCTGCCTTGTTTTGCACTTCTCCAATTACCTGCTTAACTTGGTTTACTTCATCATTCCAGTGTGCTTCTATTTCATTTAGTTTTTTTTTTATTTCTTTGATCTCCTGGTTGTTTTCTTTGAGTCCGCAGCTGGCCACAGTTGTTAATTTTGCAATCATGTCCTTCAGTTCATATTTTAGAACGTCAAACAATTGATTAACATTGGCTGGTTAACGTTCATATCGTTTCCAATCTAAATATTCCCACACATGTTCGATTATGTTCATATCCGGGCTTTATGGAGGCCAATCCATAGTTTTTAAAACACCTTTTTTTCCATTTCATTAAATATGACTGTACTAAGTGAGTAGTATGTTTAGGGTCGTTATCTTGTTAAAAAATAAATGTTTTACCATTCCTACTACTTCCAGATGGAATGGCATTCTCGCGTAGTATCGTTAAATACCCGGCCGCATTCAGTTTCCCTTCAATTGTTATTAAATCGCCTACCCCATTTACAGATATACAACCCCACAAGTTAATATAATATCTGCCGGTTAGTTTCACGGTTAGATTTAAATAAATAGATTTGTAGGTTTTGTCAGGTCTTCTGCGAACATATTGCCTCCTTTTGGTACCAAAAATTTCATATCTGCAGTCATCTGACCATAGAACTTTATTTCATTGATTTTGAGTCCAGTTTCATGGCCTACGTTTTTCTTTTTATTAATTTCCTTGGCGTAGTAAAGGTTTTTTGATTGCTACGTATCCTCGGGGACCCATTTTGCTGAAACTGTGCCAAACTGTAAAGAAACCAACAAAAGTTCCCGTAGCGCATTGCAGATCTTCAGTTAGTTCTCGGGATGTTCAAGTACGATTTCTTAAAGATTGCACTCTTAAATCATTTTCATCAGTTTTATTAAGTTTTTTGGGCTTACCAGATCTATTCTTGTCATTAATAGAGCCCGTTTCTTTATATTTCTTTATAATGCGTTCAACCCCATTCTTCGATATTTTTGTTTTTTTTTTGGCTATTAGACGATAACTAAGGCTTCGTTAATGAAGAAAAACTATTTTGTATTTAATAGAGACTCTTAATTTATTAATCATTTTAAATTTTGTTTTAAAAAACTGCCCACTTAAAATAAAATTTTAATTTTTTTAAATTTATTCAAAAATCACAAAGTAAATAACCACAAATGGTAAAATAACATTTTCAAGGCAAAGAACTAAATTAAACTGAAAGAATAATAGATAGCAGCGCTAAAATTTGAATTTGAATTTGGAGAAATTAGAAAAATTAATTAAAAATCTGGGTCTAAGGAGATCAATTCCACGTTGTAGATAAGATCGAAACCTTAGGTCATCCAGTAAGTTGTTGAAATTATAATTTTTGTTTGCTATTTTTTTCATTCGACGATATTCCTGAATGCGACTCTGCTTTTTTGAATATTTACGTTGGTAATGTGTTGTGAAAAAGTGTCTACTGGTTAGACTTTCATTGGCCTATTACCTCAACTATATTTTCTTTTCAATGAAAGAATAATTTACAATTAAAGGGTAAATATAAAATTCACACCAAAATATAAAAATAATTATTGCTTTACAATGTGTTACTCTAATTTAACATCTTAGTGGTATTTCAGGTAAAATTGCCTACCGCCGTAAATTTTTGTTTTTACTTAAAAATTTTTTGCTCCAAACAATTTTTAAACTGTTACCATATTTATACAAATTCCTATTTCATTTGTTTGAATATAATTATTATCCATAAACTAAATTTAATTAATCGTAAGTAACAATTAATTAAGTGGCTGCAGACTTTACACAGTACTGTATGTGGGATGGGAAGAATGGCACACTGAAACTGTCGGAAGACGGTCGCGGCCTAGCGCTTAAGTGCGTCAAATGCTAAACCGAGATCACCGGTTCAAATCCGGACGAAGTGAGAATTTTCTGACCGTCTTCCTTGGCAGGAATGGCAAACCACCGAGGTAGAATGCCAAGAGAACTCTAAAAATAGAGTCACCAAACCCTCTTAAAGGTAAACGGACTGAGAAGGAGAAGGAAGGTATGTGGGATGGGAAGACTGGCACATTGAAACTGAAATAAGAACCAGTCCAACTTCCAAAATACTAGACAAGATAAAGGACGGAGTGTCTAGACCTCCCTATCCGGATGCTTCAGCAGTACAGGCGGGAAAAGAGACCAACAAAGTAAATAACAAAAGCCTGTAACGTTTTATTTTTATTAATAAGATATATTTTTGGACAACACCTCGTAAGTGCGCTGATTATTTGTGTTTCGGCGCATAGACATTAATTTTGAATATAGCGCAGCAATAATTTGTTGCTAAAGCGATATGCCTTCGATATGGTTTAGAGAGAGAATTTTGATTATTTATTATATTAGTTCGAAACACAGCAAATGTTCAGAAACGAACTAAATTTTTATTAAATAGAAGCCGACCATCTGGTAATTATACTTTTCTGTTAAATTCGTCTCTCTAAATCCAAGCAACATTTTAGGCTTTCACTAAGACTTCAATCGTGATTCACTAGGACTTCAACCTGCCTTCAATTTTTGCTTCAATCGTGATTCAATTGGAATTCACTTCCGCTTCACTTTGGAATTCACTTCCGCTTCAATTTGGCTACACAATTTGGTTTCAATCCGATTTTGATGTTTTTGTTGGGTCAAATGGAAATTAGCGTTACCTTGTATCCAGTTTCACGGAATCTGGTCCTTTTTGTTTAAAAACCATTTATGGAGGAATTTCTTTTTGGAACCTAAACCTTCATGAGTTTTTGGATGTATTTGGAAGTCGTATCAAGTTGCAGAAATCAACAACACTTACGATAAGGTCAGACAATTATATGCTTATTTTTTTTGTCGCCGAATTCTTGCGCCGATTACACACCGAAGCGTCGTACACTGATCAACATTAAATTATCAATCACCGATAAGATCCACCAGTCAGATTTGTTCAAGTTCAAGAAAAACAAACTTTGAGACAATATTTTTTGAGTTTATATACAATATTTTGTGAACAGGTATATAGCTATATACGCGTGGGTAAATAATCATTTTGTAATTATTTACATGTTAAACTTGCAGCACAGTTTATCTTCGATTTGTTAATGAATTTGACTGTAAAAATTTCTTTAGTAAACTTTTGTTGTTTTACGTTTATGAAAGACTAGTCAATTTGATAATTTGCGTTTACCTAAAAACTTCTGGCGCCCTACATTATTCTTTTTTGAGTAATCCACGACTCGCTCTACGACACCATCTGAGCTGCCGTTCGCAATTTAGTGGAAAGTCTTGGAGGATTGGAAACCCTCCAGGACGGTGCAAGCCAAGACGATCAAAGTATCCACATGGAAGGTCAGAACACTGCTGAGGCCGGGTAAATGGAATATGTGGCAAACGAATTACACCAATACAACGTGGACCTGGCGGCAATCCAGGAGATCAGATGGATGGGGCTAGGAGAAATTACGGGCAAGAAGTATACATTGTTGTACTCTGGAGAAGTCGACCAGGGAAGAAATGGCACAGGTTTCATGGTAAAAAATGACGACAAAAGTAAAATAATGCAATTTAGACCAATAAACGGAAGATTGTCATACATGAGGCTAAAGATGAAACCAATGAACATGTCAATCATCAGTGCATATGAGAGAAAGATAAATTTTATCAAGAATTAGAAGAATTATGTGAAAAATTTAAAAAAAAAGATATTGTAATGCTGTTGGGAGATTTCAACGCAAAGATCGGGAAAGAAGAATATATCAGCAAAGTGGCAGGAAAACACACAGTGCATGTTATAACAAGTAATAACGGTAACAGACTACGCAATTTCGCAGCAGCGACTGATATGGACATCTGTAGCACCAGATTTAAACATAGAAAGATGCACAAAATTACATGGGTATGGCCGGGAGCAGAAAAGGACAACGGAAATCAGATAGACCATGTCTGATAACAAAAACAAAAAGCACTAGTACATGATGTAAGAACCTATAGAGGGCAAATGCTGAAACGGACCATTATCTGGTAGTGGCAAAGGTAAAAATTAAAAAGATGGTAAGAAGATTGGGGACCCAAATGAAAATATAGACATCGAAAAGCTATATAACAACAAAATAAGAAAAAAATACGAAAGCACACTAAACCAACTAATAGAAGTCAATCAACATATTGAAGACATGAACAAAGATTTCGAAGCAATTGCTAACATTATAAAAACGAGCGCCACACAAGTGATAGGAAACAGGAAGGCTGGAACCGATAGAAAATGGTACGACAAAGACTGTGAAATGGTTGCTAAACTGAAAAGAAAAGCAAGACTAAAGTGGCTAAGCACAAAAGAACAAGGCGATTTAGACAATTACAAAAAGAAGAAATGAAGCATTTAAAATATACAAAAAAAAAAACAAATGGATAGAGCAAGAGATGGACGAAATAGAAAATAGTAATAAATGGAACAACAATAAAGCCAAAACATAGTGTAAAAACCAGAGAAGTGAGAGACAAACAGGGGAAAATCGAAGATGACACAGAAAAGATAAAAATGTATGGGTAGAATACTTTCATGGAAACAAAAATTGTTTAAAATTAATCATCATCATCATCATCATCGTCAAGTTTTAGGCCTGTGGCCCGTTACGTCACTCGAATTGGTCGCTCCATCTCTTTTGGGGCGGCCACACATCTTCTTCCTCTCGGTCGGTATTGGAGCATTTGTTTTGGTACTCGGGTCTGGTCCATCCTGTCCAAGTGCCCCTCTCTAAAATTTTTTAATTATTTCGTTTAAACTGCATATGTTTGAGTTAAAATTAATTTGGTAAGGAATTTTCTAATTGGCTCTTTTCAAACCGTTGCCCTAACCATCGAAAATTAAATTTTAGAGTATTTTATATTTATAATATAATGGGAATTTAATGAAATTAACCTTTAAAATAATATATGAATATGAAAGTCCAATAAAAATTATCTATATTTATACAATTGGTTGATCTGAAAACCCTCTGTAGAATTTTTAAAAATTTTGAATTTTTAAAATTATTTAAGTTACCCCACAGCTAACCAATGATAGTTAATCACAGTTGTGCAACGTTGTCAGCTATCATGTCATTTATGTTTCGTTATGATAAGTGATTTGTTTTGAAATTTAATTATGAAGCGGTCACTTATTTGGTCTTTTAAAATTATTTATGAAAATTGAATAATCTGGTAATCAAATTAAAATTATTTTAAATTGGTAACTATAAAATATTATATAATTGTTTTTTCCACTACTAGCCATAAACACTATCATTTCAACGTAAGTAATCGAACTGTGAACCACGCCTTCTATCACCTGAGGTGAATAATATTCATTATTTACTAGTAGTTAATAATGAACATAAATGCGTAGTCCGGAAACTTCGGGCCATTTTGAAAGAAAATTTATGTGTAAAACGAATTAGCATAACCAAGAAATTCTATCAATAGTGTTTAAATAATTAAAATCGGTCTATAAATAAGATTAATTTGATATTTAAAATGTTGATTAAATTGGAATTTTGTGACGTTTAGCAATTAGGCGAAATGAGAATTATGAACACAGAGATATGACAGCTGAAACTAGAAACTTTATAAATCGATTATTAATAATTATTACAATCAATTATCGTTACAAATAGTACATTTTTCGACAAAATAGTTTTCATCAACATCTATTTACTTGCATTCCACGTTCACTAGTTTTTATTCGATATAGAATTTTTTTTGTTTGGTAAGTGTTTTTGTTACATTAATATTATTAAAAATCTGTATATTTTCAATTGTAGGATAACTGGATTATGAAGATAGCTTTGTAGCTTTTCCATTGCGTATAGAGTGAGAGTGAATTTCCACCCAGCGCCAAAAAATTGGTGATAATTTAAATCAGCGGTGGGCTTATTTAAATTATCTATATTATCGACACCGATCAGCTGTCAGCTACGTTACGATGAACGTTGAATGTAAATAGTGACATAATAATAGTGTTTTATCATTCATACAGGGTCAATTATTGCAACACAACATTAACGTAAATATTATGTCGAAAGTGAAAGGACCACGAGTGATGTTCAAGGTGTCCGCATAGGGTTGCGGTTTTATCATATTCTCTCGGACTCTATACTAATAAATAATTTTTGCATGTCGGAAGTTGGTCTAATTTTTAAATATGTTTTACAATTTTCATCCAAAGGGTTCCATAACAACAAATTTTCTAGATGAACCATTTTACTATTACGAATGTTTATAATAATCATATCATCTTTTATGATAACATCAGAAAGAAGCAAATTGCAAAGCTCATCGCATCTGACTGAAAACGGAAGACTTCTTAGCACGGTAATTCACATTTTGGCGTTTTAAGAACGCAACTAATTTGAAAAACTTTGAAATGTCTATGTTGTCCTTTAAAGAAAGAGTTGATTTTAACATAGAATAATGTGCCCATAAAGTGGAAGCTTTTTTATCATTGGCATAACTTTAGAAATATGCTAACAGTACATTTTCAGATATTATAACCACACTTCGCGCACTGCACCAATTTTTAAATGTTACATAAGCTTTCATATAAAGAGTCTTGGATTTTTCCGGCAGTAGCTTGTCTGCCACTGATTCAGCAATCTCTCTCATTTCGGGTGGTGTACAACTTTCACTCATTTTTAAAAACACTCGCAAAAGCACTCGTAGCTTGTCTGCCACTGATTCAGCAATCTCTCTCATTTCGGGTGGTGTACAACTTTCACTCATTTTTAAAACACTCGCAAAACTTATAAATATCAAAATATTTAATGTAACCTTTATGTCAAAATTAATTAAACATTTTCAAGCAAGTGTCAACATCAAAACAAAAAACTATCATTTGTTTTATAATTTGAAATAAATAATTAAAACGATTTACTTTATTCATTAACAATTATTATTATAAGAGTAAACAATCCTAGTAGTGGAAAAATTGTATATAAACCACGGTAGTGAAGCGTGTTATAACCGCGCGCCTTAAATCCCGCGGTGCTACGCACCTTGGGATTTAATCTGGCGCTAGGGTTATAACACTATGCTTCACTACCTTGGTGTATAATATACTATTATTTAGAATTTTATTTATGCTGTGTTTTAGAGGTTATATGAAGCAATGGTACACCTTAAAGCGTTATTTTGTACGGTGACAGGTAAAACCCGTCACCCGATTTTAACCATTTTAAAGTGAATTTTGAAAGATGACGGTCTAATTAGCGTATAAAAAATTAAAATTTTCGGATTATTCGCCCAATTTTGAAAAAACGGCTTTAAAAATTTATTAACAATGCAATTTACTCATTGTCTCTTTTGGATTGTAACCCCGCCCACCAAAATTAAAATAGGTTGTGGCGCCAGTAAATGTACCAGAATCTCGATTTTTGATAATGATGTAATTAGCTAATAAAAAAATTAAATTTGTGATCGGACAACAAATTTTCGAAAAAAGATCACTTTTAGTGTGAATTCGTTTCTAAAGTCGTTGCGCTGTCAAAACCTACTCTTTGCACCCCTTCGCGACCCTTCGGGTCGCTTCGGAGGCTCCGAGCGGTTTTGACACGCGCTTTACGTACTAAAATCATCCCCCAAACGGCTCCAACTCGAAAAGTTTTGAAGTTGACGCGACGGATCTCAGAGAGCGATTGGTATCTCCCACTACTAGTCACTGTCAACCCAGGCACAGCACACGTACCGTCTACAGAATGTATTCCATATTTGGCATTTTAATACACGAAAATATACTTACATGTATTTCTTATGGGAAAATTGCAATTTTCAAAATTAAATTGTGGCCTTATTACAAGTCCGACAACTTTCATCCTCACCTTAAAAGATTTGTATTTTTATGCTCTTTCGTTTGGTTGAACCATTTTTATAGGGAAAAGTGAATTTTCGAAGACGGTTTTCTTACCTCGCACCATTTTGCACCATCTTGCCATAACGACAGTTTAAAAAATCCTCTTAAACTTGTTATATACGTTCTAGTTAACATTAAGTTAGCTTGGTAAACATTTAGATACGGCAACAGCGTTGCGTTATTATCATCTAATTGGTGATTTCAAATAGGGGGACTGACGTCACAACCCTATATTTTTGAACTTTAAATAAATTTTTTCTTATATTAAACGTACTCAAAAAAATTTGAAAAAAAACTGAAACCTCAGTTTAACCTAAACTTTCATATAACAAAATAAAAAAAAGACCTAAACTCCCCATTGTGAACAATTAAAACAGACATCCCCGAGTCCGACAATTGACGAAAACCTCTAAATTATACTTGAGCCACTGGAACTGAGGGTTAACTGGTAAAACTCATTCAATAAATCTCGGGCCAAACCTAAATCTTTGAGTCACAGCATTCTAGAGGAACTTATTAAAAACATCCCTGAGCGCGATATAATTAGAAATAAAGAATGCATGACCCCCCAGATCCGTGAGTCGACTGGTAGTTTGTCGAACGTCAAGTGCTAATCCCAAGGTTGGATGCACGAACGGTCATTAAAATGGCTAATTTTATTACAAAATATTGCGCAATTTTTTTTTATCGTTTCTTGCCCATATAGAATCTGACTTGCTTGTAGAAGGGATTAGTTGTTAAAGCTAGTAATCAGTAACCACAGTTGGGGAGAAATTTTCGATATAGCTACTGAATGTTTGGTTTTAGTAATAATTATGTCACGGATGTTCGCACACTTTTCTTGCATTATACGCCATCTTACCTTGTTATATTCGCTTGCAAGGACTAACGTCAACTTCGTGCAGGGTCGGACTTGACTACAGTTTTATATAATATAATTTACAGTAAAAAATTAATATAACACAAAAATATATTTACACTTTTTACAAACATAATTAGATCTAATTTAAGTTTACATATAAAAATATATACCGGGTGTTGTGTGGCTTACCCATAGATAGAGAAATTGCATGTAAAAACACATTTATGTAAATTCCTGCTTCCCTAATTAATTTAGAGAAAAAATGAAAGAAATGAAAATTATGAAAAAATATTAATTACGATTGATGAGAGTATTAGATTTCATTTAGCTTTTACTCAATGAGCAAGAAAGGTTTCTAAAAATTGTTAAAAAATTCATTTATCAAGATAGCCATGCAAATGTTGTTCTATGGCTAAACAATTACCTGCTTGTCAGTTTTGCTCATTATTTATTTTCAAGATCTTAAAATGGCAGAAAATTATACAATTTGTGAACAAAATCAATTTTTAAAGTTTTATTACTTAGAAAACAGTATACGTAATGTACGGAACCTCTTTGCTGGCTTATATCCAGAAAAACCAATCCCTACTTTGGCGACCATTCAGAAAGTGGTTGATGATCAAAATCAATATAGATCAGTATTTAAACCCTGCAATATCTGCAGAAAGAAAAGTTTTAATTTAGAAAAGAACCGCATTATTGGTGAAGCTCTAAGTAATGATACCGAAGCAAACGTTATTGCTGCCATAGTGAGTAATCCTGAAATCAGCATAAGATAAATTGGGTCTGAGTTAAATATTCATCATACTACGGCCTTTAAAATTATAAAGAAACATATGTTTAAACCTTTTAAGTACAGTAATCCTGTTACATTGTTAGTTTTGCACGTAATTTTCATCCCTTTCATTTTTCTCTAAATTACCTAGTTAGGGAAGTAGGAATTTCCACAAATGTGTTTTTACATGCAATTTCCCTATGTATGGGTAAGCCATTCAACACCCGGTATAGTACATAACAATTAACTTTTTACAAATTTTATAATTCAATCTCGGTCTGTTAAGTATCTTACTACCGTTATAAGACCAAGATCGAGTTTTGAAATATTTACAATGGCGTAATTTACTTCGGGAAGTAGTTCCAAAATCTCAAATTCAACCAATTCGCCGTTGGCTACTCCAAACACTGCACTTTCCTGAGTATCTAATCGAGTCGCAACAGTAAGTAATATTCCATTTTTTATTGCTACTTGCATTTTCATGATAACCTCATCAGATTGCAACAAATTGGGATTCCACACAACCATCTTTCCTGTTAACCAAAAATTATAAATTAATATTAGAACGATTATGCATTGATAACTTCATATTGGAACTAATCAACTTTAAATTGGGACTACTTAAATTCAAATTTACATATACCAATTTTTCTCGAAAGTTATGAAAGATTTTGGACTTTTTGGGAAAGCAGTTGGACATGAAACATCTGAGATATGAGACATCATAGCCCAAACAGTTTTTAAAATTTATTAGTCGTTTTTGCAGAAAGAATCAAATTAGAAGTATATTTTATTATCCCATTACATAGACCAATTAAGTATAGGAAAATGATACAATGAAGTTGCATACATACGAGAGTTTTCTTGAATGTGCCCTCTGCAAGCTTTTGTTTGCCTGGTGAAGGGTTTTGCTTTGCCTTCCCATATGACAGTGCAGATGCACGAGCTAGACCAGCACAGAAAACACCCATGGCTACCCGTGCTTATCCAATAATTACTGGAGAGGATTTTCAGTTTTAGTAATACCACAACCACTGTGCCCTCCCACCTACAACGAGGAAAGGATCCAATGTGATCCTTGGGCGTCCTCGTTTCTCGCAGTACAAATTTTTGTTTGGGGAGCTGGGGTGGAACTCCACAACATCTGGACAAGTTGTTTATCATCTAAAATTAAGTTTGTGAACCCTGAGTTCTGTGGTTCCCGTAAAAAGTTTTTAGTTAATTTTTATCGAGGATTTTGTTGACTTATAAACCAGGCACCACTGAACTTTTGTTGAATTTAGGGTTTGATAAGTATTCTGAGTGTTTGGGAATTGTAAGGGTGACAAAATAACCTTGGAAAGGTGTAATAGACTCCAGAGTGAACTTTTAAACCAGACACCACCAGAACTTGTTTCGATTAATAAATTATTTCAAAATTAATTAAGAACTTTTAAATTTGGACTAATTAATTGGTTGTCAGTGAAATGAAATTGCGTTGCTATCTATGATCGAAAAATGTGTAGTTTTGTAAATTTTGTGTGAAAATGCTACAAAGAGACGCGGAAACCTGCTTCGTGTGCGATTTCTTTTGTGCAACATGGAACTCCCATCCGCCTAGAACCGGCCCAACTTATTTTCAACCGCTTCCATTTGATATCGCAATATCAGTGCCAGCAAACTCGCGGTTCGAACCATATTCGTGTTAGATACACTGCTGTGATTAAAAAATCCAATATCGATCTGTAGACTATAGGGAAAGCAACGGGAACCCCCCATGAATTATACTCCTTGGTAAATTCATCTTGGCTTTGACTAATTGTAAGTTGAATCTCCAACGTCCGTCCGGACGACCGGATATGGCACATAAAGAAAAAAGCAGTGCCCTTACGTCCGAAAATGAAATTGAATTAGAATAAAGAAAAATGCAAGGTGTAGTTTAAAATGGTACCAGAACAATATTAGGGCTATACAATCAGATCCTAAAAATACTGCTGCCTGATTAATTAAATGTAACTTGAATTCTTTCGGAAAAAACGAATTTTTGAAAACTGCGCATATGCTATAAGATGTTTCCTAATTACTACTACTTTTGTACATCAAATTTTTTCCATCACTTACAGTTTTCTAGAAAAACGCATAGGTTACATTAAACTTTGTATCCTTACGTTACGTTAGAAAGATAACGCAAATCTTAACCTCAAAATAGTGACAATGTTAATTTTGGCAATCCAAATTTCAGTTCCCAAATTAAAAAAATTCATACACAAAGGATTAAATGAATGATTAATAAAATTCAAAATTAGAAATTTGAAAAGTATCTACTAACACATTCATTGTTGCTATGGCAAAGTAACTAACCAAAATGTCGCAAACATTGAGGTTAAATTATCAAATTTACTGTCATAATTTAAATTTACAAATTAAATTAAAGCTAAAACGTTGAATTGGTGTTAATTATTATGTGTACAAATGGAAAACCGCCATTTTATATCAAAATTTAAGAGAACCGTGCTACTCAGCCAGGCTATAAGTCAGTCTTGGAACAGCTGGTAGTCAGAAGGGGCGATGTCTCCGGAATACGGCGAGTGGGGTAGCACGTCCGATTTTAGTGTTTCCAGGTAGGTTTTCATGACCCGAGCGTTGTGCTGCAAGATCACTTTGTCGTGTCTTTACTCGTATTGTGGCCATTTTCCCTTCAATGCTTTACTTAAACGAATTAAGCCGTTATTTTATAACTCGTCTTTTACGTAAAGATCTGTTCAAAATGTTAAAGCTTAGTTTACACCTAAAATTTTATCATAATTTTGGCTGTTAACTAAGCTTTAGCATTTTTTAAAGGATCTTTACGCAAAGAACAAATTAAAGAATAACGGTCTTAGTTGAACTTCTGTGATGGTTTCACTCAATTTCAAAAAATTACAACGGTCCGGGTGCTCCTTGTCTTCCACGTCGAAATCGCCACTTTTGTAGGGTTAAAACCATTCGCGACACGTTATTTTACTAATGGAAACCACGCCATACGTTTCTACGATCATTCGATGCAACGCAGACGCGTTCACGCATGCCGAAAATTTGACATTTGACATTTCTGATCTAATAATTTTAACTAACATTTCATCTTGGTGTCATATATCGTAAAATGGCGGTTTTCGATTGAACACCATTAAATTTATGTACGGTAAAATAACGTCTATTCGGTTGTCAATTTTCTAACCAAACTTTTGAATGAAATTCATAATTAACTTTTAACCCAACTTCAGTTAACAGAAAATTCTTGTTATAATTTGATATCTTACGGTTAATTTGTACAATTTATCGTTCTAATAATTAAAATAACTTACCTAGATATAATTTTAAATACACAACGAAAACTTTGGAATCAGCATCAACAAACTTAATTAAACGGATTGTTTTGTTTTATTCTTTTGTTTTACTTATGTATGTGCAAAATTCAAATTCACTTTGGCTCAAAAATATCTTTCTTATTTGTTTTACTAATAACACCCAATCAAAACAAAACGAAATGTTTTAATGATTATAAGTACATTTTTTAATTCGAAAAAGTATTTTGACATTTTGCCCGAAAAATCAAATTGGTCTTTCTCGCTCACAAGAATTCGTTTGGTTTAGAAGTTTTTTACGGCATTAAATAAAGTTTCTTAGATTATTTCGACTATTTCTTCACGAATGGTAATTCTAGGCTGATCTAATGTTCTTCTTAATTTTTACGTACACTTCTTCATTGAGGTGACTACCACAGAAAAAAGTAAAATCTAATCAGGTGATCGCGAAAGCCTTCTTAAATCGTCACTTTTATAGATAATTCGATATGGAAAAGGTTTTGGTTTAGATTTAGTTTAGACTTAAATCTTCCTGGTCCCAACATTAGAAATTTACAAAATAGTAGTCGTTTTGAACTATTTATGCACCAACAATAGAAAGTTTTGCACCATCTCGGAATTTGCCTAAATATTTACACCTCGAATCTAATATTTTCAACTCTTACACCCACCTTGCACCAATTTTGCACCACTAATTAAAAGTTTTGCACCACCTCGGAAGGCGCCCTAAGTTCTGATGCATATTCGCCGACTTACGTACGTATTATAAAAACGTACAATCAAAACGTACGTACCTTACGCACTAAATTGATTGACTTGCTTTTGTCTTTTCTTACTGGCTAACGCCAGAAATTGTTAATAGTGAGGTTTGTGATGACGGGTGCGGCTATCAAGTATTCAGGACTGATTGGGATGCTGCTGCCACAGGCAAGGTGCGCGCCGAAGGTATTTTTATTACGATAAAATGGGGTTTCCAAGCTGCGGAAGTAAATAAAGATATTAAAATATTTTGGAATCATGTTAATAATAAGGAAAGTGAGAGCGGCCTTCCCGATTCGATTCAATTGTGTGGTGAGACGGCGCGCGACGGTACAAGTATTATTAATTTTTGTGCCACACATTTCTCTTCTGTTTCTTCCTCTTCTGACGGTAGGATCCGTTGCAGTGACGCAGTGAGAACTATCAACCTCAACTTGCATTCATATTGGGGTGAACGTATCACAGGTCATCGATAAGTTGAAACTGTTAGATGGTGGTAGAATCGCTGATCCGAATGTACTACCTTCAGCATTTCTGAAAGGCTGAGTGTATGGTGCAACAGACTCAATTTAAATATAGAAAACTGCAAGAACATTCATTTCCACCGCCATCATTGCAGCGGCGGTGCCCCAAGCACCTATTTCTTAGATAGTATTTCGTTGGAGTCGGTTTCTAGCTTTAAGATTTCGGTGTCACAATCATATTATATAAAATCTTACCGAAGGTAAGTGAAGCGACGACAATTAAAACAGCGAAGGGACCGCCGTTAGGCAGATTTTCGCCGGAGAGGGCTTAAAAAAAGTCGGTAGCTCGAAAAATAAAGCCGCGACGCCGAAGGCGTCGGTAGTGGCGTTTTTAGAGGTTGATTTCTGGTATTTAACCACAGAACAATTGGCTTTACCGTTTTCAACGCATGCGACCCATGAAAATTTGCCATCGTGCAGAAACGGGTTCGTTTATCCATCTGAAGTCCTAGCGCTCCGCCACCAGTTTTTCAAGTTAGAGGACTTTTTTGCAATTAAGTTTTCGGCGTGTTGTTAAGCAACGTACATTATAACTTTTAAAAACAAGGTTTTTTGCTTGAGGAACAAACGCCTAGCAGTCATAAAATTTATTTTAATGTGACTAAGCTCTTGATGTTTGATTCGACTAGCTGTAGCTGTTAGCGGTGAGCTATGGGTAATAGAACCTGAAATTGAAGGTTTTGCTTTCTCTCAATAAAAACACAGGAGTAGGTAACAATATCAAATTCAATAATGATACAAATTTCTTTATACAAGACAAAACGTGATTATGACCCTTGGTCTCTACACCTACGTGTTGGAATAAATCACGACGTTGACCAATCTTCTTCTTCATATGCCATATCCGGTCACCCGGACGTTGGCGATTTAACTTGGCCGAAGCCAAGATGAATTTACTAGGGAGTATAATTCATGGGGTGGTTTCCCGTTGCCTTCCCCATAGTACACAGATTGATATTGGACTTTTTTGATCACAGCAGTGTATCTAACGCAAGCAGGGTTTGAACCGCGACTTACCGCGTCGTAGTCAACCCGTGTATGCTTCGCGCTATACTGCTGGTCATAATGGTGGTGCGCAATATTAAGAAAGTACGGTGGCCCGCTCTGCGGACGATTCTTGATAAATCCAAAACAAATCGAACTATAAAGGTGGCAGCTACTAAAATATAATAAAATCTTACCTTACTGATCAGAACGGAAGTTACAACTTAATACCTTATACAGGATAATTTCAATAGCTGGAGAAACCCACTGATTCTGGGATGGAAACTACCGCGAACTTGCACTATAAACACAACAACACTGGTCGGGGATTGTGCAGATAGAACTGAGCGGTTGTAATTGTAGGTAACGGCAGGTTGAAGATTCTCCAGCAGTAGCAAATTCATCTTCTAGCTAAGATGAATTAAGGATGTTGATTGATTGACCATAGGAAAGCTGGACATCCGGCGACTTAAAAGTAAGCGTATTCTTAAGAAAATAAAACACCCGCTACGTCCAAAAATATTTGAGATCGTCGCTGTTGATACCAAAGATAAATAAACAACGCGAATTGGGTGCACGAGCAAGCTACACATGGGCTATACAGAAACGTAGATAGCACGCTAAAAATGATAGGCAAGATTTTTAATAATCCATCTAAAATATTTATCGGTTTTCCTTTCGATTCAAAAAGATTTGAAATTCGGGAGCATTTCAAAATAAAAGTTATACAAAAGTTGGAAAGTGTTTCAAGTTTGTAGCAGAATAAATATACATAAAATCTGAAAAAATTTACATTTTAGTTACATGTGAATTTTTTTAATTTACATATACTAACCCGTTTAAAAGAATCAGCCACTTGATTCAGGCGTAGAGCTACGTAGCGGTGATTTGGAGATGATGAGGCATCAGCCTAATAAGGCTGATGCCTAATTAGGCTGATGCCTAACATCGGCGGGCCGAAGGCCAGGAGAAGGAAGATCTTGGGCTCCGTAATCAATTCGATCTCCTTTTACGGAGCCACCGTATGGGCGGGATGCGCTGAGGTACGAATCGTAGCGATTGCAGTTCCAGCGCATCCAGCGAAAGGTAGCTATTAGGACCATCAGCGCCTATCCGCACTATATCCACAGACGCGGCGCTGGTGATAGCCTCTAAGCCTCCCATACATTTGCTGGCCAGGGAGTGCCGAGACAATCACGGGGTCGATAAGGCCCAAAAGGTAGACACCCGCGCCTCCTTCACAAAAGGTAGCAGGAAATCTGGAGAGAATCCGGCGTGGGGATTTGGACGTTTGGCTGGGGAAAACCTTCGGAGAGCTCAATTTTTATCTCACTCAGGCGTGGATGCGGATGCTTCAACGAGTATCTCGTGAAGATGGAAAAGCAGCGACCAACAGCTGCTTTTACTGCAGTGAAATCGCCACCTCAGAGCATACTATCTTCCGTTATAGCGAGTTCGTGGCCGAGAAATTCGAATTGAAGGTAAAACCGAACGTTTATCTCCCCAAAACTTGGTGGGGCTCATACTGCTCTCTGGTGATAACTGGAGGGCCGTTGATTACTATGTCACCAGCATTCTTTCCAGGAAAGAGCAGAACGAGCGGGAGCTCGAGAGAATCAAAATATTCTCGCTGTAGAGCCAAGCTGCATTTCGGCAGCGCCTCGTTCGGGGGTCACACGCGGGGCACGTGTTAATGTGTAAAACAAGTACAGGTGCTCAAGCGTGGAAATTGGGAGGGGGTTTTAGTGGGTAAAAATCCCACACTACCACCCTGTCAGGGTGGTGTCTTTTGAAGATTTCCTCTAAGAACAAAAAAAGATACGTTACCTTCCAATTAGTTATTTTTCACCTCGATATGTGATACATATAAGTGCTTATTGCAAAAGCTCAGTCTTACCAGATTTACAAACCACTAGAAAATTCAGCCACCTTTTATATTCAGCCTTTTTCAAGGCCGTACTTAATGTTCTCTGCTGTCAACAGAATGGTTCGCAATGTAAATAAATAGAATATTATGTTTTTTGTGATAATTAATGTTTGAGTAAGAGGGCCTTGTCTCTTATGATTGCTAATCTATATTGAGGTTATGTATAGTTTTGATGATTTTGTTGGTATGGGTATCCTTTTCTTCAATGAGAGTGTTTTAAGTTCAGTCATGCTAGTAGTATACTAAATTAGTAAATAAATAAATAACTTTGCTATTATTTTACCAAAAGTTGTCGAACTTCGTACGTTCACTATCTAACGTTTCGGCGCTGAGCTAACAACATACTCCTTGATACAATTGTTAATTAAAAATCTCAAATTATTAAAACATGTTTATTTGCCAATTAAAAATTTAAGTTTAAAGTTTTATTACACATATGAAATAACATAATACTACCAAGTCAATTTACATCACATTACTATTCACAATTACATGATTCGTTAAGAATTATAAAAGAGCCTATTTTTTGCATTGTATATGTTGCAGGCATTATTTATTCAACCAAATATTGAAATAATAATTACATTTTTAAAATCTTGAAAATATATAATCAAGTTGATAATAGGTAACATCGGCTGGAAAAAGTACTCGACATATATTCATATTTCCGTTGCTTATTACTTCAGCTACTGCAAAACGGATTACTCCGTATATAATGCTTAAGCGAACTTGGTCGTGAACGTTAAGTAGAGAGCTAGCACCAGTGTCCAATCTAACTGCTCGAATTAGCGTTCTTTTATTATAACGGTCATATACTGGAAGCAGTCTTATAATAAATTGATTTCGCCGCAAAGAGTGCGGACCCCACAACATTCTTTCTGCTGTAAATGTAAAAATTAATCAACATTAATTTTTCCAACTTGGTATCGACTTAGTTCCTTTAAAAGGAACCAACTTTGCTAAAGGGTATTATTTAAAAAGTTCTGTAATTTGCTTATAAATTAACAAAACAAACAACGATAGACAAAAAAATTATTGTTTGGAATATAATTTTTCAAAATTACAAACAAAAACTTTAGAGTGAGTTTATCCTCTTTGGCTCCAACCTAGGACCGCCACTGTTACTTTCCGTATAATGTCAGTTACGATAATTTATAACGTGTAATTTCAAAAATTAAATTAAACTCACCTCACCTGGATTTTATATATAACGCACTTTTAATGGTTAACTTGATTTCAACAATAGGAAATATTATTAAATTAATTTTGAAATTTTCAATTAAATTTTTAATTCTTTTATTTAATTAAGAATTATTACGTTTTCAAGTTACAAAAATTTTAATTTAAATGACAACTAAGTACTTTGTTAAGGTTTGAATGTGCTAAGAAAGTGATAACGCTATTCGTTGCAGTTATCAAAATGAAATTCAATATCTCCTTTATTATTTATTTTATAAATGAACCATAGAAAAGTCAATTGAATAATATCAGCAAAGCAATGAAAAGAGATTGATTTCGGAAAGCATCAGAAGACAGGAAAAAATGAGAAAAACTTACATCCGAATAAATTTGGTTTTGTGTTGCCGTGGTAGAAAACTAGTCTTCTTCTGAAAAAAAAATTTTTTTCTGACCATGTTCTTGCATTTTTACCTTCACCTGGTTCCATTATCTCCAATTAATAAAAATTTAAATAAAAAATTAAAATACCATCTTTAAACTATTTGATTGTTTATATAGCATAATTATTATGCCTCAGCAATACTTTTATGATTGTTGTCTGTTGTTTTTTAAATTATTTAAGAAAAAGAATTGCTTCAAAATTCACCATATTGCTCATGTTCAAAACTGTGCAAATTTAAGAAACCTGACCATAAGTTCATGATTTTTTTTTAAACCACGCGTTGGAGTATTAGATATCAGAAAATCTATATATCTCATAGGTTAAGAACAGTTATTTGTGTTACAAAATATCAAAACCTAATCTACCGCCGAAATATTAAGTCTCTAATAAATAATATCCAATTTTTGGATTTTCAATGCCAAGCACTCATTCTAACCTATGAAATATATATTTTTTCTGACAGCTATTTCATCATGTGATTTGTAAAAACACAAATTATAAGTTGCTGTAAGTTTTCTTAAATAGTGCAGTTTTGAAAATGAATGAGGGGTGTATTTTTGAGTAATCATGTTTTCTTTTATCTCAACAATGGAAAAAAAATTGCAAAAAACCAAAAAAAATTGCCATATTGCTCAGATGATATTTGTTTATGTCAAATTACTTGACATAAAACGGATACAAATGTGCAGTGTGTATCCTTCCGTAACGCACCTCTCATTGGTTAATTTTTTTTACCAACTTAAAATTAAATTTTTATTAATTAATTATGTCCGTGAAGATTTCCGCGGTTTTTATTTAGTTTAAAACTGAAATTTTTAACAAAACACCCAAACAAATTGAAAACAATACAATACAACAAAAAATTCAAAATTTTTGAAAAAGGGGGGCTGGCGTACTATACTGTTTTTCGCGATTTCCGCGGTTATTATTAAGTTTACAACTAAAATTTTTAGCAAAACACTCAAAACAAATTGAAAACAATTTAATACAATCAATTTTTTTTCAATTTAAAAAAAAGGGGAGCTAACTTCACGGACATTAATTTACTATTAAATATAATAATAACCAATCCCATTTAGCACACAATAAATTAATGCAATATTACTGGTAATGTAGTAATATAGCGTCAAAATGGTGATGTGAATATTTGACAATACTGTGGCAGTAAAGTAAACATTAAGACCTTAGGGGATGTGATGCGCAATACAAGACTATCAACAAGAGATAGTTTCTAGCTTCTCCATCCCAACTCTACTCTCACCTTTACAATGGTAGGTCCTGACACGCTGAGCAACTTTGTCGGAGGTTGTGGTTTCAATCCCAACCAAAGCAGGGTCAGCAATCATACAAGAGAAGGGGGTCTTTACATTGACTCAATAAGATGGATATCCTCAGAGATGGAAGGATATCCTGGATCGGTAGCGGAGAATCCAAATCCAAATGGATCAACGGCAGCGACCACTGTCAGAGGAATATGACTACCAAATAGTGGCCAACACGCATTGGTAAGCGTAACGTTTTAAAGTCTACTAACCTCTCAATTCTTCTTTTCTTTTCAGCCTTTTGTAGCCCACTGCTGGGCCATAGTCTCTTTCTCTAAGAGAAAGGTTTAAGCATTAAGACCCTACGGTTGCTAAATCCGGGTTGGGAAATGTGCCTGTAACCCTTTTCATAGTTGATGCTGGCAGTCATCAACTAAGGGGACCGCCGGCTTTACGTGCCCTCCGAAGCACGGGAAACGGTCCTAGATAGAAAGAAAGTCAGAAAGAAACTTTTCCTTCCTAGACTCCTGCCGGGATCGAACTGGGTGCCTTTGCATCAGTAGTTGATCGCTCTAACTACTAGGCCAAAACCGTCTCTTACCTCTCAATTACTCTATGCTATTTATGTTGAAATTATCATAGGTGGGTAGAGCTAAGAGCTCAGAATCCCACACTGTTACACTAGTAAGCCTCATGGATTTTGGGGGAGACAAAGATTCAACTAGAGATACCCTGAAGCAAAACTCGAAATCCCGGACTAAAAGGAACCATTACCATATAAAGAAAATGTTTGTCTGCATCTAAAACATCCGTAAAATAAGAACATATGACAATCTAGAAAAACTAGAACAGGAATTAGAACGGATTGACATCTGACAGACGTCTGACTAGAACAGACAGACATTAGACAATGAAAGTTGAGCGACAATACAATTGAATTTATGGAGAGAAGAAGGAAAATAGACCGGGAATTGGATGAATACGTGGAATTGAACAAGACCATCCGAAAAGAAATACGATCCTATAACACGAAAGTAATCATAGACACTATTGATCTCGTTTTGAACCTTCCTCTTGGTCTCTCAGTTCGTCGTTCTTGGCTTCCAATTAATTATCTTTACCGTCTACCTGTTGTAGTCCTACCTCGTTACATGCCCGACCCAACTCCATTTCTCTCCATCTCCACTGTCTTCACTTCTTATGAAATTCACCAACCGTTCTAAGAGTTCCCCCAGATATATTAACACAGCCCATCCAATTGGCGGTTGCTGGAGTACGTTCAGTTAGCAAAACTCCTCCTTTGTTCAACTTGTTACTAACCTTTCGTTAGAGCACACTGATGGTATTGTGCTCAAACTCGTTGATTTTGGTGATTTCTGTAATTATTCTTATCTCTTGCTTGAGATGTGCACGGTGTACCATACTGTTGAACGCTGCCAACTTATAGGCCCATGGGTAATGGGAACCCGTGTGTACGACTGAATCCCTGTTGGTAGGCTTCTTATAGATTTTTAATTCGTGCATACTATTGGTGATGGCAATCTCTAAGTCCAAAAATGCAATTTTACCACTGATTCCCACTTCCTTTATGAACCGGATGTGTGTTCATGATCCTTCCAAAGTTATCTAATTGTCTTAGTATTCCGGTTCACAAGCATAAGATATCGTCCACATAACGCCACCAATATCCTACACTACGCAGCAAGCTGGAGTCCAACCCAAGCAATCTATCCTCCCAATGGTTCCCAGTAGTAAATGTTAGCTAGAATGGGCGACAAATGCGACCCCTTGGCTAGACCATCCTATTGGAAATATATGCAAACATTAAAATAGTTCTGCTGTACTACCATCTCCAGGAAGGTTATAATTTCGTGCATTTCTTGGTTTCCGACATGTGGTTCATTCAATCTTGCTTCAACTACCTTCACCACCCTATCTCTAGGAACATTTGTAAACAGGCTTTCAACATAAAAAAAAAACAATACGGTTTCGGCGGAATTTTAGTGTTTCTAATTTTGTTCACCAAATCTACCGAGTTCTTAATGGTTCTCTTGGGTAGCGATTTTTTCAGCTTTTTTGAAGTATTTTCAGCAATTCCCTAGATAGCCCATAAAATGAAGCATCGTAGGTCGCTACGACTGGGCCTAATAGGCTAGTCAACTTTGTGAATCATGAGGTAAGCTGATAATTTGGAAGCAGGTGCTTTTATTGTTCTAAGCTTTAGAATTTTGTTTTCACCGAATAAGATTTTCATTTCGTTAATGTTGTCATTAACCATTTTTTGGTAGATCTTCGTCAAATCTCTATTCAGTTTTAAGAATAATTCACTTTTTTACGAAGTTTTCCACTTTAGTAACATATGACGGTTTATCCATTATAGCAATGTGTTACCTTTACCAGTCTTTGTAACTACCAGATTTTCCTTTTTAATCTTTTTTCTTATGCTTTTGCAGGCGGTCATATTTGTACGCACTTATGTTTTTCCAAGTTGTTATGTGCTTCTTCTTTTTCTTGATTTTGCAAGTTCTCGCCGTCGTTCTCTTCATTATTTTGTATTATTCTTTATCTTCTATTGCTTTAGTTTTCAACCATTTTATTCTTGCTTTTCTCTTTGCCTTTACCATTCTTTCATATTCCAGATCATACCATTCTTTTGATTTTCTTTTCGTCCTAGTACTCTTTCTGTAATCTTCTTTATACTTGTCTTTATGTGTGTCCACTCTTCATTAATACTTTAATTTTTCTCTCCTTGGCTGATTACACTGTTGTTCGCTCTCATGTTTCAGTCTTTCCACTGCAAATCTTTCAGTTGATGTTCTTTTTTTGTTTATTTCTCTTCGTTAGTTTTTTCTTTTTATATTTTCATTATGGCCAGGTTGTGGTCTGTAGTTCTTACTGTACGATATTTTTTTAACACCAATAAAAAACGTCAATCTGGTTGCCCTAGTCAGTGCCTGGTTTTATCCAAGTTTCTTTGTGTATTCTCATGTGTTTGTAAGCAGTACTAGTGATTCTCACGTTATACAATTGACAGACTTTGTCTGTATTTTCTGGGTCTTCTTCTTTTTCCGCCTGTCACTTCCGACTAAAATAATATGTTATTTGACTGTCGCTGTTCGTTTGTTCTCTGGCCTTAATTCTACTTGTTACTTGACCGCTTGTGGTACCTTTACTCATTTTACTTCTTTTCAATGTCATCAAATTGTATGGTTCTTCACCTGTGGGATACTGGACAGGATCCGAGTTATTTCACAGAGACTTGGTTTCCTATATAAATGTCTTCTCCCTCACGATTAATGCAAGTACCCAGTTCAACACTTCGGCAGTACTCACGTTATGTTACGTCTTGTTTACTGGTTTCAACTTTATTTGGTTCTTCTCTTGTACGATGCAAATAATTCCGATTTATTTAAGCGGTACGACTATAAAGTTCACACTAAGCTTCAAAGTTCTTCCTACACTTTGGTGACTTTTATACTCTTGAATGTCCAAGTTTTCCACATATCTATCGCACCCTTCAGAAGGCAACTCTCTTCTCTACTCCTCTATGCAATTTATTTGATTGGTCTTATTTCTAATTAACTATCAACAACACCTTATTACTCCTCATTATCATTTGTTTAATATTGTCTTTGTCACAATATAGCATTAAATATTAATTTACAATATAGCGATGTAAACACTTCCCAATATTGCGGCAATGGAGTGAAAACTTTGCGAAGCAATATTGATTTCCAATATTGATAAATGGGTTACATCGAAACGTAAAGGTGCACATATATCGGATAACCTAAATTTATTTCGCCCTCTGTAACGCCCATTCAGAATGACTTTTAAATTTCTTCCACCAGTGCGGCTTCCAGGCTGCACAACCTTAGAATCTTAGTTAATAATAACACTAAGTTTTCAAAACGCAAACTAGAACATTTTCTACAAAAAAAAGTCATTAATAAAGCAGTCTATAAAAATGTATTTTTATTAATGATACATCATATATAAAAATAATAGGAATTGTCGAATATTTCTAATAATTTTAAGAATTTTTAATTTACACAGTAAAACAATATTGTCAACACTTTCACAAGCAAGACATAATACAAACTTACATATTATATGTGCCCAACAATTTGCAGTTCACGTATTAGCATTGGGAGTATCGGTATTGATTGTAAAATACTCTTTATAAAACAGAATGTCACTCTCTTCTATTATTTTGATAGTCTTAAAAACACATGATGTACTCTTAACTACTATGAAGAGCTCACCACCAGTGTATATGTCGCCTACTCGCATCATCAAAGGTTTGCTTATGGCTGCTCGATAGGTTTCTCCTGAGATCATTTTAACTCCACCTACGGATATTTTATTGTGTTTTTCTTCAGTAAAATTTGTCACTCGCATAACAAATTGGTTTTTGGGTAACAGATTTGGGTTCCATATCATTTTGGCTGAAATGAAAAAGTTATTTAAAAAAAATCGGATGTGGCCATGCCCATGACTTTATCATACTTTTATTAAATATTAAAAAAATAATTTTAATAATAAAAGAAAAAATATTTTCCGTTAACCAATTTGACCCAAAATCTAATCAGAACTAAGTCTCAATACAAAGATGCATAATACCAAATTCAGTTTTGATATTCTCATTAGTTTTTGAAATTTTTAATAAAAGCTAATATTAAATAATAAGATTTAAAAAAATTTTTAAAAATAGTTCCCATGAACCAATGTTAACCAAAATCTAATCAGCTCTAAGTCTCAATATAAGGATACAAAATTCCAAATTTTTTATCCTTATACTTCAGGGAACCTCTCAAAAAGTGTAAATCCATCAAAATTTCAATTTTTTTTTCTGCACGAAAAAACAATAAAAACAAAATTTTGAATATAAGACACTTTACACTTACAATAACTCACAAAAGTATCCGGCTACTTTTTAAATTGGACAAATTTAGCTTGGAAATTTTAAGATCAACGTAAATTAAAGAAATTAACAATAAATTACAATTTAACATGAAAAATCTGTGGAGAATTAAAATACCTAAACTGGAATTTTCAAAACTTTTAAAAAAAATTATGGAAGATAATAATGTAATATACACATAAAAAAATTTTCGATCGGTTAACAAATTTTGAAAAAAAAACGGCGTTAAAAATTTATATACAGTTGCTCTCAAAAAAAGGTTACCAGATACAATTCCAATAAATATTGCCTTATTTTTAAGAAAGTACATACTTATTTTTAGGATGCAAAATATTGGAAATTAGATTCCCTGGACATTATTTCAAGGTCAACAAAAAACAGTCATCAAAGTGCATTACCGTCCTAATTACAGCAAAAGATATAATGTTAGAATGAAATTCGTCCATCACAACCCATGTGGCCCTAATAAAAATTATTAACAAATTCAAAATACGGGAACATTTGTGAATAAGCCTGATCGTAGCCGTAAAAACTTCCGAGTACTAGAGACAAACCGTTTGTAGTACGTATAATTGAACGAAACCCGAAAATAAGTGTGCCCAAATTAACGGAGGAAGTATCTCAACGAATTCAAAAAACAATTAATGTGAAAACGGTTCAAAAAGCATTACGCTGAAAGGGGTATAATCGAGGGGTTAACCGCTGGTAAAGTTTTTGTACACATCTCATGAAGTACATGAAGTACTTGTGAAATACATGAAGTACTGGTAAAATACATGAAAATACATGATGATACATTTTTTATCTCATTTGTTTAAATATCATGGAGGTTTGGTAGCTCAATAAAAAGCTTTGCTAATTCATTGTTTTGTCATGATTAATTAATTACATTGAAGCGAAAATAACGCGCTTGTCCCGGTTTTACAGGGACAGCACCAGAATATGATAATACAATTTAAACTATCTTCTTATGCTTCTATCTTCTATCTTTCTTCAACTATAGTTACCTATCAGTTAAAGTACATTAAAGTTAAATTGACGAAATAACCAATGAGGTGTTTAGTAACGTTTAGTTAAGTAAACTGAAGATTTCCCGTTGCAGAGGCACTAGAAGAAGTTTCACACCCCCCAGACCCCCGGATTGAATAGTTTATTCAGAATTAAACTGAAAATCTCCCGTTGCAGAGGCACTGGAGGGTGTTCCACACCCCAGACCCCCGGTTTAACTAATTTATTTTTATTAAAAGTGAATTAAATACTTAAGCATATCCCAAGTTTTTTAAAATTAGCTATGGCCAATTAAATGTGTATAATTTGTAATCTGACAATTATAAACTGCGTAATTATAAATTCCGCACCCCCTAGGGGGTAGGTCTTTGCATCGGGAGATCTTCGGTTTACCTCTAATAAAAAATAAACTACTCAATCCGGGGGGTCTGGGGGGTGTGGAACACCCTCCAGTGCACAAATTTTGCAATTTCGGTAAGTCTCTGAAATAACGATGAAGTACGTGAAATGCAATGAAGTATCAATGCAGTAGGTGAAGTACCGTGATTTAATGCTGAATTATATAAAGTACGAAGAAGTATGAAGAATTATGATGAAGTACGTGAAGTGTGAAGTTAATTGTACACAATTTCCTCTAGCGGTTGACCCCTCGGGTATAATGGACGAATAGCACGGAAGAAGCCTTTTACATCTAAAGTGAATCGAAAGAAACGTTTAGCTTTTGATAAAAAGTACTTGAACGAGAGTATCAAGTTTTGGGATAATGCCATCTTCAGCGACGAAAGTAATTTCAACCTTTTCGGGTCGGACGGACGTCATACTGTATAACGAAAACCCAATACGAAGCACGGTTGTAACTATAATGGACAAACATGTATATAAAAATATGTCAGTTTTACACAAAATTTTGGGTCCTTCAGCCCGCAAATTGTAAATGCCGCCCGTATACTGTAACTTCCAGCAAGATAATAATCCCAAACATTCGTTACGTTTGGTACAAGAATACCCTCTGTACCACGTCCCTAAACAATTAAAACACCCCTCAGTCCCCTGGCTTAAACCCCATTGAACATTTGTAGCAAGAAGAACTAAAAACAAAACTCTTACAGTGAGGGAAAAAAATATCTCCCAATGTAACCAAAAACTTAGTGCATTCGATGCCCCAGCATTTGGAAGCAGTGATTCAATCAAAGATTTTCCACAAAATATTAGAAGTGAGTAAAATTCGCTTAATTTCTAATACAAATGATATCTGGTAATTTATTTTTGTTGAACGAATTTCATTGTTAATTTACAATTTTCGCTGTAATTATGGCAGTAATGTACTTTGATGACTGTTTTTTTTTGTATACCTTGCAATAATGTTCAGAGAATCTAATTTCCATCATTTTGCATTCTAAAAACTTTATTGAAAATAAGACAATATTTCTTGGATATGTACTTGGTAACTTTTTTTGAAAACAACTGTAGAATCCGATTTTCTAATTAGGTATTTTCAAACCGCAACCCTGCCTATTAAAAGTGAAGCCCAGTTTTTAAGACTTAAAATAATTTTGAATAACGTATTTCGAAGGTATTTCGAACGTGTTGCGAAGCCACAGGCTTCGCAACACTGAAAAAAACATCCCTAATCCAAAATAAAACTCAAAGGGGTGGATGTTCATCTCTGTAGAACTTTGGAAACATTAAATGCTGCGCGAATTACTGGTTTCCTATCTACTTACGCTCGGCACACGTACCGTTGACAGAATGCGGTAAATAAATGTTTTCGTATGTTTGTATGGGAAAATTCAAAAAATCATTTAAAGAATCTATCAAGTTTTACCCCACCTTAAAAGTCATATTTTAATAATTAAAGAATTATTGTTGAGGTTGTAGACCAAGTAACTAAGTTAAAACCAAGTAAAACTTAACCCAAGTTGAATACCTGAAGCCCAGATGTTAAAACAATCATCTGCCCGTTTTTCCAACCGATTCCTAACGTTAGGAATTCCCTAACTTTGACATAAGAAACTTTTATGTCAAATTTGTTTTCCTTAAGGTGTTAAGAAATTCCTAACCTAAGATAATTCTTAACACCTTAAGGAATTTTTAGCGCTTTTTTGACATAAATTTGACATAAAAGTTTCTTATGTCAAAGTCAGGAAATTCTAACGTTAGGAATTGGTTGGTGAAAACGGGCAATTGTCACTTTCCGTTAAAGATGAAATGAAAAACTTGTAAAATCAATTTCCAATAAACTAAGAGCCATTTTAAAATCGAATGGCTATCCAATAATTAAATTTTAAAGCACTATTTCCTTTTAAATTATTTGTACACGGCCGATACTTTTGTGTGTTAGATTTTTTGGGTAGAGTCAAGAAACCCAAACTCAAAAGTACACTTTTTTCTATAAAAAAGGCTTGACCAAACTAAAGAGCACTATAATACAAGACTTATAAGGTGAGGTAGGTTTCGGTAGATTCTTAAGGGGTTACATCTAATTGATCCACTAAAAATGCTACTTTTTTGGGAATTTTATTAGATAAAACTGAGAAAGCAATTAAAATGAGATTTGGAGGGTTTGTTCTAAGTGTATTATTATAATATAAAAAAAATTGTTACAAAAAAAATACAAAATGTCGGCTCAGTCACCGTTACAGTAAAAGCGTATTTTTTTAGGCACTTGACGAGCGAAAACATAACTGTTTTGGATCAGTATCTGGATAAAAATTAAAATGTTTTTCTTAATTTTTAATAGTTTTGCTAGAGAAGTACACACGATTATTAAGAGATATGGTTTTTGCAAAGTGACTTAATTTTAAAAATATTTATCTAAAAATCAATATTAATTTGTTTGTAAAAGTAACAATTGGTAATCAATCTTAAAAATTGTGTGTACTTCTTTAGAGAATCTATCTAAGAAGCTACATTTAAAATTTTATGTAAATCTGATGAAAACTGGCCCGTTTTTTCAAAATTTGTGGACCGACCGCAAATTTTATTTTGTAATGTTTAGACAACAATCTCTTCTTTCATAATTCACTTCAAAATCATGAAAATACGAAAAATACAAATTAGAAAAGGCCAAGTTAAGTTTGCATGTACTAAGGCAACCCAATTGGGCATATTGTACTTCCTCTTTTGCTTACCCCGAACCCCATAACCTAATAGTAGTGCTAGGTATGACAAAGAGCCGTTAGGCGGTCACTTCGCTTTGCCATCCGACCATCCGGTTCGCACTCCTAACAACGGCAAAGATTTTAAATAAAAAATTTCCATCCCGTAATCCCACCAGTGATTACACCACGCTAACGCCGTGTATTAAACTGCAGCAGGTCGATATTCACCGGACGGTCGAAACAAAAGCCTCGCGATTCCAGATACTGCTCCAGTCTCTGAGTAGCCACCGGACCAAACCCCAACAAAGGCAGGCGTTGTGCAACCGATGTGGGTGCTTTTTACCCTGTTTGACGTATCAAAGCAGGAAGACCACCGACTTTATGTGTCCTCCAAAACAAAGAGGCGGTCATAGATAGAAAGAGAGTTAAAAGAAAACTTTCTTGAAATTTGAGCTAACCAACCAATCACATTTTAACTTCAACTCTTTTCTTAAAACGGATAGAGTATAGGTCAATTAGTACAATGATTAATGATTACTTAAATAATCTTTAATTTCTTCTATTTACTTTTCTTAAAATCAACAAGCTAAATTTATCTGAATTAAGATGTAACCGGAAACTTTTGTAAGTACCAGTATATAATATTTTCAATTGCAAATAAATAAGCACTTGGTAGAAAAATTTAGACACAGGAATCATCGGTATGTAAACGTGCAAATCTCAATTAACAAAATTATTATGACTATGCTTGCAGATAACAGTATGAGTAAATTCTTCAGATTTGCTATTTTACTTTCCCATTTACGTAGTCAACAAAAGTTTTTAATTTTCTGATATTGGTGAAAATATCAATTCTTTTATTTTTAAAAAGGGCTTAAAGAAAGTAGTACGAAGTAATCATTTTATTTTTATACAACAAACAAATCTTAAACTTGCGGAATCTTACAATTTTACTTTTATGATAAATTGAGCACATAAATAAAAAAATTTTAAAGCCAATCGCATAATTACAATCTCATAAATAAATGTACTTACAAGGATGTTATGTATTCCTGTAAACAACGAAAACAACAAACAACTTTAACTAAATAACTGATAAAATGCAACAAATATTATACATATTTCGGGTAACTAGTAACTTCAGAAATACCAATATAATAAAAAATCACTAAATTTCGCGGCGAAATTATAATTTTAAATTTAAATAACCCGCGAATAAAATCAACACAGGAATTTATAATTTCTATTCTTCTATTCTAGACAACTTGGGGGTAAAGTAATTTATTTGGTTACTTAAAACTAACATTTACCATTTACCCAATCTTTAAGTTCTTCAAGTACGATCTCCGAGCGACAATTTGAAATCTTGGTATAAATTCTATAACCAGTGGTGGACCTTAGAGAGGAGCTAAGGAGGCTTAATCCACGGGCGCTGAGTAAAAAGAGTACCGAAAGAACAATTTAGAATTTAGATAAATTTGAAGTTTTCATTCTGTTACGTTTTACAATTAATTTATAATTTATCGCCCAGTTTTCCACAGTGGAAATTTTTCCATTTCAGATATGTCCCCATTGTCCTAAAAAAATGACGCTGCGTACTAGGTGACTGTTACAGTGACTTTATAGAGGTAGTATTATGTTAATAGAAGTAAAACGCCCCTTATTCGCCCCATATTGAGGCAAATTTATGCGAAAAGAAAGGGAATTCGTTGTTTTCAGGGTTTCCTAAAACTTCTGGCTGATATTACATTTCACAATATGGACTTAGTTCATTATTGTCCTGAAAAAATAAAAGGGGCTTTATTAATGGCTTGTAAAAACTGCACTCTTTAACTAATTACTTCCAGATGTTTATGTTCTTTTATAGCTATACAAATAAATAAATGGCACTCCTAGCATGAAATAGGCAAAATAGGCTTTTTTCACTTTAACGCTCACTCCTTCATATTTAACTGGTGAAAAATTTACAAATCTTAAAATGAATTTGTTTGCATATTATAACCAGTAATAGTGTAGTAATCAAATAAAGGAAAATTTTGGAAGAAAAGAACTAACAAAATTCTAAACCATATCTGCAGAGCCTTGCCCAAAGATGGTTAATACTTGAGGTTGCCAAAAATTCTAAAGTATTAAATAAATATTTCTCGTAATACTAAATTTTTATTGTTCAATTAATATCTTCTCAAATCGTTTAGGAAAAACACTTTAAATTTGTTTTTGTAAAGAAACATGGTAAATACATGGAGGAAAAGGAAATGCCAGAGAAATGGAGTAGAAGGGTGAATGTCTCTATACATAAAAGAAGAAAATTAATCAGATTGACAGTAATGACACACAAAAATACAAGCGCGATGGCACAGACGCCGGAGGGACAAACTTTGATATAGATAAAGGGTACAACAGGGAGATGCCTTGTGGGCGGTCCTATTCAACCTAATTTTAGTAAGTGATCAGAAATATTAAAGAACAAGATCATATAAACACAAGATCAGCACAAACAATTGCTTGCGCAGATAGCATAGCAATTATATGCAGAATAAGGAAAGATCTCATATAGGCAACAACAAAAAATGCGAGAAGCAGCTACAGAGGTACGAGTGCAGGTAAATGAGAAGAAGACAAAATACATGAAATATGCAAGAGGTCCCAGGAATAGATATCAAGGACTACAGGGAGATAAACAAAACTATGGAGAAATAGATAAATTCTGCTACTTGGGGAAACAAATAGTAGTTGAAATGAACAGCAAAGAAGTAAAATCAAAATACACGCAGGGTACAAAGTTTATCACGCAAACCCCAAAATAAGTAAAAATACAAAAGTTTGAATGTACGAAACTCTGATAAGATCTGTGACAATATCTAGACTGGAAATCAGTAGTTTAAGAACAAGTGACGAGGAATCTGGGGCACAGTGGAGATGGAAACGAATGAACACAGGCGGTTGATGAATTTTGAGCTCTTGAATAAGATGAATGGCAAAAGCATTTTGAAGTACGTTAAAGCTCAAAAAATAGTACGAATTGGACACGGATTACAAAGTCCGAAAATAAGAGGGATTAAATTGATGATGGACTGGAAACCAATGGACAAGAGAGAAAGTGAAAGACCTAGAACAACGTGGACCGAAGATGTGCACAGAGACCTGAGAACTATAGGCGCAAAAGAATGGAGAAAGACTGCATGTAATAGAGAGAAGTAGAAGGGGCTTGTAGAAAAGACAACACACAAATTACTGTAAGGAAAGCATACAGCTGCAAACCAAAGGATTACTTCACCCCGTGAAAAGGGTTTTGAAGGTTCCTAAGACCAGTCAGGGCCCACTATGGGTTATCGAGCCAAAGAAAAAGACATGTAATTGCTTTTAATTTTTAGAAACGGGTGAAACTTAAAATTTCTATTTTATTTGCCATTTTTGAAATTATATTCAAATACATATCTTAACATACTAATTTGATTTGTACAGATTTATTTGTTTTTTTTTTATTGACTCACAAATACATTACAATCTATCCATAGGATAATAAGTAATAGGGTAAGGTAAGGTAATTTGGTGATAATTTTTGAAAACTGCATTTTATAAACTTCTAAGGTTTTTTAAATAATTTTAAGTTATCAGATATCTTTGATAGACATCTCAGACACCCCCCTTTGGAATTTATTTTGAATGTAATTTATCGGGCTTGCCACAACTGGAACTTGAAAAAATGTCTTACCTATATAGGTTATTTGGTGACAGGTTAGGTTATTTGGTGATAGTGGTTAGGTTATTTGGTGATATTAAAAAAAAACATTGTTTTCAGTACAAAAATAACAAAATGTTTATTTAAGATGTACTTTAGTAAAGTATTTACATTTTCAAAAATCTTCACAACATAAATCTGAAAACATAAAGCTGCAGTTTATTAAAATGTTTTTATTTTGTTTCAACGCATCTTACTCGAAAATCCTAATGTGGGATAAAAAATTTTCCTACAAAAGTTGTTTATTTTTTTATGCAAAATATGAATCTGCTAAAAAAAAATTAAGGTGCCATTTAAAAAACCAAAGTTGACCTTCAAATGACCTTGAAAAGGTCAATAAATTAAGAAAACAATTATGTCATATTCTGTCCCCTTCGCTATCATACAACTTTTGTTCGAAATATTTTTCATCTGACTTTTGGTTTTGAGATATTAATTGCTGGAAGTTTTAAAATTAACACCGGTATAATAAAATCCTCAGCAAACGTGAACTTTAAGTTCCCACTTGGCTAAGGTTATTACAACTACAAATCTAAATTATTTTTCAAAAACAAAGGTGAATTATAATGCCAAATCTATGGCGAATACACTCATATCAAATTATACGTAATTTTATTTGCACGAACTTGACAACAAAATTCGGAATTCAGATACTGCGATTAACCCAAAAAATGTCATTTAATAATGAAGGTTAGGGGGATTTCGTTTTGTTTTGAGTAAACAAGCGCATCATCTGGCTGCCTCACATTTAACTATGAATGTAGACCATTTACTCTATCTGCTAGAAAAAAATTGGACTATTTTGGCAATAGGATATTATGTGGTTAATTTTATAAAACTATCACCAAATAACCTATATCACCAATTTACCTTACCTTACCCTACTGACTGACACGATAATAACAATAACAACAACCCCACAGCTGGATACCATATGTCCATATTGGTTTTAGGATTGCTTTATATAGTAATAGTTTATTTTCTATGGACAAAGGTGAGTTTCGGCCCAAAAGCCAGTACATCTTTCTATACACGAGTCCCAGTTGGAGGCGCTTATTCCAAATGTGATGGGCCCACGTCAGTCGTTGATCAAGGTGAAAACCTAAATATTTGACAGTTTGCTGTTCTGGAAGGATGTTGCCGTACATCATGACACCTGGACAAGTTCCTCTTCTGAGGGTGAATGTGACATGCACCGACTTTGTGGTGTTGGCTTTGATACGCCAGGTCTTAAGCCAGTCCTCAATTTTATTTAGATGGCATTGCAGGAATCGGGAGGCAAGATTTGGATCATCACTGGATGCCATTACAGCTGTATCGTCTGCAAATGTGGCTGATACTGTATTGTTAGTTACAGGCAGGTCCGATGTGAACAATAAGTACAGTGTAGGCCCAAGAACACTACCCTGAGGCACTCCTGATAAGATGGATTCTAAGTTGGTATAAGCTTCTCCATATTTGACTAAAAAATATCTGTTAGTTAGATAGGATTGTAGTAAGCGACTATAAGGATGGGGTAGGTATTTTTTGATTTTAAATATCAATCCATCGTGCCATACTCTGTCAAAGGCCTGAGAGATGTCAAGGAATGCAGCAGAGCAGTATCTCCTGGATTCCAGGTCCATTCTGATTCTCTTCACTACCCGGTGAACCTGTTCCACCGTTCCATGACCCTGCCGGAAACCAAATTGATGGTCTGGGATTAGATTTCGTTCTTGTAGGAGCGGATTTAATCTTTCCAGAAACAGTTTCTCAAATGTTTTTGAAAGAATTGGCAGTAGACTGATGGGTCTATAAGATGACGTCTCAGTTGAATCTTTTCCTGGTTTTTTGAATCATAATCACCTGTGCCACCTTCCATTGAGCTGGAAAATAACCATATCGAAGGATTGCATTAAAAATTATACGAAGTAATTTAAACCCAATTTCTGGTAGATTTTGCAGAATTTTTCCTGTTATTAGGTCATATCCAGGTGCCTTATTTGGGTTAATCTTTTTGTAGATAACATTTTTAATTTCGTTTATCTTGAAATTAGCAATTGGTAGATCCATTTGATAAGGGGCTTCAAGTAGTTGGTGGACAGGGTATTCTTCTTCGATAGGAATTTCTCTTGGGAGAGGTTGAAAAACTTTAGCAAGATGGTCAGCAAAGGTTTTGGCTTTCTCTAAATCATTCCGAGCCCAATTTCCATCGTTGGTTCTGATGGGGTGATTTGTTTTTGTGGTTTTTTTTATTTTCCGCGTGACTTTCCACAACGAGTAGTCGGTTGCTTGACTAGCCGTAAGGTTTTCTAAGAAATTTTTTACTCCTTGATTTTTGTTGTCCAGAAGAAGTCTTTTTAGTTGTTTTGTGGCTTCGTTTAAATTAGTTTTATCACTTGGAGCATGAGTTAATTGCCATCGCTTCCTTAGTTTTCTCTTTTCTGCTATCTTCCTTTTTTATATGTTCGGGACAATGACCGGGTTTATTGATGCTTGAGTCTGGTGGGGTAGCTTTCCATGATGCCTGTTGTATTGCTACCGTTAGATGTTGTATAGCTTCATCGATTTCACCCTCAGTTTTCAATGGTATGTTCAGCTTTAATTGGTACGAGAGGCAGCTTTCAAATATTTCCCAATTTGTATTTTTGTTAAATAGAGCAAGTGGTTTATTAATTTTAGAGACATATGAATCTATGGTGACAAGGAGAGGAGTGTGATCAGATGACAGGTCCAGGCATGTTTCGATTTTAAGATAATTATGCGAAATACCTTTAGTAACACAGAAATCGATTACATCTGGAATTTTGTTTCCATCTGTAGGCCAGTAAGTAGGTTCACCTGTTGATAGTTGCAATAGACCACAGGTTTGCAGCGATTGGTACAGCTGCCTGCCTCTGGGTGTTATCAGCCTCGAACCCCAAAGGTTGTGTTTCGCATTGTAGTCGCCTCCTGCAATAAAGCGATGACCAAGTGAGTTAAAGAATGTATCGAATTGATCTTTTTTTGATAGCTTGGTTAGGGGGGCAGTATACTGCTGAAAGGGTGAGTGGGCCCTGCCAGTCATCGATTACAACTGACGTAGCTTGTAAATTTATTTGGATTGTTTTCTCTATTTCGTGGTGTTTTATGTTGTTTTTTAATTATAACTGCAGTCCCTCCTCGTGCTGTACCATCGGGATGTTGAGTGTGGTAGATAGTGAAGTTGGGAATTTTGATGAAGCTTTTGGTAGTCATGTGGGTCTCTGAAATTAGCATGATGTCCAGGTTTTGGTTTATGATAAATGATTTGACTTCCAGGCCGTGGTTGATTAGCCCATTTGCGTTCCAGACCGAAATCCTTAACGTTGTTAGATTTTTGTTTGTAGTTGTGTGCAACATTAAATCATTTTTGTTATCAGAGCAGTCAGGAGGTCCATCATCTTATCCATCATTGTTTCTAGAACATTGTTTGGTTGCTGTTGCGAGGCAGCGAGATATTGAGTTTGTTGGGCGTTGTTAACATTTTGAGGCGTTCTATTATTTGCTCTCGCCATCTGTGCATAAGAAAATCCAGATTGGCGGATATGATTATTTGTACTTACAGTTTGCACACCTTGTCGTGCACGCAGTGGAGGAAATCTTCTTTTTTGTAGCTCTTTGTAAACTGAGCATCCTCTGTAGTTTGCAGGGTGTTGCTGTTCGCAATTGACGCAGATTACCTCATTGCTACGTTCCTTACGTGGACATTGTTGAGTAGCGTGATCTCCTGTGCACTTCACGCAACGCGGATTGTGATGACAATACTTGTGTGTGTGGCCGAATCTCTGGCATTTAGTGCACTGAGGTATTTCTCGTTTAGGGTGAGGGGGTTCAATCTTCACTATGTAGTTCATTAACTTTGTTATTTGATAAATGTCTTTGTTATTTTCTTTGGACACTAGTTCGATGTTAAAGAGTGGGAGACCACATTTTGTTTTATTATCACGGATGTTAGAAACGTTTACAACTTCATGTCCCAGGGCGTTTATAGCTTCCTTTATTTGACTTATGTTGGTTTTTTGATGAATGTTACGAAGAACCACGCGAAAAGTACGATTCTTTTTGAGTTGATACGTGTGATATTTGGTTTCCTTTTCATTTAGGGCTTTCAAAATGTTGGTGTAATGTACCTCTGTGGCAGATTGAATCCTGACTTGGTCATTGTACATGGTTTTCATGATGTAACCATCTTTTGCAACTTCTTCCAAGGCTTTGATTAGTGGTTCTATGAGTTGCACTCCCTCTACATATATCGGAGGGGGCTTGACTATTTTTGGGATTATTGTGGTTTCAGGTACACCCGTTTCTTCTCCTCCTTCATTCGTAACTGCCTCTAGGGCTGAAAATTTATTGGTAGTGGTGATCGTTGGTTGTGGTTTGTTCAGCCAGTAGTTCTTCAATGTACTTTGTTTATTTTTCCTAATATTTCTAATATTCTGTTCGGGGCTGTCTCCTTTTCTTGTCCGCTTTCCATATTCAACCGTCTCCCATTCCCCATTAGGATTTATTATTTGATGTTGAGGCAGATATGGCCCTGGTTGACAATTTTGATTATAGTGATCCATTGGTGGTATCTGTGGTAACATAACTGTTGTACTTAGCAGGTTTGTTTGTGGTGCACAGCCATGCCCATCCACCCCCGGGATTTCGTCACCTCCTTTGGGAGGTGTGCGATACATTATTTGCGTTATCACATTCTAACCTCACTTTGTGAAAAATTGTGAACAGGTTGTTATTACGCGATTCTTGGAGTGGATAATTCTCAATTAAGTAATTTATCACAATACACAGTTGATGACAACTGTATTAGAAGCTAAAAATCTCGTAGAATAGCTACAACAAAACAATCACCGAAAACACGTTTTCAAAACACGTCAGTGGCGGCGCACTTTTTATTTATTTGTGAAAAAAACACATTTTTGGATAATAATACTTTAAATACTGCTAAAATAATTCTCAAGATATTTAATTGACATATCAAAAATAATATTTTTGATTTCAAAAATACGAAGGCTAAAATGACTATTTGCAAAATAGTATTTTAAGTTTCCGTTTCTATCTTTATTAAAAATTTAAATTAAAAGGAAAACATATGTATATGGGTGCAGTATTTTTCTCTCCAAAAACTTATTATAAGTTTTTTCTAAAATAATTAGAGGAAATATTATTAGAACATGAGACGGCCTGGTTGTTGGCGCGATCAACAGCTAATGTAAGGTGCCCCGGTTCGAATCCGGGTAGAGGCTCACTTTGCAATGCCATCTCCGTTCTTCGGAAGGCACTTAAAGACGGTAGTCCTCTCACAAGGTGCTAACAACATCTTTGAGGTATTAAATGCTGGAATTCCCTCTTAGGGGAACGAGTAAAACCACGTAAGTTGTATCCTTGCAAAAAGGAAACCCAAAATATACATACATATACATTATTAGAACATTAGCAATTTAACATTGAAATTCTTATGGGACGTAAATCGATTCACTACCACATAATTGTTTATTACTATGTGAAAATAATAATAATTACATGTTTAGTAAATTTTTAATTGAATTTATAATTTATTGAACTTGCTTCACACTTCCTTATTTTTTAGCTTATGATAATTACTTATATTGCATTCTATTGGAAACTCGCCAGATGAGTCGGATTGATATTTAAGTTTAAATTGTGAAGAAAATGTATTTTTTAACCGAGATGTGAATTAATTAATTTATTTGACTTTTTACAAAACTTTCTACCAACCTCCTTAATATCTTTTTTTTATTAAACTGTCAAGAATTTATTATTTTTGAACTATAAAGCTTATTCTTAAAATAAAATTTTCAAATTCCATTATCTATACGAGGTGTGAAAAAACTCACTAATTCATAAATTCAATTAAAAATTCACTGAACTTCTAAAACTAAATAAATTCTTAAAAAGTAAAATTAGTAATAGTTATCTTTCTTAAAAACGTGTTTTTTTAATTCAAAAATAATTTTTGACAATTTACAAAATGTTATAATATAAGGGATTTTGAAAACAAAATTTTGTAGAAAGTCAATAAATCGGTTCATTAACATTTCGTTGCAAATATATATTTTTCCACACTTTAATATGATAAATTCAATTATAATATCAAATCTATCTGAGAAATCAAAAATTAAAAATATAAATGATCATCGATATCATGAACCGTAAAAATTTTCTTTAAAAAAATAAGTGGAATAAATTTGCTAATTTTTAATTCAATTAAAAATTCATTTAGCTTGAAATCATTAAATTGTTCTTAAAATATATTATAATATTTATGCATTCTATTTGTTCGCTATATATTATTGAAACTATTATGTATGTATATGTAGATTTATATTATGACGCCATTGAATTTTTCATTTATAACATAAATATATAATAAATGTTTATTATTTTGTGAAATTATTTTGTAAGTATAAAATTTTCAAATATTACAAGTTTTTAAATATTACTTGTAATATAATATAATATTTGAAAATTGTATACTAACTTATAATATAATATAAATAATATGATATATTTATATGGAATTTATAAAATATTATATGATATATAATTATTTATTTACTCTATAAACACATAACATAATATCCGTGTTTAAAAAAGTTCTATTGCGTTGTTAGTAGAATTGTATCACATACAAAATTGTATACATACACCACTTGTAATATATCGTAGCAAACTACAATATAGCTTAGAAAGCAATATGTCTATAATAGCATCATGATAAAATTGGATTTTGACATTTTAAACAAATGTATGCCAACCATTGTTTTGTACATATTACAATTTTTGTAACTGTGTATTATATATCTTATCTAAATTATATTTACATATAGTCTATATACATAGTATATTATAGATATTATTATATTATGCAATATAGTAGTATTATATTATATTATGCAATATAGTAGTATTATATTATATAATATTTAAGTAGTTATGTATTAATATAATAATATTATAAGTTTAGTGAATTTTTAATTGAATTTGAAAATTAATGAATTTTTACATTTACATAAACATTTACTTATTTAATTACCCCATGATATAGATGATTATTTATATTTCGTTCTATTGTAAACTCGTCAGATGGACCTGTATTTAATCTATTATTATTAATTTTAAATCTAGGTCCAGGATAATTTTTAAATTCAATCAAAAATTCACTTATGATATTGTTAAATTAAAACTTAAAAAAAGTGTAAATTATATTCAACAATGTTTTATATAGTATTATATTCTATATATTGCATATGTATATAGTATATTGCATAAGTATAAGCAAAGTTTAAATTATAACATAAAATTAAAATGTATATTTGCCATGAATTTATTTGAAATAGGACACACCGACTGGTTTTCAAAATTTAACGATGTTCCAAAGACAAAGTAATTTTAAATCTCAATTTGATTTTTATCATGATTACTATTTATAATTAATATTCTTTCTGGCAAAACAGGATTAGAAAAAAAATTTAGAAACAAAAAAATTTAAAATAAAAAATATAGAAGTTAATTACATATAGAGCAACTTTTGTATAAAAAATGTATCGACAATTTCTGCAAAAACAAAACTTCCAGTTTACACACATATTAAAAAGAAAACAATAGAAATGAAACAATCGATTATATTAATTGGGTCACATTACAAAGTTAATTACAATTGTGAAAACAACAAACTGATTAATTTTAAACATAATAGATATTAACTATTAATAACAACAATTTGAAATATACAACTTTTTTGTAAAAAGACATTTAGGAGATGACGCTATTGTATTAAACTGATTAACTATAAACATAATACATAAATTAACTATTAATAACAACAATTTGAAATTTACAACTTTTTTGTAAAAAGACATTTTGGAGATGACGCTATTGTATTAAACTGATTAACCATAAACATAATACATATTAACTATTAATAACAACAATTTGAAATATACAACTTTTTTGTAAAAAGGCAATTCGGAAATGACGCTATTATGTGAGGACAGTCCCAGTCCATCTTCTCCAAATTCAATATTATCATCCCCTAAATGTTGTTTTACCAAAACGGGACTCGAATGTCCTGAATGAAAAATGTTTTAGGTTATGTAAGTAACCAAAATTTTAAATTATTAATTATATACATTATTAAGAATATCGAAATTTTTATCGATGTTGTTCAATATTACATAACGAATATCAAGTACACGCTTTATATCAAAATAATTTCCAAGAGCACGAGCTACTGCGTAGATTTCTGTCGAATTGGCGAGTAATTCGGAGTAAAGATTATTTTGGAAAAGAGAACAATATATCCTGCCAGTGTCCAATCTCTGAGCAATCAAATAATGCTCTCCTTCAGTAATTCCTTCGCAATATTTTAATTTTATAATGAACTCGTACGCTGTAAAGGATTCATGATCCCAGAAACCCATTTTCCTGTAAATTATAATTAAAACTATAAATAAAAACTGAAAATTACAAAAGAAATTCAATTTCAATAGGTATATACATGGCTGTCTAAGCTTAAGAATTTGAGGTTAAAGTTTGTGAAAATTCGAAATTAAAGCAACTAATTTTTATAAAATTCAAGCACTTAATTTTATCATTTCTGTTAGTTATTTTTAAATTAATTTAAAATTTATTGTGAATTTGAGGTAAACAAAGCTACACAGCAAAATTTTTATTTCGTTCATTGTAATCGTTTAAAAACGTAAAATATTAGTTTTAATTTGCCTTTAAATCATTACATGCAGCGAAAGATTGCATTTATTCATAAAATCATAATCATAAAATGCAATAAAATTTAACAACATTTATAAAACTTACCGGAAATTATACCAATTAAAACAACTTTTCAGAAAATGACATGACTCAGCGATTTATTTGGAAAGTATTCCTCACCAGATGGCGCCATTTATTAATTTGTCATGTACAGGAGCGTAATGTGAAATATTGCTAAAGGATAGGCTACATGAGTCCCCACTATTTTTCTTTGAAATTGATACCGTAAAACCGTCAAACTTTGAACCAAAATTTTTTGAATTGTTATTTCTGGTGAAGCTGTAGTTCGGAATCAACTTATTCAACTTCCTTTATGCAAATCTACATCTCAATTGTACGATTACTTATGTATTTAAATTAAAACTTGGAAGTAATGTTATTTGTGGTTTGCTCAACTTTGTATCACACCTTAAAAACCTTTCGAAATGCATTAGAAAGCCAAAAAATGGCACTGATTGTCACATTTTTACAAACGGCGGTTTGATAGGTTGGTGACTTTTTAAATAAAAAATATTTGTTTTGGCAAAAAAACGTTTTACTTTTTAACATAGTCCCCATTTAGCTCGATACACATAATCCAGCGGTTTTACAATTTTTATCCCTTCCAAATAATACGATTTCTCGAAGCCTTCAAAATAAGCGTTTGTTTCAGTGATGACCTCTTTATTTGACTCAATTCTCTTACAAACAAGCTATTTCTTCAGGTTTGGAAACAGGCAATAGTTGCAGGAGGCTAAATCTGGAAAATATGCTGGATGAGGAAGCAATTCGTAGTCCAATTCATAAAATTTTGCCAAGGCGATGACACACGTTTTGCACCCGTGCATTGTCCTAGTAAAAGAGCACTTTCTCTTCGCCAAATGCGGTCGTTTTTGCTTCCAATCAATGTCGAATCTATCCAACAGTTCTGAATAATATTTTCCGGTGATCGTTTTACCCTTTTCAAGATAATCGATGTGAATGACCCCGCGTGCATCCCAAAAACTGTTGCCATAACCATGTTGGTCGATAGACTCACCTTGGCTTTTTTTGGTCCACATTCACCCAGACAAGTCTACTGTTCCTTGGTCTCTGGTGTGCTGTGATGGATCTATGTTTTGTCCATGGTTACGAAACGGCCCAAAAACTCGTTCGAATTACGGTTGAACATCGCCAAACACTCTCTACACTACCATATAAACTCCTATAAAGTGGTCACACGGTTGCGCTTATGGTTAAGTGCTTTTTCATGTCCAAATATTCATGTAAAATGTTATGTACCCGCTCATTTGAGATGCCTACAGCGTTAAGCATCTCACGCATCATCACTCTCCGATCGTCCAATATCATTCCATAGATTTTATCAACAATTTCTGGCGTGACGACCTCTTTTGGGTGACCTAAACGTTTGCCGTCACTTGTGCTGGTACGACCACAACGAAATTCAGTAAACCACTTCTTAACCATTGAAATTGATTTTAACGCAAAAATAATGCTTAATGAGCACAAGAAATTCACTTTTTTCCATTTTCGTCCAAATTCACGAGGTTGTCTACTTTCAATGGCTGTCAAAGCCCAAGCTAAATGAGCTAGCTTACTCAAAATTTGACAGTAGTCTATTGACAGATGATAGTTCATAGGTGCAGTGTTGAATATGAAGTTACGACGCGTGAAATTCAAAATGTCACTGACTTATCAAACCGCCCTTGTATGATGTAGAGAGCCTTTAAGTACATTTTTGGATTTGATTCTAATACAGATCAATTATAGTGTCAACATTTAAAATAAACCAACGAGTTGACCAAAGGGGTGTAATATACATTATTACCAGAGCCTAGAAGACAAAAAATATTACTCACCTGCGTTTATGGACGTCTCCCAGGCATTTGACAAAGTATGGCATGAGGGCTTCCTGGTAGAGATCAGACAAATATTGCCTAAATTCTACATACTTTTAAAATCATATCTTGATGAATGAATGTTCCAAGTTCCATCCATAAGGATGGATTTTCGAGTCTTTGCCCAATAACCTCTGGAGTACCACAGGACAGCATTCTGGGCCCAGTGCTTTATCTAATATTAACATCAGACCTACCAACAACAGACCGCTACTTTCGCAGACGACACAGTGATCGTGGCCTCTCATAAAAACCTAAAACAAGCATAGGAGGACTTGCAAGACAACTTCAACAAAATCCAAAGCTGGTTAAGGAGATGAAGAATCAGAACAAATAGGTTAATACATTTTACAATTATTGTTTGTTTACCGGATACTTTCCCACCTCTCCAAAAGTATTATCGTAGCATCCCTTGATAACGATATTGCTATGTATAATCCAAAAATATTCATTACTTTCGGTATACTCTTCATATTTTATTGCCATATCTGCTCAGCGAATGTTGACCATCAACTTGGGCTTAGCCAAAATTAAATTTCTGAAGATGTGACTTAAAATGTTTGATTTTCCTAAAAATTAGAACTTCCCGATAGAGATTTTTCTCGATCTAAAAAAATTAATATAGCATTAAAAACTTATATACAGTTGATAGGAGATAACAGACCAAAAAAATCCCTTAGGTTTCCGTTTTTGAAACCATTTGTTGATATCCTTTAGGCAAATATCCCTACTTATTTCCTTCAAACGATACCGACTGCGCACTTGGATAAACTGTCATAGGCTTCCGTTGATAGGTTTAAACCTCAACATCAGGCTCTGGACCTGTACAGAAAAACATGTTAGTAATAAAATAAAAATAATTGGATTAAGTTAAAATAAGCAAATGTAGGGATAAAAATTTGGGTTTTGGGTGCTTGGGGGTCATTCCCTTATGTTTTTACGCTACTGCAGGCCTAGTTCCCTTGCAAACCTTCTCGCAAAGCAATTTTATTTATTATTACATTTACTATGTATAGTGTACCACTGTGTATTAACCACTGAATCTATTCTATACTATTAAAGTTGAGTTCGTCACTCACTCACTCACCATAATTTAGAGGGCATATGCAGGAATATCGTGGAGAGCTGAAATTTGAAGAGTATGTAGGGTTTGGCGGGGATTGAACGAGAAAATTGTCAGATTTTGATTCGGTGGCACGGGAGCGGTCGAAACGAGGTACGAGAGCGGTCGAAACGAGGCGCGGCAAGGGCCGAAAAAATATGGAATTTAGAGTGGAGGGTTGAAATTTTGCGGGGAGGTTGAGGCACAGGTGGAGGGAAGGAAACCGGTTTTAGTTTTTAAATTTTTTTCCAGGCCGCCCTCCGTAACGCTTCCGCTTTTTTTGTATTTATGCTACTCCTTCCACAGTTTTTCGACGATTTCGATTAAATTTGGGAAGGGAGTGTGGACGGGAAAAGGAGTTTTGTTGAAATAGATTTTGAATTTTGCTCCGTTTAGATTTTAGGGCGTATCGCAGGGTTTCCGTTTGAACCGCTCTGGAGCGCTCATTTATGGTTAGATTTTTACGTTTTGGGCTCGATCGGTTAGACTCGATTTTAGATTTGGGATTCTGGAAAAATTGATACGTTGCGCTTCGGTAAATGCCTCATTTTCGAGCCGCATCTTTCGCCCGTGGCTCCGCCATTTGCGGTCGTAATCGATCGCCACTTAAACCTAAGCCGAAAGCTCGATTTAGCGCACAAAATTGTTCCTTACAGTTTTTTCGATTGGACGCGCCGTTTTTCCACAATTGTGATATACATTTTTCAAAACGTCAAACTTCAAAGTTTAATTTGTCGAACAAGAATGGCCGACCACTATGAAAATTCAAAACCAAAGTCGAATTTCATTATTTAGGATTAATTAATTAGAAATACGAGGCCACGGATCGATGGCGGATGTGTGGAAGGGCCGTTTTGTCAACAAGTACCCATAGGAATCGTCAAACCGTGTGGATAATTTGCAACAAAGTCGAACTTCTGGGTCGAATGAGTATGAAAATTTTTCCATTTTCCACCGTTTTACCGAGGAAAATTGCAGGTACGTTCGTGTCGTTTGCGGTTAGAGTAGTGTTTTAAGATCATTTTCGTTTTAGGTGCAGAATTTCCAAGGAACAAGACGTTTGTCGTTCTTCCGAAGGCACAACGACAATTTAGAATCAAAACTGTCTGGAGGTTTTCCAAGAATTCGTCCTCAAAGGAGGCGAATTTTACGTCAAAATTTTGCATACAAGTGCGCGGAGTGCTGTTCTCAAAGGATCCGCAAAAATTATTAGTAAAATTCCATTAAAACCTTTCATCGAAACATTTTCCGTACTTCTCAAAATGTGTCGTATTCGGTTCGATGGAGATAAGCCATTAAACTTGGACGAATTCAAAGTTGAAATATTGCTTGCCCATGGGTATTGCGGTGTTCTTGAAGAATATGTAAAAAGTTTCGACGAAAATGATATAATTATGTAGTTTACCCGAACCACCATTTGTAATTTCCAATTAGAATTATATGAAGGTTTTCGAGAGGTTTTTTCGTCTACGGTGCCGAATTTTACGTCAAAATTTTGCATACTAATGTGTGGGGCGGTGCTCTTGGAGGATCTACAAAAATTTTAGCGAAATTTCATCAAATCTTTCTGTCGAAGCACTTTTCGTACTTCTCAAACATGCATCGAATAGGTTCGATGGAGGTGGTCCATTAAAATAGGGCGAATTCAAAGTTGAAATTTTGCTTTCCCGTAAGTATTGTAGTGCTATTAACGAATATAAAAAAATGGTTCTAGGAAAATCAAGTTTTAGACTCACCCGAGCAAGGTCCAATACTTTTGAATCGCAATTGTTTGTAGGTTTTCGAAGGTTTTTTCGTCGACGGTGCCGAATTTTACGTCGAAATTTTGCATACAAGTGCGTGGAGCGGTGCTTTTGAAAAATATCCAAAAAGTTTTTGCCAAATGTAATCCCTATGTTTACCCGAAACGCCTATCGGCATTAGTTGAACCTACCTCGATTGAATTTCATCCAGACGGTTGGTCGATAGAAACCCTATGGGACGATCAAGCAAGAATATTTTCTGGTGTCGATCGTCGCGCACCACAACCCCTTTATTAAAATTGCCAAATGCTAATGTAGACATTTAAAAATTGTCAATGGCTTGAAATTTATATTAAATAAACAATTTTTTCCTATTTGTGCGTTTAATTATGTCCACCACCTTCTTCCGCATTTTAACAACCGTTTCGTATGGTTCGAGGGAGGAAGACTCTCGTCTACAAGAATAGCGTCGATTGTCGAAAATTTTTGGGCCCCGAAACTTGAAATTTAATAGTCGAGCGTTTCAGGTGCAAATTGAAATCGTCACATTTGCAGGTGAAGGAGCGAGTTTTGTGACAAAACTTTGACGAGTTCTTCGAATTGCCTGGAGGGGCACAATCGGTAGAAAAGAAAGAAAATTTTAGTTTTGAAAATTTTGGAAAAAATTTCGGATTCCTCTTTTCGAAAAACTTTGCCCGGTACTTGCTGCCAGCTAATACGTTCCAAAAACGATCGCTCATCTTGGTCGATGGTTGTGCTTGCATAAATTTTTAAAATTTGCTAACTTTGAATTAAATTTGCGGGCGAACAAAGAAGAAATTCATACGAAAATTTTTATGAAAAACGTCGAGGGGCAAAGATACGCATTTTTGCGTACATGACATTTTCAAAAACGCATATAAGTCCGCAATTGAATAAACAAGCGGAACGACAAAATTTTCGATTCAAATCTCCACCGTTTTGATTATAAATCGAAATGATGAATTTGGTCGTAATCCGACGATTTTGCAAAAAATCTTGTATAAGCTTTTCAAATTATTTTGACGGGATCGGTTGAAACAAAAACAAATTTAGTTTTGAAAATTTTGGAAAAAATTTCGGATTCCTCTTTTCGAAAAACTTTGCCCGGTACTTGCTGCCAGCTAATACGTTCCAAAAACGATCGATAATTTTAGTCAAGAGATGTAACTGCAAAAATTTAACCTTTTCTCCTCCGATTCGAAAAGTGGAATGCGAAAACATACGAAATTTTGAGCATTTTTTAAAAATTGCAAACTTTGGATTAAATTTGCTGGCAAACTAAAAAAAAATTTATAAAAAAATTTTAATGCAAAATATTCAGTATTAGTAGGGAAATAAATAAATCCCGCTTGATTCAAAATTAAAGACGTTTTATCTTTACCACCCCTTGAAAACTTTTGGAAAAAATTGCATTCGCTTCTCACGCTTTCCACGGTAGATTTACGAAAAAATCGTAAGATACATAAAAAATCCTATTTGGTTAGAGGCATACGCAGCCGTTATCAAATTAAATATTGGTTGATTAAAAAGAACGCTAAGGCACTCTGAATGGTTTACATCATTTTGACCAAAATACGTGAATTTCGTCAAATATTCTAAAATGTGATGGCATTATCGGAAAGCATTTCGAAAGATGGAAATTTATTTGTAGTACACATTTAGTCGAAAAACACCAAATAAATGCACAATCTAAAAAAACCTGCAGACTTCAAAATTTTCTTAAACAAACTTTTTGATGGGATGGGCTTTCGAGAAAATGTTATAGCAGCTTTTCGTTTTAGCTTTGCGAGTGTGCCGAAAAATTAAAAAAAAATTATTTTTCAAACATTTGGAAAAATATTTTGGCGACTTTCGCTTGAACACAACCAATGTTACTTAGCAAGGATGCATACAATTACAAATGGGGATTTTCAGTTTTAAGTAATCTGGCATGACTAAATTATAAAGTTTTTCTTACTAATTTCGGTCACAAAATCGGATAGAAACCTTATTTTAGAGATATTTTAAAAATTAAACACAGTCGGGCTAACTTTGTGGACGAACGGAAGAGAAATATATAGAAAGATTTCACAGCAAAATGTTCAAGATTAGTAGAAAAATAAATAGATCTCATTTGTTTCAAAATTAAATAAATTTTATTTTTCACGAAAAATCGTAATCACCCTTGAAAACTTTTGAAAAAGTTTTCAAGGGTTACTTGAAAACTTTTACGTCTCACACCTTTAACGGTGGATTTACGAAAAAAACCTATGATACATAAAAAATCCTATTCGGTTAGAGGCATACGCAGCCGTTTTCAAATTAAATATTGGTCAGTTAGTAAAGAGAAAAATATTTTTAATTCCTAAAAGTTTTACCAAACGGCTTTTCCTTTTTCATTGGAATTTATAAAAAAATTTGTAGAAAATTAAGAAAATAAAGAATTGCCAATTAGTTGACTGAATTCCACGAGATGTCACTACGTTGCCGAAAAAATTTGTTTGGGGTTTGGAGAGATTAAAAAAATATTGCATTATTCAAAAGTTAATCACATGTCATAGTCAAAGTGTTTTCCAATACTACATTACGTTCTGTTACCATGAAGAAATTCTTTTAAAGTGAAACCACCAAATACAAACCAAAAATACGTCAAGAGAAACCGTGCGTAGGCCGAGCACCACAGGTCGGCGTCTCGCAGAGTTAGCAGTGAAATAGGCCGTACGGCCGATAAAAAGAAAATATAACTAGCATTCAACGTGTATACAATTTTACTCAACTTTCAAAAGTTAACAACAATAGTATTTAATTTGTCGCTACCAAAAATAAATTTTAACCGTAATTCCACAAATGGATGTTTAGAAACAATATAGCTTTTGAACAATAAAGACACACATGCATATAGAAAGTATCATTAGTTGTCTTACCTTGCTTTAACGGATGAAACAAAAAACCAAAACCAGCAATCCAGATCTGTTTCCCCTGGAAATTGGTAGCCAAAAACAAATACTTGAAGCAAATTGCTGGAAAAAACAATTATGTAAAATCACACATACAAAGTATGCCTAGCTACAAGATTACTTAACAAACCGGCTAAAATTTTCTTTGTAGCAACCTGGATAACAAAAAAATGGTAATATAATGTCTATTTCCACCAACACTCAAGCACGGGATATGCATCCGGAAAAGATATGCCCCTGGATTCTACGGCCCTAGGTATGAGGTTCTTCAACCGAGATTGACGGGATAGATATGATTTCCAAAATTCTGTGCAATATCTCTCCAAAGAAAACACTCGTCTAGCGCCATATGACGTTAAAAAAATTAATTCTCAAACGGTCGGGAATTGTCGATCTATCAACAAAGAAAGAATTTCATTTATTAATCCACCATGTAGTTGGTCAAACACAGGATCAATCTCTTCCAACCAATAAAAGGATAAAATAGCGATACCTATCTAATCCAAACTGAAATTCGTATAAAAAAATCCACAATTTTTCAAAAATTTTCCAAGCAAAATTTTTATTCGACCTTTCCATCGCACTCTCGTGTAGAAGATAGCCTTATCAAAATATAACAAATTTATTTTGGAACTTTTATTTTAATATTCTTTTAGGAGCGATCATTAAAAAAAATTTGTCAAATTGAAAATCCTTTACATCATCTATAAAATTAGATATGAAACATCTGTCCGGTTCCTGAAAAGAGATACTAACTATTTTTCTGTATTTGTTTGAAAATATGAAACTTGTCAAAAAGGTCCCGCGTCAAGCAAAGATACTTAGTCTAAGTACAATGACGTATGCTGTTTTTGCGAATCGGCCAGAAATCCAAAAATAATTTTAAAAAAATGTAGGAGCTCTTATTAAAAGAAAATATTTCTAACCTCTCTCACACCCCCCGCCCTCCGGGCGGCACAAATTATTAAGTAAAACTAGTCTCAAACGTTTGAGCATCTATGAACTTCTATTTCTAACGTTTAAACCACAAGCATCGCGTCGCGGAATTATTCGCGAAACTTTGGGAAAGGAGGAAATGTTTTTCCAAAGCCGAATTTTTGAACGATATTGATGTCAAATGGTTAAGCATTGTTTGAACTTCGTAAGCTTCCACTTTCATCGATTAAGCCATTACCATCATGGAGTCATTCGCAAAAACGAAGAGGGGAGAAACGTTTCTTCTATTTTACAGTCCATTTTAAATTTTTGTGTAAAATCGATGTTAATCAGTAGAGCTTCGCTTGGGCTTCTATAATAATACCTTTTATTACATTTTATACAAAGATGTGTTTGCAATTGTGATTTCATCAGATAACATAGAATTAAATTTGATTGTTATTTGTTACATGTTACTCGAATAACTCAGCTACCGTTAAAGTTCAAACAATGGAAATAGAAGGCCATTGAAGTTCTGGCGATGATTAAGCGTTTGAGGCCAATTTCAGTAAAAATTCAGTATGGTAGAGGCGAAATTTGCTTATTTTTCGAGTATTACTCGTTTACTAATACTGACATTAGAGGTCTAGAACAAAAGAACGCAACCGAAAGGACGCGAGCGTTAGGACGCAGACCCAAAAAGACGAAGACCCAGAAAGAATCTCTCTTTAATTTTAATATTTGAATATTGAAATTTGAAATATTGATACTTGGTTAATTGATGATAATCAACGTTATAATTTTCAATTAACGTAATATGATCGCGACATTTGGGTTTGCGTCCTTTTGAGTTGCGTCCTTTTAGGTCTGCGTCCTAATGCTCGCGTCCTTTCGGTCGCGTTGCTTCGGCCGCGTCCATTTGTCCGGCACAGTAAAATTAGGTATCCGGACGATTCGTCCCTGGACGATTCATCCTGAGAGGATTGATTTTGGCTGATTGGGAATTGGCCAAAAGTTGTGAAAGCTGCAATCCTGTTTTGATGCATTTCCTGTGTGATGCGAATGCAAAAAAAGTAAAAATGATAGATAAAATAAGGCAAGTTAAACCTAGACGCACTCGAGCCACCCAATTAGGCCCATTGTACTTCCTCTTTTGTTCACCTCCAAACCCCCCACTCCGACAGTGCTAGGTATGATTGACAGCCGTTAGGCTGTCACTTAACCTCATCATCCGGGTTGCACTTCTAAAAAGGATCATACCAAGCTAATGGTGTGAATTAAACTGCAGCACGTCGTTAATTGTGGAATCGTGCCAATAAAACCAGCGATTCGCATTCCACCAATTCCAGGTACTGCTGCAGCCGCTGGCTAGTCACCCGGCCCGAAACCTCGACAAAGCCAGGCGTTGCGCAGCCAATGGGGGTGATTTTCACCATGTCTGATGTATCAAAGCAGGAGGATCGCCGGCTATACGTGTTCTTCAAAACACGGAGACGATCATAAATAAATAGAGACTCAGAAGGAAGACTTTCTTATGTAGACCAGACTCCTCCCGGACTCGAACCGTGTACCTTAGCATCAATGATCGATCGCTCTAACTACTGGGCCAATGATCGCCTTTCCTTACGGGATTCTAATGCCCTTTGCACCGTTTTTGACTTAAGTATTTGCTTAAGAAAAATACTTAACTTATAATGGCAGCGCCAAATTTAAACTTAGAATAAATAAAAAACATTTAATTAATTTGACCGTTCGCACCCACTTATAGTATGATATTTAAGAAAATTGCACCGCTAATAAAGACGTCTAAATTATAAACACAAAAGCATTAAAGCTTAATTATTCGTTTGCATCGTAGAGATTAAGAAAAACTTAACGCCAAAAAAGTATTCGTAGTATTCGTTAGTAAAAGTAAAAACCCAAACATTGAAATTTCAATAGTTTTATTTCAAAATTGGTTGTTAAATCTGAGCAAAATTTAAACGATCACCAAACTTAAATTTTTCTCATATTTAAGAAATTTTACAAGAAAACATTGGAAATTTTTACGTTCGGTTTTTACGAACAAATATGAATATTTTTTTAATGTTTTTAAACGGATAATTAAACTATTATTACTTTTATATGTATAATTCAGACGTTTTTATTAGCGGTGCAATTTTCCTAAACTTACGTTTCTTTTAAATAGTGCGGTGTAAACCCGTAAATTAATTTATTGTTTGTAAATTTCTGCAAATTCAAATTTGTCGCTGTCATTATAAGTTGATACTTTTCTTGTAAGTCAAACACGGTCCAAATTAGCGAAAGTGTTCTATTCTAAAGTTTTAATTTTTTTCCAATTTGGGATTAAACCTTAAAAAATGTAAAAAAAATTAAAAATTTTTTCCAGCAAAAACTCAATAACGTGGAAATATACTCAAGTTACTGATACTCCGTACGAATACAGGGGTCTATTAAAACCTTACGTGGAAGAAGTGCGAGTGGAAATTCGTCCTTACGTAATTAATGGATACTTCCATATGCATCTAATTAGTGCCGCACATGAGTGGATTAACGAATATTGTTGAAATACCGTTCCAGTTGTGAAAATTTCCATTGGTCCGTGATTTCGGGATTTCGGTATAGCCGTTAATTAGTTCGGATGTCGGGGGGCTACCAAGCAGTACACTTATTCGTGATGGCAAAATAATATTTTGAATGAATAAAACTCGAATATTTTGAAATCCAATTAGATTTGATACAAATTTAGGCAATTTAATTTATTGATGATAAAAAGCAGTTACACAGCAGTTATTCAAGTTACACGGAAAAAAAACTTTAGTAATTGTAAAACAGTTTAACCGATGTTTTGGAACATCTTAATCTATTTATTGTATTTACTTTAAATTTAGATTAATTTTGATTTTTTATATTTTGTAGCTAAATTGACCTCAGTATGTAAGCAAATAAAGTTTTACTTTATAATATGTATAGTAAAATTTAGTGAATGAGAGTGGAGATGTTTGCTTGTAATATCTTACATAACAGTTTCATACTAATCCTTTCACTTGACCGCGACCTGAAACATCACGTTTATCTTGACTATTTATACAAATACCTATACATTTTATGCCAAATTAATTATAAGGAAAAAAGAAATGTTTACGCGTAATTACTATTAACAAAATCAGAATAAAAAACTAAAAGTGGTTAAACTGGATATAGAAGATCCTGGCCACCATTTTCTAGCTAGCCCTAGGATAAAATTTATTATGCAATATGTATGCAATACAAGGGTGAAAATAAAACTGCCATTCAAAACAAGTATCTTCGGATGGCATAGGACAACCATGAAAAAATTATAGACCTATATTAATAAAACTGAGGATGTACTATCACCATTTAAAAAGCAACGTGGGAGCATTGAAACCGGAAAATCTTGTGGTCTACACAAAAAAGCACCTACAGACAACCCTAAAAAATGACATCGTATTAGTTGCTTATGCAAATATAAGATGAATAGCATCTAATTGACTGGAAGAGTCAAAGTGGCTATGCAAAATTTTGTTTTTAATTTTACTTTTTTTTATTTCATTAATTTATGCATATTTCTAGTTTTAATCAACCATTGCCAATGAATAAAATATTAAATTATATTGAAAATAAATTTATCTAATGGAAGTAAAATTGGCATAATAAAAATTTTAGTTCTTAATTTTCAACCAAAAAAATGCACAAATCAAAAGTAAAAATTGCATATTTAAGGAAAGTCTTATTGTTAGCGGAGCCTAAAGATCCCATAGAAAAATCAGCGGAAAGGCAAAATTCAGCAATCAATAACTTAACAGACACAAATCCGTCGGGAAAAAGTTGCTCTTCAGCTTCGTATCCTCTGCTTCTTCCTTTATGGTGCAGGTAGTACTGCCTGTTCCGGTACCCATTTCTCTTTCGAGACAAACCCCATATCTCTTTCATCTGGTCTAAAAACTGGCGTTAAAATTTTAAACAATAGTATAAAGACCATAAAATTGAAAGTGATGGAAGCAAAAAAGTAAGAAAATCCCAAAAATGCATAAATCAAAAGTAAAAATTGCATATTTAGGAAAGTCTTATTGTTAGCGGAGCCTAAAGATCCCATAGAAAAATCAGCGGGAAAGGCAAAATTCAGCAATCAATAACTTAACAGACACAAATCCGTCGGGAAAAAGTTGCTCTTCAGCTTCGTATCCTCTGCTTCTTCCTTTATGGTGCAGGTAGTACTGCCTGTTCCGGTACCCATTTCTCTTTCGAGACAAACCCCATATCTCTTTCATCTGGTCTAAAAACTGGCGTTAAAATTTTGAGCAATAGTATGAAGACCATAAAATTTGGTGGAAAGTGATGGAAGCAAAAAAAGTAAGAAAATCGCGGATGTCTTAGGCAAAACATATCGATGATGTTGAACATTATGTTCTGATCGATGTTGTAAAAGTCTGCCTAAAAGATTGCGATGATGTCTGAGAAGAAACTCGCTTCTGTGGAATGGCAATTTTGTGAATTATGCTTAGATTGGCTTTTAAAACTTGGAGCATCCTAGTAACTGGCTAGAGTACTCTCCAGTTTCCAAAAATTTTGGGCGTATCTATTGGTTTACAGCAAGTTGGCATCAGATCTTATCGAAAAGATGTTCGGGTGTCATCTGTAATACTGTCCAGCTTGAAATTTTCTCTGTTGTGTCTCTATTTGGATTTCGATTTCTAAGATGTCCACTGGACCGTAGTACATATTAACTTGACTTGTTAATTCATCCTTCATTTATTCATCAACGAAATTGGTATCGAAATCTTGATGAATGCCATTTACGACTACTAAGAGACCGTTCTTTCTTAAAACCACCTTGATTCAGGTGTACTTTAAAAATGGATGATTTAGAAATAGGCAGTACTGCCTGCACCATAAAGGAAGAAGCAGAGGATACAAAGCTGAAGAACAACTTTTCCCGACGGATTTGTGTCTGTTAAGTTATTTAGGATGTTTAAATGGATTTAGTTAACAACGATCGTTTTTGCGTCATCGGTGACAATCTGATTTCAACAATATGAAGCGATTGGTGTGGCGAGAAACTGGGGCACGTTACCATTCCCAAACTCGGATTTTCATGATTTTTAAAATAAATGATAAAAAAAATACTCTTTTTCTTCTTAGTCTTTAACTCGATTTTGAGTGTCGTGACCCCTCCCTATAAGGGGGGGCTTTCTTGGCTAATTAGCTCGGTGGGTAGCCACTTCCTTCTGAGGGAAGGCGGTCAGAATCAATTTTTTTATTCCGTCCGGGCTCCGAAGAAACGGCTTTAAAGTTCATGTTTTTCGATGTTGTCATTGGTCGGAGACGACCATAAAATTCGCGGAAACTGTTCTCACCATGAAACCGCCTTGACCCATTTTCGCGAGCGGTTTTCCCCAGAAATAAATAAAACAATTTGTGAAGTAATTTCCTTTGATCGCCTAGAATGTGTAGTATCTTTGAGTTAACCACTATTGTCAATTTTACATATTTTTTAGCCACGTACTTTATCTAACTGTTACATGTATGTATGTCATCAAAAGTAGCATTGTGCCCCCATGGAATACCTTGTAATAAAGCACTACCGTTAAACACATAGTGAACATCTCAATGTTTTACAAAACCTCAAAAGTTCCAAGTTTCCACAATTTGTCTCATAATAATGGCTTATTAGATAGAGAGACGGTCTTGGCCTAATAGTTAGAGCGATCAACTAATGATGCAAAGATACCCAGTTCGATCCCGGGAGAAGTCTAGTAAGAAAAATTTTCTTTCTGATTCTCTTTCTATTTATGACCGTCTCCCGTGCTTCGGAGAGCATGTAAAACCGACAATCCCCCTGAATTGATGACTGCCAACATCAACAATAAAAAAAGGTTATAGGCACATTCCCCAACCCGAACTAAGCAGCCGTGGAGTCTTAATGATTTAAACCTTTTCTTAGAAAAAAGGTAGTCCAATGGGTCGAATAATGGCTTTTGATAGGAGAGGACTTATTCGCTAATAGTAGAGCGATCAAAGTGATTGCAAGGATACCTGTAGTTCGATCCGTTAAACATCTAGTGAACATCTCTGTTCGATTTACATATTAAGTTCACGTGCTTAAGGGCATTAAACGAAGGTCTCCTAATTGATGATCAACTAGGATCAATAATAACGGTTGACGTTTATTACTAAGATTGGTGTCTTGTTACCTTTTCTAATCATAGCTGTGCTCGGAGTAAACTGCAGTGGCTATGTTAATTGATGAGTTTGAACGATAACCGTTAGTTTAACACATTGTCCTTAATGTCTAAGTTTAAAATTTTAAGTTTGGCCAAATTTTGTACTATTTTCAGGCATCTTCCCCTTCTATTAGTTACTTCCGGTTACATTTGGTATCATGGAAAAGGTCATTTTAAGAGGAAAAATAATAGGGGGGACGGGTAAGAAACCTGAACTCTGATTTTGACCATTTTTAAAGTGGATTATGAAAGATGATGGTCTAATTAGAGTATAAAAAAATAAAATTTGCGGATTGTTGATAAATTTTAGAAAAAACGGTTTTAAAAATATATTTACATTGCAATTTACCCATTGGCTCTTTTAACTGTAACCCCGCTCATCAAAATTAAGGTTCTGGCGACAGTAAAGATACTAGAATCTCGGTTTTTACAGCGAATTATAAAAGATAATGGTGTAATTAACAAATAAAAAATTAAAATTGTGGTTGGTCGACATATTTTGAAAAATATTCACTTTTAAGGTGAATCTGTCTTGCGGTAGTCCCACACAAGCAGTTTTGATAAGCGCTTTGCTTACTAAAAACATCCCCCAAGTTGATCCAACTCGAAAAAGTGTGAATGTTGACGCTACGGATTTCAGGGAGCGACTGGTATCTCCCCACCACTAGTCACTGTTAACCCAGGTGCAGCACGCGGACTGGTGATAGAATTGCACTCTAATAACGTAATACCTGCGTGCAATAATACACTTACAACATGCATTTCTTGTAGGAAAATTGTAATTTTCAAATTTGAATTTTGGCCTTGTTAGAAGTTCGGTCAAATTCATCTTCACCTTAAATGATTCGCATTTTTATGCTCTTTCGTTTGGTATAGCCATTTTTATAGGAAAAAGTATACTTTTGAGTTCAAGTTTATTACCTCGATCCAATAATAGCAAGAAATATAATTTCGCTAAATGTGAAAGGGAAGTCAGTTTCAATAATTGACAGTGAAAGTGGAAATTCGGACGGCGGCTATCCACTAATCATATTTTGGCATATTTTGGTATACTTTTAACAAACGGATGCCATTGGTTTCATCTTTGTGCTAATTATTTCAAGGTCAACGCACATATTTAGACGTCTATATCGGGATGGTATGGAAAGGGCGTCGTTTGTATGTTTGCAATGGTGGCAATACATTTCTTCAAACCATTTCTAGTAATTTTTTATAAATTATCGCAATTTTGTAGTAGGTCGATCGCTTTGGGTTTTCTTCTTGTACTTTTTGAACATCTTTTGCTTAATTTTGTTAATCTAATCTTTTGGAATGTTCGTGGTTCCGATTTATATTGGACCCATGAAAATCTTCATAAACCTAGTTGAACATTTTGAAAAGTAAGCAAAAAGTGAAGATCTGTTGCGACCAACTTGGTGGTCGTAGTGTTTTCAAATTAAAAAGGTTGACAACACTCAATTGTGGTAAGAAAATTGCTTGCATGTTTCAAGAATAATAATGAAGGAAGTTTGCTTGAAAAATGAGAGTACTTAGATACCTACAATGTACATATGTATGTATTCATATTTTAATATGTTAATAAAGTATTGAAATAGAGAATTGATAATACAAATTAAATTTTTTCGAGGTTGATATCAACTAATGCCATTTTTATTAAATTTATGATTTACAATTATTTTATATTAAATTAACCTTACTGGACGGCCGCAGGTGTTCTATCGAAGGTTAGATAAGTGAGGTTAGTGTTGACCTCAAAGGGTAAATTTATTTTAATGGGACCTTCAAATGTTACTTCAAATTCAAAGTTACATTTTCTTGAATTTCAACTTTTAGAGTATTAAATTAAGATAATTTGAATTATTTATTTCCAATGTACCGTTGGTCTTTTCTTCAATATCTGCTAATGGTTTCCCACACTTAGATTAAATTGTTCTTCGAGATTGCCTTGCCATTTGTGAAATTTTGGAAGCCGAAAAATATTTAGTTTTTTGAAATCGAACTGTTTTATGTTTAAAACGCGAAATACTTTTGCGTAACTGTTTTATAAAAGTAAACTTTGAATCATCGTTTTTCAACGAATAAAGAAGAAATCAAAAATAACGGAATATTGACATAAGGATGTAGTTTTTGATATTAAAATTTTTAGTGATCATAATTAAACGAAATTAAAAAGCGTTAAACATTCGTAGAATCCATTTACAAAAGATCCTCCTATCAAAACCGTTACAATATTATTTACAAGATAAACTTTCAATTTTATTATTTTTGAGAGCAGACAAAAATTATTAATAAATTAATATGAACTTATTTTAGAAACTCCCTTCTGTAAGGCCATCTTGGCAACTGCAATGTTCATACTTAGTGATTAAAAAAAGAAGCTAATCAACTCGTTTCGCTGAAAAAAGTAGAACAGCATTAACTAATAGGTTTTTCATTCACATAACGGGTTTGTGAACTTGCTGAAGATTTACAACTAAGAATATATTTTGCCAGGTGTGCGATTAGCAAATCAATAGGCAATTAGTTTTGTCTGCATATAAAATGAGTAGGAAGTTATAACATCGTAGAATTTTTTATTTTGTTTTATTTTTTCAACTGTATTAAATTTTAGCTCTTTTGTACGCTTAAAAGAAGTACAATTCTCGCAAAAGTGTGTTTAACCTAATTTGCATCACACAGAGTACGAGTGAGAAACGTTCAAGTTATTACTCTCTCTGTTTTTGATGTGAACTTGACCGCAAGTTTCAGTGTAACACTCTCCATGACATGACGCAAATAACACTCTCTGCACTCTTGTACTCTCTCTTATACTTCTTTAAACCGACCGGTCGTGATTATAAACCCATTCGGCCAAGGAATGCACTTAATTTCTCTGTTACAAAATACAAATTGTAACTTTTCTTGGTTTACTCGACTTCTCCAAAACTAATACCTAGTGATAGGCTCATTTTTATCATTTATAATGTAAATATTGCTTTAGAGTGGGTCATATCACGCCAAATTGCAATCCGAAAAACTAAGCATTTTAGTATTTCTGCAATCGCTTTTTAAAATAGAAGAAGATAAGTGAAGTAGCCCAACTTTCTTTTTGTTATTTCGTGAGTCATAAAAAAACTAATTTATACTCTGCAAGAAATGTCACTTTCATTATTTCATAATAAAATCGGCAAATAATCACCAAATTTTTATTTATTAGAGACCAAGGTAAAAAACACAGGAAATTTGGTGCCATGCCCTTTTATAAACAAAAGCGAAACGTATATAAATAAAAATGCCAAAAGAAACGGATGAAGATATATTTCGGATGAAGGATATTATGATTTACTTCCTTAATTTCTGAAGAACGGTGCCGTTTACACCTTGAAATAGCTAACCGAATTGTATTCCGGTATTTTGGAATCTGGAAGGTTAACACCTGCCTTTAACCTAGAATAAAAAAACCTATAACCGATAATTGCGAGCTTCATTATTCATCTCTTGGTCCCACCTTTGACTTAAATACAATACCCACGATCATGAAAATGTCTAAGCTCCTTAAATAAATGGGACAAGACCAAACTGTTCCAAATGTACAAATGACCTTAGAAATCCTTCCCGCCCTAAAAATTGAAAATTAAACTGTTTTTGAGTATATTATATTTAAACTTTTGTTGATATTTATGCTGTCATTGTTATACTACATTGCTTTGCAGCTGTTACTAAGTCTACAGCTTCGCGGTACGATTAACCATTCAACCACAATTTTGTATGATCGAATTAGATTATTTGCACAAAAATCAAAAAATGTATAACAAAAATCATTAATTTTTTAAAACTTGTTTGCAAAAAAAACAAAACCGAAAAATAACAAATTTAATCTCTACAAAAACAGGTTCTCAGTTACACCAAATAAAAGCAATTTCGTAATTTTAATTAAAAGGAATATTTTAACATAAACTAAATGTTACAACTTCCTGAATGTTAATTTGATTTTTTGCGATGAAATTAAGAATTAAAATAATTTTTATTTAAAGCCGACTTTAAATTTTTATTAAAATTTTCGGTCTGCGAAAATTTTATTAACTATAAGAACTTCTACGAACAAAAGAACCGACAACCCAAATTAAAAATTTCAATTCGCATATGGGTTATATTATTTTTGATTAAAATTTCTGAAACAGGGCCGAGAGAAAATAAATTTACAATCTAATTCGAAAAAAAAATAAATGCTATCATTGATCACAAAAAACGAAATCTAAACTGCGAAGACCGTGATTAGGACAACCCTGACCTTGGGATCTGTCCCATCTGAAACCCGCTTAGGAAAACTATCACTTATTTGTTTTGCCAATCATAAAATAGTTGACCTACTCTATCGTACAACTCGCCATACTCAAAATCAAAAAACTATTTATACTCCAATTCCATTCAATCATTTTACCAATACTGGTTGACTGATGATTAAGCCCAAAACAGATTTTCTCAACTTATTAGTTAGTACTTGGGTACCATATTCACAAAACTACAAAAAAGATCAAGAGACTACGCTTTATAATCTGGAACCACGTAGCAATAAAGGAAAAACATTTGAAATTGGATGTCGGTCCAGAGAAAAAAAAGAGAAAAAGCAAAGTTAACGTGGGTTCAACGTGTAACTGTCATACGTTATCTAGTTCACTAATAATTGGATATTTAGTTCATGAACTGGAAATAGGTCGTGAAATTTTGGTGATTATCACCATCTGGACACTCTTTCTGTCCAGTTGTCCCCTCCCCATGAACTGTAACAATAACGTTGTACACTTTGCATCAAAATCTCCCAAACGGATAACTCTGACAAAGTGAAATTTTAACTGGTGATTCTGCTATGAATGCTAAGGCGAACGCCGCTATTCCCAATAAATTTTTCAATAGCAAATTTTATCGCAAAATTTGAACCGAAAAAACTGTAAAATTTTCACGAAAATTGAAATTGCGTTAAAACGCTCCAAGACGTTCTTTTCGTGATGCCCTACAAACATCAAAATTTGAATTTTGGAACTAGGCTTTTATGCCCGGTTGCACCGCTTTTGACTTAAGTAAAACTTAAGTTTTCTTTGACAGCGCCAAATTTAATATTATAAAAATTTGAAAACTTTTAATTAAATTGCCCGTTTGCATTGCATTATTTTAGAAAAGTAAATAAAATGTTTAAATTATACAACAAAAAGCAAAAATTAATTATTTTGCATCAATAATTTATAATTCTTACGTCAAAACAATACTCGTATTCGTTCGTAAACACGAACAACATATCTTCTTCTTCTTCTACTTTCGACTAGGATTACTCCTGTTTGTCTTGCCTCGTTACTCCACGGATGACGAAAACCAACTTTGAGCCCATCTCTTGGGAGGTCGTCCTGGGGGTCTTTTCCCTACCGGTCGTCGATTTTTACAAATGTTGGCTATTCTATTCTCGTCCATGCGATTGACGTGATCATTCCAAGCTCTCTTGCGGTGCTTCATGAACTTTACTATATCCACCACATCACATCGTTGTCTAATGGATTCGCTAGTTTGCCTGTCTCGTAGCGTTAGGCCTAGCATAGTTCTTAAGATCTTCATTTCGACAGTTCTTACTTTTTGTTTTGTTTTCTTTGTTTCAGCTCTTGTTTCTGTGGCGTATGTTAAGATAGGACGTACCATTGCTTTGTATATTCGTACCTTGCTGTCGGTTCTCATATATTTATTACTCCAGACCATGGTTCTCAAACTTCCATACACCTGTGTCGCCCTGATGGTTTGTTGCTGTATCTCATTTATAAGATCTCTCGCGCTGTTAAGTTCAGTGCCCAGGTAATTGAATCTCATTACCTGTTCCACCATTTCGCCGTCTATTTCCAATTTACAGCGGATCGGTTCCTTGGCAATCACCATTACTTTCGTTTTCTTTGTTGAGATCTTCAGATCTCTGTAAGTTGTCTTCGTTGTCAGCAATCAGTACTGCATCATCTGCGTAGCACAGTAGGTATATTTATGTTTTAACAACATATGATCGCTAAAAAATCTTAGATTTAAGAATTTTTTCAAGTTTGTTCCGCATGCAACTTAAGTATTGTGCTCAAATATAAGATTTTTTAGCACTCGCATTTTGTTCGTCTTTACGAACGACTACGAGTATATTTTGACGTAAGCATAATTAATTTATTTTTAAGAATAATTAATTTTTTGCTTTTATATTGTATAATTCAAATGTTCTTATTAGCGGGTGCGACTTTCTGAAACTTTAGTTTTTCTTAATTAGTGCGATCCAAACGGAAAAATTAATTAAAGGTTTTTAAATTTCGGTAATATTAAATTTTGCGCTGTCAAAGAAAACTTAAGTTTTACTTAAGCCAAAAGCGGTGCAACCGGGCATTATTGTTTAAGTTTTTCTTGAATGTACTTAAAATTATGAGCAGCCGAGTTCTCACCAATCGAGTTCTACATCAATAAAGTTCCACTGCATTTACTCACCGACAGGCCGCCTGACTTGCTAATCAATGTATAAAGTTACTTTAACAGCTACACTGTTGAATTAATATGCCAATGGTTGGTTCAATCCTCGGTCATTAACTTGTGAAATTGATATTAAATTAAAATTTTAAATATTTACAGGTTCTTCTTCTTCATGTGCCTATTCGTTACCGGATGTTGGCGATCCTGTTGGCTCTAATGATTTTGTTGGCTGCAGCTCTGAAAAGTCCCGTTGCTATCGTTCCAAACCACGTTCTCAGGTTCTTCAGCCACGAAATTCTTCTCCTTCCCGGCCTCTTTTTCCGTAGAATTTACAGATTAACTAAATTGAATTTTCATAAGCTTTCAGCAATGGTAATTGCTGTCATCAGATGTTTTATGAAAAATAATTTCTATTAGATTAAAATTTTTAAATTAAAAGGTTAAATAAACAATAGAACGAAGTATTATCCGAAAGCTTTCAGCAAATTTTTAATTTTAATTAAATAATTATTTCAGAGGTATATAATTTCGAAAAATAATTTTGTTTAATTGTTCAGTTGACCTGTTAATTTTTAAAATTCTAGGCAGAGTCGATTAACCCTGACTGGAAAGTACATTTTTCCTATAAAAATAGCTTCACCTAACGAAAAAGCACAAAAATACAAGACTTTTAAGGTGGATGAATTGGGGCCTATATTAAGACTACAATTTACATTTAAAGATCACCAAATTTCCATAACAAACACAACATGTAAGTGAATTATTGCACGCAATAATTCAATTTAATCTGTTGCCAGTTCGTGCGTCCTGAGAAACATCCATCCATCGCGTTAAAGACTCATAATTTTGAGCAGGATCGCATTTCAGAGATTTTGTTATAGTGGGTGCCGCCGAAGGCGGCAACCACCTTTAGCAAATACATTATAAATATAAAATTGCCCTAAAAATTAATTTTTAACCCCGCTTTTTAAATTTATGTACCGACCGCAAATTTTAATCTTTTTATGCATATATTGCATTATTATTTTGAATAATTTAAAAAAATAGTGAAAATAGATATCAAGGTTGATAGACTCTCGCTAAATTTCTGGCCAATCACATACCTGAACTAGATTCCTTTTTACCGTGTCTCCGCGTCTCATGTACAGATTCTTCTTGTTCTTTAACTTTAATTTCAGACAAGTCCTGCTTTATTCCAACCGCAGGATCGGCGATATCAGAAACTACCGCTAGAACTGTGAGCATTACTTGTTTTACATCTGAAGTAGCTTGCTAGGGTGGTCTCAGATGTGCTTGTTACCCTATTTTATATTGTTAATGATAGCAATTCATTATCATAGGAGGACCATCGTCTTTACATGCCTTCCGAAGCACGGAGATAGCATTGCAAAGTGAGCTCTATCCGGATTCGAACCGGGGCGCCTTACGTTAGCAGTTCATCGCGCTAACAAAGAGACTAATGACCGTTTGTAGATTGTGTAATTTAAAACATTTCATAAACTAATGGAAATACATTATCCATTTCAGGAACTGGACAGAAAAAGTGTCCATATTAGAAAAAATACTAAAATTACATAAACTAGATATCTGGTTAAAAATTATTCGTCCCTTTTCTAAGCTAGAAAGTCTTAATAAGCCGTAAACAATTTTTTTTCGTTCGATCTGTTTTGATCAATTTCTTGATGATCCAGGACAAACAAACCTGTCTCTTGAGGGCATTTCTAGTATTCCAATATAGTCGGCTTGTTCCCAATCTGCTAATCCTTCAAAAATATATTCGTATCCAAAACTTGTCAAAATCATTGATGTAATATAATAAAATAATTTAAATTAAATTTATGCAGAAGAGTAAGGATTTAAAAGGTTTTTAAAATTTTTAACCGCAATTTTTACAATATTTAAATAATGAGATCATGACTGACGTGAGTAAATAAGGTTTTCCTTTAAATTCTACTTTATTTGACAAATAATACGGATTTAAAGAAACACAGTTAAAAGTGTAATATCTTATAAAAACAGGTTCCCTCTAGTGTTCAATTTTAGCAACCTAAATTCCGAGAGTCGGATAACCGTTGTCCTAAAACCAGTTACGAGAACATATTAGCAGAATACTGCAGAAGTTAGCAACATATCTACAGAAATCCTTTGAAACTCCGATTCTTCAGTAGGAACTTGGAACTGTTTTTTTTACTGAATGAAATATTTTAAAATATTATGAAAGTAGGTACGGTTCTGTTAAACTTTCACAAAACATTCGGGGAAAATACCCTTAAATACATAATTTAATATTTCAATAGTACGTTGAAAACGAAAATATTGTTTAAATATTTTTTTAATTTGCAAAAATAATATCAAAATATTTAAAATGTATAATTTATACACGTGTGCTTTTAACCTTGACAAAAAAATCTTAAAGATTTTTTTTGTATGGTAATGAAAGTAGCAACGTAAAAATACCAGTTTTTTTGAACTATCACTTCTATAAATTTAAACTTGCGTTCAGAATGTGCGTATTTATCAGAGCAGTCTTAAGGTTTCAAATGTGTTTCAAAAAAATTATAAAATTTTAATTTTTAACGGTTTTTGGATTAATTAAGTTGAGGGGTACCGCATGGATGCCATATTGGTTCACTGCTGCTCCGTTATGTGATTTTGCTATACATCTTCAACGAATTGAAAAATTTTCTTAAATGGTATTTAGAACAAAAACAATTGTTTTTTGCTAAATTAAAATTTTTCGAGGACGGTCCTGTTTTGTTGCGTTTTATTTATTGAAATTACAAGATAATATTATGTAGGTATTTTAAATTATGTAAGAGGTAGTCTAGGTCAAGGTTAATTCTTATTTCTTAAGATAGGGCTTATAAAAATAGTAAAATAGAAAACGCAAGTGGGTGCCCTTGAATCAAAGTAATTTTTATCAATAGTAGCAAGGACCGGTTGTAGGTCTCAAGATATAAAATGTTAGGGTATGTTAAAACACTTTTACCATTAATCGTAAGTCAAAAAGACAATAAAAAACGAAGTTCAACGGTTTACTTGAAACTTTTACTAATAAAAATTGAGGGCATAAAATTAGCCCAACATTGCAGAACTATTACATAAATATTTAATTATTTATATGCTTTTATGCTTTTTAATCGAAAATAGATCGTATAAACTTGATGTTATATAATCAAGCGACAATTGGAATTTAATCGATCAGAAAGTGTTCTAGATAATGGTAACGGCGATACTAATAACCCCAATTAATTATTTGAAGGTTTATGTGTAATCAAGTAAAAAAAACTGCTAAATGCTTTCTTAATTATGTAAATCAAATTATTGTTAATAAAATAAAAAAGTAAACACAGAAAATTTATTTTCAAGTTTTTACAAATTACATTACACCTGTCATTTCCACCAGCGATGATTGACTAAAGTAAAATTATTACAAGTAAATAACTGTCGTAAGTATCACATGAGGAGTAGTAGTTCTACATTTCGCTCGAATGCGCGAGTTCGAAATGGGCAAAGTTAACACAGAAAATTTATTTAAAGTTTTTACAAATCACATTACAAATGTACCTGCCTTTTCCACCGGTAATGATTGACTAAAGCAAAATTATTACAAAAAAATAACTGTCGTAAGTACTGTGTCAGGAGTAGTAGTTCTACGTCTTGGTGTAATCTACGAATTCGAAATGGCTTAATCAGTAATCCGTTATGTTTATTACAATAAAAATTTCGCTTTAAGTCATCCACAAGTATGGAGTTCCTCTTATCGTATTGGGGATACATCGCCCAAATTGTCCGTAAATTTTTCGTCTGAAAAATAAAAATATAAAATTAATTTTGGAAGAAATTTCGAAATTTGGCAACGTGAAACGTTCTACGAATTGTAGACTTATAATAAAAACATTTAATCGCAGCTCATCTTTAAACATTTTTGCATATAATTCCAGACGTCCCAAAATATTTTTACCATTGTAGAACTACATGTTGTCAATTATTTCCAAAACCCTGTATACCATGATCAATTGAGTCGTTCAGAAGTGAGGTTATGAAAATTACGTCGCATAGAGAAGTTACGTTACAAAATGTACCCCTTGGTATAAAAAGGTGGTTGCTCAAAATATAAATTTTTGTAAAAATCAATTATTTAAACTTCATTTGTTGAAATTTTCTCCATTCAATGTATTGATAGGATTAATACAATAACTTTAGTTATCGAGGTGTGTATCGGCGTGAGCTTATCACACACCTGCGGTGAGTTCATCTAAAAGACATGTAGTTATCGCAACAAGAAAAATTTAAATTTCTCCCAATAAGTCATAGAAAATCAAATCGTCATGGAAGAACTAAACACCTGAACATGAGAGTTCGTTAAAGTAGGGAAACATAAAGGAGACTCTCCAGAGCTAGAGATCAGAAAACAAAAAACAATGACCGACTACACCACTACTGATTGCTTTCAACCAATAGTTAATTTGGAAGCTGAAAAAATTAAAGAACGTATGCCTAGAACGCCACGAATTTCCAAATCTCCACCATCTCGGTTCCAAACTTTCAAAATGTCATACCTTTCCAAAAAAAATTGTAAAAACTAATATAAATGAAAGTTCAATCGAACAAAAGCCAAAATTATACAGATATCTTAAACGTAAAAGAACATTTTTTAAATTTTAATAAGCTTAGTGAAATTTGAAAATTTTTTTATTCTAAGACAAAGTTGTTTCGCCTTATCAAGGACTCATCAGTTGAACTATTCCTAAATGAATGAAAATGGATTAAAATTGAAATCAAAAACTATATTGGAAAAATTTTAGTAAAATTAATTGACATGTTTTGACAAACCCACATCCCACATCGACACACTAGATTCTCAAACTGATTGTCAAAAAATTATTCAAAAAATTTTGAATTTTTCAAAAAAAAACACAAAGTTACCATTTTCGCCGTCCATGGGTTTTGAACCGAACGAAATAATAGGTTAGCTCATGCCTTTTCAAAATTCACCAACAAAATCCAAGAACTAAAAATTGTGACCCGCAGCAAAGATACACCGATAAGCGGAATATAGTTTTGCAAAGCAATAAAAAAAATATTTTATATCTTAAACATCTCAAAAGATGTTCAAAATCATACGTTCCAATTGAAAGAAAAAAAAGTGATAAAAGGACTTCATTCCTTGGCAGATTTAACTGATATTCGTACTGAAATTGAAGAATATTGCCACGAAGTTGCAGATATAAAGAATGTGGTCAAAAAAATTCACCAAATACTATGTGTACAAGTATGAAATGAGAATTTTGTTTCGAAAAAACACGTTCAATTCGAAAGAATGACAAAGAATGGTTTATTTCAAGTATGCTCCATCGTTAGTTATACAGTTTGCTCATCTTTCGGGCAATTTGTGAATACCACGCCATAAAAAAATTTTCCCTTTTGTCGGGAACCACTCATCGAGCCATTTTTTCACATCTTTGTACGAACCAAAGCGCTGGTCAGCAAGTACGTGAGCCATCGATGCAAATAAGTGTAATCGGAAGAAGCCAAGTCTGGTGAGTAAGCCTCAGGGGCTAGCACTTCCCAGTAGAGTACTTCTAACGTGTCGGGAATCGGTTTTCCGTGGAGAAAATTACCTTTTGTTGCATTTTTTGATATTCTGGTCTTTTGTTAACAGCAAACGGTTCAAATCGATCAATTTTTGCTGGTAGCGTTTGTTAGCGTTTTACCAGACTTGAACAGCTCATAATAGACCACGCCCTTTTGGTCCTAACAAGAACAAATCATTGTTTTTCTGCCAAAACTATTTCGTCTTACGGTTGATCACACGTATCTTGCGATGAAACATGTTCACCATAAGCTTCTCGAAGCAATCGGTATGATTCAACAGCTGTTTTCTTCAAATGAAACCAAAACAATTAATGCTGTCGACGAATGCTCTTTATTGACACAAACTTCGACATATTAAACTCAGCACAAAAATACTATGCAAACACATTTCAATTTATCACTTATGTGCGTTTGACACTTGTTGATGGCGCAACAAAATGGCATATACCAAGTGTTCATTTTAAAACTTCCAGCAATATATCTCTCCAAAACCAAACGTCAGATAAAAAAATGTTTCGAATAAAAGTTGTACACTACCGTGACAGAATAGAATAGACACCATAAATTACAAATATTTATTTTTATTTAAAACAACTAATAATTTCTAGTCAGCCCATCTCTTTCTTGGACGTCCAATGTCTCTCTCCCCCTTGGATCATATTGCATGGCACTTTTGGCAGACGCTGATCGGAATCGGATCAGGCCTAAGGCCTACACCGTGAAGCAGACGACGACGACAACTAATAATTCAAAAAAATTTTTGCAAGTTTAATATTTAGTTGCCCCTCCTTTGTTTTGAATAAGACCTTTGATCTTACCTGGCATACTTGATATTAAATTATCACTTGTATCCTGTGGAATTTTACCCCATTCTTCTATTAAAACTGCAAACAGGTCATTTTTGCAGGAAGGTTTTTGGGGTCTTTCATGTAAAGTCATTTGAAGAATTCCCCACACACTCTTTGTAGGGTTCATATCCGGGGATTGACCCGGGCAGGGTAAAATACGGCGGAATTAGTATTATAGTGTGGGGTGCAATTTGAAAAGGTGGACGTTCAAATTTAATATTTTGTAATGGCATAATAAATGGGGAAAAATACATTGGTATATTGAAAGACGGTCTATTACTCCTGTTTAACAAAAATTTCAAAAAAAAAATTCTATTTTATGGAAGATGGAGCTCCTTGTCACAAAGCAAGATTAGTCGAAGAATTTAAAGCCAAGAAATGGAATAATATTTTACCCTGGCCGGGTCAATCTCCGGATATGAACTCTATAGAGAATGTTTGTATTTAAACATTCCTTATATTTATATTTATTTTAGCAGATTCAGATTTTGCATGAAAAAATTAACAACTTTTGATTGAAAAATTCTTTTATTAGGCATAAAAATTGTTAAAAACAACAATTTAAAACTGTTAAAAAATTCAATATCTTAGTTTTTATTTTGTTTCAACGTATCTTACTCGTAAAGTCCGTCATATTAAAAATTTTTTTTAACAAAAGTTGTTTATTTTTTCATACACAATCTGAATTTGGTAAAAAAATATAAGGTGCCATTTAATAAAACAAAGTTGACCTTCAAATGACTTTGAAATTCAGCAAATTAAAAAAATAATTATACCATATTCTTTCTCTCGTCATTAATATACAACTTTTCTCCAAAATATTTTTTATCTGACGTTTGGTTTTTGAGATATTTATTGCACACTGCATTTGTGAGCCATTTGTTTCTCAAATTCGCATTTCATACTTGTACACCGTATCCTCTACTTATATCCTTGTAAAATTGAAACCAAGTGAAAAAACTAAATACAAATACTTACAACATAAGACACCTGCTAGATACTATAATTGTAGTAAACCTACCACCACTGCAACCACCACGTCAGATGTGTCAAATGTGGAATGAAGCATATGACAAAAGATTACGAAAAGGATAAAGATGCGGATGCAAAGTGTGTTCCATGTGAAGAAAACCATCCAAGAAAACCAAGAAAGTATTCCCCACTAAGAAAAAGACAACCAAAACCAATTCAAGAACTCCCAATACCATTCAAGTCAAATTTTTAGTTGTGTACATCAAATTTCACATCACGTGTACCATAGACAAAAACTTTTGGAGAAGGAAGGCTTTCCGACTATTTAGAAAAATAAAAATTATCGATATTCTATGGGTCTACTCCTAGCCAGATATAAAAGATGCAAAATGAAATTGGACGTCAATGTCAAAGGTATATGGGTCATTCCAAGCCAAATCGGCCAAGTTTCGGAAGATCTACCGCGATTTGGCTCAAATATTTTCCACCTTTTATATGAAAAATAAGGAAACCTTTATATTTTGGTTAGTCGATTTAGTAGCTTTTGCGGAGATAATATGATTTATTGAATATGAGGATTGCGTCAAAATCAAAAATTTTCCAACATAAAAAAATTTAAAAATAGTTGGTTCTACAAGAAAATGTTCAATTCTATATCTGTTATATCTCGCTGAGGAGTACACCCAAGAAAATATCGATATTTTTTATATTTATATCTTCCCAAATAGCAAATATCTTCCCAAATAGCAAAGAAGGCCTTCCTCCTCCAAAAATACTGTCTACTGTACTATTACACGTGATGTGAAATTTGGTATACATATATTTGGGAAATTATATTACAATACCAAATACACCGTAGGTTAAACTTATTTAAAATATATTTGACCAAAGATGAAATGACAATAAGATGACATGCAATCAGAATTAAAGAAGTACAAACAAACATAAACAATGTACAAGCAAGCTTGACCAAAGCTCAAACGATCTAAACTATTTGGATTCCAATTTCAAAATAAAGAAGCCAACATCCCGGCTGGTTTTTTTTAATATTTCAAGAACAAACAGATGTGTAAACAAGGTCTAAGGAAGCACAAACGATCCACAAACTACCTTGCATTCAAAATTCAAAATTGGAGATGCTAGAAAGCACCTGATGGTAACAACAATAATTCGATAAATTTTCCATCCTCCATCCCTGACCCAAAATAAATAAAAATTAAAATAACATTACTGTGGAAAATTTTTAGTTCTATTTTTGAAAAGTTATATTAATAAAAAACAATCCCTAAATAGAGAGAATTATAACCACAAATGCAATAATTTTGCCCTTAATGGTCTCACTAACCGTAAAAGGGGGCCTGTAGCAAATAAATAAAACATTTGTCAAAAAAAGAGGTGGTCAAGTTATTTTCGAATATGTTGTTAAACTTCCAACATCTTGCATTAGTTATGCTTAATTATTTCAATTTCATGTAAAAATTTTCATTTCTTTTTCGGGCGCTGGTACCTTCTAGCCTATAGGATTAAACGCCCCTGGTTTTGATTGCCATCTAGAGGTAGAAATTTTAACTAGCAGTCAGCAAAGACAGCAATCGAAAAAATACCAAACAATGGTTCCAGGTTCAAATTGAGTGCAAAAAAGTTTGAGGAGCACCCGTAGCATTTTGACGATTAGATTGTTAAATTCAATGAACATTCCACTTGACCAAAAGAATTAAAAAACTACTTACGTGAATCGTAACAGTTTGGTTTATTTTCACAAAGGTCATAGCTAATTCGCAGAAGTAAGCCAATATCTTGTAACGTTCGTTGGTCAAAATTCCCAAAGAGGTTAATTTTTTTCTAATAATCGGGAGATTGGTCGCAGACCAAATGATAATATCGTACTGTAAATATGCTTCTTCCAAAAAATAATGTAAATATGGTCGTCCTTGCACCCCGATAATACGATGTCCGTGGATTAGTCGATCGCATAACGTTTGGTCCAAATCTAACACTAACAGTTTCTTTCCTGGTCTTGGTTCACTGAGAATTGTCACAACACGATACAGATAATTAGGCATGGTTTTAGATAACCAATTTTAAACAACAAGAAAATTTAAAGCAAAAAAAATAACTTCAATGTTAAGATAAAAAATAATTACGCGCACTACATGACAGGCTATAATACAAAATGACTCTAATGCGCATGGCGTTGGCGAAGTTTCCGGTAGGTTCCCGCTAGGTGTCCGGCGGCATAATTTAAACAGCTTTAAATTTAATTTTGGTTTTTTATTTATTTTTTGCGCTTTATTGGCGTAAAACTGATTTTTAAAAAAATGTGTAGTTCATTAAATTAATTTGTTGGAAAAAATTGTTGATAATGGGGTGATGATCAATCAATAACGGCCTGATTTTAGTAATATTTTTCTGAAATGTATACATCTATCGTGAACTCGAAAGCTTCACTTCATTTTCTGTTAATTCTATCAAAAACCTCCGGTTTTCCAAAACATTCAATTTTTTGGCTTTTGCTTGCCGATAATTAAATTCAGAAAAGAGTTTCTGGAACCAAAATAATTCACTTTAAATGTATCAATTTTATTAAAGTAGGAAAATTGTTTGAAGTAAAATAAAAGAAGAGGTTAGTCTACTTCTTGTAGGTTTGTACTTTTGTATTTTGGAAAAATCACCACATGAACTTCGTGGTAATGACCAGCTAAATACTCCCAATTTATTAGGTCTTGGAAAAAGTTCGTGGCGTTTTTCCCAACAGATGACATCAATTGCAAATAACTCAGGAAAACAGATCGAAGCGACTGGGCAACTTTTGTTCTGGTAATTTTGATGTGAAAGATGGGTCACGCTTTGGTCGTCCGAAATAAGCTGATGAAATTCTTGAAAAAGTCCAACAAGATAAGCATATCAGCAGTGTTGATATTGGTATGGAGCTAGGCATTGACCACAAAACTGTTTTGAAGCATTTACACAAAGCTGGCTACAAAAGTAAGCTCAATGTATGGGTTCCTCAAGCCCGGGAGACGTCAATAAATCCAGCTGTACAGAAGGTTTTATTTTCATTTTTTATTTCTTGTTTCGACCACTCGATAAACTTGTTAGATGGTAGAATGCTGTTGCCTGAATCCAAACTGATGTTCTGATATTAAATTCTTCATTAATAGTGGTTGGGTCTTTTGCAGCAACATTCGCTTAAATAACTTAGATCGTATGGGCAAGAGGCTGATGGGTCTATATGACGTAGGTACTTGGGGTGGTTTACCCAGTTTAGGCACCAAGATTATCTGGACCACCTTCCATGGATCTGGGAAAACGTTTAGGCAAAGGGCGGTATTGAAAACATAAGTAACAAAAATTAAACCCTTTTGGGGTAGCTCCTTCAGAACTCTTCCGGTGATGAGGTCATATCCAGGCGCCTTTTTGGTATATAAATGTGTTTGAATTGTTTTCTTAATCTCATATAATTTAAAAGGTTTAATCTTGTATTCGGATTGGTGTCTCTACCTGTTCGTCATAATTCATGTCGAGCGCTTCTTGAGATTCCAGTGGAAAAGGTTTGAATACACTAATCAAATATGCGGCAAAAACTTCCGCCTTCTCCTGATCACTTCTTGCCCAGTCTCCGTCCATTCTCCTAATCGGTGGCACAAAAGTCGTTGTAACTTCCTAGCAGCTCTCCACGGTCAGTAATCTATCGCTTCAGTTGATGATAGATTTTCTAAAAAGTTTTGAAAAGTTTTATTTTTTAGATCCTTTAAAAGATTTTAAGTTTTTCCGTTGCTTGATTTAATTTTGTTTTATCACTTGGGCGTCTAGTGCTTTGCCATAGTCTTATGTCCGTGAAGTTAATCCCCCTTTTTTTAAATTAAAAAAAAATTGATTGTATTGTGTTGTTTTCAATTTGTTTTGAGTGTTTTGTTAAAAATTTCAGTTCTAAACTTAATAATAACCACGGAAATCGTAAAAAAACAATTTTGTATGCCAGCCCTCCATTTTTAAATTTGGAATTTTTTTCTTGTTTTATATTGTTTTCATATTGTTTTGGGTGTTTTGTTAAAATTTCAGTTCTAAACTTAATAATAACCGCGGAAATCACGAAAGAAAATTTCGTGCCATCTCCTCTTTTTCAAAATTTTGGAATTTTTTTTTATCATGTTGTATTCGACTTTATAAACCAACAAATACAAAACTACCTGAGTGAACTGACGGCAACCGAAGCATCTGACTACTCGCTTTGGAAAGCTACTAAAAAACTCAATAGAACACAACAATCAAATCTACCCATAAGAACCTCAATCCAAGAGTGAGCGAGAACAAATCAGAAAATACATCAGTTAATACATTTGCTAACCACCTGGCTGAAGTCTTTACCCCCTTTCAAGCAGAAGAGCCAAACGACGACGTCAACATCAAAAAATTCCTCGATGCTCCCCTTCAGATGGAACTACCAATAAAGAAAATGAAAAAAAAGTGAGATTAAAAACCACATTAAAAAACACCTGATACCGAACAAATCTCCAGGCTTCGACCTCGTAACCGCTAAAGTTCTTAAAAAGCTACCCAACTCAGCTATTAGATCCATCACCATAATCTACAACTCCATCTTGAAACTGGGTTACTTTCCCGCACAATGGAAGGTGGCGCAAATAATTTTAATCCTTAAACCTGGGAAACCACTAATTGAAACTAACTCGTACAGGCCCATCAGCCTGCTTCCTATCTTGTCAAAAATGTTCGATAAATTTTTCCTGAAGAGGCTGATCCATTGATAGAGAAAATGGAAATAATTCAAAGTACCAGTTCGGATTTCGATTTACTCTGATCATCTTCCACCCCAACACGTTCGGCAAGCGTGTGTAATTGCCATCCTTTACAAAGAGGTTTGGGAGAAACTGAGAAAGGCTTATGTCCAGGAGTGGACAAATGCAGGCTGAGGAAGAAGAAGATTCCCATTAAGTAACAAACCAATATCAAGTTTAATCTTTTTGTGTTTAATAACATCCCAATCGGGATATACATCGAAGTACGAGCGTTTTCCTGTTTTACTCTGATTTTTATTTCTCCAATTCTGCTCCGCTGTTAATTCTAAATTTTATGATTTTAAATTTATGACTTGATCGGCAACTTTATTAATATATTTGGAAGGTTTTTCAATCACGCTTAGTTTTTTCTTATCTACTATACTATCGAGTTCGGGTTGGATATTATTGGTCATAAAGTCATTTTCTACTCCAATTGTGTTTGCCACAACTAATTTGGCTTTTCTACAAAATTTCATTTTCCCCTTTCACCAAATCGAACAATTGGTCCTTCGTTTCTTGTTTTGCTTTACGCAATCTGCCAATTTAGGGCAAATGTCGTGGTTGAATACAACATAATAAAAACAATTCCAAAATTTTGAAAAAGAGGGGATGGCACGAAATTTTCTTTCGTGATTTTCGCGGTTATTATTATGTTTACAACTGAAATTTTTAACAAAACACCCAAAACAAATTGAAAACAATATAATACAAAAAAAAATTCAAAATTTTGTAAAAGGGGGCTGGAGTACAAAACTGTTTTTGATTATTATGTTTACAACTGAAATTTTTAACAAAACACCCAAAACAAATTGAAAACAATATAATACAAAAAAAAATTCAAAATTTTAAAAAACGGGGGGCTGACCCGAAATTTTGTTTCGTAATTTCCGCGGTTTTTATTAAGTTTAGAACTGAAATTTTTAACAAAACACCCGAAACAAATTGAAAACAACATAATACAAGAAAAAATTCCAAATTTTTGAAAAAGGGGGCTGGCGTACAAAACTGTTTTTGATTATTAAGTTTAGAACTGAAATTTTTAACACAACACTCAAAACAAATTGAAAACAATATAATACAATCAATTTTTTTTTAATTTGAAAAAAGAGGGGGACTTCTTTATCGCAGTCCTTGGTAAGGCTTGTCTATTTTATTAAAAGTATTTTAAAATTTGCTACTAAAAATGATAATTTCTAAGTATCGATATGGATTTTGTCAAAAACATTCCCCATAGAATCTTGAATTTAAAAATATTGTTTTATTTCTCGACATAATCCAGGATTTCGACAAGAATCGATTTATACAGCTGATTTGAGCTGATATGTTAACTTCTCCTTGATGCTGATGAGCAATCCTGGTGTCTCATTGCGAAATTATTTCATCCAAAACTTTCGGGCAACCTTTCTTTTTGTCATTTGCTCAATTTTCCAAGTATATGTTAAAATATAATGTAATATTAATTCCAAAGTGTGCATCCAGGCTGTTTTGCAGATCACTTCATTTTTTTGATGATGTCAATTTAAAATACAGGGTGTCCCCGTGACCGTGGAGAACCTCTTAGGTGGTGATAGAGGACACTTTTCTAAGACATATTTTTAAATAAAATTTTTGTCCAAGTCCAAACCCTTGGGGGTACCTCACTTTAAAGAAATTTTTTTAATTTATGATTTCAAGCGGCCATTGCACCGATATTTTTGATTTTTAGGGTTTAATGGATTAGAGCTTTTCTATAGAGCATTTGAATATCTACAAATTATGTTATAACCCCTTATCGCCTAGAATCAACAGATTTCGAGTTATGAATTAAATTAAGGGAAAAAATGTCAAAAAATTCCGAGTTTTATTTTTTTTACTTTTCTTGCCAACCCCGTATCTTTTAAACGAAACGTCACACACACACCCTGTATATAAAAAAATAACCTCCAAATATTTTGTTATGTCCTATATAATTTATTTCAATACGTACAATATTTCTTATCGCTGTATGAAATGCACATTTTAAATCTGCCCAATATAAAAATTGTTTTAAACAATCAGGTAAACTTCATTACAGTGCATCTAAAAGTAACGGAAAAATGAATGAAGTAATTTTAAATTAAAAGTGTAATCAATTCAAAAATTAAAACTAAAGATACTAATATGTTTTAGTTAAGAAAAATATATCAAAAACTAACGCAAGCACATAGAGATATAGGTAGTGAAGAGATTGTTCCATTATTATCTGAACCTGAGAATGATGGTACAGATGGATTTATCCAAATAGGAAGGGTGGAAGGTTTTGTAATTTATCCCATCGATTGCGGTATGGGATATAAATTCAAAAAAGCAACATTGACAAAAAACGGAATTCAAATAATAGGTGTGGAAAGTAAATACATGGTGTCTGACAGGTATGTGTCCTGCTGTCTCGCTAATTTATTACTTGCGTCCTTTTCTGTATAAAGTCTTCGCTAGATTTTATATATTTTCAAAATTATGTTTTAGAACTCTCGTAGTCTTTGATAAATCGAACAAGACAGCAATACTTGAACCTATGTTCACGATGCCAGATAAAAGTGATGAGATATTCCTGTATTGCATAGCACAGATGTTCCATACCTTACATCAAGGGTTGGAAGAGATAACAGTGTAAGTAAACAAATAAATGGATTAAAGAAAATGTAGCTAGTTGTTCCAGAAATTACTTAGGTGCAGATTTAAATTTACACTACTTTCCTGCTGACCATAAATTGGAAGCAGAAATTCAAAAATATGTTTTCAAAAAATGTAAAAAAACTTCGTTAACATTGGGTTACTGTTCGATTGAAAATAGAAGATTGTTGCAAGAGCAACATAGATTTAGACCACCAGCATCAGATGTTTGGAATGAAATGGATATGCAAAAAGTAAATATTTTTTAAATGTGTTGTTCAATCATTATTTTTTCCTTGTATGCGTTATTAGGTTTTTCTTCCTAATTTTTCGAATTATACGTTAATAAATGTTAGAACTTTCAACGATATGGTATCTGAAAAATGTACTAAAAAAGGTATTAACTATAGAAACTTTCGCCCACAAATTATAGTTAACTTGTATCACGCATTTGCTGAAGACAACATTGAAGAGATAAAAATAGGCAAAACGATATTTAACAGAATCATTCCTTGTGTTACTGAAGCCACTAATTATAACCATAAAAAAAGTACAACCAATGCTTTTTCAGAAGTTTACAATAACTTAAAGAGGTTGTATATTTCAAAAACTTTATACCCAAATAACACAATTTCCTTAACAGTAATCGAACACTATTTAGCATATATCCAGGATTTGCTAAAGCTAAAGAACCAGTGTTGCCAATATTTGGAATTAATATGGAACTAAAGGAAGATCCAAATACTGTACCAATTAATGAACTTATCATTCGGAATGAAATTATTAGTGTAAAGTATGCCAATACTGCATTTCCAAAAACTTTTGATTTCAAGTCTACTTCTACGTCAACTTCTGCGTCCACATCTGCTTCTGCTTTTACGTCCATTTGTACTTCTGGTTCTCTGCCCAGTTCTACTTCTGCTTCGCAGCCTAGTTCTACTTCTATTTCTACGCCCGGTTTAGCTTCTACTTCTACTGCTGATTCTGCTTATGCTTCTACTTCTACTGCTGATTCTGCTTATGCTTCTACATCTTCCGATAAAGTATAAAATAATTCACATAGCTCATGTTTCATATTTATAAAATCTAAATTTGTGTTAATCAATTAATTATAAATGTAAACAAAGTAATATTATCGATTTGTATAATTATGTTAATTAAATTTTGTTATTATTCAAATTAATTTACAAAAAAATAAAATAATATGTATGATGTATGACTTTCATTTTCTAAATCAATATTTATGAGATACTCCACGAAACTATAAAAAAAAACGAAGACAAGAAATATTTATTTGCCTCTTTGTATTACCTCACCGGTGGTTAACTTTCTTTATTTTCCGGTGGAATTTTGAATCCTGATAGTAAAATCCTTAGTGACCTTCTACGTCAGTCGCAAGTAGCTCGAAATCTTCACAATTCATTTTCGGGATGGACTACTCCCCACCTTTTCTGAATTTAAAAATTTCACAATATCTTCGTCCTTTTTCCATTCATTCATTGTTTGTTCTACTTCTGTAAACTCCATTTTTCCCAGCTTCCCGTCTAGTCCGTCCTTTCATTTTAGGCTTATATATGCAGTATACGAAGAAGCCTTACGATCTGGCTCCGTGCCCGTCTGCATTTCTAATCAAGAGCCAATTATATAACAAGAACACCTTAGTCCGAAGTTTAAATTCCGAACTTGAATCACGGATCAGTGTGATTCGAAGATAAACTTCTGTTATACGAGATAACTGGTTGTATGGCCCTTAGTTGAATAATTTGGACAAACGGACGGTCGCATGAATAGATTAACAGCACAACAAACCAAAAAAAAATTAATGAAGGCCAGACAGAGTTATGCGCGCTTTTCAAATGTTTATACCATTATTTTATTGGTCTTAAACTTTTTGATAAATGAAGGAATCAATCAGAAGTGCAAAAGATCAAAGATCAAAACACAAAATGCAACATATTTTCTTATATCGAAAATTTAGGTTACCAATTCCAAAAAGGATTAATTTCTGAAACAAACCGATGCAGTAGTTTTCGATATATCGTGGTCACCGATTTTGAAAATGTCGTATCGAGAATATCGGGTTTCAAGTTTCAAGAAAGGTGTACTCTTAAATAAAATATTAATTTGAAACTATATATATAGAGTCAATTTTGAACTAGGCCCAAGGGCAAAAGCGCAAATGTCCAATAAGGCGGTCCTTTTTTAAAGGCCATAGGCCACACGTGATTTTTAGCTGATTTATTCCTTATTTCGGGGCGAATTTTTTGGTTTAATTTTGTTAGTTTTGAACATTTCTTGTTCATAAAAATAGTATATCGCAAAAAGTTTAGCATTATTGTCCACTGAAAAGAATATTTCGTCAATTTTTACGGACATAGCTATATAGCAAAATTTAATAGGGTCAAAATTAGACTCGAATATCAACCTAGAAATATCGTACAAGAAAATCAGGATAAAATAAAGTGAAAAATATTGCCAAGTTGTAAAATAATGTGAAAAATGTAGTTGGTGCAATAATGGATGCCATGCCAAAATTACCTTTCGGTCATTTACCACCATTGATGGGTCTTCTTCTTCTTGGTCGTTTGCTTCTTGTCAGAAGCGTCGTGACCCAGCTTGGTCGAAGCCAAGATGAATTTTCATGGGAGTATAACTCATGAGGTGGTTTCCCGTTGCCTTCCCCATGGTCCACAGATTGATATTGGACCTTTGATCACAGCAGTGTATCCGACTCGACTAGGACTCGAACCGCGGTCTACTGCTTTCCACTCGGCCGGTGTATGCTTTACGCTACACTGCTAGTCTTACGCTACACTGCTGCTACATTGATGGGTATCTTACGAATCTTGGGATTCCCCCTAAACTGGGATTTAGCCTAATAATTAACTTAATTCGATATAGGCCTGATTTAATTGCGGTGGAATTCGTAAGATATCCATCAATGATAATGATTTCCCCAATAAATCCCCTAACGGCACCCATGGATGCAATTTTGACCTCTCTGGAAGTAATGGATTCCATACAGGACTGAGAAAACAAACATGAATCTGGCGTAAACGTCTTAAAATGGTCGCTGAATCGCTCAAAACTCGCTGCAAATTCCTTCAAAAGTGGATTGAATATTTTTTACGTCAACCAGATTTTCCGATTGAAATGTATTAGAAGCAGTAAAGATGTGGTTATTTTCGTGCTTTTAATTTTTGGGTTCAAAAATTCTTGTTTTTTTTAAATATTACAATTTCGTCGCCCTTATAAAGTGACGCATTGAGATGAATAGTGTAATGAGAGATTAATATTCTTGATACTCATGTAAACCATCTTTGCGTTGTTCATTCTACTGCTATTTTCTATTTCGTATCCATTCTTTAATTCGACCTTCTGATTTTTTATTTTAAATTTTTGTTAGATACCGTTCTCTTCTCTAATGCCCGGTTTCACAAAAATTTAAACTGCAATTTGGCTTAAATTTAGACTTAAATAGCATAGGCTTAAATAATATAATAGCAGTTTAAGACCGTGTTCGACTTGGACGCTTACAGCGCTGTTAGTACGAACTAGCGCAAACGTAAACGCTTTAAGCGTTCGACTTGGAAATGTTGGCGCTTACACCGCCGTTAAACGCAACCGTGACGTCATGGATTCGCCATTTTCTCCGCTCACAACGCAAATTTCATTTAGGTAGGGCAGCGTAAGCGCGGCGCTGTAGTGGTAAAATTGAATTATTTTTGAATTTATTTGAAAGCTAAAGTTAACCTAAATATTATTAGGTTTACTATTTAACTTCAATATTTAAATTTAAACATAAAATTAGTTGTCCTATATTAATTATTACTTCAATAATTTATTGCCTTGTTTTACCGCTCAATTTTTATAAAAAAATTAGTGACAAGATTGTAAATGAAATTAATTGACCCAAAATAAATTGTTGTGTGAAATAATAGTTATTAATTTGTGAAAAATACCTAAAATGTAATCGCATTTAAAACAATTATTATTTCAGATTGTTTGAATATTTTATAGGTTAAGCAACTGTCACTTTTAAATTGCAGCGCTGATGGTGCTAACATATCGTTCGATTTGGAACGTCATGCGTCAGCGTGAGCGTTGTAAGCGCATATTTTCCAAGTCGAACGTCAAAATTTGCGTGCTATAAGCGTTTGCATCCGTTGGTACCAACAGCGCGTAAGCGTCCAAGTCGAACACGGTCTAAGTGTTTGTGAAACCGAGCATAAGAACGGTTTAAGTTTAGTTAAGAACATTTCTCAAAGGCCTTAGACAAAACAGGCAGGAAGCTAATAGGAGGGGTTTTTTCGGTTGGGTCCTTACGAAGTTTTTAAATGAGAATTATTTGTGCCACTTTCCATTGTGAGGAAAGTACCCAAGTCTGAGAATGGCATTGAATATGATGGTTATCATTTTTATCCCTTCTGGTGGTAGTTCCTTTAAAACCTTGCCCGTTATCAGATCATAACCTAGTGATTTCTTTGGGTTTAGATTTGTGATGATGTTCCTGACTTCCGTTCCTGTCTTTATGAGCTTAATTGGGAGGTCCATTTGATAGGGGGCATCTAGAGATTGGTGGATATGCTTTTCCTTTTCTGGGAGGATTTCAATTTAAAAAGGTTTAAATACGTTGCTCAGATGTTCCGCAAATGTGCTAGCTTCATCTTCTTCATCTTTTCTTGTCCAGTTACCATCCTTTGTTCTAATTGGAGGTTTTGCGTCATGAGTCTGCTTTATTTTTTTTGTGACGCTCCAAAGGGAATATTCTGTTCGTGCAGTAGGGGAAAGCTGTTTAAGAATATTTTCAATACCTTCATTTTTATGGTCTCGCAGAATTTCCTTCAGCTGTCTAGTACATTGATTTAAGTTTGTCTTATCGGTCGGGGCATGGGTGGTCTGCCATCTTTTTCTTCAAGTTTCTTTTAGATTTGTTTGGGACAATAACCAGAATCATCATTTTTCTTCTGTTTTGATGGGGTAGCACTGCAATCGGCTTGCTGTATTACTTGATTTAGTTGTTTAACCGCTTTGTCGACTTCTTCTTCCAACTTTAGTGAGATGTTCAGATTTAGTTGTAAATGATAAATTACTGCGAAATGCATCCCAATCTTATGTTCTTGTCATACAAAGACGGTGGTGTGTTGTTTATGATCACTTGGCTCTGAACTGCCACTAGTGGAGAGTCTGGCACCTTGTTTATATCTGTTGGCCAGTAGGTTGGGAGACCAAAAGACAGTTGTTGGAAATTGTTTCGTGTCAGGACCTGGAGCGCGTGGAGTGATTAGTCTGGATCCCCAGTGGTGGCGCGGTGCTTAGCATTGAAATCTCCTCCGGCTATGCATCTGTGTCCAAGAGTTTCAAAGAATGATTTAAATTGGTCACTTTTGACTGTTAGGTATACTGCTGCCAGAACTAATTTCCACTTCTTCCGCTGTAGATTGTTCATTTTGTAGCCGGCAATTTTATGGTGCTTGATGCTGTTTTTTATAATGACAGCTGTTCCAATAACTGATATGGATTTTGACAAAAAGTAAAGAATATCCGTTTCGATATCAAATAGGATTCGAAAGAACAGTTTCGACAGGCGAAAAAAAATGCAGAAAAATAAAATTTACAAAATTATTGAAACGACATGATTTTTTTTGTTGTTAAATTATAAAATTCACGAATCACCAATGATGGTATCCTCCGTCATGGTTTTTCTCATTATAAAAATTTTTTGTGGTAATTCACTTATTTTTTTATTTTATTTCATCCAGATTATTTTATCATCATTTTAACTTTTTATTTAATTTTAATATTCTTTGGTTAAATTTTGCTGCATTCTATAGATAATTTGTAACCTTGAAATATTGACTATCGCAATGGGTTTCGCATATTTTTAATTTAATTGTTATCATAGAAATTTTTGAGCACAGTTTAGCAGCGGTTCATTGCAAAATTAATGTAATTTATTAGTTTCAATTTTTAATTTAAATAAAAGTGAAAAATATTTGTTTTACAATTCGCTTAAAATGGATTCAAGATCAGAGGAAACAAGAAGGCTGTTGGATGATAGTACTGATTCTAGTTCAATTTCTGAATGCAGTACTCCTTCCGCTGCTAGTTGTTCTAACGTTCCGTCAATATCTGATTTTTAAGGCTAATCAACTGCCAATCACCAGTGCGGCAGTTGCAAGTGCAGCTATGGGGATAGAAATTGATTTGAAAGAACGTGAATGGATAAAAATGGGATCAGTGAAGGACTTGTTGTATTATCCTCTTGATAGCGGCCCTGCATTTAGGTGTACTAAAATGAAATGTACAATAGATGGAATTATAGATGTAACTGGCGAACCTGATGGAAACCATTTTAGAGACAGGTAGCTCTTGTAATTTGGGGGGGGGGCATAGATATAATTTATATATGTGTTTTTTTTGCTATTAATTCATATATTACTTCACATTACTGTATTCTCGAACATTTTAGGTGTCTCATAGCATATAAGGAACCTCACGAAGCTGTGCTTAATCCGGAGATTGTGATAATAAATCCAAATAAGCATGAACAAGAGATAAGTAACCTCCTCCAAGCACATGAGAATGCAAAACGTAGTAAGCCGATGTAAGTGCAATAACTAATGAAAGAAAAATTTCAAAGTGCTTTTAGAACATATTTAGGTACAGAAATTTCCATCCGCGAATTTTCAAATAAGGACGAAATATTTCAAGGTATGTTTCCATCTTCCACTTCAGCCGAACCCATAAAAATCGGGTACATTAGTCCAAGAGATAGGACATCGTCATTAGTAAATGCACGGAGATTCAAACTTGAAAACGCTGAAAACCAAATCGAAGTAAATATTTTAAATTTGTATTAATTAATTTTGTTATTCGTATTTTTAGGGTTTTCTTGGAAATTTTTCGCATTACACATTAGTAAATATTACAAGCGTTGATAATTTGAAAACTAGTTTTCAAACTTATTTAAGCTCTAATAATTATCGTGATCAGAACGCAAATATTTCTTACCATTGTTTTTCTCCCAATATTGTAATTGAAGGGTCCGCTGTTCCACCCTATTATGAAGATAGTCAAAATATTGAATTTGTGAAAATTGGAAAAGTGGTATTTCATAAAATTATTCCCTGTGTCCATGATGATCGCATAAATTATAACCGTCAAGATAGAGAACATCCTTTTTTACGCCTTCATGCATACTTACATCAGTAATAATATTTTCAGAAATTATCACTAAATCCTAAACTAAATTTTTTAATAGTTTAAGAAAACTACCCAAGTCGGACGTGAAACCACCTTATGAACGCCCAGATATGGCCATGTTTGGAATAAATATGGAAAGAATTACATACCGTAGCGACCAGGCTGTTGATGACGTCATCAACATTGATGATGAAGTATTTGTATCTTTTAAACCAGATCCTCTTTAATTTTAATCATAATTTTATAAAATATTTCATTATATTATATTAATTCAATTTACTAAAATTAAGTATGTAATCAACAATTTCAATTAAATTTATTAGTAAAAAAAAATAAACTAATCATCATTTACTATAACAGGGTTTTCATTTTCCAAACAAACGCAAGTAATTGAATTTAAAACTTTCAAATACAAATATTAATGGTGGATTAAGAAAATCAATTTTATCAACAAACTATCATTATTAAATAACCTTGGTTACGGTTAATCAAGGAAGACCTTACCACGGAGCATAGAGAGTCTCCCCATTAAACTACCAGCCAAATTGACGGACGACCTTATTTACGAAAAGAGAAGACAAAACATACCTCTTAAGAGTACTCGACGATGAGTGGCCGAGAGAATCACGACAAAACAGTGGAGTCAAGGCCGGAAAAAAATGAACGCCCAGACTTCCCTGAAGGCCAAGGGATTTCCCACTAAGCGTGAGGAACTGCTCCCCCTCTACAAAACATACCTAATACTAAGTGCTAATACTGAGAGAAGTAGAGAAAGACATAAAGTTCTGCAGAAACAGGTGCATGTCAAATCACATGTGGCACATCAATCAAACTCGCGAAGAGAATGTCCTCTGTCCGCCTCCAGCCCTTACCGTCCCATAGCAGCGGAGAGCGTTTTCGCTAAACCGCACGACACGGAGAGCAGGATAAGTAGCCCTTCGAGGAAGAAAGATTCCGTTCGGTTTTGCAAATAAATCTCCACACCGCAAAGACGGCTCATGACTTAACCACTTAACCACAGCGACTCTCATAAATTCGTCTACTAGTGGACCAAAAGATCACAGCGTTAAAGAAAGGTAAACCAGCTCCGGAAAAGAACCAGGTAACGTAGAAATTTCTCTAGAGCCCGGAAATAGAAGAGGAATAAGGGCTGACCAAGAAAAACTGGGCAATGTGGCAAAGCTACAAAGATAGTAAAAAACAAAATTGTTACCGATGGAGACTACAATGCTAATTAACTCAAGATGAGATTCCAACCTAACAACAAATGAAGATCAAAAACTAGTCAAATGTTTAAAAATAAATTTACCTGCTGACCTACAGTTACAAACAAGATCCCCAATGGCATCTATTTTTGGGTTACAAAACTCACCTCTGGACAGAACAAAGCTCGACTCGACCACTTACCCATCTTAGTATTGCTGAGCTCCACGCTAGTAATTAAACAAAAAACGAGCGTCTCTCACTTACAAGTAGACAAACTGGGACCTTTTTGGAAACGTTAAACTGGGACCTTCTTGGAAACGTCAAACTGGGACCGTTTTGGAAACGTCAGATTTAAAACCCCAAAAAAAATTAATACAGCAATAGAAAATCTAATATAATCAATACGGCAAGCAGCCTGAAATGATATTGGTGATGAACCGAATGCGTAAAACTAAAATCAGTCAAATCTATCCAAAGAATAAGCTAGTAAAGCAAAAAAAGTTCAGAAAGAAATGAATGACAAGGAGGGCCCCTCGAGTTCAAATAGTGTATTCAGACCATTCCCATCTATGATTTTCGAGGAGGAAGAGAACGACATAATCAACTTTTGCAAGCGCCATACTAAATAGCACCCCCATCCCCAAGCCATAAAACTACCTAAAATTAAAGATTTAATTAGAAAAATAAATCTCAAAAGGCTCCAGAATGTGATTTTATAACCAACATAGAACTACCGGATAAAACCTTCACTGCAGTAACCTGCTAATTCTCGATGAAACAATTTAAAATTTTATCCACCTCTTTGACTCTTCTTTGGCTATCTCTTTTCGGCCATTCTATTGACATACCCAAACCACACCAGTTGTTTTTCTCTAATTCCTTCATAGTGTTTGACTTGACCTCAATAATGTTTCAAATTTCGTCGTTACTTACTTTGGCAAATCTTGATTTGTCAGCGCATCAACACGAGAAGTCCTTCCATTGCTCCGAGTTTTTCTTCACTTTTAAAAGTCCGGTACGGTTATTTGTCCTTTTTTCCCCTCTACCTCAGGAATCAGAACTACCAGGCTTTTCACCAAAAACGCTCCTGTTTTCGACTGGTGAAGTGGTGCCAAATAATAGATTTGATCGCTAGTTTACTAGTTAAGCTCCTCAAAGTCCCGACTAAGCTATACTAAGTTCAAAATAGAAATCTTCACAGACTAAATGGTAAACTTTATACTCGATTCGACACAATTGAACCCCCAGAGAGGGTTTAATTTCCCTTCAGTCGGCGTCAGTCCGAATAATAAAATATATTATTTTTTAAATATTTAGGCAACAAAAGCAAAATATAACAAAACAAAATTTGGCAGAGTTGTGTGTCGTCCTGGACTACTTACTAAAAGTCCTCCCGGGTATTTTTTACGCGAAGGGTGGGGTAGCGTTTAAATGTCATTTTTCCCAATTGTTCCTAATATTTCAAAAATTATAAGTTCTAGCAAAAAATATTTTCATTCAAGAAAACCAATGGAAATGGGGATAATTTATAACATAAAAATCAGCTCATCCTCATTACTTGTTTTTACAATGGTGATTTTTTGGGAGATTACCTTGCATTGTATGGATTCCAACTTGTAGAGCTTGATAACAATTTATTTTGTTGTTTCCAATGATAACATGTCGGCAGTGACATTATTAAAGATGATTCGAGAAAAGAGTGATAGTTTCTGAATCACTCATAAACATGTAAGTATCGAGAGTCGATCAATCCTGATTGCGATTTTCACCATTTTTGGAAGTTATGCAAGATAATAATGCTATATAGGCATAAACCACTTCTATTTATGGTCTTTTCCTTTTCAACAGTTCTCTAACAGATATGGGTGGTTAATTCTCAAAGCAAGCAAGTCTTTCACATAAAATACCCACATTTTGCATACTGAAAGTGGCCACTTCCACGGAAGAATAGAATCATTTACTAAGCACAGAGCACATCCGAATCATCACAGCGCTCTGCAACAATGAAATTCTTTAAAGTATATTATCATATTGCACCCAGGAAGATACAGTGGAATCGTTCTCTTTGAAAACGATCAAGTTCAGTTTGCAGTTTATTTTGAAGTGAAGTCAGGTTCTTTCTGACTTTGTGGAGTAAATTTCTGCATGAATATATTGATGATCACTTCTTTTTCTTGTGGTGAAACACCGGTACCTACCAGAATAATTCTAACCAAAACAGTCGGTACTAAAAAATACTTTCTAACTACATTGCTATAATCGGGTAGAGTTAAGAATCCCGAACTCAAAAATACACTTTTCCCTATAAAAATGGCTTGACCAAACGAAAGAACGCAAAAATACAAGCTCTTTAATGTGAAGATCAATCTTGTCGGAGTTGTAATAAGGCCACAATTTAATTTTGAAAATTGCAATTTTCCCATAAGAAATACATGTAAGTGTATTATTGCGTAATATTACGCAATAATTTTATGCATTTCGATAAGGTACGTGCAGATTTATGCTAGCGGATCTACCTTAAGGCGGGGCTTACTAGAGCAGCGTTAGGAAAGAGTCAGTCGCTCCCTGAGATCCGTCGCGTCAACTTGCAAAATTTTCGAGTTGGAGACACTTAAGGGATGTTTTTAATAAGTTTAGCGCGTGTCAAAACCGTTCGAAGCGCCCTTTGAGACCCTCAGGGTCTCGACGGGTTGCGGAGAATAGGTTTTGACAGCGCAATCACATCAGAAACGAATTCACACAAAAGTGACTTTTTAGAAAATTTGTTGTCCGATCACAACTTTAATTTTTTTATTAGCTAATTACAGCATTATCTTTCATAATTCGTTGTGAAAAACGAGATTCTGGTATATTTACAGTCGCCACCTCTTCCAATTTTGGGGGCGGGGTTACACTTCAAAAGAACCAATGATAAAATTGCGTTCCAAATTAACTTTAAAGCCGTTTTTTCAAAATTGTGTGAACCTACCGCAAATTTTATTTTTTATATACGCTAATTAGACCCTTATCTTTCATAATTCACTTCAAAAATCATGAAATTCCGAATTCGGGTTTATTGACCGTCCCCCTATAATCATACTCAGTTAACATTTTGGCCACTGAATTAGGAGCAAACACTGAGGATAACATGTTTTTTCACCCACTTTCTGCTATTGTGTGGTCTATGCACCCCATATAAGACATACGTCGTCCTAGCAGCAGCCTTGATGTACAGAGGATGAAACAAATTTTGGAACCTTACCGATGACTATCCGTGGCAGTATAGTTCGGAGTTTAATTTTTTACTATATAGAAAGTTTATTGCTAAGCTAATTATTTAAGATATTTGGGGAAAACAGAAAAATTATATTTAAACTCTCCCTTCCCTCCCGCAACCATCACCCACGAGGACTTTTAGTATGTTGTTCAGGACACTCTCACCCATAATCTGCCAGATCTCAAAGCTATACGATTTATTTTTGGTCTTTATTGCCTGGATTAAAAAAGTTCCCGCCCCCAAAGTACGGAAAAGTTGAAGGAAATTAGGTTAAAATGCACAAATTAGTAGTAAAATAAGGATATGACTGTTTTCAACCCACCCCTCCTTCCAAGAAAAGTTTTTTAATAATTTTTTCGAAAAAATTACTGAATATTAAATTACTTTTAGAACAGGACAGTGGACTTGAAGTGTGTTGATGATATTAAAAGATTTTTATTAAGTATGAGGAGAAGCAGTGTCTTCTCAAAAAACTGTAAAATAGATGTGCGTGAAGTTAGACCCCCTTTTTTTAAAAAATCAATTTTTTTTGTTGTTCTCAATTGTTCTCAAGTGTTGTTATTTTTTTTTTTGATTTTGTAATAAATCATCAAAAAAATCGAAAAAAACATTTTTTTTGCCAGCCCCCCTTTTATGGAAATTTAAATTTTTTTTTGTTGTTCTCAATTGTTCTTCATTTGTTCTCAATTGTTCTGTAAAAATAAATTCTCTAAATTTAATATTAATCGCGAAAACCGCGAAATAAGATTTCACGCCAGCCCCCCTTTTATCGAAATTTAAATTTTTTTTGGTTGTTCTCAATTGTTTTTTATTTGTTCTCAATTGTTCTGTAAAAATAAATCCTCTAAATTTAATATTAATCGCGAAAACCGCGAAATAAGATTTCACGCCAGCCCCCCTTTTATCGAAATTTAAATTTTTTTTGGTTGTTCTCAATTGTTCTTCATTTGTTCTCAATTGTTCTGTAAAAATAAATCCTTTAAATCTAATATTAACCGCGAAAAAAGATTTCACGCCAGCCCCCCTTTTATCGAAATTTAAATTTTTTTTGGTTGTTCTCAATATTTATTATTACCAAATTTTAGTCTAGTAACATTTATTGAAAAATCAACTCATTTTACAAAAAATTCCAAAATATATCTTTGAAAAGTGACTTCTATCACAACCTCAAAGGTTTACCATGTACACGGAAACACCCTGTATGACTATTATATTTTTTGTACCGACCTTATTCATTATTTTGGGATTTTCTGTGAAATGGATTGGTTTTCCGAAAAATTTTATGAGACTGAAGTTCTAGCCCGTAAAATTTTCTACCCGAATTGGACCGTTCCTTTTTTTGTAAGGAGTTTAGTTTAAAGGATACAGGGTTTGCAAGAAAAATAAAAAAATAAAACTAGCAATTTATTTGACATTTCTTCTCTTAATTTAATTCACAACTCGAAATCTGTTCATCCTAGATAATAGAAGGTTATAACCTAATTTGTAGATAAGCAAGTGATCTTTAAAAAAGTTCTAATCTATTAAGTATAAAAAATCAATAATATCGGAGTTATGACCGTTTGAAATCAGAAATTTAAAAAATTGCTTTAAAAGGAGGTACACCCCAAGAGTTTGGACTTGAACAATAATTTTACTTGAAAATTTGTCTTAGAAAAGTGTCCTTTATCACCAACTCAAAGGTTTTCCAAGGTCACGGGGACACCCTGTATATTAAATAGCTAACGTATATACTTGGTATGATTGGCCTGTACCATTTAAATTTTTAGTTTAAAAAACTTGACTAAACCGTTTTTCGCGGTTATTATTATACTTAGACGATTTATTTTTACAGAACAATTAAGAACAAATGAAGAACAATTGGGAACAACCAAAAAAATTCAAATTTTGATAAAAGGGGGGCTGGCGTGAAATCTTATTTCGCGGTTTTCGCGGTTAATATTAGATTTAAAGAATTTATTTTTACAGAACAATTGAGAACAAATGAAGAACAATTGAGAACAACCAAAAAAAATTTTAATTTCAATAAAAAGGGGGGGTGGCAAAAAAAAAGTTTTTTTCGATTTTTTTGATGATTTATTGCAAAATCAAAAAAAAAATAACAGAACACTTGAGAACAAATGGAGAACAATTGAGAACAACAAAAAAAAATTGATTTTTAAAAAGGGGGTCTAACTTCACGCACATGTAAAATAGGTCTTTCTGCTTGATTTTTTTTCTCAAAATTTCATTTTTTCGAGCCTTAGTAATTTTTATATTATATATGGTATATAGTAAAAGCTCCTTATTCGCGGTTTCAGTATTCGCGAAAGAAAAAATTGAGACCACTTTCTGTATTCGCGGCCGAAAATTTTATTATTCGCGGAATAATTCACGATTTTGAATAAAATTTAAAAATAGATTGTGGTATATCGACCAGTACACCTTAAATATTTGGTTTACGTATATGCATTCCATATTATAGATAAGCTTTTGGTATGTGCCACCGTCGCTGCAACCGTGTTTCTTTGACCGATTCAAATTGCTATTTATCGCATGACCTTCGTGTAAATAGCATGTGTTATCTTCGTCTGATTTGATCACAATGTCAAATATAAACAAAAAATATTAGTTCCCAAGCGGAAAAAAATGTGTGCCACTTAAAATACTTAACGGGTTAAAATTGACCCGTTTCTGGAAAGAAGCCTTGTTTTTAAAAGAAAAATTAAAGTTGCTACAGTTGAATATCACGCGGAATTAAAAGGCCTTTTAAAGGCGGCAAAGCAAGAAAAAATTATTAAATATTTTAAACCAAATAATTCAAACAATAATAATTAATAATAGTACTGATATTTAATTAAACTGCTTTTATTTTTATCTATTTTATCTTATTTTCCTACCTTGGAACCCAGCCCTTGGGTTTCATACAAATAACCATTTCATATTTACGGTCTCCTTAATCGCGGCATAATTTTGGAATGTATACCCCGCGAATAAGGAGCTTTTATTGTATTTACTAAAAGATACCTTCTATTACCATATATCAGAGGGCATTAAAAACTTATTTTTTAGCAAAATTCAGCAAAATTTAGCCCTAACTCTAACCTAGATAATTCTGTCTCTGACATCTTCACGATATGGTCCGTATTCGATAGTTAGGAATATCGGACCACTTCCACCTTCGCAGACAATTCTTAAAAAGAAGCATTTAAGTCTAAAAATACTAAAAACTAAAAAGAATCTGATTGCACAAAATTCATTCAAACGATTAGCCTTGGATGATTTTATGGTGCCCCGGTATACCCGGAAAATCTTTAATTGTACACCTAGAACACGAAACCAAATTAATAATAAAATGGATCAACCCCAATTGAAGACGATTTGGACTTGAGAAAAAATACTGGTGCGTTCTAACAAATTTAACCGAATCAATGAAACCGATTAAAATATTCTCACTTATTGGAAAATTTGGAAAACGGAAAACGCAACCACCTTGTTACCTTAGGTTGGTAAAATATTTCTTTTATTTTAATAAATTTAACTTCATCCGGAACAAGTCGAAAAGGTAGATAGGACCGTAAGTTACAGTTAGTTTTTTATATTTTTTTGAAGGTGATGTCAAAAAGATATCCCCCTGAGGGTACAATTTTTATTTATCGCTTTCAAACGTCCCTGCGTTAAAACGGCCGGGTTCAAACGGTCGCGTTCAACCGGCCGCGTTCAAACATCCTAGACCAACAAATTCAAAACCTCAAAATAAAAGGAACTTTAAAGTCCTTTATTATGACTGATAGCACACAAATTGAAAACAATTTTCAAAATACGTAATTGAAATTTATTAATTTTAATGATTAAATATTACATTTCTTTTCCATTGTTTGTGATTCATTAGCGTAAAATTTGAACATGAAGTACAAATTTTTGATAAATAAATCTCAAGTAAAACTAATTCGATATCGGTTTGATAACCAGCGGCTTGAAATTTCTTGATCAATAATCCATTTTTGGCATTCAAGCAAAAATTTTTCTTCTTATCATCTACGATAATGGTGTTCTCGGCATTGTACTCAGGAAACTTATTCCAAATCACATTCAACCGTTTTGTCTAAAAAAAATTCCGAAACATTAAACGGCTGACAAAACTTTGCAAAAGTAAATGGAAGTGTCATTTTGGAGCAGTGAATCCAAGAAAATATGCAAGGACATTTTAAATTAACGAAGCGCAACAATTTTCCAAATGACCTTGAGTTAAATATCCGAAATGCCAAAACTAAGAAATATGGCCCGACTTTAATTGTGGAAAGCAAACTTACCCGTATCATTCTATTTGGATGAAACTGCACAGTTGTCATTGCATTTACTCCAATGTAGCACATTATTTTATACGGTCGTCGATGGGATAAAACATCAAGCCAAAGTAATTTTTCTTCCACAACAGAAATAGCTGTCGCAGACCAAATAATGATGTCGTATAATTTGTACATCTCCTCCAAAAACTGATGTAAGTATGGCCGTTCCTTTTTTTCAGTATTCCTTCCTATGGGACAATAATCACATAACGTTTGATCCAAGTCTAGAACCAACAACTTCTTTCCTTTCCTTGGACGATTAATTATACAGAACTTTTTGAAATTTTCTTCATGACTTGATTCAACATCATAATTTTTACTAAATGCGCAACCCATTTAAATGAAATATAAATTGCTTTCAGAATTATGCAAGTTTAAATGCAGCGAAACGTATAAAAATATAAAATGCAACACACGTGTGACACATAGACTTAGATAATAGCTACTGACTTTATTTGACGTTTTATTCAAACACTTGTTGCTCAATCACACTTACTCAACCACACGTTGCGCGGCAAATTTAAAAATAATCAAACTTAATTTTATTTGACACCAAAATAAAACAATTTTTTTGGAAATATGGCTTTAGGAGATGATTGAAAATAGTTTAATAATTATTAGTAAATACAATACAAACCTAGCAAAGAAAAATAAGCGGACTCATTCCGCAGGATTCACCTCCTCACCCGTCGACTTCAGGTCCAATAATTATTTTGGCAAGATGAAGAATACGCTCCCGGCCGACATGTCCCTTTGCCCCAAGACAGAAGACGACTTTATAAAACCAACAAAATTAATCGAAGAAAAGGACTACACCCATATGCTGGCACAGGATAAATTGCTGAAAGTGGTAATAAAGGGGCTAGCCCCGAAGAGATAAAAAAACTTCGTAAAACAAGTACTCTCGATAAATTCGATTCAGTAGATAAGACCTGGAAGAGATCGATGCCTAATGACGCTGTTTCTGGTACAATTACCGAAAACACCGGAATCGAAGAGAATCTTCGACATCACGGAGGTCACAGCCGCAAGGCTCATCCCAAATATGCCAAATGTGGCGGCGACTACCTTTCAACCACCTGTTGAGAACAAGGGGAGAACCAGCCACCTGCACCAACTGTGAGGACAGACACCCAGCAATCTACAAGGGTTGCAGCCAATACTCCAAACCCAGGTTTCGACGATCCTTACAATACCCATCGAAGTCAAAATGACCGTCGCCAACAAAGTCACTGCGGATGCAGCACCGAAATGAATGACACCGTCCCGCACACTAGCACGAAAAAGTACTGAACGTGATTACTTTTCCGCACAGCCCACCCCATGATGCCAATGCCAACGTTCACCAGGATTTGGTCTCCGGCATAATCGACCTCACAAATGCATGCACCAGAGGAAATGGCGCGGGCCATGTCCAGAATACACCTTTTGCTTTCACCCTCTAACGCAATGACCGTCAACATACCAAGGTGTGAAGACCTTCATCGAACATCACGTAGTTCATCATGTACAACTTCAACAAATCGAGGCTACCAGGATTGGCATCCACATATCGAACCAGTTAGCTGAAGATTTTGTCTGTCTACAAGCCACCGGAAAGAGAAATTCTAAAAGGCGTCGTAGCAGTCTTTCTCACTGGATCAGAGAAAACTATCATCACCAGCGATTTCAACGCAAAACGCACTATGTGGAACTGCAGGCATATCAATGAAGAGCGAACCCACGATTTACTCCAATAGAGCACACATAGTTTTCTTGACGTTGTTATCCTAAAAGATGCCCACCTTCAACATCACCTCACAACGGCCTACGACTTAAATTTGAACCACCAAACTATTCTTTTCTTTCTTGGCGATATTCGGGCATACAGTAGCAAAGAGGTCGACCCAAATTGGCATGGCCAGTTCTCACGATCACCTTCTGGGAAACATAAATAGAATTCCAAATAATAGAGGTTTGCTGCTATGGCATATTATGAAGAACACCGAAATTTGAATTTGTAAAATTGGAAAAGTGGTATTTCAAATTATTTCTTGTGTTCATAATCATCGCATAAATTTTAACCGTGAAAAGAAAGACTAGCATTTTTTACGCCTTCATGCATTCTTACGAAACGGAATGGAGGGCCCTAGACGAGCAAACGTTAAGAGACAATCTGTACGTCTTCCTCGTCCTGGAAGATACCAGACTTATCACCTCCTCCCAGCTAAATACCAACGCCGACAGGTTTCCGCACAAACTTGATAGGGAGAAACTACTGCCAAAATACCCAATGGAAGCACAGGGTGTCGAGTATATGTCCTGAAGGAGAAGATGTCCTGACCGAGGTCATAAAAACGACCTGCGATTCGGCGAAGCAATGGAGGAACAGAACGACATAATCAACCTTTGCAAGCACCCCCCCCCCCCTAAGCCATACGACTACCTGAAATTAAAGATTTGATTATAAAAATAAATCCCAAAAGGCTCCCGAATGTAATTCCTTCATGGTATTTGATTTGACTTCGATAATTCTTCGGTTTTCGTCGTTTCTTACTCGGGCAAATCAGGCAACACGAGAAGTCCTTCCATTGCTCCGAGTTTTTCTACATTTTTTAAAAGTCCGCTGCGGTTTTTCGTCACCTCGGGGTTCCGACTAGGCTATCCTGCAAGAGTTATTGTCCTCTGGGTTCAAAATAGAGATCTTCACAGACCAGGACGGCATTTGAAAAAATTCTCGTTAATCCATTCATGCAAATTATCACGTAAATGGTAAACTGTGTACTAGTTTCAAACCGTTTCTATACAAGTGCACCCCCCCGAGAGACCATAATTCCCTTAGCGTCGTCAATCCGAATTATAAAATTATATTTTTAAATATTTGGGCAACAAAAGCAAAATAGGACAATTAAATCGTGTAGATTTAAGATTTGGCAGAGTTGTGTGTGGTTCTGGACTATATACTAAAAGTCCTCGTGAGTGGTTTTAACGCGAAGGGTGTGGAAAGCGTTTAAATGTCCCGTTCTCCCTAATATCTCAAAAATTATGAGTTCTAGCAGAACATCCTTTTTCATTGAAGAAACTCAATGGGAATAATTCATAACAAAATTCTACCACATCCTGATTACTCCTTTTTACCATGGTGATTTTTGGAAGATCATTAAACGCTAAACCAGCAGTGTAGCGTAAAGCATACACCGGCCGACTGGAAAGCGGTAGACCGCGGTTCGAGTCCTAGTCGAGTCGAATACACTGCTGTGATCAAAAGTCCAATATCAATCTGTGGACCATGGGGAAGGCAACGGAAACCACCCCATGCATTATACTCCCATGAAAACTCATCTTGGCTTCGGCCAAGCTGGGTCTGACGCTTCTGACAAAAGCAAACCATGAAGAAAAAGAAGAAACGCTAAACAACCACTTACTTCTAGCTATGCCTTGCATTGTGTGGGTTCAAACTTGTAGAGCTCGATAACAATTTATTTTGTTGTTTCCCATAGCAACTTAAAGTGACCACTTCCACGGAAGAAAGGAATCATTTGCTAAGTACATTCTAACCATGACAACGCTCTGCAATAATGAACTTCTTCAAATTTTATTATCATACTGCACCCAGAAAAGTGCAATATGGGTTCGTTCTTTTGAAAACGATCAATCTCATTCTGCAGATTGCTTTGAAGTGAAGTCAGGTTCTTTCTGACTTTGTGGAGCGAGTTTCTGCATAAATATATTGATGATCACTTCTTGTTCTTGTGGTGAAGTACCGGCACCTTCCAAAATAATTCTTACCAAAGCAGTCTGTACTAGAAAATGCCTTCTAACTGCTCTGCTATAATCATACCCAATTAACATTTTGGCTACAAAATTAGAAGCAAACACCAAAAATGATACGTCTTTCGACCCACTTTTTGCTATTTTGCAGCCTATGCACCCCATATAAGACATAGGTCGTCCCAGGAAGAGTCTTGATGTACAAAAGATGAAACAAGTTTTGGAACCTTGCTGATGACTTCTTTGTCAACATCTTTGGCATTTTAGTTAAGAATTTAATTTTGTACTACATAAAGAGTTTTTTGCTAAGTTTTTGAGATATTTGGATAAAACTAAGAAAAATTATATTTAAACTCTCCTCCCTCCGCAACCATCACCCACGAGGACTTTTAGTATGTTGTTTAGGACACTCTTACCCATAATTCTGTCCGATTTCAAAACTATATGATTTATTTTTTCTAATCAGTGCTTTTTGGTCTTTATTTCCTGGACTAAAAAGGTTCCGCCCCAAAATTAATCGAAAAGTTGAAGGAAATTAGGTTAAAATACATCAATTCTTCTTCTTCTTCCACTTTTATTAGGTTATGACCTGTTTTTTTAGATAATTTACCTCGGCGGTGTTTCTATAGAGGAAGATATCTAGCTCTCTCTTCATTGTTTTGGGGTCTTCCTACTGGCCTTCTTTCGTGAGGGCTCCCCTCTCGTACGATTTTTGGTATTCGCTCTTCGCCCATCCTATCCACATGTGCTTTCCATTCTTTTCTTCTGGTTTTAACAAACTTTATGATGTCCATTATTCCGCATTGTTGACGAATCTCTTTACTAGGAATTCTATTCTTCTTCTAGAGTTCTCTTCTTCATCGTTTGACCCAACTTGGCTGAAGCCAAGATGAATTTTCGTGAGAGTATAATTCATGGGGTGGTTTCCTGTTGCCTTCCCCATAGTCCATAGATCGATATTGGACTTTCTATTCGGTTCAGTTTCGTTGATATGGGTATTTCTTTGGTGGTGATGCCTCCAGTTCTTATAATTGTTTCAGTGCCTCGATATATGTTGTTTATTAGATTGATTATCTTTTATTTTAGTAATTAGTTTAAGTACATAGCTGAGTAAGGTGATTCCTCTGTAGTTTTCTGGTTTACTGTTATTTCCTTTTGTGGATTGGGATGGTTAAGATGATTTTGAACTCTTCTGGAATGTTTTGGAGGCCAAAACCTTTTTGAATGAATATCACCAGTTCGTCAATAGCGCTTCGTATTTCAGGAGTTCATTGGGAACTCCAGTCGCTCAATGTTATTGCTTGTTGGCATCGATCGTTTTCGCTTGAATTGTGATGCTGCTGATACGTACTTTTGAAGTATTCGGTCCATTGCGCGGGGCTATTTTGAAAGTCAAGGTGCTCGTTCAGATTGGTTTTTATTTTTCGAACCAACTTCCGAACCTTTGTTTGTGCACAAGTCAAATCCGTTCCATGTCCTTGATAAACCTTTTCCGGTAATCTTCTTTATTTTTCTTATCCTTTGGGCTACCTTATTCCTGGTTATTTTTGTTTTTACTAGTTTTCTACTGCTTGAGAGGAAGTTGCCCACCCCTCCTGCCAAGAAAAGTTTTTTAGACTTTTTTTTCGAAATTGCTTTTAATGGAACAGGACAGTGGACTTGAACTGTGTTGATATTAAAACATTTTTATTAAGGATGAGGAAGAACCAGTATCTTCTCGAAAAACTTTAAAAACAGTTCTTTCTGCTTGATTTTCTTTCTCAAACAAGAACTGAGTTCCGGTGTGTTCCTCTTCATTTCGAACCTTGGTTGGTTGCCAAAATTTAGCAAAAATGTTTCTCAACTATGTAGGTGCTTTTAAAATAGTTCATACTTTTAGTACATATTGTATATATTATACGATAACGAATACTTATTATCGCTGGTTGTTGGGCACATTTTAATGTGGCATTATCGTAAAAGTTCTTTAAAAGGCAACTGAGAAAATTTCCTGTCGAATTTGTTTAACGGTGGTTATTAAATTTAATGAAAAATATGGCTCATTGTTCTAAGGTAATTTATGAATTTTCATAATTAGTTAAAAATAAAGATCAAGTGTGGATTTACTTTTAGAGACCGGATCCGGTTCCGGGTCCTTCTTCAGGGGGTTCGTATTATTTAAAAAAAAACGAGTCATTTAAACTAATACCTGAATCTGATGGATGGATGAGACTTGGCATAGTGAAAGATCTTATCATATATCCCGTTGATCTCGGTACTGGACTTCATGAAAACTCTGTCATATGTACCAGGGATGGACCGGAATTTGATCGTACTACTTTAATTGAAAAGGACACAAAAGACAGGTACACAGTGGATGTCGTAATTATTTCACAAAGTCACAGTATATCTGATAATCGATATATTGAGTAAATTTTTTTAATGAAATATTAAAAATCATGTTTTAGGCGTCTGGTGCTAATGCACAAGAATGAATTGAGATTTCAAGTAGTTAATCTTAATCCACATAAGACTGTGCTAAATTGTAGCGATATAAAAAGTATTACTATGGTGATCCCAAACGTATTGAAAATGATGATCTAAAACATATGCGCATAATGAAACCGTAAGCATAAAATATAGGTAACCAAAAAAATGTTTATAATAATTTTAGATTGTATGAACGTATGCCGATAATAGTACGTAATCAATATCTTAAAAAACTTCAAGTGATGTATAATACACATCCTTTAAGCAGAAAATACAAGATTGGCTATTTTGCACCACATGATAGAAGAAATTTGAATAGTCAAGTCAGATATACACACGAAAACAATAGTTTAAGTGTAAATATTCTTTAAATATTTTTATTTAAAATTAGGGTATTAATTTCGTAAACATATCTTTAGGGCTTACTTACAAATTATTCACATTACACGTTAATAAATAGTAAAAGTATTGAAAGTTTGAAATACAAATTCAATGAATATAGTGAGATACTATCATTAGAAGTTGTACGAGCAAAATATATCAATTATTTAAATTTTTTCCCCCATATTGTAATTGAGGGAGACGAAGGGTCAGAATATCATGAAGATGCAGTTAAGCATGTCAAGATTAGAAATGTGGAGTTTGATGATATTCTTCCATGCGTTACTAGCGAAGCCGTCAATTATAATTACAATAATGAGAGTAAACCCTTCTTACACCTGTACAGATTTTTACAAGAGTAATATTTTTTTTGACAATTTTCCACTAAAAAAATACTAAATCAATTTTTTTGATAGGCGTCGACCAGTATCAGTAATATATAACGAACTATCTCATGATGATTCAGATAGGCCAGTATTTGGCATTAATATGGAAAAAAAGGAAACAGGTCTACCAGATATTAGACGCAACAATAGGATCCGTGTTGGTGATATAGTTTATGTAAAATATTGAAATTTCTCAAATTCATTTTCATTCATTCATTGCAACCAAAAATGTACAATCCGATTACTTATTGTTATAAACAAACTAATTAATAATATTCACTATGTAATTATTTTCTCATTATGTTAATTATTCTTATTAAATAAATTGTATCTTTCAGTAATATTGTACAGCCGTTTTGACTTGCAACCTGACTTTGGAATAGAACTTTTCCCCATACCAATTCAAAAATCGTATATATAGACAGTGCCCGTGACCATGGAGAACCTCTGAAGTGATGATAGAAGACACTTTTCTAAGAAATATTTTCAAATAAAATTTTAACTCGAGTTAAGATTCCCAAATTCGAAAATACATTTTTGCACCAGTAAGGATCCAAAATTTTGAGTATTTAATAAGTTTAAACTCTTCCGAGACCCCTTGGTTAAAAAATATTTATTATTTTCTGGGTTACTTTTGGCTCCGATATATTTTTTATTACTTTTAATAGCTGGCCGTAGGATCTGATGGGTCGATTTGGAAAATTTCGCGTTCTGCCGGACTGTGAGATATTTTTAAAAATTGTAGCGAAGCCGAAGGCTTCCCCCCCCCCTTCAGCAATAAATAAATCGCTAATTGCAGAAAGGAAACATGTCACATTTCTGGAAACGTTCAGGAAATAAAAACAACTGTTTGATATCTTCAAAGTCTAGGAGGAAGAAAAGAAAAGGAGAAAAGCCTGCTAGGAATGTGCATATAATACATTTGATATTTGTTTTTTCAATTAGATCAGCTGCCAAGAACTGAAAACTGAACTTCGTTTCTGCAAGAAACGAAAAATTCACAAAAAAAACGTATTATTTTTAAAGTATTTATTTTATTAAAAATAATTTAAAAACAGTTATTCGTCGTTGTCTTCGTTGACCACGCTGTAATTTCTTTCCAGTATCCTTCTTAAGCATCTGAGCTGCATTTGATCGTATTTTTTATATCACCGATCTTCTTTTTATTAATTGGACACTTTGCTGATTAAGCTCTCTCGGTGGGGAGTTGTAAATTTGGTTTTGCATTGAGTAATCTAAACGTTTCTGTTATAAGGCCATCGATAAATTCCATGTCCACACCAAGTCTTGAGCGGCAGAAATCTTCATGTCGCGTTACGAAGAGATCGAAAACGACTTTTTTTCATGTCTTGGCACATTTTTTCCACAAATTCATTGCTCGGGCAAGTCTTCTTCTTCTTCTTCTGCATGTATTAGGCAAGTATGCCCGTTACGTCACCATCCATTACTGGTCTTTCCATCTTTTTCTTGGCCTTCCGACATTACGACGTCCCATGGGTTTGAAAGTTTGCTTTGGAAGTCGGGTACTACTCATCCTCATAAGGTGTTTTCTCCATGTTTCACGGTATTCTTCTATTTTGTTGTTTAGATTAAAGCCAAGTCTTCTTATAAAATTCAGGCCATCAGCTTTTAAAATCATAAACTAAAACTTCTTGACAAACTACCACAATGGTGAATTTCTTAGAATTTTCTGGCGCCTAGATAATATTTCGCACTATTCTTTAATCGTATAGAATTTTTCAATTTTGTTAAGCCATCTTTTGATAAGATCAAAGTTACGATCGCAGGGCATAAAAAAATGTTCTCTCATAGAAAAACATAATTGAATTTCTTCCAATTTATTAAGCTCTACTACGCAAATCAAAAATCGAATCATTGTGTTGTTTTTGTTTTGTCCACAACAATTATCGCAGAAAATATGTAATTTTTTAATTTTTTCTTCTCCTTTATCCTATAAATATCGCTTCACCAAGAAGTGAGAATGAATTTGGTAAGACTTCTAATAAGGTCACAATTCAAATTTGAAAATCACAATATTCCCATAAGAAACACAGAAAACAAACACAAAAAGCAAACAATTTATTGCGTTATATTTCGTAACAATGCATGGTGTTTGTTGACGGAACGTGTAAATCCAGTTGAGTTGAAAATGCAGTAGGGCGGAGACTAGCAGTACGGGTAACACGTCAGAACTGCGAAAACAAAAACGCCGAAAACAAAAACGCCGAAAACAAAAACGCCGAAAACAAAAACACCAAAGTCAAAATGCCGAAAACAAAAACACCGAAGTCAAAATACCGAAAACAAAAACACCGAAAATACCACTAATCTAAACAAGATTACTCTTATAGAGTAAAATCCCCTGCTATCCCTGCGCTTCCTGCCATCTGTCGGGTCACACTTTGCCGAGTAGGACCGGTCTAGGGAGATATTTTTAGTTAGTAAAGCGTTTTTCAAAACGGCCCAAAGCGGAGAGGACCAAAAGAGAGGCTGCGGAGGGTTGATTTTAACTAACGCAACCTCGGCAAATATAAAATTTTTAAAGCCGATTTTTTTCCAAAATTTGTGACCCGACCACAAATTTTATTTTTTTATGTTCTAATTAAACCCTCCTCATCTTTCATAATTTACTTTAAAAATCGTCAAAACCGGAGTAGAGGTTTATTACCCATCCCCACAATTACTTTAGTGCTAAAATTTTCGATGGGTGGGGTTACGGTTCAAAAGAGCCAATAAGAAAATTGCATTCCAAATCAATTTTTAAAACAGTTTTTTCCAAAATTTGTGGACCGACCGCAAATTTAATCTTTTTACCTGCTAATTAGACCACCTTTTATAATTTGCGTTAACAATAGTTAAAATCCAAATTCGGGTATCTTAACTATTACCAAAATGTTACTTAAATGTTATCAAAAGGAACAGATGTAAGTTCCACCGATGGTCAGTTTTTAATCCATTTTTTTGCTAAGTAGCCGAAGGTCAATATGTAAGTTTCACCGATGGTTAGAAATGTACTTGACTAAAACATGTAAGTTCCACCGGCGGTAGCTTACCAGAGACAGTACTTAGTGTAGTACTTATAATGTACTTAATAAAAACCGCTTATAGTAAATAAAATATGTACACCATATATTTTAACAATTTTTTTATCCAACCGACACGTATCTATAAGAGAATAATATAATTTGTATAAAATATTAAATAGTAACGTTTTAAGAACTATTTTTAAAGTGAATCCGAGATTTGACGTGGTTGCGTTAGTCAAAATCGACTCTCCACACTCTCCGTTTCCAAGGTAAATAGAATACAGGATATGATCTTGCGCATGTAGTGACGTTTAATAATCTGAGATGACCGGCGCTGTTAGACCCTAAATACTATTTTGCAAATTTAAACAAATTTATAGCTTAAAATAGATTCAAGTTGAACGACGTGATCCTAGTGATTCTATTATTCTGAAGAAATAACGCATTCATAATATAACACTAACCTTAACTTATTTTGAAAATATCTCAAAATTGATCGGTGGAACTTACATCTCGGATTAAAAAGGATTTGGCCCACCCGTGGAACTTAACAATCGCCCATCAAAAGGGGTACCTTTGAGTACCACCGTAACTATTAATTTTATAGTATTAATGGATTAGTGATTTTTTAAAGATCATTTGCTTATCTGCAAACTAGTTTATAACTTCTTATCGTCAAGAATCACCGGATAACGAGTGATAAATTAAATTAAGAAAAGAAATGTAAACAAATTTTTAAAAAATGTATTTTTTTTTTGTTTTTGCTACGAATGCTGTATTTTTTAAACGTAAGTACTTACAGAAAAACTAACGACCTAATTCGGATAGCAAATTTAAGGGGCTACAACTTTTTTTATTCATATTTTGGAAATCTCCCAAATTCCGTTAATTATCTACTGGGATTTGCTTTTAGATAGTAAATTATTATTTTATGCATCTTGATGGGTTTAATAATAATTTTTATACAAACCTATTCAACCTAAAAAATATTCTTGCATCTGGAAGTCTTCTTTGGAGATATCGTCTACGAGATCCATTTTCCTGGCCGCCCCCGTTTCGAATTTTGGATTAAATATAATTTTAAAACTTTATTTAGGTGTGTCTATTCATTAATTTCGTTTGTTGGCATCGTTCGCAAAATTTCTTACAATTTAGGTTGAAGGGCTGTGGAAATGCCTGCCCCCCCCCATCCAAGTATTGTGTCGAATTTGATACCAATGGTTTATGTATTTAAGTCTTAGACAATTTCACGAACGGTACTAGTCGAAAATAATGAATACACAAATGATTGGTACCAAATTCAAGTCAAAATTAAATTTAAAATATTCCGGGAACAAATAATTCGATTCGCCTTACTTAGTTTTCAAAAAAAATTACTAAAGTTGTAGCCCGTTAAATATGCTATCCTAATTGGGCCGTTATTTTTTTTAAGTGGTTTCGTCTAAAAAGATGGAACAATCCATGCAACAAAAACAAAAACGATAAAACTTGAAATTCTTTAACATTTCTTCTCTCAATTTAATTCTAATAAAATCTTGTTGCCTTAAAGAGAGGTACCACCTCCCTTAATGGTTTGAACTAGAACAAAAATGTTGTTTAAATATATCTCTTATAAAAGTATATCTCAAATAGGGGGGGGGGACAACAAATTTTATAAATCATTTTCATGCATTTATCTTGATAAATTTATTTTTATTAAAGAAGATTAAGATATTGAAAAAAATATTCTTGCATTTGAGAGTCCTCTTTAGAGATATCGTCTACGAGGTCCATTTTTGCAGCTGTCCCCGTTTCGAATTTTGGATTGAATATAATTTTACAGGTTTATTTAGGGTGTGTATTCATTATTTTCGTTGTTGGCACCATTCGCGAAATATCATACAATTTAGGTTGAGGGACTTGGGAGATGTCAGCTTCCAACGCGAAAAATTTAAAAAATAAAAATTTTTTAATTTTTTAAAAAATTAATTTCTTGCATTTTCCTTATTTTTTTCTTTTTATGTTTAGGGGTAATTGTTTTAAATTTAGCTAATCCCATGAATTAAAACTTTTTTTTTTTCAATTGGATTTTGACCTTAAAAATTTTTAATGTTTACCCGGATTATTTTTAAAAAAAAAACAAAAATCTCCATCCTTTCGGATCGTAAATTTGTCAGTTTGATCGTATTTTTATATCACCGATCTTCTTTTATTAATTGGACACTTTGCTGATTAAGCTCTCTCGGTGGGGAGTTGTAAATTTGGTTTTGTATTGAGTAATCTAAACGTTTCTGTTATAAGGCCATCGATAAATTCCATGTCCACACCAAGTCTTAAGCGGCAGAAATCTTCATGTCGCGTTACGAAGAGACCGAAATCGACTTTTTTTCATGTCTTAGCACATTTTTCCACAAATTCATTGCTCGGGCAAGTCTTCTTCTTCTTCTGCATGTACTAGGCAAGTATGCCCGTTACGTATTGCAAAGTACGATAAAATTTACTGACATGCTTTTAAAGAGTTGGTGTCTTTTCAACCCCGGGTAAGTCACATTTCAATGCGTGTTTTCGCGATTTGCTCAAAATTAAAAAATCCTACAAAAAAGTATTACCTCGTTACCCACTCTAACGTTCGTATCGCCCATTATCAGCATCTTGTTAATCTTGTCAGTCTTGTCTACCACACATTGTAGGTCGTTGTAAAACAGTTCTAGTTTGTGGAAGGAAAATCAACCAACTCTACCTTACGAATTAGAATATTTCCAAACTGTCCAATCCTGCAAAAATGATAAAATCCTTGCGGTAATTTTTTATAACTTTTCTGGGGCTTTTGACAATTTATGGTAGTCTGCTCTCTCAAGTCCTTGGGAAAGAAGGGGGTTCCCCACAAACTGCTGGTCCTCCTCAAAAGTTACCCTTCTCATCGTAAGGTATCCCTTTCATCCAGAATTACTTTTGTTAGCACAATCTGTACTTACGACTACCCTCAAGGTTCGATCCTAATTCCAAATAACTTTGGATCAAACTTAAGTATGTACTCAAGTATAAACTCACCATACCCAGATAGCACATAAGGTTTTGACAAGGTTGTCACAATATTGTCACATGATCGACAAGCTTGTTACAACCGTGTGGCAACCGTACAATGCAATTAGGGTAGCAAACCAGATGGAATGGTTTGGCCAATAGCAGAACGACAAACGGGATGTCGCTCTTCTACAAGCGTTCGATAAGTTCGATTACTTACAGGCCATGTCCAATTCGGAAAATTTCCCAAGAGATTGAGAAAAGATCCGAATGGATTGTGCAAAGCATGTAAGGGTAAATAACAGTGAATTTTGGAATACATTCTGTACAAGCAAAAAAGGATTTTCTTCCTTGAAGATCACCAATCCGTCAGCCTAAACGTGCTGTACAGGCACTCTACCTAAACTTCTATATAAATTTTTGGAGCCAAAAGGGTTCCACGATACCACTCACTGATGACGACTCCGAAGACAACAATTGAAATTCAATTGGTCCTTGGCACCCCAGTGCGTAATAATCTATCTATCTAATTATCGGTTTTTTTCAACGTTCTACGACGTCTTCCGAATCCTCTGTTTTCAAAAGGGTGTCATAGCATTTAATACCCCAAAGATGTTGCTAGCCGCTAAAAATACAAAATGAACCTCTATCCAGATTTGAACTAGGCGCCATACGTTAGCATTTGATTTCGCTAACAACCAAGCCAATGACCGTCGCGTAATAATCAAGGAGCTAAAAAGATTGAAAACACTGAACCATGGTAAAATGATGAACCGAGCAAATCTTTTTTGTTCATCAAAACTTCAAAATTTGTTCTTTCAAAGCTGTTGAAAAACTTCTTATTTTATATCGTGAAATTCATAATTTCGGAATTATTGCTGGGTTCAAAATCGTACAAAATTACAACAATGTACGAAAATAAAATACATGTTTTCCTGTTAATTGCTAAAGATTTATATTAGTTATCTAAAGAAGACTTTTGTACAATTAATAAATAAATTTTAAATTATAAAGCTTTTTGGCCAAACTTTTAATAATGAGCTTGGAATGCTAACTCAATTTGATAATATTTCACATTGCGCGGATGGATCACCTGTTTGATAGATATGGTTTCTTCAAGAGGACAAGCAATTGAGTAAGCTACGCCTCTTTTAGAAATTAAATACGCCAAGGGATTATTGTGGCACAATGTATAGTATTTATTACCATTATCCAACCTTTCGGCAACCAGGTAGTTACCATCGGCTTCCGCGCAACGTTCCACTTTAACAATGAAGTCTTCGGGTTGCATTGCATCAAGAGTCCAGTGACCCATTTTTGCTGCAAAATTGTAGGTGTTATTTTTAATTAAAAACGATTAATGTCAAAAATTAGTGATGAATAAGCTTTGGATGAAGGTTAAATTTGTCCATGTAAAACGCTTCGGTTCCAGCAGTAACCAAAACAAAAAAATTTAAAGTAAACTCTACAATTACTAGTTTTTAATCGAGGGGTCAACCGCTAGAGGAAACCGTGTACAATTAACTTCACGTACTTCACCAGTAATTCACCGTACTTCATTAATAATTCACGGTACTTCATCTAATGCATCGATTGTATTTCACGTATACACCGGTATTTCAGAGACTTACCGAGATTCCAAAATTTGACCACTGGAAGATGTTCCACACCCCCAGACCCCCCGGATTAAGTAGCTTATTTTTTATTTTGTTGCAGAGATCTGCCTCCCAGGGGGTACGGAATTTATAATTACGCAGTTTATAATTAATTGTGAGATTACGAATTAAACACATTTACTTGGCCATAGCTAATTTTAATGAACTTGAGATATGCTAAATATTTAATTCACTTTTAATAAAAATAAATTATTTAAACCGGGGGGTCTGGGGGGTGTGGAACACCCTCCAGTGCCCTGAACAGGAGATCTTCAGTTTACTTGATAAAAATTAAACTACTCGGTCTGGGAGTTCTGCATGTTCTGCAATGTTCTTCATTCCAAAATTTGTGCACTGGAGGGTGTTCCACACCCCAGACCCCCGGATTAAATAGTTTATTTTTATCAGAAGTAAACTGAAGATCTCCAGCAGATGCACTGGAGAGTGTTCTCATTTTTTACTTACGTGGGCACTGCGCCCTGAAGTACGAAAGTTTGCAGGAAACTTATTTTGTGTTTAATTTAACTTATTTAAAAAAATTTGAAAAATATTTCTTAGAAAAGTATATTTCAAGTTGGGGGGGGCATGCAAACGACAACAAATTCTATAAATTATTTTCATGAACTTATCTTAATAAATTTTTTTTATCTTGATTTAATTGGCAATTGATAAATTAGGGATGATAAATTATCTTGATTAATACAGGGCTTTTCAACAAGAACTTTGTTATTTAATAAGGATAATTTTTGATCTAGTGATAATTTTGTAGTCCGGGTATAAATTTTGGGATAACTTATCCTTTTGAATTCGGGCAGATATACCCCGGGTAAGTGTTAATTCTTGCTTTCTATTGGCGACATTTTCAAATTAAAACAAAGTTTCTTGCAAGATCCAATTATTTTGGTAAATACGATGATTTGGATTTTTAAACATTTTTAGTGGCAGAAGCAAACTTTTGTGATATTAAATAAAATTAAACATCGAATTAAATTATTTTTTGTTTACGTTGTGGTGACGTAAAACACCGTGTATAACAAAAACCATTATCACAACGGATTCGTTTAGCTCGTAAAATTTGGTGTACACTCAAAATTAACCATAAAATTTTATACAAATTTCACAAACTTAACGAAATCGTTAAGATAACGAAACAGCTACAGAATAAGAGTGTATAACGTTTTTTGACCATTGTTTTTGACCTATTATTGATGATATGGATGCGAGTGTCATGAGTTTTCAGGAGGACGGCTCTAGATGCCACCGAAACAATTAATTTATTGCAAACGAAATTTTCTGATCGAATAATTTCGCCTAATTCTGGAGTTCATTGGCCACCTAGATCGTGTGATATAACGCCGTTAGACTATTTCTTGTGCGGCTATGTGAAAAATCAAGTTTATTTGACAAAAGGATCGACGTCTGTATACGTGGTTTTGGTGTACATTTGCCCAATATTATTTTTCATTCATAAATGGTAGACTTTGTACATTCTACATCAGTAAAGAAAAACATGTACAGTAAAAATAGCTTGATTTTGACCATTTTAGAGAAAAAATTATGGGATTATCTAAATTCGGCATAGATGTAGTCAAATACATATTCTCTCAGGAACAGATGAGCCTTCCACAAATTTAAGGGCACTTATCGTTTTAGGGGTAGTTTATGGGGTAAGAAATTACTTTTTGTGTATAATTACAAAACGCCTAACTTTAGGCGTCTTGGTGTCTTTTCAACCCCCGGGTAAGTCACATTTCAATGCGTGTTTTTCGCGATTTGCTCAAAAATAAAAAATCCTACAAAAAAGTATTACCTCGTTACCCACTCTAACGTTCGTATCGCCCATTATCAGCATCTTGTCAGTTTTGTCTACCACACATTGTAGGTCGCTGTAAAACAGTTCTAGTTTCAAAAATCAACCAACTCTACCTTACGAATTAGAATATTTCCAAACTGTCCAATCCTGCAAAAATGATAAAATCCTTGCGGTAATTTTTTATAACTTTTCTGGGGCTTTTGACAATTTATGGTAGTCTGCTCTCTCAAGTCCTTGGGAAAGAAGGGGGTTCCCCACAAACTGCTGGTCCTCCTCAAAAGTTACCCTTCTCATCGTAAGGTATCCCTTTCATCCAGAATTACTTTTGTTAGCACAATCTGTACTTACGACTACCCTCAAGGTTCGATCCTAATTCCAAATAACTTTGGATCAAACTTAAGTATGTACTTAAGTATAAACTCACCATACCCAGATAGCACTTAAGGTTTTGACAAGCTTGTCACAATATTGTCACATGATTGACAAGCTTGTTACAACCGTGTGGCAACCGTACAATGCAATTAGGGTAGCAAACCAGATGGAATGGTTCGGCCAATAGCAGAACGACAAACCGGATGTCGCTCTTCTACAACGAAGTTCGATTACTTACAGGCCATGTCCAATTCGGAAAACTTCCCAAAAGATTGAGGAAAGATCCGAATGGATTGTGCAAAGCATGCAAGGGTAAATAACAGTGAATTTTGGAATACATTCTGTACAAGCAAAAAAGGATTTTCTTCCTTGAAGATCACCAATCCGTCAGCCTAAACGTGCTGTACAGGCACTCTACCTAAACTTCTATATAAATTTTTGGAGCCAAAAGGGTTCCACGATACCACTCACTGATGACGACTCCGAAGACAACAATTGAAATTCAATTGGTCCTTGGCACCCCAGTGCGTAATAATCTATCTATCTAATTATCGGTCTTTTCAACGTTCTACGACGTCTTCCGATTCTTCTATTTTCGAGAGGGTATCATAGCATTTAATACCCCAAAGATGTTGCTAGCCGGCTTTTCATGCTTTCCAAAGCATGGGGACGGCAATACAAAATAAACCTCTATCCAGATTTGAACTAGGCGCCATACGTTAGCATTTGATTGCGCTAACAACCAAGCCAATGACCGTCGCGTAATAATCAAGGAGCTAAAAAGATTGAAAACACTGAACCATGGTAAAACGATGAACCGAGCAAATCTTTTTTGTTCATCAAAACTTCAAAATTTGTTCGTTCGAAGCTGTTGAAAAACTTCTTATTTTATATCGTGAAATTCATAATTTCGGAATTATTGCTGGGTTCAAAATCGTACAAAATTACAACAATGTACGAAAATAAAATACATGTTTTCCTGTTAATTGCTAAAGATTTATATTAGTTATCTAAAGAAGGCTTTTGTACAATTAATAAATAAATTTTAAATTATAAAGCTTTTTGGCCAAACTTTTAATAATGAGCTTGGAATGCTAACTCAATTTGATAATATTTCACATTGCGCGGATGGATCATCTGTTTTATAGATATGGTTTCTTCAAGAGGACAAGCAATTGAGTAAGCTACGCCTCTTTTAGAAATTAAATACGCCAAGGGATTATTGTGGCACAATGTATTGTATCTATTACCATTATCCAACCTTTCGGCAATCAGGTAGTTACCATCGGCTTCCGCGCAACGTTCCACTTTAACAATGAAGTCTTCGGGTTGCATTGCATCAAGAGTCCAGTGACCCATTTTTGCTGCAAAATTGTAGGTGTTATTTTTAATTAAAAACGATTAATGTCAAAAATTAGTGATGAATAAGCTTTGGATGAAGGTTAAATTTGTCCATGTGAAAAGCTTCAGTTCCAGCAGTAACCGAAACAAAAAAATTTTGAAGTAAACTGTACAATTACTAGTTTTTAATCGAGGGGTCAACCGCTAAAGGAAATTGTGTACAATTAACTTCACGTACTTCATCAATAATTCACGGTACTTCATCTAATTCATCGATTGTATTTCACGTATACACCGGTATTTCAGAGACTTACCGAGATTCCAAAATTTGACCACTAGAAGGTGTTCCACACCCCCAGACCCCCCGGATTAAGTAGCTTATTTTTTATTTTGTTGCAGAGATCTGCCTCCCAGGGGTACGGAATTTATAATTACAGTCGGGTCCGCTTATAACGAGCACGTCGGTGCAAACAAAATGTACTCGCTATATGCGAACGCTCGCTGTAAACGATTTTAATAAAACCGATTACAATAAACTTTCACCTTGTTAATACTAAGAAATAATATTGTAGATACATACTACATATTTAATATATTATGATTTATTCAATATAGAAAACATAAAACATTAATAATTAAACAAATTGAAAAATGCGCGTATACAAACATTTAAAAATGTACATACCTACATCACTTGTATGTAATAGTCTGTAATCTTTTTTTGGGTTGCAGTTTTATTTAAAATTAAATTTTTCAAATTAAATTTTTTTAAACAAAATTAAACTTGTCCATGATATTATTTTGAAAATCATTCAATTCTATATAACAGATATGGGAGACAGGTAAGACACCTGAACTCCGATTTTGACCATTTTTAAAGTGGATTATGAAGGATGAAGGTCTAATTAGCATATAAAAAAAATAAAATTTGCGGACAGTTCACACATTTTGGAAAAAAACGGATTTAAAAATTTATTTACAATGCAATTTACTCATTGGCTCTTTTGAACTGTAACTCCGCCCATCGAAATTTAAAATAGGGTTTGGCGACAGTAAAGATAACAGAAGCTCGGTTTTTACAACAAATTATAAAACATAATAGTGTAATGAACAAATAAAAAAATAAAATTTGTGGTTAGTCAACAAATTTCGGAAAAAATTCACTTTTTGTATGAATTCGAGTCTTGATGTTGTTGCGTTTGTCAAAACCGCTTGTAGCGTCCAGGGCGACCTTCTACTATTCAAGTTAGACATGATATCAGTAGCACTTTATAACAACGATAAATTTGAACAATGATGACCGAATACGAAAAAATACCTACCTATTACATCCAGTCGTACAAAATTATATTTAGAATCGCTTAATAAGTTGTTTAATAGAAATGTCACAGCAAATTTGTTATCATTATTGCACGTTATAATCAAAGCTAACCCTTTGGCGAATTATTGAGTTCTCGTTGTAATCGCAGCAGTAAAAATGTTCGTCACTATTGAAAACTGCTCGTTGTAAGTGAAGCATTTCATCAATTTTGCAAATCAAATGTACTCGTTAAAACAGATGTGCTTGTTATATCCAAGCTCGTTGTAAGCAAACTCAAAATGCATTAAGCGTAATGGATAATTTTGGTACCTTGAAAAATTACTCGCTAAAACCGAACGCTCGCTATAAGTTGTACTCGTTATAAGCGGACCTGACTGTACGCAATTTATAATTAATTGTCAAATTACGAATTAAACACATTTACTTGATCATAGCTAATTTTAATAAACTTGAGATATGCTTAAATAATTAATTCACTTTTAATAATAATAAATTATTTAAACCGGGGAGTCTGGGGGTGTGGAACCCCCCAGTGCCTCTGCAACGAGAGATCTTCAGTTTATATCTGATAAAAAGTAAACTACTTGGTCTGGGGGTTCTGCATGTTCTGCAATGTTCTTCATTCCAAAATTTGTGCACTGGAGGTGTTCCACCCCCAGACCCCCGGATTGAATAGTTTATTTTTATCAGAAGTAAACTGAAGATATCCCGTTACAGAGGCACTGGAGGGTGTTCCACGCCCCCAGACCTCCCGGATCGAGTAGTTCATTTTTTATCAGAAGTAAATTGAAGATCTTCCGTTGCAGAGGCACTGGAGGATGTTCCACGTAAAGTACTTTATGTACTTCACATGAGATGTCGTGTACTTCATGAGATGTGTACAAAAAACTTCACCAGCGGTTAACCCCTCGATAAATCGTTATCGTGAAGTGATCTAGAATTATTTCTTGCCCAGATTATGGTTCCAACAAGGCGGTACCATAGCTAATATTGCTGGAGTCGCAATAGATTTTCATAAGTTTTTCAAACACAGTAATTTCAAAACACGACGATGTGCGATAACCCCAAACATCACAAGTTCGCAAAATAACTTCAAGGTCTCGGTATAATTTTAGAAGTTGCAAATTGTGATTAGGTGGTATTTCCCGATTGCCACTACCAAAAAAAATATGTAGATATGTCTGCCTGCCCTGTATAAGTATGAGGAAATAAATACAAATTATTTTCTCTATAAAAAGATTTTGAATTTTTAATGGATTTTAGTGTTCTCACGTAAGTGATCGTAAATGTTCCCCATCAGTACCATCAGATCGTACTCACGAATACATATTGTCCTGTAATTTTCCACCCTCTGGTCCACTATAGTCATTCACCCAAGCTAACTCAGCGGTCAAAATAAAATTTTCAATATTTTTTCTTTTCAATCTCTTTATTCTCCAAAAATTAAATTTGATAACCAAAATTTTCTCTTTTTAAATTCACCGTCAACCACTTGACCGTCTATCATACAATAATTATACCAATTTTTCAAACAAAAATTTTCATTCAAAAACTTGGCAGTGTCTCCCACACCACCGCACATACAACCACCTTCCAAATTTATAAAACTGAAAATTTACATCACAATATATAGTTATTTTATGGTCCAAATCATGTAACCATTCCACCAATTCAGGCAATCTTATTCCTCTATCTTTTAAATTGAGCATTTTAGGGAAGCGTCAGATTACAAATTAATGGAGCCGGACGTGAATAAGGAAAGTGAAGGACTCCATAACCAATCTTATTGAGTAGCATTCTTTATTAAAAGAAAAAATTGGAGGCCAAACCACTGATGGTAATTTAGCCATGTCTGTCTAGTATATCCTTCGTGGACACGTCCGTCACCAAGGAACATAAATCTGCACTCGGTAGTCCAACATGCCATGCTGAAGGACCGAATGGATCAGGTGGATTGACTCAGCTACTGGATTTATGATATCATAAACATTGTAAGGTGCTTCAAATGCCAGCGCTTGGGGCATACTACTATGTTCTGTAAATCGACAAGCCAACAAACACTATTGGAACTACTGTGAGAAGGCAAATCACAGAGAAAGAAATTACTCCACTGTTTCAAACACCTACCAAGTGTACAGCGTATGCCTTATATAATAGCATAAGCACACTCGTAGTTATCATAGACACCCCAAATATTCAGTAAGAAACCTCAATTAATTCTAAAATTCCGTCTCTGGGATTCCTTCTTTCCTTTCCCCTTTCCATCATCCCTTTCCCAGTTTCCTTGCACTCTCTTCCTTCCTCTTTTCCCCTATTTCCTTAGTCCTTCCTTATTCCTCCCTTTTCTTCCTTTATAAATTGGCATAAAATTCTTCAAAATAAGCATTTAGATAGCAGCGCCAAAATTTGAATTTAGAAATTAATTTAAAAAATTAAAATAAGCATTTAATCTAAAACAACAATGAAAACTAAGAAGAATCTGTTTGCACGAAATTCATATCGAGAATTGTGCATTTGATCAAAAGAAAATGTGGAAATCATTAAAGGGATTAATCAAGGGTGGAAGAGAAGAGATTAGCAAGGAAATTGAGTTTCGAGATAAGAAAGTATCGAATGAATTGGAAATAGCAATGGAGTTTAATAAGTATTTCCTCGATAGTATTGAGGACATTGTCGAGTCTATACCGCTAACAAATTGGGTACCCAGAAGCATACAACCTGAATCAAAATTCCAGGATTTCCAACTGATGGATATGAATCAGTTGTATGAAATTATTAGAAATATGAATCACAAATCAAGTCCGGATGGAGTAGATACGGGATTAATACTTCTCTGCTGGGATGAAATTGGTAATCCTCTTTTAAATATAATAAACACCTCACTGGAAACAGGAGTAGTGCCTAATAATTTGAAGGAATCGGTCATTATACCGATAAGGAAGGTTAGTAGCTCTATAAAAGCAGAGGAGTTTCGACCAATAAATTTGTTGAATGCACTTAGCAAAGTCTTAGAACAAGTTGTATGTATACAAGTGAAAAATATCTACAAGATAATGAACTAATAACTAAGTTCCAGTCGGGTTTTAGAGAAGGACACAGTTGTGAGACGGCGGTCCAGTTACTAATCGAAAAATGGAAAAAAGATATTGATAGTGGCATGAAGGTACTGGTTACGTTCCTGGATCTAAAAAGAGCATTCGAGACGATAAACAAACGAGCACTAATTACCAAACTAAAATCATACTTTGGATTCCAAGGAGTGGCGCTTCAGTGGATGGAAAGTTCTTTAACAAACAAAAATTTTGAAAATGTCAAATTTTTTTTATTAAACCTAAGGAAATTTGGTATTCTTTTAACTTACAAATTACAACTTTCTAATTATTGTTTTTCATTACCCAGTTTTAATTGGTTAAAATTTGACATAAGTCAAAACCCGGATTAAGTAGCTTATTTTTATTTTGTTGCAGAGATCTGCCTCCCAGGGGTACGGAATTTATAATTACAGTCGGGTCCGCTTATAACGAGCACGTCGGTGCAAACAAAATGTACTCGCTATATGCGAACGCTCGCTGTAAACGATTTTTAATAAAACCGATTACAATAAACTTTCACCTTGTTAATACTAAGAAATAATATTGTAGATACATACTACATATTTAATATATTATGATTTATTCAATATAGAAAACATAAAACATTAATAATTAAACAAATTGAAAAATGCGCGTATACAAACATTTAAAAATGTACATACCTACATCACTTGTATGTAATAGTCTGTAATCTTTTTTTGGGTTGCAGTTTTATTTAAAATTAAATTTTTCAAATTAAATTTTTTTAAACAAAATTAAACTTGTCCATGATATTATTTTGAAAATCATTCAATTCTATATAACAGATATGGGAGACAGGTAAGACACCTGAACTCCGATTTTGACCATTTTTAAAGTGGATTATGAAGGATGAAGGTCTAATTAGCATATAAAAAAAATAAAATTTGCGGACAGTTCACACATTTTGGAAAAAAACGGATTTAAAAATTTATTTACAATGCAATTTACTCATTGGCTCTTTTGAACTGTAACTCCGCCCATCGAAATTTAAAATAGGGTTTGGCGACAGTAAAGATAACAGAAGCTCGGTTTTTACAACAAATTATAAAACATAATAGTGTAATGAACAAATAAAAAAATAAAATTTGTGGTTAGTCAACAAATTTCGGAAAAAATTCACTTTTTGTATGAATTCGAGTCTTGATGTTGTTGCGTTTGTCAAAACCGCTTGTAGCGTCCAGGGCGACCTTCTACTATTCAAGTTAGACATGATATCAGTAGCACTTTATAACAACGATAAATTTGAACAATGATGACCGAATACGAAAAAATACCTACCTATTACATCCAGTCGTACAAAAATTATATTTAGAATCGCTTAATAAGTTGTTTAATAGAAATGTCACAGCAAATTTGTTATCATTATTGCACGTTATAATCAAAGCTAACCCTTTGGCGAATTATTGAGTTCTCGTTGTAATCGCAGCAGTAAAAATGTTCGTCACTATTGAAAACTGCTCGTTGTAAGTGAAGCATTTCATCAATTTTGCAAATCAAATGTACTCGTTAAAACAGATGTGCTTGTTATATCCAAGCTCGTTGTAAGCAAACTCAAAATGTATTGAGCGTAATGGATAATTTTGGTACCTTGAAAAATTACTCGCTAAAACCGAACGCTCGCTATAAGTTGTACTCGTTATAAGCGGACCTGACTGTACGCAGTTTATAATTAATTGTGAGATTACGAATTAAACACATTTACTTGGCCATAGCTAATTTTAATGAACTTGAGATATGCTAAATATTTAATTCACTTTTAATAAAAATAAATTATTTAAACCGGGGTCTGGGGTGTGGAACACCCTCCAGTACCTCTGCAACGAGAGATCTTCAGTTTACTTCTGATAAAAAGTAAACTACTCGGTCTGGGAGTTCTGGGGGTTCTGCATGTTCTGCAATGTTCTTCATTCCAAAATTTGTGCACTGGAGGGTGTTCCACACCCCCCAGACCCCCCGGATTAAATAGTTTATTTTTATTAGAAGTAAACTGAAGATCTCCCGTTGCAGAGGCACTGGAGGGTGTTCTCATTTTTTTTACTTACGTGGGCACTGCGCCCCTGAAGTACGAAAGTTTGCAGGAAACCTATTTTTGTGTTTAATTTAACTTTGAATTTAAAATTTTTCCGATTAGATAATAGCTGACGAATGCGGAGAATCAATTTTGGATTCATAATTTTTACGTACACCAATTTCTATTTTGATTTATCAACTAATACTGAAGGTATGTCTTTGCGCTTTCCTTGGCTTACCTAAAGAAAAGTTGGCAAATTTTCATTAGGATCATTAGTTGAAACTCAACATACCCCATTAAATATTCATTTAATATTTTAAAATAATTTTGAAATTTTGTGGACCAATATTATTCCTTCATATATTGCATTTTACTTCTCCTAGGTTTTTGACAAAAACCGGCTGCGGCTAATGGAAGCTCAGCTTAAACGCCTGGAAGGAAAAACGCAGAAGGAGACGCTCTCCTCTTCTGTAGCGCGGGTGACTCAAATCGAGAGTAAAAATGCATCATACTGAAGAGCCTTTCAAAAGCCAAAAAAAGTCAGCTGTGGAAGAAGAAAGTGCAATGCGTAAAAAAGTAAGAAAGAAAGAGCGATGTTTTCGTCAAGTTGACGAAAGAAGATGAAAGCCAGCTTGAGAACGGCGTTGAGGGAGCAAAAAAGTCAGAAACACAGATGCTTGAGAGGACGAAAATGTGGTAAAAAGAACTTGGAGATAAAAGACACATACCTACACAAACATAACGAAGCACGACCGTTAATATAAATCGCGAGGGGTCAACCGCTAGAGGAAATCGTGTACAATTAACTTCACACTTCACGTAATTCATGATAATTCTGCATACTTCTTCGTACTTCATATAATTCAGCAGTAATTCACGGGACTTCACGTACTCCGCCAGTAATTCACGGGACTTCACGTACTTCGCCAGTAATTCACCGTATTTCATCAATAATTCACGGTACTTCACCTAATTCATCGACACTTCATTGTATTTCACGTACATCATTGGTATTTTAGAGACTTACCGAGATTCCAAAATTTGAGCAATGGAGGGTGTTCCACACCCCCCGGATCGAGTAGTTTATTTTTTATCAGAAGTAAACTAAAAATTTCCCGTTGCAGAGGCACTGGAAGGTGTTCCACACCCTCCAGACCCCCAGATTAGGTAGTTTATTTTTTATTTTGTTGCAGAGATCTGCCTCCCAAGGGGTACGGAATTTATAATTACGCAATTTATAATTAATTGTCAAATTACGAATTAAACACATTTACTTGATCATAGCTAATTTTAATAAACTTGAGATATGCTTAAATAATTAATTCACTTTTAATAATAATAAATTATTTAAACCGGGGAGTCTGGGGGGTGTGGAACACCCTCCAGTGCCTCTGCAACGAGAGATCTTCAGTTTTTATATCTGATAAAAAGTAAACTACTTGGTCTGGGGGTTCTGCATCTTCTGCAATGTTCTTCATTCCAAAATTTGTGCACTGGAGGGTGTTCCACACCCCCCAGACCCCCCGGATTGAATAGTTTATTTTTATCAGAAGTAAACTGAAGATATCCCGTTGCAGAGGCACTGGAGGGTGTTCCACGCCCCCCAGACCTCCCGGATCGAGTAGTTCATTTTTTATCAGAAGTAAATTGAAGATCTTCCGTTGCAGAGGCACTGGAGGATGTTCCACGTAAAGTACTTTATGTACTTCACATGAGATGTCGTGTACTTCATGAGATGTGTACAAAAAACTTCACCAGCGATTAACCCCTCGATAAATCGTTATCGTGAAGTGATCTAGAATTATTTCTTGCCCAGATTATGGTTCCAACAAGGCGGTACCATAGCTAATATTGCTGGAGTCGCAATAGATTTTCATAAGTTTTTCAAACACAATAATTTCAAAACACGACGATGTGCGATAACCCCAAACATCACAAGATCGCAAAATAACTTCAAGGTCTCAGTATAATTTTAGAAGTTGTAAATTGTGATTAGGTGGTATTTCCCAATTGCTACTACCAACAAAATATGTAGACATGTCTGCCTGCCCTGTATAAGGGTGAGGAAATAAATACAAATTATTTTCTCTATAAAAAGATTTTGAATTTTTAATGGATTTTTGTGTTCTCACGTAAGTGATCGTAAATGTTCGCCATCGGTACCATCAGATCGTACTCACGAATACATATATAGTTATTTTGTGGTCCAAATCATGTAGCCATTCCATCAATTCAGCCAATCTTATTCCTCTATCTTTTTAAATTGAGCATTTTAGGGAAGCGTCAGATTACAAATTCACGGAGCCGGATGTGAATAAGGAAAGTGAAGGACTCCATAACCAATCTTATTGAGTAGCATTCTTTATTAAAAGAAAAAATTGGAGGCCAAACCACTGATGGTAATTTAGCCATGTCTGTCTAGTATATCCTTCGTGGACACGTCCGTCACCAAAGAACATAAATCTGCACTCGGTAGTCCAACATGCCATGCTGAAGGACCGAATGGATCAGGTGGATTGACTCAGCTACTGGATTTATGATATCATAAACATTGTAAGGTGCTTCAAATGCCAGCGTTTGGGGCATACTACTATGTTCTGTAAATCGACAAGCCAACAAACACTATTGGAACTACTGTGAGAAGAAAAATCACAGAGAAAGAAACTACTCCACTGCTTTCAAACACCTACCAAGTGTACAGCGTATGCCTTATAGCATAAGCACACTCGGTAGTTACCATAGACACCCCAAATATTCAGTAAGAATCCTCAATTAATTCTAAAATTCCGTCTCTTATCCCTTCTTTTCCTTTCCTCCCTTTCCATCATCCCTTTCCCAGTTTCCTTGCACTCTCTTCCTTCCTCTTTTCCCCTATTTCCTTAGTCCTTCCTTATTCCTCCCTTTTCTTCCTTTATAAATTCGCATAAAATTCTTCAAAATAAGCATTTAGATAGCAGCGCCAAAATTTGAATTTAGAGAAATTAATTTAAAAAATTAAAAATGAGCATTTAATCTAAAAAAAAATGAAAACTAAGAAGAATCTGTTTGCACGAAATTCATATAACGATTAGCTTTAGATGATTTTATGATACCCCAGTTTAGAAATATGCGCCAAAAAAATGTTCCGCAATGTGGATTCGAACCCATATTGGTTTCCCGTATTAGATGTGAACACGCGTGCTAACCAACTGCACTACTGAGGCGATTAGTTTATGTTGCATAGATCTGTTATATGAATTACTAATTATTCTAGGACCGCTGCACCTGATACGTGGAAAATTCTTAATTGTACACCTAGAACACGAAACAAAATTAATAATAAAATAGATTAACCCCAATTGAAGAAAAAGGTCGAAAAAGTAGATTGAACCGTAGGTTACAGTTAGTTTTTTATATTACTTTAAAGGTGATGTCAAGAAAATATCCCCCCGAGGGAGTACAATTTTAATTTATCGCTTTCAAACGTCTCCGCGTTAAAACGGCCGGGTTCAAACGGTCGCCTTCAACCGGCCGCGTTCAAACATCCTAGACCAACAAATTCATAACCTCAAAAAAAAGGAACTTTAAAGTTATTTATTATACGTATCACACAAATTGACAACAGTTTACAAAACAGGTAATTGACATTTATGAATTTTAATGTTTAAATGTTATATATTTTTTCCATTGTTTGTGATTCATTAGCGTAAAATTTGAACAAGTACAAATGTTTATTAAGTAAATCTCAAGTAAAACTAATTCGATATCGGTGTGGTAATCTTTGGCTTCAAATTTCTTAATCAGCAATCCATTTCGTTCATTTAAGCAAAAATTTTTCTTCTTGTCATCTATGATAATAGTGTTCTCGGCATTGTACTCCGGAAACTTTTTCCAGATCACATTCAACTCTTTTGTCTAAAAGAATATCGAAACATTACACATCAGACAAAACCTCGCGAAAAGTAGTAAACGACTAAAATGGAAGTGTCATTCTGGAGAAGTGAATCCAAAAAAATATGCAAGGACATTCCAAATTAACGGGACACAACAAATTTCCAAATGAGCTTGAGTTGAATATCCGAAATGACAAAGCTAAACAAATATGGCCCGACTTGGACTATAAAAAGCAAACTTACCCGTAACATTGTATTTGGTTGAAATGGGATAGGTGTCATTGCATTTATCCCAATGTAGCACATTATTTTATACGGCGTCGATAGGATAAAACATCAAGCCATAGTAATTTTTCTTCCACAACAGAAATAATTGTCGCAGACCAAATAATAATGTCGTATAATTTGTACATCTCCTCCAAAAAATGATGTAAGTGTGGCCGTTCTTTTGGTTCAGTATTCTTTTCTATGGGACAATAATCACATAACGTTTGATCCAAGTCTAGAACCAACAACTTCTTTTCTTTCCGTGGATGATTAATTATATAGATTTTTTTGAAATTTTCTTCTTGGCTGGATTCAAAATGATTATTTCTGGTAAATACGCACCCCATTTAAATAAATTATAAATTGGTTTCAGAATTATGCAGTAAAACGTATAACAATATAAAATGCAACACTCGTGTGACACATTTACTTGGATAATAGCTACTGACTTTATTTGACGTTTCACCCAAGCAATTGTTTAAACGTTGCGCGGCAAGTTTAAAAAATTCAAATTTTATTTATTCGATAACAAAATAAAACAATGCTTTTAGAAATATGACTTTAGGGAATGTTCGAAAATAGTTTAATAATTATTAATAAATAATCCGATTCCCTTTCACGGTTTTAAAAACCAGTCGGTCCCATGTTTGTTACTTTTTCACCGAGCCAAAAAAATAACCAAACCAATAACTTTTTGGCCTTGCTTCGGCAAATATGCAATTTTAAATTTATTATTCGACTAAGCTATTGTCAAATCAAATTGCTTTCCGATTTTAAAACTTGACCAAGTATTGTTTTGAACGCTACCAAATAAGCAGGTTATGCGCGGGAAATTTGAAATATAACTAAACTGTATTTTTTAAATTTGGTTATCAACATAAACTTAAAATAAACAATTTAATCAACTTTTTAACAAACTTTTGTCGCTTTTTAGATCATCCAAATTAGAGTAAAATTTTTAAAATACTATAAATACTTGGAAATTCCTTGTTTCAGAGTTGATAAACCCAAGTTTTTTTATTATCTACTTGTAATTAAAAAATTTATACGGAATTGATTAAATAAATTCAACCAATGAAATGATGTAACTTTCTATCCTTTCACTACAGTAAATCATCCGCCGTGTACCACATTGTTGATGCTGGCAGTCATCAACTCAGGGAGACCGCCGACTTTACGTGCCCTCCGAAGCACGGGAGACGGTCATAAATAGAAAGTCAGAAAGAAAATTTTTCCTTTCTAGACTCCTCCTGGGATCGAACCGGGTGCCTTTGCATCAGTAGTTGATCGCTCTAACTACTAGGCCAAGACCGTCTCTTTGACGATTATAGGCAAATAAATTGAAAATTTGGCAGAAATTAAAAAAGTAGGCAACACTATAAGGAAGAAATTTGTCATAGCTCTGAAGAGGCAGAGTAAAAAAACCTCAACAAAACCTAGCAAAGAAAAAAACGACAAATTCTATCTTGTGACCGGCAATAAGTGGATTCGAGATCACTCCGCAGGATTCACCTCCTCTCCCGTCGACTTCTGGTCCAATAATTCATTTGGCAAGCTATCGAACGGCAACAATAGCAAGATCAAAAATAAAAAAAACGTAAACGTCGATATGGCTCCAAATACCGATGATCCGCAGATACATGGCCCGAAGCAAATTCCACCAGAACCAACGATTCAGCGCCGCGCTTCCCACCAATATTGCTGAGGGTAAACAAAAACTGGGTCGCAAACAGCGCCATAATCGAACAGGCGGCTATCAAGATCGCTAAGATGAAGAGTACGCTCCCGGACGGCATATCCCTCCGCCCCAAGACGGATGATGACTCTAGAAAACTCGCTAAATTAATAGAAGAAAATTACCTGTAAATATACACCTACATGCTGATCCAAAAGAAATCCCTGAAGGTGGTAATCGAGGGGCTACCAGGGACAATTGAATCAGCCCCGAGGCGATAAAAAGACTTCGTCAAACGTCTGCGTTAAAACGGCCGGGTTCAAACGGTCGCCTTCAACCGGCCGCGTTCAAACATCCTAAACCAACAAATGCATAACCTCAAAAAAAAGGAACTTTAAAGTTATTTATTATACGTATCACACAAATTGACAATAGTTTACAAAACAGGTAATTGACATTTATGAATTTTAATGTTTAAATGTTATATATTTTTTCCATTGTTTGTGATTCATTAGCGTAAAATTTGAACAAGTACAAATGTTTATTAAGTAAATCTCAAGTAAAACTAATTCGATATCGGTGTGGTAATCTTTGGCTTCAAATTTCTTGATCAGCAATCCATTTCGTTCATTTAAGCAAAAATTTTTCTTCTTGTCATCTATGATAATAGTGTTCTCGGCATTGTACTCCGGAAACTTTTTCCAAATCACATTCAACTCTTTTGTCTAAAAGAATACCGAAACATTACACATCAGACAAAACTCCGCAAAAAGTAGTAAACGACTTAAATGGAAGTGTCATTCTGGAGAAGTGAATCCAAAAAAATATGCAAGGACATTCCAAATTAACGGGACACAACAAATTTCCAAATGAACTTGAGTTGAATATCCGAAATGACAAAGCTAAACAAATATGGCCCGACTTGGACTATGGAAAGCAAACTTACCCGTAACATTGTATTTGGTTGAAATGGGATAGGTGTCATTGCATTTATCCCAATGTAGCACATTATTTTATACGGTCGTCGATAGGATAAAACATCAAGCCATAGTAATTTTTCTTCCACAACAGAAATAATTGTCGCAGACCAAATAATAATGTCGTATAATTTGTACATCTCCTCCAAAAAATGATGTAAGTGTGGCCGTTCTTTTGGTTCAGTATTCTTTTCTATGGGACAATAATCACATAACGTTTGATCCAAGTCTAGAACCAACAACTTCTTTTCTTTCCGTGGATAATTAATTATATAGATTTTTTTGAAATTTTCTTCTTGGCTGGATTCAAAATGATTATTTCTGGTAAATACGCACCCCATTTAAATAAATTATAAATTGGTTTCAGAATTATGCAGTAAAACGTATAACAATATAAAATGCAACACTCGTGTGACACATTTACTTGGATAATAGCTACTGACTTTATTTGACGTTTCACCCAAGCAATTGTTTAAACGTTGCGCGGCAAGTTTAAAAAATTCAAATTTTATTTTATTCGATAACAAAATAAAACAATGCTTTTAGAAATATGGCTTTAGGGAATATTCGAAAATAGTTTAACAATAATTATTAATAAATAATCCGATTCCCTTTCACGGTTTTAAAAACCAGTCGGTCCCATGTTTGTTACTTTTTCACCGAGCCAAAAAAATAACCAAACCAATAACTTTTTGGCCTTGCTTCGGCAAATATGCAATTTTAAATTTAAATTTATTATTCGACTAAGCTATTGTCAAATCAAATTGCTTTCCGATTATAAAACTTGACCAAGTATTGTTTTGAACGCTACCAAATAAGCAAGTTATGCGCGGGAAATTTGAAATATAACTAAAGTGTATTTTTTAAATTTGGTTATCAACATAAACTTAGAAATAAACAATTTAATCAACTTTTTAACAAACTTTTGTCGCTTTTTAGATCATCCAAATTAGAGTAAAATTTTTAAAATACTATAAATACTTGGAAATTCCTTGTTTCAGAGTTGATAAACCCAAGTTTTTTTATTATCTACTTGTAATTAAAAAATTTATACGGAATTGATTAAATAAATTCAACCAATGAAATGATGTAACTTTCTATCCTTTCACTACAGTAAATCATCCGCCGTGTACCACATTGTTGATGCTGGCAGTCATCAACTCAGGGGGACCGCCGACTTTACGTGCCCTCCGAAGCACGGGAGACGGTCATAAATAGAAAGTCAGAAAGAAAATTTTTCCTTTCTAGACTCCTCCTGGGATCGAACCGGGTGCCTTTGCATCAGTAGTTGATCGCTCTAACTACTAGGCCAAGACCGTCTCTTTGACGATTATAGGCAAATAAATTGAAAATTTGGCAGAAATTAAAAAAGTAGGCAACACTCTAAGGAAGAAATTCGTCATAGCTCTGAAGAAGCAGAGTAAAAAAACCTCAACAAAACCTAGCAAAGAAAAAAACGACAAATTCTATCTTGTGACCGGCAATAAGTGGATTCGAGATCACTCCGCAGGATTCACCTCCTCTCCCGTCGACTTCTGGTCCAATAATTCATTTGGCAAGCTATCGAACGGCAACAATAGCAAGATCAAAAATAAAAAAAACGTAAACGTCGATATGGCTCCAAATACCGATGATCCGCAGATACATGGCCCGAAGCAAATTCCACCAGAACCAACGATTCAGCGCCGCGCTTCCCGGCAATAGTGCTGAGGGTAAACAAAAACTGGGTTGTAAACAGCGCCATAATCGAACAGACGGCTATCAAGATCGCTAAGATGAAGAGTACGCCCCCGGACGGCATATTCCTCCGCCCCAAGACGGATGATGACTCTAGAAAACTCGCTAAATTAATAGAAGAAAATTACCTGTAAATATACACCTACAAGCTGATGCAAAACAAATCCCTGAAGGTGGTACTCGAGGGGCTACCAGGGACAATTGAATCAGCCCCGAGGCGATAAAAAAAAGACTTCGTCAAACAAGAACTCTCGATAAATGCGGTCCAGTAGATAAGTAGAAGAGATCAAAGGCCGATGCCGTTGTTTCTGGTACAATTACCGAAGACACTGGAATCGAAGAGAATTTTGTCATCACGGAGGACTCATCCCAAATGTGACGGCGACTACCTTTCAGCCACCTGCTTGTGGCTTCGTTCCAATCGCGAACAAAAAAGAGAATCGTGCCAGGAAACTCACTCAACGTACTCTTCATCTCGATATTGGCACAAAGACCTACTTTGTAAGATGGATCAGGCGGGCATTCAACCAACTAACTGCGTCATTCCTGAAAACCCGTAAATTCTCTATCAAACTGCAAAGAGTCTGATCCCAAGTACGGAAAATCACAGTGGAGGTTCCCCAGGGTTCCAAACTATCGCACGACCTCTTCGCCCTCTGCCTGCACGACATGCCGAAGCCAGTATCATGACGCACCAGCCTCTACCTCAACGCAGACCACACTGACGAAGGCATATCCTCTTTCTATCCGAACATCATCACGACCGCAACCACTCTCCAAGAAGCCATCCACGCCTTAAAAATATAGTTCCAAATCTGGCATTTCCAGCAAAACCACAATAGTCGTATTCACTAAAAAAAAAGGCCAAGATAGATGTTTGGGCAACAAATTTTATGGAAGTCAACTACAAAATACCTGGGAGTTACACTCGACTGCAAGCTTACCTGGGCTTATCACATCACAAGTGTCACAATCCGCACCAATGCCATCCCCGCAAGCTGTCCCCAATGATAAAAAGACGAAGCACTATGTCTCCCGCCAATAAACTCAGCATTTACATGGCCATCATCAGGTCCACAATGACCTACACAGCCCCAGTCTGGGGCTTTGCAGCAGCCATACATCTCACCAAACTTCAGGTAGTACAAAACAAAATTCTTCAAGCACTCTTCGACGCTCCGTTTTATCTCACAAATCGTAAACTTCACTTCGATGCCTCACTGGAAGCTATAGAATCTTTCATATGAACCCATGTCAGAAACCTTTACCAAAAGACTACGGCTACTGACGACCTGTCAATAAATTACATCGGACAATACGACCCCGAAGACGTCCCAAACCATCGGCAACCCAAAATTGTCTTGGAACCTTCGCCCAGCCTCTCTTCTTCTCTCTTTCCTTTGCCCTTCTCCTCACAAAACTTGGTGGCAGTTAAAATACCTAAACTCCGATTTTGAAGATTTTTAAAGCGAATTATGAAAGATGAGGTTCTAATTGGCACATAAAAAACAAAATTTACGGTCGATCCACAAATTTTGGAAAAAAATGGTTTTAAAAATTAATTTAGAAAGCAATTTCCTCATTGGCTCTTTTGAAGCTGTAACCCTGCTCATCAAAAATTAAAATTAGTTTTTAGCGATAAAAGTAATTTTAAATAAGTATTTTACATTTATAAGTAATTTGGAAAGAAAAAAACTTCCCAGAGCGCGACAGAATTCGAAATTTTCCAATTCCAAAGGCATGTAGTGGTCCTAGAATTAGTAATTCATATAGCAGATCCGCGCCACATAAACCAATCACCTCAGTTGTGCAGTTGATTAACACGCGTATTCACATCTAATACGCTCGGGTTCGAATCCACATTGGGGAACATTTTTTCAGCACATCATCTCGCTAAAAGTATTTTGATGTAATTCCTCCAAGTAGTCCTTCTTCTGTATGCTGATTCTTGACGATTAGAAAATAAAAAATTTCTCTTCTTTTCCCAAGATTCACAATAATAAATCTTTGAGCCACGGGGTCCTAGATGAGGTTAAACTGATTAAAAATATCTCTGAAGCGCGACCCAAATCAAAATTTTGAATGTTTACGCCGACAGATGCTAAGAGCTGGTACATCGTCGAGCGTAGAGTTGGAAAACTCAGTATGGACACACGGACTGGCAGCAGAATCAATTATTACGCGATATTGCGCAATAATTCTCTTTGATGTGTTTCTTATGACAAATTTGTGAACTTCAAATTTGAATTTTGGGCTTAATATAGGACCTATCAAATTCGTCCTCACTTTAAAGGTCTTGTAAAAATGCCCTCTTTTGTTTGATGAAGCTATTTCTATAGGAAAAAAGTGTACTTTCGAATTCGGGAATATCAACTCTAACCTAAAACTTCTCTTAGGCTATTTTCAACCAGCCAGACAACAGAGCCTTGTGCCAACTTCCAAAACTCAACACCCGTTACTCAAAATGAGATGAAGGAAATATGAGGCTTCGCTTCGGTGCACCGTCCAACCATTGTTCGTGTACAGGAAAATTCGTCAACTTTAAAAGTTATTAGGTTATTATTGAATATATCAAAATTATCCTCACATTAGTGGCCTTATTTTAAATTTATTTACCGGGTGTTCATTTTAAAACTTCCAGCAATAAATAACTCAAAACCAAACGTCAAATGAAAAAATGTTTGCTTACAAGGGGAGACTGGCAAATTCCCCTCATTGAATTGATTCATTTTCATTGTGCGTGTAGGTCTTGTATTGGACTTCAACAGGTGCAAGTATAAGAGCACGCTTCTTTGCCAATTTCGAGAAAATTGAATTTGAATAATTATATATTAAGAGACGGTCATTGGTCTGGGTGTTAGCGCAAGGACTGCTAATGCAAGGCGCCCCGGTTCAAATCTGGATAGAGCTCAGTTTGTAATAACGTCTCCGTGCTTTGGAAGGACACCGTAAAGACGGTGGTCTTCCTATGTTAATGAATTGCCAGCATTAACAATAAAAAATAGGGTAACAGGCACATCTGAGGCAAGCCTAGCAAGCTACTTCAGATGTAAAGCAAGTAGTGCTCAAGGTACTGACAGTGGCTTCGGAATATCGCCGATGCTACTGTTAAGTAAAACAAATCAACAGATCTGGGCATACAGGGTTATCCCTAGCCAAAAGTAGAAGAAGAAAAATATAATGAACTGCATAAAAATTAACATAAATTTGGTAAGTTGTTAATGGAATTGCGTAAGATTGCAAAAAAATAAAACATATGCGAAGGGTACTGGGATCGCATCCAGCTCCTGCCAATTTTTTTTTATTTATTTGATTATTAATTCCCCAGTATAATATGTCATCGTTCTCAAGAAAACCAAAGCGCTATAATAAACCCAAATACTCATAATCTGTAAACATTGAATGTTTTGCTTATCAACAGTGAGGCACTGGAGGGTGTTCCACACCCCCCAGACCCCCCGGTTTGTGCAGTTTATTTTTTATTAGTAATAAATTGAAGATATCAGCATAACCGATCTAGAAAAATCTCTAGAAAAACTAATTAATCCTAACTTTAACAAGTCACACTCAAGTAAGTAATATCCCAATTAGCTCAAATTATAAACGAAAGTTGTAGAGACCGGGGGGTCTGGAACACTCAAATCGTGATAAATAAATTTACAAACTTATGGTTATCAGTATTAATCGATAATGGTCAAAGTATTTAGCACAAAAAATATAAAGCAGTGACCAAGAATCGGGGGGGGTATGAATCCCCAGGATAATATGTCATCGTTCTCAAGAAAACCAAGGCGCTATAATAAACCCTACTCATAATTTGTAAACATTGAATGTTTTGCCTTTCGGCGGTGAGGCACTGGAGGGTGTTCCACACCTCCAGACCCCCCGGTCTCTAAACCTTTGCTTTATATTTTGGGCTAATTGGGACTCAATTACTTGAATGTGACTTGTTAAAGTAAGGATTAATTAATTTTCTAGAGATTTTTCTAGATCGGTTACGCTGATATCTTCAATTCATTTCTGATAAAAAATAAACTGCACAAACCGGGGGGTCTGGGGGGTGTGGAACACCCTCCAGTGCCTCACTGCTGAAAGGTAAAACATTCAATGTTTACAGATTATGAGTAGGGTTTATTATAGCGCTTTAGTCTTCTTGAGAACGATGACATATTATACTGGGAGGAATTAATAATCAAATAAATAAAAAAAAATTAGCAGGAGCTGGATGCGATTCCAGTACCATATGTTTTTATTTTTTTGCAATATTACGCAATTCCATTAACAACTTACCAAATTGATGTTAATTTTTATGCCGTTCATCAGTAATATATAATTATTTAAATTCAATTTTCTTGAAATTGGCAAAGAAGCGTGCTCTTATACTTGCACCTGTTGAAGTTCAATACAAGACCTACACGCACAAGGAAAATGGATCATTTCAGTGAGGGGAACTTGCTGGTCTCCCCTTGTTAGTGACATTCAGTTTTAGAATCTAGTATGTTGATATGGGTTTGTCAAAACACATGTCAATTAATTTTATTTTAAAAAATTTTCCAATATAGTTTTTGATTTCAATTTCAATGGATTTTAATCCATTTTCATTCATTTAGGGATAGTTTAGCTGATGAGTTCTTGAAAAGACGAAATCACTTATGCGCAACGGGGTCCCAGACTAAAATGTAAGTTGGAAAATTTTCAAATTTCATTAAACTTGTAATTTTTAAAATATTTTATTCAATAGAAAAAATGTTTCGAAGAAAAGGTGTATAGGCGAGGGAGAAAGGGGAAGAGTGACTCGAAAGTACACTTTTCCCTATAGAAATGGTTCAACCAAACGAAAGAACAGAAAAAGACAAGAACTTGAAAGGCAGGATGAACTTAGTCGAACTTGTAATAAGGCCACGGGTCGAGGTAAGAAACCCGTCTTCGAAAATACACTTTTCCCTATAAAATGGTTCAACCAAACGAAAGAGCATAAAAATACGAATCTTTTAAGGTGAGGATGAAAGTTGTCGGACTTGTAATAAGGCCACAATTTAATTTTGAAAATTACAATTTTCCCATAAGAAATACATGTAAGTGTATTTTGTGTAGTAAAATTCAATATGGCGGTCATTCTGTTGGCGGTACGTGTGCTGTGCCTGGGTCGACAGTGACTAGTGGTGGGGAGATACCAGTCGCTCTCTGAGATCCGTCGCGTCAACTTTCAAACTTTTCGAGTTGGAGCCGCTTAAGGGATGTTTTTAATGAGTTTAGCACGTGTCAAAACCGCTCGTAGCCCCGTACGAGCCCCGGAGGGGCGAGGGCGGGTGCGGAGAGTAGGTTTTGACAGTGCAACCACCTCAGAAACGAATTCACACAAAAAGTGATTTTTTCGGAAATTTGTTGTCCGATCACAAATTTAATTCTTTTTATTAGCTAATTACACCATTATCTATCATAATTCGTCGTGAAAACCGAGATTCTGGTATATTTACTGTCGCCACATCCTCTTTCAACTTTGGGGGCGGGGTTACAGTTCAAAAGAGCCAATGAGTAATTTGCATTGTTAATAAATTTTTAAAGCCGTTTTTTTCAAAATTGTGTGAATAATCCGCAAATTTTATTTTTTTTATGCGTTAATTAGACCATCATCTTTCATAATCCACTTTAAAAATGGTCAAAATCGGATGACGGGTTTCTTACCCGTCCCCAAAATGCCAAATATAGAATACATTCTGTAGACGGTACGTGTGTTGTGCCTGGGTTGACAGTGACTAGTGGTGGAGCAGCCTCCGCTTCGCTCCAACCCTTTAAGCCGTTTTGACAAACGCAACTCCGTCAAAATATAGATTCACTCTAAAAGTGCATTTTTTCTGAAATTTACGGCCCCACCACAAATTTTATTATTTTATTTGTTAATTAGACCATAATTTTTTCTAATTCGTTGTAAAAATAGAGATTCTGGTATCTTTACTGTCCTCACAACTTATTTTAATTTCGGTGGGCGGGGTTTACAGTTCAAAAGCGCCAATGACAAAATTGCATTCCAAATTAATTTTAAAACCGTTCTTTTTCAAAATGTGTGAACCAACCGTAAATTTTCGGGGATTTCGGGAATTGAAATCCGGGAATTCAAACTGTCACCGTGGGTATCGACCAGTCGCTCTCTGAGATCCGTCGCCTCAACTTCCAAACTTTTCGAGTTGGAACCGCTTGAGGGATGGTTTTAGTAAGTAAAGCTCGAAGCCCCAGGGTCGCGGGGGTGCGGAGAGTAGGTTTTGACAGCGCAACCATATCAGAAGCGAATTCACCCAAAAAGTGATTTTTTCGAAAATTTGTTTTCCGATCACAAATTTAATTTTTTTTATTAGCTAATTACACCTTTATCTATCATAATTCGTTGTAAAAATCGAGATTCTGGTATATTTACAGTCGCCACAACTTACTTTAATTTTGGTGGGCGGGGTTACAGTACAAAAGAGCCAATGATAAAATTGCATTCTAAATTAATTTTTAAAGCCGTTTTTTAACCAAAGTGGTCCGCAAATTTTATTTTTTTATGTGTTTCTGGCATTATTATCTTTCATAATTTACAAAAATAATAGTGAAAATCGAAATCACGGTTAATTAACTCTCGCCGGAGAAAGAATATGGTATAATTATTTTTATAATTAGTTGACCTTTTCAAGGTCACTTAAAGGTCAGCTTTGATTTTTTAAATGGAACCTTTCTTTGAAGATTCAGATTTTGCATGAAAAAATGAACAATTTTTGTTTGAAAAATTCTTTTCTTCAAAAAAAATTTCAATGATATCAAAATAAAAACATATTAATGAATGAACCATAGTTAATCAAAATTTATTTTCTTAAATTTTAAAAGGCTACTTATTAATATAAATACTAGAAAAAATGATTGTGGTAATAATAATAGTTATTTTCGATACTAGTACTTAAATAGGCTACTTTTCCATTCGAGGTTGATTTTGCTGACGAGCCCGAAGGGCGAGTCAGCAAAATCAACCGAGAATAAACAAGTATTGAAGTACGTGTAACGAACACTATTTTTGCAAATCTGAAATTCGGTAAATAACGAATATTTTAACAAAATTTACGCAATCTGGACAAAGCTGAAATGAAAATAACTCGCACTAGTGCTGAAAAGTGCAGGAAATATGATCAAATAACATGAGTCATCGTACGTGCAGAAAACAAGCCGCTTTCAATGCCATGTAACGTGTATGAAATGATCACATTTCACAACAGAATTGCAAAAAGCAATAATAGCCTTCTCTAAGTGTTGAAAAATTAAATTCCATTAAAAGTTTTTGTTTTGTTTCAACGTATTTTTTTCGTGAAGTCTGTCGGATAAAAACGTTTTTTTGGGCAAAAGTTATTTATTTTTCAATGCACAATCTGAATTTTTAAAAAATATATACACGATACTATTTAAAAAATAATGTTGACCTTCAAATGACCTTGAAAAGGTCAACTAATTAAAACATTAATTATACCATATTCTTTCCCCCTCACGATTATACATACAACTTTTGATGAAAACATTTTTTCATCTGATGTATGTATAGTTTTTGAGATATTTATTGTTGGAAATTTTAAAATGAACACCCGGTATATAATAATAAAAAAAAAGTTTTAAATATCTATAAAACCCTCAGGTCCGGGTAATGCACTGTTGCCCCTTTTTCGTCTTCTGCTTTACTCATCAGTCGAATCAAACTAAAATCGTTGATAATTGATATTTTATTGACATTTTGATAATTATTTCATGTACACCTGACACCACGTTCCAATATAATTTTTAAAATGTATTAAATTTGCCCAGATTGAATCTTTTGATTGTTTAGAAATCTAAAATTTGCAATATACTAATGATAATAAAAGCCTGTCAATATTGTATTGTACTTAGAAGCAGTGGTGGCTGGGACGAGGGGGACGATGGGGTCCCGCCCTCTCAAAATTAACCTATTAAAAATTAAATACAAAATCATTATTGTCGATAATGCAAAACTACGTTTCGATTCCAGTAACTTGTAGTCGTCGCCCCCTATCGCGCAAACCACGAACCGCCACTGTGAAGGATAATGTCTAATTTAAATAAAAGGCTTCACTTGGAATAAATAAGCAGTTTATTTTTCTGATATGACGTACATATGTATGTCTCTGTGTAGACAGGATGTTTTCCTTTGAATTATCTTAAAAAATTTTGTAGATATGGCAAAAATACTAAAGTAAAATTGGTGAGATTCAAGTGTCAAAGTAACTTTTACTATGCCAGTCTGTTAAAACGTTATAAATAGACAAATAAAAGAAAATTAAAAAGGTTGAAGCTTTATTTAAAAAAAATAAAATAAAACTTAGCAAAACCAGACTGAACCATTGACCTTCACATGTTACAAGTTTAGGATAAGCAGCCTTCAGACGTAATCTAATGTAAGATGTCAAATTCTTTAATGCTTCAGTGGAATATTAAATAACCAATATAAAATTTTAAAATAAAATGTGAAATTAAGACCAAAAATTTTATAACCTCAAATTCGAAGTACCAATGATGGCACGCAACATATGGCACGCAAGGACCTGACCAAAATTAAAATAAAATTCTTCTGTTTTGACTCTTCATTCAAAATTCTGAACCACGGTGAAATAATATGCAATGTTGCATTATTTCAGAATAATTGAAGTTTTGCGGTACCACCATCCAAGATATTTTAAAATTGAACTAAGCTTTGCAGGTTAAGTTTTAAAACACGCTCCACTAAAAAGAAAATTATAAAAGCAAAATGCGTGTTTTCAAATTAAAATATTCAAAATAAAACTGGAAAATCTTGACATAGCAAAACTTAAGAAATATTTTTACAACTTAGGAAGTGGTTTTTACGTGTTATAATGGAGTGTGTCAAAGACATCTATTAAGGGTCATTCACCAATTGTTCTGAAGATTGATCGGGTACTTCATACGGAAATAATTATATTTTTGCAAGAATTTCTAGTTTCCAAGATCAGAAAAATTAAGTGTGGAGCTAAAGATAAAATAAACAAATACGATACGGTTGTGCAAACTTGGTCATTAGCACGACATACTTGTCGTTTGTCGGTGGATTATAACACCGATATCTTAGGTTTGGTGGAAGTTTAAACGGTTAAAAATAAAAGTCGTTTGACCTTGACCTCCACGGTACTTCTAAAAATGTTAGAACGACTATCCGGGTCGAGCCGCGTGGCAGTACCGTTAGACTATTTAAATTGCAAGCATGTTTTCGTTGACCTTGTACTTTGTTTACAGTTTGCAACAACCCATAGCATTAACTAATGTGTAGTACATTGCAATAATTGTTCAATCTGCACTTGATGGTATTTCAATGCACTAAACATCGCGGAATTCACTTTATTACTTCAATGTTCCTTTTATTCTCCAAGGAGATAATAATTAAAAGTTTGGTACCACTGACTATACATTAAACTATATCAAATTATCTTTCTCTATTTAATGCTATCATGGTGAGAGTGAAGACACAAAACTTGTTTCATAAATCATCTTGAATGTCGGTTGAGGCCTAAGGAATTTTAAATAAAATAAATAAAATGGCATCATGCAAAATTATTAAAAATATTATACCATAAATTTAAATATTAATATTTTTATTATTTATCTATTTTGACCAGTTTACAAGATAAGCCTACCGAAGAAAAACAAAATTAAAAGTACCATTGCCGGTCATTGCAATTCCAATTGTACTAAAACCGATGGTACCCTTTCTCAAGATCGATCTGTTAACTATGAACATAATAAGCTATCGACACTTTTAAACGTTTTTAAGTGTACGATTAGCTCAGTAGTGGAGCAGTAGATTACTGAGCTGAGGGAGTCAGAACCACGTACGGCAGGGGATTAGGAACAGACAGTAATAAAGTAGAAGCAAATTTGGGAAAAAAGCTAATCAACGATAACTTGTTTTATTACATATCAGCAAAAGCAGCAGTATAACCGCGTATCCTAACCCCCCCCCGATTTAATTTTTATAATTTAGATAGGCTAATGCTTTGGTCAATGCTGACAGGCTACTGAACTGGCCAACTCGCCAAATTAAAACTAATTTTCAAGTGATGTCATTAATATTTTTTTCTCACTACTTAGTGGTTAAGTAGGAGACTCTGTAGCTTTGCCAATTATGCAGTAGAAACGACTGACGTAACGTTGCAAAATCGATGTAAAGATCCTTCACGGGATGTTGGAGCGTGATACTAGCAACAAGAAACTTAAAAAAAGAGGGCCCTCAGTGAGGGACGGCCACACTGAACGCGATGATGGTGCGACTGCAGAAATTCCAAAAGATATAAAAGGAGCGATTGGCAAAATGAAAAAAAAGCTGGAAGTCGCCTACAACACGATTGAAGTGCTGACCATAGAAAATCAGACAATCAAGAGCCAGTTTAGACTCCAGATAATGAAGCGGCATGTATAACAATCGTGCATTTGGTGTTTCAAACATAAAATTTTAATCATTGTCTATACATTATATTATCTTGATTTTGAGATATTAGGCCACTTATATTTAGCAGGTCCTGAGGTTGCCCGAGTAATTGAAAAGTTGGAGGAAACATTCAAGCGCAGAGGAAAACAATTGGAAACACGCCATCATGCAGAATGCAGAATTCGGGAACGGTCACAAATCCCAAATTCGGATTTTCATGATTTTCGAAGTGAATTATAAAAGAGAACATCGTTCTGTGCACATTAAATAAAAATTGCGGTTTTGGAAACAAACCGCTTTAAAAAATCAAAATTGGTCGTGGTTGCGTTTGTCAAAACGGCTTGGAGTGGCCGTAGCAAAGAAGACCAAAGCGGAATTTGTTTTAATTTTTTGATTTTTGGAATCTATCAGTTGAAATTTATCTTGGATTAATGAGATTAAAACATTTTTAAATACGCCACTGCTCCACAGCCTCCGCTTCGAACTGTTTCGAAAAATGCTTTACCAACTAAAAATATCCTCCTAAACCGGACTCGAAAAATTGGCGATGTTAACCCGATAGATATCAGAGAACGATAGCCGGTTGTGGGTGTCGGTAAGAGTTCGAATTCCCGGGTTCGAAAATACCCTTTTTCCTATAGAAATGGCTTTACCAAACGAAAGAACACAAAAATACAAGCTCTTCAAGGTGAGGATCAATCTTGTCGGAATTGTAATAAGGCCACAATTTAATTTTGAAAATTGCAATTTTCCGATAAGAAATACATGTAAATGTACTATTGCGTCATAAAACGCCAAATATGAAAAAATTGTGTAGACGGTACGTGTGCTGTGCCTGGGTTGACGGTGACTAGTGGTTGGGAAATACCAGTCGCTCCCTGAGATCTGTCACGCCAACATCCATACTTTTTCAAGTTGGAGGTACATGGGGGATTTTTTAATAAGTAAAGCGCTTATCAAAAGCGCCCGGAGCGGAGCGCACGACTACATCAAGAGTGAATTTTTTCCAAAATTTGTTGTCCGATATTACGTCATTAGAGTGCGCATTCTATCACCCGTCCGTGTGCTGTAGGTGGGTCAACAGTGACTAGCGGTGGGGAGCAGCCTCCGCTTCGCTCCAGCCGCTTTAAGCCGTTTTGACAAACGCAACTACGTCAAAATGTGGATTCACTCTAAAAGTGTATTTTTTCTTAAATTTGAGGCCCGATCACAAATTTTATTGTTTTATTTGTTAATTAGACCATCATTTTTCCTAATTCGTTGTAAAAATCGAGATTCTGGTATATTTACTGTCCTCACAACCTACTTTAGTTTCGGTGGGCGGGGTTTACAGTTCAAAAGATCCAATGACAAAATTGCATTCCAAATTAATTTTAAAACCGTTTTTTTCAATAATGTGTGAACCGACCGTAAATTTTCGGGGATTTCGGGAATTTAAATCCGGGAATTCAAACTGTCGACCCTAACAACGCACGCACTGGTGATAGAATGTGAGCAATTACGAGACAATATTGCGCAATAATATATCTTATAGGAATATGTTAATTTCAAATTGAAATTGTGGGTTTATTAAAGGGCCTACCGAAATCTACCTCATACTAAAAGTCTTGCATTTTAATGCTCTTTCGTTTGGTGAAGCTATTTTTATAGGAAAAAGTGTAGGTATTTTCGGGTTCGGGTTTTCTGATTCGACCCTTGAATATTTTCTTTAAAAAAAAACTAAAATTTTTTTGAAAATTCTGAGGGGTCAACCGCTAGAGGAAATCATGTACAATTAACTTCATACTTCACGTACATCATCATAATTCTCCATACTTCTTCGTACTTCATATAATTCAGCAGTAATTCAGGGGACTTTGCGTACTTCACCAGTAATTCACCGCACTTCATCAATAATTCACGGTACTTCACCTACTTCATCGATACTTCGTTGTATTTCACGTACTTCATCGGTATTTCAGAGACTTACCGAGATTCCAAACTTTGTGCACTGGAGGGTGTTCCACACCCCCCAGACCCCCCGGATTGAGTAGTTTATTTTTTATCAGAGGTAAACTGAAGATCTTCCGATGCAGAGATGGGGGGGGCCCCAGGAGGTACGGAATTTATAATTACGCAGTTTATAATTAATTGTCATGTTACAAATTAAACACATTTACTTGGCCATAGCAAATTTTAATAAACTTGAGATATGCTGAAATATTTAATTCACTTTTAATAAAAATAAATTATTTAAACCGGGGGGTCTGGGGGGTGTGGAACACTCTCCAGTGCCTTTGCAACGGGAGATAAACTATTCAATCCGGGGGTCTAGGGAGTATGGAACGCCTTTCAGTGCCGATGCTACGGGAGATCTTCAGTATACTTCTGATATAAAATAAACTATTTAATCCGGGGGTCTGCGGGGTGTGGAACGCTTTCCAGTACCTCTGCAACTAGAGATCTTCAGTTTACTTCTTCAGACCCCCGGTTTAACTAATTTATTTTTATTAATTAAAGCGTAAAGCGAAAATAAATTATGTACAATCATGCACAAACGATTATTAAGATTATTTTCAAAATTGGGAGGGGGGAGCCAGCAAGTCTCCAGCCCCCCCCCCCAACTAATTTTCTAAATAATTCAAAAACAAAAAAGGTTCAACCGAGAATAAAGAAAGAAAACAATAGATTTAAACTTTTTTAAATTAAAAATTCGCAATGGAGGGACTGAGGACATGCACCTTATTCAAACTCATCCAATCAGACCACAACGAAATAACCAAACACACAACAAAACAAAACCAAATCAAACACCTGATTGGTTATTTCGTCAATTTAACTTTAATGTATTTTAACTGATAGATAACTATAGTTAAAGAAAGATAGAAGATAGAAGCATAAGAAGATAGTTTAAATTGTATTATCATATTCTGGAGCCGTCTCTGTAAAACCGGGACAAGCGCGTTATTTTCGCTTGAATGTAATTAATTAATCATGAGGAAACAATGAATTACCAAAGCTTTTTATTGAGCTACCAAACCTCCATGATATTTAAACAAATGAGCTAAAAAATGTATCATCATGTATTTTACCAGTACTTCATGTACTTCACAAGTACTTCATGTACTTCACATGATATTTAATGTACTTCATGAGATGTGTACAAAAACTTCACTAGCGGTTAACCCCTCGGAAAATTCATTTTAAAGCGAAATTTAATGACAAACATTTTGCCAAATTATTTGACATTTTTAAAGGACCAAATGTTTTCAAGATATTTGCAATTTTTCAAATTTACGACGATTTTTACAGTTTTCTCAATTTTTAATTTATTGAAACTTTTGTTTAAATCGTTTTGATATCAATTTATTGAACACCATTTCCAACGTATTTTGTCATCTTCCTTTCGAAAAAATTATCAAAATTAGAATCAAGTTTGGGCAACGACGTCAAAAATGCATTTTTCGGAAAAATTTTAGATTTTCGTGATCTTTTTCAAAACTTTTTCAAAAACAAAAATATTTTCGAAAATTCAATTTATTGTAAATATTTTGTCTATTGAACATTTTTTGACTCCATGTTTTAACACCCAAAACAAAAATACTGAAAGTCAAAACGCCGAAAGCAAAAACACTGAAAAACAAAAACACCGAAAACAAAAACACCGAAAACAAAAGCACCAAGTCAAAATGTCGAAAACAAAATCCAAATAATAAATCACGACTTTTTAGTTGCCGTAGTACTTTTAGGTATCAATACAGGGCAGGCATCGCCCAACTCCGAAAAAAAATCAAAATAAATGCTTGGTCAATGTTCATGTTCTGTTCTTATGAACAGAGGCCCAGAAGTGAGCTAAAAAATCGATTCCATGAAAGAATATCATGTTGTTCCTCTCACCCTGTATATAGAGGATATACACCTGCATCGATCAGCTTACAGATTTGCTTGGCCCATGAAATAAATACTTCACTATCAAAAACCTAAAAGTCAAAATACGAGAAATCATGTTCTGTTCTTTCATGGAGCAAACTTCCGGTGATATTATTTTTTCGACAAATGATTTATTATTTTTAAACAAGTATAATCTAGTATTTCTTTATTTTTGGTCAAAATACCTTTTATTATGTCGCAATCGTATTTCACTCTATAAAAGACATCTAGTTTAGATTAGTGATACTTTCGGAGTTTTTGTTTTCGGTGTTTTGACTTTCGGCATTTTTTTAGGTTTGAAAATTTTTAATTTTGACGCAACTATCAAATTCAAAAAATCATATCTCCGCCAAAAGCGATTAAATCGTCTAATCAAAAAATACGGATCTCCTTACTTTTCATGTAAAATGTGGAAAACAATTTTGAGCCAAATCGCCGAGGCGTCTTCCAAAACTTAGCCGATTTGGGGTGGATTACCCATATACAGAATTTAAAATAACTCCCGAATCTCACACATGCGCAATATAAAATACTCCAATATCATATTTACCAACAATGACAAACATCACAAAATGCACAATTTTTTTACTATGCCGCCCCATTAAGAAGACAACATCTGTCTTGGAAGAAAACAAACAATCAGAAGATCCGACCGCAAGCTCTGACGAGAAAGCAGCAGAAGCCGAAAAAAACACAGACGTAGATAAAGAGCTACAGGGCAAGGAAAAAGACAAATCAAATCTATTAAATTATTACCAGTCCGGACCTGTATAGGAACGAAAAAAAATTATTTGATTTGCAGCTGCCTTATTCTGCATACTGCAAATTTAATGAACATTTCTACATGAGGTTTGTTAGAACAGAACAGTGCGCAACGCATAACTCACGGTCAGTTGTACGCTGCGCACGTCTGCTGAAATCTAAACCATCTTCATGTGCGAAAGGGGTTGTTAAATTCTGCTTGGGTACGGATACTGTAGACTGACAGCAGAATGCGTTGGACCCAATTCTATTTTGATTTCGACGCAGTCGTTCAGCCGAATTCACAACGTTCATAATGCCAAAAATGTTAAAATGTGTAAATTTTCCCGAAATTTTCGGGAAATCTTCTTTCCACTGTTAATTATATGCTCCCTCTGTGTCTCGACAGAAAAACATTTCGTCGCCACTTTCGTTTTACCCGCTGGAATCTAAGACCATTAGCAATTTTTTTTCTTCCTCTTCCTCCATTAAAATTATCGCTATTAGTGCATTATTTAATTCGCGAAAACTCATTTTCTAACTGCATGTGTCGACGGAATAACTAGAACTGATTTCTTTATAATAAACCACTTCTGCCAAAACTTCTGTTCCAGGGCGACAGATTCTACCGTACGTCTACGTCATGCGTCGCGCACTGTTCTAACAAACCGTAGCTTCACAGGCAATTTTGCGTGATTAAAGGTATACCAGAGATTTACACTATGAAACTACCCCATTGAAATAACTGAAAACAGCTGAAAATAGCCAATATGCGAATATCAAGAACGAACCAAACCAAGCAACAAGAGATCATATTACTTCGTAAACTGGGCAAACTGTTCGCAAATTTGAAAGATTGTTGCTGAAAGGGATTCGGCCTGTCATGTTATTCGAACCACCAGTTTGGTTTCCGGAATCAACACGCCACAACCAAACAAATTCCCAGAGTAGCTCAGGGAGGGATATTAATAAACCTTACCAATCCTTATGGTGGGGGGAGCGGGTACTAAAACAACTAAAAATTTGGGCTATTGAAATTACTTTTTCTCATACTAATTCGTTAAATCTTGAAAAATTTAAAAAGAACTTTAAAATTATGTATGTACAGTAGAAACTCGATGAAGTGAACACAAAAATTCAATTAAACATGTTAGTTTGGTATTATACCAACAGAAGTACTTTACTGTAGGTACTAGTATTTAGTGAGACAAGAGACGGTCTTGGCCTAGTAGTTAGAGCGATCAACTACTGATGCAAAGCCGGCGGTCCCCATAGTTGATGACTGCCAGCATCAACAATGAAAAGGGTTACAGGCAAATTCCCCAACCCGGACTTAGCAACCGTGGGGTCTTAATGCTTAAACATTTCCTTAGAGAAAGAGAACAATGCTCAAAAGTGGGCGGAGAAGGCTATAACGGACGGACTAATATTTATACGAGACATACAACAACAATACAGACATGGGGAAGGGGGTTATAAATTTCAATCTTTCCCTAAGAATTAAAAATAATACATTGGCCAAATGTTACTTGGAAAAAGTTGTTTATTTCGGGTTTTCGTTGCCGAAGTTCAACAGAAAACCAGAGATTAAGAACTAGTAGAAAAAAGAGCGTACCTACAGAAAATCTGAAAACTGCAAAACATTTGACATTGTGAGAAACTAGCTAATTCACCCCCCAAGCGGGTTTTCAAGTACCTACGAATCAAAAGATACAAATGAGGAAAACAAACGTATACAAATGATTTACATGATTTAAATCCAAAATTCTTTTTTATATTTATATTTCGGGCTTCCTTATGTAAGGATACAACCAAGGTCGTTTACCGTCCCCTCAAGAGGGTACTCAGCAATTAATATCTCAAAGATGTTGCAAGCATCTTGTGAGAGGACCACCTTCTTTACGTGCCTTCCGAAGCACGGAAACGGCATTACAAAGCGAACTCCACCCGGATGCGAACCGGGAGTTCTACCTTAGCAGTTCATCGCGCTAACAACCATGCCAATGACCGTCTCTCGGTCCAAAATTCGAAGTTTAAAATTAAGATAACCCTCCCCCCCGTAAAGCTGTTAAATAATTTAAAATCTAAAAAGCAGAATAAATTATTCACAATCATGCACAAACAATTTAGACTATTTTGGATTCAACATTCGGAATTGGAAGGAGGGAAACCCTGGATAATTTTAATAAATAAAGTCTTATCCCTACTCCTATTAAAAACACGATTAATAGTGGTTATTAACATTAATAGAAAATTTAAAAAAAGATTAAAACAAAATCATTGTTAACAATTATTATTCACATTTCTAAAATATTTTTTAAAAAATTTTAAGTGCATAAGGTTTTTTATAGCGTCGCAGACTCTCTAAAACAGCACCGCGGCCCCTTGGGGGTCCGCGTACCACAGGTTAAGAACCGCCGCTAATTTAAATAATATAATTATGCAAATAATCGTTTGAAGAAAACCAATTATAAGACCTCTTCTTGGTATTATATAAAAAATATGTAGTACATAATATGTACGTACCTAAATACTTGAAATAAATTTTGTGGTTTACATTGTAAATTGTAATTACGGGAATTTCATATGCCATATAAAAATTTATAGAAGGTAAATTACCAGTTACCTGGAAAAACAAAAAATATTAATTTTTAAATTGATTTATTAATCGACTAAATGTTTGGAAAACTTCTGAAGGACAAGGAAGTAAATAAACATGTAATCGTGTTACATTTACGCTAATCTTTAAAAATGTAATCAAAATTCTTTCATATCATAAATAACACTCGAAAGTTTAAAACTTGATTTGATAGGAAATTTTTGATATAAAATTATATTTTCTACTGCTATTGAATAATATCTACATAAGTCATGGCGTGAGTAATAATTTCTCACTACTCAACAATGTTGAATAATCAACATCACAACAGGTGCAATATTGTTATTAAGATAATGTAATTTATTAATGATGGGGAATAAAAGCAAGTTGATAGGAACACAAAAAGAAAAGAAAATACAACATAAAATCCAGGAGCACCCAAGACAAGACATCAAGAATGGAAAAAGGTACGGGTGGGTTATCGGAAAATGTATAAATGAGCTGGGTACCAGCAATGCTTTTATTATATAATTTATATAATTTCAACAAGTTAATAATAAACATTTACAATGCTTTTATTTAAAATAGGTTTTGGTGTTCAAAACAATACCGATTAATACCGATTTTCGGGAATTTAATTTAATTATGTTTAAATGTTAGCAGCAGAGTGGCGTGTTGGGAGACGTATGTGACTACAAATAAGTAGTCGCAGGTTCGAATTCCATACGCGCCTGTTGTCTAAAGTAAAACAGAGGAGTAATCCACCTCGTAAAACGGATTGTAAAGACTTCCAGAATGGAAGTGGTTTTCCGACAGGAATAGAAAGCCGCTGATGATGATAATAATGTTTAAATGTCTTGTTTTGTTGCTTTTGTCTTGAGTTAATAAAACCAAAAGAAAACAAGTATACATTTTTATTCACTTTCATTGATTTTTATTGAAAAATATTAATATATAAAACCATATTATTTTTTAGAAGCTTGTTAACTCATTCATGCGCGTCAATAGTAAAAATAACTGACAAATTCCAAAAAAAAATAAAAAAATGCAACACTTATTTCAAATTCAAACATATTTCAATTTTAAAACCGCTTGGTAAACATTATTTTTATCAGGGAGAGTTTCGGGAATACAATCAGAGTCATCCTTAGGGGGGGGGGGGGAATTGTCCCTTGCCCCTCTCTGAATACGCTACTGATTTGTACTGAAACTCGAATTCACCGTCTTTATTCACCCCCCGATTGGCGTCGCGCAGCCGAGAGACGATTTGCCCTCAAATCAGGGGGGAAAGGAGTTATATATTAAGATTGAGAAAAGTTGCAATGCCTGCGGCGTTGCCAAACTTTAAAAACATCCAGAGTCAAAATAAAACTCATAGGGGTGAATGTGCATTGTTTGCAATTTTCGGTGTTTTCCATGTTTTTTTACTATACTGATGACGTCATAAGACAGAAACAATTTTTAATACAATCTTTTGAATTTAATTAATGCATTACTATAAATGCATTAACTTAGTTTTAATATTTTTAATAACCTCGAGTACATTTTGTCGGCACCCCCCCCCTTCCCATTTCTATATGAAAGTGGTTCAAAAACCATCGATCATGCACTTTTATTTTTAAAATCACTATTTCAAACATGTAGATATGCTTCTCAACATTTTCTAAAAAATTTTAGGGTAGAATCCAGAAATCCAAAATCAAAAGTACACTTTTGCTATAAAAATGGCTTTACCAGACGAAAGAGCACTAAAATACAAAACTTTTAAGGTGAGCTAGGTTTCGGTAGGTCCTTTAATAAGCCCACAATTTAAATTTGAAATTAACATATTCCCATAAACAATACATTGCGCAATATTGCGTAATAATTTTATGCATTCTATCACCGGTGCATGTGCTGTAGGTGGGTCAACACCGACTTACTGCAATTGTCGGGTTAACATCCCCAATTTTTCTAGTAGGACTAATCTAGAGAATATTTTTAAGGAGTAAAACGTTTTAAAAATCGGCATGTAGCGGCCGGAGCGAAGCAAAATGTCAGTTTTGATTAACGCAACCACGGCCAACTTCGAATTTTTAAAACTGTTAAAACTGTAAAATTTGTGAGCCGACCGCAACTTTTTTTTTAATGTGTATTCGCTTCAAAAATCATGAAAATTCGAATTTAGGTTTCTTGACCGTTCCCAAATTTTAAACCCTAGTTAATTCTAAATTAACTCTTTTCTTCAATTAAAAAAAATGCACCTGTCCACGATAAAATTAGATTTTAAAATTAGTAATTCTGCTATCAATTCTAACGGATTCCTTGTCAAAACACTGAAAACAAAAACACCGAAAACAAAAACGCCGAAAACAAAAACGCCAAAACAAAAACGCCGAAAACAAAAACGCCGAAAACAAAAACGCCGAAAACAAAAACACCAAAGTCAAAATGCCGGAAACAAAAACGCCGAAGTCAAAACACCGAAAACAAAAACACCGAAAGTACCACTAATCCAAACAAGATGCCTTATGTAAAATTTATTATTTCTTTATAAATATATGTATAGTAGTTCTTTATTTTTGGTCAAAATAAGTATCTTTTTTTATGTGGCAGATATATTTTACTCTATGAGGCATCTTGTTTGGATTAGTACTTGTAGTACTTTCGGTATTTTTGTTTTCGGCGTTTTTGTTTTCAGTGTTTTGTTTTTGGTTTTTTTTTTTCGACATTTTGACGTGTCACCGTCTACAAACATCCAAATTGGAATTCTAGAACTCCTCGCTTCTTGGTTAAGTTTTTTTGGCCAACTTAAAAATAAGAGTAATAAATCGCGAGTTTCTCACCAATCGAATTGCACATAAATCGAATTCCACTGTAGGCACTAACTAGAAGGTCACTGCAGCGTTGTTAAATTGCGTTCCACGGTCAAGGATTATCAAGGGTACGACTAAATTACGTCCCGTCCGCAATTATGGTCAGATTGGTTGGGTAGATAATTTTATTCCTCTTAGGTTTTCGTTCGACGCAATCGTCGCAATTTCGTCACCTTCCGTTTCGCCATTTCCCATTTCGCCCCTTTTTGCCGCTTTCCATTTTGATGCCATTTTTTCCATTTCTTACGAAAAAAGTACCTTTGCTTTTGATGGATGGCACTTTTAAAGCTGTTCCACAGATTTTCGCCTAGCTATATTTTTTTCCATTGTAAAATTAAAGGAAAAATGTGTCCTGTACTCTATGCCTTTTTACCAAGTAAGTCAACAACAACGTACGAACATTTGTTTACACTTATTGGCAATGCTGCCCATAGTTATACTTACACTTGCTCCACCAACCATTTAAGTAGATTATGAAATGGAGACGGTCATTGACCTGGTTGTTAGCGCGATCAATTGCTAACGGAAGACATCCAGTTCGATTCCGAGCAGAGGCTCACTTTGTTTGGGCATTCTCCGTTCTTTGGAAGGCACGTAAAGCCGGTGGTTCTCTCACAAGGTGCTAGCAACATCTTAGAGGTATTAAATGCTCGAGTACCCTCTGGAGAGAAAGAATAAATGACGTAAGTTGTATCCTTGCAAAAGGAAGCCCAAAATGCCTTGTCTTGTCATCATGGCACTATGGAGTACTGGGGCTATGCCCGATACCTCCTTCATCGGTTAGGACGTGTCTCCTTGGAACGGGCGGTGGTTGCTTTGAAAGGCGTAAGCCAATCGGGCAGGTCCGGAAGGTGTGCGAACATCACAGCATCACGCATTCCGGACCAAGAAGACAGGTCGTCGGTTGTTGTACAGTCCCGCCCGCACCGAAGCAGCAGCGCAACGACGCCAGCGGAAGAACATCGCAAACGTTCGAGTGGACCTACATTGTTGACGCGGAATCCGAACCGCGGCATACGGAAGCTAAGCTACCGTATACTAGGTCTCCTGCTTTACGTGGCACCCCATCTACCACGGAACACCGGCAAAAATTGACCGACAGACTCGAGATTCGAACCCACGTTTCCCAGGCGTGAGCTATGAACCCGAACGACCGGACCAACTCCGTGTTCGAAGCCCAAAATATATACATATATTATATATATGAAATGGCAATGATAAATACAAGAAATCTAAAACTCCCTGATAGATCTATTAGGGGTCGTTCATAAAGGACCTCTTTACCTTTGGGGAGTGGGACAAAATGTGACCAAAAGTGACAAGGGAAGAGGAGGGTTAGCCAAATGTGACGTCGGCATAAAAATTTCATTTTTGGGATTTGTAAAAAATTTTGCTCGAGTATTTTTTTCATATACTTTTAAAATATGATAAATGGGGGTTCTTGATTTGTGACCATTGGACGTTCCGGAGAGGGGAAGGATAAAATATTGTGACCACAACTTGCGTTGAATAATCAAATTCAGTGGATTGAATATTAAGAGGCGGAGATTTTATAGCCGGAAAATGAGGTAATACGCTTTTTGTGTCCATTTTGAAATCACCCAAAAAAGTGACCGCGTAACGCAATTTATAGGAACCCGGTTATGGCGGCCGCGAGGCCGTTTGTCCTGCTAGTATGTAATAAAATTCATTAAAAGAGGTTTGCCAATAGGCTAGCTTTAGTCATATTCATGGATTAAAAAAAATTTCTGTTTGACCCCCAAATAGCTTAGATAATTTCGGTATTAATAGTTATATGTAATATATTCATCATTGTTTTGTTTGTATAATACTTATAGTTTTTTTTAATTTCTTTTATTTTTTTGATTTTTGGAATTCAGTTATCTCTTTACCCCTGAAGCGCATTAGTAGATTAACGAGATTTTGAAAAATATTTTGGTTTTGCCGCCCATAATCATTTTTTAAATACGCCACTGACGGACATGTTCAAATTGCATTATATCAAAATATCCAATAAAAATGTTAGATTAAACCAGATTTAATGTGAGATAAATCTTCAATTAAATCTTAGATAATTGATGAATAATAAAATTGCGAAGAAAAACTTGCACGCGACATAATATCCAGAAATCCTCTCTCTTTTACTGTTAATCACTTCTTTTTATTCTGTACACTTATTACTTTCTTGTTGCAAGAAAGAATACAGTTCGTTTTCAACATGTGTTTTATTGTTGATTACATTCCATGCCGTTATGTGCACGTAAACAAATTGCATTTATGTTCACCATGTTCTCTTGTAGCTCCGCTATAATGTAATTTCATTGACCTATCGAAAACTCGTTGAAGCACTAAATACCTCACATTACATCAACAAGATCGCAAGTCAATTTCGAGTTATTTAAAAATAAACGATTTCTTCTTCATCACTTTCTTCAAGAAAATCTTCACAATTTGCGATAATTAACATTCTTTACAAAATCTGAGAAAGTATTGGAATGCAACGCTGCATAAGTTACAATTTTGTAAATTGGTACGAAAAATAGATATGAACCTAACCAAGTTAAGGTGCGACACTAGCGCCACAGTAGTAGTGTTAAAAAAAATTTGGCATAGATGTAGTCATTCGGGAACCAATAAGTCCACCCCGGATTTAAGGGCACTCTTATCATTTTAGGGTTGTTAAATGGGTGAAAAATTCAACTAATTCAATTGGTTCAAATAAAAAATCAATCACTTTCATTGACTTTTGTTCCAAACAAAAACTTTAATAAAATTGATTGAATGACCCCAATCTGCCATTGTGCATTAGTATTTATTTGATTATTAAAATTAAAAATATTAATGTAAAATTATAAAACTTTGTTGAGATTTCCTAGTTAATTTAGTGTTTTTCCAGGCAACCTTCATATTTTTAAGTAACCCTCAAAGCAACACATGAAGATTTCTACGAGGTTGTCAAGGTTAACTTAGGAAAATAATTTTGAATTTACTCGTGCATTGCAGAAAAACTGAGGTTTTCATTTTTGTAGTAACAAAATTACTAAATTGCCAAAGTTGTGCGGCCTATAGGCCGCACTGTCTCATTATTGTGTTAAGTTTAGGCTGTTCCGCAACTGACCTGTCATTTTTCTTATTAAATGTCAATTTGACATTGTTGCCATTTACTGTTCCGCCACTTTATTAAACCAATTAATCTAGCTGTTCGCCACTAGTCTGTCATCTTGTAAAAGTTGTGTTATTTATACTAGAGTATCTACTACTAATGCGGCTTAATCCAAGAGCTGGGTAACTACCAAATCTAAGATTTTTTGCGGTATAAAAGACCCAGAAGCATCTTGCAGCAATCCGAATAGATCTTAAACTACGCAGCGACATCAACAACCCCATCTCCGCAAGCCCTCACCTTCAAAGAGCGAGATGGAACTTCAATTCAGGCTAGACTTTCTAAGCTATTTTTCCTTCCGAAGGGATTCTGCAGGAGGACCGCGACGCCTCGCGACCCCCCCTCTGTAAAATCAGAAAACCCGCAACCCACACACAGAGGTATCCACCTCGGCGCGACCCGCAGCAACGCGAAATTTTTCTTTTTATTTCAGAGCCCAGACACCAGGCAAACATGCCAGCCAGACAGAGGAGGTGTGGGGCGATGCCCCGGTACTCCACAGTGCGAAGAAGACAAGACAAGACAAGACTAATGCGGCTTTCTCGTATTTCTTTCCTATGTTCATAGTAGCAAAGAGTATATCTAGGTGACGGTTCGAATTCCCTGATCGCGATTTTTACCATTTTTGAAGTGGATTATGAAAGATGAGGGTCCCAATAGCATATAAAAAAAATAAAATTTGCGGAATATTCACACAATTTTGAAAAAAACGGCTTTAAAGTTAATTTGGAATGCAATTTTATCATTGGCTCTTTTGAAGTGTAACCCCGCCCTCAAAATTGAAATTGGATGTGGCGACAGTAAATATACCATAATCTCGGTTTTTACAACGCTTTCAAACTTTTCGAGTTGGAGCCGCTTAAGGGATGTTTTCAATGAGTTTAGCACGTGTCAAAACCGCTCGAAGCTCCGTCCGAGCGGCCCGTCCGTGCGGAGAGTAGGTTTTGACAGTGCAACCACCTCAGAAACGAATTCACATAAAAAGTGATTTTTTTTAGGAAATTTGTTGTCCGATCACAACTTTAATTTTTTTATTAGCTAATTACACCATTATCTTTCATAATTCGTTGTAAAAAACAAGATTCTGGTATATTTACAGTCGCCACAACCTCTTTCAATTTTGGGGCGGGTTACACTTCAAAAAGCCATTGATAAAATTGCATTCAAATTAACTTCAAAGCCGTTTTCTTCAAAATTGTGTGAACCCACCGCAAATCTTATTTTTTATACTAATTAGACCCTCATCTTTCATAATTCACTTCAAAAATCATGAAATTCGAATTGGGTTTATTGACCGTCCCCAAAATTGTTTACAAACACAGGGGACCTACAGTTTGACCCGGGCTCCGAACCGCGGGACTTGTATACACCAACAAAATGTTGTTACAAAAATCTGACGCTTTCGACAAATTTCCAGTTTCCTAAATTTAAAATTATTTTTAATAATTTTGCATTCAATAATTATTCTAAAATTATTGAGTTTTAAAATGAATATTTAGGATTTATCGTTTGAACCTTGAGAAATTTTTGATATTATTACCACATGCGGCGCGCTGGAGCCCCGAGCGCAGGCGTAGTAGAGATAAATAGTTGAAATGAACTAGTCCAAAGGGGGTCTAGCGCGGTTCTTCAAGTAGTAAGGACGTGTTTTGAAAAATTGTGAAGACAATTTTTTAACAGTCGCTAGATTAGTAGTTTAGATTCATAACCTACAGTAGTGGGTGATAATCGTTAGACGATTGTGTTTTCCGATCGCGTGGGCGGATCATATTTTCCTATGGAAAGTGGTGGAAATTTTCACATGGTTGATGGTTTGATTGTGTTTTTGACGCGCCATTTTGAACCGTTGTCTTTTCATCGTGCGCAAACTGTAGCGAAACATTATCGTGTTTGCGCAGCTAGTGATAACGCAACTACGTCACAGAAATTGTTTACACCAAGTTTTTGTTTACGTTCGTGGAAATTATTGTCATTTTGGATTTACCACGACTGTTTTTGGATGTGTGGTTACCAACTTATTATCCGATCTTTCTACATTCACAACGATTCCGAGGAGGAATATTTAAGTGCACCTTTGCTGGAGGGAAATTCGCAAACAGCTGGCATCACCCGTTTGGAAGTGTTCCTCAAGTGTTGTGCGTATGGCGGTAGTGCCGGATTCATATCTATTGAGAAAATCGTGCAGTTTTTAAGGGTACCGATTGTCGTATTACCAAATGTAAACTTATGGTTTGTACAAACGGGTAAGTCCTTTATTATAACCTTTATTAACTGCCTTGAATTCGTTTCACTAAATTTTGAAGATCCGAAGAATCGGATCATAGTTTTGCGTACGCACTGCGTGATACAGTCACTTCCAATCCAGCCAATTGCCAAGGGTTGGCTTGTAGATATTTTAATCGTTTAGTATTTTCAATAAAGTTTATTGCAATTGTTTATTTGGGTTTTATTGTTGGAGAGTACCTAGCAACAGTATCTACGACTCTAGCATCCGCAATCAGCATAGAGTTAGTTTGTAACATCGAGGCAAATCACAAATATAAATTTTGTGAGAAAAGGTTGTTGGCCCTTTTGGCAAACAATATTCTTCTTCAATGTTGGTAGTACTTTGGAATTGGAGTTATGATCGGAAAAATTTCGATGATGTTTACCTGTTTTTTAAATTCTTACTATATTTTCAAAATTCAAAATTAAATCACAGATATTTAGATTATAAATTTTAATTCATTACCAACGAAACGTAAATATTTTGAACAAATTAGAGGATTTACGACCGTATTCGTAGACAAGTGTTTAGCACTTACTATAGTTTATTTATTTTAAGAATACACTAATATAAGTTTTAAAAATTGTACTAATTTCATAAATTCACAATGAAATTTTACGAAAAATTATTTTTCAAATGACAATTTGCGATTATCAGCAATTGAATCATTTTTCGTAAAATCTTGTTGTGAATTTATGAAATTATTGCAATTTATAAAATTTATATTAGTGTATTCTTAAAGCAAATGGACTATAATGCTTAAACACCGATTTTTAATGTCATAATCGCATATTTTTGATGTTTATAGAAAGGAATAAATTTGCAAAAGTACAAGTTTTAGTCAAATTTTGGTCTAAAGTAACACTTCCGACACGGTAGACCATCATCATCCCCCCTTATTTTTAGGTATCCTTGGTCACCTTAATAAGTTTCAGCCCTGTACTTATAAGACATTTGTATATTATTTATTTACAGGTTTGGAAAATTATTATTAATGTCACAACAACATCATCGCGGTCGTTTTGTTTACTTACAATATCAAAACAAACTGAGAAAGAATCAGCTTTGTACGAATAATGTCGCTGCCTCCTGTACTATTAACACCATAAAATTAATAGTTACTGTACTATGGCCGTTAGAAGGCACAAATTCAAAAAATTATCCCCGGGTTTGGACAAGGGCAAAAATTTTATTTAAAAATCAGGACTACTATGTATCAGAAAAAGTTATTTTAAAGGTAACCGTTAAAATAACATGGCTAGAGGTAAAATACCCGGAATCGAAAATACACTTTTTCCTATAAAATGGCTTTACAAAACGAAAGAACGCAAAAATACAAGCTCTTTAAGGTGAGGATCAATCTTGTCGGAGTTGTAATAAGGCCACAATTTAATTTTGAAAATTGCAATTTTCCCATAAGAAATACATGTAAGTGTATTTTGTGTTGTAAAATTTCAATATGGCGGTCATTCTGTTGGCGGTACGTGTGCTGTGCCTGGGTCGACAGTGACTAGTGGTGGGAGATACCAGTCGCTCTCAGAGATCCGTCGCGTCAACTTTCAAAATTTTCGAGTTGGAGCCGCTTAAGGGATGTTTTAATGAGTTTAGCACGTGTCAAAACCGTTCGGAGCCCGTACGAGCCCCGGAGGGCGAGGGCGGTGCGGAGAATAGGTTTTGACAGTGCAACCACCTCAGAAACAAATTCACACAAAAGTGATTTTTTTCGAAAATTTGTTGTCCGATCACAACTTTAATTTTTTATTAGCTAATTACACCATTATCTATCATAATTCGTCGTGAAAATCGAGATTCTGGAATATTTACTGTCGCCACAGCCTCTTTCAATTTTGGGGCGGGGTTACAGTTGAAAAGAGCCAATGATAAAATTGCATTCCGAATTAACTTTAAAGCCGTTTTTTCAAAATTGTGTGAATATTCCGCAAATTTTATTTTTTTATATGCTATTGGGACCCTCATCTTTCATAATCCACTTCAAAATGGTAAAATCGCGATCCGGGAATCCTACCTGCACCCAATAACATTTAAATATTAATTAAAATAAGAAAAAGAGATGGGCCGGAACAGGTCGAAGACCTAATCCATGATGGAAATGATGATGATGATTAAAATAACAGTTTGTGATTCATAATAGATCTGAATATCTCTTAGAAAAGCATCTTCTATCACCACCGCAAAGGTTTGCAATGGTCACTGAGACACCCTGTATGTCAATTTTTGCATTTTTAAAAATTTAAATAAATTAAATTGTATATTTTTAAATTTCTCCAAATTGAAATTTGGCGCTGGCATTAATTTCAATTAATATTTGAAAATTTCATCTTGGCTAACTTCCTTTCGTTCGCCGATAAAAAATGTTACATGTGCGAAAAAGTTTTTCAGTGCTGAAACAATTTGATTCGAGATTTTAAATTTCAGCCAGACAAAATTTTATAAGCCACACCACCACGAGATAAAATCAATGCCCACACTCTGAGAATCTTATTATTTGAGTGTTTCACACGTTTATGTGCTCCTGATAGCATTGCATCGTGTTTGGCATGTTTGGCAAGATAGGAGGGATAAACCAAGAAAAAAACAAAAGTTTTTCCCAACGGCATCTAACAGAAAATCAAAAATGGAATATTTTTGGGTATGGAAATGAGAACTTTCTTCAAGAAAAGGAATGCTTTGTTTAGCGGGATTTGTATGCCGAGTGAATTTATTAACTAATCTATCATGCAATAGATGGCACTTTGCTTTAAAACGAATATAGATACCTATCAAACGGTGGGATAAAATGAAATTCGGTATATGTATCGAAAACTGTCGAGCTCAGCTCAAAATAATTTATTGTATAAACTGAAGATGTAGCCATTACCAAAAGAATGTTGACTAAGTATAATCTATTTTCTTTACTTGTGAAATATAGTGAAAATCAATTACCCTTCTGATGAGAATCAACAAATATAAATGATTATTGCCCTCGGCTCCAGGGTACCCACGAAGCAATTGTGCCCGCCGTTCAAATATCTGAATTTGAATGGTTTATCAATAAAAATTTGAATTTATACCCTATCACAACCCATTTTCCAAAATTTTGGAGTGAGCTGTCAATAATCTAATAAAACAAAGTCTTTTTCTCCAAGTCTTCTTGGATTATACAATAAAATTTATTTATTATACATTTATCATACATTTAATGTATGTTGTATTAATATTTCCATGTTCCCCTCTCTTCATCCCTCGGGTCGCTCCAAACTCCCACTTTCCGGGTTGCCGGCCCGTATTCGATATCATAACCTAAAAATGTTCGTTTACAATAAGAATTGAAAAAAATGTACTAATTTCAATACATATTATTAAAGTATACAGTGTCGTAACTAGAGCGAGCAACCGCAGTTGGCGCCCCGAGTAAAAGACCGGGGCGAGGGAACGTGAACGGAAGCCAAGCTGCAGCAGTATGCCCTTTAGCCCTTTAAGCCGTTGGTATATATCATCGTTGCTGTTATATCCAAGGCATTTTATTGTGTAAATTAGTACAGAAATTATATGTTTTACAATTGGAAGGGGGGCGCTACAGACAAAACCGTGAGTTTTTCATTTTTATTGTTACCAAAAATATAAACACTATATTAGAAAAATTATTTTTCGTGAGAGGAATGGAGACATCCCCTTATTACGATCCTGGTCGATATAATTACCTTTTGTTAATCGTTGCGTAAAACCTACTTAATTTTGGTATTATTAAGTTAACAAGAATACCCATACCAAACAAGAAGTTTTGATGGAAGATGAAAGTAAATAAAGACAGATTAAGATTGTAAACGAGATATTTAGGTGTAGGCAAGGGGGCAATCCCCAAGAATGACTCGGATAATCTCGGTATTAATACTTATGTGTAATATATTCACCACTATTTTGTTTGTATATACTTATAGTTCGTATTGTTTTTTAAATTACTTTTTTTTACTTTTGGAATTTGTCGGTTATCTCTTTACCACCGACGAGCATGAATGGATTAACGAGATTCTGGAAATACCTCCCCCCCTCCAATAGGTATTTTTGTTTTATATTGATTTTTATTAGAATTTATCGTAAATCTATTCATCGCGCTAACATACATACTGTTATAAATACTGAGGGGTCTGGAAAATATTATAAAATATCCTCCAATCAAATACCGGTGCAGTATTGGAATTGGATAATAACGTCAAACATAGACCCATAAAATACTCTGAATTAAAAGGATATATTCGTTCACCATTCACAATAAAACTAACGCGGTGCCAAAATGCTACTGTTTAAGTTTCGGAGTCGGTTGCAAAAAGTGGAAAGTTGGTTTTGTAGTATTCTTTATCAATCTGGGTCTCTAAGGAGATCAATTCAACTTTTATCGTAGACAAGGTCGAAACCACGGTCATCCAGCAAGATTTTGTAGAAATTGTAATTTTTGTTAGCTATTTTTTCATTCGACCATGTTGCTGAATACGACCCTGCTGTTTTAATGTTTTAGTTGGTAATATGTTGTATAAAGATATCTACTTGTTAGATTATACTAGCTTATCACCTCAACTACATTTTCTTTTGATCGACTACGTTTGTCTTTTTTTACATTTTAAAAAATTTCTAAAAATTTTATTTCTAATTTTTCTAAATTTCTCCAAATTCAAATTTGGCGCTCCTATTGATTTTATCTTCAACAGAAGTAAAAATGTTTTTTCCAATAAGGTAAGAGTATAGGCGAGTAGTAGGTTCGATTCCCACTTGCTAAAAAGTGAATTTTTCAAAATTATTAAAGATTTTTTACTCATTGAATCTACCGCAAGTTAGCACGCAACGGCTAAGCTATACAATCTAACCTGCTTTTATGCGGTGTTTTTGTGCGATTTTTATATGTAGAATTGTTTATGTGCAATCTTTTTTGTGAGGTATATTAAAAAATTCCATCAAATGCATAGGAGGAATTTAAGGGATCCCTTTATGTAGCCTTTATCCCCCGCACAAAAACAGGTTTGAGTATATGTTGAAATTTTCAATAGATTTGTGATAAAATTAATCTGTATCAATCAAGAGGTCTGAGCATATCTAATATCCTCTGGTATTCTTCAGAATAATAATATATACCGAGCAGAGGTGGATTTAAGCTTCCCCCCATGACTTAGAAATAGAGCAAATAAAATTGACTTGAGCACGGAAATTTGTGAAAAATTAAATAATTTTGTATTAAGTAATTATTAAATATGATCGATTTTTATTTGTTAAAAGTCGAATTCTTCAAATTATATCATTTATAATTTTATCAAGCCCTACCTTCCCCCCTTCAGTTGATCCCAGATCCGCTATTGATATCTCCAGACTCCCGTTTGTTTTATGTTTGACATTATTTGAAAGAGTTCTTATAGATACTAAAAGTTGTCATAAGTTTGCAAAATTTTATTGAATCCCCCTCCCTCCGATAGCATAGCCAGACTTTTTTTGGGAAGTCGGCACTCATTGTGTAAAAAGACCGTTTTATTTACTCTCCAGGAAGATAAAAATATAATAAAACCAGATCTTGTATCGGTGTATTTCATGAGAGAGGTGGGGGGGGGGACATGTGTCCGTGGTGATAATTGTTTTCATTAAAAATTATTCATAACCTAGTATAGTATGGATATAGTGTAGTATAGTAATGGAACTCCAGCCAGCCCAGTCCGGGCCTGACTCATACTGTATTTTCTGTAATTATGTTTGAGAGGGGGAGCGTAAAATGTTAAACTCGTATCAGGCGTATCATAGGCTGGTTACGGCGCTGTTCTATCTATACCCATAAAAAAAAGTAAGGGTTGGCATTAAAAAAATGTACGATTACGTCACAGCTCAAAAGCAAAACACGATAAATGTCAATGGCAAAAAAGGTGACATAAAAAAATAAGGTTGATGTGTCCGAAGATTTTCTGAGAAAATCCCAAATTTTATCATTTAAAAATTAAATTTACTTATCTTTTAGAATTCTAATTTAATATATAATTATACTAGATGGTCTAGGTTGAGCGGCCTGAAGGCCGCACCTGGGAAATACTTTTGAATTTAGATCAAATTTATTTAGTTTTTAGATTTAGGTTTTATCTAACAATTTTATCTACCTAATTATTTTATATAAAAAATCAAATAATTCCATAAAATTGAACATCGAATGAAAACGAAGTCCCGAAGCTCCGAGACTGTCCGAGCAAGAAAAAAAACTATCTTTTTATATACAGGGTAGATATTATGTATTATTTTCAGTGATAGCTCATGGAACCAGTGGAGCACCCACGGCAGTTTGGGATAAATCAAGACATTTAAGAGCCGCATTTCGTGTCCGCCATATTGCTAATTCAGATCAGCACAGAATAAATAAAAAACTAAAAGATGCGACAAAAGAGACGCATATACTCGAATAAATTATAAAAAATAAAATTCTTACCTTAAAAAAAGTTGTTCTTAAATCTATGCACGCACTATTGCGTCCCACCACGCTGAAAAAAGTCTGTCTGTGTATAATTTTTTACGATATCTCGGGAACACTTCCACCAATTAATCTCAAATTGAATATGAATGCTACTTTTAATATTTTTTCTTCAACAATTGAGTATGTTTTGGGGGGCAACTTGCCTTACATGCCCTATAAATTTCAATATTGATTTATTTTTGAAGATAATTCATTTTTTATATTTAATCAAAAATATTAAAATTTTGAAATTAATAATTTATAATATAAAAATTGAAATCAACCAAATTTAAAAAATTAAATTTTACCTACAAAACAGTAAAAAAACAGGCAAATATGTTATGTTTTAATTATTGAATTATTTTGTAAGAATGCATTTTAATTAACTAAATTAACAATTTCAATTTTCTTAAAAACGTACATTTTAACAGAAAAAGCCATTTGATAAATTTTTCCCGTAAATGGGGATGAAGAAAAAACAAAATTACGGACCGGGCACGAAATTACATTTTATTTTTGTAACGAACATTTTTCCGAGCAAATCGCAAATTTGACTATTACTAGGACCAAGGGGGGGAGTGCCAAATATTTAACAAAGTATATCTCAAGCATGTATTTTGGACCAAAATAGACCGAGGTTTACCTCAAATAAAAGATAATTTAAATTAGAATAACTTTTGTTTTAACCCTAGGGGACTTGAACCCTAGGGGGCACTAAAACTATTGATTTTTTAATGTTAATAAATTAATAATTTTGAAAAAGCATTCACTTATCTACAAATATGATTATCACTGGCGAATTTAGGGTTGAGCAAGAGGGCAATCCCCTCCCCCAATGATGGCTCGGATACACTCGGTATTAATACTTACATATAATATGTAATATATTCATCACTATTTTGATTGTATATACTTCTAGTTCGTATTTTTTTTAAATTTTGGAATTCGTCAGTTCTCTTTACCATGGACGCGCATAAATGAATTAACGAGATTCTCAAAATAATTCTGTCCCCCATACACATTTTAAATACACCACTGAAGATTATAACCCCTTATGGTCTAGAATCAACAGTCTTCGAATTATGAATTAAATAAAAAGAAAAAATGTTAAACAAGGTTAAAGTTTTATTTTTGGTTTTTCTTGCTAACCCTGCATCAAAAAAACTAAAAGGTCAATTCGGATAGCCACTTTATCCAGCTACAACTTTAGTCTAGTAAAATATCTTTGAAAACCAACCGATTTTACAACAACAAAAATCATCCGAAAATGGACGCGTATGAATGGATTAACGAGATTCTCAAAAATAATCCAGTTTGCCCCCATAGGCATTTTTAAATACGCCACTGAAGATTATAACCCCTTATGGTCTAGAATCAATGGTCTTCGAATTATGAATTAAAAAAAAGAAAAATGTTAAACAAGGTTAAAGTTTTATTTTTTGTTTTTCTTGCGAACCCTGCATCAAAAAAAACTAAAAGGTCAAATCGGATAGCTACTTTAAACAGCTACAACTTAAGTCTAGTAAAATATCTTCGAAAACCAACCGATTTTACAAAAACAAAAAAATCCGAAAATAGACGCGTATTAAAGGATTAACGAGATTCTAAAAATAATCTGGTTTGCCCCCCCCAATAGGCATTTTAAATACGCCACTTAAGATTAGAACCCCTTATGATTTAGAATCAACGGTCTTCGAATTATGAATTAAAGGAAAAGAAAAAATGTTAAACAATGTTAGTTTTATTTTTTGTTTTTCTTGCAAACCCTGCATCAAAAAACTAAAGGTCAATTCGGTTAATCCACTTTAACAAGCTACAACTTTAGTCTAGTAAAATATCTTTGAAAACCAACCGATTTTACAAAAACAAAAAAATCCGAAAATGGACGCGTATGAATAGATTAACGAGATTCTCAAAAATAATCCAGTTTGCCCCTTTCCCCCCGATAGGAATTTTTAAATACGCCACTGAAGATTATAACCCTTATGGTCTAGAATCAATGGTCTTCGAATTATGAATTAAATTCGAATTAAAGAAAAATGTTAAACAATGTTACTTTTATTTTTGTTTTTCTTGCGAACCCTGCATCAAAAAAAACTAAAAGGTCAAATCGGATAGCTACTTTAAACAGCTACAACTTTAGTCTAGTAAAATATCTTTGAAAACCAACCGATTTTACAAAAAAATCCGAAAACACGGAATAAAGTACGAAAATAAATAAATAATTTTGGTGCTTAAAGGCAGAAATTCAAAAAATTGCTTTCGGGTAGGTAGACTTTTAGGATGTTTCCCTAAGAAATATTCATCTTAAAAGGTGCTTGACGGGTTTGCTTCAAATCTTGGAAGAATGTATAAAACGACATAGAGAACACATATTAAGCTGTTTTATATTTTTATTATTGTTTAATTTTCAGGTAAAAGTTTGTAAAAACTAAATAATTCAGCAGAAAATACATATTTTTTTTAATGCAAAAATATAAAATAACTTATTGTGTTACCTAGTATGTATGTAGTTTTATATATTCTCTAAAAATTTGAAGTAAATCCGTCAAACCGTTTTTAAGATTAGTATTTTCTAGTGAAATACTACAAAAGCCCAGTCTCAAGGTTTCGAGAGTCAACTTTCTTACGATTCGGTGATTCCTCGTGATTCGGAGAGTTCGTGAAGCCAGCGGTCCCCTTGCGTTGATTGCTACCATTAGCAACAAAAGAAACCATGAGATCTTAACCCTGAATCCTTTCGCTAGAGGAAGAAGCCATGGATAAAACAGGCTAATAACTATCGAACACATACATTCGTCTGCCTCAATTCGATCGATAGAGTTGCGTGGTATGTTTCCCAAGTGAATTCGGTTTATGTTGTAACATCAAAAACCAAAAAGGTATGCTTACAAAGTCTATTATGCAAAAGCAATAGAGAAAATTTTTAGTTCCCAACTTTGCCTGTAACGCATAGGTACTATTGACCGTTTAGCCTGCGGCTTCCCATTTTATAAACATCACGATACACCACTGCACTTTTTTTGTTAATATTTACTTTTAACCAAAATTTTTAGTTATACCACCAAACTTATTACATCCGAAGAACACTAATGCCCGATTTCATAAAACTATCAGCTGGTACTAATTAATATAGCAAATTAAATTTTACACCGCGCCGTTTTATGAAATTAGGCGTAAATATTAACTTGAAATTAAAACATCCAACTTAAAAAAAGTAAATTTTGAATAAAATAACATACAACGAATTTCTAAAAGAATGTCCAATCCTTGACTCAAATGTAATCGCATGAATAACAAACAAAATATTTAATATTTCAAACAACAACATAAACAACACTCACTGATTGCTCGCGACGAACTGTAAGGACGTTAAGAAAATACGTAACAGTTTTATCCTTCCCCATTGCGAATTTTGCAAATTCAGCAAAATATTCTGTTATCCTGTGCTAATAGCCAAGTTACACTGGCGCCAAAGATCTGGTATTTACCAACACATGAAATATTAAACCCATGCATACCTAAGATGGTTAACTAATATTAATTACACTGAAAAAATTTTAAAATATGATTGCGATAAATTAAAATCCATTTTTATGACGTGCATTTTGTGTTATAAGTTTGACGCGCATATTTGTCTGCCCGTTACTTCTAGTCATAACTTTTCAAGGGAAAGTTGGATTTTTAAGCTTTTTGAAATAAAAAAGTAGTTTATCGCGAAGGTTTTGCACTATGAACGTGTTGTCTTCATGTTTGTGTAACTTCAACAAAGTCAAATTTTGATGCATTTCAAAGAGTAGGTAGTTTGTCGAGAAGGTTTTAAACTTACGTGTGTGCCATCATGCTAGTTCTTTTGCTGGTTTGAGAAATATGAAAATTTCACAATTTGTTTTGTCTTTGTCTTCACAAATTGTTGTAGCTTTAGCTCGGTCAGTCCGTCTCATTAAATTGCATTTGATGTTTAATTTTTTTAGGCACACTTTTTATTTTCGAAATTACTGCTCATGGTGAACTTTTTTAAACACTTAACGGTGCTGTATATATCGGATATGAAATGTATTCCTCCTTCTCAGCCCGTTTACCCTCGAAAAGGTTTGGTGACTAGTTTTTTTAGAGTTCTCTGGCACTTTACTTCGGTAGTTTGTGCCATTGCCTGCCGAGAGAAGACGGTCAGAGAAATTCCGACTCCGTTCGAATTTGAACCCAAGGGATCTCGGCCAGCAATTGACGGACTTAGGTGCCAGACTGTGACCGTCTTCAATGTTCTTCTTCGAGTGCCGTACACTTACACACTGCATAGACGATCAACTTAGCTGACTTTACTGGAGAATATTATTAATGGGATAGTTTTCCATTGTCTTCCCATCGTCCACAGATTGATATTGGACCTTTGATTGTATCCGACTCGACTAGGACTCGAACCGAGGTCTACCGCTTTCCAGTCGGCCGATGTATGCTTTAGGCTATTACTGCTGGTTCGTCTTCAATGTATTAATAAAAATGAGATAGCTTACTTAGGTAGTTAAAACTTAATAATTAGCTGTAAACAAACGGCAAAATAAAAAATCTTACTCTAAAAGTGCGATGTAAAGCATTGGAAAATCTTGAAAAATAGGACAGCGTTTGGTCGTTTTCTCTTTCAATCCTAAAACAAAAAGGCACCTAAAACTATATTTGTCCAGATCATGGAAGTTGTACTGTACATACAATCAATCAATCACTGGTTTTCCATTTGTTGGAATATAACCACTTCCGTTCTGAAATTTTACTCTACTTCGAACCTGTGATTACTTATTCTTAGTCACTCAAGTCTTCCAATTCATCACTCTGCTGGTCGTTCTCTCTGAAGTTGTACTGTACATACGAACAGACAAAATTAATCCTACTTCGTTCCTACTTCGCAATTTGATTGTTTTATGATGCTAAAGGAATAACTAAGCTTTGAGTAAATAAATTAGAATTGAAACAAACGATATTAAAATTCAGCAATATTTATTGATAAATTCACATAAAAATGTTATGAACATGTTCTACTTACTAATGAGGTCTAAAACGATCTCAACAAAAAAATGTTAAGACTACAAAAATAGGAAGTGATTGACTAAACGTTTACAGAAAATTGTTGTTCTAACAAATTTACCAAAAGTATAACTTTTCTAAATCGTACGTCGTTATATGAAAATGTTTCTTTTCTTTGTACTTAATTGTTCGTTATGATATTTAGAATCAAAATTTCTTTATAATGGAATAATTTCGTCATAACAACAATTAGTATTTAGAAACAAGAGAGAAAGATAAAATGAAAAGAAGCTTTTCGTCAGCAGATTTTTAGTCAATCCATTCCAAGCAAACTTGTATCTTTTAATGTGACAAATTGAATTAAATAGACACAAAAATTTGCACAATTTATATGTTAACAGTTCAGTGTAACTTGTAGAACTCGTCGAGCTTTAAAAACAAAAACATTCTAGATATTTGTTTAAAAAGCTTTTTATATATTAAAATTACTTTTTTTTTATATATTTTTATGTATATAATTATATTTATATATTTTGTACTTAATAGGCATAAAACGTCAATAAAAACGATATAATGAATCAAATATAAAAATGTTGCAAATATTGCACAAACATGAAAAGCGCGCATACATTGATCTTTAATTATCTAGAATGTTTTGATTTTAATTAATTAAGCAATTTGAATACAATAAAAAACCTCTGAAAAATAAAACAATTGAAATTACGAGATGAAAACAATAAAAATAATATGTGAGACTTTCTTAATTAAAAAACTAACAATAAAAAAGCATTTTTGTTCGTTCCTTAATTTTATATTCATTGTCCAATCACCAGATATTGGACAGATTATAAATATCACACTACAATTCAAAATCCAAAAAATTGTTTGTCTCGTGTTGTCTTTTTGAAACAAACAAACAAACACAACGAAACAGGTCGACGACGTAGCAAGGCCTCCAACAAAACACAATAAGAAACAATTTCAATGATTTTGAATTATTAAAACTATACGGTAAAATTAAATCACTAAAATAATGTGGTACCATTTGAAATAAAAAAATCTTCCGTCGTTTTTTCACTATCTAACCATCATCATTTTGAAATCACGAACAATATAATATGCAATATAAATTCGTAAAAACCTCTTTTCTTTAGTACACTATCACAGTCATTTACATGTTCAACTCCATGTAAATAAGTTTAAATGTTTTTTGTCTTTATCCTGTACACTTTGTTTAAAAGTCATTCGTATTAATCACCATTAAAATTTACAAAAAAGTTTATATAAAATTAACTGTAACAATCACATTTAAATCCTTTATAATATTTTAAGGAATATATATTATATTTTTATATTTCACAGCAGTTTTTAAATATCACATCACTCAATCTTTGTTGTGTAATTATTATAATTGGTTCGAGCTACGTAAGCTTCCTCAGTATTGTGATTAGATGCAAAAATAGGATATCTTAAAGTTGTATTTAAAGAATCGTTATGAATTTCTAAAGAATTCTGAGAATAATGAAGCACCAACAATTTGAGCGAATCGTATATGTTGTATGGATCGGCAAACCCTAATCCTCGCTTCGTTTTTTGTATTATACAATGATTTGTCATACCGTTGCAAGCAATCGACAACGCATATTGATGGGTACTCGATGGTCTCACTAAAAATGTACCATCCGCTTTCCCCGCTAACAACTGTTCTGCTTTCGGACGAGAACAATTCATTAAAAGCCAAGTTTTTTCGTCGTTGTGAGGTAAACTTTCTACATCGCATTCTTCCGACTGATCCCCTCCGTCACTGCTGTCGTCGTCTTTATTCATAACCTGTCTAATACGCGACATTTTCACTCCTCGTGCTATTAACCATCTGTTAACAAAAAAAAATTTATTTCACAATATGCAAAAAAATATAATTTCAAAATAATGAAAATGTACATAATATTTTCTACTTTTTAACAGAATTATTGGAAACTTGACATTGAAAACGCTGCAAACACTATAACAAATACAAAAAAAAATATGTAGAAGACCGAAACAGCATAGATTTCTCATTTTTCAGGCGTGAAAGGGTTCAAGCTTCCCGAATCTAAGCTTCCGAAGATGAATATATGCCGTCAGGGACTTTTTGTAAGAAATTTAGTTCTGGACAAAATTGTCTATATAATCTTTTGTAAGGACAGCCTATTTAGATTAATCGAGACTAACAAAGAAAGAAGATCGGTGTACACACTTATTATTTTATCCTTTTTTTCTCCCACGTAAATACGTATTTATAGGAAATATTCCCACATAGAACGTAATCATACTACCTGTGCACGAATACATATATTATACATATTGTACACTGCAAAAAGTGTCTAATTCGCAATTTAAATTCCTAAGAAATACAAATTTTAAATATTAAAATCTGGTTTCTCAAAGAGTAGGTTTGAATTACAATTTACTTGGATATCAAATTGTGGGAGGTTAACACGATTACTTGACGATATCCAAGTGCAATAAAAACGTCGATTACATGGTATTACCTGCCAGTGGCAAAATATACAATATAAATGTGAACCGGTTCATAATAAGCTTTAAATGAAAGCCATGACGTCGACCAATCAGAACTTAATTCATTTCTAAATTACAATACTTATATTGTCTTTATTCAATTAAACTTAGAAATTAAATGTACATTTGAAGTTCATGGCTCACGTGAAGAGATTTTAATTTTTACCGTGAGAGAAGTTATAATTACAAACTCAAGCAAGGACACCAGTATTGCTAGCGTTGCACCATCATAAATTTAAAAAGAGAATTATGAACATAGAACAACACAAATCAAAACCTAAGGTAACACCTCCTAAATAAAACAAAATTCTGACATTGCATAGTGAATTTTTTATTCCTTTTACCGTATCAAACCAAATTGATTAAAAATTGAGATAATTGAAGAACTGTAGAACGTGACTTGAGCACATGATGCGCCGAGACTAAAAAGAGAAATGGGCGCCCTAGGCATTTATATTGCATTTAAAAGGTACACTAACATAAAGCATTTATAATTAAACTCAATTTTTAAATGAAAATCGAAATAATGGTTTTGTTTTCCTAATAGCCTCTCAATTTCGCTGTAATACAGATATTTTAAGAATTTCTTGGCATATTGTAAGGAAATAGAATAATTTATTTCAAAATTGCCTGTTCTGCGTAACTGCAAAAGCTGCAAGCTATAATTTGCAGGAACACAATAAGTGGATCACCTTAAAATTCCTCCAACAGAACCGAACTTTTTTCTTAGTAAATCATTTTGTGAGTGAAAAAGGAACAAAATTTTTGAAACCTGAATATTTAACTGATAATAATAAATAATTATTAAAATTGTGCAAGAGCTTATGTAATAAAATATAATCTGTAACATGTAAGTTATATAGTTTGCAAGTTATAATTTGCATTAATTATCTCAAATTTATTGAGAATTGTGTTAATTAACCTAAAAGAATACAAATTATAAAACTGCAGATATGATCATTTAATCAGCACAAGGGAAACGGAAGGAAGGAAAAAAACTTGAATGGGAGTTGAAACCAGATCGCTGGTACGTAAGCCCTCAATCTTACCACTTGACCACGTGTCTTCCTTGAACTTGTGTTCACGCAAATGATACCTACGTGGCGTCTAATTCTTTTTAGTAATTTTTCTCGTAAACGGCTGAGAATTGCATCGTATTACTTCACCACATTACTCCCGAGTAAAAAACAAACATAGAAAAAAGATTCGTCCAAATCCGTTTTCCAGAATTTGGCGCTTGCCCCTTGTAAGTCTAATTCAAAATTATACACATTACCACACTAATTAAATAATGTTAGGTAATATTTGGAATTCAACATTTATTTTCTTTTAACTTCAGTAATAACGGCTGTGGTTGTCAAACTAAATTACTTTTCCTCTTTTTGTCTGAAACTTTCATGAGATGCAACGCTGCATTTACTAGAAAACGTTCTGCCAGAATTTATAGTTAATATGCCAAGTACTGCTATATTTCTTAAAAATCCCAATCCCATGAGTAGAACACTCAAACCTGTTTGGCAAAGAATCAAATTACCAAAAAGAAAAACTAGAGATGAATTACCACCCAGATCAGTTACATCGGAAGTTATTAATTTATTAAAATAAAAAAGTTCACAAAATTGATTAAAAATTAAAAGTCCAATTTTTAATTTTAATATAACGTCTAGACGAAAATTTTGACTACCTTCTCGGTTGTCAAGATTTATGTATTTTACAGTTAACTTGTTCCTAAGTCTAAAAGCAATCTCGATAATAATCGTCTGCGAGTTAAGAAAAACAATCAAGGTGATCCAGGCAAAAATGAAAAGTGTGTAATTACCAGTTATCACGATTTAAAACTTTTTCTTCTTCTATAACTTAAACGGTGTAGTTACAAAAATAAAAGCATGCATATGTCACTGATGTTTTTTTTGTATTTCAAAATAGTCAGTGCAATTATGCCAAGTTTCCTAGAGGCACAAAAACTAATTTAAATGCATGTTTCTTACAATAAAATAAGAAAAATAAACAGGCACAATGTAATACTTTTTATTTTGTATTATAAAATTACTCCCGACATTTATTTAAGCATAAACTTTTCTGTTGCAGCTGTATCTAATTAATAATCGTGCAATACAAACTTGCATTTGTGTCAGTTAAACTTTATAATTAGTGTGTAGTGAACACGACAGTCGACAGCGTGCATTTAGTTTTTCAAAATTACTTCAAACGCCAAGAATAATTTTAGAACCAGCAATTGAATTCAAATAAATAATGGTATTAATTAAGAACGGTTTGATTACCCCTATTTTTAATCTGTCGTGCTTTTGATTTGTTTAGCAGACCGTATAATAGACACAAGACACAGCTAACATACTAATATAAATTCCAAGTAACAGCCAAAATATCAATTAAAATTGTTATAACTATCTAAACTTAAACAAAAGCAAAAATAAAAATCATGAAGTCAAAGATCTTCAATCGGAATAGCAAAGACATTAATAATTAGTAAGAAGAGGAGGAAGCTAAATAAACTGGAAGATGGTATACCCGCAGTTGTAATCCCCTCGAAAATTACCAGTAAAAAAACAATAAACTAAAAAAAAAAGTAAGGCTTACTTCAAGAAAAGGATATGTTGTTAACAGATGGCGCGACAATAAAAAAACAACAAGTCATAAAAATAAGCAATAATTAATTTACAAAATCATAAAGAAAATCAAAATTTATAAAAACGTCGGATTACTGGAAGGACCGGAAAAGTGAGATGCCGGATTATAGAGACTACTGTAATTAACTAATTTTAATAGAACTATGCAATTCCCTTCTTTACTAAATATAAAATTCAATTCCGTAACTTCAGGATTATAGCAAAAATATTTTAATTTAATTTTATTCAAAACTTTTTTAACTTTTGAAACCTTTAGAAAAGTTTCGAAAACAAATTCAACCAAAATATTGTTGCTAGTCCTTAGCATAATGCTATAGTCAGAAGGGAACGACATAGTTTTCTCATTCCAATATTCATCGTTGAAAAATCAAACAAATCATTGCGATTGCAAACCAGGTTGCCTTTTTACTACTTTCACGCCACCTGTTAACGATATTCCCTTCTCTTACTGAGAAACAACCAAGTTTGCAGTAAACAATGATAGAGACAGTCGTTGGCCTGGGTGTTGATGTGATCAACTGCTAATCTAAAACACCCGATTCGAATCCGGGTAGAGCTCACTTTGCAATGCCGTCTCCGTGCTTCGGAAAGCACGTAAAAACGGTGGTCCTCCTATGGTTAATCAATTGCCATCATTAACAATATAAAATAGGGTAACAGGCACATTTGAAGCCAGTCTAGCAAGCTACTTCATACGTAAAACAAATAATATGCTCACAGTACTAGCAGTGGCTTCGGAACTACACCGAGGTTACCGTTGAATATTACAAGATGTAGTCCTAAGTTAAGAGGAAGAAGAAAACAATGATCTTATTGTCATGTAAAGTAGCAGCGGAATAGAAGAAAGAAAATATGTAATAAATGTTGGACATCGGCCAAAATAAAGTTCCATTCAGATTAAGCATTGCATAAATTCGTGAGTCTTACATTAACCCTTTACATATGTTAGTGTAAAACAGGAATGTTTCAACACAAGATTATGGAATGTAACATGTATACAACATTATTCTTTCAAATTGCTTTTGTCACTTATAAATTATGTTACTTGGGTGACAGTACCAAGCTGCGCCCTCTTCATCATCGGTGATTGGTGATTGTAAAAACTTTATAGCATTATGTTGCGTTTCATCTTATTTGAAAGCTTCCATGTTGTTAAAATTTTACAATTTAGGCTTTACAAATCTCAGGTAAAGATCAAATAATCACATACAACAAAGTAAGTATAATTATCTATCAATTTTGATAGAAATATTTTGTGGACTATAAATATCAATAAGAAAATCATATGCTGGACGAATGTTAAAGAACTACAGTGAATTAAGGTTGACAGATAAGAAAGAAATATAATTATCTATGAAATATAATATCTATCTATATATAAATATAATATCTAAGAAATATAAGGCCTATGTGCAATGCTACAGTAGCGTGCAATCGAATTAGGCCACTCACAATTTTTAGTTTTTAATGCAATTTGTTATATTTGATAAATTTTGAATTTATACTAAGTAATAACTATTCAAAACAATTAAAACTCACTTTTTAAAAGCAGGTATCAAATTTCACCCTAACAGTTATAAAACGGCTTAAATATCAAAACTCGAGGTATATGGGTATTTAACGTCGGGTAGTTTTGTCCGTTGTTGGTCATTGTTTAAGGGACTGGCGAATATAACTGTGCTGTATTTTGGTTAAATCTACCCTACAAGTGTTGTGAAGAAGTTGATTTTGTGTATTTTGACTTTGAGTAATATTTTTATTCAACCACGTGTTAATTTAAAATTTCAAGTTTTAAAAATTAATTTTACGTAATGGGTAAAAATAAGGACCTTAAATAGGATAAAAAAGTTAAGATTGAGGGTCTTTTGAGATCTGAAAATCACAGGAATCGTGAAATTGCCAAAATGGAACGAATTTTGCGTCAATCAGTCAATCGGATTGCAAAATCAATTAAGGAAAATATTCCTACAACGTCAACCAGGCGATCAAATTGTAGGGGTAGAATAAAAACTACCACTCCAGAAGATTGGTTAATAGTTCGAAGGACATTAGAAAATCGAAAATGGACTGTGAAAAAAATTAATCGAGTCCTACACCAAGATGAAATTTCAATTTCTGAACGTGTGCTTAAATCGCGAATCTCCGAAGCTGGAATAAAAGTCGACAACCAGCAAAGAAGCCAAAATTGACTTCAAAAATGAAAATTGCTCGACTTAAATGGGCCAGAGAGCACAAAAATTTTACTGGAGCAGATTGGTCAAAGGTATTTACCCATAAAATTTATAATTATTCATAATTAATTAATTACTAAAAATTAATATTTTTTATAGGTTATTTTCAGCGACGAGACACGGCTTGGGTGTGTAACTGAAAAAGGTGCAATATGTGAAGAGAAGATCATCTGAACGTTTAAAAGAGTGCTGCATTGTAAAAACAATCAAGGACCCACGGGCAGTGATGATTTGGTCGGCCATTACTGCTGAAGCACTTGGACCACTTCATTTTGTTACCAAAACCATGAACCAAATTCAGTATAAAGAAGTGGTTGAAACGGTTTTGGTACCTTATATGGGTACTTTAGGTAGTTACCGTAAAAGCTACACTGTCATGCAGGATGGAGCACCCTGTCATAAGGCTAAAACACTCATGGACACATTCAAACGGTTGGATATCAATGTGTTGCCTTGGGCAAGTAATTTTCCGACCAAAATCCCATAGAAAATGTTTGAAAAACATTCAAGTTGTTAGTTTACAAACGAAACAACTCCACAATAGCAACTTTAAAAGAAAATATTCGCTTAGTATGGAAAACAGATGAGCATTTAAAAAAAAGTAGCTTAAGCTTGTATTAGGAGTATGCCGAAAAGGGTGGCTGCAGTAATTAAAGCTAGGGTGGTACCACGAAATATTAATCAAAAGGTGTTAAAATAATAGAAATAAAGATTTGTTCGAAATATAGTTGTATTCTTGCATTAAATTATAGGTAAATTTAAAAAATCAATTTTTAATGGGTGGCCTAATTCGATTGCACGGTACTGTAGATACTAGAAGACCCAAGAAGAATGTAACCTCTTATATTAATTTAAAAAATGATAATTGACAACAGTTACGACATTTTCTGACTTACCTTCGATATTTATCACATTCCCTCATTAAATCTCGAATTCCAGGCTTTATGGATGTAAGTTCTCGTTCTAAAGATCTGTTGTAGGCTTCCCTTTGTTGTAGATTTTCGTCCAACTGTTCGCAACTTTCTTCCATCATCTTTAAGCGATTTTTTAATAATTCGGCATTATCCATCAGACTTTTAATTTCGTGTGGTTGTGCATCGCTTTGAAACTTTTCTTGCGTTTTAGTTTGTTCTTGAAATACCCTGACTAATTCCTTCAATGCATCCAATGCCTGCCGCTTACTAGTAACTTCCTGTGAGGTTTTATTAAAATCTTCATTCAATTGTTCAAACATTTTATTTTTATCCAGCAGGCGATTGTGCACTTCCACTAAACTGGCCATTAACTTATCTACGTTTTCGGTAATGGCAGTTTCCTCTTCTTGATTGAATTTAGAAATAGGATACAATAATTTAACATCTAAAGAAGCATTATACTGAGATAAGGAATCGTTACGATAGTGGTTAATTAAATCAACAACGGAATTGAACGTATATGGTTCGGTGAAACCGTATTTTCCATTTCGATGACAAATTTTAATAAGCTTATTGGTACCACCTTTTCTTAAAGTTAATGTATATTCACCACCTTTACTAGAAGCATCCCGAACTAAAAACGTTCCATCAATTGTATCGTTCAACTTCTCGTTCACTTCCTCCCGCTTTATATCGCCCCAATACCATTCCGCGTCTTGCAAATTAGTGTATAACAGACTATTTTTTTCTTTCTCAAAGTTTAAAGCGTTTACAGTACCAATCCTGGATAACTTTCTAGGTGGAATAGCCGGAGCCGAGGCAAACTCGGGTAAAGTTTCGTTCCAATCACACTGAAGAAGTAACAATTCAACAATTCTATTGTGAGCTTGTGTATTATACACTACTTGTCTAAAAAAAAAAAAAAAATCAGTGAAGAATAAAATCTTGAAGTTAGAAAAAGTTACATTATTCTCTCCCAAGGAGGTCTAAGCAAAATGTGGCACATAGTTTGTATTAATACAGTAGGAGGATTACGGTTACCCCTGGCATGTTCCATCTGACACATTCTACAGAAATGAGCCATCAAAAATTTAAATGTGTTTCGATGATGTTCAGGAATTTCTTGAACCAAACGACCTAATAATGCAGAACACTGCTCGTCACTTCTAACTTCTGCAAGGAAACAAATTAGGACACCCAAGGCTTAATTTTAACCAACAACTCACTTGAAGTTTCTAGGAAACGATCATACCACTGCACCGGTATTACAGGATCAGGTAACTCGCGTAAAAACTTCTTCAACACGTTTGCAACACATCCCGGAGAGTACTCACTCAAGTCCACATTATTAGGTGAGTCGTTTAATTTTTGGCGTAACTCATTCACTTGGTCTGTTGGTGGTGAACCACTACCATACATACTATACAGTTCTAAGCTCAAATTATTTTTTGCTCTAATTTCCAACTCCTGGGTTAACTTTATGACCTAAAAAAAGCATGATTTCGTCAGATTTAAATTTAGAGAAACTTTTTTAGTATAAGAAAAGATTTCACGACCACTTAAATTAATTTTTGTCTAAGTACCCTTAAGCCAATTTGCAAATTGGAGTCTTTCTTAACTTTCGCGTCTGCTCTATAATTAAAATTGTTACCCTTTTTTAGTTCTGTAAAAGTGGGAAATATATAAAACAAAGGAAACGTGTCGGCTAGCATATAATTTATGTTTAAAAGGAATATAAAGTAAACATGCAAGATAATTAAATATTTCGAGGACTAAAAACGTGATAACCTACTGAGTGAACCATAAACAATTTTTATAATTATCGATTTTAATGTATTCCTTTGTATGTCATTTTAAGAAACTTACTATTGGAGGGGCTTGCATTTCGGATGGATTAAATTGCAAACAAAGACCTTGATCAAAAATTGACTTAAATTGTGTATCTAATGGTTTTTCAGCAGTTGGTAAACAAGATGGTAGGCCTGTAGCAGCACAAGTACGGTGAGCAACCAATCCACAATCTAAAAGAAATATTTTTACTATTTTTCACCTCAATATTTTATCCAAACAAACCTTGACAAATGAAACCTTGATGAAGCAATCCCCTCAAATATTTATTACATTTTTTACACGTTTCCAAAGTACTGAAGCTGTGCTGGGCTAAGTTATGAGCATATTGCTCTCCAAAATTACTGAATTGTTCATTACTGACGGTCATATTAGACATTGCAGATTCATCTGGTTGTTTTAGAAGTTCACCAACGCATGTTAAAATTGTTTTCTGATGAAACTCATCTTTTATTCCCATATTCTAAAACAAAAATCAAATTAATCTATTGATCAACAACAAATAAATTGTTATTTCAAATGTAACATTTATCCAACTCCACACAATTTGTCTAAACCAAGTGCATAAGTGTATCTTAGTTATCGGGTTAAAATTGGAAGGGTCAAATCTCCGAGTAGGACATTAATCTGGAACTTCAAAAAACTTGGAATACTTTTAATTAAAAGCAAAAATATACCAAAGCTTCTTGCGTCCAAGGATCAGGTTGACTTTATTTTCCATTTTCTTGAATGAAACTATTTTAAGAATGAAGCTTGTTTTTCAACATTTATTGATGAAAATGACTCGACAAGTATGATTGATCTTCTACTTCCACTAACGACGTAACACGGTAATTAATTTACCACATAAATGAAGTCTTCATTTTAAAGTAAATCTCAGTTTTTCTCTTCAAGATGAATTTAATATGTTGAAATTCATTATGGACAATGAAAATACTCAATCAACAAAAACTAAAATGAACACAATCTTGATTCAATAACAATTACTTAATAAAATAAACGTTTTTACAAAACTATTTTATTCCCCCCGTTTGCCGTCAAAAAGATATCTAAGTTTGATTTAGAAAGCAAATTTGGATCTATCTGAAGGAATAAAATATAAAAAGTAATAAATACCTAATACTTCTTGGGCTTTTTCCCCCTCCTAAATAATAAGGAATTGCAAATGAAATATTCTACATAGTACTTTTGTCCTATGTATGTAGTGTGGCTATGAAGTGTTATCACACACCTAAAGAACCTAATGCTTATGAACTCTGAACCACGAAAATTGCACCTCGGTGGTTTGACATTACCTTCCGAGTCGAGACGGTCAAAAATAAAGTTCTAATCTCCCCTCACAAACAAAAACCGCATACGACATTGCATTTGTATTGCATAAATACAATTTTTGCAATTTCACAATTTTTTCCGATAACCTCAGTCTAAAACTCAAATCTTAAGAAAACGATAACCTCAAAAACATTTAGTAATCCCTGAATTAAGTTTACAGTTGCAAATTAAGTTAAGGCCTCGCCACAGAGCTTGTGCTGTGCTGTTATGCTAATGTAAAATTTTATCGTAGCATGAAACAACATAGATTGTGCTATGCCATGCCATTAAGCTCCGCCTTTTTGAACATAATCTTAATATTCCTTAAATATTGACGTTAAGTATTGAGAAAATTATTAGCGTTATTTAAAAGAACTGAATGATGTCACTTCTATGACAGTCGAAAGCTCCGCCCTCTCATTATCGGTAATTGTGATTGCAAAAAGTTTGCAGTGATGTATCGCAAAAACCAAAGGTTTAAAGTTTATTAACTTTTACAACGCTTGCATGCGTTTTATCCAAATAAACTAATTAAAAAAAACCATAGTGTTCTTAGATGCCATATTCTGTATTTTGAACTACATCCACTATAATATAATTGATTTATTAACTCATGAAATTATGTAAATTATAAGAACGAATTTAATAATTTTCAAGTTAAGTGAAATTTTAATTGAATTTAAAAGTTGTAAATTTACCACTTAGATATTTTAAACGACTTTTTTCTTGTCCAAGATATTATTGATCAACTATGTTTCGATTTAAAGAATCTCAGTTAGACCAAGACCGCATTCTCGGTTTCAATTAAAATTTCACTTAACTTAAAATCATTAAATTCATTCTTAAAATATATCCACTACACTACTTGGCCAGGAAAAAGAGAATTGTCTGTCGTTTAGAAAAAAAAATAAATGGCTGATAATAATGTTAAGGTTAAATTATCAGACCAACTTCGTATTGGTAGATATTTATTTTATACCATTAAGTCAAACCTTAACAATTATTATTGTTATTCGTTTATGAATTGATTGATATTAACAGGGAAGTTAAATAATTATGCGCGTCTTTGTAATTTAAATAGCCAATCGTTGATTGCTGGCGAAGACTGTACATAATATTATGAATAATGTATTTCTCGATTTGTATTCGACCCTGGCACTCCTGCTGTTAAGTATAAATTTTAATATAAGCGTATTTGAGTGAAATAATGAGTATAATTCGAAGATTCGGTCAGTATGGACTTTAAGAATAACAGAAGAGCTATTTTTCCGACAGATCTTTCCCTTACCCCCATTTGAAAGGTAAGGGGTAATTATAGATTACAATCAATTTGCGAGTGAAACTAAACAGTGCCAAGCTGGTCTGGATGAAGAAAATAGAAACAAATAGTGGAATTTAAAGCCACACCTTCCGCTCTATTTGACAAAATTGTTTTATAATACAGTGTGTTCACGGATAATGGTAACAATGAATAATTCTTATATCTTACTAGATACCAAAAAGAATTTTTTATTCAGAATATATATCGGAAACTATTGAGGTATATTTTTTGTATTTTAAACTCAACCGGAAGTGTGTATGCATTTTTTTTCAAATGGCAACATGTTTTTTTTTTAACTTTTTCGCAATCTGCAGTTTTTTCTCATGTTGCCATTTAAAAAAAGATGCTTGTACACTTCCGACTGAGTTTGAAGTACAAGAAAATATACCTTAGCAGTTTCCGATACTAATTTTGAGTTGAATAAAATAAACTCTTTTTGTATCAGAATTCCATTATCTGTGAACACTCTGTATACGTTTATCGTTTTGGTTTGGTTGATACCGGAGAGATGGTTGGTTTTCTGAAAACACTTCGTATTTATGTGATACGGTACTATTTATAAACATCTTCTTCTTTCCGTGCCATATCTGGTCCCCGGACGTTGGCGATACAACTTGGTCGAAGCCAAGATGAATTTACCAGGGAGTATTATAATTTATAGGGTGATTTCCCGTTGCCTTCCCCATAGTCTACAGATCTATATTGGCCTTTTTGATCGTAGCAGTGTATCTAACGTGAGCAGGGTTCGAACTACGAGCTTACGCTTCGTAGTCGACATAAACTCTCTAAACATATCGGTTGAAAATCTCAGTTAGTTGGATGAGCAACTAATACTCAAAATTGTTAAGATTTGATCCTTCGGTCCTCTATACACTAATTAGAAGATCAATCGTTCTTGTTGGACACCATACGTAAGGAGTTCAACACTATCGGAAATTCTCAACTAGAGTAGATATCAATGACTCGCAATATATTGGTCAATGTTCCAAGCAATTTGGATAATTCCCAAGAGAGATCATGCACTTTATCAATTTGGCCAATTGTTACGAGTGGGTGTATTAGAATAACTTGGCCCACCTGTAAGTTACTTTTAAGATTCACAATCGGTATATTATTAAATATTATTTAATGAAGATTTTTCCAAAATCTGGACCTTTTTGCATAGTCCCTGTGGTAATTCTATGATTTTGGTAAGAAAAATCCAAGGGATATAAATTTAATTATTTGGAAGTGGTCCAATTAAATTGGCTGTAGGGAAAAACCGTTGCAAGGCGGAAATTATTTCTGTCAAAATATTACTACTACACCTGGAGTCGTCCTTGACAAACTGGTCGAGTTGTCATTATGTACAAAGTGGATAAAATTAATTAGGGAAATTGTCCTTACCAGTAACTTTTCCTTATCCAAATGAAAGAGGTCGGAACCTTTAATATCTTTACATCTAAATATGTCGGCGTATGGATAAAGATTCAGTGCAGCCATCCATTCTACAACATTTGTTGATGACCACTCGGAAACGGGCTAAAAAAAAAGAAGATTAAAATCATTGAAAATTCAAAAATTTGAGTGCTATAAAATTTTAATACTATTAATTTATGATATTATAAAGTAAATTTGGTAAACACCCTTTATAAAAGATAGTAAGAAAATTTTAATTTTAATTAATTCCTCCCCTACTTTGAAAGTATTATATCATAGGACAGCTTAACGTTGTTGACAAGAAAACAAGAGAAAAATTAAAATATTTTTAAATGATACATACGTGTAATTAAAATTTGTTAATTTTGAATAATTTCCAATCGATGAAATTGACGAAGAGCTTATAAAATAGTTAAAATTTGTTTAAAATAATTACAAGTTAATTAAAGGAATATTATTGGTTGGCGAGAAAAACGTGCATAAATTTGAGAAATTTTCATGTTGCTAATTAATTATACAATAATTGGCTGGTCATACTTGGAATAATCAATTATAACACATAAATAATTCTTAACGTTTAAAAAATTAAATTCTATTAGAAATAAGAAATTAAAATTTAATTTTGTAAAAATGCTTCTGGTGTAAAATAAGAAATTTAAAGAGGAATGTTTTGAATTTCTAAAAGTAATTTATGTATGGATGACGTCCAGCACCTATTTATCTCGTTCGGAGATGCTAATTTTGTAAATTTCTAGGGAAAATTTTGATTTCCAAAGGTGTAAAGAAAGCAACATCGCAAATAGGGGTTGCTAGGGTTGACGATACTATGGATGGAAAGGGTCTCTCCCAATAACCTCTACTCCTGGCGCATGCGAATCAAGTCACCTGCAGTGAATCTAAACCTTGAAAAAATTAGGGTAACAAATCTTTAAAATTTGCAATTGTAATAATTAAGGAATAAAACGAATCGAAACAACCATGTTGGTTGTTGTGATAAATAGCAAAAAAACACGTGTGTGTGTGTAATGATTGATAAAGCTCGAGTTAATAAATAGAACATTTATTGATTATTTTTGGGTGTTTCTAATTTCATCTTATACGTACGTACTCGTGTCCTACTAGTGTTCCATAGGTTGGGAAACGCTGTCGTATAGCGCATAGCAACCTGCGACTAGCTGCCATTGGTTATGGAAACGCCTATCCCAGCTTAGCTGTTAACCACACAATCGAAAGGAAATAACCGTACGAACTAGCCTAGCTAACATACCCGGGCAGTTTCATACATATTTAGTTTTTCAAACTACACACAAAATTTGAAGATATTTAACGAGAGAAAACACAAAAACTATCTATCGATTTCGAACCCCTAAATTAACGCCCTCTTGGCGACGAGGAGAGCAACCAAAGGCATTTCGTAACACCTTAACTACAATAATCAAAGATGCAAGTATAAAAACTAGAATTTTAATTTTAAAATGACACGAGCAAGTTTGCCTCCAATTCGATGGTCACTTATTTTAAAACGTTTTATTATCGAACGAGAAGCGTGTCCACAACAGGGATGACCTTGAGTTAAATTTATAGTTAAATTATACACGAACCGGAGTAGGCTAGCGGCACGACGACGGTCCATCGACGAATTACAGCACTCCTACATTCCTCTACAAGAAATCCATTGTCGATTGTGAAAACTAACTGCTGTTGCAGAGTCAGTTTTAAGTTCAAATTCGCTTTCGTAGATCAAAACCCAACTAGTCGATTAAAAGTTGAAAGAAGGTCCCCCCTCCTTATGAATTACTATGAATTACATACTTGATGACGGACTTGCAAAACCAGATTATGAACACCACTGTTTCAGAGGTAGTTATATCCTCTACTCTACAATAATTGACATAAAATAGGTCACATCTCACTAAGTGGTCAACCAGCACTACAAAACGTTTGACCCTAAAATAAAAGTATATTCCTTTGTAAATTTCTGTGTTAAAATACTTGGGCATAACTGGGCAAGAGGAAACACACCAGGACATTTCCTCCAAAAAAATTTTCTTTTCTCTTCCAATCACAATTCTAATTATCGGCAAATCAATTTTCCAGTCACTCAATAAGCGATCAGTCGAGTATTATTTTAAACTTAAAAATTAAAATTTTTAACGCTATTTTAATTATGTACTTGATATTTAATGACGTCATTTAACGTCAAACGTCACGGTTAATTTAAATTTTGTATTTTAAGTGCACATAACAATCGATCGAGCATATTTACTGATACAACCATAAATGGAAATATATCCAGACAAGATTAAAATGTTACAATCAACGTTCATTCAAACGAATTAAAAAATCTCCAAAGCAGATGCACATTTAACTGATCAAGAGATCTGTCGCCCCTTTCGCAAAATTGGCGATAATTCGCCCCTTGAAACGTTGGGTAACGCTTCTCCAGCTTGACAGCAGAACTCATCGCAGGGGGGCAATGATTTAAATATGCCAGTCAGATTAATTCGTCTTTCACGACCATCTACTAAAAGATGATAATGTGCGTGGTATCGAGAGAGAAAAAAGGCATGGTAATTGTGCTCCGAGCAACAACCACGAGATTCACACGAACTTCTACTTTTCAAAACCGAAAAGTTTAATATATTGAGAGTTAACGGTAGTTGACCATGTACAAGTTCCAAGCACGTGCTCACCATTCATCGGCATAGGGTGACCATCACCATCGGATCAGTTAAAAAAACCAAATTTACGTTTGTATGCAGGCGCGAATTGACCAAAAGCAATACATACTTTAGTTTCGAAATAAATAATTTTTGCAAAAAAAATTACTCAAACGAAACTACTGTACTTTGAGTCGTCTAAAAGTTGCTAATCATATATAAACAAAAGTCTTGTATAATATGTATATTTTAATCATACATTTTTATCTGTAACCCACAATCGATGCATTGAAAGTTACTTCCTTTCATAGTTGAGTTTGTGCAGAATTCGTATACCTGACGATGCCGTACAAAAAGCCCTTTTATTGATTCCTTTGTAAACTCGATCGATTTAATTATAATTTATAAGCAGCATAGTTAACATTAATTTATAAACTTCCCCTTTTGTAAAATTTGCAAACAAGTAAGTTTTACAATTCACATTGTCGCTTGTAAAAGTCAACTCACAATGAAAAAAGGTAAATTTTTACGAGTCGACCCTGAGGGATGTTTAAAGCAAAAAATGTAGGTAGTGATGGTAAAATTTGACACAAACAGGGTAATACAAATAATTTTTATTGGGCAAGGTATGGGTACCGAAAAATAGGGGATGTAAGACAACACAAAGAAAGCTTAGCAAGTAAACATACTAAAGCGCACAATAAAAATACACCTATTTAAGGGTGTCCTATGAGAATAATTCTAATAAAGAAATGTAAGAAAACAAAGGAGAAAATTGAAATAAAAAAGAAAACGTAAATTGATAAACCGACAGTTTCCTATATCCATATTTGATTATCTGGAAGTAATTTCGTAATGTATTTTTTTGAAACGAAAATTTTCCTTCTCGTAATAACACTGAAAACTTGCCATCGAAGAATTTCCGCTCAGGGTTGCTATGTGATGAGTATTGAGCCCGAGTCGAAATAAACTTGGTACAACTACCGAGCATTCTATATGAAAATAGAATATATTATGGATAAGGTAAAACATCTCTTCATAACAGCACCCCTAAATCAACGTTTCAAAAATCTTTATATTTATAAGAAAAGAAAGAAACCTTTTTAGGAAAACAAATATATTAAACAATAAAGCAATATAGAATAAAAGCAATTTCAGGTATTTTTCAGTAATATTCAAATATGTAATACAATTCAAATGTCAATCTTTTCATAACATTTGATTAGATATCTAATAAAAGTTTATAAAAGAAACACAAGTGGAGCTGGAATCGTTTTGTATGAAATTGTTGTCTTATACAAACTTCAATCTATTATATATTTTTTTGTATTTACCCAATATGCATTACTAGCAGGTCAAGAGGCCTATTCTAAGGAGTGAATACAGTGGAACTCGATTTGAGACGGGGGAATACATCCGAACTCCGATTTTTAAAGCGAATTACGAAAGACGAGTCCGGTCGGTCCACAAATTTTGAAAAAACGGTTTTAAAACTTAATTGAAATGCCATTTTCACATTGGCTCTTTTCAAATTGTAACCCTGTCCATCATAAATCGAAAAATTAAATTTTAGTGGATTTTATATTTAATATAATGTATATACTGAAAGTTAACGCCGCCTTCGGCGGCGCCCACTGAAACATCATCCCAGGAGCACGATAAATAGTCGAATGCTTGGGAACAACCGATACCGCGTCGTTCATCGCGTGACAATTCATCTTGTGCATTATGTTCATAAATGAACGTAATAGAAGATGTTTAAATGCTGATGTAAAAAAGGAGACTCTGTATTTAATAAATAAACAAATTAAGGGGTGAGCTCTTGATGTAAGGTAATAAAAGTTTATGTTTGAAATGCCATTAATCTTTAGAGAGAACAGTGACATATTTAAAAAATGCTTTTGGGAGATTCTCGTTAATCCATTCATGCGCGTCAGTGTTTTAAAACAAACTGACTAATTCCAAAATAATTAAATAAATTCAACATTTATTTCAAACTCAAACTTATATCAATTTTAAAACCGCGTGGTAAACATTATTTATATCACGGAGGACTTTAGGGATACAATCCGAGTTATCCTTGGGGAGGGGGGGACGCCACTAACAAGGGGAGACCGGAAACTTCCCTCACTGAATTGATTCATTTTTATTGTACGTGTTGGTCTTGTATTGAACTTCAACATGTGCAAGTATAAGGGCACGCTTCTTTGCCAATTTTGAGAAAATTAAATTTAAATAATTATATATTACTACTCATGAACTGCATAAAAATTAACATAAATTTGGTAAGTTGTTAATGTAATTGCGTAAGATTGCAAAAAAATAAAACCATATGCAAAGGGTACTGGGATCGCATCCAGCTTCTGCCAATTTGTTTTTTTATTTATTTAATTATTAATTCCCCCCAGTATAATTTATGTCATCGTTCTCAAGAAAATAAAATCGTTATAATAAACCCTACTCATAATCTGTAAACATTGAATGTCTTGTCTTTCAGCAGTGAGGCACTGGAGGTGTTCCACACCCCAGACCCCCCGGTTTGTGCTGTTTACTTTTTATTAGTAATAAATTGAAGATATCAGCATAACCGATCTAGAAAAAATCTCTAGAAATACTAATTAATCAAGTAACTAATATTCCAATTATCCCAAATTATAAACCAAATTTGTCGAAACCGGGGTCTGGGGGTGGAGCACCCCCCAGGTACACTCAAACTGTGATGAAAATTGTTTCTTATAAATGTACAAATAATTTTATAAATACTAGCAGGTCAGGCGGCCTATCGGCCGCCATGCCCTCCTAGTAAGTAAATACAGTGGAACTCGATTGCTAAGAAACTCGTTTGCTCATAATAATTTTAAGTTAATCAAAAAACTGAAGGAGTAGTTCCAGAATTAAAATTTTGATGTTTGTAGAGATCGCGAAAAGAATGTCTTGGTACAATGTAAAAAGTGGTATTTGTTTTAGTAAGAATATAAAAAAATTATTAACATATTTGACGACATCGCATTTCATCACAATTTAAATTTTTATGAAAATTTTGTAGATTGAGGTACGTAGGTAAAAAAATTGCGATGAAATTAATAAAAATTTTGAGAATGTATTTAGAGCTGGGAATAGCGGCGTTGACCTAAGAATTCGTACTAAAATCACCAGTTAAAATTTCACTTCGTTAGAACTTTTCGTTGGGAAAAATTTTATGGGACGGACATACAAACATTCACTTTTATATATTAAGATTACCAATCTAACAATATTCGGTCACACATTTGTGTTACACATTCAAAAAGACAGACAGACGGCGTTTATAAATATATAGTGCTGATATTTGGATACATAACTCCTGGACTTACCGAATTATCCGGATAATATATATTTGAATTGGTAAATAAGTTTTTATTCTACAGACACCTGTTTTTATGCGGTATTTATATGTTGAATTTTTTTATGTGCGGTATATCAAAAATTTCACCAATGTGTGAATAAAATAAAGTATTTTTTAAGGGAATCCTTTTATTCAGTTCCAATCCTTCGCACAAAAACAGGTTTGAGTGCATAAATAAAAAGTCAGGGACTTCCTGGTGAGTGAATATAATGGAACTCGATTGATTGGCATATTATATTAAGTTTTAAACGTTCATTGACCTGGTAGTTAACGCGATCAACTGTTGTCATTAAGACGCCCAGTTCGAATCCGGGCAGAGACTAACTTTGTTGTGGCTGTCTCCGTACTTCGGAAGGCACGTAAAGCCGGTGGTCTTCCGGTAACAGGCACATCTGAGGCCAGTCTAGCAAGCTACTTCAGATGTAAAGTAAATAATGCTCACAGTAAATATAAGATCCCATTTAAAAAATTAGGTTTCTTTATTTATTAGGAGTAGAAAAAGAAAAAAACAAATGTCTTTTTAGATTTTTGTTTGAAAGTAAAACAAATGTCAAATTTCGAATAAATCAATTTGGGGTCAGTTGTATAACAGAAGTTAATCATCGAATCACGCTGATCTGTAAATAAAGTTCAGTAATTAATTGGTTGGTTTTTTAAATTTTCAACTAATTACTGAAGGGATCAACGTGATCCGAGGATTAACTTCCGTTATAGCAAAACCACTTCATAGCATCTGTTACTTCTGGCGTTACGTCAACTTGAAAATTCAAAAATATCTATTTTTGAAAAAGTATATTTTCAATTTTAGAAATATCCCCCCCTCCTACAAGTTTTACATCGATTTGATTTGCTTTTTGTTAAAGTTATACGACTTTGTATAAGTAAAAAAATGAATTTTTGCTTTAGTGTAAACTGCATTTAAAACTTTAAACGCGATTTTCTCAAAACTACATTTTAAAAGTCCGTGATCAAGATATTTCAAAAACGAGTGAACAAATCTATTTAAATTTTTATACTTCTTTTAGGCCTCAAATCTAGTCTGTAACAAAGTGATTTTTTAATTAATTTTTTATTTTATTAACAAAAATATCGCTTTTTTTACAAAAATCGATATTCTAACGTTGAGCAGCTGCCATCTTGTCAAAATTCAATAAAATTTTAAAGTATTTGTTAAATAAAACTGTTTTGAATATAAGAATTGTTGTGCAGAAATATTTAGAATTTTCAGAAAAAATAACGAAAATTCGCGTGTACTCTATCTTCTAAGTAGGCATCCCCATAAGTAGTAAAATTTCATTTCCCCTTTGAAATGGAAAGTAAAAATCAATCCCTAACATTGATCCTTAGTCTCGAATAACACCTTTAAATTAAATTGGGATTCTTATTTTTAGACAAATTTTGTGAATATAAAATCTTATATTAGAACCTAGGGAGTACTCGTATTACAAAATATTATTTAATTGTAAACCAGAAAGGTAGCTGTAATAAAGCCTAAGAACAGCGGTCATCCGAGTTTCACCTTAAAAATTTCATTTTTGGGATTAGTAAAAAATTGTGCTTGGGTATTTTTTTCTTATAATTTTAAAATATTATGAAATATTTATTAATATAAAAAATTATAAATAAAATGTAAAAGTTAGTGTTTTTCTAAAACAAACCATTGATGGACCATTGATGAAATGAAAAATTAAAATAAAATGACCATTGGACGTTCTGGAGAGAGGGGGAATAAAGGATTGTGACGAACTGTGACAAAGGGGGGGGGGGTCAAAAATTTGGAAAAAATTGCGAACGTCCTTTATGGACGGGCCCTTTGTGAGGCAGAAGGCCAAACGGCAATGGCCTACAATTTCTGTCAAGTCCCCTAGTTGAGGCCGAAGGCCGAACAACAATGTCAAAAGGATTAGCCCCAAAAATTAAGTTTAAGAGTTCAGTTCAAGAAAATTAGGATTAAGTTAAGTTTTAAAACTATTAAAACTAAATATTAATCAATCGAGTTGCACATCAATTGAGTTCCACTGTATTCACTCGCTAGAACGTTATCCTCCTCGTATAATAATTATATCCTTTAAATTAAAGCCCCAATATTTGTTCAAGACATACAATACATTTTTGCAATTCCCCAAGTTTCATTGCTAATTAACTTTATATTCTTCGCGTTAAATTTTCATTTGTTTCAAGTTAAAATATAGTTAGTACCAAGAAAACAAAAGAAATATGAAAAATAATATTGGATTTGTTTGGTTTTAATTAAAATATTGTTCTAGATATTTTGAGCACATATTTTAGTAAAAAATTTCAATTAAAACCAAACTAATCGAGAAGCTATCATCACATTTAGACGTTTCGCTTTTCGTTTTTCTTTTGTTTTAAGTTTTTATCTATAGCGTGAGGTTTTCAAGATTCGACCTGAAAACTGCGTTATCGAAAAAGATTTTAATTGCATTTTTTATATTATAAATTAAGGAATCGAATTTTTTACTTTTTCAGTGAGTGCAATAGACCCTTAACTAGGATAATGATGAAAAATATAAAATTGTCAAGTAACCGTTCAATTAAAAATCTGAATGTCAAAGTAAATACATCAAGTAATATAGACAATAAGCAGATATGTTACGTTAATTAAAGTAATATGTACATACAGTAGAACCTCGATTATCCGTGCCGACTCGGATCGGAACTACACACACTTACAGTGGTATTCATAAAAATTCAAGTTTACGAAGGGTTTTTAAGAAATATGTCAGAATAAACGTTTATTAGACCAACAAGCGGTTGTTAAGGAGTTCGTAACTTTTAATGAAGGCAAAATTAAACTACCTACCCAGGAAAATTTCATAATATAAAAAAAATACACTAAACAGCTTTGTATATAATCCAAGTGTTGCTCCGAAGATAACGTGCCCACGGATAAACCGCTGCATAGATAATGTGGGTACGGATAATCGGGGTTCTACTGTATTATCATAATTATATTTATGTAATTTTTCGCTAAAATCACGGAGAGTGCGGTTCTACTTTATTTAAATAAAAATGAAAGAAAAACTGGAAAACTATTTTAGTTGAGTGATTGTTTGAAATCTCGATCCGTTTGTTAGTTATACACATAAAACAAATATCGATCGGCAAATATTGCTTGTTGATATATGTACATCAAGCTACCAACACACTTGTAACACCTTCACAAACCTAACATTTTGATTAATTGCTTAAACCTATCACAATCATGACGTAATTCCGATAATGATTTAATTATTCTCAATTAAATTCAAATTGTTGCATAATTTTATATTTTAGATTCGGTAAGTCACTTTTTTTTCAATAAGTTAACGTACCTTTAAATCTAAATTTTAAATTACGAACATCAACAACACATAGGAATATTGAATACCATCAGATAGCAATGGAGTATTTGTAATAAATTAGAAAAAAATAGTTTGATAACAATAACAGAGGTCCGCAAGAGGAACCTTGGGGAACTTATGCAAACAGAATAAAAATCCAATTAAAGTGTTTCATTTCAAGTGGACAAAAATGATAAGAATATGCAATTAGAAATAAAGAAAACCATAGCGATAACTAAGGTCATCGAGTTTAACTGTAACTATAAATCAGTGTTTGATTTACATGATTGATCAATCCGTTTGTGCATTTAAAATAAAAAGTATGAAGATATTTACGCTTGACGATTTTCCATTTCATTCCTTTACAAAATCGATAAAAATACTGATTGTTCAAAATGATATAACCGATCGTATTAAGCATTATCGAGATCAAAAGAATTAATTAATTATCTAATACTATAATGCTTACGAGACATATTAAATAGCACTAATGATCACCGTAGGTTAAAAAAATCCTGTAATTAATAGAGTAGATTTTATGTTGCTATTACCAATTAAGATATTTCAATTTAATTTACAATAAAATTCAAATTTAGCGCCATTCTTAAGAACCGCGAAGTCTGCCGATACATGACTTTATTTAAACAATGGAAATTTCATGATTGACAAATTTTTTAATTAAATCAATAAAATAATAGCAACAATATCAGCTACCTCACTAACTCGCAATTTTCATAACTTTCTCTAAAAAAATTAGCAGTCAAATTTCATTTTAAATTTTCTCTTTAAAACAAAGAATTATTTCGCCTTGAGGTAAACCTCTTCAATAAAAATTGAACTCTCAACAATTGTTTAAATATTAATGTTCAAGTAGATGATTCAGTTAGCATTTTATAAAAGTAGATCGATTATTACACAATCAAGAGGTTACTTATTTAAGGTTCATAAATTAAATACGTTACCTATCGATTTAACATTAATATATTATTATCAATTCATCAAATAAATGTATTATCAACCATTGAACTCTTTAAATTCTACAGAGACCAACAGTCGATTTCATAATATTCACTTTAACTAAAGTCAGTTTTAAAATAAATCCGCCTTTAAGAAATATTTAAAGTAGAAACTCCGAGCAAGTTCTATGCCAAAACAAAAATATTTGAGGTTATACAACGTTCTACGCAGCAGCCGTTTTCAAAATTAGAAACAAAAAATTGTAACTAGTGCGATTCCAACATGAAATGGAATGGAATAGACGACTTTAAGTCCTATCAAACAATAAACATTGTAGAATTTTATGGATAATAAATACCAAATATATTGCCAAACTAGGTAACAAAAACTCTACAGACGATAGTAAACATTTTATTATCTTAAAAAAACGTATGTAAGTAGTAAATTTAAAAATAGAATAAACAATCGGTTATTCATGCGCAAAAATGCAAAACTATTAGCGAGTTTGTATAATGAACTAATTTTTCCATCGAGAGTCTAGAACTTAACCGAAGCGTGAGATCAAAACATTTGTAGTTTGAGGAATCTCAGCGAATCTGCACGTTATTTTTTGTAAAAGAAACATGACGATGTACTCGAAGGTTACTTCAAATATTCTAAACAAAATATGTGAAAATCTTACGAATAATGTAATATATGCTGTTCGCAACACTTCACACGAAAGGGTAAATCGTAAGTAATGGAAATTTTGGTAAAACCGAAATTACGTGTCAGTATGAACGTAAAACGTGAATAAATTGTGCTACTAGCAACATTGTATATCTCAGGCACTTAGATATTAAGGTTACTTTAAGATAATAAAGTTAATCAACACTTTTATTAAATTTATCAATAAATCATAGTCGATTTCGTGCTTCTACTTTGTGTTATTTAGATATGAAACTCGTTAGAACAATTAAGTATACCATAACCTCACTTAATCAGAAAATATTATAATTTTTCAAGCTAAGCTTTGGGAAATACTGGCAGCCCTCGGTTTACGCCGACACCGATTCACAATAACGCCACTGCGCAGATCCGAAATTTTGAAATTTCACTTGTTTTTCTCAAGATTTTTGAATAAAATAATTATAATATATTATTTAGGGGCGTCAAGTATTACGTAAGCAAACTTTCTTAAATTAACCCCCCCCCCCCGTATAAGCAAAAATATGAAAATCATAACGCCCTCCCCCCGAAATGATAAATAAGACGTTAGAATTTTTTCAAAACTTTTATTAAATATCAAAATTTGAAAAATTAAATTATTTTTATGATTAAAGCATTAGTGGTTTAATAAAATCAGATAACCATAATAACAATAGCATTTTTAATTTAAATTATGAATATTATTTCGAAAACATTTTCATTATTTTGTAATTTTTTTATCTTACGTAAGATTTATAAATAGACCCCCCCTCCCGGACCCTTTGCCAGCAAAAGTAAGAAAACATTACTTCCCCCCCCTGCCCCACTGCCTACTTACGTAATACTTCAATGCCCCCTTTGAATAAATTAACCCGAAAATATTCCAATTTCCCAAATTGACGTTTGAGGAATACAGGTAGCCCTTGGGTTACGCCGACATCGATTCGCAATAACGCCACTGCGCGAAATTTCATTTGTTTTTCTTAAGATTTTTGAATAAAATAATTATAATATATTTGGGGGCGTCAAGTTAAGCACTTAAGCAAACTTTCAATGATTTTAGAACCCCCCCCCCCCCAACGCCCCCATGAGCAAAAATAAGAAAATCGTAACCCCCCGAATGATAAGATGTTAGAATTTTTTCAAAACTTTTATTAAATATCAAAATTTCATTTGTTTTTCTTAAGATTTTTGAATAAAATAATTATAATATATTTGGGGGTGTCAAGTGTTACGTAAGCAAACTTTCAATGATTTTATAACCCCCACCGTATAAGCAAAAATAAGAAAATCATAACCCCCAATGATAAGACGTTAGAATTTTTTCAAAATTTTTATTAAATATCAAAATTTCATTTGTTTTTCTTAAGATTTTTGAATAAAATAATTATAATATATTTGGGGGCGTCGAGTGTTACGTAAGCAAACTTTCAATGATTTTACAACCCCCACCCTGTATAAGCAAAAATAAGAAAATCGTAACACCCCCCAATTATAAGGTGTTAGAATTTTTTCAAAACTTTAACTTTTATTAAATATCAAAATTTCATGTGTTTTTCTTCAGATTTTGAATAAAATAATCGGAACTCTACCGATGATAGTGGTTTACATAACCTCATCCACTTGATATGCTTGCATACAGTCAGTCGCTAACAAAATTGAGCGTACACTGTGTAATCCTAATATAGAAAACAGAAATTCTCCCCAACGGAAAGTTCGAACCAAGTGAAATTTTAACTGGTGATTTGCTACGAATTCTAAGGCGAACGCTGCTATTCCCAAAATTTCCAACAAAAATTTTCGCAAAATTTGAACCAAAAAAGTTATAACTTTTCCAAAACAAAATTGAAATTATGATAAAATGTGATGTCGTCAAATATGTTAATAATTTCTAAAACACAAAGTTTGTTTTTTTATAATCTCATTAAGACAAACTCCGCTATCTGACACTGGCACGTCATTTTTATTTTAGTTCAAACCACAAATTTTCGATGGGATTCAGATCTGGTGATTGTGAGGGTGTTTAACCTATTTTGGTGTATGATACGTCAACCATTCCTTGACTAGAAAGGCCGTAAGCTTCGGATTATTGTCCTGCTGGAAATAAAATGAAGTTGGCAATTACATTTTCTCGGCAGAAGTTTGTAAATTATCTTGTAACATAGATAAATATTATCCATTATACCATCGATAAATTCTAAATTTCCAACCCCATTGACCGATATACACCCCCACACCATCCCGGAATCACCTCCATGCTTAACTGTTCCACTGCGTAACTGTTTTAAATCTAATACAGTGTTTAGCAAGGGGTCAACCGCTAGAGGAAATCGTGTACAATTAACTTCACACTTCACGTACTTCATCATAATTCTCCATACTTCTTTGTCCTTCATATAATTCAGCAGTAATTCATCGATACTTTCAGTATCAGAGACTTTCAATTTCTGAGACTTACAGAAATACCAAAATTTGAGCACTGGAGGGTGTTCCACACCCCCCAGACCCCCCGGATTGAGTAGATTATTTTTATCAGAAGTAAACTAAAGATCTCCCGTTGCAGAGAGAGGCACTAGAGGGTGTTTCAATCCCCCCCCCCAAATCAAGTAGTTTATTTTTTATCAGAAGTAAACTGAAGATCTCCTGTTGCAGAGATCTACCTCCAAGGGAGTACGGAATTTATAATTAGGTAGTTTATAATTAATTGTCAGATTACGAATTAAACACATTTATTTGGCTATAGCTAATTTTAATAAACTTGAGATATGCTTAAATATTTAATTCACTTTTAATAAAAAATAAATTATTTAAACCGGGGGGTCTGGGGTGTGTAACACCCTCCAGTGCTTCTGCAACGGAAGATCTTCAGTTTACTTCTGATAAACAGTAAACTACTCGGTCTGGAGTTCTGCATGTTCTTCATTCCAAAATTTGTGCACTGGAAGGTGTTCTACCCCCCCCCAGTACTTCATGAGATGTGTACAAAAAACTTCACCAGCGGTTAACCCCTTTGTGTTTAGTTTTCACCACACAATTCATCACCACAGTATCATCACCAATTGTGTGCCGAATAAATTAAATTTACAAAACAATTCTTCTTTTGAATTTTGGTACGTTTTCGCGAATTCCAACAGTTTCGATCTGTTCACTTGTTTCTTTCTTGAAATATGGGTTCGATTTTAAAACTCTCGGAACTGTTCAACTTGATAATGGTTTATTAATTATTTTTTGACACTTTCGATGTTAATTTTGGAACAGCTTAATTTGTCTAACAATGTAGTTTTCGTTAGCATCAGATAACACTTTTTTCGGTCCACGATCAGGCTTATCATTAAGAGTTTCACTATTTTTATAGTTATCAACTATTTCTTGAACTGTAGAATGGGTTTTTGTCAACAATTTTTACAACTTCACGTATGATTTTCCGTTTAAGCATTAATCTTCTAGTAGAAACATCAGTTTTGACGTCATTTTATAAAAATAAAAGCAATCACGAATAAACAAATGCACTTTTCATCTATACAAACTTTGCCCATTTTGCACCAAAAACATGACCTCTTTATGCCTATGAGCAGTTTTCTATCTGAAAATCAGTGTTAAATGCTCCGAGTTTAAAGATGTTTCATATATGAAAGCAAGTTTTATTGCATTAAATAGTTGGCCGAAAATCGGCTGGCAGTATGGATGACGATTGGAAGATAAAGACCGAGAATTGGATTTTTGTCTTTTCCGAGTTGTTTAAATGAAACATTTAAATGATAGAATACTAAAAATAAAGTCAAAGTACGATGGTAAACATTCTAACTTAGTCCGGTATAAATTTTACAAATACAAAGTAAAAAAAATTACTACTTTCCGACGTGGCAAACTTGAGATTTTCTGTTAAATGGCCGAGGATAGGAACATTGATCCAAAGTTCAATAATGCAATATAAAAACTGTACCATCCTGACATCTTTTGCTGGGATTTTACGACTTTCTCAAATAAAATGTCTATAATGAAAAATGACGTGAAAAAATATGCGCCATTAAATAAATTCTATGCATCAGACTGTCATTTATATAGTCTGACAAAATAGTGTTGTCAAAAAGAAAAATAAATCATATTTTTGTATTAAAATCCGACATTACTTTTTCGTCATCCTTATCAACAGCTAAAATTTGGAACTGGCGTGACATTAAATTTCCAGGTGAAACTGATACGTAAACGTCTGTAATCATTGACAGATAAGGCCAGAATCGAATTGTGAATAGGCACGAATTTCTTATCTTGCAAGATTTGGTGCTGTACTGCATTTGATTGAAAAAAATTTACCCAGGGAAAATGCAGGAAATCTGACGCAGAAACATTATTTGCAAAATCGTACAAATGAATCATGTTGGATATAAACGTAAGACATTGTTATTAATGGTAATGCATTAAAAAAATATAAACAAATTAATATAAAACAAATTGTTAACGATAATGTTATAACAATAAAATTATAATTTTCTGTCAGATTTATGTAAACAACCGTTAATGATCGATCGATTACCATTATAAATAAACGAAGTATCAATAGCTTTTTTAAACAAATTAAATAAAAATTTTCATGAAACTGCCGACTATTGTTCGAAATAAAATTAATTTTTGTTTATCAGATTTTACACCACTAATGTGTTTGTCAATATTTGAGACATAAAATAATATCGCCTGCTGTTGATCTGCGTCTATACAAAATTATAATTTTATTGTAAAGAAAGTAAATTTATCAACGTAATCATCCAAATAAAGACAATTAAATTGCAAAAAGCGTCAATTAAGTTATAAAAACATATTGTGGACCTGCCCCCCCCCGAGAAAATGTGCGAGTGAAGGACGCAGACAGGATTGGATCCACCCAGTATAGTGGTAATTGCTCTAATTTCTTTTCCAAATCGCTTGAAACGTGTCTGATAACGATCCACAAAACGAAATAATGATATTCAATAAATAAAACAATTCGTGTCCTAGGAAAAGTTAAATAATTCCACGTATAAAAAAATGCAATATGATATAACAAAGGATCAAGGCAGTAAGCACGATTACATAATAAATTTTAGGTATAAACAAAACTACTCCGTCAAAATAAAACTTGGTAACTTAAGAAATTGCAATCGCACCTTTGTTTTGTCTCAGTTTTTTGCAAAACATTGCTTGATCCGTCGTAATGTTCAAATGCCATTCGCCAACTTCGTCACAATGAAAAAAAGAAAAGAAATAAAATTACTCGAGTAGCTTTAATGATTTTTTAATTCCATTTTCTTTGCTATTTATATCGGATAAGGGGAAGAATTCTTATTTGGAATAAAATCTATGAAGGGCAAAATATAAATAAATTAAAAAATCTAAAATTTTAACTAAGCTTTAAAACGACAGGAAAAATGAATTGGTTATCAATTACAGTAATTTTAGAATTTTTCCCTTTGCGGTTTCCACCATCGAAATTGGGTTACAACAAATGTTTTGCGGAAAACTCTTTTGCGTTCTTAGGGCAGCACATAATTATTTTCAGCTGTGATTAATACATATTATCCTAACAAAGGATAGATCGGATCAATTCGGGAGGGGGGGGATAAAATTACTAAATTAACGAATATTACTATTATGCTACTTCTGGTCAAATAATTGTTTGATTTTACCATAAGATTTCCACAATAATTGAATTTAAAAGTGTTGAAAATTTACGAATAAATGAATTACAAGGATTTTACTTACTGAATGGATGGAAGAGAATGAAACTCACGACTATCGGGTTCGGTTAAAAAAAAAGTAATTTGCTTAATGGGTCAATTATATTTTCATGTGGGACGTTCTATTTTCGATATCAGCACGTACGATATTATACACAGGGTGTCCGTTCATAATAATTTATACCAGCAACAATGACCAACCCACGTTCAGACTGTAAACAATAATTTAAATGAGACTTTACTTATGTACGCTAAAGCTGTTTTATGACATAAGTCTTAAATTTGCATATTTTTGAAAAAATAAAGCTCTATTTTATTACCCCTTCTAAATTTCATAATTCTACTTCGACTACTAAATACAAATTTTTGTAGTATTTTGCAGAAAATACAAGTTTTTCTATAGAAATGAAAGTAAATTATGAAAGAACACAAAATTAGAAACATTATAAGGTGCGGATGATTCAAAAATTTTGACAGTTAGGCGCAAATAAATCAAAAATTGTAATACGTTACTATGATAGGCTATATTCGAACCTCGAGCCCCGCCCATTTTGAGCTTCTTGTGCTATACTGAAAATAATGTCTTTTATCACTTTCTGTTCCAGCCGTCACGTATTTATATATGATTACTAAAAGAGCGAAACCTTATCCCTGCGCGATCGATTCAATTCGAAATTTTAGAACTCAAACCCCGGGGGTCCTAATGTTAAATGAAAACTCGACGCGATCTTACTGCCGTTCATCGCGACCCACTAGTTGACCCCGCCTACTAGAACATAGGTCAGAGCGCACGTATCGACTACACAATGGTTAAAATTGCAATTTTCGCCCGTTTTCATGAACTTAAAAATCGATTTTTAGCGATATTATTGGAAAAATCGAGTTTATCCTCACTTTAATACTCATTTTAACGTTCGCTAACCAACTCCAAAAAAAAATTTCTAAAATCTCTACAGACAAAAAGTGGGGAGCTTAACGTACTCTCACCAAAAAAATGTATCCCTGAAAAACAAATCAAGGTAATTTGGAAGCTACCCAACATTTTCAAGAAAAAAAGTGATGCTATAAAATTTAAAAAGTTAACGTTGTTCCCCCTACTGCAAACACTAATGTCCGTACTAATAGTCACGGCTGAGACGAGAATCACGTTTCAAGCCAAATTACGCTTTTCATACATTTTACCTATATTTACTGACCTAACTTGTGTACGAGGGTAACGGGATTTCATACATCGAACCCTAGTCTTCAAGAAAGATTAAGTGGTTAAGTAACATTATGGAATTCAAAGCGGCACTAGCGCTCTGCAGCGTCTAATGTCGGAATTTCGTTTGTGCCACTTTTGTAGATCAAAATTGAGATTATCAAAGACCACGCTATTATGTGCTTAAAATTTCAGAGCTATACACGGAGCGTTTTCAGCAATCGTGTTCATCGATTTGAAAAATGCTGTTTCGAGAAAAACACTTTTCGAGTTTCAATTTCTAATTTTTCAAAATTGTTTTGTTAACTTATACTAACTCCAATTCCTTTCAATGAGAGTAAAACATGCTCACATTTACAAATCATAAAATTAAAACTGGGAAACATAGAATACCCAGATTCACATATACAGGGTGAGCTAACTTCGATGGTTCGTATGGGAAACTCGACAACTAAAAGAGATAATATGAAAAGATGGATTTAATTTTTTGAGCTTCATTTTTCTGATTTGACATTTTATAATAAAATGGGATGAAACTGATATAATAAATCCCAAATATTATATATCAAAAAGGGGGATAAAAAATCTATTTAAAAGTTATATTCATTCAACTATGGTTATTATAAAAAAAAAATTAAAAATTAAAATTAAAAATTTAAAAAAACATAATAACATTGTATAAGTCGAAAATTAACAAAAAAATTTCAGCTCATTTTATTATTTTTAACGCTTAGCTGGCACACTGGGACGTTTGAGACCCCATCTTCGAAACTGTTACTTACGAAAAGCTACTCATTATTTTAACTTGAAAAAAATTATAAGTAATCTTTGAAAATTATTTTATATTAAATAAAAATTTTCAAAATTAATAGGTTAAACAAACAATAAAACGAAATTATTCGTGAGCTTTCAGCAATGGTTACTGCCGTCATCAGACGTTTAATAACAATGTTTATTTAATCTATTAATTTTGAAAATTTTAATTTCAGAGGTTTAATTTCGAAAGTTATTTTAATATTTAACAGTTAATTTGAATAAATTTAATTGTTTAATATGAATACAAAAATTAAAAACATGAAAAAATATAAAAATGACGGTTTTCACATAAAAATTCAGCATTTTTTCTGATTTTAATATCTACAAGTGTTATTTTCACGAAATAAAGTGGTTCAAATTGAAGTTACATTCTGGGGTCGTCTCATACCCCAGTATGCCAGCTAAGGGTTAAAAAAGTGTCTGAAAAACGTACGAATAGTTATTCTATAATTTCAAAAACAACCGAGATATTGACATATTTATCGAAAAGTTGAAAAACTGAACTTTTGCCTGTAGCTTGATAACAAAACAAGATAAAAAATTTCGGTTTTCGCCCTCGAGGATAGCCCATCACATCATTTTCTTACTTTGCTACCAAGGGGAACGTAAGATAAAAAAATCACTAAAGAATGAAAATTTAAATATTGATTTTAAAATGAAAAATTATTCTTACGTCTTATCGTTTGAGGGAGGGCTCACGATTTCCTTATTTTTGCTTATTACGGGGGGGGGGAGGTCTAAAATCATTGAATGTTTGCTTACGGAATACTTGAACGCCCCCATATCTCTTATAATTCTCGAATTCCCTATAAGAACTATTGGGCGAGAGTTAATTAACCCTGATTGCGATTTTCGCCATTTTTTTTGTAAATTATGAAAGATTAGACAAAAAAATAAAAATTTGCGGGCGGACCACAAATTTGGTTAAAAAACGGCTTTAAAAATTAATTTGGAATGCAATTTTCTTATTGGCTCTTTAGAACTGTAACCCCGCCCATTGAAATTAAAATACGTTGTGGTTATAGTTGAAATACCAGAATCTCGATTTTAAAACGAATTTTGAAAGATGGGGGGGGGGGTTAATAATACTCTTTTAGGATGAATCCAAGATTTGCCGTAGTTGCGTTTATCAAAACCGACTTTCCGCAGCCTCAACTTTGCTTCCAACGCTTTACTCATTAAAAATATCACCCTAGAACGGTCCAACTCGGCAAATTGTGGATGTCGACCTTACACATATCAGGGAGCGACAGGAAGCCCACCGCTTATGATTGTCAACCCATCTACAGCACATGGACAGGTGCTGCATTACATATTTGGCATAATATTACGCAATAATACACTTACATGTATTTGTTCACCTTGCTCAACCGCAACAGCAAACTATCAATCCCAAACCGACTCATCCTATACAAAACAATCATCGGACCCATCCTAACTTATGCCGCCCCCGTCTGGGACTACGCAGCAAAATCCTATTTAAACTCCCTCATTTCCACCAACAACATCGCCCTACGACGCGCCATGAAGGCCCAGGTAGTTTGTCACAAACAGGAGGTTGCAGGCGGACTCCAGTGTGGAGTCCATCGTAGAGTTTATGCGTCACCTGGCGGAAAAATTCTACGAAGCCTCTAGATCGTCCGAAAACCCACCAATCTAAGAGCTTAGTAACTACCAACTCGAAAATTTTTTGCGATGAGCTAAAGCCTCCAAATTAGATTTCCAAACCCTACAGCGACACCCCAATCCCATTAAGGGCACGACTCTCTACTCTCAAACGCTACTTTAAACGAGCTACCAGCACCACGGCAAGACCCGCAAGATCAGAAAGGTACCCACCTCGGCACCTAGGCGCGACCCACAGCAACGCGAAACTTTCTTTTATTTCAGAGTGAAGAACCAGGCAATATGCCGGCCAGATGAAGGAGGTGCGAGGCCAAGCCCCGGTACTGAACAGTGCCAAAAAAATAAAGTAAGGCTTACATGTATGTATTTCTTATGGAAAAATCGTAATTTTCAAAATTGAATTGTGACCTTATTAGAAAACCGACTAAATTCATCCTCCCATTTCAGAGCTTGAATTTTTCTGTTGTTTCGATTGGTAAAGCAATTTTTATAAGAAAAAGTCTTTGCCTACCATCGAAATTGGCCAACCCTGTACAGAAGATGGTGAAGCTTTTTTAAATTGTGCAAAAGTTAAGAACCCAATACTTTCGCGTGAAAGTAACCTACTTCTTTAGGCGAAGCCAAACACGGATACCTTACTCGATTAATCCTTTAATGCAATGTCTTCTCTGGAGCGGATAAAAAGATGGTGAGGGAGACCTTCCACTGTAGCTTGAACTTGGCAAATAAAATATTTTTCGATAATGCACCAATTTAAAATTCTGATGAGAAGGTAATAATTTTGAACTTGATAAATTTAAACAAGATTAAATAAATTGCAGGTTGATCCCGAGTCCGTGAACCGGTATTGGAATTTTCAGACAAAGGAAACTAAAACAAAATTATTCAGTGCAGTTGGTACTACATACCACAATTATTTAAGAAAATCAATGGCTTGTTTTTCTATTGCTTCTCGTTCATTAAGTTGAAAAATAAAACTCCTGTCTACCCCGGTCTACATGCAGTGTATTCACCTTTGGTAAATGTGCTTACTCCGAGCAACACGCAAGCACATTAGAATACGTTGTTATGTAAAAATATAAATAATGCAATAATCTGGGTGTGTGCAATGAGGTACAATTCTCACCCACTGAAAACAAAAGTAGTTAGTAGTCCACTAAACGAATGCACTGCCAACTAGGAAAAATAATATGGGGTCCCCAACCCAAGATTTTTTTTTTTCTCAAGTCGGTCGGTGGTAAATGATAAAAGTTGGAATTGAAAAGAAGTTGGAAGTTAGAATTGGTTTATGGTGTGGTAATTGAAAAAAATGGGCGAATTGGATGATTGAGTTGGGTCCAGTTTAGTTAGTTGGAAGATGCAAAGTATATTTTTCTCGCGTGCCGCAAGTTCACCACCCCGGCCTAGTTCAAGTTGCTGTTGTAAATTCAAAGGTCAAAACAATTGTAACTGGAGATTAAAAACACCTTGACTAAATTTTCAATCCCATTTATTAATAAGCTATTACTACTTAAAATTTATTTACGCTATATTAATTCAATCTTTGTATCTACTATGTGAAGAGTAACTTACGCTTTATGTATGTACTCATATTTAAATTAACGTCAGCTACTCACATTTATTTACATATTATTCAGATTCATTCATTTTAAAAAATGAGGTTGTTGATAGGTCAAGCTCAATACCAAAGACGCTTGATTGAATTATGCAAAGTTACATCGGGGTTAAAGTTCCTTAATTCTAAATTTTATATTTTTTCTAGGACTTGTGAAAAGGAACCAATATAAGTTGCCAACTTCAATTACGTTACAGCGTTAGAATATTCAGAGGATGTTTGCATAGTGGCGTGAGTAAATTTCAGATTTGCGATTTAAAAAATTGACGTTCTTCCAGAATGTTGAAAAAAAACTTAGATAATATAATAAAAAAAGAAACGAGAAATAAATTGCTGCAGATATGTTGTGGTATTGCTGTTTCGCTTTACTTGAAGCTAAGTTCGTCCTTGAGTGGTGGAAGCTTCACCAAATTAATTAATCAATATTATTTGTACCGAAAGATTAATATTTTAATTTTAATACTATGCAAAAGATACATTATATAGTAAATATTTATAGAAAATTTGTGTAATGGTGGATAACGATATGAATTATGTAACTGAACTACTGAACTCAAGATGCGGTGTTATACATATATTTTTGTAACAATAAGTAAATAGAAACTTAGGTATGCGTTGTTAGTTCGTTTATCTATCTACGTGTTATTTACTTTTTTATCTTAAAAATTATACGTATATTTTCCAAGACGCAAAGAGTCAACTAGTAAATGTTTAGGTTACCCTTTAATCGCAAATTGCTATCACTTTAGTATTCGCTATTACACATCATAACATTTATATAATTCAAACTGATATGTTATTTTGTTCAAAAATTATATATTATACACTCACGATAAACATACCGTGTTGTCTTATGATTAAAACAATGTAGCGTTGCAATGCGATTATACCATTAAAATGTTAACCAAAGCTCAATCATTAAAGTTAAAAACAAGGGGCAATTATCCCACACAATTTATGATTAATTTTCAACACAACACCATTTATTCATAATTTACAATAACGTAATACAAAGTACATATACACAAATGAAAATATTTCTTTTGATATTGCTTTTGTTTTCTCAACAAAAACTCATTTGTTGCTTAAATAATATTAGTTGACGTGCAAAGAAGTACCACTTGCAAATGAACCCAATTTTGTTAGTTGCATTTCTGTTGCCTAGTTCGTGACAATTTTTTACAACCCACCCTGACCCAACAAAACCGTATCGTCCAAACAATTAATTTTTTGCACAATAAACTTATCTTTGTTGTAGCAACGCAGCACACCACCAATCCCATAGCTAATAGTTTAAATTTAATTAGTTACCAACGCCAAGCAGATAATAAACAATTTCTTTTCCTAATTGAATTACCCTGTATAATCTAAAGTTGATTTTTCAAGCACAACCATTTTTCCGTACCAATTAATGCTATTATTCCTCTTAGTACTACAATTTTCATCTAATTGAATAAATTAAAATTTCCGCATGGTTAATAATGATTGTATGCAACAGCCCTGACAAAAGTCATTACTGAGAATTTTTACCACGACAGTTACCGACTATTCGAGAGCTTCAGGCCAAGGCCCAAGAGCAAATCCTCAGTTTTTTAAGCTATTAGATCAATTACAGTGCGACACAAGTCACTTATTTATATATCGCTCTCTATCTTGCTATTTCTTCTACTTTTTTTCAGCTCCGAGCAACATGCGAGCGAAACCTATGTGCTCCGAGGAACATGCGTACGTAACCTCTGCCAGTTTCAGCTTTTTTTCAACAATCAAAATGTGTTTTTACAATGACGGTTTGATCAGTCGGTGACAATGTTTTTCGGCAAAAAAAACAATGAAAAAAAATGAACAAGTCATGACGTTCAACCGAGGGGTCAACCGCTAGAGGAAATCGTGTACAATTAACTTCACACTTAACGTAATTCATGATAATTCTGCATACTTTTTCGTACTTCATATAATTCAGCAGTAATTCACGGGAGTCCAAAATTTGAGCAATAGAGGGTCCACACCCCCCGGATCAAGTAGTTTATTTTTTATCATTAGTAAACTGAAAATTTCCCGTTGCAGAGGCATTGGAAGGTGTTCCACACCCTCTAGACACCCCCCACCCCGGATTAAGTAGTTTATTTTTTATTTTATTGCAGAGATCTGCCTCCCAAGGGGTACGGAATTTATAATTAATTGTCAAATTAAGAATTAAACACATTTACTTGACCATAGCTAATTTTAATAAACTTGAGATATGTTTAAATATTTAATTCACTTTTAATAATAATAAATTATCTAAACCGGGGAGTCTGGGGGGTGTGGAACACCCTTCAGTGCCTCTGCAACGGGAGATCTTCGGTTTACTTCTGATAGAAAGTAAACTGCTTGGTCTGGGGATTCTGCATGTTCTGCAATGTTTTTCATTCCAAAATTTGTGCACTGGAGGGTGTTCCACCCCCAGACCCCCGGATTGAATAGTTTATTTTTATCAGAAGTAAACTGAAGATCTCCCGTTGCAGAGGCACTGGAGGGTGTTCCACGCTCCCCAGACCCTCCAGATCGAGTAGTTTATTTTTTATCAGAAGTAAATTGAAGATCTTCCGTTGCAGAGGCACTGGAGGATGTTCCACGTGAAGTACTTCATGTACTTCATGAGATGTGTACAAAAATCTTCACCAGCGGTTAACCCCTCGCGTTCAACTATCTGGGAGCGGACAGAAGAAGTATGAAATCAATCACTGATAGCGGCACGGATGCCTGAGAGACACCATACGGAAAAATAAATTTATGCGAAGAGAAGGAAAAATTAAGATTTACAAGACAATGATCCGACCTGTGCTACAGAGACAAGGACAGAAACGAAAAAAACTAAACAACAAATGCGAACAGTCGAGATGAAGGTATTCAGATTCATCTTGAATTTGACGCTCCGAGATAGAAAAACCAATGTTTCCATAAGAGAAGATTGCGAAATACAACACGTAGTTAAGGAGAGCAAAACCAGAAAGAAAGAATGGAACAACCATGTAGAACGTATTGAGGATGGAAGACTGCCAAAAGTTTGTAAAAATGGACTGCCGAAAAACAAAAGACTACCGGGACGACCGCCTAAGAGATGAGCCCAAAGCTGATTTTCCTCGTCAGTGGAACGAGAGAGGCAAGACAAACAGAAGTAATCCTAGACGTAAGAAGAAGAAAGCAAAAAAACGTTTCATTTTTCAACACTGTCCATTGTTTTATCCTTTCCAAATTATACTATTTCTCGAAGCCCTCAAAATAGGCGTTTATTTCAGTGATGACCTCTTCATTTGACCCAACCGCCAAGCCATTTCTTCAGATTTGGATACAGGCAATAGTCGCAGAAGGCTAAATCTGGAGAATATGCTGGACGAGGAAGCAATTTCTAGCCTAATTCACGAAATTTTGGCGATGACACTCGTGTGCACCCTCCTCGCGTTGTCCTGGTGAAAGAGCACTTTTTTCTTCCCCAAATGCGGTCGTTTTCGCTTCAAATCAATGTCCAATCTGACCAACAGCTCTGAATAATATTTTCCGGTGATCGTTTTACCCTTTTCAAGATAATCTATGTAAATGAGAAACTGTCGCCATAATCTTGATGGGCGACAGACCCACTTGGCCTTCTTTGGTGCACGTTCACCCGGATCCAGTGCTTTGACTGTTCCTTGGTCTCTGGTGTGTTGTGATGATCCATGTTTCGTCCACGGTTACGAAACGGCGCAAAACCTCTTTCTTTCTTTTGAAGTTGTCCCACGGTTGCACTTATGGTCGAATGTAAGCAATCGTGACACCCACCGCGCGGATAGTTTTTCATTTTCAAATATTCATGCAAAATGTTATGTAGCCGCTCAGTTGAGATGCCTACAGCGTTAGCCATCTCACGCTCCTTCACTCTCCGATCGTCCATTATTATCATTCCATTGATTTTATTGACAATTTCTGGCGAGACGACCTCTTTTGGGCGACCTGATAATTCAGGACTTCAGAACACAACGGAATTCAGTAAACCATTTCTTAACCATTAAAATTGATGGTGCAGAGTCCCCATAGTATTTATCAAGCTTTTCCTTGGTATAATGCTTAAATGGGCGAAAACCGACCGAGAAGAAGAATGAGCACACGAAATTAACTTTTTTCCATTTTCGTCCAAATTCACGAGGTTTCAATGCCTGTCAGAGCCCAAGCTAAATGAGGCAGCTTACTCAAAATTTGACAGTAGTCTATTGACAGATGACAGTTCACAGGAGCAGTGTTGAATATTAAGTTACAACGCGGGAAATTCAAAAAGTCACCATCCTCGTACAAATTAGTACTTAAATTTATGTATAAAAACCTACTCCGAGCAAAATTCGTCGTAAGTGTACTCCAAGGAACCGGAGGTTGGACAAGCGAAATAGAAGTTAAAACAGCATAATTTACAATAATTATTTCAACAGGAGCATCGATATCAATTCAAATGTGCTATCAGCTAACACCTGTTCGCGAAATCAGTAAAATGTAAATTTCAGTGTACGCAGATTTAAGCATCAGACTAAGAGGCAAACGGAGTCGCCAACGTCATTGTAAACCCAACACCCTTCAGTAAATCAAGCTGTTGGCAAACTGATTAAGAGTTTTCAGAAGATTTAAAGAGCAAAGCGTTTGTAAAAACGGCTTGGAGCGTTCGGAGCGCAGCGGAAAGTCAGTTTTGACTATCGCAACCACGGCCAATTTTGAATTTTTAAAACCGCTTTTTTTCAAAATTTGTGGTCCAACCGCAATTTTTTTTTAATGTGTAGAGAACGATGTCCTCTTTTATAATTCGCTTCAAAATTCATGAAAATCCAAATTCGGGTTTTGTGACCGTCCCCGGAATTTCTTAGAAAAAATATTTTATATTTTATTTCATGGAATTTTTTAATTACCGCACAAACAATTCCACATATGAAAACCTTACAAAAAGCACCGCTTAAAAACAGGTTTGACTGTATTATGTTAAAGAAATAATGTTAAAGAAAAGTCATAAATAATATAAGAAACCACGGTTATACAAACTGCATTTTTATAAATATGATTTACATTTTAGGAAACTGTAGAGGTAATTTTTGAAGACTTCTAGGGAAATATAAATTTGAGACCCGACAACAAGCCCCTAACAATAAAAAAAACAAAATGTCCTTTATGAATTTTTGAATTTCCTTAATTAATTTTTAGCCCCCCCCCTTCCTCTTCCAAAAAAAATGTCTGGATCCGTCCCACGCCCCACAAATTTAAGTTATTTAATTTCATATTTTTAAATTGTTTTTAATTAATTAAAAAATAAAAAGAAATATAATTTTATTTGCAATTGAGTCGGTGTCTATCGTCTAAAACGATTACTGGCGCTGCTAAGCATCAAAATCGGTGTGTAAACCAGAGTACAGCAACGTCCAAATTTAATTCAACTGTACTAATGAGAATGAAATTGAAAACGCCCGAAAGAAGTTTAGAAATCGCTTTAGAAGTTTAAAAAACAGGTTTCGAAAGTGCTCCGAGCAACGGGCGTTTTGTGACGCGCATGAATGGATTAACGAGATTCTCCCAAACACCATCGTTGTAACGAGAAAAATTCTCAAGGTTATGCTTATTCCTTATTTTTATATAAAAACGCCCAACTAAATTGGGTGGTGTAGAGCTCTTTAGACCGAGCTTTTATTTAAAAAAAAATAGTTTCACTAAAATGAGCATTTTTTCCTCTACAGAACTGGATCAGCACAACCAATATAATAAATGCATTTTTCAACATTAAAAATATATTGTTAGTATTTACGCTACCCCCATTTCTTTTAAAATCTAAAAATTGGTGCCACCAATTTTATTGCAAGATATTATTTGATAGACCTGATAGTATTAAATGTTGAATGAACGGAAATATTTATTACATATAATAAAATTTGAATTTCCAAAATACAGGGTCATCAAGAATATAAGCGATATTATAAAATTATACATTTAGATAATTAAATACACAATTAGGCGCCTATCCTTGTGCATCCAATGTCATCTAAACCGTTCAAAGCTTTCTTTCGTACTTGTAATTTTTTTGGAGAAATTATTGACACGAACGGAAATTTTCTAAGAGCGATTCGTTAACTCCCGGAGGTTCAAGTTCTGCAAAAGGAAAGTTTGAGATTAAATTCGGTCATTCTAAAACACAAACATTTTAGATCTCGAGGAAAACGTGGGTGCCATTTACGCTCCGCTCCTCCTGTTTCTACCAAACTGAAATCTCGAAGAAAAATCAAAATATTATTCTACCAATTTCTAAAATCTCCTAAACGGCCGACGGGTGTTTTAATTATGAGCTTCAATATTTTACAACTAATTAACTAAATTTTCGTTTGTACATTGTAATAGCCAGCCAACAGACCTAATTTATCAATTTACTTTTCTAATTTTGTACAATTAGCTCCCCTAATTTGTGTAATTGGACTGCCGATGCACTACAGACAAGATTTTCTAAAGTTATTTTATCAACAGCAAAGCAATAAAAAATATTTTGAATTGTTGCAATCTAACAAGTTACAAAATTTGAAAATTAATTTTCAACTGTTGGGAAATTGCAAACTGAAAATTTTTTCGGTGTAAGTAACCCGGGATTCGAACCCACATTCGCCACGCAGGAGTACTAGAGGCGGTCGTACCAAAACAACTTTCTTGTATTACAAAAACCAAGTTAGCCAAATTATAGATTTATACCTCCCAAGGAAAATTGGCTTTGGTATCCTCCAACCAAATTTCCCGCTACTGAAATTCTTGATTGGTAAATAAGTAAATACATTACAGGAATGCAAGGATTTCTGTATTGGGAAAACTACAAATTCGCAATATCCTAATAAATTTTAATTCGAGATATTCCTGGGAAAATTAAATTTTCCCACATAAAATCCAAATTATTAGATTTGAAATAGCAAAATTAATATTGTAATAAGCAACATTTCCTGCTAGGAAATTAAAAAATGGTACTAGACACTCGAATAGTCGATCTAACGTCATCCGTTTTCGTAACGTTCGTGACCTTTTTAGTGATAATTAAATATTGATTTACATATTTTAATTTAAAATATAAAACCACATTATTAATTTTATACTTTAATGTAAATCCACACTTTTTCAATAACTCTCTCCAAACAAATTAGCAAAAAATCTCATTTTTTGTATTTACTACATTTTATCTAATTAACATACTAAAAGTTCCCCCAAGACTGACATTTTGGACTTGCAAAAAAAAAAAATTAAATTATTTTTTTTAATTTTGTAACCACTTGTGCCATGAAAACATTTTAATTTCTCTCTTTAAGATTTTAAAAAATTCTGACATGGATTTTATGGCATTTTCAATTTTAAACAATTATATTTAATAAAGACGAGATATAAATAGAAGTTTTTTCTCGATTCTGCGAATTGTTAATTTACTTGCAGTATCAATATAAAAAATAAGTATATAATTAAGTCTTTGAATATAAGAAACAATAAGATATTTATTAAACATATTTATATTTTAATATGTATATTATTTATTATAAATTTGTTGTCAAGTTTTCCATCGCATTTTATTAAGACTAATGATAAAACAAGGTTGTGAAGAATTCAATAAAATACAGAATAAAAATTAGATATAATAAAATTTAAAAAAAACTAAGTGCCCGATGTGCTAACTCGTTCGCCATTAAGCGCGAAAAAGGGGTTAAGTCAAAAACGATCACTTGAAATAAATTGAAATTAAAGCTGCTAATTAATATTTTATTCTGGCGTTTTGTTAAAAATTGTGTGAGATTAAAAACCATTCGAAATTCGACACTCAATATTAATAATTATTCAACTGTGGATCAAAAAGCAAATTTCTTGATTGAAATCCAACTTTATATATTTTTATCCGCATTTATAAGTCCGTATAAGCTAATTTCAAAAATAGCTCTAAGGCACGAAAGCGAGAGTTGTTCGAGCCAATTATTTCGCTTGAAATTAACCGCCAAATATAACTTTAAAGTCAATTTAAGAGGAAAAACCAAGAATAAGTTGATAGAATACCTGCATATCTTCAAAATTTTGAAACCAATGCAACCTCGAATAACACAGATAAGTAACTAACACATTATCTGTTTTTATCTGGTGGAAAATAAGTACTGCTTAAATAACAGCTTTACACACGTGTAATAAATGAAGATGCACATAATATGCAGCAAGTAACAAATTGACACTTGTGTACAATATAAAAAATTCTGCTTTTGTTATAAAATTTCACTTACAATGTAGAATTCTACATCTTCAACAAAGAAAACATAATAATTACATTTCATATTTCATTCAAAACCAATTTCATTCGAAACCCTTCAAAAACTAATATTTCAATCATTCTGTGAAAAGTTTCAAGAAAATGAAAAATCTGTACTTGAACAATTTTACATAGTAGTATTACTTGCTCAAACCAAAGAAATGCAATTTCTCATAATAAAATTGAAAGAAATGTAGAAAAAAACTTACACCGCCTGCGTAGTCGCGCAAAATAATAGGTCTCGAAAGAAATTTTAATTAAGATGGAAGTAGCTCCAAATGACCCAGACACAAAGCGCCAGTAGACAACTGTCACCTCATCAGGGAAACCGGTTTTCATAAATAAATAAAAATACAAATCGATTTTTATTTCGCAACTCCTACAAGAGTTACACTATCATACAAAGAATTTATATTTTCCAAACCCCTTTACAAAATAACCCGAAACTGCAAAACAGCAACAAGTTTTTTTCCAACGCGTCTAGTCCATGATTACAGCCATAGATTCTAAATATTTTGGTAATCGGCAGAACCCAATTTTCTCCCAACCTCACTTCGATCCTAAGTTATATGGAAAAAACACTTCAACCTAAAAGTCGTCTCAATATCTTGCAAAAAATTGCCTCGCGCTGTCGGTAGATAAACTGATATAGATAAAACGATATCATTATGCAGTGTTACTTAACCTTAAAAAAATTAAATTGGATTTTGCTAGAAAAACGATGTCATCGGCTTGTCGGACAAACATTTTAGCATTAGGTTTCCACGCGGACCAACTTGATCACCAACCCACCACCCTTAAAATCACCATTTCGGCAAATATTTTTTCCTTATCTCTCCGTAAGGTTAAAATGTTTGCCAACACGGTGACCTTCTCAAGGGTAATGGGTTGGTGACGGCGTTGGTGATAAAGTTTACCCGTGTGAACACCTTTTTAGTCTGCCTCTTTCGTGTTTTTTTTTTAGATTTTGTATTAGATATTATTTTTTCAATTTTCTCAATTTCCATGAACGGATTTGCGCAAGTGTATTCCATTGGACTTTTTTTCTTTTACCTTTTTGGTATTTTTTGGGATAGTGAAAACTTCACAATTGAATAGCGTCCGGTTCAAATAAGCTAAGTACCATAAGTTTATATTTGAGATATTAACAAAAAACAAACATTTTTCAAAATATCTTGACTTGTTAATGTACTATAAGGGAATTATTTTTTGGGTGCATTTTAATTTTTTGGCAGTTGGCATTTGAACAGATTATTCTGTATGGCATTTAGAATCAATTTCATTAAAAATCTTCAAACTTTCAATTTTGGCACTTAGCTTATTTGAACCGGACACTCTTCAATTAAGCAAATCTTCCATCTCCTGAAGAAAATTTTCAATATCGAATGAAGTGCAAGAACACTTTGAAACTAAAATTAGGAACTTCAGAACAGTCAGAGAAAACGAACTGTGAATTTCAAAATTTTACGAGTATTTTATATTTATAATAAAAATTAGGCGCGAGTGCGTCAACCCTGATTGCGATTTTCACCATTTTTTTTGTAAATTATGAAAGATAACAATGCCATATACACATAAAAAAATAAAATTTTTCGGTCCACAAATTTGGTTAAAAAACACCTTGACAAATTAATTTGAAATGCAATTTTCTCAATGGAATCTTGGAACTGTAACCCCGCCCATCGAAATTAAAATAGATCGTGGTTACAGTTAACATACCCGAATCTCGATTTTTACAACGAATTATAAAAGATGATGGCCTAATTAACAAACAAAAAAATAAAATTTGTGGTTTTAGAGTGAATCCAAATTTTGACGTAGTGGCGTTTGTCAAAATAGCTGGAGCGAAGCGGAGGCGACCCACCGACATCACATGGACGGGTAATACATATCTCGCAATAATACATTTACTACATGCATTTCTTATAGAAAAATTGAAAATTGAAATTTTTAAAATTAAATTGTGGCCTTATTACGGGCAGAGAACGTTAAGATAAAGTCGAAAATACAAATTTCCCTAGAGAAATGATATTTAGCAAGATTATAAACCATGAATGATTCAAAAATGTTCACGTTTAGGCATTAAAAATCAAAAATTAAAATACGTATTTATGATAGACTAAATTCGAAACCCCAAGCCTCGTCCATTTTGAACTTTTTTTGCAATTTTATTTAAAATCATGGATTATATTACTTTTTTGATGTAGCCGTTACATGTGTACTGTTATTTGAATAGTACAACATTTTTTAGTATTATTTTTTACAAAAATAATTTTCTAGGGTGAATCCAAGTCTTGTCGTGGTTGCGTTTGTCAAAACCGACTTTCTGCAGCCTTCGCTACGCTCCTCCGCTCTAAGCGTTTTGACAACTTCAAAATAAATTGCGGACCTATCAAATTCTACCTCACCTTAAAAGTTGTTTTAATGACCTCTTTCGTTTGGTGAATAGGAAAGTATACTTTTGAGTTCGGGTTTTCTAACTAATGCCGGAACTTTTTCTTTCGTATAATATGTTTGATCATGTTACGTGTCCTGCTAAGGGTAAATCAATATTGGGCAGCGCTTTTAATAATTGTCGATTTGCTAGGTTTGTGTACATTACAAACAGGTGATCTAAATTTATAATCCGATCTTGGAATATTAAATGACACATTGTGATAACTGCTGACGTGATTTCTTCCATTTTTGGGTTTGGAAGGCACTCTCGACTATTTACATAAGTAAAAAAATCAATTTCATATGCGATTCTCAACGCGTCGTATTATGGTTCGAGGCAGTGTTTCGTCAAATTGGATTACCTGCTGATCATGGGTCAATCCTCGCTAAATACCATCTTAGGTTCGGTTAGTAAAGCAATAAAAACATTTTGTTGCACAACAATAGCGACATCTACGAAGATGTGTTCTTTGTAACATCATATTATTAGAAAAGTTCCTCCCTTTCTTCTGGTGTTGATGAATAGATAAGTTCTCATCAGCTGAATTTATCCCTGGTTTATTGGAGAAAGGATGTCAACCTTCTATGAGCTTGGGCCTCTTTAAAGATCATCGTTTATGTAATGCTCAGCAGATTGTCACATTATCTTCGGGAATAGAATATCATTTATGAGAAACAACATAACTTTCGTGGGTCACTCAACCTTGCAATCACTTTTCAACTAGTGTGGCCGTTGCACTGGATGAGAGGAAAATTCAAATAAGATTGTCGTGGCCTGGATGTGTCTTCATAATATGTACGTGTCCAGCCCAGTTTGTGAAAATGACTTCCGAATTATCGAATTTACTCCTATTAATTCTTGAAAATAATATCAAATGAAATTTATAACCGAAATAAAAATTTTTGAAATGCGGTCTGCGCTGAGAAAATCAAATTTAAAATTCAAAAATGAATCGGTCAGCCGATTACGCCTCTGACGTCAGACGCGTGTTCCCGAACGTTTTTATAGAAATTTTACAACGTCGCAAAGACCTGACAGTTAAATATTTGACTTGTATTTGACAGTTGTAAACAATGTAATGTTTACTATTTAAATTGTATTTTTTATTAATATACATTTATTTTAATACAAACTGTAGTCACAAACAATTATAGGAAAAATGGTTTATTCCGAGTTTTCTGTGTTTTTATTAAAATTCATTTTTCAATTTTTACACAAACTATTTATAGGTTACATTATCAACACAAACTGCATTTGCTGTGTTGCCAGTTGTTAAAAAAAATAGTCTGTGACGTAATTCGCGCTAAAAACACGGTTTCAAAAATCATTTTTTATTATTTTTTTTTTAGAAAACTTAAAGTCTCCTGAACTTCTTATCAATACAGTGTTGTTTACCAGCACAAAAAAATACTTCAAAAATCATGCAATATCCCTATTCGAGTAAAAAATTGGGGTGCGACATTTTTGCCCATCGGCATTGATGTTCCACAAGGTTTTCTATTGGAACCAATTCTGTTTATACTATTTTTAAACATACCACAGCTAGAGGCATTAGTGAGTTGTGCCAATATATTTTTAGCTAGAAAAAGGTAATAAAATGGACCTTTGGTTTTTGTCGACCTAATTTTAGGGAAGAAGGTTTTCCAACTCCTGGTATCACTGATGAATAGTTTTTATCCATCCATATCTTATATCTGCCCAAGATAATTACTGTGTTCCCCATATTAAAGTCGTTCCAAAAATCACGGCAACATCAAGAGGTAAATATTAAATTAAAATTTAAAAATTAACAAGTTAACTGAACAAAAATTAATAAAAATAATTTAATAACAAATAAATTCACCGGTTAATAATATATATGTGTAATATATAGTTTCATAATATTTGGAACACTCTGTACCCGAGAAGATCAACATGAAATTTGAGATGCAGATCTTTGTAAAAAGTGAAATAAAACAAAAGAAGTAATCTAAAAATATTTATCGCAAAAATAAGCCAACACATCTCCATGGTACATATTAACATTGACTATGAAATTTTAATTGTTAATAAATCTTTGAACGACATAAAATCTAGAGTAACTTTTACAACTTGTTTGATTTACGAGATAATTTGGCCCAACATCTCATGGCTCTATTAGAAACAGATTTAGACAAAGATATAAAACGGGTTTATTACTAATTTATCGAACTTTTTTTAAAAGTAAGGTAAGGTAGATATACTCGAGTGAAATATTTTAATTTAACAAATAAGATTATTGTTATCTGTAAAATGCGTGTTTTACCTACGGTAGTTTTATTGACAGTTTTACTGTTGATAAAAGCTACCACGATAGGCCAACCTAAATAGTCTACAGAGTGTCCCAAATATACCAATCAAGAAATCGCCATTTTGAAAATTACTAATTGTGAACTGCATATGTAAATCAGGGAAAACAAATAAAATAATTTGATCTTTAAAAATACAAGTAAAAATAAACGTGACTATGGCAACAAACCTGCGATTGACTGAAGCAATCAATGAAAAAATAAAACGACAAAAATAGAAAGTAATTCTTTCTAAATAAAGAAATGCTTTCCACAAACTATTTATTTCTATATATAGGTATGCACATTGAAGAACTTCAAAAAAATGGACTTAGATCTACTGAATTTTCCGGCTTACAATACACCGCCCCAACATCCAAACCCTCAACTTTTTTTGCAAAAAAAAACATTTTACTAAAATAACGAATTCACATTTCTCTTCAAAATAAAATACGAAATTAGATCTGCAATTGCTCTAAAGAATATAGTGAAGCTAATTACATTTGAATATTATCCTTGATTGTCCAAAATCAAGTTTTTGCAATTATGGATTAAATTAAATTCATCTTAGGCGTTAACTCGATTTCATCGTTAACTCGGAGGGGGGGGGGGTTGGCTAAATTACCTCGGTGGGAAGAGTCAGAATAAATTTTTACTCCGCCCGAGTTTCGGGTATCAAGTGCCAGACCACGACCGTCTTCAAATTAAATTAAAAATGTCAATAAATTTGAAATTATACATTTTTCTTGCAAAATAAGTTATTTTTTAAATAAAACGTTTTGAAGAGAAATCGACGTTTATTCCACTTAGCAAAGATGATCTGCAACTGAAATAGAGAAAAACCAATCTATTTCATTCGACAAAAAAAATTATTATCAAAATTTAATGAAAAATCTATTAGGGCCGGTTGCACCAACGACAAGTTTGGGCGGAATTCAACTGAACCGAATTTCAAGTAATATTACATTCAATCATAAGATTTGTTTGATGTTTAGTGAGGTTATGTTAAAACCTGTATTGGTAATTTAAAAATTTATAATGTGTCAACTACATTTATTAACGATCATTTACTTTTAATGGCCATTAACGTTAATAGTTATTAAACTTGCACTGTGTCAAAGTTATTAAACCCGGTTTGATAACAAATAACGTTAGTGTTCGTGGTTACTAGTAAAAGGTTAACAAAATCATGGTTAATTTTACGGTTAAACTTTAACCTAGGTTAGTTGACCAACATATTATAAAAATAAATTTTAATGATTTTGTGAATATCTTCTTGCGTTATTTAATCCATAATTCGAAAACGGTTAATTTTAGACATCAAGGGTTATAATCTAGTTTTTAGATAATTTCACCCTCTTTAAAAAAGCATGGAATATATCAATAATTTCGGTGGTATGACCATTAGAAGGTAAGTATCTGAAAAATAGCTTTAAGGGTTTGGTTTTATTCATAAATTTGTCTAAAAGGAGTGTCTTGCATTATCACTTAAGGGGGCTTAAAAATAAAAAGGGTAGATATAAATGAAAATAGAAATATTCAAAGACACTTCTATTCAAATTTGAATTGCTCGGAAAATTCTTCGAGTTTTATTCATTTTACTGTTTACTAAATTTATCGGTATATTTCATAATAATACGTTCAAGCTTTTCCTTGAAATTTTCGGTTATTCAAATTTGAATACAAGTAAGTGTCTCTGAATATTTTAATTTGGCCGGCCCATTAGAGGAACGAATTTTGCCCTAAGCCCTATTTGGGCCTGGTAGAGAAATGATTGAAATTCACTTGTAGAAACGAAAATGTAAAAGTAATAAAAATACCAACCGGTCATTTTCTATTTCCAACCCCTAATTTTAAACCAACCGTCATAAATTATTTAGAAAATCTCGTTCGGTTTCCTCCCGAGTTGGACGACGAAACGACAGAATTTCTCTGTTCCTGGGTAGAGATTTTTTAAAACGGACGATAAATTTTTGCGTGATGATTAATAATTGAAATGCTTCCTATGATTACCGAATAAAGTTTGACAGAATAAAGCACATCCGATCAAGCAATTTGCAGTAATTAAGATAAGCTAGGTTTTACTTTGAAAATTAATTAAAAAAGTTATGTAAAATTTGAACGTAGAACGAAGCTTGTTTGAAATAAAATCATCAAAGAACAAATAATTACAAAAATGAGAAAATAACAAAATATTTTTGTTAATTTTCACAAATTTCCAGCTATAGAGAAAATTCGATTTCCCTTTTTTAATCGAGTGTCGTTAATAAAACTCAACGCTTTGAAAGTAAATTTAATGGAAAATAACAAAACTTTTCAAATTAAAAATTATTAATAACAACAAAGTTAAATTTAAAAAGTTAAAAACTTTATTTAATAAAGCACCTCAGGAAAAATGGCTAGCGAAGTGGGAGTAAATTAAAAAATTTGATCTAATGCTTGCAAGAATATTAATGAGTTTGTATGTTATTATTTATTTGCATTAGAATCAATTGTATAATTAATTGATTATTACGTCTAATGAAAAGGAGAGGGCAATTTAAGGTTTCTTGGCAACATCAAGTCGGAAAATGGATTTAAATAGAAAAAAAGAATGGGATAAGGTAGTAAGTATCAAATTGATATTCAAGGGAACTTTCAATAAAAATACTTGCTCAACTCTACATAATAAAAATCAATACAATATACATAGCCAATGCTTTTGCGTAGTGTCCATAATATAAATTACCGCGATTATCAAGCTACCAAATTTCACTTCCATTTTTTAATAAAACACAATATTATTGTTGCACTTTAAATCGACAGCTTTGCGTTTATGGATTTTTTTGCATAAAATCAAAGAAATAGACAAACATTTTGCTAATCTAACTAAAAATAATATAAATAGGTGTAATATTAAATACCATGTCCTGCATTAACGTTTTTCTAATAATGTATATTTTCTTTGGTATTTCCATGAGAATACAAAAAAATGTCCATAAACAAGTTTCAGAAATAACAGCAGCAATGCAAAATCTTGAGGTAGCAAAATTTCATAAAAAAATCGCAAAAGGATGTCAGGAAATGCTTATTTTACGTTACCTTGGAAAAAAATATTGCTAACCATAGATAATGCATTTTCCATACCTAGGTATGTCTGAACAAAACGCAAAAAATCGCAAATGGCTTGACAAATCTAATCTATGCAGTTATTACAAATTCAAATTCCAAGTGTGTTCGAAATTACCATGCATATCACGTATGCAACAGCTTTTATTGCAAAACAGAAAAAAACGTGGTCATATGTCAGTACGAACTGAACGTTTATGTTAATCTCCAACTTGAAAAAAGAAGATTACTCGGTTTTACCTTGGATTCGGCTACAAAAAATCTCGCCCATCAATTAAGATCATAAATTTTCCATTCTAAATGATAATTACTGTTCTATTGTAAAAATCCACACATAACCACATAATATAACATACAAAATTATAACTCGTTTAATAAAAATTTTAAATTTCTTCCTCGACCTATTGAAATTCCACTATTTTATGTATTCTCTTCAGTGATCTCAAACTGGCGGGGCCAGGTGTGGTCTCGCTGTATTAATTTCAATTTAAATATAACAATGAAGGTCACTTCATCATCGAATTAAAATTTTAACAGTTACACTCTTCGTTGAGTTCCGAGAGGGGGGGGTCTAAATTGTTAACATAAAAACCACCAAATGCATATTATCTATTCGACATGTTCAAAGCAAAGTGCAGCAGCTCCAATTTATTGGCGGAATCGACCTTGGTCACAAATTTATAATTCAGGTAGTTCCACACATTGCTGAGAAAGCAGCGTCGAACTGCCATTCACAATCATCGTTTTATTCTAAATATTTCGACTCTCAACTTTTTAATTTTAAGGTTGGCCATCCGTAATGGTGTCCACTCACTTATCAGTTTATCTGAAAATGCGGTCTGAATACCGATTAAGTGCAGTCCACTATGGCCACAACGACAGATCACCAATTGTAGAATTAGTAAACAGATCTATTCGGCTCAGTTCAACGGTCCGAAACCACAGGCAAATGAGAAACGAGTGGACACCATAACATTTCAAGAAATTACCACAAGCAACTCTTCATTCCAAAACTGCCCGTAGGGCAATTTGGCCTAGGGATAGTTTTTTAGGGGAACAGTACCTCAGTTCGAGCTCCGAGGGAAGGCTTGTATCGGAATTGGACTGCATCCGTGGGCAGTTTTTAGAAAATTTTTCGTTCCAGTTCCAAGGGTGCGCTGTTTTGGTGAAAATTTGTGGGAAGTTTAGGCGGGAGCTGCACCGCGAATAAATTCGCCGTGCTGCTCACAGGAGAAACAGTATCTCCGTTTGAGTTCCGAGGCAAGACTTCTACAGGTAAAAAACTGCCCAACGCGAACGGAGATACTGTTTCTTCCCGAAATTATCTACCGAAAACGAGTAACGAATAAGGTAACTCCACTATTTTATTTTTAGTTCTTACATCCGTGAGCATATCCTCACAAGCAAAAAGAATCTCCTTGAAGAAGTATAATTTTCCTTTATAATGATAAGACTGCACCTGAGAGGCTGATATACGATCGGAAACTACTAGACATTTTTGGGAAACGCATGGGTTGCAGTTGTCGTTTTCGTGCTTGGGAAAAACCTACATTTACAAAATAGTTCTTTTTTTACCGAATTTTGACCTCAAAGATATACTCGTTCAATTATTTTCAGAACATAGAAAACCAGCAGTCCAATGTTTCCAACAGCGATACCGAAAACAAAAACACCGAAGTCAATATGCTGAAAACAAAAACACCGAAGTCAAAATGCTGAAAACAAAAGCACCGAAGTCAAAATGCTGAAAACAAAAACACCGAATCGGCGGTTTTGTGTACCGCCAATACTACGTACATAAGATGTAATTCCGCAAAGACCAAGAGGTTTGAACCACTCCAAATCTAGAGATAATTCAGGATCGTAACAGATTGGTAAAATTTTTCAATAGCAAACAAAAATTTGGGTGACAGTTAAGATACTTGAATTACGATTTTGACAATTTTTACAGCGAATTATGAAAGATGATGGTCAATTAGCAGATAAAAAGAAATAAAATTTAGGAAAAAGAAACTTTAAAGATTAATTTGGAATGCAATTTTCTCATTGGATCTTTTGAAACTGTAACCCCGCCAATCGAAAATTAAAATAAGTATTTAGCGCTAAAAGTAATTGTAAACAAGTATTTTATATTTATAATATAATTATTACGAAGGGCGAATCGGAGCTAAAAGTAACCTTGAAAATAATAAATATTTGAGCTACAGCTCCTAGAAGAGGTTAAACCGAGGGTCAACCGCTAGAGGAAATCGTGTACAATTGACTTCACACTTAACGTATTTCATGATAATTCTGCATACTTCTTCGTACTTCATATAATTCAGCAGTAATTCACGGGATTCCAAAATTTGAGCAATGGAGGGTCCACACCCCAGATCAAGTAGTTTATTTTTATCATTAGTAAACTGAAAATTTTCCGTTGCAGAGGCACTAGAAGGTGTTCCACACCTCTAGACCCCTTCCCCGGATTAAGTAGTTTATTTTTATTTTGTTGCAGAGATCTGCTTCCCAAAGGGTACGGAATTTATAATTAATTGTCAAATTAAGAATTAAACACATTTACTTGACCATAGCTAATTGTAATAAACTTGAGATATGTTTAAATATTTAATTCACTTTTAATAATAATAAATTATCTAAACTGGGAGTCTGGGTGTGGAACACCCTCCAGTGCCTCTGTAACGGAGATTTTCGGTTTACTCTGATAGAAAGTAAACTACTTGGTCTGGGGTTCTGCATGTTCTGGAATGTTTTCATTCCAAAATTTGTGCACTGGAGGGTGTTCCACACCCCCCAGACCCCCGGATTAAATAGTTTATTTTTATCAGAAGTAAACTGAAGGTCTCCCGTTGCAGAGGCACTGGAGGGTGTTTCACGTTCCCCAGACCCTCCGGATCGAGTAGTTTATTTTTATCAGAAGTAAATTGAAGATTTCCGTTGCAGAGGCACTGGAGGATGTTCCACGTGAAGTACTTCATGAGATGTGTACAAAAACTTTACCAGCGGTTAACCCCTCGGGTTAAACTTATTAAAAATATCCCAGGGTGCGAAAATACTCCACATTTTGAAATTTCCTTGCCGCGACAGATGTGAGGAGCGACTTAGCTCCATGTACAACGCAAGGGCTGGTAACAGAATGTGTTGAGTTATGACGTAATATTACGCAATAATGCACTTATATGCGTTTCTTATGTGAATTTGGTGAACTTAAAATGTAAACTGTGGGCTTAAAATCGTTTGGTGAAGCCATTTCTATAGGAAAAAGTGTACTTTCGAGTTCAGGAATTAACTCGAGCTAAAATTTGTAATAAAATCTTGTATATTATCTTTCAAGTTTCTTAGTTACCAATATCCCAGTGGAAGAAAGCTAGGAAGCAATCCCCAGTAGTGACTATAATTAAAATAAGCTAAATCTACTATATAAAAATCAACTGGCGGCAAGAGTTAAAAATCCCGAACTCGAAAATACACTTTTTCCTATAGAAATGACTTTACCAAACGAAAGAAGAGAAAAATACAAGCTCTTTAAGGTGAGGATCAATGTTGTCGGACTTGTAATAAGACCACAATTTAATTTTGAAATTAACATATTCCCATCATAAGAAATACATGTAAATTGCGCAATATTACGTAATAATGTTAGCATTCCCAATTTTTCGAGTAGGACCGGTCATGGGGATATTTTTAATGAGTAAAGCGTTTTTCAAACCGGCCTGTAGCGGCCGAAGCGTAGGCTGCAAAAGGTCAGTTTTGATTAACGCAACCACAGCCGATTTTGAATTTTTAAAGTCGTTTGTTTCTTAAATTTCTAGACCGAACGCAAATTTTATTTTTTTATACGCTAATTATACCATCATCTTTCATAAACCGCTTTAAAATGGTAAAAATCCAGATTTGGGATTTTTAACTGTCACCCAAATGCTGATAGTTAGTAAGTGCATAATTTGAGAACGCCTTGACCGATTTGGCTCTTTTTTTGTCAAAATGTGCGTAATACTCCGAATAAGGTTTTTACGGAACAAAAAATTGAAAAATATGGATTTCTTTAATTACACACGTGGATAGAATTCCGCATAAATTTAAAGCCCGCGAAGCCAACCAATCGAATGTTTGAAATTCAGATTTGTTCAACAATGTCCAAAAGAAAAAAACGCTGCAGGAAGTCCAAGTTAATTTTACAATCAATGGGGGTTTTTTTATAATAAGTAAATCAAAAAATGATAACCACCGATGAATTTTGAAAATGCAAAACGCTCCGGGCAATACTCGTACAATATGATTTAAAAAATATTAGAATAAGTGGACGAATTTGTTCAAAATGTAAAAGTGGACTGCAAAAGCGATTTTATTATAATAAACATAATTAAACTTTTTATCGATAGAACCCCAAATTTATTGGATTTTCATTTTCATCAAAATAATTTCTGATTTGAAACTCACAAACTGTTCAATTCATAAAAACGTTACAATTTCGATTTATTTATTGTAGCTGTTAAAATTATGTCATCTAAAATCAAAGTTGTACAGTGAAACGTGCTATCCAATTTTGAGGTCCAATGACTTCCTTGATATCAAAATCTAATTTAACACGAGACTCCTGTTTTGAAATATGAAATTCTAATTGAGATAATAAATAATTTATGCATTAGTAATATATAGCATCATGCGATAGAAAAAAATAGATTTTAGAAAAATTCGATATTCCACAATCACAAATTTCTTAGATATCAATTATCTCAGACAAAATGAGTCTACATCGAAGATGTTATTGTCCTATACTAACATAAATAAAATCACTGAATAGGTAACGAGAGGTTATTTACCAAGTGTTGAGACAATAATTTAAATAATTCCTGTCGACAATAAATAAAAATTAAAGACAGCGATTTTTACTTCCTATCGGGCGGGGGGGGAGGGTCGATGAAACATGAATAATTGTAGAATTTCGAAATTGTTTTGCAAATACTAAAGGTGGTTAAATATAGCTGCCCAAAAAAAAAAGAAAAAAAAACCATGGAAAAAGTTCCTTTTTATCATCCATAGGTTCAACCTCATTTTAATATTGAAATATTTTCTATGTCGGAAATGCAATCAAATTTTCATTTATGCGACAGAATTTAAAAATTCCAATTTAGCATTAAAACGTAAATCGTCATTTCGTAATGTATATTTTTAAGTAAAAAATAAATAAATAAATTTAATCGAGTACTTAAATCAGAGCGGTTTAAAAATTATGTCATAGAAAAAATATTAATTTAATAAACAAATTAGTACTAAAATTATAATTTATTTTATACTGCTACCGACCAAGTATATTTTTCTCCAACGAAATGTGTATTATTTTAGTAGCTTCCTGTTAGTATAAATTTATTAAAAAGTTTATGTCAACTGCTAAAATCAATATAAATTTTAACGAAAGAAAATTGTATATTTTAATTAAGTTGTTATTAACTAATCCATCACAGTTACATCATTCACTTAACGAAGTGAAGAGTGAAATTAAAAATCGTAATTGTTTATTTTTAATTGATTTCTAATTATGAAAATACAGACAGTAAATTAATATTTTATTTTTGAAAAGGTTAATGCATAATTAAATCGTTCAACTACGTTTAAAAATATCTCTTAAGCTTGCAAGTTGCTATTTTCACACGTACGATTGTTTTAAAATTTCTTATTTGATCCATTCGTGCTCATCATTGTTTATCATTTTTGTATAAAAATGCAATATACGAAGAAGCCTAATGAGCTGGCTCCCTGTCCGTCCGCCCATTATATTTCAATTTAAGGATTTTTGTTATACAACTCGATTTTGATTTATCAATTATATTATTGGTCGTACACTTTTTTGTGGATTTGTAATAAATGAACGAACCAATCAGAGATGCGAGGAGAAATTTCATGTAAAAACTACACTTACAAAATGCAACATCATTTTCTTATATAGAAACCTAAAAAAATTGTCTATAATTGTGAAGGATTGTCTATTTATTTTGCAAATTATTAGATGAATTGTAAATCACGATATGAATCTTGAACCAGAAAGGTAGCTATAGAAACCCAAGAACTGCGGTCATTCGAGTTTTTAAGTTATATTAAAGGTTTCAAGTAACTATCAGATTAATTTCACAATTTAAAAAAAAAGAAAAATTCGAAGTAAATCTTTGCGATCAATTTAAAATGAAAGTGGTTGCATGTAGCAAAACATCAATCTATAGAAAGGGCAATAACCAAAGTTGGTTTTATTTGAACAATATTGCAAGATCTAATAGCCTTTTTGAAGATTTGTTTCACTACATACGATAACTTTAATTTGAAAATTGTTTAGAAGGTCCCAAGTTAATTTTTTAATTCTTTGCATATCGCGCCATCTGTCGCAGTTTTCTTCTGAACTACCCTCTTAATGTGAATTGGTTCAATGTTTTACTTTGTAGTCTTGAAGTAACCTTTAATGTAGCTCGAAAAAGTTAGTGGTTTAACCAAGAGGAAATGAATTTTCAAATAAAATGCAGTTGATTAAAATAAAATTGTTACATTTTTACATAGCAATAAAATTTATTGCTCGGAGTATTTAATACTCCCTTGGCATTTTTCAAAATTTAAGTCAAGTTAATTTTTGCAAATTCTATATAAACAGCTATAATACACAATTTAAATTGCTTTTATGAAAATACTTCATAATTTATAAAGTTACCCTACTTTTATAACAAAAGGTAAATTATCTTGAATATAAAAGGAGTATTTTATAATATCGTTTAATAACAATAAGATGTAATTGCAAAGAAAATTTTAAAATATAATTTTCTTAATAAATTCTCTATTGTGCAATGTAATAAAATACAATAAATTTATGAATTTATAAAGAAATTCGCAAAAACTTTTGAAAATTAAAAAAACGACTTGATTTACTTAAATTAACTTAGGATTAGTCTAAAATTGCTTGATTCCTTAAAACATACATTTTCTATAATATACTATCAACATACTCGCTTATATAAAATCATAATGGAAATTCTTCGGGCTGAGCTATTCAGGTTTTATAGAACGTCCCCTCTGCTGTTTACAAAAGGTTTATTCGTAAAAAAAAATAAAATATTAAATAATCTATTATGTTGAAGTTTTAGATCAGAAGACAGTAGGTACAAAATAATTCGGTGGAAGAACCGCTGTTCTAACCAAAATTGTTACTAAATATGCAACCTTATGAATTTTACAGTATGGCGCAGTCAGTCGACCGTATCTTTATTTACAAAAAACTTGGGATAATAGAAATAAAGTTACTAAAATGAGATTGGAAAACGAAATAATTCCTACGCATCCAAGTCTAATTAGCTAAGTTCCAATGAGATTCCAAATCGACGTTAATTTTTCTGCTTTGGCCGATATGGTAGCTCCAATCGGAATGATAAAACAACCAAGCGCTAAATTTGGTTCAACTCCATCGAAAATTGAGTTTGAATTGATTACTTCTGCTAAATTGAATAGGTGCGAGTAAATAATAATAATAATAATAATACATAAATTTTTTCCTAAAATGTTTCAAAATGTGATAGATTTATCGATTTTCATTAGTTTCAATTAGATAGCATCGTAAAAAGGGATTTAATTTTCAATCATACGTGGTATTAGTACAGATAACGATATAATAGCTAATATAAGCAAGTTCAACAAACAATTTAGCAAATACTTGAATCGAGAGCCAAAATATTGAAGAAAATGGTATCGCTAGGTATATTATGTAATCGGGGTGATAAAACAACCAAGCGCTAAATTTGGTTCAACTCCATCGAAAATTGAGTTTGAATTGATTACTTCTGCTAAATTGAATAGGTGCGAGTAAATAATAATAATAATAATAATACATAAATTTTTTCCTAAAATGTTTCAAAATGTGATAGATTTATTGATTTTCATTAGTTTCAATTAGATAGCATCGTAAAAAGGGATTTAATTTTCAATCATACGTGGTATTAGTACAGATAACGATATAATAGCTAATATAAGCAAGTTCAACAAACAATTTAGCAAATACTTGAATCGAGAGCCAAAATATTGAAGAAAATGGTATGGCTAGGTATATTATGTATATCACGAGTAGACTAAATGGAAACATCCCTATCTAACGCTAAAAATAATTTAAAATGATTAAATATTTACTCAGAGATAAGGATATTAACAAAGGCGGAATCTAGATATATCTTACATACCTAGATTGTCTAGTTATTTCATACCAAACGACAAATACAAGCTGTCTGTAAGTTACTTTTTAAAAATAACGTCAAAAATCCAGGAATAGAACTTGAAAAATATTCAGTAATTAGTAAATATCGCATACCTCAAAAAGTTGAAAATTGGTTCGACTTAATATTAATTAAAATTTTCCTTTCAAGATGTTTAAAGACTTTAAATTAAAAATAACTTGGAATTATTGTTAAAGCAGCTTCAGCTAAACGTTTTTTGAAGTTTCAAAATATATTTTCAAAACATTCTTTAGGGTTCAAGAACAAAAGAAGTGTACATAGCAGATTTAAATTAAAATTATAAGATTTTATCACAAAATTGTTTTTTTAAACATTCACCCGCAGTGTTTTTACCTTAAAAATCAAAATCGTTTTTTCTACTACTAAAAATAATCCTTTTAATCCTTTTAAATATATTCGCCCAACGAGCCGACGATTCGTCATTAACACTGCCCAAATTGATCACATATTCAGGCTAGTATTATTTTTTTATTTCGCACGGGTGTTACTCGGAGTCCGATATATTTTATCCTTGACAATTACATCTTACAGCATAAACAAGGTGGTAATCGAATAACCGCAGTTCTTAGCCTTTCAGCTTTACAACTAAATTTTTTCTCCATTTATTTCAAGTTTTCTTATTCTTAAAATATAAGATAGACTCAAACCTATTTTCCCTGAAAAAATATTTCATTTAATAGAAATTCCACATATAAAAACCGCACAAAAACAAGTTTGACTGCATCCGATAATCCTACATTTTCTAACATAAATTTTGCAATTTGCAAGTGCAGTTTTTACATGAAAGTTCATTTTCTCGTACCTCTGATTGGTTCGTTCAGTTATTACCAACCAACGATGATGCAACCATCGTTGTTATGTATAACAATACCCATAATTGAAATATACGGACGGACTTCTCTAACTCGTCTTTTACGTAAAGATTTTTAGCGAAATGTGCTGAAAAATGTTCCCCAATGTGGATTCAACTGCACTAGCGAGGCGATTGGTTTATGTTGCGCGGATCTGCTATATGAATTACCAATTCTAGAGCCGTTACAGATCCTCTAAAAAATGCTCAAGCCAAAATTTTCGGTGTAAATTTTGTCAAAATTGTTTTAGAAAAGCTTTAGAATTTTTTCAAAGATAAACATCCCACAAAATTATGAGATGTTGGTCAAAACGTCACCCTATTTTATTAATTCAAAATAATTTGAAAGCGAAAAAGCTGCAGAATTTTGCACTTCTTTTTTGGTGAACTTACGGGTTATACGCAGTCAAGATTTTCAGAAAAAAAATTATTTTTTATTTCATTTTCATGTTTCATATTTTACACACACAAAATTTGATGTCAATCCGACAAATATTCTCAAGTTACACGCATATTTCCGTTTGCGTAACAGGTAGAGCAGAGGCCAAAAGGGCAACTCTTTACCTAGAACGCTGTTGCTTTTATTAACTTTTCTAATGAGTGACAATGTAGTAGTTTTCTTGTTATACCTACGAGCTAAATTTTGAAGTAAAAATTACTACTGTTTTTTCAAAACTGCGTTTTAAAGTCGGCGAGCAAGATTTCTTTTTTTTTACACAATTTTTACGCAAGTTTTACAAATATACTTTTTAGTAATTAATCGAAAGTTTCTTCCCGCCGATAGCGAGAGGCCAAAATTTGCACCGAAAATCGAAATTTTGCCATTTTGTTAAAAATTAATATTTCGCTTATTCCTTCGATTAATTCCTAGATACAAAATCTTTTAAGTTTTTCATTTTAGATGATCCGATCCAGAGATATCTTGCTCTCGGAGATCGGGTATAACAGCTTTAAAAACCATTATTTTTTTTCAAAACTGCGTTTTAAGGTCGGTGAGCAAGATTTCTTGAAACGGCTCAACCGATCAGTTTCAAATTTTTACAAAAGCTTTACAAATATACTTTTTAGTAATTAATCGAAAGTTTCTTCTCGCCGATAGCGAGAGGCCAAAATTTTCAGCGAAAATCGAAATTTTGCCATTTTGTTAAAAATTAATATTTCGCTTATTCCTTCGATTAATTCCTAGATACAAAATCTTTTTAATTTTTTCATTTTAGATGATTCGATCCAGAGATATCTTGCTCTCGCGGGAGATCGGGTATAACAGCTTTAAAACCCATTATTTTTACACACACAAAAATATCAAAATGGAGTTAAAGGTTACCACAAAATGAATAATACATTTACACGTTAATAAATTAAAATTTTCTTAAAAATCGCTTTTTTTCGACCTCTTGACTGCGTATAACCCCTTAAATGAAAGGGGTAGTTTTCCGCTCTCTCGCCTGAAAAATTAACATTGAAACTACGATTTCGGCTTAAATAATTTAATCGCAGTTTAAACGTTTGTGAAACCGGGTATAAGTTTCCAATGAAGTTGCGTCTTTATGCGATCTGTTCGTAATCAACTCTTTTTGATTTTCACAATAACTAGAAGACGTTTCGCTCGAATGCAAAAATGAACATTTGTTAATAGTCAAATCTGTTTTATGCGGTTTTACATGCGATTTTTTGTGTGCGGTATATAAAAAAACTCCATTCGATGGCCTTTTTTATGCGGTTCCGGACAAAAACAGGTTTGAGTTAACTCGGAAACAATTGGTTTTAGATGTATCAAAGATGTTTAGGACCTACAGAAGGGCTCTACGAACTGGTTAACCGCAAATATGAGATGAAAGTAAGTCGCGATATGAACAATAGAACAAATTGTTAGTACACTCCCCTCGGATGCTGCTATAAAAACCAATGTTGTATAATGGAGCAGAAGTGTATGTGATTCATTCAGTATTTTTAAGAAAATTTAAGTATTTTTTTTTAGAAAACATTTACAGTGAGACAGACAGTCCTATGCTTTTGAGAAAAAAGTTTTGAAAAGATACAATTTACATTGATGACATGGGACTGTCCGAATATGTGTGAAAATGGATTTTGAATAGCAGATTTTAGTTGTAAAGAAAAGTGAGAGAAAAATTTTAATTGGGTCGTTTTGGGGGATTAATTTGAATTTTGAGTTACTTTGACTCCGGCAATTAGTGTCAAATTTATAAGACTTACTGAATGAGAAAGTGGTATTTGGTATTCTGGTATGGTAGAAGACATTAAAAAAAAAAAAAACTTAAAAGACAATTTCAGAAATGTAAAACCAGGTCACGGACTATTATATTTTAAGATATGAAATTTTTAGTCATGTTGATTTAGGATTATCGTGCACTTAATTAAAAACAAAAAAGTTTTTGGAAAAAGTCAAAATGATGGCACACTCGGTCACGTAATTATCAACCAATTGTGGTTTAATTGTGGTTTTGATTTAAAAGTTTGAGCAAAGATAGATAATATATTGCTGGTAATTATAACATTGCGGTTTGCTAATAAATATTGGTTACCTATCGGGTAAGTGTTAAATTGTAGTCAAAATTTATTGACGATTAAGTAATAAATTGAAAAATTGAAGTTTCTAAATGGGCCCGGTAGATCGGTACGGTAAAATCGGCGAATAAAAAATAGAATTTTGTAACTTTTTATTAAAATGAAGTGAAATTTTAGAATTTTTGTCGCACACAGTACTGCTGCTCGAATCGCGTTGAGCCAATTTTAATTTAAATTTTATTACGTTGGAGAATGCCAAGAAATTTGAAATTATCATAATATGAGAACATAAAATAAGACTTCTTACCTTTTCTTCGTGCACTGTGGTGGAGGAAACGGCCGAAGTTTCGTTCTTCTGGCAGGCGTAATTTGTTGCAAAACGAACGCAGATTTTGTGGAAACAAGCGTGACAATCTGGGGAACAAAGTGAACCACACATACAACAACAGGACATTTGACAGGAGCAAAGAAGCGCGTGGAACGACAAAGTGCGGGCGCAGTAAGTAGAGGCGTCGGCGTCAGCGGCCGGTGCCAACGAGCTGGAGGTCTCGCGAACCACAAATCTGTCGAGGTTCACGTCCTGAGATTGTTGTGGTTTGTTTAAATTATAACCCGTAAGACTAAAAGATCGCGGTCTTGGCTCCGGTCCGGGACTGATACCCCGCATCATGTAATTTTCAGCGTCAATGTTGACTACCGCTATGGGAGCAGACAGTTTGGCATCGGCAACTCGGAATCGACAGTATAAACCATCCATTCCCGTTTGCTCCGTCGAAGATTGTTCTTGGCTTTCGTGAAGCTCTTGAAAACTCATTATGTCATTATTTTAAAAAATTACACACTATGCCGGTTGCATTACAGTTGTTAGCTCGTGACTGCGTCGTACCTCGTACGCTGTATAGAATCAACTACTGATTGCCGATTTCTTACCCGGAGCAAAGCCAATTCTGCGCCTCCTGCCCCGCGCAATTAAAGTTTCCCCCACCAACCAACGAGTTCGAAACAGCCGGCCGCACCGCACCAACCCGAAACCGATGAGTAAACCAGCTGTAAGAGCAGAGTAAATCTTAAATTTTACATTACAAAAATATATACCAACATAAATATGGTAGGTATCTTCACTATTACAATTTCGATTCAAATTAATCTACGTTAAAACTTAAATACGCCAAACAAAATTACAATACGACGTTCCCCAGCGTAGTTAGGCAGTTCGAATCGAAACAAGTGACCGAATTCTACGAGTAAAACGACCTTGATATGTACGTAACCCATGGACACTGGCGCGTGCACTGGTCTGTCGTTCGCGCGAAATTCAACTTCAAATAACATAACACTCACCAATGCATTGCACACCTACTCTTCCTGTACCCCAAACATAATCCCGACCTGAAAAATTAAAATCAAACTTAAAAAATCCACAAAAAATTCCTAATCACTTACAAGGATTACAGAAAATTGGAGTAAGAAAATACACATCAATTAAGCGATGAATGTTCCTAAACTTTGTTTCCGAACCTAAAAACAAAACAACGTATGTACATTTTTTTAAATCCTTAAAAATCCAACTCACCTATCATCACATGAGAAGCCTCAACTCCCAAAGCCGAGGGATGATGAATAGTATTATTCACCTCAGAACCTAATAGTTTAACCGATTCCACTACAAAAACAAACAGATTAATAGACAGCCAACAACAAAAAAACAATTAAAAACAAACAAAACCCTTAAACGTTAACTTTTAACCATACCTTTCTTTTTCAACCCATCAGACCCACCACCACCTTTATTGCCAATCGATAATTCTCAAACCCTTTTACTAATTTCATACCTTGCGCCAAAAAATTACCTCAAACATTTCATTCACCTTATCAGTTCCTAATTCGTGGTAAATAAAATCCTTATTACGTCGTAAAAACGCGTAAATCGAAATTAAAACATTAAAAAAAATGTACAATTAATATTATAAAACAAAACCACAACGCCAATAAAGTTTTATGCGTATATAATGAAGTAATAACTATAAAACGCCAAGCTTCTGTCCAAAGCTACTCCAAACTGCAACAAATTAAAAGGAAGTTGGTAGCTTCAAGCTCGAAAATTAAACTCAAAACAAAACACCTTTATTGCTAAATTTTTTCCCCTTTAAAGTTATACCGCCAAAAAAACTGAAGAAATTCCCGCAATAGGATAAACAATCCTTACAAAAAGGAAGATATTTCCAACAAGCTTTCGATAAGGTAAATAGTCAACAGAAAGCTGTTCCAGATTACGGCTGCAATAAACACCTATTAAAGTTGGTAAGCAAACATTATCGAGACCATAAAAAATCAAAAACAAATAACAACATGCATGGGCGCCGCCAAGAGCCGACCGACAGGTAATTTTCCAGGACATTTTACCAATGCTTATATCCGGCCAAATTTAAATTAAAACTTTTTTATAAAAAAAAAAAATCGGATGTGGCCATGTCCAAGACTTTGTCATAAATACAGGTAGCCTTTGTGTTATAAGTATAAAATTTTCAAATATTACAAGTTTTATAAAATTTAAAAAAAATTTACAATACATAATTCGTGAATTAAATTTTTCCCAAACTTACTAGTAAGTGTTAAACATAGTTATGTCAAACGTCAAATATAATTTTTATAACATTCAGTTTAAATTATATTTTCCAAACAATTCTTTTATTCAATTATCATCCGGGTCCATCTGACGATTGCCAGTTAAGCATGAAATATGGGAATATTCCACTAAAGACTAATAAGAGGACGTCCATTAATTACGTGAGCCAAAAATAAGGAAGGGGGGGGGTCGACAAAATTTCACTAAATCTCATTTAAAGAAGGGGGGGTCATTGAAAATTTCACGTCAAATGCAGTAAACCACCTTTAAAATCTCATATTATCGAATCGGCTTTAGATTTTTTGAAAAGAACCATAGCGCAGCCTGGTCTGATCAAAAAAAAGTGTTTTAATGTTTTAGTAAACCAAAATATAAAATATTAAGAGTATTAGAGCTTTGGCTAAATTCTATGTTTTTTCGACTTCTGTTATGAGTAAAAATAACTGGTAAATTTTCCAAAATTTATATAATACTACTCATTACAAACAAAAAAGTTCCAAAAAACATCGGTCAGAAACGTGCCGTTTTCGAATTATAACAAAATCAAAATTTTTTATCAAAAAAAATAAAAATCAAATTGTAGTATTTCCAAAATAAACAAAATCTTCATAACAGCATGCTTGTAAATTCAACTGTTTGTGACTTTTTGTGATTGTTTTCGTGCAGAAAAAAAATTTGAGATTTTGATGGATTTACACTTTTAAGGTCCCTGAGTAAAATAAGACCATTTCAAAAATGTCTGTATGTGTGTGTAGTCAAATTTTGTGCGCGACCTACAGCAAAACTAATAGGAATTTTCAAACAAAATTTTGGATTTTGTATTCTTATATTGAGACTTAGAGCTGATTAGATTTTGGTTAAAATTGGTTTATAGGAACTATTTTTTTTTTTAAATTTTATTATTTAATATTAGTTTTTAATTATTAATTAAAAAAATAATAGAAATTTCAAAACCAAATTTAGGATTTAGCATACTTATGTCGAGATTTAGAACTGATTAAATTTTAGTTAAAATTGGTTTATGAGAACTATTGTTTTTATTTTTTTAAGTTTTATTATTTAATATTAGTCTTTATTTAATATTTTAAAAACTAACAGAATTTTCAAAACCAAATTTGATATTTCCTATCTTTATAGTAGGAGTTAGAGTTATTTAAATTTTGGTTAAAATTAGTCCATGAAAACTATTTTTTAAATTTTTAAATCTTATTATTTAATATTAGTTTTAATTAATATTTCGAAAAGTAATGGAATTTCAAAACCAAATTTAGGTTTTCGCATATTTTAAACGATATTTAGAACTGATTAAATTTTAGGTAAAATTTGTTTATAAAACTATTATTTTTATTATTTGAAATTTTATTATTTAATATTAGTCTTTATTTAATATTTTAAAAACTAAAAGGATTTTCAAAACTAAAGTTGAGATTTGTTACGTTTATGGAAGGAATTAGAGCTGATTAAATTTTAGATAAAATTGGTTCATGAAAGCAATTTTTTAAATCTTTTATTTAATATTAGTTTTATTAAATATTTCAAAACTAATGAGAATTTCAAAGCTAAAATTGGTATTTTGTATCTATATATTTAGACTTAGAGCTGATTAGATTTTGGGTCACATTGGTTAACGGAAAATATTTTTTCATTTTATTATAAAAATTATTATTTTAATATTTAAAAAGTATGATAAAGTCATGGGCATGGCCACGTCCGATTTTTAAACTTTTGATTTAGTTACAATTTGAAAACGGCACGTTTCTACCAATGATTTTTGAGACTTTTTTGTTTGTAATGATTAGTACTATATAAATTTTGGAACATTAACCACCTATTTTTGCCTATAAAAACATAAAATTTAGTCAAGGCCCTAATATCCTTAATATTTTTGTTTACTAAAAAAACATTAAAGCACATCAGTTTTAGACCAGGGCAGGCTGCGCTATGGTTGTTTTCAAAAAATCTTTAAAACCTTTTCCATGATACCAGATTTTAAAGGTGGCTTACTACATTTGTATTATAACATATTCACTGTAAAAAATTCATAGTCTCGGTACGGTAAAAATTGCAAGGTAAATCCCACGTAAGGGGGGGGGTCCATCACATCTTACCAAGAAAAAAGGAGTTCAAATTTAAAAAAAAACTCACGTAATTAATGGACGTCCCATATAAGTAAATTTGGAAAAAATTTTTCCCTTATTGTAATTTATTTTTTTAATTTCATAAAACTTGTAATGTTTGAGAATGTTATCCTTATAATATAATTTCACAAGTTAATTTCACAAATAAACACTTTTATTATGAAATTCTTAATGAAAGAAAACAAAAATCTAGACATTAAAGCTGAATATTTTTCCCAAAAAAATGTAAGAAATCCGAAACTTGGAAATTTCATTTGTTTTTCTCAAGAATTAACTTAAGAATAAATTTATAACAATTCATTTTATTTTATTATAAAATACATTTTAAAAAATTAAATTTATAAAATATTAAATCTATTTTGTATTATTAACAAAATTATTTGCTTATTTTTCAATTATGTAGAATCCTTTTGCTCTCCTTCTGCCTCACTGTAAATATGGGTCATTTTACGCAAATTCGACTTGCACCGGCGTTTATAGAAACTGACCTCCGAACAAATCGGAGACAAAGGAAACCACCCTTTTGCCACCGGACACTCACCCAATTTCCGATTCTCGGATTTGGGCCCAATTTTGGCGGGAAACTGTTTCATTTCCGTGGGAAACTGTTTTCACTTAAGGGGGAAACTGTTTTCACCTATGGGCTGCCGACCGGGGCAAAATGTTGGGGGAAGTAGCATTCGGAGAAGATTCGACCGGGGATTTTTACGTCCGCACGGGTCGAGAAACTTCCCGAATGTTGCTCGGAGCAAAAGTGTTGGAGGTAGTAACACCAATCTGCGTATAATACCGCGCCTCTGGCGCGGTATTTGATCCTCTCGGGTAAGCTCGGACTGGGGATTTTTACGTCCGCACGGGTCGAGAAACCTTTCGGATTTTATCGCGCATTTTATCTCACGCCCGCGGGGATAACTATCGCGATCATGAACATAGGTAGTTCGCCGAACCGTGTGCGTCCTTGCGTTTCAACGGGGTCTCGCCTTTCGACAAGACGAATCCCACGCGATCGGACGTCGACGACGAAAACCTATTTTATATAAGTTACCGCGCCTTCGGCGCGGTACTTTATCGCTCTCGAGGACTTCGTCCTCGGGCGCCGAATGCGCGGCAAACTGTTCTCACTACAATTCCCTCGGAACTCGTCGTCGGGCGGTTTTCCCCAGGAGCTGCACGGCGAATAAATTACGAAAAAATTCGCAGGGCAGCTCTCGATAAAAAAGCACCTCAGTTCGTTGCTCAAACTTGATACCGGAAAAACTGCCCTCGGACTGCGTCCTAGGATCACATTTTCACCGGTACAAGCCCCCCTTGCAACTCGAACGGAGATACTGTTTCTTCCCGGAACAGAACTGCGGCATAAACCAAGAACCACCTTTATTGTTAAAAATAATTTTAATAATAAAGAAAAAGAAATATTTTCCATTAACCAATTTGAACCAAAATCTAATCGGTCAAAGTCTCAATATGAACATACAAAATCCCTAATTTGGCTTTTAAATTCCCGTTAGTTTTGAAATATTAAATAAAAACTACTGTTAAATACAGTCAAACCTGTTTTTATGCGGTGTTTTTGTGCGGTTTTTGTATGTGCGATTTTTTGTGCGGTATGTAATAAATTCCATTAAATGTATAGTATGAATAATAAAATTACATATTTTTTAAGGGATTTCTTTTATGCGGTACCTATCCCCGGCAAAATACTGGTTTGAGTGTAACAAGATATAATAGTGCCCACGAATTAATTTCAACCAAAATCTAATTAGCTCTAAAGTCTTTCTAGAAAACTACGAAATCCCAAATTTGGTTTTGAAATTTTTGTTACTTTTTGAAATATTAAAAAAAAACTACTATTACATACAGTCAAACCTGTTTTTATACGGTTTTTATATGTGGAATTTTTTCTGCGGTATGTAAAAAATTCCATTAAATGCATAGTATGAATAAAAATGTAATATTTTTTAAGGGATTTCTTTTATGTGGTTTCTATCCCCGCAAAAAAAACAGGTTTGTGTAATCAAGATTTAAAAAATAAAAAAATTGTTGCCGTGATCCAATTTTAACCAAAATCTAATCAGCTCTAAGTTTCTATATTTTGAATACGAAGTTCCAAATTTGGTTTAGAAATTCCTATTAGTTTTTGAATATTAAATAAAAACTATTATTAAATAATAAGATTTAAAAAAATTAAAGAAATACCCAAAAACTAATTTTAATTAAACTCTTATCCTTCATCTTAGAATACGAAATCCCAATTTGGTTTTGAAATTTCTGTTACTTTTAGAAATATTAAATAAAACTACTATTAAATACAGTCAAACCTGTTTTTATGCGGTGTTTTTATATGTGCGATTGTTTATGTACGATTTTTTTGTGCGGTATATAAAAAATTCCATCAAATGCATAGTATGAATAAATAATGTAATATTTTTAAGTGATTTCTTTTATGCGGTTTCTATCCCTGTAAAAGAACAGGTTTGAGTGTAATCAAGATTTAAAAAAATAAAAGAAATAGTTCCGTGAACCAATTTTAGCCCAAAATCTAATCAGCTCAAGTCTCAATATAAGAATACGAAATCCCAAATTTGGTTTTGAAATTCCTATCAGCTGTTGAAATATTAAATAAAAACTATTAAATAATAAGATTTAAAAAATAGTTCCCGTGAACCAATTTTAGCCCAAAATCTAATCAGCTGTAAGTCCCCAGGATAAGGATACGAAATGTCAAATTTGGTTTTGAAATTCGTATTAGTTTTTGAAATATTACATAAAAACTATTATTAAATAAATTTTAATTAAATAATGAGATTTAATTTTAACTAAAATTCCAAATTGGGTTTCGAAATGATTATTAAATTTTGAAGTAAAGCGAACACAAAATTTGACATTTTTTGGGAATGTTATTTAGCTCATGGAACCTCAAAAAGTATAAATCCATTAAAATCTCAATTTTATTTCTACATGAAAACAATACTTTTTCATATTACATATCAACAACTAATTGGCCAATTGGCGTAACCCTAAAAATTTTGTTGTATATACATATTTCTGGATTCCAAATGTCATACCTCACTCAAAAATTTTGAGGGTTACGCCAATTGATCGATCATGTGTCGATATGATAAAGAATATTAAAAAAATTAATAGTACAGTCAAGCCTGTTTTTATGCGGTCATTTTATGTGCTTTTCTTCTATGCAATTTTTTTGTGCTGTATATGTGCTATAAAAATCTTTGATCATCAATTTTTTTGCCATTACATTCTTGAATTATTCAATTTATCGATGATGTGCATTCAGTTGTATTTTAATTGTACTGTCAATGTACAAATTGTTAAAATGTTAAAAGCAATAAACAAAAATAATTTGTTAACACAAGTGTTTAAATGTGCGTTTGAATGTAGTGTTCGAAATAAAGAAAATTATTTTTATTTATAATAAAATTGTAAGCAATTCTTACTAAGCAAAAATAATGATATAACTTTTAACGTTTCAAACAATTAGTAATGAAATTCGATACATTTAATTGACATTAATCATGTGAGCTGATTAATGTAAACACAACAAAAGATAAATTTATTTTGATTTATACCTACATATTTTCTATGTGGGACTGTTTTTATGCGGTAAATTTACCGCACAAAAAAAAATTTTTTATGTGTTGTAAACAATGTATTTTATAGCTACATTTTCTAAGTAATTTCATTTAATTGTCCCTGTACCCTGCACAAAAACAAGTTTGAGTGTAATAATCTCCTAGAAAATTTTCTAGCGCCGCTCTTGCTAAAATGTTATATGTAGCATTCGATATCACAGTAGAAGATGTGATTGATACAGCTGATATAGTAATTAGATAAAATTAAACGAAAAGAAAACGAAGTTTGTAAGATAATAAAATAAACGTAAACAAAACCCAAACATTTAAGCTAGAAGAAGCTTAATAGCGAAATCGTAAATTTAACAAAAACATTTAAAAGTTTTTTTTTCGGGAGGGTGGTGCAAAACTTTATGCTACTTTGGGATGCTACTTTATCACTAATTTACTTATTTTTATTTTGAATAAATCAATTATTTTGCTATTTCTTCTACTTTTCAAATGCTTTCGAAACCCTAGAACTGGCGCCTATGGGAAGGGGCTTAACCCCGCCATGGCTTATAGCAAAGAGGTCAGAAATTTATTAAAAATCCATTAAATCCATCCATTAAAATGCCAAAATGATGGCAATTCATTAACATAGGAGGACCACCGTCTTTACGTGCCTTCCGAAGTACGGAGACGGCATTGCAAAGTGAGCTCTACCCGGACTCGAACCGGGACGCCTTACTTTAGCAGTTCATCGCGCTAACATCCAGGCCAATAACCGTCTCTTATTTTATTACTATTACTTATATTATTTTTAAAAATACACCAAAAAATCTTGAAAATCGTAACCCGAGTTATTCAATCTCAGCGAAATTTTTAAACTCATGAATCTTATGCAGCGATTCGTACAAGATCTCTTGATGTTTTTTTCATTGAGATAACCTATTTACCAAAGTCCTTGGACCGATTTTCACTGACTAGTCTAATATAAGCAGTTTTCGATGTTAATTATGTATTTATTTATCAAAATTCTTTAAAAATAAATGGGAAAATTTTTATAAATTCAATTAAAAATCTCTAACTAAATATCTTTAACCCATAAAAGACTGGCGTTGCCATATGGCAACAGTAAAGTAGACAAATTGAAGACAATTTATTAGGATTTATTTTTAAGAAATTGAATAGATGACATTACAGACTCCTTAAGAATATAATAAACTCTTATCACTATGATAAGCAGACCGGTATACCTGTTTTTAACATGTAATAAATATTTTATTTCAAAGTAAGTTACTCAAAGCAGTTATTATAGACGTCAAGTTTTTGTAAGTACTAAAATTATTATTTATTTTTAATTTTTTAAAGTAAATAATTGACAAGTGAGTCGTATAAACGATTAAACTATGTGCTACTTGCGTTTCTGTATTAATATGGAAAATAGTATGTTACTTATTCGAAGTTATATCTGAGCGTTGCCATATGGCAACGCCAGTCCTACACTACTGTGTTTTTATGACTCAATTATAGATACGGACAATGGCATTACATTGGTTAGATGGGTGGACAACAACGTCGTGACTGTTGCGTCAACTTCTGCTGGTGTATTCCCAAGGATCAAGTACAACGTTTTTCACAAGCTGAGAAAATGATAATTCCTATCCACAGATCTTGTGTTATAGGCAAATATAATTCTGCAATGGGCGGAACTGATCTTATAGACGAAAATGTTTTGAGGTACCGAATAGGTCTGAGAGGAAAAAATGGTGGTGGTGATGCATTTTTATTTGGCTGGATTGGATTTTCATACATATATATAAATATCTAATTTCTTTTGAAAAATTTTTTACTTTATTCCTATAATGAAATATTTTTTAATTCGTAATTTTAGCTCCTTCGAAGTACTAGCGTTGCCATATGGCAACAGCTATTTTCTTAATAATTACAAACAATTTTTTAGTTTTAACTACATATTCATTATATACACATTAATTAGAGATAATCTTAGTGAAAAAATGTCAACTTATTAAAAATTAAAAAACTCCGTCCTTTATGGGTTAAATTCATTCTTCAATGTAAAATTTTAAAATTATTCACAAAACAGCAGTTTTTTGACCAACTCCCGGCGAATCGTTCCCAGCAAAACGTACGATTCCCTAACAAGGAATTTCCTGCGAGAAAAATCAGGAATGACCTAGTGTAAGTGAAAACATCAAGAACAAAAACAACAAGGTGATACAACAAATCAGCTATACAATGCCACAAAATAGTATTAAATGACAAATTTCTTATAAAAAGTAAATCAGATTCGTTGTCAAAAGTTTTTTTAATTTAATTCAGCTGATTCCCCCCCTTCCGCATAAAGTTTGTTGGTAAGTAAAATTTTGGTATTTGTAGTGTGGTAATGTGGTAAGTAAAAAGTTGGTATTTAAAAATTTGTAATGTTTCAACTAGTGTGTTTATTACTACGACAATCACTTATTTAAATGGCCATTAACATTAATGGTCATTAAATTTGCACTATGTCATAGTTGTAAGGCTGGTTTAATAACTAATAAAGTTAGTGTGGCGTGGTTATTAGTTGGTAAAAAGTAAACAAAATCAAGGTTAAATTTTTGCAGTTAAACCTTAACCTAGGTTTACTTTTTGTGAAGGTTGGTTTTGTATCTACCACATTGTTCATCATTTCATGCTTTTCAGTGAAATGATTGATTTTTCAAAAACTGAAGATTAGCTTGCTAAATTTACTATTCAAAAACGGATATCTGTTTTTTTACAGCATTATTTTTAAAAATACAGTTTATAAAAAAACAATAATAAAACTTGGAATTTTCCATATTCACTCTAATATCCAAAATTTCGATTAAAACATTTTGTAAAAAAATTCTGTTAAAATGATAAGTGAAGATGCTTGCACTCAAATTTGAATTTTTCAAAAAATTCTTGAAGTAGTAAATTTGAAGAAAATCTTGAAGTAGTTTTACTGAATATTAGATTTGTTGTTTTATTCATTGTATTCGTTTTTTCTTGGAATATTCAGTTATTTAATGCAAGTATCTCGGAAGACTTTAATTTGAGCGCCCCTCAGGCCTATTTCAAAAACCATACTCTTCCTCGATATTTGACTACAACAGCTAAACGATAACATAAATTTTTTCATTTCATTTCGATAATCAGTTTGAAAAGTAATAAAATAATTTTGAAACTTAAATTTATTCGCGTTTATTTGTATAAATCGATGGCGACGCCCCATTATTTTTGGGTAACTTGAATATTGAAAACCTCTTATAGAGCATTTCTTTCATTAAGTTGAACACCCAATGAGTAAAGAAGTAAATGAGACAACAAAGAAATTAAATGATGGGCCAAGCGATGAAAGAAATTGATGAAAACAAAACATGAGATAGCTGATGGAGAGGTAATTAAAAATCTTACAACAAATTGTAAACTAAAAACGGCGAGAATGAAAAATAATCTACATCGAAAAAATAGATGGCATGGATTGATACAACAAATTGTAGACTAAAAACGGCGAGAATGAAAAATAATCCACATCGAAAAAAATGGATGGGATGGATTGATACTTAGGTTTACAACTTCATAATACAGTCAGAGTAAATTATTTTTAATGGTAGTTCCTCTTCCCCGCTGTCAAGCAAAACAGAGTTGCTAAATAAATTATTAGATAATCAAACCTCTTTTTATGCGGTTTTATATGTGAAATGGTTTGTGTGATTTTTTTTTGTGCGGTACATCAAAAAAATCCATTCTTCTCAGCCGCTTTTCACCCACTGCTGGACATAGGCCTCCCCTAATTTCTTCCAAGCCTCTCTATCTTTAGCCATTGTCTTCCAGTCTTTTGTTTTATATCATCGAGGCATCTTTTTGTGGTCTAGCTACACTTCTTTTGTTAGGTTTTGGACGCCAGTAGGAAATGCGAATTGGCCACTCTTGGTATGATTTTCTTGCTACATAACATATATTTCTGATCCTATCTCTCAAGCTAACTCCTAGCATAGCCCTTTCCATCGCTGGTTGTGCAATACGTAGTCCGTTCACGCTTTTCTCTGTTAACGCCATGTGTAGAACACACAAGTCAAAAGTTTTTGTTTTTAAACAAGTTGGTATTTCTTTGTCAAAATAATGGGAATTTAAAAAGAAAGCTATAAGTATTGGAAAATAACGCACTTCCATCAGGCCGACGTTTAATTGGGAAAGGATTCGATTTTTAAGAAGATAATGATCCTAAGCACTCGTCGAAGTTGTGTAGGGATTATTTGAAAACAAATGAAAAACGACGAGCTTAATTACATAAATTGGCCACCCCAATTCCCGGATTTAAATCCAATAGAACTATTGTGGGAGGAACTGGACTGGAAGGTTCGACAAAAGTACAAAAACATTTATGGCAGATACTACAAGATTCATGAAAGGAATTACAAGTTTTGGACAAATTAATACACCGAATGCCTAGTTCGTGCAAAGCTAAGTGGATTTTTTGAAGAAAACAGAATTTGATGGAAATATTAAGATTGTTTTCAGTTTTTTTGTTGAACGAGATGTAAATAATTGTATTATTAGATTTTCTTTTAAAATAATTTAATTTAAAAACAGTTTGGTGTTACTGTATATTTTAAGGAGATTTTTTATGTGGTCTCTATCCCCCGCACAAAAACAGGTTTGAGTGTATTTAAATCGAATATCTTTGTAATTTTGAAAAATTATTTAACTTCCTGAATTTTCAAGTTGCCTATATTCCATGGTAACTGTTTAGTGATGAAAATATATTCACCACCATTTATAAGTCTCCGGAAATTGTTCATTACTTCAACTAGAGCTTCCTAATGGATACAAACAACGATTTTGTTTTATTAATTTTTAAATATAAGTAAAAAAATTCGATTTTTTTACACAGTTCGTTTGTTTTATTTTTTAGAAGGAAGACGGTTGGATAAAAATAAGATGCGCGTTTCCAACAAAATAGAAGATCTCATACGATAAATGTCGCTCTTAATTTCACGAATGAGGACTTCCATGAGAGTAATTTCTAATCGATAATGTCGCCAATTTAATCAACTTGAATGAACCTGATCAACCTATTCTCCAAATTTGAATAATTGTAAACACGTAGTAATCTATGCACTCCCACTTTTTAAAGGACTCATGCATAATCATAAACCTCCACATCATCATTTTGCAAATTTTCTAATCGAAAAATTATTTTCCCGCATATTAACCATGATCAAAACATTCTTCGAAGCCAAGGAAAACAGATTTAAATTTTGAAAAATAAGAATTTTCCATATTATTGCATTATTACAAACAACGTCGAGGTGCGATTAATGAAGTCGTCCTAAATCATAAAATCAGTAATTACAGCATAATTTTTTTTTATGATTTACATAAACTTTACTGCCAGGCTATCTTTTTTTATTCCAGAAGCGTAGAATTTAAACACGTTATCCCTATTTTGGCACCTTTTCAGCTTCCATCAAACACAACAATGTATTTTCTTCCCATAGTGACCCACAGTTTTATGAACACCAAATCACGAAAGGTATCGGGTCATTAGTTTAACAACTTCGAGAAAATTTTACGGTATATAAAAGTCGAAACCGAAACTAAAAGGTTCTCGCTCTACACCTAAGTTACATGCCATTTTAAAAATTTTTGTTTATTTTTTATCTTTCATTTTCATGTTGGTTAATTAACTTTTCTGTATCAAATTTTCACTAGCACAAATTAAAAAATATTTTTATATTCGGCTGGTTAGCAAAAATTAATTATGTCTCTTTACAGTTTACAAAAAGATTTAACCCTTAAACACCCTTGTGCGGTCATCGTGACCCCATCGCTAAGTGTGAATAATTTAAAAGTGTTAATTTTGGCAACGATTTGATAGTTGTGTTGAAAATGCCAATATACAGATTTTTGGAGATATCTTTTCGATGAACGCATTCAATTGCTAATGAATAAATCCGATTTCTTACAGAAAATGCTTTATTCAGTAAAAACCGTATCACGACAAAGTTAGGTTTATAACGTAAAGCACTTATAAAAAAAACTTCCAACAACCATTCCTGTAAGATGTAGATCTTAATTTTCTTCTGTTTTGACGAATTGTGTAGTAGTACTTCAACGGCAGCTCAAGAAAAGGTTCGCGAGAGGGTGCCACAGAGAAAATGGATATAATCAATTTTGTCGAGAATTTAGAGCCCTTTTATTTTGTACAAAACAACTTAAAACGTTTACAAGATATTCGTAAAAAACTGTTTTGATTGCTATATTCCAAAGCATCGGTGGCGCCAACCCATCCAATTTAATTTTCGTAATTAAAGTTTATTGATTTTAAACACATTGATAAGTCCAACATGTTAATTTCAATCTTTTGGTTGGAAAAACTTCACTGTCTCACATTTACAAATACATACTTAGTCCGATTGTATGTAAAATGCGCCATAGGCGCTTTTTCATATTAATTTCCACACGTTTTACCACAACACAAACATGAAAATCGGCGATTGACCTTACGGGCATGGAAAGTCGGTAACTTGTGCATTTTCTTTGAACACAATAAATATTGTAAACTTGTAAAATGAATATTTTAATCTCGTTCATTTTAATTAACTGTAAACAATAACGATGAACTAATTACACCACCAATTAAAACGAATGTTAAAAAAACATCAGCCGATGCTAAAAATAAATTAACGACTCGAGACGCACTTTGTAAAAAAAAACTGCATAATTTCTAATTGTTTACATTGATGAGTCTGGGAGATACAAAATATTGCCAAGGATGTCTGGGCGTTTTTTTTTCAAATTTGATTTTTATCAATAAACTGAATTTCAAACAATTCCCGTCGAGAACAACAAATTCAAAGTTTTTACAACGACTTTCTCAATTCATAAGATTCCAACTACGTCGCGTCGGTTTGGAACATATTTAATTTTTCATAGTTTTACCTATAAACCAAGTATCCTCGTAAACAATCGATTTTATCAGTGCAAAATAAGGTGATCAGTTCTTCTGTTCATAATGGAGGGTCTCGTTCAGCTATCAGTTTACTATACATCCCCTAATGATACATGTTACGACGTCCGAATAGCCATTTTTACAAAGCGAATCAGTGGGAAGAAAGACAGTTTCATGACAAATGCAAATTGGACAAAATTTAAGAATCTAAATCTAGATAAAGGTTATATGTGACTATAATTTTAATCCAGATAAGTATAATTTGCATTTAGACAAAATCATGCAGTTGTTCCATTTGGCAGACCACAACCTCCCTCTTGGTGTTGCATCACTTCCACCCGAGTTACAGCACATCCACCTTAAATAGTACATTATTTTAAACGTAATTTTCAAAGCCCTATGATTATTTTCTATCATACAATACCAAGCAATCAAATATACAAAAAACGCTAAATTGAAAGACCCTCAAAAATGTTAATTGGCTTCCATTATGAATATTGAATACTCAATCAAAAACGGAAATAATTTTTATGTTCAAGTTTATATTGGAAAATTAAAAAAAATTGTGTTTGAAAAAACTCTTTAGAATTAATAACGTAACTAAAGAAAATTTTCATATCGAACAGCTGCTCTAGCCCATCGCACGTTAGGGAAAAAAAGAGTAAAAGCAGAAAAAATTCTTATTGTTCCGCATCATGTAACAATAAGTAATAGAAGTAACTTCTTGTAAAGAGAATATATTTGCGGTAACATAAAAATCAATAGCAAACGTAAATCAATACCATTGCAACAAGCAGGGAGTGTAACGATCAGAAGATGAAACGTCTGAACGCCAAGTTGGGCAGCCTAAAAGTTTAATTTGAAGCTCCATACTGTGCTCGGAAAATTGTGTTAAGCCTTTAAACTTGTTGTAAATAAAAAAAGGTTGATTACACCGCACAAATATTTATCATTCATTGAAAAACTAAATTAGAAAAAATACCAGAAGTTAAAAGAATGAGAAGATTGAATCCTCAACCGTAAATAAAATTTATTGCCTTATATCCCGAAAATTCGGAAAACCAAAAGGAAGATCCACCAGGATATAACTGACAATCGCAAATAAACAACAGTTTCTGAACAGGAAATTAAAATCGACAGGAGAGAAGGATGTAAACAATGAAGTAAATAGGTAATGCCATTGGTTTTTGATAACGCAATATTTACAATTGCATCTTATAGAAAAATATAGATAATTCCAGTTGGAATAAAAAAGTTTTGTTACTTTTTCATAATGGCTTCTATATTTGGGCGCCCAGTGCGATAACACATCAGACGCCCCTACAGCCGACACTGACAATAACAACTAAATTTCAACGGTATCGATCTATTTTTCGTTATAACTTACTTTATCAAAAATATGAAACTTGCGAAAGTTGCAATTAGATGGCATTAAAAGCAATTTGATATTTAGAACTAACAAATTGGAAATTTTAATTGCTTATCGGAAAATTTAATGCAGTCAACATAAAACACGATGCTATTGTGTTACATGATCAGTAACATAAAACAGGGGTCACTAAAGATCGTAAAACGATTCTACTCGACACATAATGTATGTAACCTTTATGCAACCTTTATTCAATTTTGATTGACAAAGAAGTAGGCATAAATTATCGAGTGGTTGAGTGAAAATGATTTATAAATCATGACACATTCAGACGATTTCCATTTTAAACAGTTGCACTGTTCAAACTTACCCCCTCCTTTGTTCTCATTTTAAAATAAAAAAATTAGGTTTTCCAATAAATAAACCAAGACTTTCTTGATCCTGTGTTAGCTATGCTAAACAGTTGCAGTGTTCAAAGTTACCCCCTCCCTTTGTTCCCATTTTAAAATAAAAAAAATATTAGGTTTTCCAATAAATAATCCAAGATTTTCTCGATCCTGTGTTAACTATGCTAAACAGTTGCAGTGTTCAAAGTTACCCCCTCCCTTTGTTCCTATTTAAAAATAAAAAATATTAGGTTTTCCAACAAAATAGACCAAGACTTTCTTGATCCTGTGTTAGCTATCAGGCCAACTGCAATGCTCAAACTGTCGATGAGATAAAAATTAAGAAGGAATTCATAAGAAGGTACTAGGGGCTCGTTTAAAATAAAACATGTTACCTCTACTTATCACACATGTTACGACAAACATCTGAAGTGCATTCATATAGTAGCACCAAAATAAGGACTTTTATCTTTACGGCATTTCGAAAAGAGCACAATGAATTCCACATTTTACCAAAGCACCAAGGGTTAAGAATGTGGGGTAGGTTCTTTACCTGAAGAACGAGTAATTCACATATTACAAATAATTTCAGAATAAAATTGAGAGAATTGACGTAAAAAGGGTGTCCCTACTTCAAACCTCTTCGTTCCAGCATCGCTATGATTATTTTAAAATTTTGAATCAAAAAAATTATCGACAAAAAGTGTGAAAATTGAAAGCTATATATATTTTAATAATGAATATAATGATATCAAATTAAGTGATTTTTAAATGAATTTATTATAAATTAGCCTTGTATTTATTTGGTCAGTATTTTAAATAATTTTTTTTTATTGATTTCCATTTAATTTTACAAGCTGTCAAAATATATGCACAACAAATAGTGCAGTCAATAAAGGTTTTTACTTCGGAAAAATTCCGGGAAGCGGTAACTTTTGGGAATATATCTCTGAACATGTTAGCAACAACATACCAAAAGTAGCCCTTGAGGCTTTTTTGTTATTAACCAAATTAGTTGCAAACTACCAGTTTTTGTCAAATATCTCGTAAAATATTTTTTTGATCAAAAAACGAATTAGATCATTCGAAAGTGGAGGAAATTTTACACAAAAATGTATATGAAGTTTTTTTATACGATCAAAAATGTAGGCTCCAGATTTTTTTGTTTAACGCAAGAGCTAAGAGCTCTACCATTTCTACAATTCGTAAGATAGACTTGAAATTTTCATAGATTACTCTAGAACTAATGCATAAAAATATCCGATAAGTAAAAAAAATCTCAAAAATTTAGTATTGAAGATATTCACTTCCAAAATATCAAAATTTTGAGTAAGTGATAAAATTTGAAATGTATACCTAACTTTAACCACATATTACTCTAGCTTAAATCGCGTTATTGTGTTTCTGCAGTTGGGATTTTTATAGCTTGAAATGTTACTTTAAGATCCTTTAAGAAATAGGATAAAAAGTAAATTAACCCTTTTTATTTTACAAAAATAAAAAATAAATTTCTTTTTGCTCCAAAATTCGTTAAACGTTAATAACTTTTATAAAAATTTATTAACCTACCTAACTAGCATATATTATTAATTAATAGGACTTAAAAATGATTTAGTGTAATACATTTTTTGAATATAAGTGTCCCGTGACCGTTGGAGAACCTCTTGGTGGTGATAGAGGACACTTTTCTAAGACATATTTTAAATAAAATTTTTGTCCAAGTCAAACCTTGGTACCTCACTTTAAAGCAATTTTTCAATTTATGATTTCAAGCGGCCATTGCACCGATATTTTTGATTTTTGGGTTTAATGGATTAGAGCTTTTCTATAGAGCATTTGAATATCTACAAATTATGTTATAACCCCTTATCGCCTAGAATCAACAGATTTCGAGTTATGAATTAAATTAAGGAAAAATGTCAAAAATTCCGAGTTTTATTTTTTACTTTTCTTGCCAACCCGTATCTTTTAAACGAAACGTTTTAGAAAAAACTAACGGCCCAAACCGGATAGGAAATTTAACGGCTACAACGTTGGTCTAATAATTTTTTGAAACCAACCGTTTTCACATAAATTACGAAAAGAATGAACAAGGTGTAGGTTAAAAACTAAATAAATTCACAAAATTCTAAAATCTCAATTTGAACTTAATGAAAGAAGCTCCATTATAAATAATACCGTGCAACACATTTTGAAAAGAGCACGTATGTGTGCTGAAAATGAGAGCCATTTTGAAAATTTATTAAAATAAATTTTGTGAATTTTAGTTTTTTAACCTACACCTTGTTCATTATTTTCGTAATTTATGTGAAAACGGTTGGTTTCAAAAATTATTAGACCAACGTTGTAGCCGTTAAATTTCTATCCGGTTTGGCCGTTAGTTTTTTCTAAGACGTTTCGTTTAAAAGTTTAAGGTTGGCAAGAAAAGTAAAAAAATAAAACTCGGAATTTTTGACATTTTTCCTTAATTTAATTCATAACTCGAAATCTGTTGATTCTAGGCGATAAGGGTTATAACATAATTTGTAGATATTCAAATGCTCTATAGAAAAGCTCTAATCCATTAAACCCAAAAATCAAAAATATCGTGAATCGCTTGAAATCATAAATTGAAAAATTGCTTTAAAGTGAGGTACCAAGGTTTGGACTTGGACAAAATTTTATTTAAAAATATGTTTAGAAAAGTGTCCTTATCACCACCTAAGAGGTTCTCACGGTCACGGGGACACTGTATATAAGCCAATAATTTTCCGAAATCTTGAAAAAATTGAGTTTTTTCGGTGTCAGTTAAGATTCCATGTGCACCACCAAGAGGTGTCTGGACAAAAACCCAAGTTTCTCTAATCTATTTTTTTGCGTAAATCCGAATTTATTGTTTATAGTTGTCTCAGAATGGTACAATTTCTTTAAAATGCAGTTGTTTAAACAAATTCAAAAATGTACAAGTTTTGGTTCGAACTATTTTTTTCTAATAATTTGGCCCATTTTGAAAAGAAAAAATCTTACGTAAATTTTTCGTTAAATGTTCTAAAATTCTTCCTTTCAAAATTTCACAATTTTCATTTTATTTATAATTTTTTATATTAATAAATTTTCAAATAATTTAAGAGGGGTCATAATATTTTAAAATTTTCAAATTATAAGAAAAAAATACTCAAGCACAATTCTTTTTTACAAATCCCAAAAATGAAATTGTTATGCGGACGTCACATTTGGCTAATCCCCTTGTCACATTTAGTGACCCCCCGCCCCCAAGGCAAGAACATCCTTTATGGACGACCCCTGAATTGCACTGAATGTAGTAAACCTCCGCCTGCAATATGCGTCCAAATTGTTATACATAGGGGGCCTACTGTCTACCGAATTGGGAACCAAGAAATGGTCAAAATCAACTACTAAGAGTTACTTACTCAATTACAATTAATTAGAAATCATATCCCCAAAATAACCTATAATACGCAATTTTTATAAATTTCATTTTATAAACAGTAACAATTTTCGTTACTCGAATTTCTTCATATTTAGACGCTTTATAAGCAATTTTTGCGGTTTTAAATGTTAAAATGTTTCTGTGACCGTGTTCGACTTGGACGCTTACGCGCTGTTGGTACCAACGGACGCAAACGCTTATAGCACGCAAATTTTGACGTTCGACTTGGAAAATATGCGCTTACAACGCTCACGCTGACGTTTCAAGTCGAACGCTTAAAGCGTTTACGTTTGCGCCAGTTCGTACTAACAGCGCTGTAAGCGTCCAAGTCGAACACGGTCTGTATCTCGAATTTCTATAATTCGATTTTTGCTATTACTAGCAGCACAAATTTGTAATGTATCAATAAAGTGTTATTATTAGAAGTATTTCATATACAATCAAACCTATTTCTATGCAGTTTTTTGTGCGGTTTTTATATGTGGAATTGTTTGTGCGATTTTTTTTATGCGGTATATTTTAAAATATTTTTAAATAAAACTAAATTAATTATTTTAATGTACAGGGTAGATCAATTTCGATGGATTTTATGGGGAATTCGATAACTAGAGAGATGTGGAAAACGATTCTCGATCTCTTTTTTTGAGAAAAATTCAATGACAAAAACCGGAATTCGCTATCTGCTTTTGTTTTCCAGCTATAGTAAAGTTCGATTTTTCAACTTTTTGATAAATGTCATTATCGCGGTTGTTTGAAGTTACAGAAAAAATATTAATGCGTTTCAGACACTTTTTTAAGCTCAATAAAATGGGCCAAAAATATTTTAAATCTGTGTTAGTTTCCGAGTTATAATATCCTCTTTTCACTGATATATCAATATTATGTGGGGTAAAATATTTCATTTTTCAGTGACGGTTAAAATTCCCGAATCTGGATTTTTACAATTTTTAAAACGCTTTTTAAAAGATGAGGTTCTAATTAGCGTATAAAAAAATAAAATTTGCAGTCGGTTCACACATTTTTGAAAAAAACGGCTTTAAAAATAATTTGAAATGCAATTTTGTCATTGGCTCTTTTGAACTGTAACCCCGCCCACCGAAATTAAAATAGGTTATGAGGACAGTAAAGATACCAGAATCTCGTTTTTTACAACGAATTATGAAGGATGATGGTCTAATTAACTAATAAAAAAATTAAATTTGTGTTCGAACAACAAATTTTGGAAAAAAATCACTTTTTGTGTGAATCCGACTCTTGACGTAGTTGCGTTTATCGAAACCCACTTTCCGCACCCTGCGCGACGTTCCAAGCGGTTTTGATATGCACTTTACTTACTAAAACATCCCCCAAGTACTTCCAACTCGAAAAAGTATGGATGTTGACGCGACGGATCTCAGGGAGCGACTGCCTCCTTCCTAACGTTGTTCTAGTTAGCCCCGCCCTACGGTTGCATGGGAATGCATAAAATTAATGCGTAATATTACGCAATAATACACTTACATGTATTTCTTATGGGAAAATTGCAATTTTCAAAATTAAATTGTGGCCTTATTACAAGTCCGACAACTTTCATCCTCACCTTAAAGAGCTTGTATTCTTCTGTAGGAAAAATACAGGTTCTATAGGAAAAAAGTGTATTTTCGAGTTCGAGATTCTTAACTCTAGCCCATTTTTTAATTCATAATCTCGAGTTTTATCGCGTGCAGGGATGTTTTTTAATTGTTTCGCCTTTGCTACCATTTACAATTATATTATAAATATAAAATACACTTAAACCTGTTTTTGTGCAGGGGATAGGAACCACATAAAAGGAATCCCTTAAAAAATATTTCATTTTTCATTCATACGATGCATTTAAGGAATTTTTTGATACTATATACAGCACATAAATAATTCCACATATAAAAACAGGTTTGACTGTACTCGATTTAAAATAATTACTTTCAGCGTTAAAAAGTAATTTTTAATTTTCGATGGGCGTGGTTATAATTTGAAAAGAGCCAATGAAAAAATTGCATTCCAAATTAATTTTTAAAGTCGTTTTCTTTCTGAAATTTGTGGACCGACCGCAAATTTAATTTTTTTTTATGCGTATATTGCATTATTATCTTTCATAATCGCTTTTAAAAATCGTCAAAATCCGAGTTTGGGTATAACTCTTCCCAATAAAAAAAACCGATTAAGATTGTAAACATGATTGAATTATATTTTAAACAGATTTTTATTGAAATTGATCGTAAATCTATTCATCGCGCTAACACATATAATGTAAAGTCAATTATTTAATTTTCATCCCATTTTATTAATAAATGTTAAATAAAAACAAACTGGAGCCCGAAAAATATTTTAAAGTAAATCAGAATAAAAATAATAACAAAAATTTAAGTAAATACTGTCATGAAGAGGTTTAACTTATGTATTAAAAATAATAGACATCAGTTTGAATAGTTATTATTATTGTTATTACTTAAAATTATTATTCTGATATACTGAAAAAATTTTATCTAATTTTTTATTTAATTTTCCGAATTTCTTTTGTTTTATATAACATTTATTAATAAAATGGGATAAAACTAAGTAATGGACCCCCACGTCATTAAAAAGAGGATAAAAAAATCTATTTAAATATATCATATTCAACTATGGTTTCTATTTAAAAAAACACAACTTTATATTATTGTAACTCGAAAACTAACAAAGATATTCAAAATCCTTGCGGCCCATTTTATTGTTCGTAAAAAAGTGTCTAAAGAATGTATAAATCGAACTTTTGCTTGGAAAACAAAAGAAGATAGCGAATTCCACTTTCGGAATGTCATTAAAATTCTTTCAAAACCAGAGAGCCATCCATTTTTCCATATCTCTTATAGTTATCAAGTTCCCATAAGAACCATCGAGATTGGCCCACCATGTACAGTAGAACCTCAATTATGTGGGTTCGTGTGGACCGGAGACTTACACGTACATATAATTAAAAACACTAAAAATCACATACGGTTTTAAGCTTTTTAGTTACTTCATTAAACAAATTCATGTTTTCCACAAAGATAATTTTTAGAAACTGCAGTAAATAAAAGTTAGTCTGTCCAAGTACAACTGAATAATTAAACAATATTATCATGCCTCTTGTACACAAACACGGTAACATTATCAGGACTCGGAACGAAAATTTTCTCAGAAAAGTTAATTGTAACTTGGTAAAAACAGTTTATTTTATAATTTTAACAAAATTAAATACAAAAAACTATTTCTTCTTATTTGCATCCGAAAAGGTTACTTCGGTCAATCGTTTTCTTCTCCGATTTAAGTTTCTGTTTAAACCATCTACTTTTGGCTTTCGATCTTCTCAATTTCTCTTGCTTTATGAGGTAATCAATTAAAGCAATAGCAACTGAAAGGTTTCAATATTTTTAATATTTTTAATTCCTTAATTTCAATTAAAAAAAAATTTTGCGTTTAAAAAAAAACAAACTAAAGTATCGGGTTTGACTATAGTAGTATTCATAAATATTGTATTATAATAAGTTAAGAGGGTGATTTTTCTCAACGAAGAAAAGTGTCGTCAACAGGTGGCGCGGCAATAGAAAACTACAAAAAAAACAAAATATTATTGTTATTATCCTAAAATTCTAGAATTAAATTAAAGCATAGTTTTGTTGAAATCTGTTAATTACTTTTTGTCAGAAATATTCATCAATGAAAACTTGAACAAACTCATTTTACAAATAAATTATTGCTTCTTTAAATTTTATTAAGCAAAGGATTTTTATTTCCAAATTGTTTGTATTTTGTTACTTTGCGATTGTTACGCCACCTCTTGACCACATTTTTCCTATTTGAAAAACCCCCTCTTAATTATTGAGAGCATTTTTCCAGTATATCATAAAGAACTTTGCATAATATAAAACTTCTTGTGTCTGAATGCGATATAATCTCGATAATTCGAACTAATTATGTAAGAATGTGTTTAGATTTGTGACAAGCACGACATTGTATAATAATTTAATTAACAATGGCAGTTAACATTGTTAAGTATTTATTTATAATATATTGGTGGAACCCAGAACCAGATTCGAAAATTGTAAATATGCTCCAAAGTAATTAAATCATATAAATAAATACTTAACAATTTTAACCGCCATTGTTAAATTAAAATAAATATTAAATAATGTCGTGCTTGATACAGAGTGTTATTGTATTATCATAATAACGAATTTCTTTAAAACTGAAAAACAAAAATTTAATGATCCATTTACTTTTGCCGCAACAATGCCATTATGTTTTTCTTTATTTTTAATCAAAAAGAAAACAAATTCAAAATAATTCAATTAATATTTAATGCACAAAATAAAGCGATAAACGCCATTACTACAAAGAAAACAAGATTTTATTATCGGTATGTTTGTAAATTATATAGTAAAATTTAAAATGGCATAATCATTCGGTGACTATAAGTACCAACAGTTGAAATAGAAGTGTGGTTCAAACATAATTTTAAAATAGGTAGGATGGGGGGCATACACCATTTAAAAGTTCTTTCCATCATCGATAGTACGATAGTTCTTACAAGCCAGTAATGTCAAGATTATTAGTTTTTTTCTTGCGTAAATCCTACTTAATTTTGGTATTCTTACCAAAATATTTTAATATAAACTAGAGATAAGAAGAGAGGCATGAAGTACTGAACCGAAATTCCAAGTTAGGCTGCGTGTACACTGGATGATGAACTGAAAGTCTGACGGAGACTCGTAGCTGCGAGTGATCGGTAATAGTGAAGGATAAAATTCTCGTTCGATAGAATTCGTCCGATAACGGATCCACTGTAAGTGCATTAATAACAAATGAAGCCCTCCGTGATAAAAATAATGTTTACCACGCGATTTTAAAATTTATATAATAAAAAGAGTTTGAAATAAGTTTTGAAATTTTGTTATTTTTTAAATTTGTCAGTCATCTCTTTACCACGGACGCGCATGAATGGATTAACGAGAACATTAAAAATAATTTGGTCCCCCCTTCCCTAATAGACATTTTTTAAATACGCCACTGAAAATATCTACGAGTTTTGAATTCTTTTCTTTTCGTCTATTCATCGCGCCAACATGTATATTAAAAATAGACATAGAGACAATAGATTAGACATATTTTATTGTGTATTATAATAATAACAGAGTAGTATTGTATTGTAAGAACTTGAAAGAACCAATCAAATTAAAATAACACTCTCTCTCCCTCATACTTTAATTTGTTCTTGGAAGCTCTTACAATGGAATATATCTATCAGAACACTATTTTAGCGGTAATATTTTCAAAACCACAATTAAATAAATAAGAAATAATAAAACCTGAAATAAGTTGGTTTAAAACTTGAATGTTTCGAAAATTCAAAATCTTGCAAAGGAAAGAACGGGTCTAGAAAATGAGCTTTTAAATTAGTCGCTTTCGGCAAACTAATATAATATAAATGTTTACCTGTATTTGCAATATTATAAACTATTTTTAAATTACCTGTTTCAAACTGTCATATTTTCTGTTAAAAAATTATTTTAGCAATGTTCAAAATCAAATTTAAAATCCAATACGATCATAAGAAACAATGTACCTATGTATTGCAATCATAATAGCACATAAATTAGACATGAATGCGGTCGTGATAAAAAAGTGTTAATTTCAATAATTGAAGTTTAACCAATAAATTACACATAATACAGCACAACAACTTTCAATGTAAATGTAAAACAAAATTAATTTTATTAATTCAGGGTGTGAAGTCACCTCTTGTGAGTTAAAAGACAAGTAGAAATAGCCCAAATTAATTTTCGTTAATAAAGCATCCAATGAGCCCAAAATCCCATTGCTACAAGTAACAGTAACTCGGAGGGGAGAAGACAAAGTACCTTCTTCAAAGACCTTGAAAAGGAATTATGGAGATAATGGCATTATTAAAAATTAAATACTTATATTTAAGAGGGAAATTACTTTCACCTAATAAAAATGTTGCCACAGATGGCGCGCCAATAAAAAATTGCAAAAAAACTAAAATATCGCTATAACCCTGAAATTTTAAAATTCAACTTTGTATTTAGTTACGTAAGGAATGACATAGTTTTGTTAAAATCTGTTCGTTACTTTTGTCAAAAGTTTTGCATACTTACATTCTTGTTTCCAAAATTATTCATTATTGAAAGCTAACACTAACTTATTTTCTAAATAAATTTTCACCTATACATATGACTTCTATGAAGATACGAGGGCGGTTTGATAGGTCGGTGACTTTTGAATAAAAAATATTTTTTCGGCAAAAAAACGTTTTATTTTTCAACATAGTTGCCATTTAGCTCGATACACTTCGTCCAGCCGTTTTCCAATTCTTTTATCCCTTCCAAATAATACGATTTCCCGAAGCCCGCAAAATAGGCGTTTGTTTCAGTGATGACCTCTTCATTTGACCCAAATCTCTTTCCGCCGAGCCATTTCTTCAAGTTTGGAAACAGGAAACAGTCGCAGGGGGCTAAATCTGGAGAATATGCTGGATGAAGAAGCAATTCGTAGCCCAATTCATGAAATTTTGCCATGACGATGACACCCGTGCATTGTCCTGGTGAAGGAGCACTTTTTTCTTCGCCAAATGCGGTCCATTTTGCTTCAAATCAATGTCGAATCTGCCCAACAGCTCTGAATAATATTTACCGGCGATCGTTTTACCCTTTTCAAGATGATCGATGTGAATGACCCCGTGTGCATCCCAAAAAACTGTCGCCATAACCTTGTTGGCCGACAGACCCATCTTGGCCTTCTTTGATGCACGTTCATCCAGAAAAGTCCACTGCTTTGACTGTTCCTTGGTTTCTGGTGTTGTGATGGATCCATGTTTCGTCCACAGTTACGAAACAAGGCAAAAACTCGTTCGAATTGTAGTTGAATGTTTGGCGAAAACGCTCCTTTGAAGTGGTCACACGGTTGTGCTTTTTCATGTTCAAATATTCATGTAAAATGTTATGTACCCGCTCAGTTGAGATGCCTACAGCGTTAGCCATCTCACGCACCTTCACTCTCCGATCGTCCAATATCGTTCCACGGATTTTATCGACGATTTCTGGCGTGACGACCTCTTTTGGGCGACCTGAACATTCAGCGTCACTTGTGCTGGAACGACCACAAGGGAATTCAGTAAACCACTTCTTAACCGTTGAAATAGATGGTGAAGAGTCCCCATAGTATTTGTCAAGCTTTTCCTTGGTTTCGGTGATAGTTAATGTTTAATGAGCACACGAAATTCACTTTTTTCCATTTTCGTCTAAATTCGCAAGGTTGTCTACTATCAATTTGTTGTCAAACACAAACTAAATAACGCAGCTTACTCAAAATTTGACAGTAGTCTATTGACAGATGGTAGTTCACAGAAGCAGTGTTGAATATGAAATTACAATGCGGGAAATTCAAAAAGTCACCGACTTATCAAACCACCCTCGTATATGAATTCTATCTTGGCAAAATCTTTCTCATATACAAAATTTGTTATTTTCTATTATCGCGCCACCTGTTGATGACATTTTCCCAGTTGAAAAAAAATTTGTAATTATTTCTGTAAATGTTTTGGTATTCGAGTTTATTAAAATAGAAAGATGAGGAAATGTATTACTATAGGCTGCAAGTGCTTAAGAGAGGGATTTTTCTCAAAGAGGAGAATGTGATCAACAGATGGCACAACAATAGACAAACAAAAATCTACAAAGAAACCAAAATATTGTTGTTATAATCCTGAAATTCTAAAATTAAACTTTGTATTTAGTAAAGCATGAAATGACATAGTTTTGTTAATTACTTTTTGCCAAAAATTTTCATCATTGAAAGCTTAAACAACCTAATTTTGTACATAATACATACATGGCTTATATAAATTCATGTCTTTAAAATCTTATTTGTTTGTATTTTGTTATTTTTCTATTGTCGTGCCAACTGTGGACGATATTTTTTCGCTTTGAAAAAATTCTTCCCTTAAAGTCAAGGAAAACTTTTCTATTGCACTTCCAAATCTTTTGAGATGTGGAAACCATTACGAAGTTGTCGCCCATTATTAAGGCCATAGACATCGAGTATCATAGCTATAAGAGATAAGTCCAGCATACTGAGTATGGGGCCACTGTTACGAACCTCGAGTTGTCTGAAAATTCTTTAAATATAAAAATTTATTTCATTCTGCGGTTTATTGATTATTTTCCACTTTTTTTAAGAAAATGTTTTTGAAAATCCCCCCCCAATGCCTCTTTTTGACTTAAGAACTAATTCTTTCAACCTGAGTCTCAACCTCAGAGCAGAGCTTTAAAAATTTGCTAACTTGTGATTTAAAATCCACAGAGCTGCTAGTGATACAATAGGCCAATTTTAAGGAATTAATAACCTACAAAAATTAAAAAATGACTTAAAAGTGGAAAACCTTACGGTTTTACTAAAATGAAACTGTGGATTTTCATTAAGCACTTAGAACTACTTAAGTCTTGAGAATTTAAAGGAATAACTAAAATCATCTCATTTTAAAGATTTTAAGTAATTCAAACTAACCAATAAAAATCAAGAATTTTATTTTAGCCCAGCCTTTAAAATAAAATTATTAAGTTTTCATTTGGGCAGGTTTAAAGGTATTTAAGATTAAATTTATTAACCCTTTGAACTTTGGATTTTTATATGACATGTAACTCCAGTATACTTTTTGCTATTTCAAGCAAATAGTAATTTTACACAAAATTTATTAAAAAAAATAAAAAGGTATCATGTAAATGGGCATTTAAATATATGTATAAATTAATATATTTAAGCAAAATAATAACAATTGAAATTGCGTTCTAAATTTAACTACATAAATAAGTCCGAATAATAGCAATGATCTTGCAAAAGTGATAAATAGTGTTTATTCCTGCTCAAAGAAGTACCTAGACTTCTTTTTTGAGGTAAACAATACATATGTACATTATGGCGACCTATACTCGACAACGGAGTTACAAAGAAATTTACTATGTCGACATAGTGTCGCCAACGGAGTACAAAGGGTTAAAGGTTGTAACCAGCGAAGGTCACCGCCTTTAAAACTTAAATGTCCTTATGCTAAATTTAAATCAACTAACCAATGAAAATCAAGTTTTATTTTAAAAGCAAATAAAATTGTTTATTTTCAACCAATTAAAGGGAGATTACAACGATTCCTGTAAATGTCAAGATTTATTGCCCGATGAGTTTTATAAAACCAGACATAAGTAGTTCAAATTAACCACTTAAAACCAAGAATTTTCTATAGAAAATTGTTGATTTTATTAATTACTGCGATTACAATTAAAGTTCGTAACACATTAATCGTTAAGATTTAAATAGTTCAAACATATCAATGAAAATCAAGAACTCCATTTTAGCCTCGCCTTTAAAATGAAACTATAGACTTGGATTGGTTATTTCAATTATAACTTCAGTTTAAAAGCATTTAAATTTTCAAGCGTTATGAATTACAAGTCGTTAATATGTCCATTGTGGTCACCACCTTCAAAAACTTAAATGTCTTTATATATTAAAGATTTAAGTAGTTCAATCGAACCAATGAGAATGTTGTAACATTTGATAGGTGTGGCTAAAATGAAACTCTTCAAGGATTTCCAAAAATAAAGAAAGAATTCTTATTGATAAAGCAGTGACCAAAATTTAGACGTTTTAGTGGATAACAATGACTAAAAAATTACCGACTGGCAGCCCCAACTCAGCTTTCTAACTTAACAAAAGGCAGCAAAAGCTTTCGATGAGGTTAAGCATAGACTGTTCTCTTTTATGAATCTCGGCAACAGTGCATTCTTGATGATGATCTACTGCGTAAGTGCTAGTCGCATGGTTTGCATGTTGGTTGATTATATCTTTCACGTCTACAATAGAAAGCAATACATAATTTATAAAGGTTATATATCTAACAGCGTATCACTAAGACATGCAGTTCTCCAGGAAGGTGGTAGTATATAGAAACGGTTACAGCTTAACGTTTCAACAGGTCAATTGTTATTAGTGAGATATCTAGGTAAAATCCTGAAGAATGTAAGAACTTAATTTTATTACTTTACCATGAAAACTTTTATTGAAAAGTTGTTTGAAGATTGGTTGAACAGTAGATCCCCTATATATTTGAAATCATCACATCACAAGCTTGAGAGAGTTATGGGTCACTACCCTTATAAATATAAATAATGTAATGTATGCACAATAAAATTAATTTTATTCTACATTCACAAAAATTTGGTTAGCTATTTTTAGACAACAAATTACAAATTTAATTGTATCATTCTCTATTTATTATACCACACATATTATTTAGCATGTGCATAGTACCTCCATCTGTATTTTTTTAACTTTAACTAGGCTAAGAAGGAAATGTTGATAAAACACCTTATGATAAGAAATGATGAATGAAATTTTTGTTGAATTTAATAAATTTCAGTAGTGGCAAGAATATGGCAAAAACCGAAGAAAAAATAATAATTTCTTTGTTACTCAATAGTCGGAGGTGTAACGTGAAACTTCAAATTGTAATACTTCTTGGTGGGTTTTTCCGATTTGTCATACCTAAAACCTTCCCGTTACATTTTCCTATAACTAAGCCAAAAGAGTTCTTAGACTAAGTACTTATTACCAAAATGTAGTATAGATGTGGATGAAGATGGAAACATACCTGGTATATATCCCTCTGCTCCTGTACGTCGGTTATAAGCGTAGAGCCATCCTTTACGATGTGTAGAACTATCTGCAAATAGTGACTGCACGGGAATTTGAAACACATCGTCTTTTTGAAATTCTAATGTTTCGCTATCAGTAGATGGACTGTAATTTTGAAGTGCCTTGTACAGTGCATAGTCCTCCATTGCAGGCTACAATCACAACCCTACTACACAACACCCTATTATTAAAAAAACATAACTGCTTCATCACTCTCTTAACATGAATTGATTCACAAACAGTACAGCGAGAATGTGAAACAATTTCTTTCATTTCGATTCCTCGTAAGAGCTGTTACACACAGCTTAATCTACAAAACGTCCACTCTTCCATTTTATATTAGAGTAATAGTCATTAACTACAATTTATTCAACCTTTTACACATACCAGTTCTAAGAAAAAAACAAATAAATATTAAGACTTAACCACTCTTTCTAGTTAACTCAGTTGACAGAAACAAACTCGGTTTCCCATCGCACTTCCTATATTTTTATAACTTTCCGATAACATTATCTACGACATATTACACTTTTAGATAAGACGTTATGTTAACAAAAGAAATCTTCAAAACAAAACACTATTGGAGGATAATGGCGTCATACATTACCACACATTACTGCCATCACACCAAACAAAATATATAACATCACACTACGTCAAAAACAAATCCCAAGCCGTTTATTGTTAACACTATATCCGGTAGGTGGCAATAAAATAAATAAAAATAAAAGTACAAAAATCAAAATATTCATCGTTTTTTTGCTTCCTATACATCCTTATTCGTAATAAAATTACGCTAATCCAATAGGTATACTTATACCGACTATTATCAATATCAGTTACTTTTATTGAACGAAAATATTTTATTTTCAACCTCTCGCTAAACCATTTAATTCGCCTAAAATAACTTTTAAAATTTATATTCCTTGCATTTTGAGAATAATACTTAAAAATTACTAAACTAACTTCGTTTTAAATTCCGTGTATTGTTGTTAATTCGTTAAAAAAAATGTTTGACGTGGTTCGGATTCACGTCAAACTTATGGGCACAGCTAATTTCTGAAGTTAGTCATATCATGTGACACGTTTCAAAGACGTAAATTAAGTAACAGAGAGGGGGCGTGTCAAAATGACGTGATTCAATTATTCGAAATAAAAACATGTCGAGGGGCGTGGCCAGTAAATTTCGGGCAGAGGCGATACGGGAAGGGAGCATGTCAAGAAGACGTAAGATCGGAACGGTTGAGCGCAAGAAAGTTTTCAAAGGCGTAGAAATATTTATTACATGCAGGGCCAGAGTGGGGGGTTGTCATTGGGACATGTCAAAATGACATACATAGTTTACACAAGACAGGTTTTTATCGAATTAAAGCTGTTAATTAACCAGCTTTGATTTATCAAACTTAACTGACCAAAGCAGCTTATTGGCCTGTTCAACATTTTTGATATTCAAAAAAATTAAGAAGGCGTGGTTAAAAGATGGGGAATAAGAAGGCGTGTTTGGAGAGCACGATCAGTAAAGAGGTCGAAGACAAACACTGAGTGTGTAAACATGAATTTAAGTATATATTAGGGCAAGGGGCAATTGCCCCCCCAAGGATAATCTCGATCCTCGGTATTAATACTTATATTATGTAATATATTTATTTATTATGTTACTTTTTTGTTTGTATATATTTATAGTTCGTATTTTTTTTTATTTCTTTGATTTTTGAAATGTGTTAGTTTCTTTACCACAGATGCGCACGATTGGATTAACGAGATTCTGGCAAATAATTTGGTTTGTCCTCCCCATAGGCATTGTTAATTGACCAGCTTTGATTTATCAAATAAGGGGTGATATTATAATGTTACCTAACTGATCAAAACAGCTTATTGGCCTGTTCAACATTTTTGATATTCAAAAAAATTAAGAAGGCGTGGTTAAAGGTGGAGAGTAACAAGGCGTGTTTGGAGAGCACGATCAGTAAAGAGGTCGCAGACAAACACTGTGTGTGTAAACACGAATTTAAGTATATATTAGGGCAAGGGGCATCCCAAGGGTAATCTCGATACTCGGTATTAATACTTATATTATGTAATATATTTATTTATTATGTTACTTTTTGTTTGTTTATATTTATAGTTCGTATTTTTTTATTTCTTTGATTTTTTAAATGTATTAGGTTCTTTACTACAGACGCGCATGATTGGATTAACGAAATTCTGGCAAATAATTTGGTTTGCCCTCCCGTAGGCATTGTCAATTGACCAGCTTTGATTTATCAAATAGGGGTGATATGATAATGTTACTTAACTGACCAAAGCAGCTTATTGGCCTGTTCAACATTTTGATATTCAAAAAATTAAGAAGGCGTGGTTAAAGGTGGAAGTAAGAAGGCGTGTTTGGAGAGCACGATCAGTAAAGAGGTCGAAAACAAACACTGTGTATGTAAACATGAATTTAAGTATATTAGGGCAAGGGGCATCCCCCAAGGGTAATCTCGATACTCGGTATTAATACTTATATTATGTAATATATTTATTTATTATGTTACTTTTTGTTTGTTTATATTTATAGTTCGTATGTTTTTTTATTTCTTTGATTTTTGAAATGTGTTAGTTTCTTTACCACAGACGCGCACGATTGGATTAACGAGATTCTGACAAATAATTTTGTTTGCCCTCCCGTAGGCATTGTTAATTGACCAGCTTTGATTTATCAAATAGGGGCTGATATTATAATGTTACTTAACTGATCAAAACAGCTTATTGGCCTGTTCAACATTTTTGATATTCAAAAAAATTAAGAAGGCGTGGTTAAAAGGTGGGAAGTAAGAAGGCATGTTTGGAGAGCACGATCAGTAAAAGGTCGAAGACAAACACTGTGTGTGTAAACATGAATTTAAATATATATTAGGGCAAGGAGCAATTGCCCCAAGGGTAATCTCGATACTCGGTATTAATACTTATAATATGTAATATATTTATATATTTATTTATTATGTTACTCTTTTGTTTGTATATATTTATAGTTCGTATGTTTTTTATTTCTTTGATTTTTGAAGTGTTAGTTTCTTTACCACAGGCGCAAGAATCCGTAAACCATGTCTCGAAAATACACTTTATCCTATAAAAATTGCTTTACCAAGCGAAAGCACAGAAAAATACAAGGTCTTAAGGGCAGGGAGTACTTAGCCGGACTTATAATAAGGCCACAGTTTAATTTTGAAAATTACAATTTTTCCATAAGAAATACGGGACGGTCTAGAAACCCGAATGTGGATTTTCATGATTTTTTAAGTGAATTATGAACGAGGACATCGTTCTCTACACATTAAAACAATAAAATTTGCGGTCGGTCCACAAATTTTAAAAAAACGACTTTAAAAATTCAAAATCGGCTGTGGTTGCGTTAATCAAAACTGACCTTCCGCAGCCTCCGCTCTGCGCCTCTCCGCTTCGGCCGCTACAGGCCGTTTTGAAAAACGCTTTACTCATTAAAAATATCTCCTAGACCGGTCCTACTCGAAAAATTGGGGATGTTAACCCGACAGATAGCAGCGAACGATTAGAATAAATCGGTGTTAACCCATCTACAGTACACGCACCGTAAATACCAAAAATCAATACTGCGAAATATTCATATCACTATATTGGCTTATATTGTAAATCAATATTTCCTCAATATTTGTTTACTACATTGCCACAATATTGCCAATTGATCACATCACTATGTTGTCGCTATTTTGTAAATCTATATTGAGTCAATATTTAATGCTATATTGTGACAGTATTGCACCACTATATTGAAAACCAATATTTCCTCAATATTACTACAATATTTACTATATTTCCACATATTTTACTATATTGCCACACTATTGATAAATATTCACATTACAGATGTTGGCACTATATTATAAACCAATACTGAATCAATATTTAGTGCTATATTGTGATAATTTTGCACCACTATAACAAAAATCAATATTCCCTGAATATTAAAATGTTTACTATATTGCGAAAGGTTCACATCACCATATTGGCGCTATATTATAAATCAATATTGTATGCTATATAATTGCCAATATTAAATAATATTGATTCAATTTATTATGTGCTACATTATTAATTTAAATTTAGTTTTTCAAAGTTGGCAAGAACTTTTAACTTACAAGGGAGACCGGCAACTTCCCCTCACTGAATTGATTCATTTTCATTGTGCGTGTAGGTCTTGTATTGGACTTCAACAGGTGCAAGTATAAAGGCACGCTTCTTTGGCAATTTTGAGAAAATTTAATTTGAATAATTATATAATATTACTGATGAACTGCATAAAAATTAACATAAATTTAGTAAATTGTTAATGGCATTGTGTAAGATTGCAAAAAATTAAAAACATATACGAAGGGTACTGGGATCGCATCCAGCTCCTGCCAATTTTTTTATTTATTTGATTATTAATTCCCCCCAGTATAATATGTCATCGTTCTCAAGAAAACCAAAGCGCTATAATAAACTCTACTCATAATCTGTAAATATTGAATGTTTTACCTTTCAGCAGTGAGGCACTGGAGGGTGTTCCACACCCCCCAGACCCCCCGGTCTTTACAACTTTGGCTTATTGGGATATTAGTACTTGAGTGCGACTTGTTAAAGTTAGGATTAATTAGTACTTCTAGAGATTTTTCTAGATCGGTTAAAAATAAACTGCACAAACCGGGGGGTCTGGGGGGTGTGGAACACCCTCCAGTGCCTCACTGCTGAGAGATAAAACATTCAATATTTACAGGTTATGAGTAGGGTTTATTGTAGCGCTTTGGTTTTCTTGAGAACGATGACATAAATTATACTGGGGGATTTAATAATCAAATAAATAAAAAAAAATTGGCAGGAGCTGGATGCCATCCCAGTACCCTTTGCATATGTTTTTGTTTTGTTTTGCAATCTTACGCAATTTCATTAACAACTTACCAAATTTATGTTAATTTTTATGCAGTTCATTAGTAATATATAATTATTCAAATTCAATTTTCTCAAAATTAGCAAAGAAGCGTGCCCTTACACTTGCACCTGTTGAAGTCCAATACAAGACCTACACGCACAATGAAAATGAATCAATTCAGTGAGGGAAGTTGTCGGTCTCCCCTTGTTAGTAAAAAAAACTAACCAATGAAAGATGGGTAACGGAAGGATAAGATAGAGACAGATACACACTTATTATATTTAAAAAATGATAGCGTGAGAGAGAGCCAAGAAGACTTACGTAAAATGGGGAACCAATAAAAATTAATATTATGCCTTTTTTTTGTTTGTTTGTTGCGTGTCGGAAAGGGGAAAATCTTAAACAAGACACCACCAGCCCATGCTGGTTGGTAGTGTGGGGTCTTCCCACTAAAAACCCCCTCCCGGATGAACGCGGGATTCACCTAGCGGTATTTCTTCTCCTGACATCAGCATCTTCCATATTTCCTTCTCAAAGGCTTTGCCTCACGAGTTCTTCCTGGTGTTTAGTCTTTAGCAAGATGGCAATACCATTTTTTACTCTTTTCCAGCTTTTTTCTCTTTTAGGCTTCTATACATAGTATAGAAAGAAGCCTTATGATCTGGCTTCGTGTCCGTCCGTCCGTCTGTCCGTCCGTCTGTCCGTCCGTCTGTCCGTCCGTCCGTCTGTCCGTCCGTCCGTCCGCATAATTCAAAGTCACTAAATTAGTGACAAAAAACCTTTGTCACTAAATTTGACTTTTTTGTGGGTAGATGGACAAACGCGTGAATGGATTAACAAGATTCAAAATAATTAATTGAGATCAAACACACAGAGTTGTGGACGTTTTTTCAATTGTTTATGAGATTATTTTATTCATCTTACACTTTTTTGGGTTGGTAATAAATGAACTAACCAATTAAAGGTGCGAAAGAGTGAAAGTAAAATTACGTAAAACGTAAAAATAACACTTACAAAATGCAAATCAATTTCTTATATAGAAAATTTTAGTTACCAACTAAAAAATTAAGATAATCTGATGATCGTGCAGATAAAGAAAAATTATAAATTTAAATTAAAAATAATTACAAAATATTATATAATTGTAAACCAAAAGGTAGCTGTATAGAAGCCTAAGAACTGCGGTCATCCGAGTTCCACCTTGTTTTAGCATGATGTTAACAATCGTTTCTGCTGTCTCATTCTGCATGTTGCTTTCCACTCTCACATGTCAATCTCGGGCACACGAAGATGGTGTGTTCAACATCGTCCACTACCTCCTCGCAATATGTGCAGTTAGGCTAGTTTATTCTTTGGAACCTGTGAAGGTAATGGTTGAAGCATCCAAAGGAAGATGGTTCACTGGTAGAATCAGGAAATTGCAGACCTATGCCAGAAATGCATTTTGGTCCGAAGAAAAACACAGAGGCAACATCGAAGAGGAAACTTCGAAGAAGGTGTAGCTTACACCAATGCCCGAAACGAACTGCGAGCGGCCATCTTCCGAAACCAGAAGCAGAACTGGCTAAACCTTAAGGTCGGTCAGGGCCTGAGTGAGTTCATAGTTTAACACTCCATGTGTTCTTTAGACCCATGGTTTTAGCACCGATATTAATCTTCTGGTCCAGGCGCCTTTCGTTCCTGTGAACCATCGATTTTGCCATTCTTCCAGCAATGCTTTGTTGTTTTCCTTTTCTGTGCCGGTGTTTCAGCCTTGATTTCATAGCTTGCTGCTCTTTCGTTTGCCATTAGGTCGATTGGGGGCATCGCCGCCACTACCATCACCGTTTCGTTGGATATAGTGCGGTAACCAGATGTTATTCTGAGGTTCATCCGCCTCTGCACCCTTTTGTAGTATTGCCGATACGCAGTCACCTTCATGGCCTCGACCCACACCGGTGGTCTGTATAGGATTATGAAGTTTGTAACAGTCGCCAGGACTCGTCTTTTGATGTATGACGGTCCCCGATGTTTGGCATCAGTCTGTGAGGGCGGCCGCCATCTTGGCTGCTTTCTTGGATATTTCTCAGACGTGGATATCAAAGCACATCCGGTGGTCTGTAGTAGCACCCAACACTTTAGAAGATTTCCCGGCACCCCCCCCCCAGCTCGATTGCGAGATCTCCGCACTTTCTTTTGCCGATCTCGGCCATTCTCGCAGCGACAACCATTGAAAGATCGTCAGAAAAACTAAAAATTTTAGACACAGATTTAGGGTATCTAGTCTCGGTGATGGCCATCTTAATAACCTCCACTGGCTCTGGCGCCTTGCCCGTAGCTAACTCTTTACCTGCATTGACCAGTTCTTGTAGTGTAAAGATATGGATGTCCTGCGTTTTTTTTATCTCAAAGTTGTTGTTGTCGTGTCTAGGGAATAGTGTGGCGACTATTTGTCTCAATCGCTAAGGTGTAAGACCGGGTATATTGGGTCTAGTGATCTTTCGTGTGATTATTTTATACCCAAGTCCTTAGACGTCTGCGTTCACCTCCCTCAGAAGGTCTAGCCAGTTTTGCTTCTGGCTTCGGAGGATGGCAGCTCGCAGTTCGTTTCGAGCATCGGTGTAAACTACATCTTCTTCGATGTTGCCTCTGGGTTTTCTTCGGACTGAAATGCATTTCTAGCATAGGTCTGCATTTTTCTGATTCTTCCAGTGAACCATCTTCTTTCGGCTGTCTTTCTTTTTGAGCATGCTATTGTTGCATACTTCCTGGAATGCCCTCGTAATGCTTTCCGGGGTTCGTGGTACGTTACGTCATTTGGCGACTATTTGTCTCAATCGCTAAGGTGTAAGACCGGGTATATTGGGTCTAGTGATCTTTCGTGTGATTATTTTATACTCAAGTCCTTAGACGTCTGCGTTCACCTCCCTCAGAAAGTCTAGCCAGTTTTGCTTCTGGCTTCGGAGGATGGCCGCTCGCAGTTCGTTTCGAGCATCGGTGTAAACTACATCTTCTTTGAAGTTTCCTCTTCGATGTTGCCTCTGGGTTTTCTTCGGACCGAAATGCATTTCTGGAATAGGTCTGCAATTTTCTGATTCTACCAGTGAACCATCTTCCTTCGGCTGCCTTTCTTTTTGAGCATGCTATTGTTGCATACTTCCTGAAATGCCCTCTTTCCGGGGTTCGTGGTCATTTGGAATCTTGAGAGGCTGTCTTGATTCGGGCAGCTGGTAGCTGTTTTACTGCCCATCCTCTTGGTAGTTTAGGGGTCGAGATATTGTCTCCGAGTTCGTACTCAATATATCGGTGGTCACAATGGATCTTTTCTTCTAAAACCCGCCAATGCACCGAGTGCCCTGATAGATTCTACGTAACAAAGGTGACGTCTAGAATCGACTGCGAGTCTCTCCTATTCTCCATTGGCCTTCTGGTGAATGTTGGTGTATTTCCGGTGTTCCATATACTCAACCTCGCCAAAGCCACTTCCTTCGACAACACTCTTCCTCTGTGGTTGGTTTCTTTTAACCCTCACTGAGGCTTTTGCATTCAAGTCACCCGCGACTATGGCTGTGCCATACTTCGAAACAACTGATCAAGCAGCGTCTCGTAGCTGTTTATATCCCGGTTTGGAGTAAAGTATACGTTGTAGTAGGTCACTCCCCTTACCACAACCCACACGTAGCCCTGGCCTCTTCCTGTTTCCTCAACCTTGTCCTTGTCTTCATGGCACTGTGGAGTACCGGGGCATCGCCCCACACCTCCTTCATCTGGCTGGCATATTTGCCTGGTATCTTGACTCTGAAATATAAAGAAGAGTTTCGCGTTGCTGCGGGTCGCGCCGAGGTGGATACCTCTGTGTGTGGGTTGCGGGTTTTCTGATTTTGCAGGGGGATCGCGAGGCGTCGCGGCCCTCCTGCAGAATCCCTTCGGGAAGAAAAATAGCTTCGAAAGTCTTGGCTGAATTTGAAGTCCCATCTCGCCCTTTGAAGGTGAGGGCTTGCGGAGATGGGGTTGTTACTGTCGCTGCGTAGTTTGAAGAACTATGTGGTTTGCTGCAAGATGCTTCTGGGTCTCTTATACCGCAAAAAGTCCTCGAGTTGGTAGTTACCCAGCTCTTGGATTAATGGGTTTTCGGAGTGTCCAGAAGCTTCGTAAAATTTTTCCGTCAGGTGACGGATAAACTCTGCGATGGGCTCCACGCCGGAGTCCGCCTGCAGCCTCTTGTTTGTGACGAACCATGGGGCCTTCATGGCGCGTCGTAGGGCGATGTTGCTGGTGGAGGTAATGTGGGTTAAGTGGGATTTGGCTGCGTAGCCCCAGACGGGGGCTGCGTAAGTTAGGATGGGTCGGATGATGGTTTTGTATAGGATGAGTCGGTTCGGGATGGAGAGTTTGCTATTGGCATTGAGCAGTGGGTGCAGTGCCGCCATTGCGCCCCTTGCTTTAGCCGCGGTGTCTTTGATGTGGGGGCCCCACCGTAGTCCCTTGTCGAGGGTGACCCCCAAGTATTTGGAGGTGTCGTTCCAAGGAATCGCGGTGCCGAACATCGTGAGGTTTCGCGTGGGAGTCTGGTGATTTTAACGACGATCTCCGTTTGTGGGGGTTCGCGCAGACTGAGGGTGCGTCCGTTTGTCTGCTGAAGTATGTTGCCGTACTTTTTGCAGGGTTGACCCCGATGCGCCAGGTGCGGCACCATACTTCAAGTCCGTCGAGGGCCGTTTGTAGGCGGTTGATGATCGGGTCGGGCCTGAAGGAGCTGGTGTAGAATGCGGTGTCGTCCGCGTAAAGCGCGAGGTTAGTGGTCGGTGTGGCCGGGGCGGCGGGCGGCGTTGGTAGATCGCGAACGTACAGGGTGTACAGGAAAGGAGCTAAAATCGCGCCTTGAGGGACGCCCGCTTCCAGGGGCCGAAGTGATGAGCGGACGCCGTCAAGTTTGACCTGTTTCCTCAACTAGTCTGCTATCTATATACATATGTATATAAAAATGGATGTATGTGTGTGTGTGTGTGTTTGTTCCTTATAGACTCCTAGACCGTTCGACCGATCCCAACCAAATTTTGCACAGTTACTCTCTAGGACCCTAAAGAGGTTTTCCGCTAAAAACCGGGACCGAAAAGCTTAATTAAAAAAAAAAAGTGAAAACTTGCGGACGCGCATGAATGGAACGAGATTCCCATCGCCAATACCTGTAATTGATATATGGTAATTTTACGTTGGTATATTCACATTCAGTACCTACACTATTATAAGTGATTTCATTTCGTAAAAATAAATCAAGTTATAGCAACCAAAGGACAACGGGAAGCAAGACTGGAAACCGTTCGGAAATACTGAAGAAGAAAAGCTCGGTTAAATCAACCCTGCAAAATCAAAATACTTCAGAAAAAGCAAAGTATTTTATTTTAATGAGACCGGCGAAGCCGGGTATCCAGCTAGTTAACTATATAAGAGTTTATGTTAAGGGTAGACTTCCCCCATCCTTCTATAAAATTAATATTATACCGACCTAGAAATTAAAAAACAACTTTTGAAATATATCAGGTGCTTTTCTAAATAACTTCAAAAATATTACCTTTAAATTTCATAGTAATATCTTCAGGGATTTCTTAAATAACTAGGAAAATAAAGACACATCCAATATTTTTATTTATGACTTATTAAATTGAATTATGACTTATGAAACCGCCCTCGTAATCGACTTTCAAATTGCATTTCTTCTCTCTCTCTAAAGAAAATCTCAACAGATAGATAGATTCAACAGTAAAGATCAACAAATCTATCAGAAGAGAGCACCAAAATATGGTGATGCTACTCGGAGCGCCAAAAGCAAGAAGTCATCGTCGGATTTACGTACGTTCAGTGCCGTAACTAGCTTTTCGTGTTCCTGTGCAAGATTTTATTTCTTTACGAAATAATAAAACAATAAGTTTTATAATTTAACAAGTTGTTTATAAATAATTTTGTAGATACAAAAATGTACTTGATAATGAGGGGATACACAATCTAAAATTCAAAAACTATGTTCTTCAAAAATGTATCAAAAAGGGCTACAAATTTTGAGTTTCAAAGCAAAAAAAATTAAATAAATGTTTATTTTACTTGAAAATTTAAATATTCACTATTTTGAATTAATAGAATAAAAATATCTATTTTAGTAATTTAATTATGTACTTTCATGAAAATTTCAACTTATTAACACAAACTAATTAAACGTTGACAAGCAGCACAATATAAAATTATTCTCGTTCTTGTACGAAAATAGATATGAAAAATTGATGAGATATTTATAGTTTACTGCCATAGTTAGTTAAAACATTAGATGTTTATTTTCAAAATAAACAATAAAAATGCTTCTACATTTTTACCTTTGAATTAATTTTCCGTGAATTATTTTGCCTGGATTTTTCTTCCAATCATTATTTTACCGTAAATTATTTTTCTTGGATTATTTTTCCGATTACCGCATACGTTTGCAGTACTTGAAGAACTGAACAGATGCCGACTTCATAAACAGTTCCATCGCTATATCATTTGTCTTCCCGTACAGAGCATATTTATGAAAAAAGAACTTTTTATGATTAGTTTGCATTCTACAATGGGAAAAAATATATAAAAAAATTATTTTTGAGAATTAAATAAAAAGTTCTCGGAGGATTCTTCATGCGGTGCCTTGGCTAGTTGGCACTGGCACATACGGCATGACAATGTTGACAAAAGATGTTCTGATATTCATCCCATAAAGCCAGGTACCATTTCTAGTAATTTATAAGAAAAACGGAAGCCAGGTGATCGTTACATCAGATTTTTATTCTTTATCATTATATTATATAAATAAATTTATTAATAAACAAATATAGAGTATTACATTATTTGGTTTAATTGTAAAAATCAAGATTTTATAACAGCTTGCTGGAAATATTTTAACATACAAAATTTAAATATTTAAAAACTAATTACATACAATACATTTTTAGTGCCCATGGTAATTTATGAAGATGAAGACTAAAACGATAGGAACATAAATAGCTACCATTGAGTTCAGTTCAAAGCAATTTTCAAAAGCTATTTTACAATCTGGATAAACTACATATTCGTTAATTTCCAACTCAATCGAAATCTGAACTTCAATGAACACACAAATAACAAACTTTAAGTATAACATAGAAAATTTTACAACAATGCAATGCGGCACCGTAACTGGGTCACTAATTAATTACACACAAGAATAAAAATTTAATAAAGTGAATGCTAAAATAATACAAAAAACTGCAATAAATAATTGGTATAAGTTAATAAAATTAATAACACATTAGATAAACACCCAGTCATATTTAAAAATTATTATACAAAAGAATTAATTTTTTTAGAAACTTCTTGGTTGTTAGAATTTTTTCCTTCGTTAAGAATCCTTAAGGCTCTCAACAAGGAGGCTTTATCTAATTCTTGTTGAGTTGGCTTCTCATTATCTAAACAAATATACTGTGCTCTACTAGAAAGATGTTCTAATAATTTAGTCCGATAATCAACTATGGTAGCAAGTGAGTTCCCAGTTAAAACCAAATTTTCCAGACACTGCAGTTGACTGAGACAAGAAGTTTCATCCACATTTGATATTCGGTTACAACTTAAGTCTAAAGTTTCCAATGAGTAAAGTTTGGAAAATCCTTTCAGTGATGTTATGTTATTTTGTGATAAATTCAAATAACTCAAATTTCCTAATTTTGTATGTAAATTGTCACAGTCGCTTATGCAGTTATCCGAAATACTCAAATATGTTAAATTAGGTAGGCAAGTCAAGTCGGGAAAACTTATTATTTTATTTCGATCAAACTTTAATGTTCTTACAGATGGCACTAATTTAATTGACTCGTCTATTTGTACTAAGCAGTTTTCACTAAAATCTATTTCGGTTATTTTATTCCAAACCTAAAAATAAAAAGAAAGTTAATTTTTTATCAGTAACAGATCAAACACTAATGCCCATACTAATAGTCACGACTTGAAACTAGATTTACCTACAGTAGGTAAATTTGGTTTCAAACCTCAAGCCGTGACTATTAGTACGGGCATAAGTCTAGAATAGAAGTATGCTCGTCTACAATACTGCTTTTATTTTATGATTTAAATTTATTATAAAGAATACTCATTTGACTATCAATTCTCATCTTATACCGTACAATTGTCAAAAATGACAAAGCTTCATCTTTCCTGGGTCCGACTGTAGAAATGATTTTTTAAACGAGAAAAATGAAGAGTTGGATGATTTTTGAGAAGAATGTTCACGTTTCCATAGCTGTAACTCGTTACACATCAGACTAACAAAAAAGGGGAATGGCCCAGTTCGGCGCAAACCTGATTATATACAGAGAAATATACACAAAAAACCTGAATATTCAAATTTATTACTAATTACAATGGCTAGAGTTAAGATTTCAAAACTCTAAAATACACTTTTTAGTGTATTCTGCAGTGTAGGACTACTAGTCGCTCCGTGATATCTGTCATGTCAACATCCACACTTTGCCGAGTTAGACCGTTCTAGAAGAATATTTTTAATGAGTAAAGCGCTCGTCAAAACGGCTTGTAGAGCGGAAAGTCGGTTTTGACAAACGCAACCACGCCAAGTCTCGGATTCACTATAAAAGTGTATTTTTTTCAAAATCTGTGATCCGACCACAAATTTTATTTTTTATCTGTTAATTAGACCCTCATCTTTCATAATTTTCTTTACAAATGTAGATTCAGATCTGCACCAAACCGTAATCGTGTCAAACTGAACCTGCGGTAAAACAGCTGCGCCGAACTGTATCCTGTGTTCAAAAAAAAATGTAGAAAATCTAGTCCTCAAATTTGTATCAGACATTTTTATTCTAGAATTAACCCTTGAGAGAATTATTTTAAAAAAACCAATTTTTGTAACTAAATAAATTTATTATTATTAATCCAAGATAGCGAACCGCGCCGACCTCCTCCAAAGTCGAAAACTTGGATTTTTCATCGGGGCTCGAAGCTAAACTAAAAACATATATCAAAATCATTTCTATCCCACCTTCTATAGAGCAAAAACCTATTGACTAGACTAACATTAATAGAACCAACATAAACATAAAAGAATTCATCGAAAACACCACAAAAACCTTTTAGAACTCTAATAATATTATTGCTGCACATATTATGTGCTCAAGTGCAGAATTCTACTACTTTGGAACTAGAAGTATCCATCTAAGATTAAAGAAGGTGGAACTTGGATGACCTTAATTCTTAGGTTTCTATACAGGTACCTTTCTGGTTTACGATGAAATAATATTTTGTAATAATTTTTTACTTAAATTCTTCCTCGTTTTTCATAATCAGCAAGATTAGCAGATAATCCTTCATTTTTCATTGGTAACAAATTATTTATATTTTATTTTGTTCGAACTGTAGTTTTTACGTGAACTTTCACTCTCTCACATCTCTGATTGGTTCGTTCATTTATTACCAATCAAAAAAAAGTGTACGGCCAATAAAATAGTTTCATAAACATTTGAAAAGCGTCCATAACTGTCTGTCTGATCTCAATTAATTTTTTAAATTTTGCTAATCCATTCACGCGTCCGTCCGTCCGTCCATTTATATTATTAAACTAAGGGCCATACAACCACTTGTATAACAAAAATTTATCCTCAGATCACGTTGATCCATGATTCAAGTTGGTTATTAAATCATCAACCAAACTCCTGTTATATCGCTTGGCCCTTAATTAAAATATGAGGAGGGACAGACACGGAGCCAGATCATAAGGCTTCTTCGTATAAGCCGAAAAGATGTCTCCCGCAAGATATCTACAGTGTGTATTCAATAACAATAATCAAATATCGATATAAAATCAATAAATAATCAAAAACAATAATAAATTGAAAGTCACCTTCCACAAACTTATTTTTCTTATGACTTCCCCGCGTTAATTTGTTGAACTATAATAGTAAAAACAGGCATAATGCCAATAGATTTGATGGCAAAAATAAGGCACGACACTTATCATCATAAAAAAGAAGAGGACACCCACACCCAGGCGGAGGAAACAAAGGCGTGCACAAAGGAAGCCTGGCAGGATAGATGGCAGGACAAAGTTACCGGTATTTAAGCAGGACGAATATCAGAGAGTCCCCCATCTAACGATACCGCAAGAAAAACGACATGCGTAAAGACTTCGAAGGCGATATCGGACAAGAATTCACCCCCACTATGGTGGTGAACAATATGATAGAAACGGAAGAGAAGTGGAACCTCATTACGGACTATGTTAGAAAAGTGAAGACAGAAAACGAACAAGACAAGCAATTGGAACAACTGGATTCCACTACCTAGCACGAACCAAGACCCGAAGGGCGGTAGTAAAAGGAACACAAACAACAATTCATCGCAGATACATTAAGAGGTATCCACGCCTCCTAGGTCACGCAAGAAGTGGGGTTTTAGTCAATAAAAATCTGACACTACCACCCGAAACATCTTCTTTTGAAGATTTCCCCACTCCCAGCGCTTTAAAAAAAAATAGTAAACTTTAGTAAAAAAAATCTAAATTATAGTAGATGAGGCTCTTAACCTTGACATTTTTGAAAAATCATCTGACGCGCTTTATAGTAAAAGATAGGATCTCCTGGTAAGTATTTCACGGTTTTTATGGTATGTGAAGTAAGAAAGCAAAAGAATTTGTTATATGTTCCAATATAACTTACCTGATTTTTTTCTAATATTGATTTATGTAAAACATCACATTGTAAGGCTTCAGAAATTTGATGCATCTTTGTATTATGAACATAAAAATGGACTAAGCAATTTCTCAAACTGCCCACTTCGTATAAATATTCTAAGCTGATTCCATTTATTTTTAAGGCCTTTAACAACTAAAACATAAATAAGAAATTTTATAACTGATGCTGTCACGTTTTAAAAATTTTTTGAAAGATTCTACAATATTTACTGCAAATTTTTCTTTATTATTAATTAATTAATCTTGCGGGTGTGGTTCTGGGCCTACTTATACTGAAGTTCGAAGCTTACTGTGCTCCATCTTTGCTCACCCCCAGACCCACACTCGCATTATGCTAGGTTTAGGTGGCCAACCTGACTTTCCTATCGACTCGCACCCCCAACAGCGGCAGGTGTTACAAACAAAAGACTCCTTGTCCCGTAACCCACCAGTGATCACACCAAGATAATGCTGTGTATTAAACTGCAGCAAGTTGATGTTCGCCGGAGGGCCAAGTCACGAAGCTCCACAATTCGCCAGGTCCTACTGCAGACACTGAGTATAGCCACCTGACCACGCACACCAGCCCGATGCACCAAAAAGTCAGACTTCGCATAGCCGAAGGCGAAGACCACTGGCTTTACGTGCTCTTCAAAGCACGGAGACAGTCATAGATAGAAAAAAAACTCTCTTTGTAGACCCCTCCCGGGCCCAAACCAGGTGCCTTAGCATCAATAGTCAATCGTTCTAACTACTAAGCCAGTGACTATCTCATGTTATGCTCTTTCATTCATTTTCAACAAATATTAAAAAATACATAAATTAACTAAAGAAAAATTTACCTTAAAACAGGATAACTCAAACCTGAGCTGATTAGGATTTAAATTTGTTTCACCAAGCTCTGTCTGACATGCATCAATTTGCAGGCTATTCAATTGTAGACAGAAATCCAAGACATGACTAAAGCTAAAACGTTCATCACTTTCTTCAACTTTAGGAAACGGTTTCTTCAAACACTCGCTAATGGAATGCAACTAAAAAACTTGAAAGATATTACACTTTTAAAAATTTTAAATTCGCGGTAATATTTACCTGAAAAGAATTTAAAGTGTAAGATTTTGAAGCAGATAAAAGGATATCAGCTTCTGAAAAAATAGAAACGCCATGTCCTGTAACTGAAAAAATATGTCGTAGAGTGGAAACTTCAGAAAAGTCACATAGATTCTCGGCATTGTACGCTTGAAATAATTACAAATATTTTGCAAATACAATTCCAATTTTTTCCTCCTCTCTTCAACAAAAGATGAGATTATAGCTGGAGTTTTGTAATAAAAAATTTTTTTGGGCGGCAAAATATCTTTTGATACTCCATGATCAACCACCAAAATTTGATGCATTTCGTAAAATTCACTATAACGATGCCACACAGCCCAATATATATCACCAACAGTTACAATGATTTTATAAAAGAATATTCCATTTCTATTTTCCGCCTCAGGTACGGTGATATTTGTCTCATTTTGATTCAGCCAGAAACATGCCATTTTATATTTATATATGTACAACTAGAAAAAAAAGAAATTTCGATTATCAACTGATGAATTACTTGAAGTGTTGAATAAGTGTTCAGTAAGGGTAGAAAAAAAATGATTTCTCACAATTATAGAATATGGATAATACATATAAGTATTATATTTGTTAATAAAACAATTAAAAAAACATCCCTGAGTGCGACAGAACTCGAAATTATAGAACTTGAGCCACCGAATTCAAGGGTCACCTGGTAAAACTCATTAAAAATATCTCAGAGCAAAAACTAATCTAGAAAATAAGGAGGCACGTGTTTAAATGACGTAATTTATAGGGACTTCCTCCGAGATGCAGAATTTACATTTGGTATCATATTTACACCTTATTCTACTCGCAACGTTAGTATAAAAAGCAATTTTTATATGTTCAAAACTAACCGTGGTTGTGCGATGTTTTCTAAGTTGGTGGCTGTCAGATCGTGTGTTATCTTCACAAAATAATAAAAATATATAACGTACATAACCAAATAATTCTATTTGCAAACATTTGGCGGATATTACAAAATTGATATGAAAATTATCTGCATTACCAACAATTATTTAAAAAAAAATGGAGCATCGCATTTTTTAATAATTCTGATTGGTTTTTAAAACCTCGCTTTTTAGGTCAACTACGTCATAAACCTAATCCTTTTTGAATTTCAATAATTTTTTCTCATGCTAAACGCTGTCAAGAAATCTAAAAATAACTGATGTCTCAGTTTAACCTCTACTTGCAAATAATAAAATTTAAAAAATAACGAAAGTCCTTCATTATGGCCATCATCGGCAGTAAATTATTTCAAGCCGGCCCTGTCGCTGTTACGCATTGTATTAATTACATTATAAATAAAAAAGTACAACTTGACAATATTGCTAATTCGCGTAAAGAAATCAACTTTTTCAAATGGTACAACACGATACTATTATAACATTTCTAATTTTCTAAACTTGAAATTGTTGTTAATATATAAACATTATGTTGTAATCATACACCTGTTTTGTTATCACTTGCACTGATATGAACTAAAACCCCGAATGTTTATGTGACATTTAAATTTTTTAATGTTACATGTGAAATTACTTTAAAAATTAAACATACCTCATTAAAATATTACGGAACTCACGGGACCATTATAACAACGATAAATAAAATTTATTCCATCAACAAAACCTTGAAATGTAGGAAATGTCAAAAATACTAACCTCACTTTTTGAAATTTTTTTAATTACCATTTATTAATTATCTTATTCATTGCAGTTATCTCATAATTTTTATTTTATTAGTATCATGTGGTGGACAGTTTTAATCATGGTTAAGAATGATAATGCCCAAACATAGAATGATTGCAAAAGGTTGTCCGAAATGCGATCAGCAGGTATATAATCGTTTTAACTTTAAATTTGATATTTATCAGTAATTTATTTAGGTTCCTGTTGCTTGTAAAGCATGTCCTTGCGGACATTCATTTTTTAACGCTAGACGTACAAGCAGGGGCCTGTCGCCGGGAGAGGAGTATAGAAGGCGTACACAACGAGTTCGAAGAGAAAAGCCAAATTATTATGACGCTTTAGAATATGATAAACAAATAAAGAAGGTAAATTTTGTTTTTCAAAATTTAAAAACTTTAATAATTCCAGTGTTTTTAGGCAAAATTACGAAATAGTGAGTGTGATGATGACGATAAGAAGGATCTTTCAAAATCAAAACGTAGGAAAATAAAAAAGGAGGACGAAGATGATGATGATACTAATATGCCCTTAACCCCCGAGAAGCAACTACAGTGTTCAGTTATTTTAGAGGAAATTAATAGAAAATTGCAGTTGGTAACCTGGAAGCCTCTTTAAATTTTGTAATTTAATCGTTTCACTAAAATGTAAATATCAACTTTTTGGTTCCTCCGATACTATTACTTGTGATACATATAACCATATTTAATTTTTAAGACAACCATAATGGCGTAAATGTAGGGATTTAAGAAAAAGGGGTCCTTCAAACATTTTATATGGCTACTATTAATTATATACTATATAGAAAAAGCATCGTTTATTGTGATCATTATTTCGGTTAATGTGATTAATTTTATTAGGATTGTTCACAAATTTCCTTGCTGGTAAGCAATAATTCCGTGCATGGCGTGAATAAGTTAACTTAAACGTACCTTTATGATATTTTTCTTGACTTATTTATTCACGCCATCCACGGAATTAGTAGTGCATAATTGAAATCAAATGAAACCCTGTTCAATGGCTGATGCAAAAAGAAGACGAGATCTTAGCATGAAAGATAAAATTGACATTTTAAAACAATATGATAAGTTGCCGAAAACGAGTCAACGGGATACTGCAGCTCTATTAAAAATTTCGCAATGCTTTTTGTGTACAATTTTAAAAAACCGTGTTGAAATAGAAATTTTCGTATATTATTATCATTCGGTTATTGTTATCAAAACTATTAGGTTCCGAAGTGATCACATTAAGCAGCGTGCACTGTACTAAATGCTGGGGGGGGGCCTATGCCACTGGATATACGTAAGTAACAGGTACTTATAAACCTTGTAGTTATAAGATTTAATGGTAATACATCAGTGGGGAGTATGTCCTTTATTCATAAGACCAAAAAAATTTAGATTAAGTAGTAAATAAATTCTATGATGGTTCCCCATTAATTTTTATCTACAAAAAGGGGTATCTATCATGATACAATAATAACAAGATATCGACACTTCACGGGTCAATTGGTGTAACCCTCAAAATTTCGAAAATCGAGTTATGCATATATTTGGGTTCCAAATGTCGTAACTCACCTTTTCTATCATTTTTAACCGGAATTATAAATTTAATGCGTTAAAATCATTGGAAAACACTCTGTGGTCGTAAGGTCAAATGGCGTAACCATCAATCGTAAGCCTCATAACGTTACAGCTGGGACAGAGCAATTGGCGTAATCATCACATGTAAGCCTTATAACAATTCAATTGATAGAATCCAATTATTGTATTTTAATCAGCCAATCTAGTCATTCAGTAATTATCATTAAATGATAAAATGATTTATGATAATACCGATTTAAAAATAATATTATTATGTAAATAAGTAAAATTATTATAAGTTTGATTTGAAGTGAAGTGTAAGTCTGTATTTTGTAATTTTTATAACAATGATGTGACGAGAAAAGAAAATGTTAGCATTACTGCAAAATGTCAGTGTGAATGATCAAGAGGAACAGAATTTTGTTGACGATAAGAATGATAGTCAAATAATAATGATACCCGATGATGAACTACTTAACGTTATAAATGAAACCGAAAAAATTCAATCAATTAATCCAATTGCAGACGACTCCTAAGCGGTAGAAAATGTGCACATCGAAGATGAAAATAATACTGTTGATGAAAACGATAATGTTGGTGAAGAGTGGATTAAGAAAGCTCGTGGAGGAAGTGTCGGAGAGAACAACAGAAGATTAAACTTGAGCGGAGAAGAATATACCCAACGGAACAAAAAAAATTATATTATCGAAATAAATGAAGCCAAATTTGTCGTAAGACGTAAAGTCATAAAAAAATGCCAAAATAGCTGTTCATCAAAATTTATTGAAGCAATTATAAATTTTTAATAAATACTGCAGTATGAAGAATTCCGAAGAACAAAAGAATTTGTTTAAAAGAATGGAAATTAAGAGAAGATATGGGGATAAACTTATATTATAAAATAATATACCAGCAGTATAGCGTGAAGCATACACTGGTCGACTACGAAGCGTAAGCTCGTGGTTCGAACCTTGTTCGGTAAGATACACTGATGCGATCAAAAAGTTCAATATCGATCTGTGGACTATGGGGAAGGCAACGGAAACCATCCCATGAATTATAATACTCCCTGGTAAATTCATCTTGACTTCGGCCAAGTTGAATCGCCAACGTCCGGAAGGCTGGATATGGCACATGAAGAAGAAGATGAGGATAAAGACAAAGAAAGTCTTCGAAAATGAATTGTCTTTCTTGCTTCACTTTTTAATAAATGCGGTTAGAAAACCTTTACTTTATGTTAAAATTATAAAAACAAACTAACATTTGACTGCAAGTCAATGGGCTTAAGCTACAAGTTTGAAGCAGCAACATTAAAAATGAGTACAGGTCAATGGGCGTAACCATCAATTTTGTTTAAATATTGCTTAATATCTATGAAACCCAGTGTAGTATCATTTCAGAATCATTTGAAATTGACACAAACCAAACTTATTGACCAACATTGAAATTTTCGAAGTGTCGATATGATATTGCGCAGTTTATGCACTAACCACATGACGTATATGCGCACGAATTACCAAAATGGAATTTGCATCTCTCATATCATTGGTTCAATATAAGTTATTGCGCAAAATATCACTAGCCACGTGACGTCATACGCAAAAATTACCAAAATAGAACTTCGATATATCATCTTGTATATTTATTGTATCATGGGTATCTAACAATATTTTAATATAATGGCAGCAATCTATGTGATTATAAGATAACTACATTTAGGTAATTGTGTTACCTAAATATCTTCAATCTATTTAGTTTAAGCTAGGTTAAAAATGAATACATCACTATAATTAAGTTTTTAACTTTTACAGTACTCCTTTATAAAATATATTTATTTGACACAAAGATGGTTTTCATAATAAATGTTTTGTATTGTATAAAATAAGTAAGATTTTAACGTAAATAAATATTCATTGGTACATACATTTTTAATTTCGTTCGTATAGGCAGAACTAGTGGCGTAACTACCAAAGTTCCGCAGAACAAGGGCCCGGACTTTCAAGGAGCCCGGTCATACAAAAAATATTTTAAAGTGAACTCACATTTTTGTAATAATAAAATCTGTACAATATTTCTTTAAAATAAGTACAGTGGACCCTCGGGTTACGAATACCTCTAGTCACTAACAAATCCGCTCATAATCAAAGTTTCCGAACAAATTTTGACTCGGAATGACTTGGCGTACAAATGCACCAAGGGCATTTTATACAAGTCGAGCCAAAATTTGATTATGAGTCGATTTGTTAGTGACTAGAGGTATTCGTAACCCGAGGGTCGTAGATTAAAATGCAACCGGATCTTTCATGTTTTTTAAAATATATTTACAATCTATTGTTTTACCATATTTGGAATTAAAAATTAGGTATAGTCGAGGGTGTAATATAATAAAGTAACAAATCAATAAGCTGTTAAACAAAAATAAGTTCTATCATATTTTAGCGTTTACGTATATTAGAAGTATTCTTTGTTTGAAAATATTAAAATTGTGGGATAATCTTCGTTTAGTAAAAAATAATTCAATTGTAAAGATTTTTTATGAAAATGGTCAGTTAATTAAAAAATCGAAGATTGGATTAAATGAACACGGGGCTTCGAAAATGGTAACGGCATTGTTTCGTCTCAATTATTTTTACTTACGTTAATCGATACTTTTAATTTAAAAATGATTCAAAACTTTTTGGAAAGCACCGTGGACGAACAAAAATTATTATTTGCTTTATCATTTATAAAATTGCCAGAACAAAAGAAATATCTAATATTGTAACAATTTTTTCACATCTTAAAGAGAGGAAAAATTTAAAAAAAAAGCAAATTAATTGAATAAAATTTTAAAAGGCATTTCCAAAAACTTGCTACACTATTATTTATGACCAATTGGGGGGAGGGGGCTTGACTCTGGAATACAGGCCTAGGACTGCATTGAGCAGAACTAGGGGGCCAAGCCCACTCGGAAGGTGATTTGGTCCAAGAATACAGTAATATAAATTTAAATTCACTCAAACACATTTAAAAGAAGTTTTTTTATGCTGTAAACTTACCGCATAAAAACAGTCCCATGTAGAAAATATGTATGTATAAGTCAAAATAAATTTACCTTTTGTTACGTTTACATTAGTAAGCTCACATGATTCATGTCAATGAAATGTATCGAATTTCAATGCCAATTGTTATTATAGTTGTATTTCCTTACATAGCCAACTTAACAATTTTATTATAAATAAACGTAATTTCCTTATTTTCGAACACTACATTTAAATTTATTGTTTTAACAAATTATTTTTGTTTATTGCTTTACACATTTTTACTATTTGTATATTGACAGTACAATTAAAAAACAACTACGAGTGCACATTATTGATAATAGATTAATTCAAATGTGTAAATCAAAAAATTTCTAGTTAGGAACTTTTATAGCACATACCGCACATAAAAGGGTCGCATAAAAACAGGTTTGACTGTATTCTTGGATCACTGGATTGACAGTTGACAGAGCCCTCCACCAACTTATTTAAACTATTTCAGCCGGTAATTCTAATTTTCAAAACAACGCCCGATTTACTATAATTCGATACAGATGTCGCAATTTATGTTTTGCATTTTTTTCTAAAGTTTTTCTATTGATCACTTCATCCTGATGAGGACTGATAAGTTTACAATGTTTTTTGTGTGGTTAGAAAATATACTGTGCCCTCACCCCGTAATCACAGGATTCGAAATTGCAATAAATCTCGTTAATATCTTCGTGCGCGTCACTAATTTTAGTTTATAGGTAAAAAATATATCCTACCAATGGGTAGGATTAACATTATAAAAATAATGTTTACCACGCGGTTTTAAAATTTAAATAAGTTTGAATTTGAAATAAATTTTGAATTTCTTTTCTTATGGTTTTTTTTAAATTTGTCAGTCGTTATATCTTTACTACTGACGCGTATGAATGGATCAACGAGGTTCTAAAAAATAATCTGATCCCCCCCCTCCCAATAGGCATTTTCAAGATACGCCACTGTATTCTACAAAACTGAACGAGATCAAAGTATTTCGTCGAATAAGATGAAGAAAACTTTTTTTCTTAATAAACTGCAAAAACACTAGTTTTTCCACGAATCGGAGCTTTAAACGGGTATATATCTATGTACTCTTTGGTTGTGGCGACAGTTAAGATACTATAATCTCGGTTTTTACGACGAATTATGAAAGATGAGGGCCTAATTAACAAATAAAAAATAAAATTTGTAATCGGTCAACAAATTTCGGAAAAAATACACTTTTAGGGTAAATCCGAGTTTTGACGTAGTTGCGTTTGTTAAAACCCGCTTGGCTCCGCTACGGCCGCTCCAAGCGGTTTTGACAAGCGCTTTACTCATTAAAAATATCCCCAAGAACGGTCCAACTCGACAAAGTGTGGATGTTGACCCGACGGATTTCAGGGAGCGACTGGTAGCTCCCACCACTAGTCACTGTCGACCCACCTACAGCACGCGGACTGGTGATAGAACGTGTGCTATAATGACGTAATACCTCGCAATAATCCTGTTACATGTATTCATGAACACCCTCCAGTGCCTCACTGTTGATAGGCAAAACATTCAATGTTTACAGATTTTGAGTAAGCAGGCCCGTAGCTAGAGGCACGTGCCCCCCTCTCCGAAATTAAAAAAAATTCTTTTTGAAAGTAAAAAATTTGAATTTTGAAAATAAAATAAATGTAGGTATTTTCAAGTAGGAAAATTTTTACAAGTACCCCCAACCCCCGAAATGAAATCCTGGCTACGGGCCTGCCTGTAAGTATACTGCACCATCTTGTTTTTTTGGGAATGATGACATAATATTGGGGTGCATTTTTCATACTCTCCCTTCTGATCTTTATATTAGGGGCCGTTCAAGTAATAAGCGGCATTCACATAGGGTATTGTATTTGGATGGTAGTTGCATGGTAAGAATTCTTCCACCCGATTTTTACACAGGCGAACTAGCCATTTACATAAACTTATGAATTGATGGAAAATTAAGCGAATGGCTACATTCGTCTACATTCGGCTACATTCGTCATCTTCATAGAGATCCATGTTGCAAGCACAATAAAATAACGTTTTAAAAATTCCTTGTAAGTGTTGTCAAAACAGAATTACGTATTTCGTTGTCGACCCTTTGTCTTAATTATTGTGTTTTTTAAAGTTATTATATTCAATCATTTAGTCAAAACAGAATTAGGTTATGTATTATAAAATATGAAGTGACAGCCCAAGCACCGCCCTTCGCGCCGCTGATTGGCGCTTGTAAGGATTTCTTACCCTGTGTATTGTAAAAGTTAAAGTTTGTTAACTTTTCCGGCGGCCGTTACAACGCTTCATGCACCGCGCAAGCAAATAAGTGTATCTGAACGCTTCTACCCAAGGTAAATAGAATACAAATAGAATGTATTCTATTTACCTTGGCTTCACCTGAGTTAATGCTTTTAACTCTTACCTATTCTACCATACCCTACCATACCCTATGTGAATGCAGCTTTACGTAAGCAGACTTAGAGGGCGATGGTGAGAACGGGGGGGAGATATTACAAGTTATACGTAACATAAAAATAATAAAAATTCCAATATTTAATAAGTTTAAAAAAATTCTTACGATTTGTCATTTGGAAAGGGGAGGTCACTATTTTCTTATTTTTACTTACATATTGGGGGGGGGAGATCTAAAATTATTGAAATTTTGGTTACGTAATACTTGAATGCCCCCCTCCCACCGTGATTTCCTAGATTAACTGTCTGTATATGCCAATAAAGTGTTTCGTAACCATACCAACGGTCAAACAAATCTACCGAAATCCTCAATTCACTTCTGCTAAAAATAAACTGTATAGTCCGGGGGTCTGTGGGGTATGGAATACCCCAGGCAGAATATTAAATATTATTTAAAAATTATGTAGAATCTTGAAATACTGCTTCTCTTCTGTTTGCAATGTGACATATACTGGGGGTATAGAATACCCTCCAGACCCCCCCCTCCAGTCTCTAACTATCAATTTATTCTCTCCAGCCTCTAGTTTAATTTTTAAAACAGTGCAGGATTTAGGTTCCCTTTGTTGCTGGTGTCTAAATTTATGTATCGGTCAAAAGTACCTATACTTCATAACCAACCCCCTCCCGGTGTTTAAAACTAAAACTATTTCTAAAACTGTATTTTCTTCAAAATCCAAACTAATTATTGTATCACGTTACCATAGCAATGGTCAAAGCAATCTAAAAATTTGTAATGCTCTTCCGATAAAAATAAACTGTATAAACTCGAGGGATTTATGACATCGATGACATATACTGGGGGGTACTCCATACTCTCTAGACCCCCCGATCATCAAATTTCAATTTATGTTAATCAATTTTCTAAATTATTTATGTAATTTTTGCAATTTCTTTCTATTTTCTTCAAATGAATCTAGAATTAGGGAAATGACTACAAAAAATAAAAATAATGAATGTGTTTTCATTTTTCACAGTCAGATATCACTATGAAATTTAGAGATAATATTATTGAAGTTATTTAGAAAAGCACCTGCTATTTTTCAAAAGCTGTTTTTTTTAATTTCTAGGTATAATATCAATTTTTAAAAAGATGGGGGGGGGGCTCACGAAGCCTACTCTTAACGAATTTCTATAATTTCCTGAAAAACATCTGAGTACTGAGTGGAAACTGCAATTGGTGATATTGTATGAAGAGTTGATAACTTCCCCGAAACTAAGGTGAACAAAATCAGGAAGATCCCTCCAGCGCCTATCATTAAACGCCTTCCGGAAGGGACCATAGATGAAAGAAATAGTATCTCTCTTATCTATGGAAGGAACTCCACTTGGTCATTTATCGACGAAACAACCCACGGCTCGTGCTGGGGGCAGTTCTCAAACAGCCCTGGGGGACATGTTTCTGGCGAAAATTGCTCGGAAGCTTTTACCTGAGTTTATTCGGATGTATGACAGCAGCGTAATTTTCAAAAGTCTGCTGTGGTTGACAGATACCTTGGTAACCTTATCAACACTTATCAAGGAAAGCGTAGTCAAGATACAATAAATTATCAATTTTTTTTGTCTCTTTTTTTTTGTCATAATTAAAAATAAAATTTCTCTAAAATATCGCGGGTTTTATCGAAGTTGGCAGCCTTTGTTCCCCATCAGCTGTCAGATAGTCTTTTCTGTGGCTGTCAGTTTTATAAAGCGAAACGTAATTCCAGGGAAAAGTTATTCTTCTAAAAATAATTAATTATAACGCTATCGAGTTACACGAACGATGAATTCTGTACGTCGAGTTGCCGTTAATGCTTCAAAAAACAAGATTTTCAAGTAATTATTAAATTTTTAGTTGTCAAAATTTGTGATGTAACCTTAGGTAAATCCGGTAAATCAAACTTTCGTTTTAGTCAAGTTCAGTACATGTCGAGCCAACTTGGTGATTTAGGTAGTGGTGCCGGTAAAGGAGGTGGTGGTGGTGGAAGCATTCGTGAAGCTGGTGGTGCTTTTGGGAAAGTCGAAGCTGCTAGAGAAGAGGAATATTTCTACAAGAAGGTTTCTTTTCGATTTTGTATACTAAGTATGTACATATTCACAACTGTGAAATTTTAGCAAAAGGATCAGCTTTCGAAATTGAAGTCAGATTTAACCGATGAAATCAGTTTTCATGAGGAACAAATAAAACGACACCAGGATGCCATCAATCGTCACAAGCAACGAGTTACTGAAATTGATAAACATGACAAATAAGGTTGTTTTCAGAATATTGTAACTATTTTTGATTTTGGTAGTAAATATGTTAGTCGTATCTTCTTAAATTTAAAATATACTTAAAAAATTTTGAGCATGCTTATTTTATTGAAAATATCTTGAACGGCTTATCAATTTTTATAAAAGTGCGTTGAACAAAATTAAATATTCTTGAGTACCCACTTGATTGTGCGGAGTTCAATGTTGCACCGGGGTTACGTTTTTGCACACTTATTCTTTAATTTTTTGGTCGTTCAGAAAAGTGGGATAAAAGTAATGTCTAATTTAAAAAGTACTAATGAAAGTTTTGTAGCACTTTACGGAACAGTACCGTACATACACCTTCACATCAGAATTGTGTGAAATTTATTTAACTATTATCATTTAATTCTCTTCGTCGGTATGACCAAACCTTCAGCCGTGTTCCCATTTTACTTCCTTTAGATTAAATGTTTTTGAGAAAAACTAATTTAAATTTAATTTTTTTAAGCTAGCAAAATAATTGAGCAATGAGAAAGATGATGAAGATAGGTCATTATTATATTTTATTCATCACTAGTCTATCGGCTGCCATGCCCTCCTAGTGAGTGAATACAGTGGAACTCGATTGACTGCTCATAATTTTAAGTTAGCCAAAAAACTTAACCAACAAGAAAATAGTTCCAGAATTCTAATTTTGATGTTTGTAGACATCTCGAAAAGAATGTCTTGGCAAAACTATATAAAAGCAAACTTTATGTTTTATAAATTATTAACGTATTTTACGACAACGCATTTTAATGTATGTAATTTAAATTTTTATGGCAATTTTACAGATTTTAGATAAAAGAATTTTTGATAAATTTTTTTTGGAAATTTGTTTGAGAAGCTGGGAATAGTGGCGTTTGCCTTGGAATTCATAGCAGAATCACCCAGTTAAAATTTATCTTCGTTAAAACTCTCCATTCCGGAGATTTTAATGGGGCGGAGATACAAACTTTGTGTTTTATATATTAAGATTAACATATTTGACGACATCACATTTTAATGTATGTAATTTAAATTTTTATGGCAATTTTATAGATTTTAAATAAAAAATTTTAAGATAAAATTTATAGCGGCGTTCCCCTTAAAATTTGTAGCAGAATGACCAGTTAAAATTACACTTCGTTAGGGCTTTCCGTTCCGGAAATTTTAATGAGACGGGAACAAACTTTGTGTGGCAATTTGCATGGCTATCTTGATAAATGAAATTTTTAAAGACCTTTTCTGATCATTGAGTAAAAGCTAGATGAAATTTAATGCGGTTATCATTTGTAGTTAATATTTCTTCGTAATTTTTACCTCTTTCATTTTTTCTCTTCATTCTTCTCTCTAAAACGCAAAAGGTACAAACGAAAGTAAAAGATGCACAATCATTTTCAAACGATAAAGACCGTTTCTGATCCAAAATTGGAAATAAGATATTAAAATATCTTAAAATATTATTTTTTAAATAATTCCAAAACAAAAGAGGTACAAATGAAAATAAAGGATGTACAATTATGCAACAAACAATGCAAATCCATTTCGACTTTTTTGACTTAAAAAGTACTCGTCCCAGTAGTGCAGTTTGTTCGCAATTCACGCATTTATTTCTATCTTAGCGACTGGATGAGCAAAACCGCGTTATAAACTATTTTATGAAGCGCATCATAATTTAACTGAACTATCTAACTATTGCTCTTTATTACGTTCTACAAGGTATTCTGATTCCTCTACTTCAAGAGGATATCCTAGAATTTAATACCTCAACGACGTTACTAACATTTTATGAGAGAACCACCGGCTTTATGGGCCTTCCATAAGTTACTTAATTTAAAGTAGCTTGTAAACTACAGCTATTTTTTCAAAAAGGTGTGCTATCCTAATTAATTCATGTTGGCAAAATTCATTCAAGCTCAAAAAAATCATTGCTCTTGAACTTCATTTTCTTCATAATCAAGAAGATATACTCTTCTATTAGGTAAAAACTGTATGAACATTATTTACTGGACACTGAAAAATTTAGAAGAAACCTCAATATAACTAGGGCTGAGGTAAAAAAAATATATTTTGGGCTTTGTTTTTGCAAGGATACAAATTACATCGTTTACCTGTTTCTTTAAGGTGATCTTGAGCATTTAATACATCAAAGATGTTGCTAGCACCTTCTGAGATAACAACTTCTTACCAATTTCTTGGTACCAAGAAATACTAAAAATGTCCGTAGTTATAAGCTGGTAAATATGTGAAATCTGTAAAGGAGTTTTTGTGCACAGCATCTACGAAGTAACTAAGTTAGATTTGCCAGCAAATTTCACAAATTAAATTTTCCCGTTTTCACGTGATAGAAACACTGAAAACTATGTAAGATTAATTGTAGTGGGATTCCCTAGTTGCACATTGAAATAAGTAAAATAAACCAAAATACAAACGAAACTGAATGTAATTGAATTAAATATTTGGAAATTATTGGTTACTCCTAGTTTTAGTAATTATTTTTCAGCACGAATGGACAAGTAATTATTAACAAGTTAATTTTCTATTAAACTATTTTGACTAGTAAGTAGTTTCACCAATTTAGAACAAACATTAACGTAACAATCTAACAAAATGTAACAATAAACGACAAAAAACGGAAACCACCTACAGGTTTTTCAAAAATTGTCTCCAATTCTGTCTAAAGTCACATTCCACCTCGTATAACTGTTTGGTGGCTTCATACAAATCTGGTTGAAGACCTTGAAAACGATCCAATTCTTTTGTAATACTTTTCTTTAGAGAGTTTAAATAACTCAAATAATCAATTTCCCATCCAAATTTATCCCATTCAGATACAATTTTCTCCTTGAGCAAAGAACTGTCACTTTCATTTTTTTTAAGTTCGGTCGTATACATCTCAATTTTCACTTGCAAGTCATAAATTTCTCCTGGGGATGGAGGAATTTTATCGTGCACTTCTTCTTTCAATTCTTCCAAATACCTGCAAAATCAAGTTTTACTAAACATTAACCCAAATTTATATTAATTATACCTTTGGGTGGTTACCGTATCCTTGAAAATCTTTACGAGTGCATTGTTGTATGTTTTAATGTAATTCCTAATTCGAGTGAAGAGATACTTGTAATTATTCTTTTTCTTGAGATAATTGGCAAATGACAAAGAAATTTCTATAGAGTTACACTTCTTAGTTTTGAAGATATCCTGCCACATGCTCATTTTTGTTAATCGGGATTGAGTTTCGCAGCGTAGGTATTTACGTTGCACATGTAATTTCTGCAATGTCGAATCCATTGTCTTATCTAAAAAATAAAAATTTAACCAAAACACCGAAAGAGATCAATTACTACGTACTTTCTGTTTTGTAAAAGGTAAGTATTTTTTTTAAGTTGTCGCGAAACTTCTCCAAACTTTCATAGTCCATGTCTTGTAGTACCTCGGAAACATCAATGTCGGGTATTTTGTAATGGTGAGAATTTAATTTTTCTAAAATTGAAGACCAAGTCGATACCATTTGTATTCAACGGAGTGAAAAGTTTCAAACTATTTTTAATAAACAAAATTCAAAAACATTCGTACCGTCACCGCATGCGTTGTTACGTTAGTAACGCTAGGTACCAATATAGCTTTTTAAATTCCCTACATTTATATACATGCACGGTCGTGGAATTGCGTTATACGAAACAATTATTACAAATAATTAATACACTTTCCTGTTGTTCATATATTCTTTGTCAAATTATAACGGCAATTTTCAACACCATCCTAATTTGAAACTCCTTATTTTTGAATGTTATTATATTTTGTTGACCCCTATGCGCCAAGTGCGACATCATACTTCTAGTCCGTCGAAGGCCGTTTGTAGACGGTTGATGATTGGATCCGGTCTTAAAGAGCTGGTGTAGAATGCGGTGTCGTTCACGTAGAGGGCGAGGTTAGTAGTCGGGGCGGCAGGCGGTGTGGGTAGATCGCGAACGTAGAGGGTATAGAGAAAGGGAGCTAAAATCGCACCTTGTGGGACGCCCGCTTCGAAGGGTCGGAGTGATGAGCAGACGCCGTAAAGTTTGATTCGAAAAGATCTATTGTCGAGAAAGGACGCGACCAGCCTCACGAAAGACGGCTGGATGTTTGCCTCGTACAGTTTGTAGAGAAGGCCCTGGTGCCAAACTCTATCAAATGCCTTGGCTACGTCGAAGAACACCGCTCCGTTGCTTGGTTGTTAATCCAATGCAACGTAATGTGTTCTACGAGGCGCATTATTTGTTGGGTTGTCGAGTGGCCCGAACGAAAACCAAATTGCTCGTTTTGAATAAGTTGGCCTTCGTTTACCGCGCGTGACAGCTTGCTCTGGATATCCTTTTCGGCAAGTTTACCCAGAGACGGCAGCGGGCTGATGAGTTGGTATGAGGACGGTTTGTAGAGGTTTTGTTTTGGTTTTGGGAACATAATGACGTCGGCCACCTTTCAACGACATGGAAAGTGCTCGAGCCTCAGTGCTCCGTTTATGATTGGAGTTACCGCTGAGGCGCCAAGTTTTGGTAATTGACTGATGGTCATGTTTGTGATACCGTCGGGCCCCGGGGCCTTCTTTTTCTTCAGCGTTTTGATCACCTTGACCACCTCTAAGTAAGAGGTGGGGCGATCGGTTGAAGGAGGAGGTCGCGGGGTGCGGCGAGTCGGGCGTGGATTTCCACGTTTATTCTTGCCGTGTAGTCTGGGTTTGAGACTTCAATGTTTGGTTTACATTGAGCCTCTAAACTGTCAGCTAGCGCCTCAGCTTTTTCCAGGGAGTTGAGAGCTTGACCGTTTGGGATGTCGAGGAGGTGGGGCAATAGTGGGCCTCTTGTTGCAAAGACGCTTGATGAGACCTCAGACCGAAGAGTTTTCAAATGAAAGTTTTCGAGCTTGATGCCCCAGCAAGTCTGTCTGTGTTCCGTGATAGCAGTCGATACTTGTTTTTTTAGGGTCGCGTAAGATTGTCGATCGTTTAGTTGCCAGCTGCGTTGCGTTCGGCGGTTGGCCCTGTTTTTCGCGCGAATGAGGTCTCTTATTTCCGGTGTCTCGCAAATCTCCTCCTCGAAGAACGTACCCGTCGAGGTCGTCGGGGGTCTGTAGGGGTGGGATTCGACCCAAATGTAGAGATAAATGGTCCTTGAAAATGGGTCATTTGATTAAATTTCTGAAAGAGGGGGGTTGTCGGTCAAAGTCCCCCCAATTGAAGAAAGACTGGGTTGTGGTCCGAGTCCAGTGCATCTATTGAGGTGAGCTTGTGTGTAAAGTTGAAGTTCTTGATCGCGTTCGTATCAAGGACGTCGTAGTAGTGGTCGGGGTGATGTCGGTAGTCGGGTCCGTTTGGGTTTATTGCCGGGTTTGTTTAGAAGTGCGTGTAGTCGATGGGTGCATCAACTACAAATTCGTGTTTGTCCCAGAAACCGAAAAGAGTGGCACCCGCGGGATTGGTTTTTTGGCTGTTCCAGGATAGGTGCTTGGCGTTCAGGTCGCCGGCTAGGACGATCTGGTCGTTTTTGCTCCCCAGCAGGGAGATTATGTCGGATTCCAGTAAGGGCTTGTTTGGGGACTTATACACCGAGGTAAGGTGAAGCCGATCCTTGTTTTTGGTGTGGACGCTGATGGATGATGCCTCAATGTTTGTGAGATTGTCGGGAAGTGGCTGCTCGTGGTGCTCTATGAATGTTTTGATGTAGACAGCGGTGCCGCCGAATCAGCCCGTGTCTCTGTCGGTCCGGTAGAGCGAGTAGCTTGGAAGCGGGACGCGGTCGCCCAGCTTCAGGTACGTCTTGTTTACTAAAATGACGTCAAGGTCGAGAAATCGAGCAAAGTCCAGAAGTTGGAATTGCTGTCTCCTTAGGCCGTTGGCGTTCCAGTAGACGATTTGCCGCGCGGTTGGTCTAGTTTTGGGCCTATTATTCATTGGCGGTTTCGCGATTGGCTCTTCAAGCCAATGAGGTGGAAGATTTTTACCTTTTTGTTTTTGGCGCCTGTTGTTGAGCAATGCTAATGCCGTTTGCATTAGCGAGTTTGCTAAGAGGGTGTGGTCTGTTGCCTGCGGGTTAGGCTTTGGTTTAGAAGGGCTGGGTTTAGGGAGATTTGTCGTGTTTGAGAAGGGGGCGGGAGCGTTTGCGCAGCCTGGGCGTCCGGGCCCGTTATGTTTCTGAGGGTAGTTGGGGCATCCCTGGTAGTTGGCAGGGTGTTCGGCTCCGCAGTTTACACACTTGGCCTTCGAGGTTCGAGGTTTGGTGCAAGTGTGTGAAAGATGGTCGCCCGCACATTTAACGCAGCAGACATGCGAGTGACAGTTGCTTTGAGTGTGCCCAAAGCGTTGACACCGATGGCATTGCGAGATGTAGGATTTTGGATGGGGTTTTCTATTTTCTTTTTTTCAGGTGCTGCATCCACCACTTCCATAGCCGTAGTGGTTTGGACCGCTTTGTGGTCGATTTGTTCTTCTTTGATAATTTCAAGGAACCCTAGGATCCTCTCCCAGGTACATCCTCCTGGCTTTTTTGCTGAGTTGCCGGCATGATGCCATTCGCTCGCTTTCGGGCCATCCCCGGTTTTCTACCGCATCGGGGAGAAAGGAAATATCGCCTTATGGTAGTTCCATTTTTGGTTTTGTTATCGCACAGAGAAAATAATCGTCACAAGAATTCACAAAATGTTTGTATTTGCAGTGGTAACGGTACAAATAGTGGCATTTTGGGAACCATATTTCCATAAGAAATACATGTAAATGTATTATTGCGCAATAATTTGATGTATTGTATTTACGGTACGTGTACTGTAGGTGGGTAACACCGACTTACTGCAATCGCTCCCTGATCTGTCGGGTTAACATCCTCAATTTTTCGAGTAGGACCGGTCTAGGGGATATTTTTAATGAGTAAAGCGTTTTTCAAAACGGCCTGTAGCGGCCGAAGCGCAGAGGAGCGGAAGATTAGTTTTGATTAACCCAATCACAGCCGATTTTGAATTTTTAAAATCGTTTTTTTTTCAAAATTTGTAGATCTACCGCAAATTTTATTTTTTATCGTGTAGAGAACGATGTTTTCTTATAATTCACTTCAAAAATCATGAAAGTCCGAATTCGAGTTTCATGACCGTCTCTGATTTTAATTGCTCTTAAAAACAATTACGTAATCAGGTCACTGTACAGTGAAAAGATCATTTCCGACGTTTAATGAGAACCCCAAGGAAAAAGATATAAACAACCCTTGAAAGAGAAAGCACAAATATTACCGCCAAAAACGCGGATAGGCAATCCAATCAAGTCAGTTGAGTCAGGCAGTTCGAGTTAGTTAGTTAAGTTGATGATCAGTCAATCGCCCGCGACGCTGCGTGCCGTTTTTGTTTTATTCCAATTTTCTTTAATTCAATTAATCTTTGAATCAATTGTTTTATTCGAATAAAAGTGGCTAACTGGCTACCGATTATTTTCAAATAGGTAAGTAAGAATTTAAATTTTGTAATTATTGTCTCTCCGTCTCTAGTATTTGCAACAACAAAATTATTGTTGCCCTTTGCAACATGTCAACCCGTAAGAATCGTTGAAACTTTAAAACAGAGCAATTGTATTATTTACACTAAAATGTGGACCAAGGTGAAGGCAAGGACTCGTCTGATTCCCACGTCCTCTGGAACACTGATTTTTTTTCTCGTAGAGAAAGTGGTGTCCAGAAAGCTGGATGTCGACGTCAGATAAAGAAATTCCTATGTGCAAAGGAAAATAGATAAATGTCTATAATAAATGAAGAGGAGGTAATTTTGAATACTTATAAACTATCTTCTTTTTCATCGTTTTTGCTTCTTGTTAGAAGCGTCGTGACCCAACTTGGCCGAAGCCAAGATGGACTTTCATGGGAGTATAATTCATGAGATGGTTTCCCGTTGCCTTCTCCATAGTCCACAGATCGATATCGGACTCTTGTTCGCAGCAGTGTATCTACCGCGAGCAGGGTTTGAACCGCGAGCTTACACCTCTTAGTTGATGTATGCTTCTCACTACACAGCTGGTTTATATAAACTATAAAACTTCTATTAATTAAATAAAAAAGACATTCTTCTGCAGGAATTATTTTAATTATTGCCTACCGGTTTCGTATGCTTCAATTGCGTACATCGTCAGGGCAAGGTGATGCAGTGGTTCTTCCTGCAGAAGTGTCTTTTATTTGAATTTATTGAATTCATCTGCAGTTTTTACTTTTGTATAAAACTTCTGATTGGTGCTTCTAAAATCATGAAATGCTCATTTGACATAAACAATTAAAATTAACTATAAGATAACTCTTACCCGAAGATTGTAAAACTGGCCCTCACATCATAATGCCCTTAAGGTTGTATGCCCGTTATTTGAAACTTATTTGCAATATTTTTAAAAATTTATTTATATTATTCTGCATTGTTCGGCAAATTTATTCAGCAAAATCATTGTTATTGAACTTCATTTTCTTCATAATCCAGAAAATAATTCTTCTATTGGATAAAATCTGTATCAACATTATTTACTGAACACTGCAAACTTAAAAGAAACTTCAACATAACTAGGGCCGAGGAAAATCCTTTCCCCATTTTGAGAAAAATGAAACAATGTCATAGTTTACATAAATGTTCAGCTATGAAATCTAAAAGGTAACAGTTTTTTCAAGTACATCAGGACCTCGATTTGCGTCAGGAATACGTTCCGTAAAAGTGCTTTTCCATAGTAATTTACGAGATGCGTTCTGTAATTATCATGAAATTTTTTCACAATAGTAATAAAATCACAAACATAGGTATTATGCTAACAAAAATTTATTTACAATTTAATAAAATATCAATAAAAAATGATAAATCAAGATATAGTGTATTACAAAATAATAAAAATTTAAGAAACGTAAATAAAATTATTGTTGAAAAAAATTGTCTAATGCTTAGTTTTGCATTTTGTTTATTTTTCTATAAGCTAGCGAAATATGTGAAAGAACAATGTGAAATCTGTAAAGCAGTTTTTGTGCACAGCATCTACGAAGTAACTAAGTTAGATTTGCCAGCAAATTTCACAAATTAAATTTTCCCGCTTTCACGTGATAGAAACACTGAAAACTATGTAAGATTAATTGTAGTGGGATTCTCTAGTTGCACATTGAAATAAGTAAAATAAACCAAAATACAAACGAAACCGAATGTAATTGAATTAAATATCTGGAAATTATTGATTACTCCTAGTTTTAATAATTATTTTTCAGCACGAATGGACAAGTAATTATTAACAAGTTAATTTTCTATTAAACTATTTAGACTATTAAGTAGTTTCACCAATTTAGATCAAACGTTAACGTAACAATCTAACAAAATGTAACAATAAACGACAAAAACACGGGAACCACTTACAGGTTTTTCAAAAATTGTCTCCAATTCTGTCTAAAGTCACATTCCACCTCGTGTAACTGTTTGGTGGCTTCATACAAATCTGGTTGAAGACCTTGAAAACGATCCAATTCTTTTGTAATACTTTTCTTTAGAGAGTTTAAATAATTCAAATAATCAATTTCCCATCCAAATTTATCCCAATCAGATACTATTTTCTCGTTGAGGAAAGAACTGTCGCTTTCATATTTTTTAAGTTGGGCCGTATACATCTCAATTTTCACTTTCAACTCATCAATTTCACCTGGGGATGGAGGAATTTTATCGTCCACTTCTTCTTTCAATTCTTCCAAATACCTGCAAATTCAAGTTTTACTAAACATTAACCCAAACTTATATTAATTATACCTTTGGGTGGTTACGGTATCCATGAAAATCTTTGGGAGTGCATTGTTGTATGTTTTAATGGAATTCCTAATTCGAGTGAAGAGATACTTGTAATTATTCTTTTTCTTGAGATAATTGGCCAATGACAAAGAAATTTCTATAGAGTTACAATTCTTAGTTTTGAAGATATCCTGCCACATGCTCATTTTTGTTAATCGGGATTGAGTTTCGCAGCGTAGGTATTTCCGTTGCACATGTAATTTCTGCAATGTCGAATCCATTGTCTTATCTAAAAATTAAAACTTAACCAAACCACCGAAAGAGATCAATTACTACGTACTTTCAGATTTGTAAAAGGCAAGAATTTTTTTTAAGTTGTCGCGAAACTTCTCCAAACTTTCATGGTCCATGTCTTGTAGTACCTCGGAAACATCAATGTCGGGTATTTTGTGATGGTGAGAATTTAATTTTTCTAAAATTGAGGACCAAGTCGATGCCATTTTTATTCAACGGAGTGAAAAGTTTCAAACTATTTTTAATATACAAAATTCAAAAACAGTCGTTACTGTCACCGCATGAGTTGTTACGTTAGGTACCAATATAGCTTTTTAAATTCCCTACATTTATATACATGCACGGTCGTAGATTTGCATCTTACGAAACAATTTTAATACATTTTTTATTTTTTACCAAACATTTCGTTTTAAATAAATTAGAAAGGGTGTTTAACGCTTGTTTACAACTGGGTTATTTCCCATTTGCTTGGAAGATAATAGATATAAATTCTTAATTATTCAAACTTAAACTATTAAAATAATTAAAGTATTGTGAGTTACTTCAGTTAAGTATTTTTTTAAATTAGAATTTAACTAATACCTTACTTTTATGATTTTATGTTGTCATCATCATCCTGTTATGATCTTTATAATAAAAGCTTTCTTAACTTTTAAAGTGTCACCAGTTTGACGTAAACCTTGATGTTATTTCATAACGGTCACATGGCAACGTTAGAACAATTGTACTTGAATCAGTACTTGCTTAAAATCAATAAATAAAAACGTTTCTAAAATTTTGTAACGTTTGAAATTGTAGCTTAAATTTTCTTCAATAGTTTTTCTTAGATTTTATAGTTCTGTAATTAGTAATTCCTGATGAAGGGATCCCTTCACGAAAGGAAAAACTTCATTTCCATGTAAAATTTTGTTAAAAAGGTGTCAATATTTTGGGTGTAAATTTTTACCATTTTTTAAAGGATCTTTACATAAAGGATGAGTTACAGAGTACCGACCTTAATCTGTAAAAAATTTAAGATGTTTGATGGCAACAAATTTATTTTTATATTTAAAAAGGGACATCGACATAGTTTTTAAGGGTCGAGGCCAATACACTTATTTAAAATCAACTATAAAAATTTATTTAAATAATATAAAATTACAATAAAAAATATTCTCTTCAAAGACAAAATCAAACAAAGGTAAACAAATTTCAAAATACACTGCTGGAACAGAAGCGGTTTTCTACTCACCTATGACTATTGGTTGTAAATTTGTGATTACCTAAACCAATTGAACTATGGTACTTCCATATGTCCTAATGGTGTGATGTTCCTTTAAACCTGAATTCTTTCCCGGGTTACGAATTTTGTTGCATCTGTTCAGGTGAAAATTGTGTTGTTGTTAAAGACAAATATTTAAATTTACAACTTGAAAAAGCAAATGTTGTTAAAAATACTAATATTAACTAGATAGATTAAAAAAAGTTCTTTCCATGAACCAATTTTAACCAAAGTTTAATTAGCTCTAACTCCTACGTTGAAGATACGAAATTTCAAATTTGGTTTTGAACGTCTTATTAGTTTTTAAAATATTAAATAAAGACTAATTTAAATAACAAAATTTAAAAAAATAGAAAAACAATAGTTTTCGTAAACTCATTTTAACTAAAATTTAATCAGTACTAAATCTCGGTATAAGTTTGCGAAGTCTTAAATTTGATTTTGAAATTCGTATTTCGAAATTATAATTATAAATAATATTTAGTTTTCAAAATTTTTTTTTTGTTTTAGTGTTTAGTTTTTGAGACGGTCATTGGCATGGTTGTTAGCGCGATGAACTGCTAAGGTAGAACTCCCCGGTTCGCATCCGGACAGAGTTCACTTTGTAATGCCGTCTCTCGAAGGCACGTAAACGGTGGTCCTTGAAAATACTAATATTAACTAGATAGATTAAAAAAAGTTCTTTCCATGAACCAATTTTAACCAAAGTTTAATTAGCTCTAACTCCTACGTTGAAGATACGAAATTTCAAATTTGGTTTTGAACGTCTTATTAGTTTTTAAAATATTAAATAAAGACTAATTTAAATAACAAAATTTAAAAAAATAGAAAAACAATAGTTTTCGTAAACTCATTTTAACTAAAATTTAATCAGTACTAAATCTCGGTATAAGTTTGCGAAGTCTTAAATTTGATTTTGAAATTCGTATTTCGAAATTATAATTATAAATAATATTTAGTTTTCAAAATTTTTTTTTTGTTTTAGTGTTTAGTTTTTGAGACGGTCATTGGCATGGTTGTTAGCGCGATAAACTGTAAGGTAGAACTCCCGGTTCGCATCCGGACAGAGTTCACTTTGTAATGCCGTTCCTGAAGGCACGTAAAAGTGGTCCTCTCACAAGATGCTTGCAACATCTTTGAGATATTAATTGCTATAGTACCCTCTTGAGGGACGGGTAAACAACCTTGGTTGTAGCCTTATATAAGGAAGCCCGAAATATATAGATAGTTTCCGAAATATTAATTAAAAACTAATATTAAATAATAAAATTTAAAATAATAGTTTCCAAGAACCAATTTTAACTAAAATCTAATCAGCTCGAGGATATAAAATCCCAAATTTAGTTTCAAAATTCCTATTAGTTTTTGCTGTAGAGCGCACACAAAATTTGACCACGGACACACACACATTTTTTGGAAATGGTCTTATTTTACTAAAGGGACCTCAAAAGTGTAAATTCATCAAAATCTCAATTTTTTTTCATTTTCATTTCATTTTCAAAGATAATTGGCTTTAATTATTTATTTAAATATTTATGTTACATGTTATACAGGGGTGACTATGCGTCTTAAGTGTTAAGTACGCACTGCCTGCTCATGTGTGTGAGATTACATTGCCGAATGGCTGCTCCCACGCATCTACACATATACAACATCCCCTTATTTATCTAATAAAAATAAAGTGTAATATAAAAAAAACTCTTAAATTTATATATAACAATAATGTAACCATTAAAACTATTTATGTAACTAACAAACATAACTATTAAGATAAACTGGACCAGAACGAGTTGTAATATTTTCAAGAGGATAATTTACTAATTGTAAGTTGGAAGACGATGGCGAAACATTTTCATGGTTTTGTTTGTCATCACCATCGCCTTCAGTAATTTTATTTTTAATGGCTTTATTTACTGATGGTCTCAAATGTTGACTATTATGCCTCAATACAACCCCTTGCTCTTTTCTAACAATGTAAGATCACATTTTATGCTTACTAATTATTAGACCAGGTGACCACGTCTTTTTTGGCAAATCCTGGATTAATATTTTGGTTCGCCGGCGATTAAACTGATTTATAGCTTCATCCGATATTACTTTAAGTTTTAAGGTTTTATTGGTACTTGGTAATTCTATTTGTGCTGTACTTAGTATTTGTACTGTGCTGGACTAAAATCCGTACCACAGACCGGTGTATGTACTTCTTTAGTTTAGTAAACCCAAGGCAATATCTACATTGTCATTTTTGCACTTTTTTAGTATATTTTTTGATATACCTACTGCTTTTTCCGCTAATCCATTCGATTTAGGATACCTAGGACTCGATGTTACTACGTCAAAATCGTATAGTTTAGCAAATTCGTGCATTTTAAAACTATTAAATGGAACGTTGTCCGTTATTACAGTTCTCGGTATTCCGTGGATATTAAACATGCTTTTTAAAGCTGAAATGACAGCATCAGTATTTGTATTGTTTAGCTTAGAAGTTCTATCCACTTAGAATAGTAATCAATTAACACTAAATAATCATTTCCTTAAAAATAAAACAAATCTAAACGTACTTTATTGAATGGCAAATTTGGAATTTCGTGTGATATTATTTTATTTTTAACATTACAGGGTCTGAACTTTTCACAAACTTTACACCCTTTAGCCAATTATTCTATATCACGTGTAATTCCAAGCCAATATAAAAGAGAAGATGCCTTTTTACATTGTAAAAGAGCAGGTCATCTTTCAACTCGAAATCATCTCTTATTTTGTAATAATTAGTAAATTCTGAATTTTTTATGATTTTACTGGTTGGTGACCATCCACACGTGGACCAGTCCATGACTTGTATATCGCACCCCCAGAAAGAAAGGGGTATAAGTCCAAAAAGTGATTTTTTGAGTTAGATATATCAAATAATTCGTCTCCTCAGGTTCTATCAGCAAACAAGTCATATTATGATAGTCGAATTATTTCCGCTAAAAAACCGCCAAACTTGGTACTTTTGTTCAGCTAGAAAGGGGTATAACTCCAAAGTTTCCCAAACCCGAAACTGAATTTGCTTTTCTTACAATAAAATAATCTTTACCAATTAATATTATCAATTATTATTTTTAAAAAAGCACATTTATCTAAAAAGATAAACGTGATTTTCTTATAAACGTTCAAATATTCAAAGCGCTCTAGCTCAAAATGGCGTTTTCAGACTTATACCCCTTTCTTTCTGGGAGTGCGATATATGTAGTTATGTAACCATTAAGGACCATCCCTGACTAGACTTAATTTACACTTTATTTCAACTTGTCAACATAAACCAGTTCTGTATTCTATTTTTAAGTTTAAAAACATTTTTTTTAACAAATGGAAGAAATACACATTTTTCGCTTATTTAAACAAATAAAATTATTTTTAAAAGTTCAATTGTGTCCTATAAAATTTAATTATATTTTTGTCTTTTATGGTTTCAACCTTGAGTTGTTGTAGCCTGTAATTTGAAACTGGTAACTCTTTTTTAAGTACCATTTCTGTAAGAGTTACGTCATCTTTGGCGTTATTTTTTATTAAATTGCGCGAATCGGCAATAAACATTTTTGAACCCCGTAAATATTCCACACTTAAATCGTATTTTGACAATTTTAATACCATTCTTTGCAGCCTTGCCTTATTTTATTTATGTCTTTTCTTACTATCGAAATTAATGGCCCGTGGTCAGTTTTTAAGACCACTTTTCGTCCATAAATAAACTGGTGAAACTTTTCTACTATTGCACAAATAGCAAATAATTCCTTTTCAATAGGTGCCCACGCAATTTGACTAACGTTCTAGAGTAAAACAAAACGGGCTGTCCTTTTTGTAAGAGACACGCACCCATTCCAAAATTTGAACTATCTGTTTGTATTTCAATTTGCGAATTTGAATCAATGATTTTTAATGTGGGCGCGCGTTAAACTTAATTTTAAGCTATTAAATGATTCCGTTTGTGGTTGGCCCCAAGTCCACTCGACATTATTTTTAATAAGATTTCTTAACGGCGCTGTTACTTCAGAATAATTCGGAATAAACTTGCTTAAATAATTTGTCATGCCTAGAAACTTCTGTACACATTTTATATTTTGCAGTGGTTCAATAACTAATATTGCTTCCACATGTTTTGGATCAGGTTTTATATCTTCTTTTGAAATTATCCTACCTACTACATATTTTACATCCTTTACTTTGTATTGTACTTTTTTCTTATTAAACTTAACGCCATACTTTATAGCCCTAAGTAACACTTTTTTAAGGATTTCATCATGATCCTTTTCAGTTTTTCCTGCTACGATGACATCATCAAAATAGACTTCAACCCCCTCAATATCCCCAAACAACCTAACATTCAATTATTGAAACACTTCGGGGGTCGAAGAAATTCCAAAAGAAAACCGTTTAAATCTATATCTTCCAAAAGGTGTTCCGAAAGTGCAAATGTAACTACTTTCTACATCTAATTCTACCTGAAAAAACCCGTCTTTAAAATCAAGCACTGTGAATATCTCTTTTCCCGCGAGTGCATTACAAATTTCTTCCTGCGACGGTATCGGATACCTTTGACGTATAATAAACCCATTTAACTTTTTTGGATCTAAGCAAAGACGTAATGATTTATCCGGCTTTTCTACTATTAGCAAATTTTGACACCACTCTGTGGGATCGGATACGTGAGCTACTATGCTCTAATTTTCTAATGTATCGAGCGCTTTGTTTAATGGCAATTTTAATTTTTCCGGCACACGACGAATAGGATTGACTATAAGTTCTGCAATTTCCTTGAACTTTATTTTATACTTTCCTATTTTTTCTGACCCGGTAAAATTTCTTTATTACGATCTATAAATAGTTCTTTCGAGTCTTCCATAGATATTTTATCAATACATTTTATTAGCCCAAACCTAATACAATCTTTCAAGCCTAATAAAGGCCTATTACCATGAAACTGCATTTTAACTCTTTATTCTCTACTTTGCAATCACAAGTTACCACCCCTTTTGGCTTTAATTTATTGCCATCGTATGACGTAAGTATTACATTTATTGGCTTCAACTCAAGATTGCTACCCTTATTTTTAAGATTTTTATAAATACTTAATGGTAAAACATTGCATTCTGCTCCTGAATCCAACTTGAATTCAATCTTATTATTAGAAACAATTACAGTTTGCGAACACTTTTTCTCATCTATGCTAGTAAAAGAGTTAATTTTAATTTTTACAGTTTCGTTATCGACTAATCCTACTGAACTTAAATAATACTCACAATCATCACTATCATTTGATTCTTCTTCTACTTGGTGTACTTTTTTGTTATGAATACCACCGTTGCGCTTGGTTTTTTGTACACACATTTTGGCAAAATGATTTTTTTCACTACAAAAAAGACAAAACTTACCGAAGGCAGGGCAATTTCCATACCGTGCATTCCACCACACTTACGACATTTCTTCTTATTCTTGCTTCTTGATGTTCCAGCTAGATGATCTCTTTTCTCGTACATCGACTTTACCTCGTGCACGCTTGCTTCCGAACATTTCTTGTATTGTTTTCATTTCTTCTTTTCTTGCTTCTGCCGCACAGCACTGATTTATTGCTGTGGTTAGGTCAGTAATCTTTCTTGCAGTCCTGAATCATGTACCCCTATAACAATTCTGTTTCGGATCAATCTTCCTTCATGTTCAGCAAAATCACAAAGTTTTGCATGAATTCTTAACTCCGTGAGAAAATGGTCAAATTTTTCTCCTTCTTTTGAATTTTTCCATGAAACTTGTAACTTTCAAAAAAGATATTCTTTCTAGGTATGCAGTAGCTTTCGAGATCTAAAAATAAAGAGCTACATAAATAATTACTTACATAAAAACGTTTTTACTAGAAACTACATTTATGATCTCAATCCGATTTCGTTCTATTTTCGAACGTTACTTTTAAGTCCTTTAATGGACAGAGGAATACGAAAATACATTTAAAAATAAAAATCAGAGTAATTAGGTGTCATAACCTCAAAACGCCATCACATATAAATCATGCTTAAAACGAATGTGTGACGGCTTTAATGCATACGGATACCTTATCGCAGAAAAAAATTTCCTTAAATATTCCAGAAAATCTCCCATGGTAAAATTGTCTTGTTTGGATCATAAAACCTGACCTATCGCAAAATCTGACACTGCACTAATGCGACGTTTTGTATGTAATAGGCCCCATACACTTGCCAACATATTGCACAGCAGCAGTATATGGGTTAATATATTTTGCTGTACAACGCCAGTTTTCGCAATATGGTGGTCGGATAATACTGTACTGCAAACACACAAAATTACACTAATGAAATACTTCACATCGAAGAGCGAGCACAACACGGAACAGACTGACATAGAGGTTATGTTTATAAAAACGCCGAAGTATTGGAAAGACCGGAGAAGTGAAGTGCCGGATTATAGAGAGAGTACTGTATTATAATATATTATTTAATATTTATTGTTTACGGAATTATATACGCACAAGTAAGCTAATTTACTTCTTTTAATTTTTGCTTTAAAAATTGCCAAAAGTAGAATAAATCAATAAGAAATATTTGAATAATTACATTGCTATTGTCAATCATTATTTGGTTATTTAAAAAATGAAAAATAATTAACAAAAAAATTTTAATTTTTACAACTGTCAACTTTTAATAAGGTAAAATATACTTAGTTATTCTTCTTCATCGTTTGATTCTTGTCAGAAGCGTCGTGATCTAACTTAGCCGAAGCCAAGATGTTTTTTAATGGGAATTTATGGGGTGGTTTCCCGTTGCCTCGGGATCAATATTGGACTTTTTGTTCATATTAGTGTATCTAACGCGAGCAGGATTCGAACCGCGAGCTTACGCTTTTTAGTCGACTCGCATATTATACTTCTCGCTACACTGCAGATTAGCTAGCCTACCTAGCTATAGGAATGAAAAAATAATTTTCAACTTATTTTTTTGGGAGAATGATTGAAAAAAAAGTTTTATTTTTCAACATAGTTGCCATTTAGCTCGATGCGCTTAGTCCAGCGGTTTTCCAATTTTTATCCTTTCCAAATAATACGATTTCTCGAAGCCCGCAAAATTGGTGTTTGTTGCAGTGATGACCTCTTCATTTGACCCAAATTTCTTACCGCCAAGCCGTTTCTTCGGATTTGGAAACAGGAAATAGTCGCCGGAGACTAAATCTGGAGAATATGCTGGATGAGAAAGCCTAATTCGTGAAATTTTGCCATGGTGATGACACACGTGTGCACTCGCGAATGAGAACTTTTTTCTTCGCCAAATGCGGTCGTTTTGCTTCAAATCAATGTCGAATCTGAATAATATTTGCCGGTAATCAGTTTACCCCCGCGTGCATCCCCAAAACCGTCGTCATAACCTTTTTGGCCCACAGACTCCTTTTGAGCCTTCTGTGGTGCACGTTCACCCGGACAAGTCCACTGCTTTGACTGTTTCTTGGTTTTTGGTGTGTTATGATGTATTATTGCGCAATATTACGCAATAATTTTATGCATTGTATTAACGGTGCGTATTTTTCATATGCACGAATCAACCATAGAGCGGGGCACTGCAAAATCAAAAAACTCGTAACTCCGACACAGAGGTACCCACCTCGGCGCGACTCGCAGGAACGCGAAACTTTCTTTTATTTCAGAGCCAAGAATCCAGGAAATCATTCCAGCCAGATGAAGGGGTGTGGGGCAAAGCCCCGGTACTCCATAGTGCCAAAAAGACAAAGACAAGGGGAGGGGGGCTAACTAGAGCAGCGTTAGGAGTGAGTCAATCGTTTTCTGACATCCGTCGGGTCAACTTCCACACTTTTTCGAGTAGGATCATCTTGGGGGATGTTTTAGAAAGTAAAGCGCACGCAACTACGTCAAGAGTCGGATTCACACAAAAAGTGAAATTTGTTGTCCGATCACAAATTTAATTCTTTTTATTAATTAATTAGACCCTAATCCGCCATAATTCGTTGTAAAAAACGAGATTATGTCATCTTTACTGTCGCCACAATCTATTTTAATTTTGGCGGGCGAGGTTACAGTTCAAAAGAGCCAATGAGAAAATTGCACTCCAAAAGCTGTTTTTTCCAAAATTTCTGAACCGATGAAATTTTATTTTTTGTATACGCTAATTAGACCCTTATCTTTCATAATCCACTTCAAAATTGGTAAAAATCGCGATCCTTACCATTAAACTACTTCTTAACCATTGAAATTGATGGTGCAGAGTCCCTATAGTATTTATCAAGGTTTTCCTTGGTTTCGGTGATGGTTTTTTTACGCAAAAAAAAGACAAAATTCACTTTTTTCCATTTTCGTCTAAATTTACGAGGTTGTCTACTTGGAATTGCTGTCAAACACAAACTAAATGACGCAGCTTACTCAAAATTTGACAGCAGTCTATTGACAGGTGGTCGTTGACAGATAATAGACAGTATAGAATCGATACATATCGATTAATCTAAGAAAATCGATTCAAAGCAGTTCCCCAGTCGCTAATTTTATTTTTCAGAACCACGAATGGTTCATCGTTACTTCTTTTGGATTTTCTACGAAATAAATTAGTTTTTATAAGAGATTACAGAAGTGAAGTTAAAATATTTTTAACTTTTTTTTTTTTTTTAAATGTTAGGGTGATTGAACTTTCTAGCATTTGAAAATCTGGAAAAAACACCACGGGTTACCCCTTAAAAGTTTAATTTTAGACATGAAAAAGTGTATTTTGTCCATCGGTCACGAGGACACTTGGTATAATAGAAACAATTGAAGGAACTTCGATTTTCAGATTTGTAGTTCAATCAGTGCTCACACCAAGCCGCCAAGCGGTAAATAATTTAAAAATGTTAGAATTAAAAAAATTTGGAAATGTGTCAAGATGGCATAAATCGAGCCAGTAATCGATTCGAACTTGTTTTTATTATGCGTCAAGGTCGAGGATAACTCAAAAGGAAGATGATTTCTTTATCAGTTTTTATTAAGATAAAAATTCTTCGAGTGTTATTAATTTGGGTTCGCAACCACTTCCTATTTACGGTAATGGAAATTGTCATTTCTTATCAAATTATAGTTGGATTAGATAGTGGTGAATCGGGAAAACAACAAACATCCACCGAAAAAAACAATATTTTCGAAAAAGACGTCAACAGATAAGGAGGTTAAAAATTTGAAATTCGAAGAAAATGAACGACGAAAGGATTTGGCGAATATTTAGTGATCCGTAAAATATAAAAATATAAGTGTAAGATTTTTGTGGAATTGTAAAATTGTTTGATAAAAAATAAGTAAATTTTGAGAATGCTTGCGTAATTTTGAAAGATGCGCCACGTAATAGAGCGAATGCGCTTGCGTTAAAGCACCCACATGAATGTAGTTTCTGTTGTGACTTGTGTCGCATTGATCAGTCATCACAGTCATCTCTATGCTTTTGTGTAGATTGTGTAGTGAAAATTTGTGTCTTATTAAAATTATTGTGTTTATACAATTAGTCGATTTAAGTCGACTAGAAAAAACTAACAATTGGTGATGCATTTAAGGATATCTACCCTGTTATGCTGCGCAATCCTTGCGGGGTTTGCTACATCTTCATCTTCACAAGTAAGTAGTAGCAACTAACAACTGTTTTTCTTATGGTAAATTCTTAAGATGTATTTCCACCGACTTGGTTGTATTTATTGGGTTGTTGGTGTATTTGTCAAATATTTTCGTTGCCTTCATTTCACGAATGTTTTATAAAAAGGAGTATTAGACGTGCACCTACCTTCATTTTGGGTAATCTTTTAATTCCTGGTATTATCAATATTTATATTATCGCATGTGCTATATACAAAGTAGGTGTTAATTTATTAACTAATTTTTGTTTGTTACAAAATAATTTTTGTATACGTAATTTAAACAAAATTGACTTAATATTAATTATAGGTATATGGTAGGCGTGTGTGGTAGGTAATAATGGTACTTATTTTTTAAATGCGTTAGACATGAAGAAGAATGTAGAAATTTTGTCTGTGTGGGTAGATCGACTTACCTTAGGTAAAATTAGAAATTTTTTAAAGGTTGTTCGAAATCCCATCATTGGTTATTGACAAGGTGACAAAATTATTCAAAAACATTAAATTACACATCCTGTTTATAATTCGTTTAAACAATTAAAATACCACATACAAGACACGTTCTATTTTATATAAACATTTTTTAATGTGTAATTTGCCAAATACGATCGACTCTCATTAACACGTCTACGTTATCATCCCAACCTAATAGGTGGAAGTCAAAAAGGAAATCTCGAATTTTTTAAGTACAAACAAATTTGTACCTTGACAACATAAGTCAAAGTTTGCACTTGTTAAAATACCTGTGATGCAAATTTTATAAGCATAAAAATGTTAAATTAACAAAAATAAAACTCATCACTATGCATTATTCTATAAATTTAAAATAAACAATTAAAACGTATTTCGTTACATAAGAATGAATTTTAAAATCCTTGTTTAGATACACAAAACGACCATCTCCTAATGGTTTATGGTCGTTTTACAGTGGAGGCCAATAAGAAATTCGGGTTTTAGGGGTCTGTTAGAAAAACAACAATAGGAACACTCAAAATATAACTTTGGAAAAGAGGATTTCTAAGAAATGCCGATCAAATTAGCCCATATAAAAATGAATTAATTTCTTCCAAAATTTTTTTGTTGACAACATCCTTAACGTGATAAATGTAATATAACATTACAACATCCTTATTAAATGGGCTCGAATTATTAATTATTGCTCCTTCCTAGGGTAAAACTCATTACTTTGTATTTCACTTCTGGGCACAATATTATTAACCAAAGGAAGTGTTTTCAAATATTTAATGACCCACTAATTATAGCAAAATATTACAAAAATATCTAAGAAATGTAATTTACAGCTGATAACAGTCGTACAGTCATCGATCAACACTTTTCTATTAATCGATAATGTTGATCGTATAATTTTAAACTGTAATTACACAATAAATTAATTAAAATGATTTATTAGACTACGTTACGACTACAATTGCTAAAATTATTTTATTAATTTTATTTTGCTGATACTCCTACTATCATTTAAATTATAACTTGAGTTATGTTTTGTTAAAATACAGGGTGGTTTAAAAAAGTTAATTAAACAAATATTTTTCAATAAAATTTGTCTGGCTTCCACAGCAAATACCTTTATTATATTAAATATCTTGAGTGCATCTTCCAAGTTATCTTGGTATGTTCTGTTTTTATAGCTCCCATTGTGTAGGATCGAACTAAAGCCCTACCTCATACTTGATGACCCATTTTACAGCTCGCAATGCAATAACAGATGGTATCATAACCCATTTCCCGTTAATCGTCTGACTTTACCTGTGAAACCTGCATTTTATCGATAGTTTTTTAATTATCTTTTATGTAATACGAATTTCATTCTTTTAGGTTCCTTAGAATGTATTTCCCAATCACATTCTAAGCCGGTATTTCTTATGTCACATTCCAACACCTGTTTGTTTACGTCTGAAAGCTAACGTTAGCATTTTAAGCACTACATTCGAGATATGGTGCTTCCTTCCATCCACAGCAACACATTAGTTTTATAAATATTCAAGAAAAATAAAAGTGACTTTGACGCGCATACTGGATTAACGAGATCAGTTTATAAATTTGAAGCGACTAAATGGATTTTTTGTAAATAAACAAAAATCAAACCTCTTTTTCGTTCGGCTAACTTATCAGTTATCATTTACCACAATGAAAGAAAATCATATTAATTCAAATGTAGGTACACTTTTTATTTTGGCTTGTATTTATTTGGTCAATATTTTAATTAAATGGTCAGTATTTTTAATAAATGGCCAGTAGTTTAAATAATACGGTCGGTATTTTAAATATATCAGTACATAGTAATAAAATATAAAATGAAATAAAAAAAAGTTCATGTTGGTATTAATTTTTTGGGTAGAGTCAAGAAACCCGAACTCAAAAGTACAATTTTTCCTTTAAAACGACTTTACCAAACGAAAGAGCACTAAAATACAAGACTTTTAAGGTGAGGTAGGTTCGCTAGGCCCTTTAATAAGCCCACAATTTAAATTTGAAATTAACGTATTCCCATAAGAAATTCATTATAATGCGCAATATTACGCAATAATTTTATGCATTATATTTACGGTGCGTGTACTGTAGGTGGGTTCCCTGGTATATGTCGGGTTAACATCCCAATTTTTCGAGTAGTACCGGTCTAGGGGATATTTTTAATGAGTAAAGCGTTTCCGCAGCCTCCGCTCCGCTTCGGCCGCTACAGGCCGTTTTGATTAACGCAACCACAGCCAATTTTGAATTTTTAAAATCTATTTTTTCAAAATTTGTGGGCCGACCGCAAATTTTTTTAGTGTGTAGAGAACGATGTCCTCATAATTCACTTCAAAAATCATGAAAATCCGAATTCGGGTTTCTTGACCGTCCCCTATTTTTTTAAGATAGTATAATTATACTAATTTATAATTTTTAAAAAATTTGAATCAATAATTAAGATAGTATATAAATTAATATTTTTTTATGTATAATGAATATTTTACATGGGCAGAGTTTGCTAAGTGTCCCTCTAGAAATTAAAGGAAATTATGAAAGAGCAAAATTAGAATTAGAATAATTGATCTTTAGGCACCAAAAAATCACAAATTGTAATACACATCTACGATAGGTTAAATTCGAACCTCAAATCCCGCTTATTTTGAATTTTTTTGTAATTTTACTTAAACTCATCTATTTTATCACTTTTTTGATGCAGCCGTCACGTATGTGTGCTGTTATTCGAATAAAACATTAAAATGCGACCATTTAAGAAGTATTTTTACGAAAATAATTTTAAGGGTGAATTCGATTTGCGTTTGTCAAAACAGTTTGGAGCGGCCGGAGCGATGGAGACCGAAACGGAAACTGCTATAATTTGTATAAAATATTGAATAGAGACGTTTTAAAAACTATTATTAACCCATGGAACGTTTGAGACCCCATCAACTAAAATGTTACTTACGAAAAAGTTATTTATTATTTTAACTTGAAAATAATTATAAGCAAACTTTGAAAGTCGTTTTAATACATTTCACAGCTAACTTAATTGTTTAATATGAAAACAAAATTGAGAAACGCGACAAATTAAAAATCATTACGATTTTTACATAAAAATTCAACACTTTTTCTGATTTTAACATTAAAAATAGATAGCACTAGAAGTATTATTTTCACGATATAAACTGATTCAAATTGAAGTTACATCGGCTGGGGTCGTCTTATACCCCGGTGTGCCAGTTACAGCTAAAAATCTAATATAGCGTATATTTTAATGCGAATCCGAAATTTTCCGTGGTTGCGTTAGTCAAAACCGATCCTCCTCACCTTCCGCTCCGGGCCGTTTTAACAAACGCTTTACTAACTAAAAATATCCCCCTAGGCCAGTCCTACTCGGCAAAGTGTGGATGTTGACCCGCCAGATGGCAGAGAGCGACTGACTCACTCCTCACGATAAATGATATTTTATGTATAATTTCTATTTTTCTGCATTTCAATTTTTATAAATTAAATAGTGTAATAATAGTAAGTATATTAACTTACTGATTACTGACTGACTAGTTACCGACAACAAAAGTTAACTAAGCAATAAAATATACTAACCAAACAAAACGTTACTATAACTTTATTATTTATGCTTACCAAAATAACAAAAAATACTGACCAAATTAACAAATACTGACTAAAATTTGATTTAATACTGATACTGACCATTTATTTTAAAAGATACTGACGAGGGTCAACCGCTAGAGAAAATCGTGTACAATTAACTTCACATACTCACGATACTTCATTGTATTTCACGTACATCATTGGTATTTCAGGGACTCACCGAGATTCCAAAATTTAAGTAATGAAGGGTGTTCCACACCCCCGGATCGAGTAGTTTATTTTTTATCAGAAGTAAACTGAAAATTTCCCGTTGCAGAGGCACTGGAAGGTGTTCCACACCCCCCAGACCTCCCGGATTAAGTAGTTTATTTTTTATTTTGTTGCAGAGCTCTGCCTCCCAAGGGGTACGGAATTTATAATTACGCAGTTTATAATTAATTGTCAAATTACGAATTAAATACACTTACTTGACCATAGCTAATTTTAATAAACTTGAGATATGCTAAAATATTTAATTCACTTTTAATAAAAATAAATTATTTAAACCGGTTGTCTGGGGTGTGGAACACCTCCAGTGCCTCTGCAAGGAGATCTTTAGTTTACTTCTGATAAAAAGGAAACTAGTTGGTCTGGAGATTCTGCACGTTTTGCAATGTTCTTCATTTCAAAATTTGTGCACTGGAGGGTGTTCCACACCCCAGACCCCGGATTGAATAGTTTATTTTATCAGAAGTAAACTGAAGATCTCCCGTTGCAGAGGCACTGGAGGGTGTTCCACGCCCTCAGACCCCCGGATCGAGTAATTTATTTTTATCAGAATAAATTGAAGATCTTCCGTTGCAGAGGTACTGAAGAATGTTCCACGTAAAGTACTTCATGAGATGTGTACAAAAACTTCACCAGCGGTTAACCCTTGGATACTGACCATTTAATGATAAAAATACTGACCAAAAAAATAGTTGTCTTTTATTTTGTATGATAAAAATGTTTGAGATGACGATGAGCTTTTACACGGCTAAGTTCTGTAGGTTCTGTAGTGCAAATTTAAAATGTATTTGATGCTGAAAATGTATTCCTATTTCAGGAATTGTTTGTAAAAAAACCTAAAAAAAAATTAGTTAGGGGCCGTTCATAAAATACGTCACGCTACCACCAACGTTTTTGACCCCTCCCCTATTGTCACGCTGTGTCACACTTTCTGTAACCCCCTTTAAATATTTCGTCACAAAACTAAGACCTCCCCTGAATATAATAAATTTCAATGAATAGTACACAAATTTTGAGAATTAAAAATATTTATTTAGTTTTTATAATAAAATTTGAATAAATTAATAAATATCTATAATTGGTATTGCAACATCCTCCCCAATATTTATTGAAAAAATATTAATTTAAAATATTTTAATAAACGGCGAACGTCACATTGCCGTAGATCCCCCGTCCCCTCTTGTCACATCTTGTCACACTCAGCAAGACCCCTCCCCTTGTATCCCCTTGTATCCCCTTGTATGCGAACGTATTTTATGAACGGCCCTTACGTAGCACTAAATTTATTTTTTGCAGTTGAAACTAAAAAATATACCTTTTTAATCACACTAATAAATTTTCAAACACTTTCCCGAGATGGACCGTTCTAGGGGGATATTTTAATGAGTAAAGCGCTCCGCTACAAGCCGTTTTGACAAGCGCAACCACCGCAATACTCAGATTCGCTCTAAAAATATACGCTGTATTATATTTTAGTTCGGAGTTTACAATTCTTTTAGGATTTTAATATATTAAAATATAAAAAAAACTTATTTACAATTAGCTTTAGCGCTGAAAACTTATTTTAATTGTCGATGGGCGGGGTTACAGTTTAAAAGAGCCAATGAGAAAATTGCATTGTAAATAAAATTTTAAAGCCGTTTTTCCAAAATTTGTTAACCGTCCGCAAATTTTATTTTATTATATGCTAATTAGACCCTCATCTTTCATAATCCACTTTAAAAAGGGCCAAAATCGAAATTCAGGTTTATTACTCGTCCCCTTAAAAGTTAATCTTCTACTCTAAAATACTTAAGTACAAAATTAAATTACCTTGATTCTTGACTGTTTAGCGCACGATAGCAGTCCCTCCGATGCGCACCAATGGATTAACGAAATACGGCTAGGGTTCGCTAAGTGCCGCTCGCCGTCTGTGGAAATTTTAAAAAATTTCTTTACAGTTAGAGGGTATAAAATTGAGATTATTAAGGTGCGGTTGAAGTCGATATTTCTAATAATAACGTTAAAAATCGATTTTAAATGTCATGAAAACGGGCGATTTTTGCATTGTATTAACGATACGTGCGTTCCGATATCCACACTTTTTCGAGTTGGGCTGTTCTAGGGGAATTTTTTAATGAGCAAAGCGCTTCGGCTTGTAGCGGAAAGTCGATTTGACTAACGCAACCACCGCAAGACTCAGATTTACTCTAAAAATTATTTTCGTAAAAATACTTCTTAAATCGACGCGGTTCAATGTTTTATTAAAATAACAGTGCGCATACGTGACGGCTGTATCAAAAAAATGATAAAATACATGATTTTAAGTAAAATTACAAAAAAAATTCAAAATAAGCGGGATTTGAGGTTTGAATTTCACCTATCGTAGATGTGTAAATTAATGCAATGGACATTCAAATTTGTTATTTCAAAATAAGATTCTTACAGATTGTTTGCTCTGGTGGTAAAGGTTTCGGGCTTTGGATCTTCGAATCACGGTCGCTCTGGAGAAATTATATGGTTCAGATTCCACGTTAAGATGTAGGTCGTAATGGTTTATCTCAAGCATATCGGATATTCTTGGCTATATTTCCTGTAATTGGGCATGTCGCCTGTTAGAAATCAAATTGATTTTATTTTTAATAAGTTAGCTAATCCAGAAAACTCAACAGGCTATAACAAATTAGGGGACGGTCATAAAACCCGAATTCGGATTTTCATGATTTTTAAGTGAATTATAAAAGACATCGTTTTCTACACGTTTAAAAAAAATTTGCGGTCGGCCACAAATTTTAGAAAAAACGGCTTTAAAAATTCGAAATTGGCCGTGGTTGCGTTAATCAAAACTAACTTTCCTCAGCCTTCCTTCTTATTCATCTCCGGGCGAGATGAGAATTTTATAGTGACCGTCTTCCCTCGGCTTGGCTGGTTTGCTCGGCAGCAAACCACCTAGGTAGAGTGCCAAGAGAATTCTATGGGATCACGATTCCTCAGTCATGAGAATGCGACTAGAGAGAGATTGTTTTTCTATATTATATATTAGGATGTATTTTTTTAGGCGACCCTTCCCCCATATTTAATTCAAGCAAATTGATACAAAAAATTTGTTTTAAACGTTTCTCATGTTTTAAAATATATAAAACAAATATGTAGCTAATTGTTTAGAAGATACTTCAAAAATTCCGGGGGTCTTATGCTAGTAGTACATGCTAGTTTTCCCGAGATGTTTAATTTTTTAAATAAAGATAAACTCTGCCGTTCGTGCATGTTTGTGCATCAATTATCCTCTTTTGTTTTATAGTTACTTGAAAAATTCTCTCACAGGTGGAGCTGCAGATGCAACGATTTTCCGAATTTTAGATTCAAAAATTATTTAAAAATATTTCGGTAGATAGAACAGATAAAACTTTTTCACTACCCTTTTATCTCGAAAATGTTTAAATTAGAAAATCAAGTTTTTTTTTATTAACTTTAATAAGTAAACAATAAAATTGCTTTTTATTATCGTGAACGGTGAAGTCTATTTTTTTAGACCTAACATTTAAAATTGGAAGAAGCTAGTAGTTAAGCCAAACACAGTCCCCCTAATTTTCAAAATTACACTGAAATAAAATTAGTATGCGCAAACATACATAAAATCTATTGTTTGTCAAGGCGAGTTTTCTCCAGTTTATTTGGATTTTACCATGATCTTTTGTGGATGTTTAATAATATTTTCTTAAAATTGCTTCGTGTTATCTCCTTAATCCAATGTGCGCGTCACTTCATTTTTGTAGTTACAGAGCCTACTTTGGATCTGATCATTTACCCGATATAACGAAACAATTTTCATCTTGATGTACAATAATTTTATTAATTATGTAGAAAATTAGTGTGAAAACTTAAAATAAACTAAATTTTAAATAATTTTGTCTATTCCACGGAAACTTGAGGGAATTGTAAAAATGTTATTATTACCACGACGAACAGCACGAATGCCATGTTACATGTTCATATTAGATAACCAAATTAAAATTTTGTCAGTGACTTGACGAGTGTCAGACATACATTTTAACGTAGAATTCTAACCGCAGCATAAAAATAATAATCTAATGTAGTCGGATTCGAACACGGGAAATCAATTGGGTACATAATTATTTATCCCCGCATATTAAATTTAAAGTAAAGTATACGTCCTCTTTTCATTTTAAAAAATTAAAATTATACTTTACAATTTAAAAAAAAAACAATTTTTTGAAGTCTTATAAAGAAACCCTTAAAATTCACTTTGAAATTGATATAGAAAGTAATATTTTAGAAGGTTATTTAAAATACACGTGTGATTTTTTTAATTGTTTATTTAATCGAAAAGGTACAATGTCAATTTAGAAAGAAATAGGGGGGGGGCTCATTATACCCTACCCTTAATTCAATATAAACAATATATATTACGTTTGCTGCTTCTCAACATCTATTTCACCTACAAGCTTATAATTTATACGAAATATACAGTGGCGTCCGGTTAGAACTTAGTTAAAGGGACTGACTGATTTGGTTTATCATAACCAAAATACATTATACCCATAAATACGTTAAATCTTAATGAAGAATCGAATGGTCATTCACAGGAAATTCTATTCCCAAAACAAAATTTGCTCGAACGAAACTTGGACTCCGTCAGTATACGAACCAAGTCCATGCCTGTACAAGCTCGAGCAAAACTGTTGAATGGTTAATATCCCCCGACTGCTTATACTGGGTTGGAAAATTGCCTTGTGACCTTGTTTTTGATGCTGGCGGTTATCTATGCAACCTTTACGTGCCCCCGAAGCACGGAGATGGTCATAAGAAAGTCATATTCGGATTTGAATCCTTGATATTAACATTTTCGAAAACAATTATGAAAGATAATCCAGGTTTACGCCGCAGTTCCGTTCCTACAAAAGCCGGTGCAAATCGAAGCTCTGCGCTGCGGCGTTATTGCAAATAGGCGTAAACAGAGGGCTACTTGTAATGCAATCTACGCATAAAAAATTAAAATTTGCGGTTGGTCCAGAAATTTTAAAAATTAATTTGGAATGCAATGTTTTCATTCGTTCTTTTCAAACTGGAGCTCCGCCCATCGAATATTAAAAATTAATTTTTATGCTTAAAGTAATTTTAAATGGAGTATTTTAAATTTATAATATAATTGCAAATGGTAGCGAATTCCTGGACCACAACAAAATTCGAAATTATGGGTTCTTGAGCCGTCGGTTGCGAGAGTCAACTGGTAAAACTTATTAAAATATCCCCGAGCAAAATCAATCTAGAAAATAATAAATCTTTGAGCTACGGGGTTCGAGAAGAGGTTAAACTTGTTACAAATATCCTTGGGCCATAACAAAACTCGAAATTATGGATGCTTGAGCCGCGGGATTTGAGGGTCGACCAGTGTTGCCAGATTTTAGAAAGCTATGGCGCCAACTCGAAACCAAAGAAGTGCCCAAAAGCGCAACTAATTGATCATATGGCACCAAAATTAAATTTTACTAACTTTTGTGAAACCGGACAAAATAAAGATAATTTTAAGTAATAAAAATATATTAAATTGAATGTTAAGTAATTAACATTTCCAAAAACTATTATTTATGTCTTTCGATTAATTATCAAAGTGGTAATGTTGATTATGTAAAACTCAAGTTCGTTATTTGTTATTTACTCGGTGTCGGGCGGGAGGGGGCTGCGGCAAAACCTAATTTTTTACGAAATCGATTATTAATCACAATAAACTGCATCTTAATTTCTCGGGAAACGCTCAAATTGCGGTTTGCGATTTTGGAAAAAATTTAGCGCAAAATATCTCCAAAAGTCGCCCAATTTCGACTGGTAGTTTGTGGAGCGGTAAGTTTTAAGACACAGGCGGGACGCACGGACTGCCACCAAAATTAATAGAATTATGACGCAATAATAAGTTCCTATAATATGTTTTTATCGTAATTTCATGAACTTCAAAATTGAATCGTGGGCTTAATATAGGACCTATCCCATTCCTTACATTAACAGTCCTGAATGTCCTTTTCGTTTGTTGAAGCTATTTCTATAGGAAAAAGTGGACTTTTGAGTTTGGGTTTTCTGACTCGAATCAATCGCTGTGTAGTGCTATTCTTTCAATCTTGGTTTATGTAAATGTAAAGGAAAATTCTAATTTATTCTCAGGATCATCGGGTAAAAATTGAAATATTATCTTTTCGGGTGTAGCGGTACTAGAATTAGTAATAAAGATAGCAGATCCCCGCAATATCTCCTTGGTAGCGCTACCGCTTTAGCGCACTTCGTCGTAGTGATCGAGGAAAGTTTTTTTCGCATATCCTAAATTTCGTTTTGTGCGATGTTCCTATGAGTACAGATTAAAATTTTCTTTCGCATTTAGTTAAATAAATATTTACAGTGAAACTTGTTTTTATGCGGTTTTTATATGTGGAATTGTGTATGTGGTATTTTTTTTGTGCGGTATATAAAAAATTCTATCAAATGCATAGTATCAGTAAATACTGAAATATTTTTTTAAGAGATTTCTTTTATGCGGTCCCTATCCCTACCCAAAAACAGGTTTTAGTGTATAATAAAGAGCACTCGAAAAGATGTTTTGTTATTTTTAGATTTTGATTTCTGTTTTTCAAAATGCTCAGAATTATGTTGTAATACGAAGTACATTAACCGTGGGATATTTGTTTGCGTACTTGCTAATTAGTAATTATGCTTATCGTGTAATTGACTTGATGTTGTTCGATGAAGTAAATAAATAAATAACGATAAATAACCAATAGTATTTATAAAAAAAAAAGTTATTATAAGGGGAACACCAATGCGATTGTTTGAAAAATGAAGGTTTCTTTGATGACTTATAAAAAAAATAAAGGGGAACACCAATGCGATTGCTTGAAAAATTGAGGTTTCTTTGTTGGCGTATAAATAAAAATAATTATAAACATAATTTAAATATTGATTTTTTTATTTACATAATCATATCTTAACAAAAAAATCCACTTGTCATAATCGGTTTTGTTGAATGTGTTTCAAAATTTTCTTTCTGCTGTCGTGAATCGAAACGCCCTCTGTGATTATCCGAAAACAAAAAATTGAGATGATACTTTTCCTTTTTTCAAGAAGAAGAAGAAGAGATGATACTTAAATGGCATTAATATGGTTATCATTAAGGGTACATTTTTTTACAAAATGGTGGCACCCAATTTTGCTCGGAAAAAATCGTAATTTTTTTCCTCAAAAAGTGGAAAAATTACGCTTTTCGATAGTTACACTTGACGTGTTTGTATGTTTTTAGAACGAATTTTTATTTATTTCAATCTGTCACCGTGGTGTTCTCCCTTAATGCTCTTGTTATCTTTTATATTATTCAAAATTTAGATAATTCGAATATCAGAATATTATCGACGATGAAATTATTGTTTTTAATGTGGCCATCTTGATTTTCTGATATTTTGAATTTGAATCTTCATATGGCCCTCAAAAGCAATTTTTGCGGCCCGCTAATGCTTTTGCGTTTAAATAATATGTTTTAATTTTTGAATGAAAGTTTATTAACAGATAAAATGAATAATTACCAATTGGTCATCAAAAGTTTTGATAAAATTAAAATGGGATTCTTACAGGAAGAATGATTTCATACCTTTTCTTTAGGCTGCTCGTACAGTGGATCCGTTTTCGGACGAATTCCGACGAACGAGAATTCTATCCTTCACTATTACCGATTACTCGTATCTATGAGTCTCCGTCAGATTTTCAAGTCCAAAAACGGATCCACTGTACGCGCAGCCTTAAGCTGTATCCAGACATGCAAACTTCATCGCCAATCAATTAACCTTCCTTTTGGTAAACGGTTTTAACTTGTTCTTGAGATTCTCGTTTTCGTTATCAGCTTTCAGGTATCGCGAGAACGATGAGCTCGTTGTTCGAAGAACTTCAATTTATAACAGAAAATTGTTAAATCAATTTCTGTTACCTTTTTATTCCACCCTTGACCATACATATAAGCTGACACTGATAGTGCAAACTGGAGGAAGGTTCGCTGGGAAGTAGGGAGTGGTTGACGAGAGATGAATCGGTGAATGCGTTTTTCATTGAGGTTCTACAGTTTGAATTTTATAAATTCAATTTGTGCGGTTTAATTGATCTGATACCCTTGACCATACATATAAGCTGATACTGATAGTACAAGATGGACGAAGGTTCGCTGGGAAGCGGGGAGTGGTGGACGAGACATGGATCGGTGAATGCACTTTTGATGGGGGTTCTACAGCTTGAAAATTATAAATTCAATTTGTGCGGTTTAATTGATCTGTAGTGATTAATTGTGTATGATTAAGTAATTTTATGTGGATACGTCGAAATCCATTCGACGATGGTTTTCCGGGAAACCATCTGTCCGTTCAAATATTTACGCTGCCTCCATTTTGTAAATTCTTCTGGACTAAACAAGGGTAGACCATCAAAGGACACACACGAAAAATAAATTTGTGTAAACAATTCCCCATTGTTGAAGTTTAATATTACAAATTTAAGCATCTGATTTGCCAACGGCTTGACCTTCTGAAGGTTGATGGGTTGGCGATGAAGTTTGGATGTCGGGATACAGCTTTAGATTGCTGGGGAGCAATTTGCAATCGCTCCTACTACAATTTAAAATGATATTTTCAAAATTTTGGATTCTAAATGTCGGAAAAAAACCGACAAAAATATGGCATTGAAATACTAAATTGTATACAAATGAATTCAATTATGACCCATAAAGCATTGTTTACTTTTTTATTATACTTTGCATTTTATTATCCACATTGATTAATTATAATTTTCCAATTAAAATTACGTTTCAGGTGATTGTGGAGTTAGTAGGCGGTCTATGTAATCTCTAATCTCGACAATGAGAAAATTTTAATAAGCTTTGGGGGTCTATAGTTTGGCGTCTGTCCAAAACACATTCTGGTTTAACCCTTTTGCTTAGTTCCTTCTTATTCGAGATTATTAAAAATTTCTTTCCATTTGAGGTAAAATACCTATTTAACGCCGAAACTGACAACAAAGGTGCGGTACTACCTGGCATTTCACAAAGATTACCTACATCTCGAAGATTACCAGCCTATTAACATTCTTGGGCTTTGTTGAATCTCTGTCAGCAAATGGTTCCTTTCTTTAAAACTTGACAAATATAATAAAAGACAAGAACTACAATCGATACCTTAGCGCACTCTTCAATTTATTTCTGAAGATTTCTTTTCAATCAGGAAAAGTTGCTTTTAATTCGCTAACCTTGTCGAAATTTTAAAAATAAATTTGAGTGGTACTATCGATTGCGTTCACTGCATCTTTATTTGTTGTTTCAACATTTTTGCATTAGAAAATATCAAGGATTTTAACTAAAACACGTTTTTAATTTATTGCGCCGGATAACCATTGAATTTGGTGCACCTACTCAGTTATTATTATTATTATCATCAACTTATACGGTAACTGTCCAGTTTTGGATATTTTACCCCCGATTTGATCTAACAAGTTTTATTTTTTAAAAAGTGGAAATAACTTATTTATCATGGTAACGAATGAATGTCTCAATAAACAATTGGCTGCGATATAGAGAAAAATTGTTTTCAATAAATATGACAGTATAATCTAGCTTATGAGGGAGTAATCTGTACGGATTGGTTAATTTTAATAGATTTATTTGAATTTTTCAATTTGTTATTTTCCGAAATTATTAAATAGGAATGTCTGCAAAATTTTCATTCACACGGCTGAATATGAGGAACGCAACAGCAAAATTGGATCTATCGAGAATATCCCAGACGTAACCATAGGCTGGGTATGGGTGTCGGATGGATGCAGATCACAGAAAATATTTAACTTGATACATCTCAACAATCTATTGTTCGAATCAAATTCACTCGTGTATAAAAAACAAGCATCAATAAATATTTTGTGTGAGACTTATAAGCTTAGTTTCCATCGCTGGAAAATGTTTTAATAAATTAAAGAAATTTATTTTCGATGAAATTTAAAATTTTTTATAATAAACGGAAATCGATATATTGCGTTTGAAAGATAACTTATGTATTATATTTACTTTATGTAGAAATTCAGATATACCTATTTACATTTGCAAGAAAATCAAATAGTAATGTATTTAGAATGAATATTTATTTTATGGCCAAATTGTGACGATGATTTACATTTCAAAAATTTGTATTTACTGTTTCATTACACATTAAAATTATTTGGAAAATCTTTCAATTCGGCTCTTTTAAAAAAAATTATTCATAAAAAAATCGGATGTGGCCATGCCCATGACTTTATCATACTTTTATTAAATATTAAAAAATTATTTTTAATAATAAAAAGAATAAAATATTTTCCATTTACCAATGTGATCCAAAATCTAATCAGCTCTAAGTCTAAATATAAAGATACAAAATACCAACTTTAGTTTTGAAATTCTCATTCGTTTTTGAAATATTTAATAAAAACTAATATTAAATAAAAAGATTTAAAAAAATTGCTTCCATGAACCAATTTTATCTTATGAAAATCCTGTTAGTTTTTAAAATATTAAATAAAGACTAATATTAAATAATAAAATTTAAAATAATAAAAAACAATAGTTTTTACGAACGAATTTTAACTAAAATTTAATCAATTCTAAATATCGATTAAAATATGCGAAACCTAAATTTGGTTTTGAAATTCTTATTACTTTTCGAAATATTAATTAAAAACTAATATTAAACAATAAGATTTAAAAAAATTTAAAAAAAAAGTTTCCATGTACCAATTTGAACCAAAATTGAAATAACTCTAACTTCTACTATTGAGAGATAGGAAATATTAAATTTGGTTTTGAAAATTCTGTTAGTTTTTAAAATATTAAATAAAGACTAATATTAAATAATAAAACTTAGAAAATTAAAAAACAATAGTTCTCATAAAGCAATTTTAACAAAAATTTAATCAGTTCTAAATCTCGACATAAGTATGCTAAATCCTAAATTTGGTTTTGAAATTTCTATTATTTTTTGAAATAATAATTAAAAACTAATATTAAGTAATAAAATTTAAAAAAACAAAAAAATTTTAACCAAAATCTAATCAGCCCTAAGTCTCAATATAAGGATAAAAAATCCAAAATTTTGTTTGAAAATTCCTATTAGTTTTACTGTAGGTCGCACACAAAATTTGACCACAGACACACACACCATCACACACACAGACATTTTTTGGAAATGGTTTTATTTTACTCAGGGAACCTCAAAAAGTGTAAATCCATCAAAATCTCAATTTTTTTTCTGCACGAAAACAATACTTTTTCATATTACATATTATGATAAAGTAAAACTTATGAAAACAAGTAAATTAATTAATTTGAAATAATTCAATTGGTACAGTCAAAAGTTTAATATTAAAGGGTATCCAGACAGGCAAATTCCGTCGCAAACTCAACAACCTTCAACGCCCTCGCTATATCAAGTGCTCGTCGCGAACAACGAGCTCATTATTCTCGAGATAGAAGCAACCGGTACTTGAACTTAGAAGTTCAAATACTACCTGCCTCTATCATGCTTTAAACAACGAGCTCATTGTTAACAAGGACGTTGAAGGTTGCTGGGTTGGGGCCTTTTAGACAGAAATTGAATTTGAATGATCATTTAAAAATGGATGGCTCCAATCAAATAGAGGTTGCAACGAGAAATGTGCAACCTACAAAAAACTAAATTTGTTAAGAGAACCATGCCGTTCATTTCTTCAGGGTCTGGCCAATTTGCGCCAGGCTGCAATAACAAAAGTTAATTTAAAATTTGGATGAAATTTGCCGTGTTTGATTTGTTAGAAAGGGAAAAATGTTCAAGTATTCGTAAAAACGCAGCAACAAAATGAGAGCAATAGCCAGACCGACCTTACCTGTCCAATAGGGATGTTGCATGGTATCGAATTTAGTGATAATTTGAAAATAATATCAAATGAAATTTATAACCGAAATAAAAATTTTTAAAATGCGGTCTGCACTGAGAAAATCAAATTTGAAATTCAAAAATGAATCGGTCAGCTGATTACGCCTCTGACGTCATACGCGTGATCCCGAACGTTTTTATGGAAATTTTACAACCTCGCAAAGACCGGACAGTTAAATATTTGACAGTTGTAAACAATGTAACGTTTACATTTAAATTGTATTTTTTATTAATATAATATTTATTTTAACAAAAACTGTAGTCAAAAACAATTATAGGAAAAATGGTTTATTCCGAGTTTTCTGTGTTTTTATTAAAATTCATTTTCAATTTTACACAAACTATTTATAGGTTACTTTATCAACACAAACTGTATTTGCTGTGTTGACGGTTGTTAAAAAAATAGTTTGAGACGTCATTCGCGCTAAAAACACGGTTTCAAAAATCTTTTTTATAAATTTTTTTTGAGAAAACTGAAGGTCTCCTAAACGTTTTATCTATGCAGTGCTGTTTACCATCATCTAAAGTTTATAAAAAATACTTCACAAATCATGCAACATCCCTATTGTTACAAAATTTATATCAGAAGAAGTAGCCAATACAAAAATCAACCCCCCCCCAAATGCTGTCCTGCAGACCGCGCTATACCAATGACTGGGTATATATTTACAAATAATGATCATCATTATTTACAAATTAAGATATTTGTTTGTAACCTTTTAAAAAGTTGTAGTAAATATTTCTGATGTAAATATCAAAACGCAAATACTATTATTGTTTATTTAGCACTAGATTACCGAGATTGTGCGGCCTATATGCCGCTCTTATAGGAACAATTTTTAGTTTGATGACTGAGTTGATGACCGCCAGCATCAACAATAAAAGGGTTACAGGCACATTCCCCAACTCGGACTAGGCAGCCGTGGGGTCTTAATGCTTATACCTTTCTCTTGGAGAAAGAGGCTGATGCTCAGAAGTGGGCGGAAAAGGCTGAACAGAGAGAATACATATTGATATGTTATTTGTGCTACCATAAAAATTTTACGAAAATTTGTTTATTGTATCACTAAACTTTTGAAAAATGTCGTTTGGTTCCTTTTTGCGTTTTTAATTTTACTTAGTTTTGTAATAAAACTAAGATACATATACTAATATAAATTTATTTGTTTAATAATTATTTATTATATATATTATACATACAACTATTACAAAAATTTATAGATATAATTAGAACAATTTTATTATATTAAATATCATATTAATATAAATATCCAAGTGTAATCAACGACGCTCGGGAGAAAATTGATACGAATGTCTGCATAACGCTTTGATAGCATATTATTTATTTAAGGTATAAACAATTAGGTAGATAGTAAAGGAAATACCACGTTTAATAATCACATATTATCTAAATAATTCTATTCCTTATGCCTTACTACAAAAAGTGATAATATCACATTTTACAAAATGAAAATATGTCGCTTGGTTCCTTTTTACATAACTACCTCCATACGTTACAGAGAAACCAGTGGCGTATTTAGGGGTGGGCTCCTCTTTTGTATCGCTGAAACTCTCCGTGATAAAAATAAATAAATTTAAGTAAGTTTGAGTTTGAAATAATTTTTGAATTGCTTTTATTTTTTTGATTTTTAGAATTTGTCAGTTATCTTTACCACTGACACGCATGAATGGATTAACGAATATCTGAAAAATAATCGGTGTAACCCCTCATAGACATTTTTTAAATACGCCACTGAGACAGACGGATAGATAAATTTAAGCCATTAAATAGTATATAATTGACAAAACCCCCTTGATTACATTTTACAAGGTTCAAGTTTCAAAATTATTTCATGTCAAGTGTTTTGTTTTATTTAAGTTCGTCGTATGATTATAATCTTCAAGTGATAACGATAAAATTCAATGTGTGCAAATCTATTTTCGAAAACTTTATTATTTAAAATACTCATTCAAGGAAAACCGATTTCCGGACTTCATACGCAAGATAATATTTTTACTGATACTATGATACAGTCAACACAAACCGTCCTAGACGATCTGCATCTAATACATAGATAAAATAATAAGATATACAATGCTCTGTCTTTGTCACGCTTATTGTTGCAGCTGTTTTCCTGGTTTAAAGAGTATCCAGACGGGCAAATCTCATCTCCAACCCAACAACCTTCAACGCCCTTGCTAACAAGCTCATTGTTGCTTGCCTTTATCTCGAGAACAATGAGCTTGTTGCTAGCAACGGCGTTGAAGGTTGATGGTTGGCGATGAAATTTGTCCGTTTGGATACCCTTTATAATTATTACTTATTTTTATACATATAAAAACTCCCAACCCATTTGACTCGTGTGTAGAGCCTCTAAGGTAGCGATATAAACGTTACCGTCCATTTAAAAGAGCTGTAAGAAAAATCCTTTGAGAGGGGGGGGGGCTTGTAACGACAAAAATCTGACCCGAGGGCAGTTCTTTCCGGTACAAGGTTCTAGGAACGAACGGAGGTGCTGTTTTATCGTGGACGTTCATTCTTGCTCTCGAAGGTTTTTCGTTACCTTCGCGCGCTTTCGCGCCTGGCTTATTTGCGTCGGCCGTGAAAGCGGGCGCTTTATCTTCTCGGTAGGCCCACCCGTCTGCCGCTTCTTCGCCTCCCCTATCCGAGGCGCGTCGTTCAATGAGTCTCCCTTATATAATAGTACTCGTGCATACTCGTTCTCGCTTTCAAAAGCTCTCTCGTGCTTTTTACCTGTCACACGCGCCTTTTCGGTTGCTCGGACTTGAGGTATTAGACGTTTGGCATTCTAAGTTAGTTCTATAATTTTGCACGTCTCTCGGGCATGTTGCTCGAAGCTGCGGTCTAAGACATTTGAATATTTACGGAGGGCCCTGCCTGACGCACGAACGTAGTGTTTCTTCCCGAAACTGTCCGCCAGGCAATCGCGCGTTGGGTAGCTCCTGAGAAAACTCCCGACCGACCTATCCTCGGGGCTTGTTTCTCTTCGGACGACGGTCGGCAGGGGAGTTTTTCCTCGGGAGCTGCCCCGCGAATTTCTTCGTAATTTATTCTCGGGGCAGCTCTAGGAAAAACTGCCCGCCGACCTGTCCTCGGGGAATGTTTCCGCGGAAACAGCCGTCCCCTTCGGACGACGGTCGGCCGGGTAGTTCTTCTACGGGAATAGCCCTCGGACTTCTTCCTCCGGGCTGTTTTTTGCCGAAACAAAACTCGCCTCGAAGGGCTGCTTGTTCATAGAACTGCCATACTCCAAATTTCCCGGCGGGCAGGTGCATCAAAAACTGCCGGCTAAAGTAACATGAACAAACTCAAAATCATTAAACGCTTTCCGAAAGGACTCCACTTGGTCAGTAACCAGCACAGAGGGGACCCATTGGTCCTAGTCCTGCGGGATGTTTCTCTTGAAAACTGGAATGTTATTTTGCTTTGGTCTTGCAACTAACATAGGAAGACAAAATGATGATTTTCTTGAAAACCAGGTGAAATTAATAAAACAGAGATAACAAAATTGTCAAAAGTTGGATAAATTTCAAAATGCAGCAAATAATCTCCACTAAATAGGAGAGAGCTGCATTTTTGTATTTATCCAACTTTTTGACAATATGAAAAACTTTCTACTACATCAACGCAGAAACCATTGAAACTATTAAGATATAGCAGAATAAAAATAAGCAAAAAACCTGACGGAGCAAGTAAAAATGGTACTCAAACTGAAGGTTTGAGTCCACGTTCTTTAAATTGGAACTTTTTTGATTGAAATGTCTCACTCATTTGAATAGATCTGCGATCCGCACAACATCACATCTCAAATTATAAGATGTAAATCCAAAAAATTCAATTTGTTTACGTATAATTTTACAATTTCTCTTTGTTATGTACATGGAAGGACATAAATTAATAAAAAAAATGAATTCTTTTTCATTCTCTAGTTGCTACCATCAACTACTCGGTGTCTAAGTGGTAATTATAAGATTTATGGACAAGACACGATGAGTTTCTCAAATGGGCGATATGGTTTGATGAGAATTTGGTTGATGCACAATTTTGGACAATACATTTAACAACGACTGCTATAATATTAAATACAAATTCTTCCACGCGAAGCTGGTTGGAGGTGAGATGTCAGGATTTGGAGCCACCAGTAGGGGGTATTATCGCATGAACTTTATCCAATTGGGTTTTGATCTACGTTGTTGTTGTTCTTCATCGTTTTACTTCTTATCAGAAGCATCGTGACACAACTTGCCCGAAGCCAAGATGAATTTTTCATGGAATTCATGGGGTGATTTCTTGTTGCCTCCCCCATAGTCCACAGATTGATTTTGGACTTTTTGTTCACAGCAGTGTATCTAACGCGAATAGGGTTCGAACCGTGAGCTTATGCTTCTTAGTCGACCCGTGTATACTTCACGCTATACTGCCGGTTGCGTTGTTGTTAACTGATAAAAATAATATTTACCACGCGGTTTTAAAATTTAAATAAGTTTGAGTTTTAAATTTCTTTTAATTTTTTGACTTTTGAAATTTGTCAGTTTCTCTTTACCACTGACGCGCATGAATGGATTAACGAGCATCTAAAATAACCCTCATCCCATATGTAGTTTTTAAATACGCCACTGTTTGGATGGCTGTCAAACGTTAACTACCCCTGATATTTTGCTGAAATTTTGACACGAAGATCGTTTGAAGAATGGCATTTATAGCGGTAAATGGATTCTGGCGCCAGCTCGTGAAAATTGACGAAACTTTTCAAATTACCCTCGTAAATATAAAAAGTCTAAAAGTAATAAAGTCAAATTTTGAATGCTCTATTTACTTACAAGGCGTTGTCGTTGCTATGTAATTTTAAAACTACTATGGTGCTACATACATCAACTGTTTTGCCAACCTTTCATGCTGGGTCTTATCAAAAAGCCCCTTGGGCAAGTTTCCTTCGTCTTAACTCCGACCTTATCAAGCATGTACTCGATTCAGGAATTTCTACGAGGGAGACTCGAAAATTATTCGTAATGAATTTGGTCAACAAATCCGGAACATTATTTATACTAATTCTTGTTATTATTAATTTAAAATTTAACTAGCTCATTAAATTTAAGCAATAAAAACTGAATTATTTTGATGAGCGTTCAGCATTGGGTTTATATTTAATATTACTTTCACTGGTTAAAAATGTGTAATTATGTACATATAATAATGTTTTTTATACTTATCAATTCAGCCATAATCTTTTACCTTTTGATGTGGATGTGTTATCACATGATTAGTAATAGTAAAAGATAAAACAATTGTTTTGTTTCAATTCAATTTTAAGTATTTTAATTCAATTCCAGTGACGTACGATCTGCGAAAGAATTTTTCGTTCAATATATGTCTACCTGTTGGTCCCAGGTAATGTTCTTCCTGAAAGCTATTTCGGTTTAGAGTACACGGTGTATAAATTTTTCATTCCACGGTTAGGAATCAAGCTCAGTTGTAGGTCCCCTATGACCGATACATATTTTCAACACCCAACGGAATAGGTAGGAAATTAGATAGAATGCAGAACAAACAATGGCGCGGTTAGACTGCAGACTCTTCGAATTTTGCTTGCAAAATTTTAGTAATTAAAAATAACTTACATAAACAAGTATTTGAATACTATAAAAAGCATTAAAATTTTCCATTGGAAAAGTTCTTAGAAATGTAAATTTCAACTTAATTAGCAATATTTACATCGCATCGACATTAGCAACTAAAAAAGTTATTTTTTATGGTTTTGACTAACGAATCACTCGTGGAACGATAATGATTAGTTAAAATAATTTGTTTGGTGGACAAATTTACTTAAATATAATAAAGGTTACCGGGTTAAAGGTTCAATTGAAATTTAACATTTTAGGAACACATAATAATTTTATGTATAACATTTGGTCACAATTTTTCCTGGGATTGTGGAGAACAGTGAATCATTGTTCTGTTTTAAACTTGTTTTCAATAATATGTTTTGTCTATGTTTCTATCGTTAATTTTGCACTGGGTTCAAAGTTTGATTTGTGTTCTTTAATATTTACGACTTGTGGTTATCGTAAGTATGGCAAAAATGCAATATCGAAAATTACTGTAGGAATGTACGACGTAAACAGTTCAGTAGGCGAAAATTTTTGCTTACGAACTTCCAAAAAATCTCCTTATTCTTCTTATCTGTAGTGAGTCTCCAAGGAGACATTGTATCATGCAAGATACGTTATCAGAACCAATACTTATATCATTTTTAAAAATATCTACATCAGAACGATTTTTTTATTGCCTACTTTTTGCAACATCTTATTATGTAATAAATATTACCAAAAAAACACCTGTTTATAATTTTCTCACAGAAGCATACATAACTACTTTTCATTTTTATTTTAATAACAATTTTTATAATCTATGTGCAATTTTCCAAAGTAAACGGGGTTATTATTTTTAATTAAAGGAAATGACGAAGATAATTGTCTAGAAATTGATACGAAAAGGAATTTATTTTGAGATTTTAAAAAATGTTAGTTTCATATTAAGGGTAGTAGCGCAATCCCGGTATTGATTTTTACCCCTCCTGGACGCCATGTTCACTTTTATATAAAGTTGTGCTATTCGAGCAATCTCAACCTGACGTATCAACAAACGTAAAAAAATTGTTTTGTTAAGAGGTGTGTACATTATATTTGTTGTTGTAGATAATTTGTGTTAAACAAATAATAATTTTAACTGTTTTTATCAATGATGCTTTTTTAATTATACAAAATTGTTATTGTACTTTTTTGAAAATTTCATTGACGTATTTTCTTTTATTCAATTTACAGAGTAGTACAGATCGATCGTATAAGTATAACGATGCAATCGATATTGATGCAGATCTTGAAGGTAGCGGAGGTGGTGGTAAAGAGGTTTCTAATGACTTGGTAGAAGCTAGTGGTTCTGGTCATGGTCCTGATGATGACGATGATGAAGACCATCAACATGTAAAACCAATGCACGGTTAGTATTACAATTTTAGTTACGTACTTGAACCGTACACTATTTTATTCTTTTAGTTGATGTTAAAAAACCACCAGCTGTCGAAACAACAGTTGCACCATCTCAAAATAGTCCTAAATTGGATACAATACCTGTATATCCAGATAGTGGAAGTCCTAAAGTTTATAGTGGCAACGAAGAAGTATCTATTATGAATTCCCAAAATGAAGATCCACATACTTCATTCTTTGCCCAGCCAGGAATTTTAGCTGGTAGGATACTTTGCATTTTTTTGGGTAAATATTGATGTGGTTGCAATCGTAGAAGAGCATCAATAATTTATTCTTCACTCGTAACGGTTGATGCAAACGTAGGCGTTGTCAGTAAAGATTATGAGACGCAACCACATCGCAGCTGTAGTCAAACCAATTATTATTTTTGTTTTGATTAATTTAACACAAGCATTAGATTTTATTCATTACATGTCTTATTTTATCGTAACATTGTTTTCCTTTTTATTATTTGTTTCTAAATTGTTTAATTATAAAAAACCTTTACTTGAATTATATAAATTACAATTGGAATTTACGTCAGGTATTTGTTAAGTGTTACGTACTTTACTATTTAAATCACCTATTACCATTATGACAGTAGCAGGATATTTTAATTAGATCATTTTCAGTATCAGGAAATCAAATCTTGATCTTCTACAAGCGATCCAGGTTTTTTTGTATTAAAACATTTTTATGTGGTGTTGTTCCGAGCTTATTAGTTATAAAGACATGTTGCACAGATGTTGTTCAGAGCTAGAAAGTTGATTTTAATTATTCCTAGAAGGAACTTTTGAAATTGGGTCTTAAATACCAAGTTTAATTATTATTTCTGAATCTTGACTAACTGGGGAAGTTAATTTTCTAATATGTACCCACTGAAATACAGGAGTTCCTGCAATTTCCTTTTCATTTCCAAATAATTTCCTGGTTTTGGGAATTCACATTATACAGAATATAAAACATACAAATTAAAAAAGTTAAACTTGATGGTGACCTCCACAAATTAAGAAGCTTAACTAATTAGCAACGTAATTTTAATTAATACAATTTTGTTGTGCATGCTTTGTAAAATCCTAATTTAAATTACTCAAATTAATTTTAATTAATGAATTAGTTTGGTTAATTGTCTGACTTTACCATTAGGCAATTATTTTCTTGTTAAGAAACTTATTGATTTGTTTTTGATAGAAAGTTTTTAAATAACAATTTTGAAAATTTTACATTTTCTTCAACGATTTTAGTGTAAAAGTCATCAAACTAAGTTAAAAAAACATTTTTTGTTTTATAGTTTTTAATAATTTTCATAAAATTAGTCAGAATAAAGTAAATAAACATTTTTGTGGGTTTTCCATGTTGAAAGGAAAACATTTTGTGTTGTGTCTGGGTTTTTTCACTTTTCTCTCAGGGTCGAGTAAAATACATTGAATCTTGGTGCCCATTCTGTTGAATTTTCATCAGATAAAATTAAAATTGGATTTTCTTTTTTTGCAAGTTGCTAAGAAAACCAAAGGAAATTCTGCTTGTTTTCATTTCACCAGTGTCCACTTATTTACATAAAGAATTTGTAAAAATTTCAAAATTTGAGGGTTGTTTCGATTTTTGAAAGGTACTTACACAATTTTTTTTACAAAAATTTAAACATCATTCATATTTTTCATTTTAAAACTTGTTTATATAAATATGTTTAATATTTTATGTAATTTATAATTACTGGACAGTTGAACAAATTTTAATATTCTTTGTTTTTTATTCCCACGATTTTAATTACCATTATGTTACGTTAATGAACGTAATTTATTTGTTTAGTCTACGAAAAATCGTCACAATTTTTTTAAACAAAATGATTTTTCTGATCAAAATTTGTTTCTTGTTGGTGGAAGAAAATTATTGAAGTTTCTTGTCTGTACAGTCAATAATAACGGAAAGAAATGCAACAAGTACGGATTTTTCATCAACAGTATTTAGCTCTTACAGGGAGTTTGGTAGTTTTGTCATTTTTCTTGGTGTGCGGAGAACCGGCCTGGTATGATTTGGCTGTAAACCTAAATATATTACATAGCTTGGTAAATTTATGTGAGAAAAATGACCATGGCAAATAATTATGAAGTTGATGATCTCATCAAGACGTGTTTGTGAAAATTTTGGGCGTGTCTTCCACATTATTCTACTGTTGATTAGTAGAATTAACGCAGCAGTAGAAAATTTGAAAAAATGTCACCAATTTGGTACTGCGAGCTGTAATAAAAAAAATTGAATCTAAACTAAAAGAAACTTGTTATATATAGGGTTTTCCAATCCTGTAGCCTGAAACTAATTTTAGGGGGGCTCATGGGGCTAATAATTTTTTCATCAACAACTCGAATACAAATTTTTTATTTAAAAATAAAAATCCTTTTATTAATATCAAAATAGAAACAAGCACAAACTTTTTTCTTTAATAAGGCCATAATATTTGAAATTTTCCAGGCGGTGCTTCGATTTTTCCAGGATGTGCTGACCTGGTTACAGGCCGAGAGGTTCTTCGATGCAGATTCTTTGTTTAAATTACTATTGGATTTTTAAACTGTCGATTATAATACCAACTTAGAAGAATAAAATATATTTATTTGCAAAATATACAGGGTGTATCACAGGATATCAAAAAATATTGCATACGTTCAGGCACTTGACGTTCTTTTCCAGGAAAGACCTGCAGTTATCTCTTCATGGGGAGGTTCCACAGCAGATATACAAAAGGGTGTCGCAGGCGGTTTTTATTTTAAAATGCGTTACATAATTCAACGACCCTTGATGAAAACAAAAGTAGGCGAATAATTTCATTTTTGATTTTTTTTAATATTTATCTTGTTGCATCATGGTTTTTCTTCTTGTTTATTTTATATATTTATTAAATCTTAAAAATAAACTAAAGCAAGCCTCGTGTGAGGCGAGCTTGTTTTCAAGCAGCGAGTGAGTATCGTTATGCACAAACACGCATTAATCCAACTAGACAGACATCAATATTTGCATTCGTTGTACCGGTGGAATATTCAATAGTTTCAGCAATTTACTTTTTGGACTGCTTATCCCATTAGAATTCCAGCAAATCACAAGAAAATGCACGGTTTATTTACAGAATACCAGCATGAAAATCAAGAGCGAATAACATTTGATGTCAATATCATCACGTGCATCATGGATTACACGTATTTTGCATAACGATTAACACTGCTTGGAAAACAGAGCTAAAAGCAAGCCTCTTATGAGGCGAGCTTAAAGTTTGCACGCGTGGTTCGTTATGTTACAAATACGCTTTGAAACAGATGCAGATCTGTTGAACTTTTTGACGAAGTTTGAATACCGAGTATTTTTTTTTTCAGACAAATTATGTTTGCGTTTTACCGTAAATCAAAATTTACTTATTTAATCAAGCTTGATCAACCATGACTGCACTTATGGCCTGGTAGTTAGCGCAGTTAACTGTTAATATCAACGGAAAACCAGCGCAAATAGCAAGGCAGAGTCAGCTTAATTATACCGTCTGTCTCTGTGCTTTAGAGGGCATGTAAAGGCGGCCTGTGTTGACTAACAGTATCAACATCCAAACCAAGGTCATGGGAAAATTCCCCAATCCAGTTTCAGCACCAGTGGAATCTAAATTTGCATTTAAATTTGAAAATGACTTTAGGGTATTCGCAGTTAACTTTAAATCAAGGTACGGGTTCAAATTCAGGGATTTAAAAGTAAATTTTGCAAATGTGAACGGTGGGATCGTATCAACATGCAAATAAAGGGAGGGGTTCCCAACCTTTACGATTCTCTAAATATTGACTTGATGTTTTTCGTATAGGAGCTTAAAAGAACATTGACTAAATTTTAACACATAACTAAGAACGCTGGATATTGGGTTTTTTCTTTTGAGACATAGATTACTTTGTTAACTTGATCAGTTGTTAGTTAATAGGTGATATTGTGCACTTCTTCATTGTTAACTTCTCGAAGTCTTCAAAGTTGAAATTAGAATTGCTTATTATAGTTATGAAACAGAATCTTTTCGACTATGAAGACTAATCAAGTCTTTGAAGCTCTAATTTGCACTATTAAATGTCATTACATCGGCTAAGAAGTATCTTACGCTATGATCCGCTCTAACCCAACAGCTTTTCAGATTAGCGTAATCTGAAAAACATCAGCAATTTAAAAGAAAAGTTATTGCTTGCCATGATCCATCCATCCTTTCATCCACCTTTTATATTCCTTTCCAGTTGATTAATTTGATATTTGGTTGAAGAAATTTAGGGAAAATTGTTATAAAATGAAAATACAGATAGGACAGCTTACTTGGTGAAGTCGGCAACAATTATCACGGTGTGTTATAAATTTGTTATGTATTCAGGGGGATCCCATATATTTTACACTTTATTTTTGATTTGATAAAATATTAAATTTTGAATTTGTTTCAGCTGTCATTGGAGGTGCTGTAGTGGGATTATTGTGTGCCATTTTAGTGGTTATGTTCATAGTATACAGAATGAGAAAAAAAGATGAAGGTTCTTACGCATTGGATGAACCAAAAAGATCGCCAACGTCTAATTCATATAGCAAGGGCAATAACAGAGAATTTTATGCTTGAAGAGATGCGAGTTGAGTTTAGTTTATCATATTGAACTTATTCAGTGGTCTGCAGTTGGTTAGTCAGGCGGGTACGCTAGTGACTGAATCTCTGCCATCATCGCTTGTAGTGCAGCTTTAATATTGATATCAATTGTAAAATATAACGAGATATACTCAAAAAAAACCAAGCGCACATTTTTTTAACAATTCCATTTTTTAAAAAACGGTCATTAATTTAGTTTAGTTTTATGTACGTAATTGTAAAATTATATTTATTTTTAATGCGATATCATTATTATTTTATTTATTAACTTTTTAAAATAAAAAATTTTACATGGATTCGGTCTAATTGCTAGTAACTGCCATGATGTGAATGAACTATTGGAAAATACCTTTTTACTTTTAAGATATATTTGGCCAACATGTTCTACATTTGTAAATGTATATATCGTAATAAAATAACTGGCTATTCGTCCATTATACTTTTGAGTATATAGTACTGATAGATCGATGATGTATTTTTCTAAAGCAAATAATACGAAATCTTTCTTAGAAACTAACGTAGGGTGGTTGGTTACATTTTTTAAAGTCATGACAGTAGCCAACAATAAGTAAATATGAAGGATATCTTGAACTTTTTTATATTTACTTATTTTGACAGTAGACATTTTTACTTTACAATAACATTGCTCAATGACCACCCGCCCGCCCAATGACTTGGAAAAGATTTCATTCAGTTTCATGTCGAAAACATATCCAATTTTGGTGTAATGATATACTGGAGCTGCTTTTATTGTGACTGACTGTTTTTTTGGATTAATGTTATCGCTTTATTTGTGCTATATACTCGGAAACAAAGAAGTGGGTATCTAATAATTAATAACGTATTTAATAATAGAAAATTTGTATGTATCATTGTGCAACATTTTAATGTACTCATTTATATAAAAAGGAGGTTGTTAGATTTGTTTTATTATTACAAAATTTTTTAAGATTACATTAGACCTTAACAAGAGAAAAATCTATAATGAATTATTTATTTCAAACACAGATTATAATTTTTACTTGATGTTAGTGAATAGGTGTAAGCCCTGTGGTTGTTTAGATTCTAAGAGATTTTTGAACAAATCTCTGGCCTTCCCCCTATTCTGATGTAAAATTATCTTTTGTAAATTGGATAGCTTTTAGTACTTATAATGCAGCATTTATTTATATCGCTCTTTATTTATATAAATACTAAAAGCAGCTATTTTCCGTTAACTTTTAAGTTTTTATTTTAACAAAGACTTTATATTTATTTGTTTGTCATTCTGCTACTCATTTATATAAAAAGGAGGTTGTTAGATTTGTTTTATTATTACAAAATTTTTTAAGATTACATTAGACCTTAACAAGAGAAAAATCTATAATGAATTATTTATTTCAAACACAGATTATAATTTTTACTTGATGTTAGTGAATAGGTGTAAGCCCTGTGGTTGTTTAGATTCTAAGAGATTTTTGAACAAATCTCTGGCCTTCCCCCTATTCTGATGTAAAATTATCTTTTGTAAATTGGATAGCTTTTAGTACTTATAATGCAGCATTTATTTATATCGCTCTTTATTTATATAAATACTAAAAGCAGCTATTTTCCGTTAACTTTTAAGTTTTTATTTTAACAAAGACTTTATATTTATTTGTTTGTCATTCTGCTCTACAGATTTTTTAAAATTTTAAAGATTTTTTTAAAATTATCATTAATATTTTTTAATTATACAAAATAATGGAAGGTAGATAATTTTGAAGTTATATTGTATAGTATTAATAATTAGATTAACATGTTGTAAATAAAGACCCTTGAACAAACTTTTTATGCTAATTATCCATCTCGTTTTAAATTTTATCTTCGGAAAGTTATCTTTTCACAAAAAGCTATTGTAGCCACTATAAGTATAGCAGAACCTCGATTATCCAGGTCGACTGGGACTATGCTCTGCACGAATATTTGAAAAACACAAATAATAATAATTGACGTTTTTTATAATACCAACAGTATAGCGTGAAGCATACACGGGTCGACTAAGGAGCGTAAGCTCGTGGTTCGAATCCTAGTCGTCGCGGATACACTGCTGTGATCACAAAATCAAATATCGATCTGAGGACGGCAACGGGAAACTATTCCATGAATAAATTATATTCCCTAGTAAATTTATCTTGGCTTCGGCCAACGTCCGGAGCACTGGATACGGCACATGAAGAAGTTAAATTACAAAATATGTATACATACTTATTATATAGTAGATTTAACACTTTTATCTACCGACCGATTTGTACAAAGCAATAAATTCAGCGAAAGTTTATATTACATAAAATAAATACACTAAACGGCTTTGTATGTAATCCAAGTGCAGCTCTGAAATAAGCATAAATTCTGTACATTTGATTTTACATACTACCTAAGTTGCAAACGACCACGGAAAAACTACCGGTGATACACGGATAAACCACCGCACAGTAATCTATGTTTAACGTGCCCACGGAGAATCGGGGTTTTGCTATAACATAAATATTGTAAATTAAGGAATTATAATATTGCTGCAAGGAGTAAACATATCAAAAATTTTATTCAGACTTTTTTGGAATTCAGAATCTGATGTACACAAATTTTTCAGTATATTTACCCCTTGCAAGATATTTATTTCTTTAAAATTTATTGAATTCTCTAAAATTATTCTGAAAAACATTCGAATTCTTTGAAAAGATTTTATTTAGTTTAAAGTGCATGCAAAGCACTAACATTGCATTGATTCCGGTTTGCCTTCAGCATAATCTCCGTTGTAAATTTTCAAGCTTTAGTATTTATGGTATCGGAAGTATTTTTGCTTAAAGGTTACCTTAATAGTGAGTTAATGTCGACCCAAATTTTAAAAATAAATTGAAATAATCAAGAAATTGCCCAAAAGCTTACGATTGTTGAGTTGTTTCCGTAGTTTTGTCCTCGGTATATTTGATTCTAACAATTAAAATTTTGTCAAAAGTTTGCATGTATGTATTTAGGTGGATGGGTGAAGGACAACGGGAACTTCTCCGAGCACAACCTACTCCGCTACCGACACTGAGGGGTCTACGGGTTCTTCTAAATATTCTTCTCGTAGTTATTTTAAGTCGAATAAAAAATTCCAAAATAAGTAAAGAAGTAATCTCTCCATTAAATTAAGATCCATTGTGGCATAACATGCTTTTTATAAACGGAAACTCTTAAAACACTCCCATGCAAAACCCGATATTATTTCAGACATTCTAGTCATCACTAATGATCACATCACAAAGAATAATCTACATTTAGAATTTGCGCTTACACCTCCTAATCTTTGTAAATGAAACCTCTTTAATGGGGGAGGGGTCAATCCGAAGCTAGTCAACTACTCCCTCTACTGTAACAAATCTTCCATCAACCATCACAAAATCCAAAACCCACATCTTCAACAACTGAAGCCACTTAGATAAGTATAATGTTGCGGACAATGATGACAATCCGGCCATTGAATTTAGTGTGAGGAGTCATTAACGTTGATACCCAGTCAATAACGTCAGTGTCACATAAAATTGGGAGATGTTGACATTTAAAGATTTATATAATATGGTTTTACATTACTGTCCGGGTCATAACATCATTGCCCACTATAGCGCGGGCAACTGAAAATACAGGCAAGTGCCTCTGCAGTTCGTACTAGTACTTTGAATTTGAGTAGTTATTATTTATAGTATAATTTGCCTTCGGCATCAGAACACTTATTAAAAATATTCCCAGATCAAAACAGATCTCTCAAAGGTGGATTCTAACGATGCGGAATCTGAGACTGATTGGGTATCTAGGACTAACAATAATCTTTTAACACGAATAAAAATAAAAATTTACATATAATAAATATCGAAAAATGTTCAAAACTTGATCAACAGAATTATGATACTGCAGCGGTCCTAGAATTAGTAATTCATATAGCAGATCCGCGCAAACAAATCGCCTCAGTAGAGCAGTTGGTTAGCACGCGTATGTACATCTAATACGCTCGGGTTCGAATCCAGATTGGGCAACATTTTCTCAGTACATCATCTCACTAAATTGGTGACCCTCACTAAGAACATCAAGCAGCTTCTGTTCTAAAATCTAATTTCCGAGAAGATTCTGTTTAACTCCCTGGTTCTAATCAGCGAAAATGGCTAACTAAGCCACAACAAGCATGTCAACGGTTACTGCTTTGCTCTGCTCCGGGCGCTACAAGCGGTTTTGACAAACGCAACTACATAAAGACTCGGATTCACACAATAAGTGAATTTTTTCCGAAATTTGTTGACCAATCACAAATTTTGTATTTTTATTTGTTAATTACACCATTATCTTTCATAAATAATTGTAAAAACCGAGATGCTAGTATCTTTACTGTCGCCACAACCTATTTTAATTTCGATGGGCGGAGTTACAGTTCAAAAGAGCTAATGAATAAATTGCATTGTTAATAAATTTTTAAAGCCGTTTTTTCTCAAAAATGTGTGAGCCTTCCGAAAATTTTATTTTTTTATACGCTAATTAGACGCTCATCTTTCATAATACACTTTAAAAATGATCAAAATCGAATGACGGGCTTCCTACCCGTCCCCCGCAAATTGGGCAGTATGCGTACAAGAGATTTTATCACCGTGGCAACTTTTTCAACCACTCTATTGAGGTGCCTCCCAAAATTAAGGTGTTTGTCTAGGTCAATGCCCAGAACTGTTGCACTTTCTTTGGGTTCGATGGAGGTTGCCATGAGCCTGATGTAATGGGACGGCACCTCCTTCTGCCAATTGGAAGGAACGTCTCAGTCTTTTCGGGCACGAGTTGCAGGTTTTCCTTTTTCATCTAATCGGAAATCCGTTGGATAGCTTTGTTGAGATTGTCTTCTAGTGCATCAGCGGTTTTGGCGGTTGCCGTGATGGTGATGTCGTCGAGGAACCCCGTGGTTTATACGCCTGGTGGCATGGGAATCTCGAGGACGCCGTTGTAGTTTACGTTCCATAGCGTCGGTTCCAACATCGAGCCCTGGGGAACCTCACCGGTTACCCCCCTCCACGGTGCAGCAATAATTCACGAATCTTGATCTCGTGCTCTTCAAAGTAGCTCTCTAGAATTTTGATTATATATGGATCAACACCTCTGCGATGGAATTCCCCGACGATGTCGCCCCACCCGTCTGAGCCAAAAACATTTTTTACGTCCACTGTGACTATTACGCAAAAGCTCTTCGTTCTCCAGGTGCCTCTATTTGCTTTTCGACGATCCGTTTAACAGCCTGGATAGTTGATCTGAACTTCCGGAATCCGTGCTGATTTTCCGAAAGTCTTCCAGTTTGCTCGATTTCTTGCAGCAGTCTGGGAAGGAGCATTTTCTCATACAGCTTCCCGATGTGATCGAGAAGACAGATCGGCCGATATGAGCCAGATACTTCTGGTGGTTTGTTCCCCTTCTTGAGGAGAACAAGTCTAGCCGACTTCCACTCTTTGGAGTATTCTCTCCTCTCCAACAGCCCGTTGAATAATTCGAGGAAGGGGTTCGAGACCATTTCTATTAAGTTCTTAAGTAGAGCGGCAGGCACCATATCTGGTCTCGGGGTCTTGTTTTTGAAACTTTTAGCCGCCTCCGTCAACTCCTCTCTGTTGAAGAGGGCACGTCCTCCTCGATGATTATGTCGCGGGCACTCGTGGTTCTTACTGGGTACGCCGGAAGAGAGCACCCACGATACTCCGTATTCTCTCTTCATTCATTCCGTGGGAGCACGGCTTCCCCAGTTTTCTGGTTATTTCAGCACATCACATTTTCTTGGACTTCGGCTACCAGGGACATTCTGCATTTTTGGATATCATTGATAGCTATAGTGAGTTGCTTTTTTTCATGCGTGATGCTTGTTTAGCTTCCATGGCTTCCTATTGGTGGCCACCTCTGAGTAGTCGTTGATAGCGGGTTTTTGCCCTTTGGCTCTCTCTTTGGAGAGTAGCGATTTCTTACGTCTACCAATATACCTCTCTTTTGTTGTAGTGGCGCTTCGGCATGCAAGCACCGCGAACAAAACTGCTCATCAATTCTACCTACCGTCGTAGCCTGTCAATGTCAAGCTTCCTCCACGACCATTCCAGTGCGGACGCGTAGAAAGGCGGCCTATGCCTGCCAAGTATAAATTTGACGTAATTGTGGTCGATGAACAAACCCTGAGTCGAAAATACACTTTTTCTTATAAAAATTGCTTCAAAAAACGAAAGTGACTTTCCGTAACTTTCGCTCTGCTACGGCTGCTACAAGCCGTTTTAACAAGCACTTTACTCATTAAAACTATCCTCCAAGACCGTTAAGGTGAGGATGATTTAGTCGGACTTGTAATAAGGCCACAATTTGATTTTGAAAATTACAATTTTCCGATAAGAAATACATAAATGTCGGACAACGTCCGCACAGGCAAATATTATTGCTGCTTCTTATTATTACGCAATACAAATTACCGCAAATCGTCACTGACAAACGGACAAGAGCAGTGATTTCTTATTGAGTCTTCTCAATGCAGTAGACGAGATCGCAAAACCATCAGTTGCGCGAATCCCCCTACTTCGCCATCACGGGAATTCCAAAGAACGCCCAGCTACCCGGAAAAATAAAGCTGTCTAATCAGCTCGAACCAGCAAGACCTGCGGCCGACGAAGAATGACTCGACACCCGATTCGCGTATTCGGATAGCTTCAGCAACAGTACAAATCTCTCTCGGTCTCCAGTCTCTTCAAATTCGAAATTTTGTGATCAATCAGTCAAATGTTTGTCCCCACTTTCCCCACATTTCGGTATATTTAAATTCTAAATTTAGAAACCCCCAATACCCACACGCAGCTTCGCTGCGTTATCCCAAACAAAACTCAAAGTCAGTTGTTCGATGCCAGATGAAGGCGGCTCCGCCGCCAATTGCTCCGCTTTGTTAATCATGATATTGATACTGGGGAGCTACCAGTCGCTCTCGGAGATCCGTCGGGTCAACATCCACGTTTTGCCGAGTTGGACCGTTCTTGAGGGATAGTTTTAATGAGTAAAGCGCTCGTTAAAACGGCTTGTAGCGGCTGTAGCGGAGCGAAAGTTACGGAAAGTAGCTTTTGACAAACGCAACCACGACAAGACTCGGATTCACCTTAAAGTGTATTTTTTCTAAAATTTGTAGACCGACCACAAATTTTATTTTTTTATTTGTTAATTAAACTCCTATTTTTCATAATTCGCTTTAAAAATCTAGTTTCAGGTATCTTTACTGTCGCCGGGATGTATTACGGGGACATCCTGTATACAGCTGTCCTCGATAATCCGACACTTTTAATCCGACGTACTCGGTAGTCCGACGCGCTACAGGCAGCAACATGCATCTCCTCCCACCGCATTTCTTATGCCCACCTTATTTCTTTTAAAACTTACATGTACATACTGTCATTTTGTATCCTGGTATTAATAAATTACATGTACCTTTACTGTTTCTTCCTTTTTTTAACTAATTGTGTTCAAACGCATTAAGAATAAAACATCTTTGATATGTAATATGACATTTTGGTAATCCGACTTTTTCGGTAATCCGACACTCTCGGTCCCTTAACTGTCGGATTATCGGGGACAACTGTATTAAGATAATGAGACGTAAAAATTTAATTAAAAATTAGTTTTTATTTGCAAAAGTTTTTCTTCTTTTGTTCTAAAATTTTTGGATAGAAGTTGGAAAAAATATTTCAAAAATTTGACTACCCCAAAGGACGACAACTTCCTTTAATTTTGGAGATTAAATAGTACTTACATGTGATTGGATCCAGGACTAAAAAAAAGAAATTATCACAAGAAACAAAATTTTCAAAATTAAGGGTAGTTGCGGATATGGGAGGTAGTAACATTTTTTATGTTTTTCCTAAATATTTAATAATTATTAGTGTTAAATTGTCCAAATTAAGTAAATTTTTTAACCTATATACAGGGTGTCTAAAAATAAATAAATTAAATTAAAACAAATGTAAAAAAAATTTAATAGAATTTATTTTTTGTTTTGCGTATTATACAGGGTGTTCCCGTGACCGTGGAGAACCTTTGAGGTGGTGATAAAGGAAACTTTTCTAAGACAAATTTTCAAATAAAATTTTTGTCCAAGTCCAAACCCTTGGGGGGTACCTCCTTTTAAAGCAATTTTTTGAATTTACGATTTCAAACGGTCATAGCTCTGATATTATTGATTTTTAGACTTAATGGATTAGAACTTTTTTAAAGATCACTGGCTTATCTACAAATTAGATTATAACCTCTTGTTGTCTAGGATGAACAGATTTTGAGTTATGAATTAAATTAAGAGAAGAAATGTCAACAAAATTGCAAGTTTTATATTTTTATTTTTTTTACAAACCCTGTATCTTTTAAACTAAATTACTTACAAAAAACGAACGGCCCAATTCGGGTAAAAAATTTAACGGGCTATAACTTTAGTCTATTAAATTTTTTGGAAAACCAACCCATTTCATAAAAAATCTCAAAATAATCAACAAGGTCGGCACAAAAAGTTTAATAGTTATACAGGATGTTTCCGTGTTCACGGTAAATCTTTGAGGTTGTGATAAAGGACACTTTTCTAAGACAAATTTTCAAATAAAATTTTTGACCAAGTCCAAACCCTTGGGGGGCCTCTTTTAAGGAATTTTTGAATTTTTGCCTTCAAACGGCCATAGCACCGTAACCATTGATTTTATGGTATTAATAGATTAGTAATTTTTGAAAGATCATTTATTTATCTACAAACGGGTTTCTAATTGTTATCCTCTAGAATTAACGAATTTTGAGTTATGAATTAAATTAGGAGATGAAATGTTAAAAAATTGCAAGTTTTATTTTTTGGTTTTTCTTGCAAATCCTGTATCTTTTAAACGAAAATATTTACAAAAAATAAATGGCCCAATTTTGACAGCAAATTTAAAGAGCTATAATTTTAATCTAGTAACATTTTTGGAAAATCAACTCATTTTACAAAAAATCCCAAAATAATGAACAAGGTCAAAAAATTGCTTTAAAGAGGGGTACCTCCCAAGGGTTTGAACTAGGACAAAAATTTTATTTAAAAATATATCTTAGAAAAGTGTCTTCTATCACAACCTCAAAGGTTTACCATGTACACGGAGACACCCTGTATGACTATTATATTTTTTGTACCGACCTTATTCATTATTTTGGGATTTTCTGTGAAATGGATTGGTTTTCCAAAATTTTTAGTAGATTAAAGTTATAGCTCGTTAAATTTGCTACCCGAATTGGGCCGTTATTTTGTAAGTAGTTTAGTTTAAAAGATACAGGGTTTGCAACAAAAAAAAAAATAAAACTTGGAATTTTTTGACATTTTTCTCTTAATTTAATTCATAACTCAAAATCCGTTCATCCTAGACAATAGGAGGTTATAAACTAATTTGTAGATAAGTAAATTGTGTTTAAAAAATTACTAATCTATTAATATCATAAAATCAATAGTTATGCTGATATGGCTGTTTGAAAGCAGAAATTCAAAAAATTGCTTTAAAAAGGGGTACCCCCCAGGGGTATCGACTTGGACAAAAATTTTATTATTTAAAATTTGTCTTAGAAAAGTGTTCTTTATCACCACCTCAGAGGTTCTCCACGGTCACGGGCATACCCTGTATAATACGCAAAACAAAACAAAAATTCCATTAATTTTTTTTACATTTGTTTCAATTTAATTTATTTATTTTTGTTTTGCATTTTCAAAAATCGTCGATTACAAAAATTTTAATTTACGGAAGAGCCATCTAGCGGTGTAATGTATTAGTAAACGTGGGCGTAGCAATTTTGGTTACAGAGTGAAATTCTAGATGGCCTGTTGTTTTTAATTGTGGTTTCATTATAGCAATAAATTAATGTTTGAGATAGTCTGAGAGGTAGAAATAAAGTTATTGGTTTAAAATCCAATTAGTTTTGGTCATGCGAACGTCGTAACTGTAAGAAATAAATAGCAAGTGATTATTTTTAAAGTGACAGTGCAGTAAATTTGTTTACATTCGTCTAATTGTTCGTGATAAATTGATTAAATAATTTAAACCGCGAAAAATCGAATTTAAATTTGACTCTTCATTGGTTTACCATGAATACTTCAAATAATAAGGTTAATCCTGATTTGTTGAAAGAAAGATTGAGATGTTCGTTTAAAACTTCCGAGCTTACGCATTTAATCGATGGGGGTCCCGATAAGACCAAAGAAAGGAAAATTAGGGGTAAGTTTTTAAATTTTTTTTAGTAGCATTTTTTAAAATAATATTTCAATAGGAACTGTAAATTTAAAATTCAGTAATATTGTTATAAAATTTATAAATTTAAAATTGCATAATTTTTTTCTCAACTTTCATATTTGCGTCGAACGTGATTTTGCAATTGTGTAACGATCTTGTCGGCTAACTTTCCAAAGATAAATTACTATAACATAATAATAATTACAATGAATGTTTTCACTTATTCCGTACTTACTTTTTAATAGAAGAAAAGTTACCCATGTGAAGTGGCCATTTGTACCTTGGGCAGTGGCGGCTCGTGAGGCCCGGCAGGCAACCGGGGGTTTGGGGGTACTAATTTTTTGAAAAATAAGTGTTAAGAACTATTTTTATCTCATTTTCTTTTATTAAATTTATCTAAATTACAATGAAATCTTTTTTCTTTGTTTTCCCCCAAGATTTAAAATTTTTAATTTTCCAAAATTAAAGATGTTCTTTCCTGTATTTATGTATTTTCTTAGGAAACGAGAGATAATTCGTCCTAGAATTATGCACGGTATTTATCTTCAGTCTAATTATGATTCTCTTTTTTTTTTAATCGGCCATTTTTCTTTCGATGCTTTTCCAGATGAACCCCTTTTGAATTTGTCGTGTGCCCCTTGATGCTATTTAGGTTTCATTAGACTAAGATACTTATTTTCCTTTATTTATTTTTCCCGAGAAAAAATTTTGAACAAACACTAAAATATGGCATATTTTAAATTTTCATTAGTAGCAACTAATTTTGGTTTTTTAAATTAGTGTTTGTATAATTCGAAGGTTAATGAAAATATGACACATTTTAAAACAATGATTAATTTTAATTGTGTAGGTATTCCCATCATAAAATTTCTTAAAAATTTAAAAGAACAAACAGATGATACGGAGGAGCTCAAATATCAAATTTTTCAAAAAAAAATTTATTTTTTTATTAAATATGTTTATTATTTTCTTTTTCGATTACGTGATGCAAAGTTCAATAATTAAATTTAATCGATGTTTTAATGACGTATTAATTATTTATATACAGCGATAAGTAAAGTTTAGTAAAAATAAGCACGTAGATGTATCTACCATATCCAAGGTTTATCTCCTCTATCTTTTTTTGTGACCGTAATCTTTCAACCTCCATTGGTTCTCAAACTGTTCTACGCAGGTTGATGAAATTTACGAGACTTTCCATATTTAGTAGGTTGGAATTGAAAGTCTTTTTAAAGATTTTATGATGTTTTCCGATAATATTCTATTTAAAATCCGTTATTGGGCGTTAGTGGCGTATTTAGAGGTGGGCAAGGGGGAAATTGTCCCCCCCCCCTAGGATGACTTGGATGGTATCCCAAAGCCCTCCATCATAAAAATAATGTTTACCACGCGGTTTTAAAATTTAAATAAATTAAAAAAAAAGAAATAAGTTTTAAATTTTTACTTTATCATTGTTTCAACTTTGTTTTCGTGTAACAAAAAAATTGAGATTTTGATGGATTTACACTTTTTGAGGTCCCCTGAGTTAAATCAGACCATTTCCAAAAAATGTCTGTATGTGTGTGTGTCTGGGGTAAAATTTTGAGTGCAACCTACAGCAAAAGCTAATAGGAATTTTCAAACAAAATTTTGGATTTTGTATCCTTATATTGAGACTTAGAGCTGATTAGATTTTGGTTAAAATTGGTTCATGGGAACTATTTTTTAAAATTTTTTTAAATCTTATTAGTTTTTAATTAATATTTCAAAAACTAATAGGAATTTCAAAACCAAATTTAGGATTTAGCATACTTATGTCGAGATTTAGAACTGATTAAATTTTAGTTAAAATTGGCTTATGAAAACTATTGTTTTTTTATTTTTTTAAGTTTTATTATTTAATATTAGTCTTTATTTAATATTTTAAAAACTAACAGAATTTTCAAAACCAACTTTTAGATTTCGTATCTTTATAGTAGGAATTAGAGCTGATTAAATTTTGGTTAAAATTGGTTAACAGGAACTATTTTTCTTTTATTTTCTTAAATCTTATTAGTTAATAGTTTTTAATTAATATTTTTAAGAATTTTAAAATTAAATTAGATTCTGGGTCAAATTGGTTAATGGAAATCATTTTTTTTCTTTTTATTAATGAAAATTATGTTTTGAATATTTAATAAAAGTATGATAAAGTTATGGGCATGGCCACATCCGATTTATTTTATTTCTTTGATTTTTGGAATTTGTTAGTTCTCTTTACCAATGGCGCGCATGATTGGATTAACGAGAATCTGAAAAATAATCTGGTTTGCCTCCTCCCCAATGGGCACTTTTTAAATACGCCACTGGGTAAAACCATAATATAGTATGTTGGCGGTGACCGGACAGAGCAGAACGATAAAACAGAACAATGAATTGAACAGAAAGATGAAACAATGAATTTTATAAGAACAGAACATTAACAAAAGAGAATACTGAAAAGTGAGAATAACGGAATCAAGTTTTGTTCATTATTCGCATGAGTTTTATTATTTAGATATGTTTCAATATTTCCTCTCCACATAATATACAGAAGGCGTTGCACACTTCCTCACTTTGCCGAATAGAACCGGGTCTAGGGGATATTTTTATTAATTAAAGCGTTTGTCAAAACGGCCCGTAGCGGCCGGAGCGGATTTCATTGTTCTGTTCTTTCATGTTCTGTTCTATCATGGAATTTATGTTGACACTATGGTAGTCCTTAATAAGGACTTAAAAGTGTTTCCAGATTTTAGAAAGCTGTGCCGCCAACTCGAGACCAAAAATTATTATAAAAAAATAATTGATTATATGGCGCAAAAATTAAATTTTACTGACCTTTGTGAAACCACACATTAAATAAAGATAATTTTAAATAATTATTAAATAGAACGTTAAGTAATTATCATTTCCAAAAACTTGACTTTATGTCATTCGGTTAATTATCAAATTATCCAAGGGGTAATGTTGATTTATGGGTTGATTTATCAACCCATTTTGAATTTTCAAAGGACTGCGACTGCATTTTCGGACGCTTCATAAAATGAGTACACTCAAACCTGTTTTTTTGCGGAAAATATCCTGAAACTTCATAAGTAGCTTCAAATTCTTTTTTGTGCTGTACATTTACCGTCAATAGAATGTATTGAATTTCAATGTTAATTGTTTGAATTAACTATTTGTTACTGAATTAATTTTTTGAAATCATGTTATTCTCACTTAGTAAGAATTGCTTACAGAGTTAAAATAATGTAGATGCACCCAGCATAACTTTAATTTTTTAATTTTCCAAAAATGGCACGGCGAACTTCCATCGATAAAGTACATTTTTTGCCATAAAAATTTTATTTTTCAAAATACAATTTTTTATTGACGGCACAAGGTAGCACAAATCGGGTACAACTCAGCACAACTTTTATTTTTTTATTTTCAAAAATGGCTGGGCTAACTTCCACTCTCAAAATACGCGGTCTCCATAAAAGCTGATATAAATAAAATAAAAAAAACGGTACAAAGCACCACAAATCAAGCACAACTCAGCACAAGTTTTATTTTTTATTTTTCAAAATGGCACGGCTAACTTTATCGATAAAGTACATTTTGGCCATAAAATTTTATTTTCAAAATACAATTTTTATTTACGGCACAAGGTAGCACAAATTGGGTACAACTCAGCACAACTTTTATTTTTTTATTTTCAAAAATGGCTGGGCTAACTTCCACCCTCAAAATACGCGGTCTCCATAAAAGCTGATATAAATAAAAAAAAATAAAAAAAATTACGGTACAAAGCAGCACAAATCGAGCACAACTCAGCACAACTTTTATTTTTTATTTTTCAAAAATGGCACGGCTAACTTCCATCGATAAAGTACATTTTTGGCCATAAAATTTTATTTTTCAAAATACAATTTTTTATTTACGGCACAAGGTAGCACAAATCGGGTACAACTCAGCACAACTTTTATTTTTATTTTCAAAAATGGCTGGGCTAACTTCCACCTCAAAATACGCGGTCTCCATAAAAGCTGATATAAATAAAATAAAATAAAAAATTACGACACAAAGCACCACAAATTAAGCACAACTCAGAACAAGTTTTATTTTTATTTTGCAAAAATGGCACGGCTAACTTCCATCGATAAAGTACATTTTTGGCCATAAAAATTTTATTTTCAAAATACAATTTTTTTATTTACGGCACAAGGCAGCACAAATCGAGCACAACTCAGCACAACTTTTATTTTTATTTTCAAAATGGCTGGGCTAACTTCCACCCTCAAAATACACGGTCTCCATAAAATCTGATATAAATAAAAAATTACGGCACAAAGCACCACAAATCAAGCACAACTCAGCACAAGTTTTATTTTTCAAAAATGGCACGGCTAACTTCACGCACATCACAATTTAGCACAACAAAAAAAATTTAATTTTTCCAAAATGGGGGCTAACGTAAAAAACGATTTTTTATTTTAAGCCTAAATGAATAATTAAATATTTTTTCTTTGATCTGCACAAGTTGCCACAACACTAGCACAACTCAGCACAACCATCAAAACTTAAAAATTCACAAAATGGGGGGCCAACTTCACGCACGTTAACTTGAAGGAGTACATACAGTTCGGGATGGGACAACTCGGCGCTGCCAACTCGTCAGCGAGTAAAAAGTCTGAATTTTGTAGAAAACTCAAATATTCAAAAATTCAAAATTTAAAGCCAGTTTTAAATGAAGCTGACTAAATGAAAGCAAAAAAATTCCGTACTATTTTTTTTCGTGTTCTATTTTATTGCGCTACATATTAACTGTAACTTTTGACCTAAAACAGATTGAATTTTAATTGAAAATCTAGAAACATTTGAGATTTTAAAAAAATGTGTCAATTATTGACGTATTTATATAATACAATTTCTAAAACCGTAACACTTCAATAGTGATTTTTTTATGAATTTTCTAAATTTTATTATATTCGGAAATTCGTTTTTACAGGGTTTTGTGCAAAAAATTATATCAACGTCAAACATCATTACTTCACCAATTACGCAATTTCTGGGGACGATCACAAAACTCGGATTCGGATTTTCATGATTTTCAAAACTGACCTTCCGTAGCTTCCGTCTTATTTCGCTGCGCTACAGCCGCTACAAGCCGTTTTGAAAAACGCTTTACTCATTAAAAATATCTCCATGGCCGGCCCCACTCGAAAAATTGCGGGTGTTAACCCGACAGATATCAGGGAGCAATTGCCTTGCCTTGTCTTCTTGGCACTGTGGAGTACTGGGCTTTGCCCCACACCTCTTTCATCTGGCTGGCATAATTACTTGGATTCTTGGCTCTGAAATAAAAGAAAGTTTCGCCTTACTGCGGGTCGCGCCGAGGTGGGTACCACTGTGTCGGAGTTACGAGTTTTCTAATTTTGCAGGGGGGGTCGCGGAGCTGTTTGCGCGTCGCGGTCTTCCTGTATGATCCCTTCGCGAGAAAAATAGCGTTTGAGAGTAGTGGTTGTGTTGGAGTCCCATCTCGCCTTTTGAAGGCGAAGGATTGCTGAGATAGGGTTGGGGGTGTCGCTGCGGGGTTTAGAGATCTAATTGGGAGGCTGCAAAATAGCTCTGGGTCTCTTATACCGCAAAAAATCTTCGAGTTAGTAGTTACCAAGCTCTTGGATTAGTAGGTTTTCGGAGTGCCAGAGGTTTCGTAGAATTTTTCCGTTAGGTGGCGGATAAACTCTTCGATGGGCTCCACACCGGAGTCCGCCTGCAGCCTCTTGTCTGTGACGAACCATGGGGCCTTTATGGCGCTTCGTAGGGCGATGTTGCTAGTGGAGATAATCGAGTCTAAGTGGGATTGGGCTGCGTAGCCCCAGACGGGGACCGCATAGGTTAGAATGGGTCGGATGATTGATAGAGGATGAGTCGGTTTGGGGGTGACGATTTGAATTCCCTGATTGCGATTTTTACCATTTTTGAAGTGGATTATGAAAGATGAGGGTCCCAATAGCATATAAAAAAAAATAAAATTTGCGGAATATTCACACAATTTGAAAAAAACGGCTTTAAAAATTAATTTGGAATGGAATTTTATCATTGGCTCTTTTGAAGTGTAACCCCGCTCATAAAAATTAAAATAGGTTGTGGCGACAGTAAATATACCAGAATCTCGGTTTTTACAACGAATTATGATAGATAATGGTGTAATTAGCTAATAAAAAGAATTAAATTTGTGATCGGACAACAACTTTTCGAAAAAAAATTACTTTTTGTGTGAATTCGTTTCTGATATGGTTGCGCTGTCAAAACCGCTTGAAGCCCCCCTGCGACTCAGAGGGGCGTACGTTTATAGTATATAAATTGGAAACTGAACGAAACTACGACGTAATTAAATAATTTTTTAAGAAAAAAAAAAGTTTTACGTTGTACGTTTTCATTTTTGTCTTGCTGACGGTTTATTAAAATCGAAATTTAGTGTAAAATTACGCCGCGGAGCACTTTCGCAAAAATTAATTATTTCGCAAATAGAATTGAACCTTTGAGGGGGGGGGTAACTCGAAAATTAAAGAGAGGAGGTACTTAGTTTTTTCACATGCGTATCGGAATCTTCGTAAGAACTAAGCAGTAAAATAGAAATCAAAATTCCGAGCTAGAATAACAAAATTGGGAGCAAAGAAAGGTAATCTTTTGGGGCTCCATCAAAAGGGGCTTTTTTCAATTTTTTTTTTAGAATTTTAACGTCGTCACACGTATAGAGCCCATGTTCATGCAAAATTTCGACTTTCTAGTGCCGGCCGTTTTGGCCACACATTTTGAGTTTTAATGCGTACTTTCAAAATAAAAAAAACCTTAAAATTTAACGACGACCCTGGATTTTTTTCTTAAAACGTAAAGAAAAACATGAAAAGAACCAAACAAAACTAAAATTTGAAAATCGATGGATAAATAAGAACTTCGAAAAAACGGAACTCCTCGTAAAAAAATGGGCCCCCATTTTTAAGTTTTTGGAATTTTCCTTGCCTATTTTACCGCCATTCTAGAGATTTCAAATCACAGTACTCCGGCGGTATTGACTGTGATGAATGTGTTTTATTTTTTTAATTTTTGTATACAATTTTATTTACTTTATAAATATAAATAAAATTTTTTTAAATTCAAATATACAAATTTTGTAACTGGCAGGGTATTGATAACACAATTTTTATTTTTATAAATAACATCGTCCTTCATCTTGCAGATAGTCCTAAATAGTTGATATTATTACTTATTTACAATGAGATAATAACAGAACAAGGAGCATAATCTGACAACAAAAAGTCAATGTTCATTTTTTTATAATTATTTATCTATTTTATTTATTTATCATACGATAACGTTTTATTAGGAAATCAAAATTAAAAGATATTTTATTGCACAGGGTGGCTAAATTTTCGACCCACTTACACTATTCAATTAAATTTCCCAATCATATTTTGATTATTATTTTTTGTTATCTAATAGCGCACATCGCCAATTATTTGTTAATTTTGTTATTTCAAAAATTTCATGAATAATAATTATGGAATTTACGATTTGTATATAATAATATATATTTACGCTCTCAAAAATGCTCTGCCCTTCTCACCCCGAAAGATTCGTTACGCCACTGGCTGAATATGTATGATACTTCAAAATTTGTTAATACAATGATTAAAAACAAAAGAAATTTAATATTCTTGAAATTATTAATCTACTCAGGATTTTAATTTACTTATTGTGTATTGTTATAATATTTATTTTGTTATATTTTTACTTTATCATATGTAATATGAGAAAGTATTGTTTTCGTCCAGAAAAAAAAATTTGTGATTTTGATGGATTTACACTTTTTGAGGTCCCCTGAGTAAAATAAGACGATTTCCAAAAAAAATGATTTTCCAAAAAACCAAATTTTGGATAAAATTGCTTCATGGAAGCAATTTTTTTTAAATCTTTTTATTTAATATTAGTTTTTATTAAATATTTCAAAAACGAATGAGAATTTCAAAACTGAAGTTGATATTTTGTATTTTTATATTTAGACTGATTAGATTTTGGATCACATTAGTTTGGAAAATATTTTTTTCTTTTTATTATTAAAAATTATTTTTTTAATATTTAATAAAAGTATGATAAAGTCATGGGCATGGCCACATCCGATTTTTTGTTATTTAAACCAACTCAATCCGTGAATGATACGGTCACTACACAATCAATTGCGTAACAAATTTATGCTCATTTGTAATGCATAAGATTTGATTTACCCAGCGGAACGACGTTTGTAGAAATCGACACTCTACCTACCATCAGACCGTGGAATAGGTACATAAAAATGCCAAAGCAAAAATCAAAAGAGTAGATTTTTCAACTTTTGTGCAGTGGACATAGAGTAGTAGATAAGTCGGACAGTTCGGCGCCGCCGTTACGGCGCAGCAGGCAAAGCTATCACATTCCCTAAACTGACTCGTTCATTAAAATCATCCCTGAGCAAAAACTAAAAAAATGTGGAAGTTGAGTCTGCAGCATCTGAGAAAACATTGGACGCTGAGAGACCGGAAACATAACCTGTACGGATTATCAGTAGAATGAATGGCATTGCTCTCGTCAGTATGCGGCAATAGTTAACTAACCCGGGTTTGAACGTAGATTTTTCCTATAAAAATAGCGTCGCCAACCGAAAGAGAACGTTAATACAAGACTTTTAAAGTGAGGTTGAATTTGATAGGTTCTATATTAAGCCCAAAATTCAATTTTGAAGTTCACGAATTTACTATAAGAAACATATAGAAGCGAATTATTGCGTCATAATAAATTCATTTTGATAACAGTGCGTGCAATCTATGATACAATAATAACAAGATATGATAATTACGCAGATTATGCACTAACCACGTGACGTATATGCGCACCAATTATCAAAGTGGAATTTGCATCTCTCATATCATTGGTTCAAAATAAGTTATTGCACAGAATATCACTAGCCACGTGACGTCATTCGCAAAAATTACCTAAATAAAACTCTGATAGATACCTATTGTAAGATACTTATTGTACCATTCAATTCAGGGGGGGGGGAAGGTCGAGGACGAGCGCGAAATGATAAATCCGCCAGAGTTAATCTCGACCAGCTAAATCCGCGTCAGCGGATAAATGGCTGTGCGCAGAACCTGGCGGATCAAAATAGGTACGAGCCTTTACAAAAAACGCCAACAAGCTAAACACAGACGACAGGGAGTATGGGGCTAAGCCCTGGTATCCCAAATCAGAATACGACCTGACCTGAGGTTGAATGTTATCCAGTCGCTCCTCGCATATGTCGGGTCAAGGATCCAAAATTTTGAGTTTTTTCGCACCTAGGGATATTTTTTAATAAGTTTAACCTCTTCTAGGACTCTGTGGTTCAAAGATTTATTATTTTTTAGACTACTTTTGGCTCAAATATAGTTTTAATTACTTTTAATAGTTGGTCTTCAGATCTACCGCGTGGAGTTGGAAAATTTCGAGTTCTGCCGCGCTAAGGGATATTTTTTAAAATTATTGCCAAGCCAAAAGTTTTGCCAACTATTAAATAATATTATAAATATAGATGACAGTTCGAATTCTCGGATTGGGATTTTTACCATTTTTAAAGCGGTTTGTGAAAGATGAGGTAGTCAAAACCGCTTGTAGCGCCCGGAGCGGAACGGAGGGTGCGGAAAGTTGCTTTACTTACTAAAAATATCTCCCAAGAGCGGTCCAACTCGAAAAAGTGTGGATGTTGACCCGACGGACTTCAGAGAGCGACACTGGTATCTCCTCATCGCTAATCACTATCGACCCACTTACAGTACCCGCACCTAATACAATGCTTAAAATTATTGCGTAATATTGCGCAATAATACACTTACATGTATTTTTTTATGGGAAAATTGCAATTTTCAAAATTAAATTGTGGCCTTATTACAAGTCCGACCACATTGATCCTCACCTTGAGCTTGTATTTTCCTGTTCTTTCGTTTGGTAAAGCCATTTCTATTGGAAAAAGTGTATTTTCGAACCCGGGAATTCGAACTTTTACCTAAATATGAAATACTTCTTTAAAATTACTTTTGGCGCTAATCACTTATTTTAATTTTTGATGGGCGGAGTTATAGTTTCAAAAGAGCCAATGAGAAAATTTCATTTTAAATTAATTTTTAAACGCGTTTTTAACCAAATTTGTGGACCGACAGCAAATTAAATTTTTTTTATGCGTTTATTGCATTATTATCTTTCAAAGCATAAAATAAATCTTGAAAATTGCAATCACCTTAATCGACTAATAGTGAATAGAAATGAATCTGATAGTGATAAAATAGTGAATTTTTAAATATCTGTTAGTGTGAGGATAGCGCGATGAATAGATTTACGATAAATTCTAATAAAAATCAATATAAAATACAATTCAATCTTGTTTACAATCTACATTTCCTTTAAATCACAATTAATCTTCAATATTTTTTTTAATGCTTCTTCAATACTTCTGTAATATTTCTATTTGACATTTATATAATATTTTCCTATATAATATTTTGTTTATCACTTATGTTGGCTTGTTTGGTATGAATATTTCTTAACTGTACTTGTCAACTTAATGATACCAAAATTAAGTAGGTTGCACGCAACGATTAACGTAAGGTTGTTATATCGACCAGGACAGTAAATAAGGAGATCACTTCTATTGCTATTCATCGATTTCGAATAACGGGATGACAACTATTATTACTAGACAGGACCGTAATTAGGGAGTATCGTCTATTACTATTGATTAGTTCGTAATAAGGGGTAGAGTCTACTCTTACTGACCAGGACTGTGATTAATATGATATCGATCGTTATCTCTAACAGATTCGGGGTTTGTCGACCATTACTGAATATTTTTCAAAATTGCTGTAAAAGTTATTAACATTATTTTTAAAAACATTTACCGGGAGATGGCCGAGAGTGAACTTTCGTCCACTTTGGTAGATACTCTGTACTTCCCACAACCCCAGTATATAACTTCATTGCCTTTTTTATAAATTTTTAGTTCCCCCCCCAAGGTAAAAAATTTAAGTAAAATAATCCTAATTGAAAGTCAGTAGCCAGGCAGTTCACAATGAGGGGATGGAACGTACATGAAGACACTTTCGCAGACTGCCGAAATACTGCTGCAAACACACTTTCCCGATAGCAAGATAGTCTCAGATTTCGATTTGACTCGTTAGAACTCGGCCACCAACTGATACAAACTGGGAAATTGCAAATAAGGCAGTAGTAAATGAGTCCAAAATAGCATGGGCGATTATATCCCTCAGCGCGTTTAAATCGCCGGGACCTGACGGGATGTTTCCGGCCCCTGGGTCTGGATCACCTGCTCTGTCATATGGTCAAAGTGTTCAAGGCGTGCATTGGACACGGCTACACACCGAAGGAATGGCCTTATCCTTGTCGGCACTGTGGAATACCGGGACCTTCTTTATCGGTGAGGACGTGTGTCCTTGAAGCGGGCGTTGATAAATTTGAAAGGTTTTAAGCCAATCTTTCTGGTCCGGAAGGTGTGCGAATATTGGCAGCATCACGCATTCCGGACCAAGAACAGGCAGTACAGTCTAACGCGCACGTAAGCAACGTCGTCGACAGAAGTACATCACAAACCAACCACAGTGGACCTACATTGTTGACGCAGAATCCGAATCGCGGCATACGGAAGCCTGCCGTCGCCATCGGGAGTCGTGCACCAGTAGCCCCAGCGGACTACCTGTCTATCCCGATGCCTTAAACCAGAGGTATCCGTACACTGGGTTTCCTGCTTTATGAACACCGACGAAAATTGGTCGGCCCGACTCGAGATTTGAACCCCCGTTTCCCAGGCGTAAGCCATGAAACCGAGCGTACCAGACCAACTCCGTATTCCCCGAAGGAATGGCGGAGGGAAGCGTCATTTTTATACCCAAGCCAGGCAAGAGTGACTACTCCTTGCCTAAATTCTTTAGACTAATTAGTTTGACTTCGTGTTTCCTAAAACGGTAAAAACTGTATGACAGAAAAATTCACAAAAAAGGTTTCTATACCATAGGATACGCAGATGATATCACCATACTGCTTATGGGAAAATTTGAGAACGTAACGGGTACAAACGGTTCTCAAAATATTAGAAGATTGGTGCACCGAGCTCTCTTTCTCTCTCTGTTAATCCAGCGAAGATAGAGCTAGTTCTATTTATCAATAAAAGGAAGCTGGGGAGCATGTCAATGCCCAGCTTAACGGGAACTTCCCTAAAATTAGCAGATGAGGTCAAGTATCTGGGGATAATACTTGACAAGAAGCTAAACTGAACAGAAGAAACAAACTCAAGAAGGCAGGGATGACCTTCTGGCAGTGTCGACGGACATGAGGCCTCTCCCCAAAGATCACCCTCTGGCTTGACACTGCCATTGTCAAACTCAAGCGGTAAGAGTCCGTAACCCTGACTCGAAAGTACACTTGGCTTTACCAAACGAAAGAACAGAAAAATACAAGCTTTTTAAAGGCAGGAGGAACTTAGTCGGACTTGTAATAAAACCACAATTCAAATTTAAAAATTACAATTTTTCTTTTAGAAATACATGTAAGTGTAGTATTGCGCAATATTGCGTAATAATTTATACATTCTGTAGACGGTACGTGTGCTGTGCCTGGGTTAACAGTGACTAGTGGTGGGGAGATACCAGTCGCTCCCTGAGATCCGTCGCGCCAACATCCATACTTTTCGAATTGGAGGTACTTGGGGATGTTTTTAGTAAGTAAAGCGCGTGTCAAAATCACTTGTAGCGCAGGGTGCGGAAAGTGGGTTTTGACAGCGCAACTACATCAAAAAAGGGATACACACAATAAGTGATTTTTTTTCCGAAATTTGTTGTCCGATCACAAATTTAATTTTTTTATTAGCTAATTACACCATTATCTTTCATAATTCGTTGTAAAAACCGAGATTCTGGTATATTTAATGTCGAAACAACCTTTTTTAATTTTGGTTTCAGTTTAAAAGCGCCAATGATAAAATTGCATTCTAAATTATTTTTTAAAGCCGTTTTTTAACCAAATTTGTGGACCGTCCGCAAATTTTATTTTTTTTATGTGTATCTGGCATTGTTATCTTTCATAATTTACAAAAAGAATTGTAAAAATCGCAATCAGGGTTGACGGACTCTTGCCACTCATGCTTTGCTATGGTGCCATAGTCTGGTGGCCCAGAACAAGGCAGGTAACAGCGGCGTCCTCCCTGCACCGGATACAGAGACTTGTCTGTTTATCCGTAACTGGAGTAATGCGAATAGCTCCCACTGTGGCACTTGGATCTCTTCTCTGCCTCCCACTACTTGATCTTCAAGTGCAGTCTTCTTCGTCGTTTTTGCTTCTTGTCAGAAGCGTCTGTGACTCAAATTAGCCGAAGCCAAGATGAATTTTCATGGGAGTATAATATATGGGGTGGTTTTCCGTTGCCTTCCCCATGGTCCACAGATTGATATTGAACCTTTGACCACAGCAGTGTATCCGACGCGACTAGGATTCGAACCGCGGTCTACCGCTTTCCAGTCGCCCGGTGTATGCTTTACGCTATACTGCTGGCTTTGTGCAGTAGATGGCAGTTAAGGCGGCCCTGGCGGCTGTGGAATGACAGGCGAGGAACTGCGGGCCACATGTGGATTTCGGAGGGCTACTCTGAGGAGGTGCCTCTTTTGGATCTGGAACCCGACAGAATTCCCCCTGAATATATGTATATAGAGACGGTCTTGGCCTAGTAGTTAGAACGATCAATTGCTGATGCAAAGGCACCCGGTTCGATCCCGGGAGGAGGCTAGTAAGGAAAATTTTTTTTTCTGACTCTTTCTATCCGTGACCGTCTCCCGTGCTTCGGAGGGCACGTAAAACCGGCGGTCTCCCTGAGTTGATGACTGCCAACATCAACAACAATAAAGGGTTACAGGCAAATTCCCCAACCCGGACTAAGCAGCCGTGGGGTCTTAATGCTGTAAACCTTTCTCTTAGAGAAAGAGGCTGGTGCTCAGAAGTGGGCTAAAGGGCTGACAAAGAATATGTATATTAGATAGGATTTTATCGGTTGGATGGCTCGGGATTGACGGGGGCGAAACGGAGGTAGTATAATGGGCCGAGTGCGCGTGGGGAAATCCTTCCCTGCCCTCCTACGTAATATCCAGAATCTTAATTTGAAGTTGTTTTTTATAACTACATTTAAATTTATAAATAAATATAAATAAATTAAAGATTTGATTGACCTAGGATACAGGTATAATTTACATAATTAGAGTATTTACAATATTCACCATTATATTATTATAATGTACATAATTATTATGTAATGAATTTTATTGGCCTGAATTATTTTACCTAGATAAATAATGAAGAAATATAGTTGAGGTTTTAGGTCTATTGAAACAATTGATATTACGCAACGTTTCGGGCCATTTATTGGTTCATTTTCAAGACTACAATATGAGAAATAAAAAAAGAGCTAAATGGGGGAATACTTACCCCACATTCTTGCCCATTTTAACAGCTTCTGTAGTGAACTTCAATTCACCCGTTTTAACCTCTTTCGACCCCCTCCTAAATTCAATTTTTATAGTTTTACTTACAGAAAGCTTTCCCGAAAAACTCTGGTTTTAAAACGGAAGAAATTTTTGTTTTAAAACCTAACCCTAATGTTAAACTTGGGCTCAGATGTCCAAACAAAAATCTTCGGTTCTTCTTTAATTTTATTATTTATTATTTTATAATATTGTTAGAAAATAATATTTTATCTGCGATTCTGTAATTAAACTCTGATTTTTTAAAATTAATATCTACCGGTAAATCATACCCGGGTGAATAGTTCCCGGCGAAACGTACCCAACCCAGATTGTATGTTTGTTGGTCAACTAAAATGTCAAAATTTTTGAATTTTTTTGGCAAAACTAATTTAGCCCTACTAATTGAGTCAAAATTAGTAATAATAAAACCAGTTTTATTATATGTTATTGCTAAATTGAGAAATTAAAATATGATCAAATTAGATTTATTTATTTAATGTAATTTTTTAAATTTTATTTAAAACTTTTAAAATAAACGAACATGGCATTAAAAATTTAGAATAATAAATTTTTGTATCAAGAAAAAATAAAAATTGAAACTATCGATAAATTATTGTATATTCTAAACTGGTATTGTCTTACATTGATTAGAATAATTAAAAACTGGTTTTGCCTAAGGCAAAACCTGTATCATTTAAATATAGGTTTGATTCGTCCTTTTATTTTTCAAAACAAAATTAAGTAAAACTACTGGGGAATTCTTCTTCTCCTTTTTAATATTATTTTCTTTTTTTTTTTTCGTCTGTTAATATACTATTCTTCATAAGTGTTACCAACTTGGTAGAACTAAGATAAAGTATGTTTTTTATTCGTTAATTAATTACTAGTCTTAATGTTGATCAGGACCGGTTTACGTATAATTTCTATCATCTTTGATCAGTGTCGTCAGATACTGATCAGGGGCGGCTTTTGTATGATTTTCATTGGTTCTAACATATGTAATTCGGCTGAATTAAAACTTTTTGTCTAGAATCCAGTGTTTATGACTCAAAATTCAGTTTTTCGTTGTGTTTTTCTAAAAAATTATAACGAATTTGTTAGAATGTTTTATTTGGTTTGAAAGATAGTGATAATGTGGAGATTCTAAAGTAATTCTGTAATCATCTGGTCTGAACTAGCTTCAGTAAAAATGAAATCGGTATACAATTTGTGTAATAATAAGGGAGCGCAGGGACGATTTTTGAAATATTCAACACTGCCCCTTCCCCATGTAAGGATTGGAATTTTAACCCTATACTCGTCGATTCTAAACAACTAACGTTCAAGGCTTGTGGTCATATCCTACTGGGGTGGCCAAGTGCGACTTGGTAGAGGAGTAACGATAGAGGGGGGGGGTCGTAAATGGGTTACCAGACGATTACCTACATATGCAAAGGTGAAAAAAGTTAGGTTATGTTCTAAATAACCTAAATAAAAAATGTAAATCACTTAACAAGTTTGTGTTTATTTCAATCAGATCTAAATTTGGATTTAAGTGTACATAATAATAATAATATATGGTGTCTGGAAAATAAGTTGCCGTGCGCACGACATCCGGGTTTTGCTAATGACGTAAAAAGCGCTAGATTGAGCTGGACTATATTATATTCTTTTTATTCGGCAAACCATTACCCAAGTTATAAAAATGTAGAAAGCATGTCAATTTTCTACTAAGTAGGTTCTATTAATTTTTATAGGTAAGTGGCCGTTTCCGAATTATAAGCAAATAATTAACTTTGAATTACGTTCTCGTGGAATAAGCACGCGAACATTTGATAGTCAGTAATTACCGGATTCTATATGTAATTGCTGCAATATTATAGTGCATTGGTTTATTCTCAACCCTCGACGAGGCGCAACGCTCGTAACCGGAATACAGATGCAGCACACAGAGAGTATAATCAACTCTTTAATTAAATAACATTTTAAGTATGAAAAATTAAAAATTTATTAAACTTGTAATTATTAAATTATAAATATTATACTACATACATGGTGTCCCCGTGACCGTGGAAAACCTTTGGGGTTGTCATAAAGGACACTTTTCTAAGACAAATTTTGTCCAAGTCAAAACCCTTGGGGTACCCTCTTTAAAGCAGTTTTTTGAATTTCAGCCTTCAAACGGCCATATCACCGTAACTATTGATTTTATGGTATTAATAGGTTAGTGATTTTTTAAAGACAATTTACTTACCTATAAATTAATTTATAACCTCCTATTGTCTAGGATGAACGGATTTTGAGTTATGAATTAAATTAAGAGAAGAAATGTCCAAAAAATTCTAAGTTTTATTTTTTGTTTTTGTTGCAAACCCTGTATCTTTTAAACTAAACAACTTACAAAAAAGTAACGGCCCAATTTGGATAGAAAATTTAACGGGCTATAACTTTAGTCCGCTAAAATTTTTTGGAAAACCAATCCATTTTACAGAAAATCCTGGGGTTGACCACTGACTAAAAATGTGTACACCAAATTTGCATTTACAATAATTTGCAAGAAATTGCAAAAATTTGCAAATAATTTCAAAATTTGCAAACATTTGCAAAATTTGCAAAATTTACACAGATATTTGCAAACAATTTCAGACATTTACAGACATTTGCAAAGATTTACAGTCATTTGCAAAGATTTACAGGCATTTGCAAAATTTACACACTTTGCAAACATTTGCAAAAATTTACACAGATATTTGTAAACAATGGTAAGAGTTCGAATTTAGAGGTTCGTAAATACATTTTTCCCCTATAGAAATGGCTATACCAAACGAAAGAACACAAAAATACAAGCTCTTTAAGGTGAGGATCAATCTTGTCGGAGTTGTAATAAGGCCACAATTTAATTTTGAAAATTGAAAATTTTCCCCATAAGAAATACATGTAAGTGTATTCAAATTCCAAATATGGCGTTCATTCTGTTGGCGGTACGTGTGCTGTGCCTGGGTCGACAGTGACTAGTGGTGGGGAGATACCAGTCGCTCTCAGAGATCCATCGCGTCAACTTTCAAAATTTTCGAGTTGGAGCCGCTTAAGGGATGTTTTAATGGGTTTAGCACGTGTCAAAACCGCTCGGAGCCCCGAAGGGCGCGGGCGGGTGCGGAGAGTAGGTTTTGACAGTGCAACCACCTCAGACACGAATTCACGCTAAAATAAAAAAACACCATTCAAAATTAATTGTGGCCCTAAAAAGGGCCGATTTTGCATATTCCCAACAGCTCAGCAAACAATTACACTCGATACCGCTCCGTGATTTGCATGACCATGTTTTCAAAGCGTTCATATGTGTGCGGCCGAAAATGGACACCCACATATATTCTGCAAATGTTCCGGTAGCATGGTAGAAGCTAATACCTAACCGTCGGCAATACATTTTCAATCGCGACCAATAACCTTCAACCCTATTTGTGCAAACCCCGGTAACGGGGTCCACAAAATGCGAACTGTGGTTCACGGTTTTGTGGATATAGGGCGAGACGCCACCCAGATGATTTAAACCCACATAACCCCCCCAACAATCGGTCCAAATCTCGGTGCCAGGTCTTATGTACTTAAGGATGAGTCGCCTTAACGTAGCAGAATCTCTACTACCAATGTACAGTACGACCCCTACGTTCCAACGTACTGTACATCCCTAATATCCACTGCTGTTGCCGGGGGGGTATCCGGCCAACACCAGCTTTCCGTTTTGTTATGACCGACTCATCGATCTGTACCACCTGGCCCGGACCACCGATTTGAAGGAGAATCGGGTTTACCATCAGCGTCCAAGCGCAAACACGCCGGAACGACTGGTATAGCCGGTACACAGCTTGTCAGCTTATGGGCGCAGCTACCCTGCCCGAGTATTGCACGCCCATAGCCACAAAACGTAGAACACAGTCTTAGGTGGTAGTAAATTGTCGTCAAAGAAAGTATTCTCGGTTAAGCGGTACTTCTTCCTGCAACGTGGACATTTAAAGCAGTGCTTTAAAAAATAGTTATTTTCCCGTACCACATTACAGTATCGCCTGCAATTCCTTACTTTGCATCGCATGTTCAACGGTAAGTAGCGTAAGCCCTGAAGCAATTCAACTACTTCCGTGTCGTCGCGATCGAAAATTTTGACAATATCTTCGATATGTGTAACGTTCATGTTGGCCGTAACGCGTAAAATGATTAAAAATCATAATTTCACTCGCTTTTACTCGAGCAAATGCAGGTGGGCGGGGTTATGGTTTCTACGAGCCAATGGGAGTACCCCATTACATGTAAACTTTAAAGCCGTTTTTTTCAAAATTGTGTGAATTTTCCGCAAATTTTATTTTTTATTTATGCTATTGGGACCCTCATCTTTCATAATCCACAAAAAAAATGGTAAAAATCGCGATCAGGGAATTCGAACCGTCACCGCAAACAATTTCAGACATTTACAGCAATTTGCTACGATTTACAGGCATTTGCAAAAATTTACACACATTTGCAATTGCAGAAATTTGTAAACAATTGCAAATCATTTACAAAATTATGTACACTAAATGTACTAAGTGGTCAACCCCTCAGAAAATCCCAAAAAATTAATAGTCATACAGGTGTACATGGTAAACCTTTGAGGTTGTGATAGAAGACACTTTTCTAAGATATATTTTTAAATAAAATTTTTGTCCTAGTTCAAACCCTTGGGAGGTACCCGTCTTTAAAGCAATTTTTTGACCTTGTTCATTATTTTGGGATTTTTAGTAAAATGGGTTGATTTTCCAAAAACTGCTACTAGACTAAAATTATAGCCCGTTAAATTTTCTATCCAAATTGGGCCATTAGTTTTTGTAAATAGTTTTGTTTAAAAGATACAGGATTCGCAAGAAAAACGAAAAAATAAAACTTACAATTTTTTAGCATTTCATCTCCTAATTTAATTCATAACTCGAAATCAGTTGATTCTAGAGGATAAGAATTTAAATTTAGTTTGTAGATAAATAAATGATCTTTCAAAAATTACTAATCTATTAATACCATAAAATCAATGGTTACGGTGCTATGGCCGTTTGAAGGCAGAAATTTAAAAAATTGCTTTAAAGAGGGGTACCCCCCAAGGGTTTGGACTTGGTCAAAAATTTTATTTGAAAATTTTTCTTAAAAAGTGTCCTTTATCATAACCTTAAAGATTTACCGTAGACACACACCCTGTATGACTATTGAATTTTTTGTGCCGACCTTATGGATTATTTTGGGATTTTCGGTGAAATGGATTGGTTTTCCAAAAAATTTTTAGTAGATTAAAGTTATAGCCCGTTAAATTTTTTACCCGAATTGCTCCGTTAGTTTTTTGTAAGTAGGTTTGTTTAAAAGATACAGGATTCGCAAGAAAAATGAGACTTGCAATTTTATTTGAGATTTCTTCTCTTAATTTAATTCATAACTCGAAATCTGTTCATCCTAGACAATAGGAGGTCTAATTACCTAATTTGTAGATAATCGAGTGATCTTTAAAAAAAATTCTGATCTATTAAGTCTATCGGAGCTATGTCCGTTTGAAATCAGAAATTCAAAAAATTGCTTTAAAGGGAGATACGCCCCAAGGGTTTGGACTTGGACAAAAATTTTATTTGAAAATTTGTCTTAGAAAAGTGTCCTTCATTGCCACCTTAATGGTTCTCCACGGTCACGGGGACACCCTGTATATTTCGGGCTTCCTTTTGCAAGGATACAACTTACGTCGTTTACCCGTTCCTCAAGAGGGCACTTTAGCAATTAATACCTCAAAGATGTTGCCAGCACCTTGTGAGAGGACCACCGTCTTTACGTGCCTTCCGAAGCACGAAGACGGTATTGCAAAGTGAGCTCTACCCGGATTCGAACCGGGGCGCCTTACATTAGCAGTTGATCGCGCTAACAACCAGGCCAATGGCCGTCATACTTAAAATATATTTTCACAAGTTAATGAACAATTACATAATATGAAAAATGATTTTCGAATAACTCAATAAATATTTCGATCTCAGTGAGTAATTTATTTGAAGGATTAAAAACAAATAAAATGTTTGATATATAGGTACTATATTTAGTAGTTATGAAGTTTTAATTTACAAATATTATTTTATCTTATTGTTTTCGCGATAATAAATTTTATTTATTCTTAATTTTTTATTGCTTTCAGACCATTTAATTTGTTTTTAATTCATAAATACATACAAATATTCACAGAAATAATTATTGTGATATGTCGTATTCAGGTACTTTGTTAATGTTAAATTAGAAAATGTTTAATTTTACATAATCAACCACTTGAATAGTTACAATATCAATGATCAGATCCGGCTTTTGTATAATTTCTACCAACCGGCTCCGTGGGCCGATCCTGACTTCTATGATTTCATTTCTTCTAACATAATATAGATGGGGCTATGATAGAACAGAACAAGAAAAACCAGAACATGAAAGAACAGAACAGTGAAAAAACAGAACAATGAAAAAACAGAACAAAGAAAAAAGAGAATAGGTACTGAAATAACAGAATCTTGACAAAAGGCAAAAGAGAACACTGAAAAATGAAAACATCGTTATGAAATTTTGTCAATTGTTTGCATGACAAACATTTTACTATTAGTGTTAATATAATTAATTTTTAATTTTTATATAATTAATTAATATTAATTTTACATTCTCATTTATTAGTGTTCTTTTTGATTGGCTTTTTTGAAGTTTTTATTGGAAAACCTCTATATATCGAAATCAGTCAAAAATCACGTCGATAAATTGAACCTCGAAATATCCAAATTCTCGATAATTCGAAGTTTTCTCCTTGGGGGTCGATGTATCGAGGTTCCACTGTATATTAATGAATACTGTTAATATACTACGTAACGGTAAATTAATGATTATGAGTTGAGTATAGGGATAAACCGCAAGAATATTATTATTGTAATTCTTATTTTGTGTAGTATTGAATCCAAAATCTTAAAATCTGTAGTTCAACTCCCTACCACTATTATTATTCATGATACAATAATATAACAAGATATTATGAAATTACGCAGATTATGCACTAACCACGTGACGTATATGCGTACCAATTAACAAAATGAAATTTGCTTTTCTCATATCATTGGTTCAAGACGACTTATTGCGCCACGTGACGTCATGCGCAAAAATTACTAAAATAAAACTCAGATATATCATACCTTGTATATTATTATATCATGATTATTATTAATTGCATTATGTAAGCAGATTTAATAAAATCTTCTCTTTTCAGAAAATTTCTTTTTAAACGACCCAAATTTGAAATATACAGTAGCACCTGAATATTTAAGCCACAAGGAAAAATATGAAGAATCTGTACGAAGAGCGTGTTACTTATTTAAAAAGGTTTTGGAATTGCAAGGACAAGGGAATGCTGGAGTAGACAGTTTTAGGTAATTAATAAATTATTTTTGTTTAAAATAACTGTTAAGTCTAATTGTATGTAATTTGCAGACAAATATTAGGAGGACAATTAGGTTCTGCAATATTAAAGGATGGAAACCCATTTTCGTTACATTATGTTATGTTTATTCCAACTCTTATGGGTCAAGGAACTTACGAACAGCAAGCAGAATGGATACAAAGAGCTTGGAATTGTGATATTATTGGAACTTATGCACAGGTAAACAGGTAGATTGACTAGTGCGTTCATACCAACATGGTCACCGGTGGATATCATTTCGTGGGACCGGATAAATTTACCCCCACTAAAGAATATCTCCATCCGATACAAATTATACAATGCAAATTCACACATGTAATTGTCTATCAGTGACCACGTTGGTGTAAATCCACTAATTACAGAATTCTGTAAACAGTAACCTAAAATTAAACTTCTTTAGACTGAATTAGGACATGGAACGTTTATCAGAGGTTTGGAAACGACGGCAACTTACGATCCAAAATCGCAGGAATTTGTTTTGAATAGTCCGACTTTAACTTCATATAAGTGGTGGCCCGGAGGACGTACGAAAGTTTTGTATTACTTAAGAAAATGTCTAATTAATAGTTTTTAGTTGGACAAACTGCAAATTACGCGGTAGTGGTAGCACAGTTGTACACTCTAGGTGAGTGTCATGGAATCCATCCATTTATAGTTCAATTACGAGACAAAGAAACTCATGTACCTCTTCCTGGTATTAAAATTGGAGAAATTGGATGCAAGTTGGGAATGAATAGCGCTAATAATGGTTACTTGGGTTTTGAAAATGTTAGAATTCCCCGAATGCATATGCTCATGAAAAATAACAAAGTGCTCGAGGTAGGTTTTCCTGATCAATTTACTTTTTGTTATGTTGGGTTTTTTTTAGAATGGAACTTACGTTAAGTCACCTAGCAGTAAGTTAACTTACGGAACCATGATGTTTGTACGGGTCGTTTTAGTCCAGGATGCGTCAGATTATCTTAAAAAGGCTGTAACAATTGCTATTAGATACAGCTGTGTTAGAAGGCAATCACAACCAAAGCCAGAGTTGGTATAACACGAGGAGGTAATAATTTGTACTATTGTTTTTTCTTTCAGTGAACCTGAACCACAAATCATCGACTATGTGACACAACAGCACAAACTGTTTCCTTTGATTGCAACATATTTTGCGTACACTTATTCCGCTGCTTGGCTTTGGGATATGTACAACAACGTTAATTCTGAGCTAGAAGCTGGCCAGCTGGATCAATTGCCCGAGGTAAGTTGATATGGCGCATCTTGCTCGGCGATTGGTAAACAGATCATTTTAGTTACATGCCATCGCGTGTTGTTTGAAAGCTGTCAGCACATCAGATGCTGCTTTGGGCATCGAAACGTGTCGTTTATCCTGCGGAGGGCACGGTTACATGACGTGTTCAAACCTACCAAATACTTATGGTTTAGTAACTGCTATGTGTACATACGAAGGAGAAAATACGGTTTTACTACTTCAAACTGCACGTTACTTGATGAAAGCTTGGCAAAATGTTAAAGAAAACCAAAAAATGACACCCACTGTACAATATTTGAAGACGGCTAAAGATGGTATACCCTTCGCCAAATCTCCCCAATGGGTTATTTCAGCATTACAACAAGTGGCTGCTAGGTAAAACCTACTTACTTTTTTTTCACTGGGTTAAGTTATTTTTGCAAGGGGAATCACCAAAAAAGATATTTTTCTCATTTGCTATAGGCCAACTCCCAAAAATATCATTTAAAAATAAACACCCTTTTCTTCCTTTAGGAAAATCGAAATGGCTTCAAATCATCTTAATGGTAGAATTAAGAAGGGGAATGTCACCAGAAGATGCGTGGAATGAAACATCTATTGAATTAACCTCTGCAGCAGAAGCACATTGCAGAGCGTTTGTTGTTAATACATACTTTGCCATGTTGAGAAAAATTGAGAAAACGGTTTCTGAATCATTACGGAAAGTGCTGAATGATCTTCTAGATTTGTATAGCGTTTATATTGCTTTGAAGTGCAGCGGAGATCTTCTAAGAGTAAGTACAAAATTCTTATAAAGGTGAGATTGATTCTTCAGTAGTAAGGGAATCCCATTAGCGTGGTTTCTGATCAAACTGCTTCACGAATAATGAGGCAATATGATTTTTTGGAATAGGGCAATGAACTCGACGGGTTTTGCTTTTGAAATTCATTGCAATGTGGTATTTTTAAGAGGGAACTATTTCACCAAGTTTTGAATCAGGGGATTCCCTTAAAGAAATCAATTTCGCCCCATAAACTTAAATTTAAATCTTAATTAATTTTAGTTTACAAATGTAACCGCAAATAATTTAGAAGAACTTCAGTTTTGGTTAGAAGAATTGTTGGCTTTAGTTCGTCCAAATGCTGTGGGAATTGTGGATAGTTTTGACATAAGAGATGAAGTGTTATCATCTGCTCTAGGTTCATACGATGGAAATGTTTATGAAAGGTTGTTTGCGGAAACGTCTAAGAGTCCACTTAACAACGAACCAGTAAACAAATCATTTCATTCGCATATGAAACTATTTTTACAATCAAGTTTATGATTTGACTCTAATTAATCAGAATTGGGACCAATGCCCTAAAATAATGTATATTATTTAGAAAAATATTTGTATTTTGTTAAATTCCCAATACACTAACGCAATACAATGCTCGCAACATTCCAATACATCAAAAAATTACTTTATTTCATTACTTTTAAGTTGTGATATGTTTACTAAGACCCGAAGTTGGGTCTTTGGTTGGTCACCCAACCAAACATATTGCATGTTTGAAAACAAAGATGGTGTTAGGGTTTATAAGTTTTACTCTTCTTCTTTTTCTTCTTTTCAGCCTTTGGCCTAGGTCTCCTTCAATTCCTTCTATGCATGGACGATCTTGGGCGATTTTGCTCATATGAATTTATTTAAAAATAATAATTTAAACTGGTTGTAGTTTACTATTAATAATTTGGGTTTGTGGGTGAATGACAGGATGTATGTAATATGCACAGTTAAAGCTATTGCAATGTTGCCAGGGTTGCATTGCTTGAGTATGGTGGGGCTTACAAGTGGTCAAGTGTCATTGTTTTTTTATTTAAAATCTATTTAAAAATCGTACAAAACAAGTAGCACAAGACAAGTTTTATCGATTTTCTTGTTTTTAGTTTAAAATTAAATTGTCAAACAAAATTTATTGTAAAATTCCAAAACAGATTTACATCACAAAAATAGTCCTGTATATTAGTAGAATTTGTAAAATATGTAATTATATTTTTTGCCAAAGTATTTTTAATAAATTTTATTATAAACTGTCTGAGTAGTAAGTCATAATTTCCTTATCTCAAAAATCTCCTGAGCACACGAGTAGTACAATTAAAAAGTTACAATCGAAAATAGATTTATGTACAACAAAACAAAATTAGGAAATGAATATTATATGCTTTTGCTTATTCACAAAAAATATTCATCTTAAAAACGGATTTACCTAAAATTTTTAAAAAATACATAAAATAACATTGGGAACACAATAAGCTATTTTGTATTTTGTATATGTTTTCTGACAAAAGTTTTCAAAAACTAGATATTTTGACATAATATACCCTTCTTTTTTAAATGCAGTAATATAAAATACCTTATTGTGTTCCGAATATTATTTTTATACGTTCGGAAAATTTTACGTTAATCCGTCAAGTCGTTTTTAAGTTCAGTATTTTGTAGTAAAATATTGCAAAAGCACAGCTTTAGTAAATTATAAAAAAAATAATTGAAGAAAATTCGAAATGACGTCATTCTATTCTTTCTTAATTATAAAATGTAAAATTCAGATAATATTGCAATTAAATATCTCTTTTTAGTGACCATTCAATTTTTGATGGATATTACTGAGAGAGAAAATCTATGAGTTGATGAAAGATATTAATGGAAAGCAACACCAGCAGTACACCGCAAAGTATACACCGGCTGACTAGGAAGCGAAAGATCACAGTTCAAGTCCTGGTCGCGTCGGATACGCTGCTATGATCAAAAGTCCGATATCAATCTTTAGACTGTGGGGAAGGCAACGGGAAACTATCCCATTAATGATATTCCCTAGTAAGGTCAGCTTGACTTCGGCTAAGCTGATCGCTTACGCACTGTAAAATGTATGGCACTCGAAGAAGAAAAAATGGAAAGCACTATTTGATATCTCCATCATCCTTCAAAGAATATGACCAATTCTCAGACAACAAAAAGACATACAATGGACGTCCAATGATATCGGGTTAAATTGTCCAAATTTCATAGCAAATCAAGCGGAGTAAGATCCGAGATCTAGGTGGCCATTCAATCGTTCCCCTGCGTCTAATCCACCAAAATTTACTTTAAATATTCATGAAAGATCACTGCAAAGTAAGATGGAGCTATGTTCTGCTGGTACCATATCATGTTGTTAGATAGATATGGATTGTTTGCCGTCCCTGGACGAATGGATAAATGACGATGTTTTTGAAGCTGAAATAAAATATTTAGTTAAATATCTTCTTGAAATGTTTTGTTCTGTTTTGCTAATGATAGTACGGCTAATTGGTTCTTCATTAGAATTGAGTGCGAGTTCTGTCCCCGTAACTGATCGTCGTCGGATTTTCAATTCTTTGTCTTTCAGTCACGGAGGAACCAAGTTAATAAAAAACAAAATACTATATTACAGATTAAAAAATTCTAATTATTGTCAAAACCGTCTTCTTTTTTCCAGCGTTTTCTTAATTATTAATAAGTTGGTGTTAAAGTAAATATAACAGCCGACTGATGTACTTCCTTTTGTTTCTTTTGATCTTTTGTTTCGACGTAATAGAATACTTTTGTTTTAGTGGATGGTTTGTGGATGGTTCGGCTGGGTGACGTCGATAAATTCGTGAAGAAATCTAATTGCGTTCCGTCTTTTGATAAAGCCAGGCACCGTCCGTTTTCGACAATCCAGGAATGTGTATTTCTTTCTCAATGTTAGAGATTTTGTTAATCAGCTTGGTACCTGATCTGGTGGCTAAAGATATTTCATCGTTTTTCAGCAAGTTTCTCAACCGTGGTGATTATGGGTCTCATGGATCAGTTGCTTTTATATAGTTTTGGTTGGGAAAGCAATTTGAGTTTGTTTGGGTTCATAGGTATCCAGTTATGGGTTCGTCATTTCTATTTGCTGATAAAAGCCAAGTTTTACTTTATCATATGTAAAATGAAAAAAAAAAAAATTAAATTTTGATATTTACACTTTTTGAAGTCCCATGAGTGCATTTCCAAAAAATGTCTGTAGGTATGTCTGTGTGTCCGAGATCAAATTTTGTGTGCGCTCTACCTAAAAAACTAATAGGAATTTCAAAACCACTAAAAGTTTTGATTTTTTTTTATTAACTCCATTTATTATTTACAATTTGTTAACAAATTAACTTTCAGTAAATGATTTGATTTGTCACAATTGACACGACAAAGAGATACCCACTGGTACCCCTTTCTTAATTTTCCTAGTCAAAAGAAATGATTGTATTTACATTTCAATGATGGGATAAATTTATAAAATGTAATGTAACCTAGTGCTGAAAATCAATCTCCAGTACTAAACCTTTGACTTAAATCTATTGGTTAAATCATTTCAATCGTCTCGAGTAGTTATCGGCATCCAACAAACGCACTGCTAAACAATTTGGATGTACACGTAGTCTGTCCTGGTACTTTTCACTAAAACTTTCAATTTCACTTTTAAGATTGGCAACATTGAGATCGTTGTAAATTACTTCATTTGGTACGTACCAAGGAGCATTTGTGATGATTCGAAAAACTTTTGACTGAAATCTCTGGAGTACCTCGATATTGGAAATACTTGCATAACCCCATAGTTGAATCCCATATGTCCAAATTGGCTTTAGGATAGTCTTGTATAATAAAACCATATTTTAGAGAGTTAACAGACTTAGAGATGGTTTAATTTTTGTTAAAATTGGTTCATGCGAATAAAATCTTATTATTAAATATTAGTTTTATTTAATATTTAAAAACTAGTAGGGATTTCTAAACCAACTTTGGGATTTGGTATCCTTACATTGAGGGTTAGTTAAATTTTGGTTAAAATTGATTCATGAGAACTATTTTATTTTAATTTTTTTAAATCTTATTATTAAATATTAGTTTTATTAAAATTTCAAAACTAATGGGAATTTAAAAACCAAATTTGGGATTTAGTATAACTACATTGAGATATAGGGTTGGCTAGATTTTGGTTGCAATGGGTTCATGAGAACTATTTTAAAATTTTTAAATCTTATTATTAAATATTAGTTTTATTTAATGCTATAAAAACTAATTGGTATTTCAAAACCAAATTTGAGAATTGATATGTTTACATTAAGACCTAAGGTTGGTTACATTTTGATAGAAATTAGTAGGTGAAAATTATTTTAGTAAATTTTTTAAAATCTTATTATTAAATATTAGTTTTTGTTTAATACTATAAAAACTAATCGGCATTTCAAAACCAAATTCAAGAATTGGTATGCTTACATTAAGACTTAGGGTTGGTTAGATTTTGGTTAAAATTTGTTCATGAAAACTATTTTTTAAATCTTATTGTTAAATATACGGTTTTATTTAATATTTAAAATACTAATAAGAATTTCAAAACCAAATTTGGGATTTGGTATCTAACCTTGAGACTTACGGTTGATTAGATTTCGATTAAAATTGGTTCATGAAAACTATTTTTAAATTTTCTAAATCTTATTATTAAACATTAGGTTATATTTAATAATTCTAATAGTAACAGTAATTTCCAAACCAAATTTAGGATTTGGTATCCTTATACTACGACCTAGGGTTGGTTAGATTTTGGTTTAAATTGGTTCATGAAAACTATTTTTTAATATATTTTTAAATCATATTATTAAATATTAGTTTTGTTTATTACTATAAAAACTAATCTGAATTTCAAAACTAAATTTGGGAATTGGTATCCTTACATTGAGACTTAAGGTTGATTAGATTTTGGTTACGGTTTGTTTTTGAGAACTATTTTTAAAATTTTTAAAATTGTATTATTAAATATTAGTTTTTTTTTAATATTTTGAAAACTAATAGGAATTTCAAACCAAACTTGGGATTTAGTATCCCTATATTGAGACTTAGGATTGGTTAGATTTTGGTTGAAATTGGTTGATGAGAACTATTTTTAAAATTTTACTAAATCTTATTATTAAAATTAATTTTTATTTAATATTATAAAAACTCATGGGAATTTTAAAACCAAATTTAGGATTTGCTATCCCTACCTTGAGACTTAGGGTTGGTTGGATTGTGGTTAAAATTTGTTCTCGAAAACTATTTTTTAAAATTTTTTTTTAAATCTTATTATTAAATATTAGATTTTATTTATTACTATAAAAACTAATCGGTATTTCAAAACCAATTCGGAAATTGATATCTTTACATTAAGATTTAAAGTTGGTTAGATTTTGGTTGAAATTTGTTTATGAAAACTATTTTTTTTAAATCTTATTATTAAACATAAATTTTATTTAATATTACAAAAACTCATGGGAATTTTAAAACCAAATTCGGGATTTAGTATTTCTATATTGAGACTTAGAATTGGTTAAATCTTGGTTAAAATTGGTTGATGAGAACTAATTTTAAAAATTTTTAAATCTTATTATTAAACATAAATTTTATTTAATATTACAAAAACTCATGGGAATTTTAAAACCAAATTCGGGATTTAGTATCTCTATATTGAGACTTAGAATTGGTTAGATTTTGGTTAAAATTGGTTGATGAGAACTAATTTTTAAAATTTTTTAAAATAAAAAAGAGTGTTAAATATTAGTTTTTATTAAAATTTGAAAAAGTAATAGGAATTTCACAACCAAATTTAGGATTTAGTATCCCTACACTGAGAATTAGAATAGGTTAGATTTTGGTTAAAATTGGTTGATGAGAACTATTTTTTTAAATTTTTTGAAGTCGTATTATTAAATGTCAGTTTTTATTTAATAGTATAAAAAGTAATCGGATTTTAAAACCAAATTCCGGATTTGGTATCCCTACCTTATGACTTAGGGTTGGTTAGATTTTGGTTACAATTGGTTCATGAAAACTATTTTTTTTAATTTTTCTAAATCTTATTATTAAAGATTTTTTGAATTTTATTATTAAACATAAATTTTATTTAATATTACAAAAACCCATGGGTATTTTAAAACCAAATTCGGGATTTGGTATCCCCACCTTAAAACTTAAGGTTTGTTAGATTTTGGTTAGAATTGGTTGATGAGAACTATTTCTTAAAAATTTTTTAAAATTTTATTATTAAATATTAACTTTTACTTATTATATAAATTCTAAAATGAATTTGAAAACAAAATTTTTGATTAGGTATCCTTACATTGAGACTTAGGGTTGGTTAGATTATGGTTAAAATTAGTTCATAAAACCTTTTTTTTTTAATTTTTAAAAATGGAGTATTTAATATTACTTTTTATTAAAATTTGAAACAGTAATAGGAATTTCACAATCAAATTTAGGATTTAGTATTCCTACGTTAAGACTTAGGATTGGTTAGTTTTTGGATAAATTGGTTGATAAGAACTATTTTTTAAAATTTTTTAAAATCTTATTATTAAACATTAAATTTTATTTAATATTACAAAAACCCATGGGAGTTTTAAAACCAAATTCGAGATTTGGTATCCCTACCTTATGACATAGGGTTGGTTAGATTTTGGTAAAAATTGGTTAATAAGAACTATTTTTTTAAATTTTTTAAAATCTTATTATTAAAAATAATGTTTATTTAATATTACAAAAACTCATGGGTATTTTAAAACCAAATCCGGGATTTGGTGTCCCTACCTTATGATTTAAAGGGTTGGTTAGTTTTTGGGTTAAAATTGGTTGATAAGAACTATTTTTAAAATTTTTAAAATCTTATTATTAAACATAAATTTTATTTAATATTACAAAAACCCATGGGAATTTTAAAACCAAATCCGGGATTTGGTGTCCCTACCTTATGACTTAGGGTTGGTTATCTTTTGGTTAAAATTTGTTTATTAAAACTATTTTTAAGAATTTTTTTAAATCTTATTATTAAAATTAATTTTATTTAATATTACAAAACTCATGGAATTTTAAAACCAAATTCGGGATTTGGTATCCCTACCTTATGACTTAGGTTGGTTAGATTTTGGTTAAAATTGGTTGATAAGAACTACTTTTTAAAATTTTTAAAATCTTATTATTAAACATTAATTTTATTTAATATTACAAAACTCATGGGAATTTTAAAACCAAATTTCGGGATTTGGTATCCCTCCCTTTATGACTTAGGATTGGTTAGATTTTGGTTAAAATTGGTTGATAAGAACTACTTTTTAAAATTTTTAAAATCTTATTACTAAACATTAATGTTTATTTAATATTACAAAACTCATGGAATTTTAAAACCAAATTTGGGATTTGGTATCCTACCTTGAAACTTGGGAATTGGTTAGATTTTGGTTAAAATTGGTCGATAAGAACTATTTTTAAATTTTATTATTAAACATAAATTTTATTTAATATTACAAAAACTTATGGTAATTTTAAAACCAAATTTGGGATTTAGTATTCCTACCTTGAGACTTAGAATTGGTTAGATTTTGGTTAAAATTGGTTGATAAAAACTATTTTTTAAAATTTTTTAAAATCTTATTACTAAACATTAATGTTTATTTAATATTACAAAACTCATGGGTATTTTAAAACCAAATTTGGGATTTGGTATCCCTACATTGAGACTTAGAATTGGTTAGATTTTGGTTAAAATTGGTTGATGAGAACTACTTTTTTAAATTTTTAAAATCTTATTACTAAACATTAATGTTTATTTAATATTACAAAACTTATGGGTATTTTAAAACCAAATTTGGAATTTGGTATCCCTACCTTAAGACTTAGAATTGGTTAGATTTTGGTTAAAATTGGTTGATAAGAACTACTTTTTAAAAATTTTTTAAATCTTATTACTAAACATTAATGTTTATTTAATATTACAAAAACTCATGGGTATTTTAAAACCAAATTTGGGATTTGGTATCCCTACCTTAAAACTTAGAATTTGTTAGATTTTGGTTAAAATTGGTAGATGATAACTATTTTTTAAAATTTTTTTAAATCTTATTACTAAACATTAATGTTTATTCAATATCACAAAAACTCATGGGTATTTTAAAACCAAATTTGGGATTTGGTATCCCTACCTTAAACTTAGAATTGGTTAGATTTTGGTTAAAATTGGTTGATGAGAACTACTTTTTTAAATTTTTAAATCTTATTACTAAACATTAATGTTTATTTAATATTACAAAACTCATGGGTATTTTAAAACCAAATTTGGGATTTGGTATCCCTACCTTGAAACTTAGAATTGGTTAGATTTTGGTTAAAATTGGTTGATGAAAACTACTTTTTTAAATTTTTTAAAATCTTATTACTAAACATTAATGTTTATTTAATATTACAAAAACTCATGGGTATTTTGAAACCAAATTTGGGATTTGGTATCCCTACCTTAAAACTTAGAATTGGTTAGCTTTTGGTTAAAATTGGTAGATGATAACTACTTTTTAAATTTTTAAAATCTTATTAGTAAACATTAATGTTTATTTAATATTACAAAAACTTATGGGTATTTTAAAACCAAATTTGGAATTTGGTATCCCTACATTAAGACTTAGAATTGCTTAGATTTTGGTTAAAATTGGTTGTTGAGAACTACTTTTTTAAATTTTTTAAATTTTATTACTAAACATTAATGTTTATTTAATATTACAAAAACTCATGGGTATTTTAAAACCAAATTTGGGATTTGGTATTCCTACCTTAAAACTTAGAATTGGTTAGATTTTGATTAAAATTGGTAGGTGAGAATTATTTTTGTAAATTTTTAAAATCTTATTATTAAATATTAGGTTTTATGTAATATTTAAAATACTAATAGGAATTTCCAAACCAAATTTGGGATTTGGTATCCTTACCTTGAGAATTATGGTTGGTTAGCTTTTGGTTAAAATTGGTTAATGAAAACTATTTTTACATTTTCTAAAACTTATTATTAAATACAAGGTTTTATTTAATATTTCTAATAGTAATAAGAACTACAAAACCAAATTTGGGATTTGGTACCCTTACATTAAGACTTAGGGTTGGTTAGATTTTGGTTAAAATTTTAATATTAAAATTTTTATTTAATTAAAATTTAATATTTAAAAAACTAATTGGAATTTCAAAATTAAATTTTGTATTTCTTATCTTTATATTGACTTAGAACTTATTAGATTTTGGTTCAAATTGGTTAATGGAAAATATTTTTGTCTTTTTATTATTACAAATTAATTAAAAAAATTTTTTTTACTTTATCATAATTTCGTAACATGGAAAAGTATTGTTTTGGTGTAGAAAAAAATTGAGATTTTGATGAATTTGCAGTTTTTGAGGTCTCATGACCTAAATAAACTCGTTTCCGAAAAATGTCGATGGCCAAATATTGTGTGCGCTCTACCTCAAAAACGAATTGGAATTTCGAAATTAAATTTGGGATTTCGTATCCTTGTATTAAGACTTAGAGAAACACTATTGCGTCTTGTTCTCATGTTTCTTTGCCCTTCTCTATGCTACTTCTCCTCTACATGTGTTTCTCTCTTTTGTGTATATTAATAACTATAATATTTTGAGCTCTGCATTAGTGAAGGAATATATGGATTTTCCACTATCAAAAAATTAAATCACAATTCCGAGGCACGGAGAAGGTCATAAGAAAGTTGAACTTCCTCAGATTGGAGTTCAGTACCTTAGCATTAATAGTTGTTTACGCTAGCTATCTGGTGATGACTGCCATCTTGCAATAAATGGAAGTATATTGCCCAAAAAAGAGATGGAGCGACCAAAGAGTGATGTAACGAGCAGCAGCTCAAAACGTGCAGACGATTGTAAATAATGTTTGTCTAAACATCATCCATATTTCTTTATACAGGAATAATTTCACTTTGGATAATCAAAAATGGTTATCGAAATTATACCCATGGTATGCATAGAGTATCTTGTTATCGTAGTTGGCACTTTGACAGCTCCTCCACTAATGTAATACTATATTCATTATATTTATTCTACATGGCGAAACATCATTAAAGCCACTTCTTGATGTCGTTTATAAGCACAATAAGAGGTAACTACATGGTAAAATAACATAGCTACCTATGTCAAGCAGGTATTCATGTAAAACAAAAGCACTGAGGTGTACTATAATAATCAAAGTGTGCAATTTAGTATCAAATTGAAATGAGAAGAATAATGATCAGTTTAAGAAAATATCGATTGGATAAAAAATTTATTTTCAATTATGTACATTGAGATTATAAATTTTTACAATTAAATACTATTAAGCATTACTCACAAAGTTGAAATGAATACTTTGGGGTAATATCAACAGTGGCACTACCACGTTGTCTCAAATTGGTGAAAGAAACGTTAGAAGATTTTTTAATTGTCTGTCGTAAATGTAATCCATCGGAAGTAACAAACAACACCGGAGTAGTGTCAGGCAAACACTTTAATTTTCTTCTTTTGAAGCACTTTTTCTTAATGAGAAGAAATAAATATGCAAATAGACTAGCACAAAAAAAACTGACACAAATGTACGCTACACAATGCAATATCCTAAAAGACATGACATGTCTGCGTAATATATAAATTGTCGATACAATGGAAAAATATTTTTCCCATTTTCTTCTTAGTTATCGGTGTCATCAACTGAAGTGATTCTATACAAAAATTATGTGTATTGCAATTCAGTTACCCCGGTTACCTTATTCGTATGAATAGCGCGATTGTTTTCAAAAAGAAATCAATAAAACACATCAACATTTGATTTATTTTGTTTTTGTAATAAAAATTACTCCGACATAATTACAGACATTATCATTAAATCGATTTCGTTGTTTATTTATTTTCAAGGGCGCAATTTGTGTGCTCTTGGTTAGTCGGTTTGTCCAAATGCTAATATTTATTTTGCTAAATGAAAACTAAATTTAAAACTTAAAAAATCAAAATTTTTTCAAAGAATGCTTAATTTTCCTTGAACCGTTCCTGGAGGTTATGCAACTCAATACGCAGATGTCAAATGTTATAGCGATCAATCTTTTAGTCTCGACCGTACCTACCCACTAATTCTAGGTAATACCTCTGGTCGTTTTGTTTTTATCGTTACAAATCAATAATACACCCGGCAAGGTCATTATTGCAGTGCTAATTTTCCTTGCACCGACCTGTAGATTGTGCAACTCAATACGCAGATGTCAAATATAATATATCGATTAATCTTTTCGTTTCCAACGCAACTAAAATCTAGGGTTTACAGTGCTTGCTGTTGTTTTGTTTTTTCGTCAGACAGCAATTATAATCTCCGGTAAAGTCTTTATTGCAGTGATAATTTTCCTGAAACCATACCTGTAGTGATGCAACGCAATACGCAGATGTCAAATGTACACCGATCAATCTTGTAGTTCAGTTGTGGTGCAGTTTAAACCGGCGCAAGTACTAATTCTAGGTTATACAGTGCTTGCTGTTTTGTTTTGTTTTTTTTAGTATTCCAAATCAATAAATTGCAAAACGTCAGGTCGCCGTTCAGTATTGCAGTGACGAGTGAACGTTGAACAACTAAACAAAAAGTTTGCTGAAACATTAAATTGTAGTGAAAATTAAGATATAAGGCCGGGATTATTATTTAATAAAATGCAGAGACATCAGCTTGAATTTTTTAAAACTAATGAAGCGGACCAAACTAATAATCCCAGAAATTACCGTGAACAAGAACAAGAGTTACGAGAAATGGGTGGGAATTCTGCAATCTCGAATCATAATCTTGCATTGAATATAATGCATAAAATTGGTATTAAATTGAAGAACAGTCTCAGGGTGTCTGGTTCGGGAATCCAGAAGCCAATGTTTTTCATTACTACAATCGGAACACTTCTGGTTGTGGTCGAGATGAGTACATCAGAAATATCGTTAGGGAGAAACAGCAAAACTGCTACGTTAATAATGATAAGAATGCTCAAAAGAAATACCGAAATTTTACTCCTGAAAGGAGGATATTTGTAGCTTTGGAAATCGATTATTTCAAAGCACAGCGAATCTGCGAGGAGCTTGATTTCAGAATGGTAATTTTTTTATTTTATATTGATCACACCCTTTTTTAAACTACAAAGCAGTTTTTACTATCTGAAAATGTAACTATTTGATTCATCTCGAATATAGGTCATTCAATTTTTTATAGATGATTGGGATACTATCTCTTTGAGCTATGCAATTTTTTTATTTTATATTGGCCACATCTTTTTTACCACGAAGCAGTTTTTTCGATCTGAAAATGTAACTATTTGAATCACAATTTTTCATAAACGAGAGAGATACTATCTTTTCTGTTTATGCAATTTTTAATTATATTTTGATCTCTCAAACGTAGACCACTCTCGTCCCCCTATTTTTGCTCTCCCACCTTCCTCCACCCTCCTTCCCCCATCCCCTCATTAAACAAGTGGATGAATTTGAAATGATTTTACACACGAGACCTTTGTTTATTAAATAATATTTATATTACCTTTCATAGAGGTTTTAAACGATTTACTACTAATCTAACAGGTGGGTGCCAATCGATGTTAAATAAATGCTAACCGAATTTTTTTGGTTTTATGGGTTGGGTCTGCATCCCTATTGTATATCATTCATCTTCAATGGAAGCTAATTGAAATTTTGTGACTTTTTAGAAAGACTTCCAAATATTTCGGCACATTCTTTCCCCACCCTTAACAAGTGGTTGCATTTATTGATTATTTAAATGGTATTAACGAGAGATGCAAATCAAGCCGTTGAGAAAATGGCGTTTAATTATTAAAATCCTTTGTTATTTCCTAAATGTCAAATAAGTTTTAACTTAATTTTGTGGATTAGATTTATTGTACCGCAATTCATTCTGGATGAAAGCTAGTCGATATTTTGTGGCTTATTAAAAGACTATAGCGACGTCCCCCCCCCCTTTTATACGTTACAAATTATCGTTTATGTCTAAGGATGGCATTTATGATATACAAGATTTGTATTGCTTTTCTCTCGTGCCAACGGGAAAGCCAATAGATCGGTAGAATCGGTTCGCAAACAAAATTTGACTCGACCTGAATACAATGCTTTGACACACGAACACACCGGGCGTTGTATAAAGCTCGAGTCAAAATTTGTTTGAAAATTTTAATTGTGAGCCGATTTGTTAGTGACTAGAGGTGTTCGTAACCCGAGGTACCACTGGTAGAATTGACTCGCAAACAAAATTTGACTCGACCTGAATACAATGCTTTGACACACGAACACACCGGGCGTTGTATAAAGCTCGAGTCAAAATTTGTTTGAAATTTTAATTGTGCCGATTTGTTAGTGACTAGAGGTGTTCGCAACCCGAGGTACCACTGTATTTATTAATAAGAACAAAATTCAAAACAAATTAGTTTAATGGTAGGATATATGGGTCCCTCAACATTTTTAAAATTAATATTACATCTTGTAATTTAAAAATCAAATCAAATGGTATTAGGGGTTTTTGATGCGACTACAAAAATGAGTCCGCTGATGGCACCGAGCCTACTTCGAACTATCGAAATCATAAAATTTAATAAATAAATTGAAACATAAAGCAATTTTTAAATTTTAGTGTAGATATTACTTATATATTATACATATGTATTACATTACTGCTGATAGCAACAGGTTAATTGTATCTTAAAATAATGGTCTCCCCCGCAAGTATAGGAAGAATACAGTCGTTTGCTTTGGAAGGGGGGATTTCTGCAGGTGGCTTTGGGAGCTAAACTGATTTTTTTCACTAACTCAGAGTTATGGTAACTCGAACAATCGAGACTCGACTATACACCCATTATTTTTATATTTCGAAGTCATATACTAGGTAATAGCTCACTTTAAAACGTGGAGGTAACAAAGTTAGTTGGAAGTACACCTGTTGTTTTCGTATTCAGGATTACCAATCTTATGATTGCTATTTGATTTTTTTTTTTAATTTTTATGCAACTAATTATGTAATTAATTAGAAAACATGATTTTGTGATGGCTTCCATTAAAACGATAAAACAATAAATAAATTGGTATTAATGCAATAGTTTGAATCAAAATAGTGTTGATATTTTTAAAACAACTAGATCCAAAATCATTTTTGCATTATTAAAACAACAGGTGTAAGAAAATTATGGGCATAATTTTGTGTACTGAAGTGTTTATGCTGGAAAATATTCTTATACTATTTTGAACTTGCTTGTATTTGTACGTGATATTTCAGCAAAACATTGGGAGTAAAGTTAAATAATGACCCTGCTCATGAGTCATAACTTACCTTTCGATACTTTTATTAACCCTTAAACACCCGTTGTGCGGTCTCCGTGACCGCATAGATATCTAAAAAGTAACTTAGGTGATTTCGCAACGGTGGTTAATGATTAAATATTAAAAAAAAAAAATATTTTACATGGACCAATTTCAACCAAAATCTAATGTCGAATAGCATCGACAGACACACAATCGTGACACGCGCGCTGTCTCTGTCACGCTGGTTGTTTTAGCTTTTTTCAGTAGTGGTTCTCAAGAACAGGCATGTTAGGCCCGGCCTACCCTAAATTTGTGCGCATTAAATCATTTTTTTGTTTAAAATATTTTATTATTTATAAAAATTAAAAAGTTTTTAATAAATATTTTATTATTTATACAGTTTTTATTTTTTCCATTCAAAATATTGCAATAAAATTGCTAAAAATGGATAAGTACCATTGACAGCCTGGCAGCCGCACCGTACGTATGATTCTCACAGGCTACGATGCTTAGATTGTAGGCCCGTGCTTAATTTTTTCACTTTTCATAAATAGCCAGCGATTGCTCTTTATATACCTAAATCAGCTAATTAGAAAATATAACAAAAATGCCTCAGGTTTTTTTGCAAAGATTTTTGTCCAAAACCGCTACCACTGAAAAGCAAATAATAATAATTCAATTCATAAGGAATTCGTTCACGATTCAAGAACCTTCGATTCGGACGATTTCAAACGATATTTCTGAAGCAGTTAGGTACTTCTGAATACAAAAGAATTTTTTTTAAGTCTTGGACAATATTACAACTACGTTTTTCCTATTATGACAAACTCCAATTTTTGCAATTAGGTGATACAAAGCAATTTACAAAATATAACGAAAATTTCTGAAAACTTCCTTAGACTCTTTAACGGACATAGTGCTAATGACATGCTTAGTGAATTATTGAAAAATGATTTATAAAAACATTTTTATTTTCTTTTTAATAGCTATTCAAAAAAGTCTTGACTTGATCATACTTTTATTAAACATAAAAAAAATTTTAATAATAAAAGAAAAATATTATCCGTTAACCAATTTGACCCAAAATCTTATCAGGACTAAGTCTTAATACAAAAATGCACAATACCAAATTTAGTTTTGAAATTCTCATTAGTATTTGAAACTTTTAATAAAAACTAATATTAAATAAATAAATTAAAAAAAGTTGTTTCCATCAACCAATTTAATCACCTCTATTTCCTATCATAAAGATACGAAATTTCAAATTTGCTTTTGAAACTTGAAGTATGCGAAATCCATAATTTGATTTTGACATTCTTATTACTTTTCGAAATATTAATTAAAAACTAATATTAAATAATGAGATTTAAAAAAATAGTTTTCATAAACCAATTTTAACCAAAATTTAAATAACTCTAACTCCTACTATAAAAATAAGAAATCTCAAATTTGGTTTTGAAAATTCTGTTAGTTTTTAAAATATTAAATAAAGACTAATATTAAATAATAAAACTTAAAAAAAAAAAAAGCAATAGTTTTCATAAACCAATTTTAACTAAAATTTAATCAGTTCTTAATCTCGACATAAGTATGTTAAATCCTAAATTTGGTTTTGAAATTCCTATTAGTTTTTGAAATATTAATTAAAAACTAATATTAAATAATGAGATTTAAAAAGAAATTTTTAAAAATTTTAGTCTAATAGGATTGGCCGTTTTCTTAAAAAACACAAAAAACGATTTGAAGTCAGGCCCCATTTTTGAAAAAATAAAAGTTTTTTATTCTTTATTAAGGATAGGAAATACTAAATTTGGTTTTGAAGTGCCTATTAGTTTTTGAAGTAGAGCGCACACTAAATTTGACCACACACACAAACGTTTTTTGAAAATGATCTTATGTAGCTCATGAAACTTCAAAAAGTATAAATCCAGGTTAATCTCAATTTTTTTTACACGAAACCATAGTTTGCATGTGAATCGATTCATTCACTATAGAATTTTCAATGTAAAATTTTGGAAGTTTGTTTTAGAGAAAAACTTTCAATTATTTTATTGTCGAGCAACAAATACTGCATCCGTACAAGTTATTGTAATTAACTTTTTTTTTCGTAAAGGCAGAAACAGAAAACTTATAATTGTTATTTTACAAATAATCTGCTTTAATACAATTATTTGAACATGTTAGTTTAATTTGAATTTTTTAATTCACAGATCCAAAAATAATTGTTTTTATTTAAAAAATTCCAAGACAAAGCTGATTATTTACAAAATAGCAATTTTAAGTTTCCCTTTCTGCCCTTATGGAAAAAGGAAAATTAAAAGCAATAACATGTATGGAGGCAGTATTTTTTCTGTGTGAAAACTGTTTTCTCTAAAATAATTAGGGAAATTCGCGTTTCTTAACCGTTCAAATACTTCCCGAAGTCTCGCAAGGTGTTCCTGGAAGGATACCGAGAATATTATCAGATCGTCTGAATATACCAGGCATTTTTCGTTTTGGATTCCCTTAAAATATTGTCTATGACTCTTTGAAAACTACTTGGTGCATTTTTGAGCCCAAAACTCATACGATGGAACTCGTAATGGCCATTTTCGATTGAAAATGCTGTTTTTGGAATGTCTTCAGGGTCCATTTCAATTTGGTGGAAACCTGAAGCCAAGTCTAAAGTGGTGAAATATTGACATCTACCTAATTTATCTAGAATTTCAGTAATATTAGGTATAGGGTATTTATCATCGATTGTCTTTTCGTTCAATTTTCTGTAATCGATAACTATTCTCCATTTCTTCTTACCACTGGCATCTAGCTTTTTGGAACTATCCATACAGGTGAAGACCATGGTGAATTTGAGTGTTGTATAATTTTTTGATCTAACATTTTATTAATTTGAGTTTTGATTTTTATGAACATAGGGTACCTGTAAGATTTAATATCGATTGGGGTTTTGTCGGTTAATTTAATTTTATGTTTAAATTGGCTTGTAAAGCTCAAAGGAATGTTTTCACAATAAAAAATGTCTCTGTATTCAAGACATAAATTTCTTAATTTTTCTTTTTCTTGGTTACAATGATTCAAATGTAAATTTTTAAGATTTGCCTTTAATAAATTGTCGTTCGTAACATAAGAGTAATCGTCAACTTCCATTTTTTCTATAAAATTGACATCGTTTAAATTTAAAGGTTTTGTTTTTAAAGGTTTATCAAAGTTAATCGTTAGTTTCTCATTATTTGAATTTGTAATCGTAAAATTTGTAATATACCTGATTCGTTAGTTTGTTCGATTGGAATTTTCACTATTTGTTCCATTCTGGGTTCGATCGTTAAATGATAAGTTAATGATGATCTGTTGTCGAGGTTTATTTTATTCGATTGAATTTGAAAGTATGAATTGTCACAAGTCGGAGTAACAAGGTTTTCTTTTGACAAATTAAGAGCTAATATTTATATGGAAAAGAAAACCTTGTTACTCCGACTTGTGACAATTCGATACTTTTTCAAATTCAATCGAATAAAATAAACCTCGACAACAAATTAAATAATTTTAAAACAAATCAAACAAATAAAACAAATCTATTCCTATCAATCCATCGAATTTAGTTGAAAAGTCAAAAATATAAAATTTGTGTTTTTTGTTGACATTGAAAATTTTGTGTATGTCAGAATATACAATCTTATCGTGATGAGAAAGACCTTGTGCTGATTGAATTGAAAAATTCTCCGCGTATATAAAATTTTTAAAATATTTAAAAGCTTATCATACTTTCATTTCATCATTATTATCATCCTTTTGCGGATCCTGTATCTATGAGAAATTTTGCTTGTAAATCAGGAATGTGTATACATGATAAACTAATAGAAACGGTTTCATTATCATTGTTAACGTAGATGTTTATATAATCGGATCCTGTTCGTGAGCCGTGTGAAAATTTCCTGTTGATAAATCGTTGACATTTTCAGTTAATTTTTCTACAAAGTTTTGATTTGGATTATTATCATTAAAATATTGGTTTGATTTAGAATTTACTTGGGTTAAATTTTCGTTATCATTTTCATAAAAAGCAAATTGTTCGTTTTGCATTTCGCAATTTCCTTCATGGATATTATGATAGTTTGAAAATTTGGTCGAGTAAATTTGGAAAGATTTGTTCTGTTAGTGTCAACGTCCATCGGGGTGGGCTTAAAAGTATTGTTTGATCTCATTCAATTTTGTTTATTTTTAAAATTTGATGTAAAATTTTGAAAATTTTGTCTAAGCTGAAAATTTGAATTTTGGAAATTTTGTTTTGGTTGAAAATTATTAGGCGTGAAATTTTGAAAGTTATAATTTGGTCTTTGAACATTTAAATTCGGCTGATTATTTGAGTTTTGGTAATTTTTCTAAAATTTTGCAAGTTTTGGTTAAATTTTTCAGAAGTTGGTTTAAATTGACTGTTATTGGAATTTTATAAATTCGATTTGTTTTGAATATTTCGATTTATTGAATTTTGAAATTGAAAAGTGTTTCTCTGTTGGGTATAATATAAAAAGTTTTCTTCTATTACAAGGTTATTGCTTTTTCAAGCGCGTCTGGATTTCTCAGTCTCACGTCATTCTAAATGATAAGCCTCTGATAAATGTTTTTAAAGCTAAATCATCATAATTTTTAATTTGCAAACGTTTTTCGTCTACATTTAAGTCGCTAGAATTAATTTTTGTTAAAATGAGACATCTGGCGGCGTCTTGACGATTTTTTCGATTTTTAATTTTTAGCAATAGTAATAGGCAATACTCCCTAATTACGTCCCTGCTTATTAATTGATTCTTTTTTCTTAACCATTTATAGAAAAAGGTTTGGCAAATTGACAGGATTACCAATCGTTACCAAACGTTTGGCATAAAAGAAAGTAAAAAATCGATTGCAGGGGGGGGGGGTAACTTGATGGAGGTGCATTTTAGCGAGAAGTAAATTTCATTATGTACAATTATTATCACATTTTTCAGGCAATAGTAAAACTCATTAAGTTACGTAATGAATTTTTTCTTGTATAACTTAACACTATCCTGTGTACGTAGTGAATTTTTCATGAGATATAGTAATGATGTAATTAATTTTATCTTGTAAGTTATTTAATTTCTCTTAGTATGCATTTTATTCCAAGAGTAGTATGCATTAAATTTATAAAATAAACAAACGTCTAGGAATAACGACGTTCTAAATCGTGTGTTTTAAGGCTTTAATTTGTGGCGTTTAGAAATCAGCTAATAATCTTGTACGCCTATAATTTAACAATTTATGAAGGAGGAAAAGAAAACAACGGTTATTGCTTTTGTTGGAATGAACTTAATGGTAAAAGAGGTTCCAGCGAAATAGCAACAATTTTTTTCAGGTACATAGCTGGCATCCCAACCAATATAACCCATTTATCGATGTTTGATACTTGTGGGGGCCAAAACCGAAACCAGTATGCTACAACAGCTCTTTTAAATTGTGTTCAAAATCATCCGATGATTGAAGTTATTGAACATACATTTTTGGAGTCCGGTCATTCACATGGAATGTGACTTTTTCAATTTCAAAAGCTTTTTCAATTGCATTCGACTCAATAGCCGAAATAAATATTTTTTAGCTTTTCCAATAAAAAGCTAAAAATATTCATCTGTTTTTCTTATGAAGGATTGGAAAGATATCTTCTGAAGTGCAAGATCCAAGAAAGAACCTTATGAAGTAATTGAATTAAAATTCGGCGACTTTTTTGATTTTCAAGAATTGGCAAGAAAATTTATAAAAAATAAGGATAAAGAAGGATAAAGTTGAATGGATGAAAATTAAATGTTTAAAATATGAAAAAAAGAACCCAAATGTTATTTCCTATAAGTATAGTCATTTTTCAGAATTTAAAACAATATCCGCATAGGTAGACGTCGTGTGAATCTGAAATTGCTTATTTTCATCAGTTACCAATCCGTGAAAAGAAAAAGAAGGACCTCGTTAAACTTTGTGACGCTGGTCTTATTCCCGAAGAATTACAGAATTGGTACAGAAATCTGCCTTCTAGATCTGATGAACTCGAAGGAGAATTACCACCAGAGGCAGCAGCCGATGAAACAGATTTTGAAGAAGATTAATTTCATTTTGATATAATAATAATTATATTTTCAATATTATTTCAAAAGATTTTAATTGGTATTTTTAATTTTTTTATTAAAATAAATTTTGAATTAAAATGTAACTTATTAATTAAATAATTATGTGCTGAAATTCTTAGGGTGACTTATGAGGTAAAATTCATTAAGTACAGAAACGCTTTTTCCTGACGCTGGATTGATACTTTTTAATTATTACTTAGGACAAATTATTGGCACCGAGTAGTATTTCCATTTCCAACAAAATTCTAACCATTATACAGAATTTTCTTATTTTCAGAGTTAATTACAAGTAAATCGTTAATTACTCTTCGGTTTAGAGGTAAAACTCACTTTAAGTGACAATTTTGAAAAAAAAAATGAGTTTTTTACATTAAGTGCAGCAAGGGGACCATATTATTTACAAAATACAAAATATACGGTTATACAATTGATTTTCCCAAAAAATCATCTCAATCGAATGCAAATGATTTTTTAGCATACTGATTTTTAAAGTAACAAAATATCTTTAAACTCAATTATCTCATAACATAAATTATGTTACTTAGTGAGTTTTACCTCTAAACCGACTTTATTTTAATGGAAAACTATACAATTTTCTTACATCTACTCTTAACTAATGATGAATTATGCCTTGCAAGTAAATTTATAAAGAAGAAATGCATGAAGTGCATTTAAATAATACCTGATAATAGTTTCGTCTGTAATCATCATAAAACATTGTTTCACACTTTTAGTTGTATTACTAGAAACTATTATCTCAGGTTATCAATGAATCTTATGACAATATAGAACTCGCTTCACACGACTCTTGTTTTGCTGATGGATTACTTGCTGGTGTTGCGCAGCTGGGTATCGGAGTGGTTTTACAATCTGTTGGCTTCACATGGTTGTGGAGTCGTCTGTGGTTATTACGACATGAAAACTGCTATCGAAACAAGCAATCGGTAGTTGATTTAATAATAATCATAAATTATATGTAAATAAATTTTTATAAACAAAATTAATTACTATAATAGAGCGTTTATTGTTTAAAAATTATATTAAAGTCACATAAAAAGGAAAAACAACATAACCATTTACTTCAAAATTAATAAAGTGAAACTTTTTAAGTCCGTTGTCTTGGCTTTTATTACCGTTTGTGTAGTATTATTCGTAACCTCCAGCTTTAATTTTTCGTTTTGGACGTTCAACAAAATAAAAAGTTTAAAATACAAATTGCTGCACAACTTTAAATAAACACAAATATAATGCACAAATACGCTTGCCACTTAACAACAGACGATCAACTGTTAGTATCGTAACCTGGTAGCGCTGGGATTTTCGAAGATAGCTTAAAACCAGCAAGCAAAATAGGAATTGTTCTATCACAAAGTCCACCACGAACACAAGCAATCGAGCCAGCACATGACATCACTTTCGATCACGGCAACCAGCACTGATTCCATCAGAGCGGCCAGCACGCAAAACGAGCGTTGTGTGAACCGAGCTTTAGTTTGTGAATACTAAAATATTTCGGCCCTTATTATTCTACCAATATGTGTCGAGAAGCAATTTGCTTAAATAGAAACGGGCTGCAGAATTATTTATCGGACATTTAGTCCGATTTAGATCCTTAGGGGTGAAATTCCAGCCTAAATTGTTATCATTTCTTCTTCAAAAGGCAGTTTTTGCAGGAGGGAAGGAATCTACAAGTTAATTATTTTTATCAAGAAGTGGAACTTGCTTATAATTCCACTTGAAATATCAACTTCATCATTTGTGGTGCTATTTAATTTTCCCACTTCAATTCTTTTAAATTTGGCGCATTATTTTCTTAATGCTACTCGAAAATCATTTATTAAATTTCTCGCTAAGTATTTGTTCTTTATTATAATTTTTATCACTATCAGCTCTTTACAAACCTTAACTGCTCCCCCCTCCCCTCTTAAAATAAAATTCTGGGTCCAGCACTGCCAGTGCTGAAAATTGACTTCTCCTGAAGACAAAACTTTTTTAAAATGAAATATAAAAGTTTAGGCTACAAAGATTGTATTTCGGCTCAAGTATCCAAAACAAATCTTGAACTTCATTTCTTTTTAAACAAATTTCTTTTAACCCCATATGCATAGAACAAAAATTTGAGATATTTTAGGTTCTGCCTTTGAATATAGAGTAGGGAGGAAGGAGTGTGTGCTTGTACTGCTTGCCAACGTAGCTTACCTATTTGAACAGCGGTGACTCATTATTATTTGCTACGAAGTTATATAATCTATAACCATAATCTGCTAGCCGTACATATCATAGGCCTTCATAGCCTACCACTTTGACTCCTCATTATATATTCAAATGCTTCTTCCTTCCTTCTCTATATTGTAAGGGTTCTGCAAACTCATTAAATTGCAAAAAAATGGTCACTACGCGAAAGCAAAGAACATTAAAATTTAAATAATGACAATTTTGAACTACCAATATTTTACGCTGATAGCACACGATCAATTTTTTTTAAATGGTCGAGATTGAACCACTTCATAAATGGAATGTTCATAGTTCTGCTTCCTAATCTATCTTAATGTGTGCTACTTTGCTCCCAGTTACGCTTACGGGTAGGGTATATGGGTCCCTGATCGAAACTTGAAGTGTGATTATTGAATGACATAAGGTCAAGGTTTCTTGTTCAGAGAAAATTTAACTGTTTAAGTTAATTATGAAGTCCCTAAAAGTTTTCTTTAACATAATATTAGGTTACATCTCCTGTGTAATGTCTAAAATAATATTAATAATAATGATTCCAGAGGACTGTTCTCCCTGAGAAAAAGGATTTTGCAAGTCTTTAAAAGACAGCTCAATTCGCAAGGAATGTTATGCTATTTAATAATAATAATATTGATAATATTCGAAATAATACTAATTTGTATTATTTGATATGTTGGGTTGTATTCATATTTTTTAATTTATTTTTTTATAAATGAAAATTACTCTCCACTCTCTAAAATATTCCGATTGCTTGCTCTGCTGGCCCCTAGCACTAACCCTTCATATACTTTACCCCAAGTGTTAAACTTTCTGTAAATCGGGAAAACCCCGGGGGAGGGGGGTAAAAAACATTTTACCTTGTTGGTATAAAAAAAATTAACAAACTTTGAACACATTTGTTTGCATAAATTAATTTAAATATTTTTAGGACGTTATGTCGCCAACATTGCCATACTTTGGACCAAGTTAACAAGGGCTAAATTGAGGGTATGCTCAAGATGGCAATATTTGACGAATGGTGAAGAAGAAAAGGAGAGGACGATGATGAAGACGAGATTAACGATTTTAATTTGAAAGAAATGATAAACTATTTGCGAATGCAATACAATTATTGCATTTATTGTGATGATTATGCCGATCAAAGTGACGAAGTATGCCCAGGCTATTTTCGAGAAGATCATGACCAATAAATCAACATCTTCTAAAACCTCAGCGGTTAAAGAAAAGTATTTATTGCTCCCCATTCTTTCCAATTGTCGTATTTTTCTATCGATGTAAGGTCAGGGGGTAATATTGTCCAGTAGCCATTGTCGTATCAATATTATACTGACTTTTCTAATTGTACCAATATTTTTAAATGTTTATATGTAAATAAAACTATCGATAATGTCAAATATTTTATTAAAAATTTAATATTTAAAAATTATTTTGTACCAGTAGATAACAAAATTAGTAATCCTGGATAAGTTCCAGTTACAGTGACTGTATAAAGGCAGTGTGGCTATATGAATTACATTTGCAAATAAATGGCGAATTTTTCATAGTCAGATGATAGCAAATAGGGTTTCTCAAGCAAAATTTTATGTTGGCAATATAGAGACATACCTGTGCAGGTGAGATGAGGGTCGTGTGCAAATAGTAAACAAGCACTAATAGTAAATATGACTTTGTATGACCACATTGTTTTTATGTAGTCATTTTAGTTATAATCAAAAATATGTAGTTGATGAAACCTTTCCATTACTCCCTATTTTCAGTTATTTTTGCCCGTTATGGTATATGTCTTGATGTAAGATCCATGGGCTATATTGCCTAATGGCCATTGTCGTAGCTGACTTATTTGTTTTAGTTATATTTACTTTTAATTATACTTACTTTTTAATTTTTTATGTTTTAATTATACTAATATTCTTGAATGTGTACATCGTAGGCATACAACAAAAACTCGTTAACTGGACTAACCATGATTTTGAATATTTATATATAAAAACATTCTCCAATCAGAAATAAATGTCAATAATTTTTGTTTGTTAAACATTTATGTTTGTATTTATTTCTTACTTACTTAAATTACTAAATACTATTTTCTTAGTAAAAAAATTTTACAAAAAATGTCATTCAATGGGTTTTTGTTGTATGCCAACGATATATAAAACTATTAATAATATCAAATACATATTTATAAAAGAAAAAAAAATCAATAATTGTTTTGTACCAATAGATAACAGAGTTAGTAATCCAACAACATATATAACCAAGAACAGTTGATGAAACCTCTCCATAGTTCCCCATTCTTGCCCATTTCATTGCAGTGTGGTAATGTCTCTTGATGTTAGGTCATGGGCTATATTACCCAGTACCTATTGTGTCAATATTATATTGACTTACTTGCATGCTGACTGTTTTAATTGTACTAATGTTTTTGAATATACATGTTATGTATTATAGGCATACAACAAACCCGTTAACTAGACAAACAATAGTTTTGAATATTTTAGAAACACTTGCAGTCGAAAATAATTATCAATAATTTTTTTAATGTATGTATTCATTTTAAATAATTGGTTAATTACTGTTTTTTTAGTAATGAAATTTAACTTTTTTTTTATAGTAAAATATATTTTTCGACAAATTTACATGAGAGAATTTGAATAAAAGATAGGATTCCATCAAAAGTAAGATTGTGAAAAATTTCAGTTAATGGTATTTTTAACTTACTTTTACAAAAAATGTCATTTAACGGGTTTTAGTTGTGTGCCGATGATATATAAATAATACTATCAACAATGTCAAATACATATTTATAAAAAAATCAAAAAAAATCTATAATTGTTTTGTGCCAATAGATGCAATCAAGAACGCATAGTTCATGAAACCTCTCAATAGCTCCCCATTTTGGCTATTTCATTGCAGTTGTGGTATATGTCTCTTGATGTCAAGTCATGGGTCATTACCCAGTACTTATTGTTGTATCAATATTATATTGACTTGTATACTTACTGTTTTAATTGTACCAATGTTTTTGAATATATATGTCATAGGCATACAACAAAAACCCGTTAACTAAGAACAATGGTTTTGAATAAGTTGCGTTTTTTTGCATAGTAAAATATATTTTCAGCAAATTTATATGAAAGAATTTGAATAAAAGATCAGAAGTAGGACCATGGAAAATTTCTTATTTTTTTAATTTTACCAAAATGTCATTTAACAGGTCTTCGTTGTATGCCAACGATGTATAAATAAAAGATATCAATGTCAAATACATATTCATAAAAGATAAAAAAAAATCAATAATTGTTTTGTACCAATAGATAACAAAGTTAGTAATCCAACAATAGATGTAACCAAGAACATAATATGGTTGATGCAACCTCTCCATAGTAGTTCCCCATTCTTTCCCATTTCATTACAGTTGTGGTATATGTCTCTTGATGTAAGGTCATGGGCCATATTACCCAGTACTCATTGTCGTATCAATATTATATTGACCTACTTGTATACTTACTGTATTAATTGTACCAATGTTTTTGAATGTATATATCCGGCGTACAACAGAAACCCGTTGACTAGACGAATCATAGTTTTGAATTAATTACTGTTTTCTCTAGAAGAGGAATTATAGTTTTTTTGCATAGTAAAATATAGTTTTCAGCAAATTTATATGGGAGAATTTAAATAAAAGATGGGATTCAATCAAAAGTGGTACAATTTCATGGAAAATTTCATTTAATGGTATTTTTAATTCAATTTTACCAAAATGTCGTTTAACAGGTTTTTGTTGTATGTCAACGATATATAAATAAAACTATCAATATTGTCAAACGAGCATTTATAAAAGATAAAAAAAATCAGTAATTGTTTTGTGCCAGTAGATAACTAGTATTCTTAAAATAGTTTCAACCAGAACATGAAACCTCTCCATTCTGGGTCATTTTATTGCAGTTATGGTATATGTCTATTGATGTAAGGTCATGGGTTATATTACTCATGGCTATATAGTCATTGTCGTACCAATATTATATTAACTTACTTGTATACTTACTGTCTTAATTGTACTAATATCTTTGAATGTGTATATCGTAGGTATACAACGATAACCTTCATGAACCCAAGTTTTGAGTAAATTTGAGTTTGAATATTTTGATATGAAAAACACTTTTTCGGCTGAAAAGGTTTTTTTTGTTAAGCATTAATATAAAGTATCTATTAAGGAGGCATTCAAGCATTGTAGGCAGGTTTAGGGGGTCAATTTTTTACTTTTACTGACGAAGGAAGGGGGGATATTATAATCTTACGTAAGATAAAAAGTTTGAGTTTGAAATAAATTTTAAATTTCTTTTATTTTTTTAAGTTTTGGAATTTGTAAGTTATCTTTTTACCACTGATGCGTGTGAATCTGAAAAATAATCTGGTTCCCCTCCCTATAGTCATTTTTTAAATACGCTACTGCTTGAATGTACCCTAATTACTGATTTTTCTTGTAGGAAATTATACTTTTGTTGCTTAGTAAAATATACTTTTCGGCAAATTTAAAAGAGCGGTGACGGATCTATGGAGGCTAAGCTCTCCCCTCATATTTTAAAAATGAATCAAATTAAATTCACTTTTCTCACAATTCTAAAATATAGTAAGATTTTATAACTTGACACCTGCGTCATTCAATCTAACCAAAGACTTTATTTGAATGATTTTCTAACTTAAATTCTCCTTTCCTTATTAAATATAATCGATTTTTATAACTTAAGGGTAGGCCACATGGGTCCTCCCATCTTTTTTTAAAATTGATATACCTGGAAATTTAAAAAAAATTGCTTTTCTAAATAACTTTTCTATGAAATATATAATATTTTTGAAGTTATTTAGAAAAGAATTTATTTTATTTTTATTTAGTATATCAATTTTAATAAAGATGGGAGAAACTCGTAGTCTACCCCTAGAAATTGGATCCCCTTAAGTTGATCTTAGATCCCCCACTGTATGAAAGAATTTAATTAGAAGATTTATTTTACCAAAAAATAGATCTTGAAAAATTACAGTTTATAACTTAATTGTACGAGGGTTTTTCGTTGTATACCGACGACATATAAATTAAAGTATCAATGATCTCAAATACTTGATTAAAATATTGATATTAAATACTTATGTTGTACCAGTAGATATCAAAGGTAGTTTCAACTAAAAATACTTAGGCCGGTCGCATACTTAGACGACATTCGATTTCGGCATGTCTACGACATGTATCGGACACGTCGCTTCGTTCAAATGTATTAAAACAAAAACTTATCCTGTCTGCTTGGTATATGAATCGTTATAATCACCACTGTGTTTTAAATGGAATGACGGAATGCAACCGGCCTACAGTACAACACAAATATGAACATACACCTTTAAATCATGAAATAATTGTCTTATATTTTAAAGAAATTTAGTTACACTTTTTTGTTTATAATAATTATTTTTTTTTATGTATTGGAATTAGAAAAAATAATCTCGTAATTCGCTTTTTATTACTACAGCCTCATATAAGTAGGCACTACAAGCAGATTTTTAGTTTGTACAACGTTGTAATGTAAAAACGATTTAATCGAGTACAGTGGAACCTCAATTGAGCGAATTCCTTAGACGAAACTCAGTTCGTTCTTTGAACGACTATCGTTCATATTACAACCTCTATTGAAATCAACTCGATAAATCGAACCTTGAGGTATCGAAATCCTCGATAATTCAAAGTTTTCTCTTTGAGGTTCCACTATTATTTACTAGTAAGTATTATTATCAAATTAAATCGTAAAGAAAATCTTTACGCCAAGTTAAAATTGAATACTATTAAAAAAAATGTAAATAATTAAAAACACACTGGGAATTTACAAAATATACCTCGTCGAAAGAAAACTAACTGTTGGTGGTGAAAATTTTATTGTAAGGAAAATTAAACAAGAATCGGAAACAATTGTTTTTAAATTAACAGCACAAGTTTTTCAATATGATTAACAAATCGATTTCAACAGAAACTGTTCGAAGAACTCTTCGTTAAAGGATGTAACGCCCGTATAGCAGGAAGAAACCCTTCATTTTACAAGGGAGTAGTATGTAGTGTAATAGTAAAGAGTAGTTTTCTTAGCTATACAGGCATTATACCTTCTTGAATGAAAAGTTCTTCGAATGGTTTTTATTGAAATCGATTGGTTAATCATACGGAAAACTTCTACCGTTAATTTAGGAACATTTATTTTCTGTTCTCGTTTAATTTTTCTCACAATAAAATTTTCATCCGCAACAGTTAGTTTTATTCTTTGACCACAACGACAATTATTTTGTAAATTTAGCGGTTTTTTAAATTTTCTTAATAGCGCAGTTTTTGAAACTGAAAATTATTTTGTAAATTTCCAGCGTTTTTTAAAATTTTCTTAATGGCAGCGAGAGTTTTTTTGGAAACTTGGTAATATAGAAACCTATTTTATAAATTTCCAGCGTTTTTTTAAATTTTTTTAATAGCAACGCGAGTTTTTTGGAAACTTGGTAATATATTATAGAAACCTATTTTATAAATTTCCAGCGTTTTTTTAAATTTTCTTAGTAGCAGCGCGAGTTTTTTTGAAACTTAGTAATATATAGAAACCTGGCGGGGGACCATTATTTAAACTTAAAATGTTTGAACGGCCCTTTTAAAATACCGGGCCTCAGGGGGGTTCTCACTCGTCAGGTGAGCATGTTGGTCTCGTTTCTTTTTGAGTTAATTGTATCAAAATATAAGACAATTATTCCGTGATTTAAAATGGTCTATTCATATTTGTGGTGTATGTAGTTGATGAAACATTCCATTGCTTAAAATTCTTTCCAGTTGTGGTATATTTTTATCGATGGAAGGTCACGGGCCAGTATTATTTTTGAACGTGTAATCGGCAGCATACAACGAAAACTTATTAACTAAGTAAACTATAACTTGGAGTAAATAAGAACCTTTTCAACTCGGTAACAAAATACCTACTTTGTAGCATCATCGACATCGTCTGCACGTTTTGAGCTGCTGCTCGTTATGTCACTTTGTAGCAAATATAAGATATTAGATTCCACTAAAAAATAGCATTTGAAATTTAATCTAACAAGTTTTCGTTGTATGCCGACGATAAAGTTTGATTGAAATATTAATATAAAAATTTATTTTGTACCAGTAGATACCCACAGGTAGTCTCCGTAACAGTTTCAACCTTTCCAATGCTCCCCATATTTCTAGTTGCGGTATATTTCTATATATTATGTAAGGTCTGGGCTGTATTGCCCAGTAGCCATTGTAGTACCAATATTATATTGACTTACCTAACTGTACCAATATTTTTGAATGTGCATAAATAAAATCATGAATTATGTCAAATATTTTATTACAAAATGAATATTAAAAAATTATTTTGTACCAGTAGATAACAAAGCTAGTAGTCCAGCGGTAGTTCCAACCGAAAAGGTGTAGTTGATTGCGGGAGTGAAACTTCTTAGTAAGTAGAAGCTCGCAAAGATGACAACCGCAAGGTATAAGGCGTTGTTGTAAAAAATTGCAAATGTTGTGGCTTCGAAGTCGGCAACTTCGTTCTTTTTCCATAAAATTCGTTCGTCCTTTTCTTTCTTGCTCATCTTTTTGTCCTCGGATAACTTTTTGTTTAATTCCCATGTCACTGCATCTTCTCGTTTAACAGCAATTTTGTGTTTCAAGCTGAACTTGGTGTTACGGTAGGCAATTGCAATGAGATAACTTGAAACTAACGTCACCAAAACTAAGACGATCAAAGAAGAGAAAATGTCGATCATGTGTATTCTCCAGAATAACCATATTGGTATTGCGGACACGATGAAGGCATTGCCGTAAAATAAAGCGGAAGACTTGGTCGATACGTTTCTGCTAAAATCTTGTAAAAGAAGTTCTTCTTCTTTGGTGAAAGGTTTTGACGATGTCTTTGGAGCCATTTTTATTAATCGAACAGGTTAATATTAAAAAAGCGATGGAACTGCACTAAACACAACCGTCAACGTATGCTGAGTTTTGTAGGTTAACTGGAGATGTGGTGCAACGTCACGCGTTCTGTCAATTTGACAGCCAACGCGACTCCACATCGACGATTTCCTAGTGGAAATTATGGATTTAGAAAAGCGAGGTTAGGCAACCAAACGTACATCTTATTTATTTTTTTTTGATTTTTTTTGGAAAAATTTGAAATTGCGATTATAATTTTTTTATTATTTTTATTTTGACATTTGAATTGGGCGTAATTGGAAAATGAAATATGGTTTCGTTTTATCGGAAAATTTTTGAAAATGTTACTATATGACATGCGCGGAGTAATTTTGTAAAATAGTTTTCGTGCTACATTTTATTGCGGAGCAACGAGCTCAGTATCCGTCAAGAATTGGTTCGTCGAGTAGAAACGAAACCGAACTCGTGAGTTCTGCTCTGTTGTAGTTGACCTGTCTGCATTTCCTTCGTACGGTCGGATACCGCTACCGCGTCCCCCAGTTAAGGGGCCAGAAACCGTGAGAGTTGATGTGTGGTGTGTGCGCGTTAAAGGCTGGCGAAGGAGGATTAGCGCGATAGTGGAATTCAAAAATTGGTGCCAAAAATGGCATTAAATCAGGACGAATCTAGTAAACAAGTGGTGAGGGTGGATCAAGACTCTGAAACGGACTTACAGGCATTATTTGATAGTGTTTTGAAACCTGATTCAAAAAGGCCCTTACAGGTGCCATGGAGTATGCGAAAATTACCTGATTCGTTTTTTAATCCTCCTTCAACTGGTTCCAAATCCATAAATCATTCTCGGGAAAATTCTGTTGATTCCGCTTTTGGGTCATCTAGTGGAGGCGGTGGCAGCGGAGCCGGTGCCACCCCCGTTAATAATTCCGTGCCTTTACAAAATCAACACCACCGTGCACATAGTTCACCTGCCTCCTTACAACAAACTTACTCAGTTGGACAACAGTCAGCCCCTAATCATCATATAAAACAGCGCTCATACGACGTGGCCACAAAATCTGAAGACAACACCCCCTTACCTCCTGGTTGGGAACAAGCTCGCACCCCAGAAGGTCAGGTGTATTACCTCAAGTAAGTGACTACCTAAACTTGTTTGTCTATCTACCTGTTGGCCAAATTTTCTACCCCAAAGAAAAAACCATTCACTTTCACACACATCAACTTAATCGGCCACTTTCTATTCAGGAAATGGCCTTACTTGGATTACAATCTTATTTACATATCAATTTGAAATTATTACTTGAAAACTCATTTATTTATTTATTTATTTATTTAAAAACATCTTATATAATGAGCTACATTGTTTAATTATTATTATTATCATCTTTATTCTGGGAAAAAATGGTCAACATTTTGACACAATATCAACAATGCGACCCTCGTACTATGTACAAAATGAAAATATAATTTGGTAACCAATTAAAATCGTTTATCTTAATTCAAGTACCCGCGCCCAAATTACCATTTTTATTTTTAACAGTTTAATTTAATTTATTCTTCACGAATCTCTTATTTTTTATTACAGAATTAATAATAATTGGTTTTCCCAAGTCTTTAAAAAGTCTTTTTCCTCACAAGGAAAATTCATATTCTTCATTCTATTCTTGTTTTCTAAGAACTGCCTACCTGGGCGTGCAAATTGCTCTGCTGGAATCGCAATGGTGGACTTTCAACTTGCTCTTTTACATGTATAATATAACTTGAAAAGGGGTGATGCTTTCTTAATTGGGGTTGTTTAGGTATTTCTATGGGAGGCTGCAAATCCATCATCGCTCTTGAGGAACACGTGCCATTAATTACCCATGTTTTTTTTGCATTTCGCACCACCACAAAACGCACCGCACACCCTCTTGAAATTTACATAATTTTAAAAATTCCAAAATATTGCAATATTTTTTTAATGAGAAACAAGGAATAAAAATTTTTTTTCAAAAAAGGGCGCGATATTATTTTCGACTTTTCAGTTTTTATTTTAAGCTGAAATTTGTAAATACTGCAAATGAAAAATGTTTAAATTTGGCTAACAATGAACGAATTACTTTGAAATATAAGTGATCGTTAGAAAAATAATAGGTTTAGATTAGGGGTCCAGGTGGGGTCGACGGAATTTTTAAAACAGTTGATTTTAAAAATGAAAATAATAAAACAAATCTAATAAACCACTTTTTCTAATTTTTTGTTCTTATTCATATTCAAATTTTAATAATTGTTTTAATTTGGGGGGGTCCTAATGAACTTCTACAAACTATCAGCTGTAATTTTGAAAATACGGCGTTAAAAATCAAATTTTTCTCGTATCTTGGTTGTTATGGCAACTCCGACTGTAAAACGTGGTATTAACAAATATGTAGAGAAGAAAATTTGCAACAAAAAAGTATTTGTTTGTTAACGCAATAGTTTAGAAACAAATGCGATAATTAGTAATGAATTGGTTCGGTTTTACGCAGATTAAAATTATTAAATTAGTGAAGTAGGTACAATAATTAGATATTTAATTTTGGATCACATCCGATTCAAAATTTTTTAATCAATAAAAAGTTGAGAAACAAAAGTTTTTTTTTGAAAAAATTTTGATTTTAAAATTTGAAACCAACCCGAAAAATGCAATATTTTGAGAGACACTTCGTTCAATTTTGGCTAAAATTTGTTTTAGATTTGATTTTTAGTCGTATTGTGACCCCCCCCCTAGAGAACGCGCTTTTTTTACTATTTGCTCAAATGACAAGGATCCTACAAAAAGCTGTGATTTTAATAATTTAATTTAATGGACAGAAATTGGCCAAGTTTCATTTATAGTAAAAGAAGTTCCATTTAATTGTTTAAATTGATTTAAAAAACAAAAAATATTTATATTTGTTTTATAAACAAATTTCGATTGTAAAATTACAATTATTAATTTATATCTTTCAAATAAGGCCAACTGTCTTGGTTTTATCCCTTATCTTAATTGCAGCTTTGAATTTTGGTTAAATTATATTATAAAATTTTTTGGCATTCTTATTACGTACAAAAACAGTTTAATATAGAGGGTATAGGGACCGCATAAAAGGAATCTCTTAAAAAATATTACATTTTTTATTCGTACTATGCATTTGATGAAATTTTGATAAACCGCACAAAAAAAAATTCCACATATAAAAACCGCATAAAAAGAGACTTGACTGTAGTACACTATCGCAGCTAACTATGGGATTTTATTTTTAAAACCATAGTTTTTTAGAACCCGTGTTTGAAAATCCTTTTTTTTTTCGGAAAATTTCCGTTAATTTTCAGAATATAGTTTTTTTGCAAATATTTAAAAATTAATTTATTGATAGCTATTTTTGGTTGCAAAATAATTTAACACAAATTCTTAATAAACTATTAAGTATTCATTTAATTCATCTTTTTTTAAAATTTTCTACCTAGAAATTAAAAAAAAAAAATTATTTTTGAATGTGTTGCTTTTTTGAATGTTTGCGTTGTTAATGTGTTGTGAAAAATGTATTTACTTGTTCGATTTTCATTGGCTTATCACCTCAACTATATTTTATTTTCAATTTATAATTCGGGTCGACTATATTTATCTTTTTTGTATTTCTAAAAATTTCCAAAATTATTTCAAAATTTTTGTTTTAATTTATTTTTTTAATTTCTCCAAATTCAAATTTTGGCGCTGCTATCAAAAATATTATCTTTAAATTTCATAGTGATATCTTAAAGGACTCTTATTTTTTGAAAAATCTAGGTATAATATCAATTTTAAATAAATACGAGGGGAGGGAACTTATAGAGTCCCTTAAGACGATTTAACTTGGAAAAATCCAAAATTTTTCTTTAATCTAATGTGGCAATTTTGAAACCCGGTACCTGTTACGAACGGGAATTTCCTTCGATATCTTTTTTAATGTCGTGTACCCGAAAATTTTTTCCAGAATTTTAATGTAACAAATGATTTGGGCCCCCAGTGAACTTTCATCTGGGAAAATTTGAGCACTCCTTGATTTCTTTTCTTGTTAAAAAAGGTCTACTCTGAAAGGAATCCCTAAAATTGGTTTCTGTATATTTTTTCCATGAATAATATGTATATTTTCCAAATTAGATAACAATAAAAAATTTAAAGGGGTGTAGCTGGAACATTTATTTTAAGAAAACAGTGGTTCCCAATCTTTTGTGCTAGTGAGCCAAAATTTCGAAACACATTTCATTCGCCATTTTGTACTTTCAATTTTAACATGTGAAAAATATTTGACGACCACAAAAACCACAATGCCGTGATATTTCTATTTTTAGTTCAATGCTTTTGAGTTCGACTGACCCATGTGCTAGGGATTAGGATTTTCCATCAAAACTTGCTTGCGCAAAACCTGGTGGTACAAATTTTTATTTCACATTTAGGGTTACAAAATTTCCTGATTATAAAAAGTGGTTTTTATCTTTTCGCAAGGAAAGGTTCCGCAAAATTTTAATTTCTTTGTAAAATTTCTAATTTATTTATAAAACTTTTGGATCATGGTTTTTTTTATTTGTAATGAAAAACTTCATTTCATCGATTGAGTATTAATCGTCACGCAACCGCCCTATATTGCACGATGATAATAAAAAGTTTCCAATATAAACCTCCCTGTAAAACAAAAAATCGCGTGCCGATCTTCTGCATTTTCTTTGTTACCGTAATCTGCCGGAAACTTGAATTTATTATTATTAAATTTATTTTATTTCTTATTGCAATTTAATCCACAAGTACTTGCATCAATGCGAAATTTAATTGGTTGCTTTAAAATTTAAATTTCTATTATTAAAAAATATATTTCACGTAGGTAATTAATTAACAGGTGCAGACTAAATAAAAAGTAATAACAATCAGTCCACCTACATTTATTAATACCGGTACCTGTGTAAATAATATCTAAATTGTTAAATATTGATTTGTCGAAAAATTTTATTTGTTAGTATTGATTCAACTCAATTTTCGAATACTAATCGGGAAAACACTGATCTATTTTAAAATGCAGTTAATTTTTTTATTTCAATCTTATTTGTGCAGCTCTTCAGGGTTTCGGTTGCTTTGTCAAATTTTTTAGTAGGAACATCCCCGGGGAATTACCCATTCTATTTTAAAAGTAATTTTTTCCGCCGCCTCTTTTGTTAGCCATCACAGAAATTGATTTAAATGGACTTTGATGGGTTTTTTTTATTTTTAAATTTGTTTAATAAAAAATTATTATGTTGCTAATTACGGTCAATTTAAAAAATAAAATATGAATATTTCAATTGATTATCGTTACTAGTTTTTTATTAAAAAGTAATAAGTCGAATCTTAAAGAATATATTATAATATATTAAATTATTTTAAGTAAGTAATACTTTAAATATAAATAAAATTATTTATTATATAAATAATTTTGATGTGATTATACAAAATCATCGTTTTGTTTTTTTGCAATTTGACAGATACAATTGAAACATTTATTAATATTATTTTTTATTTTCTTAAAATTATTAAAATCAATGATGATTTTCCTGTCAACCCATACTGGAAATTGGAAATTCGTAGCCCGTTTGTACAAAATTGCATTTTTTTTTGAAAGAACATTAACAGGCAAAATATATTTTGACTTTTTAAGATAAAAATTAGTCCTTGCATTTATTTGTGGTACTACACCCATATGATCTGTCAAACAACCCGATATGGTACCAGCAAGACGGAGCTCCACCCACTTTGCACTGATTGTTCGTGAATATGTAAACCAAGTTTTTACCAACCAACCACCTAGATCTTCGGAACTTACCCAGCTTGATTGTTTTTTATGGGGCTATTTAACGGACAAAGGCTATTTCAATAGACCAACTACGGACAATTCAACCCCATAAGATTGAACGAACCTTAATTATTGAGAACGCATTTTTGTAACTTTGGGACTGATTTTTGTTTATAAAAATTTTCTCTTTGAGGTCATAGTTTTGTTACTTTTCGAAATCGCTAAGAAAAATACGGATTGCCATTTAAAAAAATTACGGTTTAATCCTGTCAAAAGTCATTGACAGGAAAGTGACATTTAAAATGTTCTGACAAAATCCTCCTGAAAATGTTATCGAATTTTTTTCAAATTTGACGAAATCACAAGTGAAAACTATGTTTACACCAGTAATTGTTGTAGCCTTTGTGTTACAGGCCCCCGGATAAAATGGCTTTCTCACAAAAGAGGTAAAATCAATTTTTATAGAGATATTTCTAATAATATTAAAAAAATTGATTGATAATTCTGAAACCGGGCATTTGAAAATAAATACAGCTTATTTTAAATTGTAAACATTTTAATCGTTATCGTTATTAAAGATTTTTAAATAAAGGAAGAATGATTTTACAACTTTTGAGACCAAGGAAATCTTTTATTTACTGTCAAGATATTTTTTAACATGTCATCCGACATGTTTTATAATTTTCGTAATTTTTTTTTTATTATTATTATCCGGCCCTTAATATATTTTGGTAAACTTGATTAACCCTCTATTGTTTTTGTTATGTAATAACGTTTGGAGGACGATGCATAATAGGCATTGGCGTAGCAAGAAATGGTAATTTTTACGTTTATGGGGGGTCCAGGTTCTGTCCTTCCCTTCGCCCGGGTATGCGATGTAATTTACAGCGTAAACACTAAAAAAATTTAAATATTGAGTTCCACGATCTTGTTATAGGCGGGGTTTGTACAAGGTGTGGCAAATTATTTGGAAGTTCTGAGTCTTTACATTTTACAACGAAATGAATAAAATGTAGGTTAATATTTTACAATATTTCGAGGATACGAGTTCTAAAATTAAAATAGGTTTGGTTTTGACTTTTTAAATTATAACTGATTTATTGTCTTCCGGCAACGTTATCATAAGCTCAAGTGAACCGAACGAAAGTTATAGTAAATATTTAAATTGATGAAGTTAATATCAAATTAATTGAAGTTTAGGAATGAAGAAATCGCCCGGTATAGCAGAAAAATGGGATATTTTGAAAATTTAATAATTTTGTTTACATCATTTAAATTTAATTTTGTAAATTGAGTCCTTGTTGATATTTGTTTTATGTTGTGTTAATTCTAATTTTCTACCCTCGCATGCACCTGTCTGAATAAACCTTGAGGTGAAAATAAAATATTTTGGCAAGATGGTCTTCTGCTTCCACATACAAGTAATTAGCCGCCGAGACGGATATTTTTAGATTTTAAAATTCTAGGCGCCTAAGTCGGCCATCGAACTCCTTACTGAATACATTAATAAAATAAACAATTTACGCTTAATGAAATCAATAATACATGCGTTCATGTACTTAATGTTTTTCAAAGTTATTTCGATCAAATTAATAATTGTAAATTGTTAATTACACAAAAATTATTGTAAGTGTTAACTACTGCGCATTTAGTAGGTAGTGATTTTGATTATTTCTATTTATAAGTTTGCCAAAAGTAGTAGGTAGTGCACACTATATTCATACTCTTTGGAGACAGCCTAAGTCGATATTTTTGTTTACGATTATCGAAAAAGAGGTTATAACTATTTTGAACCCGCCCAATTTTTAATTACCTACCTCGCTAAAAAATATCATTTTTGACCTCTATTAATACATAACTATTTTTGAGTAATTGTGTGATAAATTGCAATAATCAAATGATTTAATCTGTATGAGTTTTGTTTTGACTCAAAATGCCACCATCACCTGATATCCTGCCAGGTGTCTTGATAATTTTGAATTATTATCAAAATCAATCGCAATTTCTTCGTCATTAATTCATATTAATACATAACAATTTTTGAGTAATTGTGTGATAAATTGCAAAATCAAATGATTTAATCTGTAGGTATGAGTTTTGCTCTGACTCAAAATGCTACCATCACCTGATATCCTTCCAGGTGTCTTGTTAATTTTGAATTATTATCAAAATCGATCGCAATTTCTTCGTCATTAATCATTATTTAAAAATTTTGATATTTGAAAATACATTATTTTTGTTAGGTAAGTACGAAATATTTTTTTAGACGTGGTCCTTCGAAATTAATTTTAATTAATGATATTGCGTTAACACAAGGTTTTTCTGAAGGTGTAGCATAAATTTAAACGGGACTAGAAAATTTGGATAATGAATGTTTATTTTTGTCGGAAATGGTCAGGAAGCAAAAAACGTTTTGAATATTTTATTGTTTTTTGATTTCATAATACATAGAAAAATAGCTTATTCGTCTAGATAAGTGTCTAGTTCAAAGTTTATTTCTAAACTAGGAATAGGATTGACAGAAATTTATTAATAAACAATTGTAACATACTTAATTTAACAAAGATATTATTGTCAATATTTAGTATCAGTACAATAACCTTTTATACTTTCAAATTTTATATTAGAACGCAGTTTCACTGACTTCATTTTAATAAAAATTCAAAAAACACCCCTCCCCAATTTCTAGCACAGGCATTATTATTTTATTAATATGTCTTATATGCATAAATTTTAGCTAAATTCTGAGAAAAAATTTCAAAATTTTGTAATCATAAACATTTTTTTTGTATACATTAAATACAAAAAAAAATGATCACGAAAAGATTCATATTAATAAACATATCAAGTTATAACGATTCCATGTTAAAATGCCAAAAACAAAAAAAAACGAAAACAAAACTAAAACGCCGATGTCAAAATTCCAAAAACAAAAACGCCGAAATCAAAACACCGAAAGTACAAACAAGATGCCACTGAGAGTAAAATAGGCTTGCGACATAATAAAAGATATTTTGATCAAAAATAAAAAATTACTATAAACAAACACACCTGTATAATTGCAACATTTTCTAGCACAGCCATTATTATTTATTAATATGTCTTATGCATAAATTTTGGCTAGATTCGGAGAAAAATATCAAAATTTTGTAACCATAAACATTTTTGTGTATATAAAATACAAAAAAATGATCACGAAAAGATTCATATTAATAAACATATCAAGTTATAACGATTCCATGTTAAAACTCCGAAAACCAAAAAAAACCGAAAACAAAAACACCGATGTCAAAATGCCAAAACAAAAACACCGAAAGTACAAACAAGATGCCACTGAGAGTAAAATAGCTTTGACATACAGGGTGTCCCCGTGACCGTGAAGAACCTCTTAGGTGGTGATAGAGGACACTTTTCTAAGACATATTTTTAAATAAAATTTTGTCAAGTCCAAACCTTGGGTACCTCACTTTAAAGCAATTTTTCAATTTATGATTTCGCGATTGAACCGATATTTTGATTTTTGGGTTTAATAGATTGAGGTTTCTATAGAGCATTTGAATATAAAATTATATAACATCGCCTAGAATCAACAGATTTCGAGTTATAAATTAATTAAATGTCAAATTCCGAGTTTATTTTTACTTTTTGCCAACCCCTATTTTTAAACGAATGTCTAGAAACTTGCCATAGGAAAATTTAGTAAACGTTGTTCATAACTTTTTGAATAGTTTTAAATATAGAAAATACGAACAAGGCGTGTTAAATAAAATTCAAAATTTATTTTAATAAATTTTCAAAATGGCCTCGCTCATTTTCAGCACACATACGTGACATTGTTAAAAGAGACATTGTTTGAAAAGAGCACGTATGTGTGCTGAAAATGAGGGAGGCCATTTTGAAAATTTATTAAAATAAATTTTGTGAATTTATTTAGTTTTTTTAACCTACACCTTGTTCATTATTTTCGTAATTTATGTGAAAACGGTTGGTTTCCCAAAAAAAATTATTAGACCAACGTTGTAGCCCGTTAAATTTCCTATCCGGTTTGGGCCATTAGTTTTTTCTAAGCCGTTTCGTTTAAAAGATACGGGTTGGCAAGAAAAGTAAAAAATAAAACTCGGAATTTTTTGACATTTTTTCCCTTAATTTAATTCATAACTCGAAATCTGTTGATTCTAGGCGATAAGGGGTTATAACATAATTTGTAGATATTCAAATGCTCTATAGAAAAGCTCTAATCTATTAAACCCAAAAAATCAAAAATATCGGTGCAATGGCCGCTTGAAATCATAAATTGAAAAATTGCTTTAAAGTGAGGTACCCCAAGGGTTTGGACTTGGACAAAATTTTATTTAAAATATGTCTTAGAAAAGTGTCCTCTATCACCACCTAAGAGGTTCTCCACGGTCACGGGACACCTGTATGTAATTAAAGATATTCTGATCAAAAATAAAAAATTACTAAAAACAAACACACCTGTTTTTACGCGGTTTTTATATATGCAATTGTTTATGTGCAATTTTTTTGTGCGAAATATCATAAAATTCCATCAAATGCATAAGATGGAATGAATAAAAAATTAACTATTTTTTGAAGGGACTCTTTTTATGCGGTATATTCTTCCCCCCGCACAAAAATATTATTTACGTAATTTATTATTTAAAAATAATAAAGGACGACTTTTTAGTTGCTTTCGACTTGAAAGTTATAGACTATGCCAGTCAAATAGTCGTCCAAGTTACGTTCACTATACGTCTGTACTACTACGAACTTGTTTCTAGCCGATCGTAGCGATACTTTTTCCGTTCTATGGTTGGTGGTTGGTCGCTGAATATTGTTGTATCCCGAGTTCATTCATACTCTGTTCTTTCTTCAAAACATTTATAAACTTCCAAATTGAAAGGTGATAAAACTTTTTAAGTAGTACCAGTGCCCGAATTGGTCAAAAAAATAAAATCAAAAGTGAAGTAAAAAAAATCACCAAATTTAACCAACGCCCATTTTTATGGGTGTCGCTAGAAAATTCTCCAGGAGAGCTAAAATAAATTTATTGTTTTAAAAATCGGTGCTTTTGTTTTCGGCGTTTTTGACGTTTTGACGTGCTATTATCAGTTAGAACTACGACATTCATTTTGAAAATACTTAAATTTGACTATTTTGAGTCTCCCATATTGTATTTACCCTCGTCTTTAAGATTATAATAATCGATGATCACAAAAACTCTCATTTTTCTCGCAGAGCGAGCAATAACCGAAAAGTCAAATTCGCGTAAATCGGGGTACTATTTTACAAACATAATATGTACAAATTCTGTTTAATTGGGAACCGGAAACTAAAGAAAACTACAATTTAAAAAATACGTAATAAAATTTTAGATAATACAACAAATTATATTATCATGAATTGCAAAAACGTAAACCGACGTTTTTTGACGTAAAATTTCAAAAGACGAATCGACGAGATTTAAAAATCGCGTAAGTTCGGATTCGCGTAAGATGGGGTAGCATAAATCGAAGTATTACACTACTTTAAAATGTTATTGTCGCTTGTATAATTTCTATCTTAAATTCAGCCGTTTTGAAACCGCCATTTTGTATTTTTATAACTTACTGGCATCGAAAACCTTTAGGCACAATTATTTTTAGGACAAAATTATTGAAGGTAATTTCTTTTTTTAATTACTTGAAGATATTTAATCAATAATAAAATAGTCAAGTACAAAAGTGGGTAACTTCGTCATTCTAGAAACTCATGGAAAGGCTTTTTGGGAAATCTATTCTGGTCGGAGGGTTTTTCCACTTTTTTATTTCTAGAAGACAATTGCAGTATCGCAACGTTTTTATTGTTTAGTGTGGGAATCTCGTTAATCCACTCCAACAAAGCGCGTTGGGGAGTATATCAATTTTTTGCGTTGAAATCGTCAGTGTCAGGTGCTTCCAAAATCCGTGACGCTCTAATATACTCATAAAATAGAAATTTTATAATATAAGATCATAAAACGAGTACGAAATCAGATAATTATTAGAGAAGCAATGGAAATCAAAAGAAATATTACACTGGAAATCGAGAAGACACGCCCACAAGAAGAAAAGTGGATTCCGCATTAGAAAAGAGAGGAAGATCGAAGGAGTTAGAGACGCGAATATGAAAGTCTAGAAGAGGATGTTGTATGTTAAAATGGAGAAGAATGGAAACTGTAGTTTACGACTTGACGTGGAATCTAAACCACTGCACACATAATTGGAATACATTAAGCTAACTATACCGATACAATCGATTATTCTATATTATTCAATTAAACGAATTAAGATGTTTATAACTCGAAAACTGTGTGCTGGAATTTGAAAATTTATATACATACAATAGAGGAGAAGATGTGTGGGCCTCCCCAAAAAGAGATGGAGCGACCAATTTGAGTGACATAACGGGCCACAGGCCTAAAACTTGAAGATGATGATGACAATAGAGGAGTTATTATTTGAAAGTAGAGGTCAAAGTGAGACATTAGTTTTTTAGCTTTTTTAAAGTCCGTTTGGCATGAAAAATAAATTATTGAAATTCAAAGAGTTAGATTTATGACGTAGTTAACCTAAAAAGCGGGGTTTTAAAACCCAATCAGAATTATTAAAAAGTGCAATGCTGCCAAGCAGTGTTGCCAGACTTTAGAAAACTGTGGCGCCAACCCGAAACAGAAAAAGGTCGAAAGCGCAACCAATAAATCATATGGCGCCAAATTTAATTTCAATATTATATTCTATAATCGAAATAGTAATTAAAAAATTATGCCCGGTTTCATCAAGGTTAGTTAAAATTTAATCAATGATTAAAAGTTTGTAAAATTTTAATCATTGATTAAATTTTAACTAACCTTTGTGAAACCGGCATTAAATAAACATAATTTTAAATAATAAAAATGAATTAAATCAAACGTTAATTAATGTTTACAAAAATACTTCTATTGTCAGGGCCGGCGCGAGGGACAAGCGGCCGCTTCTTTCAACAAAATTCATAATGGCAAAATCATGAAAAAAATTAAATTAATAACAATCGTAAACTATTACATAATACAAAATATTTGTATTTCGAATATTGCAATTATTATTAGCTATATTAAAATTATTTCAGACAAGAGACCTAATATAATTTAAAAAATTGTGAATTCTTAATTGGCTGATGAAATTTCATTTTCTTCAAACTTCAAAAAAAACTTGACTTATGTCATTCGATTATTCAATTTACAGTTTCACTTATTGTTAGTTCTGGTAGCAATTAGTTTGCAGTAGTGATAATGTTTATTATATAAAATTCAAATTTGTTATTTATTGGGGGGGGGGGCAAATTTGGAAATAGGCCGAGATTCTCTTATCTATGACTCGTTAAAAAAATGAAAATACTTTTAGTCAGCACTGCCACCACACAGCACCCAGCAGTTAATCAGCAGCAACTGCCCCCACCTACAAGTGATTGTACGTATCACTGATTGTACAACGAGAATATTTTCGGCTGTCAAATATCAAAGTCGATTATTTATTGCAATAAACCGCAACTTAATTTTTCAGAAATCGCCCAAATTGCGGTTTGCGATTTTTGAAAAACATTAAGCTTTAAATATCTTCAAAAGTCGCCCAATTTGTGATAAATCGGCTAGTTTGACAGCCACCAACTTAGACAACGTCGCACAACCACGTTTAATTTTGATTACTTAGTTAATTACCGCGGGAAAATTAAATATTTTTTTTAATTGTACGAAGGCTTTTGAGACGAACCAGTTGCTTCACTATCCTGCATTTCAAACCGATTTTCATATTTACGTTATTTTAAAAATTTAAAACCAGAGAGACTCCTCCAGTCTTTTTCAGTAATTTTGTGGAGTAGAACACATGTAAGAAGTTGTAAAGGTAATTTTAACTAAATTATCCATTGCTCCCTTATGATTAAGAGCCTCCGCCCATATTCCGATTTTATAATATTTCATATACGGTATACACTCAAACCTGTTTTTGTGCGAGGGAATAAAAGGAATTTAAAAGTGTTTATTATATACCGCACAAAAACAATCTCACATACAGCCAAATCTGTTTTTATGCGGTGTTTTTTAGATTATGCGAAATTTTTATGTGCGATTTTTTGTGTGTGATATATTAAAAAATTCTAGTAAATGTTTAATATGAGTAAAAAATTAAGGGATTCCTTTTGTGCGGTCTATATCTCCCCGCACAAAAAAAGCATTAAAACAGGTTCGACTGTATTGTATTCAAATGAGGCAGTAACTTTAAAAAAAGTTTTATTAAATGGACTTAGTATATACGCGATAATTTTGACCAAGGAATATCGCAAGCAAAAATGAATCACACAAAGCTTCGACAGGAAATGAGGATCAACTTCTTGGTTCTGGAACATAGTATAACTGTTATTCGAGTAAATGTGTAATACGAAGTCGCACGTGCTTTATTTGTCAATAACCAAACAAGTTCTTACAAATCCATAGATTAAGTTACTAAATGTATCCTACGCCGGTATACGAATATGGTAAAAATTTCGAAGTTTTCTTATGATATTTTTATTTGATCAATCGTTTTTACGATAAATTAATACAATGTTTACGCGCTATTAAACAGTAAAATTTATCACGTGTTCAGATAACTAACTGTCAAATATAAACGCTCTAAAGGCACAATTTTTTTAGGAATTTTAATTAATAAAACCCACTATTGGGTTATTTTGGGTTAATTAAACGAAAAAATATGTATTTAGTTAAAAAAACAAAATTTGGCATAAATAACATAAAGTTAATTACTCTCGGAAGAAACATAATATACATTCAAACCTGATTTTGTGCGGGGGATAGGAACCGCATAAAGGAATCGCTTCAAAAAATATTTCATTTTTATTCATACTATGCATTTGATGGAATTTTTTGATATACCGCACATAAACAATTCAACATATAAAAACCGCCCAAAAAGACCGCATAAAAACATGTTTTACTGTAGAATTAGAACACATGGTCAAATTGAATTTTAGTCAATAGAAAAAAAATTTTTTATGAAAAGAGAACATTTTGTCTTGCAAAACCCAATATCAAAAATAAACTAACAAATCTTTTGAAACAATAAAACATAACATATAAATAATAATTAGTGAGTTGTCAAAATTATTAATCATAATCGACATTTTTAACTTCGCATTACTTAAATTGGATTCGCCAGATCAGAAACAATAAAAAAAACGAATAAATCCAAAAAACCCATAAGAAATTACCGGGTTGGGCTTTAAAAAAACCCGAGTTTTTCTAACCTGCTTAAGAGGCGGGCGCCACGTACCTACATGTTTACCTCCAGTCAATCTCTCGCTACCATTTGCTGTTTTGTAAGCAAAAGCTCAGATTTCACTTCCTAGTGGGGCGGCAAAGTAAAAAACTGAGCGAGAGTCGACTAACCGTGATTGCGATTTCCAAAATTTTTTGTAAATTATGAAAGATAACAATGCCATATAGACATAAAAAATAAAATTTAGCGGGCGCTCCAAAAATTTGGTTTTAAAAACTGCTTTAAAAATTAATTTGGTATGCAATTTTCTCATTGGCTCTTTTGAATTGTAACCCCGCCCATCGAAATTAAAATAGGTTGTGGTGACGGTTAAGATACCCGAATCGAGATTTTTATAGCAAATTATGAAAGATGAGGGTCTAATTAACAAATAAAAATATTAAATTTGTGGTCGGTCCAAATTTCGGAAAAAATACACTTTTAGAGCGAATCCGAGATTGGCTGTAGTTGCGTTTGTCAAAACGGCCGGAGCGCACAAACTGGTGATTGAATATTTGCCATTTTTGGCGTTACATTATAGGAAACTCGTATTTTTCAAAATTAAATTGTAACCTTATTACGTCCGACTAAATTCATCCTCACCTTAAAGAGCTTGTGTTTTTCTGTTCTTTCGCTTGGTGAAGCAATTTTTATAGGAAAAAGTATATTTTTGAGTCAGGGTTAGTCGACGCTTGTAATTGAAAATTGTTTGTTTTGTGATAAAAGCATAAAATTTTTATCACTGTTGGTGCATTATTTGAAAATGATTTTAAGATATTGTGGCACTGCATATTGCGCATGCGCGAGACTAAATTTTGTCTTATGGGTTCCACGCCCCAATCGGCCAAATTTGGAAGACCCCCGATTCAGCTCAAAATTTTTGTACACATTCTACATGAAAATAAGGTTTATTTGATTACTCGCTTTTGGCGGAGATAGGACTTTGAATTTCAGGGTTAAGTCAAAATCAAAAATTTTCAAACGTAAAAAAATGTAAAAATGGTTGGTCCAACAAAAAATGTTAAATAGACAAAATCCTCGCAATAAAAAAAATTTTTGTTTTTGGAAAAAGTTTCAAAGAAAAAGTTATCGAAAAACAAAATTTTGTCAATAAAATTTAAAAACCCAAACTTTATTCTAATTTTGATAATTTTTTCGAAAAAAGGAGGAAAGAACACGTTGGAAATGATGTTCTAAACAAAAGTTACATTAAATTAAATTTTGAGAAAGCTGTGAAAATCTGAAAAATTGAAAAATATTTGAAAACTGTTAAGTAGGTAAACTTTTGTCGTTAAATTTTGCTTTAAAATGCATTTCTAAAAAAAAATTTGGTTTTATTTAGAATTTTGCAATTTACCAGAATTTTGAATTCTGGTTTTGAAAATGCTGTATGAATGCTTGCTGTCTGGTCACGATGGCGTGTTTTCAATTGTTTTTCTCTGGGTTTAAATACGCTTGACTAAAATTTATATAAAAATATTTTCAAAAACTTAGTTCATTTTTTTATCCTTTCCAAATAATACGATTTCTCGAAGCCCTAAAAATAGGCGTTTGTTTTAGTGATGACCTCTTCATTTGACCCAAATCTCTTACCGCCGAGCCATTTCTTCAGGTTTGGAAACAGGAAATAGTTGCAGGGGACTAAATCTGGATAATATGCTGGATGAGGATGCAATTCTTAGTCCAATTCATGAAATTTTGCCATGACGATGACTCACATGTGCACCCGTTCATTATCTTGTGAAAGAGCACTTTTTCTTCGCCAAATGCGATCGTTTTTGCTTCAAATCAATGTCGAATCTGTCCAACAGCTCTGAATAATATTTTCCGGTGATCGTTTTACCCTTTTCAAGATAATCGATGTGAATGGTCTTGCGTGCATCCCAAAAAACCGTCGCCATAACCTTGATGGTGCACGTTCACCCGTACAAGTCCACTGCTAAAATTTTTTTACACTTAGTTTGAGTTTATTAAAGTGAGGATAAAGTCGATATTTCCAATAATAAAGCCAAAAATTCCGCACCCTCTGTTTCCGTTCCGGGCGCTACAAGCGGTTTTGACAAACGCAACTACGTCAAGACACAAATTCAATCAAAAAATTATTTTCGCAAAAATACTTCTTAAATCGAATCACCTATTTATAACTAGATAACGTAGGTCAGTTTATATTCTTCCCTTAAAATTGGTGATTCATTTTCATTTGAAGTAGGAATTGCCAAGTTTTCATAATCGATTCTAGCACCGATAACAAATAATAACATTTTAGTTTCATGATATTACTATTTATTTAGAAAGTATTATACTACCTAATTAGTGGGTGAATTTTTATCTAATTTATGTTAGTCGTTAAAAAATTTACTAATTTGTATTTAAATGTATTCAAAACATAAAAAAAATATTAATTATTAAATATAAAATTAAGCTTGTTGAGTTGAGCTTTTTCTTAATGTCAGCTAGTGAATTTATAAAAAGTAGATAATATAAACTGAGTTAATTGAGAATCAAAGAAAAATTATTAGGCATTCGAATAAATTTTTTGTAATTTATCAAAAATAATTTTGTTTTTGGCATTTTTTCCGAAGTTTTTATTTATTGTGCGTTTGGAGCTTGTAATCATAATTATCTTTTCATCTAAATATTTTCTTTCCTGAAGCTTTTTTCGGGTTTTGTTTATCTACATAATAATGATAATATTTTAATAATAAATTATAAAAATAGGTAATCTATTAAGAAAATCTCTTTCCGAACAAAATTACACTTTTAATCCGAATATGTTTATATTTTACATTCTCAACTATTCAAAGTTTATATTATAAACTCAATACAATTTTTTGATTAGGTTGTCAATAAACCCGTGGGAATGGTAAAATTTTTTTGAAACTTCCTTAATTTTTTTTTGCAAATTATATTGATTATTTTTTAAATCGGCTACTGTTCTTTTTTGTCACATACGAAATAGCAGTTTCTATTTATAAGAATTTTTAAACGAGGAATGCATTAATTTCATGCTCAACTTTTTCCAAATTTTTTTTTAAATTGAAAATTTGGTTTTCAACCCAAGAATAGAAAGAACATTCTTCTTGTAATCTATTTTCGAAAAGATCCTTTAGATTAGTGAAAAGACCTACCAAGAGTGCATTATCAGAGGCGTATCGTGATCTAAATGGAGGAGGGGCAGTATTTTTCGAGGCACTGCTTTTCATACAAATTTCAAAAGCATTGAACAGCCAAGCCTTATGGACTACTTTTTGACCAAAGTGTTCTTCTCTTCTTCAAGTGTCGTCTTCATCAATGAAGGTTAGCAACAATTCTGACAAATTCGTTTTGGTTTTGTGCTGTTCAGAGTAGTTCGTGCGAGCCGAATCCCGTCCAGCCTCTGAGGTTTTTGAACCAGAAACATTGTCTTCTTCCTGAACCCCTCGACCTTCTATTTTGCCAAAGTGTTCAAAAAGACTAATTTAGACCACGCCAAAAGTGATGATTATAATAATGAGTGTGAAATTACACAAGGGAGATTTTGAAAATACTTGAGGTTTAATAAGTTTTGAACATATTCGCTAAGTGGATTTAAACTTGATAAAATTATTGTTAAGACTGCATGGCTCAATGAAAATCACACAACGGAAGTCTCTTTCCGTAGACGAAAATGTAATTTTCGTTTACAGTTTGTTGTTGTAAGTTTCGTTACAGTTTAATTTTGTCCTCTGCGAGAACAGCACTCTGATGAATATACACCTTATTTTTTCGGAGGAATTTCGCAATGCAATTTGTTCGGAGCAGTATTATCTTGCCTTTGTGTGGGAATTTAAAGCAAAGAGGGAAACACCGCCAGGGGTAAGCGGGATTTCACAGGCAAAGTGGAATCTTCTCAATCCATTCGTGTCCGTCACTTAATTCGGATGTTGCTTGGAGGAATATTTTTTTGACGAATTTTCTCTGACCTGAGTCCCTATTTTTTATGTTGATTGAAAGAATCTAGTTAATCTATTTATGCGTATCACCAAACGTATGTTGCTAGGAGCATTTTCGAAACTTTTTGAACTTTGAAAACGATTTTTAACTTTACGACGTCCGGGGCTACAAAATGCATCAAGAAAACAAATAAAAAATACATTTCTGCCTACGGGAAGAGACTTTCGTCAAGCCATTTTTGCGAAACTGCCCGCCGAGCAATTTGGTATAGGGCAGTTTCGGGAAGAAACAGTACAGTAAAACCTCGATATAACGGACTAATTGGGGAGGAGGTGTCCGTTAAAGCCGAAAGTCCGTTATATAAAAACAGGTTTAAAATAAATCAAAAAATTTTTTCAAAATACACTGTATGCACTATTTCGATATAAGATAAACAAAACACAAACAAAATTCTATTTAATTGGCAGCCCGCCAAATCATAAAAGAACCAATGAATAAAACGGAATCTCGGGAATCTGCTCTCGACTCTTGCCAATTTTCATCAAAATGCAGGAAATCCGTCCACGTATGTTGCCCGGAGCAATGTCTTGCAAAATAAAAATTTAGAGCAAAAAATAGAGTTCCACTTCGCCACTGTTTATCTCACGCATAAAAGGGGATAAATTTTGCTTCGGCAGAACTTTGAAGCGTTCGACGAGGACGTAACGTGTCTGCGTTCCGAATGCCTGCGGATTTGATTTTGTGTTCCCGCACGACTGGAAAGGCTCTCTTGTTGGACTGTAACCGGATAATCCACCCCCCTCCGTGAACTGCCCTACGCTAAATTGCCTCGCGGGCAGTTAACGGGGAATCATCTCGAGAAATGGCTACGAGACAAATTTTTGGCGAGGAGACATTTTGAGAGGGGATTGACCGGTTACAGCCCAACAAGGAAGCCTTCCCGATTGCGCGCCAACGTCCGTTGCGCGTGGAAGAACGGGCTGGACCCTGGGTTTGCAATATCGTATATTAAAAATGAAAGTCGAATCTGCAGGCATTCGGTTTCCGTGCGTCGCGCCGGAACGTCGTCTTAGGTTACCACACCGTGTCGACGATCCGCGCGTCCTCCAATCCGAGATTTGCCGAGTCAGTCCTACCCGAGATGACTAAATACGCGCCAGAGGCGCGTCGAACATATTATTCGATTTGAACGCTATAAAGTTCTGCCGGCGCTAGATTTATCCCCTTTTAGTCGAGAGATAAACGGCGTCAAGTAGGACTATTTTTAGTATTGCCGCGCCTCGAGTGCGGCGCGTACGTTCTCGTCGAACGCTTGAAAGTTCTGCCGATGCTAGATTTATCTCCTTTTAGGCGTGAGATAAACGGTGCCGAGGTGGAACTATATTTTCTTTGCTCCAAATTTTTAGTCAGTCAAGACATTTCTCCGAGCAAGATGCGAGAGTTATAGTTTCCGTAACAGCCAAGAGCAGATTCCCGGGTTTTGGAAGCAGATTCCAGGGATTTCATCGTTTCTAGGCGTTCTGTGATGTTTTGGCGATAAAACAGCATTTCGGTTCGTTCCTAGAACCCGGTACCGGAAAAAACTGCCCTCCGACTGCGTCCTCGGGTCAGATTTTCGCCCCCTTGGAATTCGAACGGAAATACCGTTTCTTCTCGGAACTGCCCTCTAAGATGGCTGTTCCAGCCGAGTACCATCGCTAACTCAACTTTATTACGAATTACCGAGTTGTAGCCTTGTCTTCTCAGTATACCGCACGACTCTAGTTTATTTGCCATCAATCAATGCAGAGTAGTTTTCTGTGCATTTGAATATGAATTCCCCCCCTTCCCAATTTGCATTTTGGACAAAACAAATGAAAACTAACACTCACTATTTATGGTCGAAAAGAAATTTTTTATCCTCATCGTTCACTTGAAAAATATTTTAGGAGATGGGGCTGATCCAATATTAACCGCAATTTTTACATCCCAATTGTTTTGATTTTTCCAGTTCCTCGTCGGTGGGAATCCCAGGGAGCCTAAATTTTTTCAATTGCTTAAGCATGAAAATTGAAATTATAGATTTATTTTTTAAATTTTTTCTATTGTAAGTAATTTTTAACCTTAAAGTGGGTACCTTTATGAGGTTTTTTTACTCAAAAATATCCGTTCTTAGCAGTTAGAATATCGTTCTTGAAATTGATCTAATCATTCTGTTCTTTAATTGAAACAACATTTAATATTGTCGTACTTAACTATCCGCAGAAAGCAGTGGCGTAACTAACAGTGTTCCGTGTGTTCCATGGAACAAGGGCATCATAACAAAATATTAAATATTTTGTGAATTTTTGTAATTCACACCACTAAAGAACAAATAGAGCAATAAACAAGAAACGGTACGATATGTTTTCATCATAAAGTAATAAACCAATAAGCTGTCAGACAAAAATATTAAAGTTCATTCTGAATTTCATGGTTGATTTTACCGATTCTCACACAGCTGATTGAAGTTTTAGTATATTTATGCTTTAGTGCTGACGTATATTTTAAGAGCAGCACAAAAGCATTATTCGTATGAAAATATTAAAAAAATAAGGGATAACCTTAATTTAATAAAAAAGAAAACAAATAATTCAGTTACAGAATTTAATTAAAAATAATTTTTTTACGGCAATAGTCAATTAATTAAAAAATCAAAGATTTGGATTAAATGAACTTTTCACATTTTATCTCTAATATTTTAAGGGCTCCAAATGAAGAATTAATTACTAGTATATAAAATGACTTTTTTCAAGATCAAATTTTTTTTAATTTTTAAATAACATATTTAATATCATAATATTTACTATTTTCTGTTTAACACAAAATATTGCAACAAACTGAGGCGAAACCCACCCTGGTCAAACAACAAAATAAACAACTTTGCTTCGCACAAAAAAAGCAAAACAAATAAAGAATTACATATTTTAGATTTTATGACCTCAGATTTGGTTTAATGTCATGCTAAGGCCATAAAGTACGTTTATTAATTTTAGGGGTTAGGGGTTTAAAAATTATTATTTGCTTTATTTATTTTAATAAAAAGTGAAATTGCAAGACCCAAGATGTGTCTAATATTGTAACAACTTTATTTGTGCATATTAAAGTGAAGTATGTCCGGTATTTCAAGAAGCAATTAAAAAATTGTGACATTCTCTTAAGACTCACCGGGGGGGGGGGGGGTGATTTGATTTGACTCTGGAACACAGGCCCGTGACTGCATTGTTACCGCCAGTGGCAGAAAGCAATCAGTATTTTGATATCAAAAGTTAAGAATGATTGGATCGATTTCAAGAACGTTAAGAATGTGTTTCTGATATGAGTTTCCCGGTGAAAATCTCTTTAATCTTGATAGAATATAAAAAATATTGTAGTGGTAATGATAAATGAAAATGACAATCAATATCGTTAAAAGTCCTAAAAATTACCAATTAGTTCTCAAAATCTTAGGATCACATGTCATTCTAAATCTCAAGGTTATGAATTTGAAATATTATCCATAGATTGTTAACTCGTATTATCTAAAACTATTTCAGTGATATAAAACAAATTTTATCATGACAAATAACACCAGGAGAATGGTATGAATTACTACGATACCAAATGCCCATATCAAAAGGGGCCGCCCAAAAATCGTTTGTGAAATTTTTGAAGTTTCGTTTCATTTTGGCTCATTCTCATTGGCGATTAGCGGAGTGCCGAATGTTAAATCCAGGACCGGCGCCAAGCATGCCCCAGGGATGTCCAAAATATTACTTTGATCTGTCAATTAAATATAAGTATTTCTGAGTGAATATCGGTACAAATCCAATTAACATCTCAAAATATTGACTTAAAAATTGGCAAAGATAATCTGATTATTTGTAAAATTAAACCTCCTTTTATGTATTTGATACAAAGTGTAATGGAACAATTATAAATAAGGAGAGTCGACTCATTGCATATGCCGACGATGTCGTGATCATCTCAAGAACGGAAGAAGGAATGAAGAATGTACTCAGAGAGGTAAAAGTACCAGCAGAGGAAATGGGCTTAAGGGTGAGAGAAGGTCGAAAGCTTTAACTACCTAGGAGTACAATAATTGGTTAGTAATAATGATGAAAGATAAGAAATTAGATCAAGAATACAGGTTCACTAAAATGAGAATATATAAGTCACTGATAAGACCACTTGTAACATATGGGGCGGAGACTATGTGCGTGACCGGTGGAGAGGAGGAGCAGCTGAGAGTTTTTGAAAGGAAGATACTGAGAGTAATTTTGGACCCGAAGAGAGTAGATGGAGAGGTCAGAGCACAGATGAATTTTGAGATACGAAAGGAGATGGATGGGGAAGGCGTGGTAAAGTTCATGAAGGCGCAGCGCATAAAATGGTTGGGGCATATAATGCGTAGCAGCGATGAGGAAGTGATAAAATGATTAACGCTATGGAAACCGTCATGAAAAGAGTGAAAGGAAGACCAAAGACATTATGGTGGGAGGGTGTGACGGAGGACCTGAGGGCGATGAATGTTAGGAATTGGAGATAAGTGTACTGCGATAGGAAGAAATGGAAGTTAATAGTGAAGGAAGCAAAAACACATCCGAGATTTAATGAAGAAAAGCAGTAAGGGTAGAAAGAAACGAAATGTGGAGTAGATGTACTTATGTCGTTGTTAAAAGACCCAGAGGACTAATCCCCGCCGAAAAAGGATTTTGTAAGTCTTTAAAAGACAGCGCAATTCCGCAAGGAATGTTGGCGAGAGTCGATTAACCCTGATCACGAATTTTACCATTCTTTTTGTAAATTATGAAAGATAATAATGCCAGATACACATAAAAAAATTAAAATTTGCGGACGGCTCACACATTTTTGAAAAAAACGGCTTTAAAAATTTATTAATAATGCAATTTACTCATTGGCTCTATTGAACTCTAACCCCGCCCACCACAATTAAAAAGGGTTGTGGCAACATCTAAAATACCAGAATTTGGTTTTTTAGAACGAATTATGAAAGATAATGGTGTAATTAGCTAATAAAAAAATTAAATTTGTGATTGGACAACAAATTTTCGAAAAAAAATCACTTTTTGTGTGAATTCGTTTCTGAGGTGGTTGCACTGTCAAAACCTATTCTCCGCAACCGCCCTCGCCCCTCCGGGGCTCGAGCGGCGCTCCGAACGGTTTTGACACGCGCTAAACTCATTAAAAACATCCCTTAAGCGGCTCCAACTCGAAAAGTTTGCAAGTTGACGCGACGGATCTCTGGGAGCGACTGACTCTGCTCTAGTTGGCCACGCCCTATGGGCTATTCACGTATATGAAGTTGCAAGTACCGCCAACAGAATGAATGATACCTTTTCATTTTAATACACTTACATGTATTTCTTATGGGAAAATTGCAATTTTCAAAATTAAATTGTGGCCTTATTACAACTCCGCCAAGATTGATCCTCACCTTAAAGAGCTTGTATTTTTGCGTTCTTTCGTTTTGTAAAGCCATTTCTATAGGAAAAAGTGTGTTTTCGAATCAGGGTTAGTCGACTCTTGCCGGAATGTTATGATATTTAATAATAATACTAATATGTATTTGATATTGCATGGCGAAATTACGTGGTCAGTCGTTGAACTATCAAAAATTATTTTGACTCATAACGGGAAGTGGGGAAGGAGGAGTTGAATTTGCAGGCGGACGCCAAGAACCCTAGCGTAGACCTTACTGGGGACTCACAGCCTCCTTTATCATGACTGGTTAGCTGGTCTAGCTAATTGTACCGTTGCGATGAAATCTGTAGGGGACTGCGAATATCTGGCTGCAGACCCAAGTATAAGTCCAAGAATGTTCTCTAGCGGGCAGGGGGCACAGAAGCTCATTGTCGTTGGAAAATTAGATTCATTTGGGATGAGAAAAATGACCTTGACCAAGATTTATGAGTTAGTTGAAACGGGCAACAGTTAAAGCTCAGAAAATCATTCGTGGACCTGCAACTACATGATCCTGCAAAACTTGAACTTTCTGAACAAATTGCTTTTTTGTCTCTGGATTAAGGAGCAATTTAACATTTTGTTTGCAATTTTCTTGTACAACTAATTGACAACATTGTAATTTTCATGAGAACTCCACCGACGAGGGATTGGAGAAATCAAAAATATCTTTGCGATTGGGTGAGAAGAGTACTACGAGGGCGGTTTGATGAATAAAAAATATTTTTTTCGGCAAAAAACGTTTTATTTTTCAACATAGTCGCCATTTAGCTAGATACACTTGGTCCATTTTTTGATCTTTTCCAAATGATACGATTTCTCGAAGTCCTCAAAATAGGCGTTTGTTTTAGTGATGACCTTTTCATTTCACCCAAATCTGTTACCGCCGAGTTATTTCTTCAGGTTTGGAAACAGGAAATAGTCGCAGGGGGCTAAATCTGGATGAGGAAACAATTCATGACATTTTGCCATGGCGATGACATACGTGTGCACCCGTGCATTGTACTGGTGAAAGAGAACTTTTTTTTTGCCAAAATGCAATCGTTTTTGCTTCAAATCAGTGTCTAATCTGTCCAACAGCTCGGAATAATATTTGCCGGTGATCATTTTACCTTTTTAAGATAATCGATGTGAATGACTCAGGGTGCATTCCAAAAAACTGTCGCCATAACCAAAAAACTGTCGCCATTACCTTGTTGACCGACAGACCCACCTTGGCCTTTTTGGTGCACTTTCACCCGAATAAGTTCACTGCTTGACTGTTCCTTGGTCTCTGGTGTGTTGTGATGGATCCATGTTTCACTCACGGTTACGAAATGAATTGCGGTTGAATGTTTGGTGATAAACACTCTTTGAAGTGGTCTCACTGTTGCGCTTATGGTCGAGTGTAAACAATCGCGGTACCTACGGGCGGATAGCTTTTTCATGTAAAATGTTATGTACCCGCTCAGTTGAGTTGCCTACAGCGTTAGCCATCTCATGCTCCGATCGTCCATTATTATCATTCCATGGATTTTATCGACGATTTCTGGCGTGACGACCTGTTTTGGGCGACCTGAACGTTCGGCGTCACTTGTACTGGTACGACCACAACGGAATTCAGTAAACCATTTTTTAACCATTGAAATTGATGGTGGAGAGTCCCCATAGTATTTATCAAGATTTTCCTTGGTTTCGGTGATGGTTTTTTTACGCAAAAAATAATGCTTAATGAGCACGCGAAATTCACTTTTTCCATTTTCGTTCAAATTCACGAGGTTGTCTACAATAATCCCCTCTATAACACGGTAGATTGGTTCCGCGTTATAGGAAAACGCGTTGTAGGAGTATTCCTGTATAAATTATTCACGTTTAACTTTTCTCGCTAAAGGGGTTTAAATCGAATATCGAAATTCGAATCGAACACACGTGCGAAACTAATTATGAACTGTGCAAATCATTATAAATTTCACAGTGCAGAAATATAAATGCCCGTGTTATACGGGGGATTGAAATCGCGTAATATGAAAATGCGTTGTAAGCGTACCGTGTTATAGGGGATTACTGTACTTTCAACGGCTGTCAAATACAGACTAAATGACGCAGCTTACTCAAAATTTGACAGTAGTCTATTGACAGATGGTAATTCACAGGAGCAACGCGGGAAATTAAATTTATAATTAATTCTATTAATTTTATAGTCATAATTCCCCCTAGAGGAAATAGATATTATTGCAAGAGCACAATTAGTGCATTGCTGCTTTCCCACAAGTAAAGTGAGTTGTGGGGGGGTTTGATTTTTATTGTTTAATATTATTTGAACGTTTATGCGTAAATTTGACAGTAGTCTATTGACAGATGGTAATTCGCAGGAGCAACGCGGGAAATTAAATTTATAATTCATTCTATTAATTTTATATTCATAATTCTCCCCCCCCCCTAGAGAAAAGAGATATTATTGTAAGAGTCAAGGGGTCAACCGCTAGAGGAAATTGTGTACAATTAACTTCACACTTCACGTACTTCATCATAATTCTCCATACTTCTTTGTTCTTCATATAATTCAGCAGTTCAATAATTCAGCATAATTCACATCGATACTTTCAGTATCAGAGACTTTCAATTTCTGAGACTTACAGAAATACCAAAATTTGAGCACTGGAGGGTGTTCCACACCCCCCAGATTGAGTAGATTATTTTTATCAGAAGTAAACTAAAGATCTCTCGTTGCAGAGGCACTAGAGGGTGTTTCACTCCCCAGCCCCCCGGATCAAGTAATTTATTTTTTATCAGAAGTAAACTGAACTCTCCTGTTGCAGAGATCTATCTCCCAGGAGTACGGAATTTATAATTAGGTAGTTTATAATTAATTGTCAGATTACGAATTAAACACATTTACTTGGCGATAGCTAATTTTAATAAACTTAAGATATGCTTAAATATTTAATTCAGTTTTAATAAAAAATAAATTATTTAAACCGGGGGTCTGGGGTGTGGAACCCCCTTTCAGTGCTTCTGCAACGAGAATCTTCAGTTTACTTCTGATAAAAAGTAAACTACTTGGTCTGGGGTTCTGCATGTTCTTCATTCTAAAATTTGTGCACTGGAAGGTGTTCTACACCCCCCCTCCCCAGTACTTCATGTACTTCATTAGATGTGTACAAAAAACTTCACTAGCGGTTAACCCCTCGGTAAGAGTACAATTAGTGCATTGCTGCTTTTCCCACAAGTATAGTGAGTTGCGGGGGATATATGTTTGATTTTTATTGTTTAATATTTTTTGAACGTTTATGCTAGTTTATAAAGTTATGGGTACTTTGTAAAACAATAATCGTAAATAATTCTCTTGCTTGCTATTTCAAAGCGTGGGAAATTAAAATAATCGTGCGATATTGGAGAAAGCACTGAGTTAATATGATCGACATATCAAATGAAGGAATGATGAGAACAGGTGGCGTGACGAGTGGATTGGATTCAAAAACGATAGTTCAACTTGAAGGACTTACGATAAAGTCCAAGATACTACTATCATGGATAAAGCCAATCCATACTTTTTCCTGTTAGTGGTCCTCACATATCAGTTTTATTTTTTGTTCTTATTTGATGCTACCCATGGGAATTTTGAAGATGGTTTCTTTTGGTTACTGTTGGATATTTACCTGAAGGAATTCGTTGAATCGTAAAAGTTGCTTTCCCGTGAAAGGAATAATATGTACAAGGTCCTTTGAGTTATTTTTCTTGAAATCTCTACAGGTAGGTATATTTTTAATTGTGTATGGTATTATATGGTACCAGGGGCTCTGCGTGATTCTAAGAATAACTAAGTGGGTTATTCTTAATTGTAATGGAATGGGCATTTGCCCTTGCTTGTATTGACACTTAAGACGACTTATACTAAAAGTAGCATCATGGACTCCTAGCTAATTTTACAGCAGCGAATTGTTTTGAACCCGGCAAAAAAAATGTATATGCTTTAAAATTTGAAACTTGAAATGAAGTTGCTTCGTAAATATAGTTTGTGTAGGTTTATTTATTTTTAATAGAACATATTGAATTATAAACTAAAAAAATATTCTTAGCTACAGGAAAATGTGTGTACTTTACAATAAACAAGACACCACTTGAATTCATATTTCAGTTTTAAGTAATAAACTCGAATTATAAATAATGTATTGGTAGGTGGTTCGATAATAAAATAAATTTTAATTGTTATTATCGATAATTAAAACCTGTACGACAGATAATTTCATTCATAATGTATATATATACAGGAAATACATTCTAAAGTATGTACAATACTGATTATTATGATTAAACATTACGTAATTTTACATTTAATTGTTTTCGTTAATTAAATGGTTCACTTTTAATTTTTAAATTTAACAGTGTACTTAGTTACTCGGACTTCTTTTGATCATATCATATTTCAAAATATTTTCTTATTCTTCAAGATCCAATGTCGCAAACAACACATTGTATAATATACAAAAGTATTAATAATTTTGTTGTACGAAGTAGAAGAATTCTTATTCATAAAATGGCGCGCAACAGCGCTAATAGGGAAATTTATTAAAATTGCCGCGCTAACAGCGCTTACGGTTGAAAGCGCGCCATTTTTGTTTTCGGTGTAACTATTTTCATAATTAAGATATTAATTTTATTATTTATGGTGTATGCGTTTCGATCACATTTCAGGAAGAACTTAAAATTTACTTTCATTTTATAATCAACGGATTTTAAGAGCGGTTTACCGGAATATTTACTTCTGCTTTCTACTATTTGTAACCCCCGACTGAAAAGGGAGCCATGCGTTTGTTATGTACGGATGTGGTGTTTTTATTTTGCAAAATTTGAGTTTCTCAGAGAGAACTTCGATAACTAAACCAATCGAGCTCTTGATGTTTATTTTTTCATGTGTTGGTACATTAAAATCGGAATTGCGTTAAGAACATGCAACGGCTATTAAATGTTACTTTTACAGAAGTTTATGACATATTATTAACTAGCTGCTTAATATCTGGTAGCAACCAAAATAAGTGATAAAAAATTAATTATCCATAAAATCGATAACTCAAATTGTTTTGTCTGGGTGTAGTATTTCACGACCTTTTGATAATGGAGACACGTATTATGTAAAAGTACTTCGAAGAATACTGACAGAAACCAAAGAGTTAGTATGTTGTTTTAACAAGAACTAACGTTGAAGAAAATGAGGATATTGAACTGAGAGAAAAACAGAGTGGTTCAAGTAGCTTGTTTATGTACAGATAACACATTCGTTCTATTTAAATAAATTAAAAATGAGAATATCGACTTAATACATCAAAATACACCCGTTGAACGGGTAAACCACCGGTTTATTATTAATCAGTTGTTACACCCAGAAAGAAAGGCGTTGGGGAATAGAAGGTTTTCAAGTTACGACGACGGTTATAATAGCTAAGAAATCAATAAAGTATCGAATATTAACAACTAAAGAAAGGAAACCGATGGTGCCTCGCACTACTGCACTCACCGTGTGAGTGCGTGACAGCTTTCTGAATTTGCAAATCAAATAATTAATGAGATATAATTAATAAAATATACTATGTATTCCTTCAGAGCTTGGTGTATTCCTGAGTTTTTGACGTATTTTCGATCGAATCACTCGATTTATCGATCGATTGATTACACCACTGCTCTAAAACAATATATTGTGGGTGGATTCCATTTTATTACTTATTTATCCCGCCCATTCTTGGTATACCTCGTATCGGGTTTAGTTTATGATTTAGTAACCACTTCTTGTTTTTCATTATGATTCTATAGGCTGTAAACTATTGCTTTTCAATTTTTTCTTTTATTGCGAAATTTTTTCTTTTATTGCGCTATTTTGATTCAAGTTTCTCACAACTTGGTATAGCCATATCGGGATGGAAAAAGTTTATTCCCAATTTTTGATTTAATGTCAAACCGAATTAAAACTGACGGCAGTTGTGGGATATAGGCGAAAAACTAAAACTTTATTATATTACTACCCCATACCAAGTTAAACCACCCCAGGTTAGATTTTGGGAACAGTTCATAAATATGAGAATATTTCTGTCAAAAAGATGATTTGTATTCAAAGAGAGTAAAGAAGCAACTTAATTTAGGTGAATGCCCTCAGCCCCCCCCTTTTGAATTTTGAATTCAAACTTGTCTAAATCGATTGTGCATCCTTTATTTTCGAGTGTACCTATATTTTTTGTTTAGAAATTTAGTTGGGGGCTGGAAATATGCTTTGTTTTTTGTTTGTGCAAACTTTATTTTTGTTTGTACCTCTTCACGTTTCGAGATTTTATATAAAAAAGTTAAACGGACGCGTAGAATTATCGAGATTTCTAGTACAGGTAGCCCTCGGTTTACGTCGGCTCAATTTACGCCGATTCACAATAACGCAATTCGCGGTAGCCCCCATTTACGCCGATACCGATTCACGATAACGCCCCCTGCGCAGATCCGAAACTTTGAAATTTCATCTGTTTTTCTTAAGATTTTTGAATAAAATATTCCATTTTATTTTATCATAAAATACATTTTGAAAATTAAGTTTACAATATATCTATTTTGTTTTATATTACTTATGTAGAACCTAACCCCATACCTTACTGTAAATATGGGTTCATTTTACGCCGAACTGCGGCATAAACCGAGGGTTACCTGTACCGAATAGTGAAGTTTTAGATCTTTTGATATACAGATAATCGATTTATTGTTTGCACATGATTGAGCATCATTTAAATTATTTGGAATATTAGTTGGGGGGGGGGTGCTACCCCCCTCTCACTCTCCCCTATTTTGAATTTAGGATCGAAAATGGTCTTAATCGTTTGTGCACCTTTTATTTTCGTTTGTACATTTTTTGTTTTCGCGTAATTTAGAAAAGTTTTGCGGTGCGGAGTGGATATATAGCGTACCAGAGTCAACTCACCCCCTTCTTCAGTGGATCATAAATTAGTGTCATTAATAAAAAATGTTTTCTTTCAAATAATCTCCTTTTTATTAAAAAAGTTTTTACTCCTTAATTATATTAGAGCAAAAATGAAAGAGACAAAAATTACACTTGTTAATTAACAATTGATTCAAAATTAGCATATCCCCCCTCTTTAAAACCTTTCTAAATTACTTGAAAACAAAAAAGGTACCAATGAAAACAAAAGATGACCAACCAATCATGTACAAACGATTGAAACTATTTTGATGTTATTCTTTTCTTATTTTCGAATTTTGAAACAAAAATTGTTTGGGATTCGTACGCCCATTAAAATTAAAAGTGACACAAACGAAAATAAATAATGCACAAACAATAATATTGACTAACATATCTAGAAATTGATTATCTACATATTAAAACATTTAAAAATCCTTGATTCCCTTCAAATAAACCTATCAGTAATCTCGTTAATCCTTCTGCACGTCAATTTACCTCTTGTATTTCTCAAAAATCTCGAAACGAGAAGAGGTGCAAACGAAGTTAAAATATGCACCAAAAGGTACAAACGAACTGAACTATTTTAATTTGAAAATTCAAAGTTCAAATTTAGAATTTTTCCTGACCTCCTCCCCTCCTTACAATTTTCTAAATTACACAAAAACAAAAAATTTACAAACGAAAATAAAAGATAAACAATCGATTAAGACTATTTTCGATCCAAAATTAAAAATGAGGGGCGCTAGCATGTCTTTAGCCCCTCCCCATACTAATTTTCTAAATAACAAAAACAAAAGAGGTATAAACGAAAATAAAGGATGTACAATCGATTTAGACTTTTTTGAATTAAAAATTTGAAATGGGAGGGGGCTGATGACATGCACCTACTCAATTTAGCCATTTTGATCTAAGGGCCTCCCCCTTTTCATTTTTCTAAATTACACAAAAACAAAAAATTTACAAACAAAAATAAAAGATAAACAATCGATTAAGACTATTTTCGATTCAAAATTAAAATGAGGGCGCTAGCATGTCTTAGCCCTCCCCTACTAATTTTTAAATAACAAAACAAAAGAGGTATAAATGAAAATTAAGGATGTACATTTTAGACGTCGAAAGGATGTCGATTTAGACTTTTTTGAATTAAAAATTTGAAATGGGAGGGGGCTGATGACATCCACCTACTCAATTTAGCCATTTTGATCTAAGGGACTGACGGCGATCCTTTTTCAAGTCAAATTTTGTTCATTATTTTTTTAATACTAACCCGTGGGTTACTAAGTCAGTGGCGTAACGACTCTTCAATTTGGTATGGAAAATTCACCTCTTTTAAGAAAATAGAAACAAAGACATCTGAACAGTGACAGAACTACTGAGCATGGGCCGTAACCATAAAGGACCCAAAACAGCGTAGATAAAATTTTTGCTTCTTAGTTTGGCTTTCCAGTGAATTTACAGAACGTTGGTTTGGTATGATCACTGATTGAATTACATAGTGAAAATTTTTGATTCATAAACTTCTCTTTGTTGAGGTTTTGGGTAAACCTCTGAAATGTTATTTTCGGTGCTTTGGGCATCCCAAGAAATTTTTCTAAAATTACCGGAACTTTTTGATCCAATATTTTATCCGGTCGAAATCTAAAGTTTGATAACTCTAATGATATCATATCTCAGTACCTTAGCAAAGTTGAGGGGGGGGGGCATAAAATCAAAAAAATAAAAGTTCTCGAAATATGAACCTGTTTGCTATGATTTATTATACAATTGTCGTTCCAATTTTTGACATATTTGTGTTTGTATGGCTAATACGTCCATCCGTATGACAATGAGCGGTGTGATTTAGAGCTGCACACTCCAAAATAGGCCCTGAAGTTGAAATTAAAAATTCTTACCGGTGAGAAACCATTTAAAGATGTTTTTTTTATCTTAGAATTTTGGGTTAAAAATTAGCTTTAAACAGAAATTTATCGTTTATTTCGTACAATTACAATCGTAAGAATACCCTAGTTCAGCGTTTCCCAAACTGTGGGTCTCGACAAGATCTTTAATGTATATTTTTAATATTTAAAAATCCAAATTCATAAAATAGTAATAAAGGGGTCATTATAGATGGGGTTTCTAAAAAGTGGGTCGCAATGTTTAAAATTTTGGTAGTTTTCTTTTTTTTGGGCTTTTGGTATGTTTTATTAGAAAATACTAATCTTAAAACAGCTTGACGGATGTACTTCAAATTTTAGAGAATATAAAGAAGAACATGGGGAACACAATAACCTATTTTATATTTTTTATTCAAAAAAATATGCATTTCATGTCGAAAAACTAGCTTTTCGTTTGTAAAAACTAGATATTTAACCTTAAAATTCTTATTTTGCAAAATACAAAAAAATAATTGTGTGCTTATATTTTCCCAAAATTTGAGGTAAATCCGTCAAGATGTTTTTAAAATTGGTATTTTCTAGTAAAAGACACCAATAGTCCAGCCTTAAAAGAATCCTTTATGCCGATTAATTTACGGTTAAACTCTGACAGCTATTTGAATTTACCGCTTATATTTTATGCTAAACTTTCATTTGATTAGAGGATTTTCATATGTGCGATGACGCAGGAGCATCATATGTAATATAGCTTGAAACAAATTCGATAAAAAATTTTAGAAGAATTTTTTAGACATGTCAACCTTTTTTTTTTAAATGTCACTTTTCTGCCATTGACATTTTTGATCGTGTTTTGTTTTTGGGCTGTGACGTCATTGTAAATTTTTTTAAATGGTAACCCTTATTTTTCTCTGCAGGTTTGGGATAGAGCACAATTTTCTGAGTGTGAAAAATGTATAAAAAAACTATGACCTTGATGAGAAGAGTTTGTAATATGTGGTCCAGTGTTTTGTTTCAAACTTATTTTAATTTTTCAAACTATTCAACAATATTCAAACTATTTTAAAATAGTTCACCGCTTCCATGGAAGGCTTTTCTTGGATTGGATTTCTGATGATGATCGGTTATGGGGACTTAATTAGAAATTTGCAATTCGCAAACATTTTTGCTAGTGTCTTAAATCGAGTTCAAATCAAGGATGTTCAGCTAAATATTTTATTCCAGTTCCGTTTTTAAATATTTGAAGTTGAGGATGTGGCATCCGTATAAAGTGGTTTTGGTTCAAGCACTAAATGAAGATGATTTTGATCATGGGTTACAGTTTTGTGCAACCATATTGCAGCATCCGGATGAAAACGGTAGATATTGGACCTCTGTCAACCCACACGTGACAATGGAAACTCGTCGGGAAGAAACGGGGGGACGGTCACAAAACCCGAATTCGGAGTTTCATGATTTTTGAAGTGAATTATGAAAGAGGACATCGTTCTCTACATATTAAAAAAAATTTGCGTTCGTCACACAAATTTTGGAAAACCGGCTTTCAAAATTCGAAATTGGCCGTGGTTGCGTTAATCAAAACTTACTTTTCGCTGTGCTACGGCCGCTACAAGCCGTTTGAAAAACGCTTTACTCATTAAAAATATTCCTTAGAACAGTCCTATTCGAAAAATTGGGGATGTTAACCCGACAGATAGCAGGGAGCGATTGCAGTAAGTCGGTGTTGACCCACCTACAGCACACGCACCGGTGATAGAAAGCGAACAATTATGAATAATATTTACATGATGTATTTCTTATGGGAATATATTCATTTCAAATTTAAATTGTGGGTTTATTAAAGGACCTATCAAAATACCTGACCTTAAAAGTCTCATATTTCAGTGCTCTTTCGTTTGTTGAAGCAATTTTTATATGAAAAAGTATACTTTCTAGTTCGGGTTTTCTGACTTTACCTAGAAACGGGAGGAAACAGTATCTCCGTTCGCGTTCCGAGGGGGGCTTGTATCAGGATAAAAACTGCCCACGTAAGCAGTCCAAGGGCAGTTTTTTCGGTACCAGGTTCAAGGACCGAACGGAGGTGCTGTTTTATCGGTTACAGCTTGCCAAATCATCAAAGAACCAATGAATAATACGGAATCTTGGGATTCTGCTCTCGGCTCTTACCTACAATTTCCATTAAAATGCAGGAAATAAGCCTACGCATGTTGACCGGAGCAATGTCTTGCTAAATAAAAATTTAGAGCAAACGAAATATAGTTCCGTTTCGGCACTGTTTATCTCACGCCTAAAAGGGGATAAATCTAACGTTGACTAGACTTTCGAGCGATCAAATTGAATATATTCAACGCGCCTCTGGCGCGTATTTAAGCTTTCGGGTAGGACCGACCCCGCAAATCTCGGACGTTTTGGATCGGAATACCCCAGACCGTCGTCACGGCGTGGAAACCTAAGACAACGACCCCACGCGACGGAAACCGAAAGTCGGATTTGTAAGTTTATCTGTCTAATCCGCATGCTTCGCGGATTGGAGGACGCCCGAGCGTCGCCACGGCATGGTAACCTAAGACGACGTTACGGCGCGATGCACGGATTCGACCTGGTGTTTTAATATACGCTACTGCAGAGCGAGTCCAGGCCGTCCCTCCCGCTCGACGGACATTGTCGCGCGATCGGGAAGACTCTCTTGCCGGCCAACCCCTTCTCGAAATGGCTTTCACTTGAACTGCCCTACGCCAAATTGCCCGGCGGGCAGTTACCACAAAACTTAACATTTGGGCTGACATTGTTGGTAATCGTATATTGGGCTCATTTTTCTTCGAAAGTACATCAAATGGTGACTTTTATAGGTACGAACTCTGCATTTGGGGTGCTACCCAAATGATGAAGATCCAGATCTTCCCGACAATACGATGTGGTACTAGCAAGACGGAGCTCCACCCCACATTTTGCAGTGATCGTTTGTGGCCATCTACAGCTCCGGATTTTACTCCTCTTGATTACTTTTTATAATAGGGCTATATGGATCAACTATCAAAACTAAAAGATGCAGGAAATTCAACTCGATACGATTGAAAATGTTTTACAGGAGTTTCAGTGGCGGATGGGATATTGGAATGAAGTGCGTTTAATTTCTTTACCTTGTTTGTGCAAAAACTTGAATTATTGAAATGGTTGATTAAATGCATTTTTTTAACTTTGGGACTGATTATCTTCGAAGTCATAGTTTTTTTACATCTTCATATTAGGTACTCTGAAAATTGTGATTTATCCGAATCTGTAGAAAAAAAAATAAGGGTTGCCATTTAAAGAAATTTGCGATGACGTCACAGCTCAAAAACAAAATACGATAAAAAAAGGTGGAACTCGGATGACCGCAGTTCTTAGGCTTCTATACAGCTACCTTTTGATTTACAATTATATAATATTTTGTAATTATTTTTAATTTAAATTTATAATTTTTCTTTACCTGCACGATCATCAGATTATTTTTAATTTGTTTAGTTAGTAATAAAATGTTCTACCGAGTGACCGGTTGAAATCTGAACATAGGGAAATAACATGGGAAATTGATTTTTTCTAAATTCCTGCTTCCCATTATAACGGATATGAATAAAAGATATATCAAATCAAAGAGATTTTTTTCCGCGTCTAAAGATCCCCAATACTTGATATTATGTTTTTTAATTATATATTATAGTTATATTATAGTTAAAAATTCGATACTAAAATTAAGAAATAGCGCTTTTAAAAAAATATTAGCAGGCTTGTTCGATGTATTACGTCAGTTACAGCATCGTTATTGTTTTTATTTTGACGGATTAAATTATTATTTTAACGGTAACTGACGTAATGCGTCGAACCAGCCTGCTAATATTTTTTAAAAGCCCTATTTCTTAATTTTAGTATCGAGTGTTTAACTATATAATTAAAAAACAAAATATCAAAAAAATATAAAATAATAATTACGCCAATCAATCGAGTTGCACATCAATCGAGTTCTATTATATTTACCCACTGGGAGGACATTTTTTATAATTTTAAAACTTATTTGAAATTTAAGATGAACCTCAGAATTGTAGCAACGCAACGATCGGTATAATTATGTTAATTGGAATTTTTATAATAACAACTGTAGATAGTCGCAGCAACCATTTTTGTACTTGGTACTGCATAAAATAAAAAAATATTATATAAACGAAACAAAACGCAACATTTGAATAAAAATACAGAAAATCGAAAGAATTTAAGAAACTGAATGTAATGGAAGACATTCAATCTTATAGTGTCCAAGCTATACCACACATCTCCTTAGTCTGGAGAAAGATTTAAATTTCAAATTAGGACTACTTCGCTTTCCTGATATACCTAAGTAGAAACTGTGTCGAAAACAAATATCGGTTTGCTGTAGAATATATAAAAGATTGCGTCAAAATTGTCAAATGAAAAGAATATTCTTCATAATCAACTTTGGCCAACTGTATAACAAAAGTTAATCCTCGGATTATGCTGATCCGTGGATCAAGTTTGGTGATTGGTTGGCTTTTAAATTTTCAACCAACCATCAGGCTTGATCCTTGGATCATCATAATCCGATGATATGCCCTAATTTTTCTATATAAGAAAAACACTTTCTGATCAAAAGTATTTATCAGAACATAACTCAGTCATGACGAAAGGAAAAACTAAAGCAGGAAGAGGCAACTCAAAACTTCATTTGGAAACTGTACATGAGAAAAAGGTATAGCAAGTCGCAAAATTTAAAACAGAAACTTAAAAACCCCGAAAAATATAAAGATCGCAAATTATGTTTAAAGACAGAGATGCAATTGTATGCTCAAGTTACGCAGCATTTAGGTAACGGTTGGATTTCTGCGTTATGTTTGGACGGTGTAACACGATTATGCCGCATACGAGGTTCTATGCTATATAAGGGAGAAATGGTTCGTTTAAACGACATAATTTTAATTTCTTTGAGAGATTATCAGCCCAAGAAATCGGATGTGGTACGTAGTTACCGTAAAGATGAGGTGGAAGAGTTAATATCCTTAGGAGAAATTCCGGATGACTTTTTCACTCTTTCGTACCATGAAAGGTTGTTAAAGAAGGTGCTGACTGGTACTAAAACAAAAGATTGTAGAAGTAAAATCTCAAAAATTGCACAAATCAATCGTAAAAGAAAAGATAATGAAAAACCAGAACATGTTAATTCCAAAAAGAATGACTATATTTTTGAAGAGCAACATGTTGATGACTACGTATCTGAAGAAAAGACTGCGAGCAAGAAGACAAAGAGGACCTCGATTCGGAAGATGAAGAGGATCTTGATTGCAAAGATGAAGAAAACCTTGATTCCAAAAACCAAGAGGACTGCAATCCCGAAGATGAAGAGCACCTCGATTCTGAAGACGAGGAGGACTGCGATCCCGAAGATGAAGAGGGCATCGATTCCGAAGAAGAATATTATGAACACAAAGACGATTATATATGGGAAGAATATGAATACTAGAATTTGTTAATTATTTTTTATCCTAACGTATTTTTGAATAATAAAAAAATTTGTTATAAATAAAAAAAAAGCCAAAAATTCCTAATATATAGATAATAGAATATGTTGTTAAAAAAATGCAAAATATCAAAATGCAAAAAATATGACCATATTTATCATTATAACCCACTTTTGTGGGACGCCAAACTCATAAAAGTTAAAAAGTAAAATTTAGTGACAAAAGGTTTTTTTTGTCACTAATTTAGTGACTTTCAATTATGCGGACGGACGGACGGACGACGGACGGACGGACGGACGGACACGAAGCCAGATCATAAGGCTTCTTTCTATACTATGTATAGAAGCCTAAAAGTAAAATTTAGTGACAAAAGGTTTTTTTTGTCACTAATTTAGTGACTTTGAATTATGCGGACGGACAGACGGACGGACGGACGGACAGACGGACAGACGGACGGACGGACACGAAGCCAGATCATAAGGCTTCTTTCTATACTATGTATAGAAGCCTAAAAGGTGTCAATGGCAGAACACAATAATTATTGTCCGAGAATAATAACCAAACAAGTGCAATAACAACGACGTAATTGAGCAAAAACTGAAATTGTATTATCGAAAATGACTAATTTTATGGTTATGTTTCGTTTGTTTGCAATCTGTAATTTAAAATAAATTCATGCTAATGAAGTATTTGACCCATTGCTTACGATTAGTGAATGTTCGATTAGGTGCAAATACAGTTAAATTAATAAGTATACAAAATTAAAATATAAACTTGGATTATGAGCCAAAATTTAAATTTTTTACGTTATTGCCCGGTATGGTATCACGTGCAACGTAACGTTTGTTTTTTTACTTTTTTTAAGCAAATAAAATCGCAATTCATTTAAACGACTTTTAAAATAGCTAATTAATGTGTATTTAATACAACGTTTTTTGTGTAGTTTTTTGAATATAATTAAATATCACATCCGCTAACGTGTTCTCTATGGCATGGCGGTTGGCCTTTGGAGGTCGTTTGGGAGAAAATAGCAGGTAGGTAAATATGGAGAAATATCGGTGACTCAATATAATTTAACGGACTTCCACGAAAATGAATCGTTTAAAAGTTTCAAGAACTCTTCTTCGTAAGCTTTATTAATGAAAAATGGTTTTTCATTTAGTAGGTTACACATTTCCGACAAAAAACTCATTGAACTAATTTTTTTTTTATTGTACTTCTACGTATTTTTCTATTCTCACACGCTTCTAAATTTATCTATTTATAACCTATATTTTTGTATCTGCAAGTGAGAAGTTTCTGATGCTCTAAATAGAATTTTTCTATGGACACTTCATTCGGAAAAAATAGAACGGCTCTTCCTGCTAAGTCAACGTACCAATTTTGAAGGTTTATTTTAAAAAGTGGATTTAAATTATTTTCAATGTTAATTTTGATATTAGAAAATTCTACAGCTATTTCCGGATAAGTTACCTTCGTTTTATTTTCTTCTATAATTTATCATTTATTGCTATCTATTACAAATCTGCAACGGAAGTACCTTCATCTCGTTTTAAATAAAAAAAAAATGGCGAAAATTTAAACTGCTGTCAAATTTTTTGACAGTTGCGAAGGGTAACGAACTCTTCAAACAGTTTTGTTGATACTTTTTAGGAAGTTAAAGGTCGGTTAATGTTCCTCGTAAGTTTATATTTCAGGGCCGATGTTATTGTACAATCACCGTTCAAACTTGAGTTATTCTGAAGGTTTAATTACTACTTTACGTACACCTAAGTGGAAGCTGTAACAGAATTCGTTAAATTTTATTTTTCCTTTTCTTAATCGAAAGTGCTGTACAGAATTTGGTTACTATTTAAGTTATTTTTATTTAAATGGTAATAATCTCAGGAACCATGTCAAGGTTATGTTAAATAAGGGTGACAAAAGGTTTTATTGTCTCATGATTACATTAATTACAATTAATTTATTTAAATCCCTTTTCTAATCGTCCGTTATTAGTTTTGTCTCTGTGCTACTTACTTGGACGTAGACTTTTAATTTGATTGTCAAACTTTATATAATAACGGCGGCTTTTTAATTATAAGTTAATTACGAGACATTTACTTTAATGGGATGATTTCAATTGACAAAAATAGATGTTACTTATTTAGGAATTTTATTTGCGGTACTTGAGTTAAAAATAGACATGTGATTAAGACGTAGACTTGTGAATTAAAAACAATAATATGCTACTTGGGGAGCTGTTCTGTTTTTGTTTCAAAGCACTCAAAACTCACTTACTCATCCGTAATATTATCATCTTCAAAGCGGTAGGGTTCAAGTTTCACTCGACGCACTCATATCAGTAATGATTATTTAATCTATAAATAAGATAAATTTGTTATTGCAAAATTTTGTAATTGACTCAAGTGGTCGATTTTATTTTTTTAACTTTTTTATTACACTGCTACTTGAACATTTTACCATCCTTTTTTAAACAAGTTACCAGGCCCTACTTTATTCCCCTTCAGACTGTTCCAGTTTTACATTTTCAAATTACACAAGAAAATTAAAAAAATTACTTATTTTAAAACTAAGAAAATACGTTTTTACATTTAATTTAAGAGTTGGAATATTAAATAATTTTCCTATATAATGCAAATTTATATAACAATGGTTTTGTTTTAAAAACAATTGAAATTATTCTTTCAACAAACGGTAAAAACAAATGTTTTTTCAATTTGTACGAAATATAGTAGCATAGCTATCAGGTTCCATGCTCTGGGGTGGGGGGCTCCGGATATCGTGTACTTACTTTATCTAAATCTATCTAGATATCTTGTACTAGTTTTGCCCAGTGGCTGCCTCCCTGACAATACTGACAAAACTGACAATACTGACAAAACTGACAATACCGTTGCAACAACGGGTGGATGGTGGAATCATTATAAGACCAAATCCAAGGGATCTCTTTGTTTAAGTCTTCTTACTTGTGGCAGGTCTAGTAAACTTACGGCCTCGGCTTTTGGATGAGTTTGTAGTCTGCATTGGAAACGTTCGCTATGGCGTCTTGAATTGTTGGAATGTTCAGTTGTTCGTGAATTACTTTGTTGGGGTAATATGAGGGTAGGTTGGGGATTATTTTTAATATCTTATTTTGGAAGGTTTGCATTTTGGCTACATTTGTGGCACTTGCAGCACCCCAAAGCTGAATCCCATAGGTCCAAACAGGCTTCAAGATTGTCTTGTATATTAGGATCTTGTTTTCCGTCGATAGTTCAGAGTTTCTTCCCAGTAACCAATACATTTTGGATAATTTTAGGTTTAATTGTTTTATTTTGGTTTTTATATGTTGAGACCAAGTAAATCTACGATCTAGATGTACACCCAAATATTGGACTTCTTCGGCTTGTGGGACCATTTCATGGTTAATTGTTACTGCTGGGCAAACCTCGCTTCTCAGCGTAAAAATTATATGGATAGATTTGCTTTGATTTATCCCTATTCTCCATAGTTCGAACCACTAACGGATTTTGTTTAGATGAACCTGTAGGAAACGTGCGGTAGTTCTAATCTCTGCACAGGAGGCCATCACAGCGGTATCATTGCCAAAAGTTGCTAAGGTGGTATTTTCATCGGTTGGCATATCTGCTGTATATATAAGAAATAAAATTGGTCGCAGGACACTTCCTTGAGGTACACCAGATTTAATAATAAATAATTCCGTTTTTGTTTTACAAAGTAGAACCTATTCTTGAGGTATGATTCCAAAATTAAGAAGTAAAAATGGGGTCGAGTTCGATTTACCGGACTCAAAAGTACACTTTTTCTTATAAAAATGGGTATACCAAATGAAAGAACACAAAAATGCAAGCTCTCTAAGGTGAGGATCAATCTTGTCGGAGTTGTAATAAGGCCACAATTTAATTTTGAAAATTGCAATTTTCGCATAAGAAATACATGTAAGTGTATTATTGCATAATATTACGCAATAATTTTATGCATTTTGATAACAGTCCGTGCACATTTATGCTAGCGGATCTACCTTAGGGTGGGGCTAACTAGAGCAGCGTTAGGAAGGAGTCAGTCGCTCCCTGAGATCCGCCGCGTCAACTTTCAAACTTTTTGAGTTGGAGCCGCTTAAGGTAAGGTGACCATATATATGAAATGTAAAACCAGGACATTTCCATAACCAGGACAAAACCAAAAACAGGATCCAAAACCAGTACTGTCCTGGTAAAACCAGTACGGTTGGTCACCTTAGCTTAAGGGATGTTTTTAATAAGTTTAGCGCGTGTCAAAACCGTTCAAAGCGCCGGGTCTTGAAGGGTTGCGGAGAATAGGTTTTGACAGCGCAACCAAATCAGAAACGAATTCACACAAAAAGTGATTTTTTTCGAAAATGTGTTGTCCGATCACAAATTTAATTCTTTTGATTAGCTAATTACACCATTATCTGTTATAATTCGTGGTAAAAACCGAGATTCTGGTATATTTACGGTCGCCACCACCTATTTCAATTTTGTGGGCGGGGTTACACTTCAAAAAAAGCCAATGAGTAAATTGCATTCCAAATTAACTTTAAAGCCGTTTTTTTCAAAATTGTGTGAACCGACCGCAAATTTTATTTTTTTATACGCTAATTAGACCCTCATCTTTCATAAACCACTTCAAAAATGGTAAAATTCCGTTCCGGTAATTCGAACCGCACCCTAAAAATGTATGGTACACTTTTTTTAATTTTATAAAGGAGGCCATTATGCCATACTTGATCAAAGGCCTGAGAGACGTCCTAGAAAACCGATGAGCAATATCTTTTAGATTCCAGGTCGGATCTTATTTTTGTCGCAATTCTATGAACCTGTTCAATGGTGGAGTGTTTTTGCCTAAATCCAAACCGGTGATTTGGTAGGATTTTGTTTTTAACAAGCAGGGGCTGACGTTTTTGCAAGAGGATTTTTTCGAATACCTTCGGGAGTAAACAGATGGGTCTATATGATGAGACGTCATTTTTATTTTTTCCTGGTTTTTGAACCATAATAATTTGTGAGATTTTCCATTGTAGGGGAAAATAGCCCACTCTCAAAATGGCATTAAATATCATAGTCATCATTCGGATACCAGAATCTGGTAGTTCTTGTAATACCTTATCCGTACAAGATCAAATCCTGGAGCTTTTTTAGGAGAAATTTGGTGGCGAATGATATTATATACTTCCGCTTTTTTGACTTTCTTGATTGGTAGTGCCATCTGGTAAGAAATTGGTAGAAAGATGTTCAGCAAAGGTGTCCGTCTTCTCCTTATTACTTCTTGCCCACTGTCCGTTGTTTGATTTGATGGCCTTTTTTGGTGACATTCCATAGCGAGTATTCCGTGTTTTTTTGTTGGCGTTAAATCTTGTAGAAGTTGTTGTATCTCTTTATTCTTAAAGTCGTGGAGAGATTTCTTCAATTCTCTGGTAGCACGATTAAATCGTGTTTTATCCAAAGGATTTAGGTTTGTCTGCCATTTTTTTTGTAATTTGCGCTTCTTAGTTATTAATTCCTTTATAAACATTGGGCATAGAGCTTTAACAGGTCCATCAACCAGTTCTGGGGTTGAGTTCCATCAAGCTTCTTGAATGGTTCTTGTAAAATATTCAACAGCATATTAATCAATATCTTTTTCATTTTTCATGGTAACTCGTTGGTTTAGTGATTGTGATATTATGTTCTTGTAATAATCCCAGTTATGCAGTGTTAGGGGTCTATCTTCATTTATAACTTGGGTTGAGAGGGTAATTATTAGGCGTATGATCCGATGAAAGATCCAAAGAAGATTTAATGGAGAAGTAATTTGTTGAAATTGCTTTTGTTATACAAAAATCGAGCAGATCAGGGATTTTGTTATGGTCTGTTGACCAATGAGTGGGTTGTCCAAATCTTCATATACAGTGAAGATTATGTGCCGCTATTGAATGGTATAGCTGTCTATCTCTTGGACTTATCACTAAATTAATAAATGATGTTATGCTACTGTCGTCTTGTCAGATGTCAATACTTCTCTTGAGAGCTCGAAATGAAAAGTTACATGAAACTGAACAATATTTGAAACAAAATCTTGTTAATTCATTCGTGCGCGTCACCAAGTACCAATGCACTTGATAGTAATTGTAAATCAATTAAAAACTTTGAAAATTTACCGCAGTAGAAGCACATTCACAGTTTATCAAGACCTTCTTTTTATTACTCCCTGGGAAGTAAAAATACCCAATAATCAGACGCGGTTCATCCCCGCCCGCCACTGGTTTGGTGCCATAAAAGAGTGTTATTCAAATAATAAAAAAAAATATATATTTAGGTAATAGTTATCAGCACAACTCTTTAATTATTTTAATAGTTTAAATTTGATTAATTAAGAATGGGTATCTTTATTCTTATTAATGATTTTGCAGCTCCGAATCTAGACTATGCAGCTCTTATGGACGGGGCCACACCTTCCCAAAATTCTGTAGGTCTACTAACCCTCAGCATGGGCGCTTCAGTATTGTACTTTTAACTTCGATGATCATAAAATAATCATTACAGATACGTAAGCTTTGCAGAAATAACATTTAGAAAGGGGGGGGGGGGGGGGGGGTAATTTATCTAATAATCTATCTATAAGATAAATTAGCGAAGTAGCCAATCATATTTCTGATTGTTTCGTTTTGCTGCTGTCTGATTGGTTACTTTGTTAATTTATCTAATGGATAGATTATCTAAGAGATATCTCTAGATGAAGAAATCGGGCATTAGGCGATTTTCTCGAAATTTATCTTAAAGCGAAGGTCGTAACAACAATATCGATTATTTGCAACAATATTTAAAAATTGAAACAAATATCCATACAAATTTACGCGATATTCCTGTTTATTAAGTTTAATGGACCTCTTGGGTTCCTTGAAATACTCATCCTTGTATATTAGCCGACAACCAGTATGAGTTGGAACCATAAGTCACAATTTAATAAATTTGGTTCAAATAATGCAAAAAAAATTATTAAATTATCTTAAGTTTAAATATTTTCTGTAAATGTAGTAAGGGGGCGTTCAAGTACGTAAGCAAACTTTCGATGATTTTAGACCCTCTCCCGTATAAGCAAACTTTCAATGGTTTTAGACCCCCCCCCCCCGGTATAAGCAAAAATAAGAAAATCGTGATGCCCCCTCCCCGCCCTAAATGATAGGACGCCGGAATCTTTTCAAAACTTATAAAATATCAGAATTTCGAGTTTTCATTATTTTGTAATTTTTTTTATCTTACTTAAGGTTTATAATATTCCCCGCTCTCTTTGTCAGCAAAAGTAAGAAAAAATTGAACCTCCCAACCCCTTAAACCTGTTTACGTAATACTTGAACGCCCTCTAACCCTCCAGTTCTATGGGACGTTCATTAATTACGTGAGTTCAAAATGGAGGGGGGGTCCGGAAAAATCTCATTTAAAGGGAGGTGGGATCAATGAAAATCTCACGTCAACTTAGTAATTTAGAGAATATCTATTATTATAACAGATACACTGTAAAAAATTACTGGTCTACGGTGTGGTAAAAATTGTAGAGTAAATCTCACGCGAGGAGGAGTGAGGGGGTCCTATCACATTTTATCAAATCTCACCAAGGGGAGGGAGGTCTAAATTTAAAGAAAAACACCTCACGTAGTTAATGGATGTCCCCTTAAGACAAATAATAAATGGAAAAGGAAGCTTTCACTGTAATTTTTTTAATTTTATACCATCGGTCTTCATTCCATCAGGAATAATCTTCAGTAGATTATTCTCAGTCGAATAAATGTTGAAACATCAAAAGCTTGAAGTCATCGGTTACACTTTTCACAACTTGTATTTTTAATTATCATAATATTAACTGTCTAAGAACTTGCTTTCTAAAGACATTTTGGAATATTTAGGAACAAATTCCCAAGAGCTCAAACAGCAATCAAAACAATAGACGTTAAAGTTGGTTGGGAAGATTATGACCATTGTTTTTTTTGGGAATTCACTAGGAATTATTATGATTGACCTTTTAGAAAAGAACAAAACAATAACGGCAACCTATATTACGCGACATTACTGAATGATCTGAATGATAAATTGAAGAAAACGATCTGGTTTTTCCACCAGGAGAACAGGACAACGTCCTATAATCAACCAGCGTAACGACAAAGTTCTGTTTTATTTATTCTTGTACATATTTATAATATTTTTGTTACTACTACGAAATTATAATCAATTTCGGTCTCTCTTTGTTGCTATGCAAAAATATCTTTCTTTGTCGGTGATATGCAAAAATATCTTTCTTTGTCGGTGATATATGCAAAAATATCTTTCTTTGTCGGTGATATCCTTAAAAATAGAGTTTTGCTTACAAGTGAGTTTTGACATTCTATTCGATGTTTAATCCATTCGTACGCGTCATTATTTTGAGATATTCGCATCCCCGCCGTGCTGGTTCCTCGAACAGAAGCAAGTTTTTGCCCTTCTAATTAAAAGTTATTGGTTTTTACAGTGATAAAAATTTACCTTTTAAGTGTTTTCGTGACCCAAAGTAATAAAAAAGCGATAAAGTTTGACTCATACAACATAAGAGAGCCAATTCTGTGCGTTATCGATTATTAAATTTGTTATTAACCTGAACGCATTTTATAGGATAATCTCAAGTTTTGCTAACTCACGTTTTATTTAAGATTACTCGCTAAAATAAACAGACCAAAATAATATACAATTGATAATAAATAATGTTAATATGATGAAGCGTGAAAAGCCAAAGGATCAATCACATGAAATGATAATAATAAAAAATGGAATGATTCAAGCGTATTTGTATAATAAATTATTTATAAAACTGATTTCGGGTATAAAACAATTTTGACGTTTAAAAAACATGTGATTTTAAAATGCGCCATTTTTGTAGAACGATCATTTACCTTTTGACACTTTGAAATTGAAAAAGTTAATTGTTTGGTGGATTACCTGCCGGATCTTTTACGTAAGATTGGGGTTTAATATTAAAATTCATTTTAAAAATATCAATTTACCGTTTTTGTATATTTTAGCATTCGTGCATATAAATCCGAATTATAGCAATAACCTTTAAACTGTACAAACCTTAAATGACTAGCTTTTTCTATTAAATCTTATTGCAAAATTGGTCGATCACCAAATTTGACTATTTATGACCTTACAGAATCAAATTAATTGTATTCATTCGAGAGATTACAGATTCATATTATTAAGTTTTATTATGTACTCTTGAAAGCATGATATAACAAGTTTCATAGCCCTACCTTTTTTTAAATTAATATATAAATTTTAATAGCATAAAAATGGTTAGGTACTAACAAAGACAAAATTGATACCTTTGCACCAGTGGCGTAACTTAGTACATAAACGTCACGGGGGTACCAGGCCTAGTGATATTTTTGCAAACAATCAAATTTATATTATTTGTTCTCGCAATAATAATTCTAATCGGACTTTAATCCTTTTACAAAAAGCTGAATAATAAATTTGCAATGTCCAGCTAGTCAGTCAGTCTGAAGAGCTTAAAACCTGTAGTATATCGTGTCATCTATAATAATGCACCATTGCAACTTCGTTATTCATTCTTGCAATTTTTACAATTGTGCAGATAATGAATAAAAAATTACACGTGGGTGTTAAAATGCATTATAGCATCGATATGTCACATGAGGCACTCCATTGGTCATTTTTTCACAACAAAAATGCCAAAATGGCGTACTTGAAGAAAATTATGCCAGTAATACAAGAAAATGAATAAAATATAGCTACATTGTTCAAGATTGCAAACTTATGCACAAACTGCACCTGCATTAATTTAACATAAACAAAACCAAATTAATAACCAACGAAGTTTGCGTTATCTATTATTCAACAGCTGTTCGGTTTTCATTTCTGTAATTTACTGTCAGGTGCACTAGCTACGATTTGTAATCCCAGTGGCAATAACTTCTAAAAGACCCCCCCCGAATCTAGAAACTTAACAGAAAATACCAAAAAAGCTTAACGTATTAATATATTAATGCCCCCCCCCTCTTCTCCTTGATATTTTTCTCTATACTAAAATGCAAAAAGCACATCGTGAAGAACACTTTGTTGTTTTTGGTTTTTATTTGCAATTTTTTGAAAAGAAACTATTTTTATGCAGTTGTAACAGTGTAAGAATTTAAATAAGGAAATGTTGCTGTCTTTTCTATAATTTATTATTATATTTTAAAAAAGGTTTTTAAACTTTTACAAGCTTAGTGAAATTGTTAAATTTTTTCATCTTACATTTATAGTTTAAGACACCGTTGTTTCGATTTTTAAAATCTCATCAGTTACGGAGATTGCATTATTATTTCTTTTCTTTCTTTCTTTATTAGCCTTTTTTTCCCATCCAGTGTTGGATATAGGCCTCCCCTAAACATAGGAGGTTTAAGCATTAAGACCCCACGGTTGTTAAGTCCGGGTTGGGGAATTTGCCTGTAACCCTTTTCATTGTTGATAATGGTAGTCATCAACTAAGGGGGACCGCCGGCTTTACGTGCCCTCCGAAGCACGGGAGACGGTCCTAGATAGAAAGAAAGTCAGAAAGAAAATTTTCCTTCCGTGACTCCTCCCGGGATCGAACCGGGTGCCTTTGCATCAGTAGTTGATCGCTCTAACTACTAGGCCAAGACCGTCTCCCTTCTCCGTTTCTCCCTTTTCTCCATTATTATTTCATTTGGTCCAAAATCCATGAACAGTGTTAATTTTTTGAATATTAAGTAACATTCAATAAGAAAATCTAGTGTGTCGATGTGGATTTGTCAAAACATTGATTTCAATTTTTAGTGGATTGTAATCCATATTCAATTATTTAGGGCTCAGCTGAGGAGATTTTAAAAATCGAAACAACGGTGTCTTACAAGGGGAGACCGGTAACTTCCCCTCACTGAATTAATTCATTTTCATTGTGCGTATAGGTCTTGTATTGGACTTCAACAGGTGCAAGTATAAGGGCACGCTTCTTTGCCAATTTTGAGAAAATTTAATTTGAATAATTATATATTACTGTTGAACTGCATAAAAATTAACATAAATTTAGTAAGTTGTTAAAGGAATTGCGTAAGATTGCAAAAAAATAAAAACATGCAAAGGGTACTGGGGTCGCATCCAGCTCCTGCCATTTTTTTTTGTTTATTTGATTATTAATTCCCCCCAATATAATATGTCATCGTTCTCAAGAAAACCAAAGCGCTATAATAAACCCTACTCATAATCTGTAAATATTGAATGTTTTACCTTTTAGCAGCGAGGCACTGGAGGGTTCCACACCCTCCAGAACCCCCGGTCTCTAAAACTTTGCTTTATATTTTGGAGCAATTGGGATATTAGTTACTTGAGTGTGACTTGTTAAAGTTAGGATTAATTCGTATTTCTAGATATCTTTTCTAGATCGGTTATGCTGATGTCTTCAATTTATTACTAATGAAAAATAAACTGCACAAACCGGGGGGTCTGGGGGGTGTGGAACACCCTCCAGTACCTCACTGCTGAAAGGTAAAACATTCAATGTTTACAGATTATGAGTAGAGTTTATTATAGCGCTTTGGTATTCTTGAGAACGATGACATATTATACTGGGGGGAATTCATAATCCTCCCAACTCCTGATTCTTGGTCACTGCTTAAATTTTTGTGCTAAAACTTTCACCATTATCGTTTAATACTGATAAGTGATAACCATAAATTTGCAAATTTATCTATCACAGTTTGAGTGTTCCTGGGGGGTGCTCCACACCCCCCAGACCCCCCGGTCTCTACAACTTTGGTTTATAATTTGGGCTAATTAGAATATTAGTTACTTGAGTGTGACTTGTTAAAGTTAGGATTAATTAGTTTTCTAGAGATTTTTTCTAGATCGGTTATGCTGATGTCTTCAATTTATTACTAATAAAAATAAACTGCACAAACCGGGGGGTCTGGGGGGTGTGGAACACCCTCCAGTGCCTCACTGCTAAAAGGTAAAACATTCAATGTTTACAGATTATGAGTAGAATTTATTATAGCGCTTTGGTTTTCTTGAGAACGATGACTGGGGAATTAATAATCAAATAAATAAAAAAAACTAATTGGCAGGAGCTGGATGCGATCCCAGCACCCTTCGCATGTTTTTTTTTTTGCAATCTTACGCAATTCCATTAACAACTTACCAAATTTATGTTAATTTTTATGCAGTTCATCAGTAATATATAATTATTCAAATTCAATTTTCTCAAAATTGGCAAAGAAGCGTGCCCTTATACTTGCACCTGTTGAAGTCCAATACAAGACCTACACGCACAATGAAAATGAATCAATTCAGTGAGGGGAAGTTGCCGGTCTCCCTTGTTAGTGAAATTGTTAAATTTTTCCGACTTACATTTATAGGTTGTTTCGATTTTTTAAAATCTCATCAGTTACGGAGATTGCATTATTATCTCATTCGGTCCAAAATCCATGAACAATGAAATTCTATTTGTTTATAATATTAACTTTTGAATATTTAGTGACATTCAATAAAAGAATCTAGTGTGTTGATATGGGTTTGTCAAAACATGTCAATTGATTTCAATTTTTAATGGATTTTAATCCATATTCAATTATTTAGGGCTAAGTTTAAGCGAGGAGATTTTAAAAATCGAAACAACGGTGTCTTAAACTAAAAAATTTAACAATAATTTCACTAACAAACTTTTTTAAAACATAATTTCACAAGTTAATAAACGATTCATAAATAATTTATTATTATTAAATGTTTTATATCATCGAAAACTGAAACGATATCGTATAGGGGACGTCCATTAATTACGTTAGGTGTTTTTCTTTAAATTTAGATATTTGGTAAGATATGGTGCCCCCCCTCTTTCTCACGTGAGATTTACCCTGTAATTTTTACCACACCGGAGACTAGAAATTTTTTACAATGAATCTGTTATAATAATGTAATTCTTTGAATTACAAAGTTGACGTGAGATTTTATTGAGTCCCCCCCTCTTTTTTATCTTACGTTTTCTAAGGATGAGAACTTCACGAAGTCGAAAGCCGAATAACTCGGGTCATTATGTATGTTAAAGATAGTAAGATCCAAGGGCGAGTAACAACCCAACTTTTGAAAAATAGCAGGAGTTTTTCTAAATAACTTCAAATTTATTAGCTCCGAATTTCGTAGTGATATCGTAAGAGGTTTCTTAAATGAGTACGAAAAATAAAAATAATGCGTGTGTAGAAACTAGAAGTTTTGAAGTTTTTTTGAAAAGCACGGGCAGAGTTTGCTAACTGCCGCTTGAAGATACAAGTTTTCCTATAGAAATGAAAGCAAATTACGAAAAAGCATTAAATTAGAAGAATTATAAGGTGAGGATGAATCGAAAATTTCACGTTTAGGGATTAAAAAATCAAAAATTAAAATACGTTTCTGTGAATTAAAATATTTTTTGCAATTTTACTCGAAATCATGTATTTTATCACTTTTTTGATGCAGCCATCACGTATGGGAACTGTTATTTGAATAAAGCATTGAACTGCGTCGATTTAAGAAGTATTTTTACGAAAATAACTTATAGAGTGAATACGACCCTGGACGTAGTTGCGTTTGTCAAAACCCACTTTCCGCATCTCCCGCTCTGCTCCGGGCGCTACAAGCGGTTTTGACAAGGGCTTTACTTACTAAAACATCCTCTACAACGATCTAACTCAAAAATTGTGGATGTTGACCCGACGGATCTCAGAAAGCGACTGACCTTTTTATTGAAAATATCGACTTCATCCTCAACTTAATAAACTTAATTTTATACCGTCTAACTACCTGTAAAGAAATTTTTGTAAAATCTCCACAGACGGCGAGCGGTAGTTAGCAAACCCTAGCCAAAAGCACGTATACTATTTTTCAAAAGTAATTTTTTGAAATTTCTAGGTATAATATTCATTTTAAAGAAAGATCAGGGACTCGTGGAGCCTACCCTTTAAGACACAGCGATTTGTCTATAGTTTATGCCGTGGATACATTTTAAGTGAATCGATGGGTAAACCGCAGGAGTAATTTGCTAGTATATACGAGGGTGGTTTGATAAGTCGGTGACTTTTTGAATAAAAATAATTTTTTTCAGCAAAAAATCGTTTTATTTTTCAACATAGTCGCCATTTATCTCGATGCACTTAGTTCAGCGGTTTTCCAATTTTTTATTTCTTCCAAATAATACGATTTCTCGAAGCCCTAAAAATAGGCGATTGTTTCAGTGATAACATCTTCGTTTGACCCAAATCTCTTACCACTGAGCCATTTTTTCAGGTTTAGAAACAGAAAATAGTCGCAGGGGGCTAAATTTGGAGAATATGCTGGATGAGGAAGCAATTCGTACCCCAATTCATAAAATTTTACCATGGTGATAATACACATGTGCATCCGTGCATTGTCCTGGTGAAAGAGCACTTTTTTTGCCAAATACGATCGTTTTGCTTCAAATCAATGTCGAATCTGTTCAACAGCTCTGAATAATATTTTCCGGTGATTGTTTTACCCTTTTCAAGATAATGACCCCGCGTGCATCCCAAAAACTTGTTGACCGACAGACCCATTTTGGCCTTTTTAGAGCACGTTCACCCGAACAAGTCCACTGCTTTGACTGTTCCTTGGTCTCTGGTGTGTTGTGATGGATCCATATTTCGTCCACGGTTACAAAACGGCGCAAAAACTCGTTCGAATTGCGGTTGAATGTGATAAACACTCCTTTGAAGTGGTCCTTTGAATGGTTGACTGTAAGCAATCGCGGCACCCACCGCGCGGATAGCTTTTTCATGTTCAAATATTCATGTAAAATGTTATGTACCCGCTCAGTTGAGATGCCTACAGCGTTTAGCCATCTCACGCACCTTCACTCTCCGATCATCCAATATCATTCCATGGATTTTATCGACGATTTTTGACGTGACGACCTCTTTTGGGCGACCTGAACGTTCGGCATCACCTGTGCTGGTACGACCACAACGGAATTCAGTAAACCACTTTTTAACCATTGAAATTGATGGTGGAGAGTCCCCATAGTATTTATCAAGTTTTTTCTTGGTTTCGGTGATGGGTTTTTTACGCAAAAAATAATGTTTAATGAGCATACGAAATTTACTTTTTTCCATTTTCGTCCAAATTCACTAGGGTGTCTACTTTTCATGGCTGTCAAATACAAACTAAATGACGTAGCTTACTCAAAATTTGACAGTAGTCTATTGACAGATGGTTGTTGACAGGAGAAGTATTGAATATGAAGTTACAACGCGGGAAATTCAAAAAGTCAGACTTATCAAACCGCTCTCGTAATCATGAGTAATAGTTGGAATTTATTATAAAATGAGTATTTTTAATCAGCAGTGTACCTTTCGGTGTGAACAGTATTAATTATTATTATTATTTGAACATCAAAAAGACCTATGAACTTAGGTACGTGTATATATTAAATTCTTCATTTTTATTTGATAGATAACCAAGTGGCCTCATATTTTCATATTATGATAACGAGGTTTTGAAATACTTTTCACACATTTTTATCATTGGATTTATATTGCGGACCCCCCACACGGATTTTATAACCTCTTTTTGAAAAAACGCGGATTTATTTGAACTGTTAATTTTTTTTATTGTTATCACAACCGCATTTTTCTTCTGAAGCGATTCCAGAATATCGTGCCAAATTGGTGACCCCGATAGAATAACATATTTCAGTTGTAGGAAGATTTATTGTATTTACTACTTCCTCTTCTCTCGTAGTAAATAATAAAATATCGTATTTCGTGTTTCTTTCCAAGTTTTTCAGTAGAAAGGTTCAAACTGCTTGAAAAAGTAGTAGTTATGGGTTCAAATGGTACCTACTCAAACGAATGAATGAATGAACAAAATATAAACACGGGACCCTTTTCTTTAGTTATTTTTCCTAATCTATTTTTAAGTGTTCAATTTATGGGTGATTACCTTTTTATTGTTGGAGAAACAAAGATGGCAAATTTTTGAAATTCAAGTTTTATTTTTGCAGGAATACCTAACCTTAAAGTTTTTAGAATACATTCTACTGTATTCTTTGTTTGTATTTTTTGTAATAGGTGTATCATTAAACAAGTTCTCCAATTCAATCGTAAAAATTGCTGGTTTAACCTTGCCTTTATTTACCTTTGTCGGCTAACTCGAGTTTATTCTTTTAATTTTTTTATTTTGGTTTCTTCTTGGGTTTGCACGCTTTGTTTAGCCGTTTAATAAAAAATTTAGAAATGTTCTCTAACGAAATAAGAAATTGTGGTTGTAAATTTTTATTTTTAACTTTTAATTGAATTTATTAGTTAACTGTTTTTGTTATCTTGTGATAAATAATAGATTAACGCGAACCGTTCTGAAACAGGTAGGTTGCTTCATAATAAGGTAATTTCTAGACAATAATTTACAAATATTTTTATTTTCGATGAGAAAACTCTTATCGCGCTTTTCTCCATACACCTACATACGTCGTAAGAACAATGGCCGATTTTACTTATTTATAAGTAATTTATATATACTAAGTATTTAAATGTTGTGATTGTCGCATTACTAGCAATTTCCACCATCGATTAATAATTATTTATTGATATTGTTTTTATTATCTACATTCACAATGAAATCTTTTTCATTCCATCCGCATCCCCAAGACTGTGGTTATATTTTTAAAACAAAAATTTGGATATTCTCTATAATTCAATCACTGCAAACCGAAACTACATTCTTTGCATTCTTTAAAACCAGTGCCGGCTCGAAGCACCAAAAATATCCACGTGCTCGAGGCGATGTATTTCTATAACCCCGTCCTCCAGTCGATCTGAACATCGTACGAAAAGCTGAATGTTGGCGACCGTGTTTTAAATCTAAAATCGTTTTTCTCTTAGAAAATTTCGGAAAACCTAATTTTATAATTTTCTTCCAGTCACATAACACGCACAACAACATGGGAAGATCCGCGAAAGTCCTTAGCTGCTCAAGCTGCTGCACAACAACATCAAAGTGCAGAACAATTATTAACTTCACACCAAGTAACGCAAGCAACGGCCACACCAACCACACCATGTTCAGGTTAGTATGGTCTTGAGTCCTTAAGCTAGGAAAGTATAAGAATGATGAATGAGTTTTCATGATATTAAAATTCCGTTTCAACTACTTCAGCTAAAACAAATGCGGACCCAGATTTGGGACCTTTACCTGAAGGATGGGAAAAAGCACACACCCGAGAGGGAGAAGTTTATTTCATAAATCATCAAACTCGTACCACATCGTGGTTTGACCCTCGAATACGTAAGTGGCCAAATTAAATTTCCTACTAAATTGTAAAACGGTGAAAGGTTTGCTTAGATTTTTTACTTAACCCTTTTGTTGTAGTGTTGTACAAATTTTCATTCAAATTTTTGGGGAAGTGTAAGTTTTTCTTTTAAAGTTTACACTCTCCACATTTTATAGATGTTGGTATAGTTGAATATCTGCTTCTATTAAAATTTTAGAATTTCAATTTGTTAGTTTTTCCAAAATACACATTCTGGAAAGCAAACATCTATCGGCTTCCTTTTTCCGTAGTTTCAAGTAGTTGAATTAGATTTGGTCGTAACTTGTCGAAACATATATGGAATCTTCATCGATTATTCCAATTTCTCTCATTTGAAATTTTTCACCTCCTCGCACATTTGAAATACTTACTCTCTTTTCAGCAGAACCAAATCCTCGGGTAACATATCTCTTCTAACCAACATTTTCGAAAGTGTTCTTGCTGTGTTTGTTGTTGCTTAAAATTGAAACATTTTTTGGAATTAAGGAATGAATGTAGGCTTTTGCTTTTTCATAAATTATTTATGGTTTACTTTGTATTGTGAAATAAAATATTATTTTTAGCTCAACACCTACAAAGAACTCCCGGTGGAGCTAGCATAATTCAACAACCATGGCAGCACACAACAACTCTATCACCACAATCATCACCAGCAAAACAACAGCAGCTACGCTTACAACTTTTACAACTCGAGCGCGAACGTTTAAAACAAAGGCAGCAAGAAATCCGACGCCAACAAGAAATTATGTTAAGAGGCAGCAATACCGAATTACCCATGGACCCCTTTTTATCCAGTTTAACGGACCATTCACGTCAGGAATCAGCCGATAGTGGTTTGGGTGAGTATTTCCTCCCTGTTCTGTTCTGATACAACGTTTAATGTAAACAAAACCTTTAGTGGGCTTGGCCTCGAGTTATGTAATGACCAATACAGTATAAGTGCAGGAACATAAATTCTGTATATTAGTTATTTCGGATTTCACCAATGGTGAAATCTGAATTTTATTCTGGATAACACACTGAAGGTGTACGAATTTTTTTTTTACCGATTAGAAGATAAAAATATCAAAGATATTCTATAGACATATTTCAAAGACACTCGATTGGGGGGTAGAGACTTTAAAAGAGAAAAGACGGCATTGTGTTTAGCACGTGCATAATATGTTTGTATCTGTACTTGAAATACTGAACCGCTTTTCCCTGCCGGATAGCTCTTTTATCCGCCAGTAACATAAACCATGCAGTATTAAAAATATTATCCGAATACAGAAAGAAAAGTGAGCACTTAAGCGGGAAACTGTTATCACCTATGGGCTGCCGACCGGGGCAAAATGTTGGGGGAAGTAGCATGCGTAGAAGATTCGACCGGGGATTTTTACGTCCGCACAAGTCGAGAAACTTCCTGAATATTGCTCGGAGCAAAAGTGTTGGAGGTAGTAACACCAATCTGCGCATAATACCGCGCCTCCGGCGCGGTATTTGATTCTCTAGGGTAAGCTCGGACTGGGGATTTTTACGTCCGCACGGGTCGAGAGACCTTCCGGATCCTATCGCGCATTTTATCTCACGTCCGCGGGGGAAAACTATCGCGATCATCAACATATAGGTAGTTCGCCGAGCCGTGTGCGTCCTTGCCTTTTAACGAGGTCTCGCCTTTCGACAAGACGAATCCCCAAGCGATCGGACGGCGACGACGAAAACCTTTTTTCATTTAAGTTACCGCGCCTTCGGCGCGGTACTTTAATCCTCTCGGGTAAGCTCAGACCGGGGACTTTTACGTCCTCTCAGGCCTAAATCTCATCCGGAGGATTTGTGCATGCACCACCACCTATTTCGCGCATTTTATCTCACGCCCGCGGGGGATAACTATCGCATGGGATTTCCGGACCCGTAGGGTCACTTAATCCCGTCGGACCAGGAACGACCGGGACTTTTTACGTCCTCTCGGGTCGAATCTAGCCCGAACGCTATAAATTCGCGCCGCTCGCCATCCGACCGGGAACTAAAAAGTCCTCTCGGCGCCGGAAAGCGACCGACCGCGAATTATTACGGACAATTTCAATTTTGCAGCCAGGCTTTCGGGAGGGTTGACCTACGAGCGTCATCCAGCTAGCTATCTCTGGGCTTCCATCGAGACGCGGCGGAACGTCTGTCTGTCATTTCTCGTCTGTCAGTTACCGCTCAAACCAACCTCCTCAGAGTCCTCGTGAATTTTCGTTCGCACAGTTTCCGCGCTCGACGCCCTCGGACTTCGTCTTCGGGCGCCAAATAACATTCTCACTACAATTTCCTCGGAACTCTTCGTCGGGCGGTTTTCCTCAGTTACAGCCCGCCAAAGCATCACAGAATGCCTAAATACGATAAAATCCCGGGATTCTGCTCTCGCATCTTGCTCGGAGCTATGTTTTGGTAATTAAAAATTTAGAGCAAAAAAATATAGTCCAACTTCGACGCCGTTTATCTCACCCCTAAAAGGGGATAAATCTTGCGTCGGCAGAACTTTAAAGCGTTCAAATTGAATATTTAAGCCTCTCGGATAGGACCGATCCGGAAAATCTCGGATCGTTGGACGCGCGGATTGTCGACACGGCGTGGTAACCTAATGTCCGTACTAAGAGTTACGGCTTGACGGAGACGAGATTCGGGTTTGAAATCAGATTTACCAGTAAAACGCTATAGGTAAAAGTCGACGACCCCACGCGACGCGCGGAAACCGAATGTCGGATTTGTAAATTTATCTGTCTAATCCGCATGCGTTTCGGAGCGCCGCCACGGCGTGGTAACCTAAAAGACGTTTCGGCGCGCCGCACGGATTTTGAATGCCTGCGGATTCGACTTTGTGTTTTTAATATACGCTATTGCGGAGCCAGGGTCCAGCCCGTCCCTCGATCCGGAAGGCTCTCTTGTTGGGCTGTAACCAGTAAATCCTCTCTCGAAATGGCTCCCCCGTTAGTTGCTCGGAGGAATCTCCTATTGCTTGGAGGATATTTATTTTAATTTTAAGTGTTACGTGTTCGGAAGGCATACCTATGATAAGAGACGATGTTTACCGGCGAATTAGAAAGAAGTCGATCATCAATTGCGCGTAGCCGAACGAGCACTATGTGGTGGGAAAGTACCATACATTGTTAGGAAGAACCCTGTTAATCTTGTCGCGCGTCACGAACGTCACTCAGAACAAAACTGAATTTTGTTAATCCATTTCTGCGCGTCACCAATTGTGTGTTGCTCGGAGCATCTTTTTAATCTTATTGAATTTTTCAATTTTCTGGGCGCATGTTGCTCGGAGCTATAAAATTACTCAATAAAATAAAATAAAATCTCTTAGCGCGACCGGGAAGCGACTTTTCTAGTACTGTAACCGATAGAAAGCACTACCTTGATATAGGACTAATGAAATTTTTAGAAATTTTACCTATAAATCTATAGCTTCTCCGGTTATAGCAAAGATCAAAGTGTAGTTTCGGAAAATGTTAAAGATAAGCTACATTGGCCATTCTTATTATACCGAGAAATTTAAAAAAACAATTTAAAAAATTGCAGATGCTTTCCAAATAACTACAGTAGAAGCTCGATAATGTGAACATTCGAATTTATGAACATCAAGGTCCTGTGAACACCCAATGTGTTCTATAGCTGCTCTAGAGTGTACTACGTTACACTAGAGTGGGCCGAACAAACTAATATCTGAAGTTTAAAAACGATCTATGAAGAGGGTGTAATTATAAATGCGAAACTAGAAAACAAAAACAAAGTAAAATATTGAAGTTTTTTTCATGAATTTTGCATCATTAATGTTCTTAAATAGCAATATTTTACTTACAAAAATATAAGGAATAAATATGTCTTAAATATTATGTATAACACTAGTTCTTCTACACCCCCGTTAATGTGAACACTTGTGTTAATTTGAACATGCTTAGGATTTTGTGTTTGCAGAATCGAGCTTCTACTGTAACTTCAAAAATATTACTTCTAAATTTTATAGTGATACTAGGTGGATACCCGGCTTTGCCCGGGGTCTCTTAGATTTATAAATGAAACTGTTTTACCAACGAATCTCGTTAATCCATTCATGCGCGTCACCGAATTTCCCTAATTATGTGAAATTTTTCCTGTATTTGTAAATCTAAACCATTCTCGAATCTACCTGAAAAGACACACAAAATTTTATTAAAATCGGTTTAGCCGTTTAGGAGGAGTTTAATCGCATACACACGCACAGAAGAAATATATATATTAAGATTTTAAAGGATTTTTTAAATGTCGACAAAAAATATAAACAATGAGTGTGTTTTTGTATTATTTTTGAACTTATTTAGAAAAGCATCTGATATTTTTAAAAAATTATCTTTTTTAATTTTTAGGTATTTCGATTTTAAAAAAAGATGGGAGACCCATGCAGCCTACCATTAACTTACAAAACTGTAACTAATACTTTCCAATTCAACTTTTCACTTCAATTCCAAATTTTTCAATTTTAAAAAAATGAGGCAGACCCATGCAGCCTACCATTAACCTACAAAACTGTAACTAATACTTCCCAGCACTATGTATATACTTACCCTATAGTATGTACAACATAATATATTACATCGATAGAAATTTGATGTTTTCTTAATACGGCTGAGTCGCGAAAGAGTGAATTAAATATGCAAAAACATTTCACTTTTTCGGGGTTCGCTATTTTGATATAGGTAAAATTTACAATTAAAGCACATTTTTTGTTAAAGGAAAGCTTTTATTTTAAAGAAAATTAATATATTAGCATAAAATAGGAATAAATACGAAATCAATATTAAAAAAACAAATATACTTACGAAGATGGGTAATATGATTACGACATGGGTACGAAAAATTATGTTATTTTTTATAGTACTTAATTTTTATTTATTATTTAATACTTAATATTTTTTTACTTAAATTATGACATCAACAGATAAAAATTGCGTTCTATGCTAAGTGGCATAAAATAAAATAATATATTAATTAAATATATTACCTAATGTAAATTCTGCATCTTAGGGGGAAGTCCCTTAGAGACGGTCTTGGCGTAGTAGTTAGAGCGATCAACTACTGATGCAAAGGCACCCAGTTCGATCCCGGGCGGAGTCTAGTAAGGAAAATTTTCTTTCCGACTCTTTCTATCCGGGACCGTTTCCCGTGCTTCGGAGGGCACATAAAACCGGCGGTTCCCCTGAGTTGATGACTGCCAACATCAACAATAGTAAAGGCTTACAGGCAAATTCCCCAACCGGACTAAGCAGCCGTGGGGTCTTAATGCTGTACACCTTTCTCTTAGAGAAAGAGGCTGATGCTCAGGAGTGGGCGGAAAGGGCTGACAAAGGAAGAAGAAGAGGGGGAAGTCTCTGTAAATTACGTCGTTCAAATTCGTGCTAACGGCACGATTTCGGTATCGGGGTTAACGTGGTTCGTTATATAGAGGTCCCCTATGCAGTCAATGTTACAATTTAAAATTTTTGCGTTCACTATTTCTGATAGTTCACAGTATTCACTATTTTGCGATTTCACCGTGGTTTTCTTTTCTAAAAAAATGTCCAGTACCTTCAGATACCCCTGGTGTACAAAAGTTTTTTTATTTGATAAATTCTCGACGTCTCGACGCCCCTTGGGTGTCATTCTAATGGACCATGATCTTCTTCTTCCTATTAACTTCTTTTTCTTAGGTAGCCTTTTCCGCCCATTTTTGGGCATTAGCCTCTTTCCTTAAGAGAAAGGTTTAAGCATTATGACCCCACGGCTGCTTAGTCCGGGTTGGGGAATGTGCCTGTAACCCTTTTTATTGTTGATGCTGGCAATCATCAACTCAGGGGGACCGCCGGCTTTACGTGCCTTCCGAAGCACAGGAGACGGTTATAGATAGAAAGAGAATCCGAAAGAAAATTTTCCTTTCTAGCCTCCCGGGTGCCTTTACATTTTTGGTAACTACTACATTCTGGGAATTCCCCCCCTACGTTGCAAACTTTACGTGCAACTTGGAACTTTACCACTCGTTTTATTTGGGATTTTTGATTAAGATTAATCTTATAAATTTTATTGGGATTGTTATCCCACTTTTAATGGACAATAGATTGGGGGTGTCATATGCCCTATTTATTGTATAATAACGATAATTAACTCAAGTTTTAATTGTTAGTAAATTAAATTGTTTTCAAAATTTTATTGCACATTAGATGTTACGGGGTGGGTCTTTTTCCAGCTTAAACCAACTGATTTATTTTAATTCTAATTACTCACCGCAATGGGTCTGTTATAATTATGGCAATATTCGTGCAAGGTTTAAATAAAATCGAATTAGAACCAGATTCGATCTAGGGGAAAGTTCTTTTTGTAGTTTACAAATCACAATAGTAAATCATTCACCCCCCTCTCTTCGAGTTGGTTCTGGGGCGGCCTCTGATCGACCATTGCCATGCGCGTATTGAGATGCCGCAGATGTGAATTCGATCCCTGAGCTAAGTACATCTGATTTTTCTGACCGTCTCATTTCATAATTTCAATAATTGGAATTTAACAATCAATAAGTTCTGCATATAATAAAACAAAACGATATGCAATGTAAATATATTTCCAAAGAAAGAAAACAATAAAATAAAATTCATTTTATTAACCCAAGTTGGCGAATACGAATTGGAGGTGGTACAAGGGTCCACCCCGCCCAACTCTTTGGTGACGCCGCTGTAATAAATAAGCTGTGATTTTTATAGCTCTAAAGAAAATGTTGGACCGCGAATTGCCCGATAATGGAATTGAAACTTTCGTTGTTGCTCTTTTTTGAATTTTAGCAGCTCAATGCCCCACCATGGATCGGTTCAAGGCTTATAACCCCTAAAAATTCCATTCGAAAATTGGTAAATGTGTTCTTAAAACTTTGAATTCCACTCTATCGCCCAGTACCACCTGGTGGTGTCTTGGAAGATTTCTTTTTCCCAACGCAGAAAAACAGGATTCCAAACAAGCACAGCCTTTTGAACCTTTTAGAGCAACAGGGATGTGTTGGTCAAAAAATTATGTTGACTTTTAAAGTTTTAAGTTCAAAAATTAGTTATATCAAAACAATTACACCTATCCCCCGATTTACACGGTACTTGTTTTACACGTTTTCGCTTTTACACGGTTTTCCAAATAAGTTTTTTTTTTTTATCGCACTCTACTAAATGCTACTGTGTTTGAACACGTGCGCTGTGTACACATCTCACGGGGAATCCCGAGCTTATGTGCTGACTTGCTGCACATGCACACTGTGTCTGTATTTCTTCGCATAAAATTAAAGTTTTATCTACGGAAAATTGTATTTGAGTGAAAGTTTCACAGTTTCAGAAAGATTTAATTTTCCATATTCGTAAATTACAAGTGAGTGCATAATTTAGATTATTATAAATTAACATAAATTAAAAAAAAATTATAGGCTTATGCATTTTCTGCAAGCTTTTCGATTTACACGGTTTTGACTTGAAAATTTTTAATTTTCGATTTACACGTTTTTCTCAGGAACGTATCTACCGTGTAAATCGGGGGATAGGTGTATTTGGTTTTAGATTAGTAATTATTTGATTTTGTACCATGTTGAAACTATCAATTCAAAAAGGAAGGTCAGCTTTATGCCGTTTATTCCTGAACGTAAGCTGTAGCTTTCTTCTCTTCCACATCTGTTTTTCTTACTTTGGGGAATTTGATTTCACTCTATTATTGTTTCAAAGAAGTCTTTTGACTATTTTCTAGCACTAGAGTTTCCAAATCTCAAAAAGAAAATAGGGTTTATGAAACGATTAAAGAAAGGTCATCAGAAATGAGGGGGAAAATGAAGGAGGCGATAGAACGGATGATGGGTTTTGGGCAAAGGAAATATTTTTGGTTTTTGTAACTTTTACTTTTCGTAACCTTACCTACCACACTGGCCAAATGCGGGTTAGTAACAAAGTAGCTACAAACTGTTTTCTTCTTCTTGGTCCAGAATGTATAATAGTGATTTACATAGTAAAAGTATCAGGTTGTGGGGGCGAGGAACTGCAAGTGTGAATCTAAGGATTATGAGTTCGGATATCAGCTACTCTAACATATTTGCGCCGTGGTTCGGAGTTCACGTTAAGTAGTAGATTCCTTATGCATACCGCATACGTAGGAGAAAAGATCACCCACACCGGGGGGAACCTGACCCGGCATTTGAGAGAAGAAGAAACATTATTATTTTGTATTGGCTGTCAAAAGAGAAAAATTTGTGGAACAAAAATTGTAGGATATTTTATACATAGTCTTCTTCTTCTTCACATCAGGGATTAGGCCTTAAGGTCTGTTCCGACTTCCTATTACCATCTTTTTCGAGGTCTTCCCTGGTCTCTCTTTCCGTTAGGACGGTATGATTAAAATCATACATAGTAATGATTTTAATTCGATTAAAAGTTTTATATGCTTTTTGCCAGGAGGACTGAGGAAAGCTTAAGTTCAAAATTTGGATTGATTTTGTTTTGATGCTATTGTGTTCACACACATACATGCATATTCCAAAAAATTATCAAACCGGCTTTAGGGGACCTCAAAATATGAAAGTTTGTCAAACAAAAATTTTTGCTCGGTACAGTACTTTTCTTGCCTAGGAGGTTTGGAAAGTAAAAATTGAAAAATGGCTTCCTGTAACCACTGTAGAAAAGCAAAATTTTATATTTTAGTAAATGTTTTGCCAGCATTTTTAAAAAAGTGAATTGTAGTAAATGTGTTTCTAATGAACGTAGATAGTTACTTATAGTTTTTGAAGTTTGATTTTGTTGAAACTGATATAAATTTTTTGTTTCTAATTATAAGGTATGGGTTCAACATATTCAATGCCACATACGCCCGAAGATTTTTTATCAAATATGGATGACAATATGGACGTAGCAAGCGAAAACCACACCATGGATGCACCTGATATAACTTCGTTAAGTGATAATATCGATTCAACGGATGATTTAGTGCCTACATTACAGTTAGGTGAAGAATTTCCAATATTAGAAGATGTTCAGAGTCTGATCAACCCGCCTACAACAAAACCCGATAATGTGCTCATTTGGTTGTAATAAAAAAAGTGCCTGGGTATATGCTCACTTCTACAGCTTTTATATTTTATAGAAACATCTTATATGGCGGTATTTTAATTGTTTGTTTGTTATCGATTGAATATATTTTTTCCGTCATTGGACTAGAAGAAGGAAGGAGAACTCTTTAACATTGAAGTGATTTTGCTCAATTTTGTCATACGGAGTAGGTAGTCGAGTCAAGTCGAATGACGTAAAAAATGGTTGTTAGGATAAAGCTTTAAAGTAATCGAAGTTTTAAATATTTTTATCATGATTTGTTGTGTACAAATAAGTAAATAAGTAATGTTATAGTTGTGATTGATATTAAAATACTTTTTATAAGTTGTTTCCTAATGGTAAGATGCAATATATCTTTCAACATACGCTTTGTAACTGCAATAATTACTATTTTAAAGTAAATTTGTTAATTATAGAATTTTGTTAAGCATTTTTTTTGTATTTTCTAACTTTATGGGGACGTTAAAATGACATTACTGTTGGGTATGTTTTCAGATGCATAAAATAAATAATTTTAGATTTACGTATTTACATTAGTTTGTATATTTTAATAACAATTACATTTTTAAAGATTTTATTGAGTGTTTACCTTTTTGAAATCAAATGCTTAGTTTTGTATTTAAGAAATTGGGATGATTATTATTACCCTCAAGTATTAAGTTGTGTGTAGGTAAACACTTACAGTTCAAGTACTGAGTAGTTAATGTTGAAATTTACTATTTATTTATTTGTGTATGTTTTTAACAATATTTTACAGTTTTTTTGTATTATGGAAAAATATATTGTATATCGGGAGATTTTATGGCCTTGTAATACTGTCTTAAGGTGAGTTTACATCTGACAATTTTTAAGTGTTTAAAATGTCAGATTTAAACCCATCCACATTTGTTTGTATATTTATAATTTGAATGTGTTACCAAGATTTTTTCAAGAAAAACCTTTTAACAATACTGTGATTTAGAAAAGTTTCAAAAGTATTTATTGCATGATATTGTGCATTTGCTATACAGTGATATCTTGTAATAATGGTAACGCACTTTCTTCCAATTGTATTTTTGTTGCACTCCCTGCTCCTAATTTGGACTAGCCGTGTTGCAGTTATATTTACAAATTACAGTTATGTACAATTCATATATTAACTAAGCAGTTAATTAAAATTGTATCGAGTCGTGCTCATGCTAAACAAATCCATCCATTTTTGGTGCCTTTAATTATATTAATGTAAATATATGACAATCTACAGTTTTAGTTTAGTTACTAGTTATATATATTTACTATTTACACTAACATAGTGCCTTTCACTTAAATTTACTTTTTAAAAGTAGAATTATAAATAAACGTTTGCCTTTAACTCATTTATATAAGACTAACATTTTTGAAACTAAATTTTAAATTCGGATTTGTTCTATTTTATATGTAAATGTCAAAAAAGGTGTTGGTTCTTATTTTTTATCTTTTTTCTGTGTTGTCGAATACATTCAATGTGCCATACTCATTTTTTTTTGGCCCAATGCATTCTTCGACACAGCTTGTATATTGCAAAAGAAAGGTGAACTATTTGTATCGTGTATTTTAATAATTAATATTTTATTACTTTATATTGCAGCTATTACTGCAGTTCACAATATAAGATGGAAGTAACCATAAATATTCTATTGTCAAATATTGTAAGTGTTACTGTAAACACAATAGAATTTTTTCGGCAATATCATCTCTTTATTTTATTTATACCTGTCATAATCCGTTAAATCATTAATGCAGCTCTCCGATATGCCATAGTAACATTACCGTCAGGAAGGGGTTCCAAGGACATTATATTGAAGTATATTCTTAACTTTCCGGTCTCGATCTTTCATTTTATATTGTTGACAGATCCCCCGGTTCATTTGAACTATTTTTGCAACACTCCCTAACCGCTAATTATAATTTTTAAAACTGCAAGATTTTCCAAAAAGCATCTGTTCTGCTCTGGCTCCAGGGGGGGAGTTTACAGATTATTCGCTCTGGAAAGCAATAAAGAATTTAAACAAATCACAATTCAATCCACCAATTAGAAAGGAAACTTATTATTTGTTGAACATTTAACCGAAGTCTTCAATCCATTGAAAACAGTAATACAGTGCACGCTGCTTATTAAAATCACGGTTTTGGGGATTGTGATCACTTTTACAAGGAGAGGGCCGGATGAATATTACTATTACTTGTTTATTGTGATCATTATTTCGGTTAAACTTTAACTTGTTTACAAATTTCTTTGCTGGTGAGCTATAATTCCGTGCATGGCGTGAATAAGTTAAGTTAATTGTAACTTTATGATATTTTGCTTGACTTATCAACTTATTCACGCCATCCATGGAATTAATCGCGCGTCTTTCATGTAGATACGCGGCCTAGTGCATAATTCAAATCAAATAAAATCCTGTCTAAAGCTGATGCAGAAGAAGAGATCTTAGCTTGAAAGATAAAATTGGCATTTTAAAACAATACGATAAGTTGTCGAAAATGAGTCGACGGGATGCTGCAGCTCTATTAAAAAATTTCGCAACCTTTTATGTATACAATTTTAAAAAACCGTGTTGAAATAAAACTTTTCGCATATTATTATCATTCGGTTATTGTTATCAAAACTATTAGGTCCCGAAGTGATCATATTAAGCGACATGCACTGTACTCGTAAATAAGACGACAACTCAATTTCTAAACTCCCTTGATTAATTGGAAATGTCAACTAAGCTCTTTTAGTCCAGTCAATAGGGGTTTTTTCCTACAAAATGTGGGATAGAAATGATTTTGACATGTTATCCAAGTTTTCGACCTTGGTGAAGGTCGGCGCAGTCCGCCATCTTGGATTAAAGATCGGTTTTTTCAAAATCATTCCCCAACGGGTGATCCTAGAACAAAACTTTCTGATACAAATTTAAAGAAGACTCAATTTCCTACAGCATTTGTGTAAATACTTTTTTTTCTAAATCTGATGTGTAACAAGTTAGAGTGGTGGAAACGTCAAGATTCTTCAAAAAATCGTCCAATTTCTCGTTTTTCTCATTTTAAGATATCATCTGTAGCTATTTATTACATAATTTTGATAATTTCGGGAATTTAAAGTCAACTCATTTCCACGCCACCATAAAGTAGAGTAAACGGCGTCTTTTTTAAATTATGGAATCCCAAGTAGGCCTTTTTATCCACAGATGTTCTATTTTATAATTGAATACGGCTTGTATTCTGTAATTTATGTCGCCAAGTAGGTTTCTATTTTTTCTTTCTTTGATTGTCCGGGTTGGTTGATGTTGATGTCTTCATGATCGTCTTCGTTAGTGTTCTCCTCTAACCCATTTTCGCACTCAGATTTTAAGCTTCCATTCATGTCATTGCCTCATCTTTGTCGTCGCTCTTGATGATGATGTCTGGTGCATTATTGCATAATTCACTACTGCAGAATCCACATACAGCAGAGCACTTGAACCCATTTTTCTGTAGCCACATACTTCACTGCATTTCTTTTTCGTCTTCTTCTTCTTTAACTCCTTTGAGATCGAGTAACGTAGGAAAATCACCGGCTTTACCATCTTCCGAAGCATGGAGACAGTGACAGTCTCGATTCTTTTTTGTAATTGCAGGAAATGACATTTGATAGAGTATCTGGGTCAGGCTTCTCAAACATTGGTACTGGAGTGAGTACTTTTGTATGAAGTTTCCAGCTTTAACCGGATGGATTATTTTGGATTATATATATTTCGGGCTAGGTAGTACATTGATATTGCCTAAGATTATACATTGCATTCTGAACTATACAATTAAAATTGTTTGCTCGGTCTTCAATCTCCACCTCTCTCTATTGGTTGCGTCTTCCTCCTCCAAGTTCTTTGCTGCCATTGCTTTTTTAATCCCGTCATTCCACGATCGTCTAGGTCTTCTTCTTTTCCTTCTTCCTGGGGTACCCACTTAAGCAATCTCCTTGGCCATCTATTGTCTTCCATCCTTAACAGATGCCCAAACCACCGTAGGCCACGCTTCTCGATTCTTTGGGTTACTTCTTCATTGGCGTTCATCTCTGTTCTTATCCGTTCGTGTCTAATCTGTTGTAAGCGAGACACCCCGGCACTTCTACGCAGGTAGTCCATTTCGACTGCCTTTAGTCGTCTTTGCATGTTCGCATTTGGACTCCACACCTCACACCCATAACAAAGTACTGACTCCACCATAACCATTCCAACTCTTTTCTTATTTTTCGCCGAAATATTCCTGGAATATATATTCCAAGTCCAAATAATATATATTTTGGATTCCACACCATTTTTGAACTTGGTGGTAGGTCCTAATCGCATGGTTCCGTGCAGCTTTTTTTGTTGGTGGTAAAGAAGCTATTTTGAATTTGCTTTGTATTGTTGATTTTGTGATTTCCATGTTACCACCATACAAAGCAATGAGAAAGCGTGATCCAGCATCTGCGATGTTTTCTGGTTTGGCATTCCGATCTTTAAAGATCCTAATGATGGCAGAGACGGTCTTGGCCTAATAGTTAGAGCGATCAACTACTGATGCAAAGGCACCCGGTTTGGTCCGGGTATGAGTCTAAAAAGGAAATTTTTTTCTGACTTTCTTTCTATCTATGACCGTCTCCCGTGCTTCGGATGGAACGTTAATTTGGCGGTCCCCTGATTAAAGGTTACAGACACATTACCCAATCCGGACTAAGCAGCCGTGGGGTCTTGATGCTTGAACCTTTCTCTTATGCCCGATTTCTTAACTCGTAGTTATCTTGAAGTTTGCAAACTTCAGATTAAATTGACGAAATAACCAATCAGATGATTTATTATTTTTTTTTATTGCCATCTGATTGGTTATTTTGTCAATTTAACCTGAAGTTCGCTAACTTCAAGATAACTACGAGTGAAGAAATCGGGCATTAGAGAAAGAGGCTAATACTCAAAATTGAGCATTAAAGAAAAATAATGGCATTGAGTTCTTTGTTGTTTTGAATAAGCGAAAATATTTTTGTTTTTCCTTGGTTGAAGAGGAAGGATGTGTCACAGCCACTAACCGCAACTAAAAACAGGATATTTTCGGCTGCTTCTTTCACTTTCAAACTACCCGCTTAATATACTCTTTTTGCAGTGTTGCCTCTCACCGATTTGCGAAGATAAATATTGGTTTTGGATGATTCTAATGCTGTCAACAAAACTAAAAGACCGACATCTTCGCCAATGATAAAAACAGCATCGAATGATGAACAGAAAGAAATCGCTGTGTTAACAATCAAGACATCAGCATCTTCTTCAGCCTGCTGTCTGTTCAAATTTTTTGTCAGCATTGAAATCAAACGCGCTTATTTTTTGCATTGGCCAGATTTAAAATTGAATTGGCAACATTTACAAGTTTATAACATAATAAATTATTAATATCATAATTTTGAAAGAATTTATTGTGAAAAGATTTAGTTGGACGATTTTTTGAAAGAATGTTCATCAGATTTAGAAAAAAGTATTCATATAAAAAATGTAGGAAATTCAGCCTTCTCCAAATTTGTATCAAAATTTTTCGTGCTGGGACCAACCGTTGGGGTATTATTTTGAAAAAACTAATTTTTTGTATCTTAAATCCAAGATGGCGGACCGCGCCGACCATCCACAAGGTCGAAAACTTGGATTTTTCATCGGGACCTGGAACTAAATAACATATCAAAATAGTTTCTACCCCACCTTTTGTAGGGCAAAGGTCTTTTTTAATCCCTATTGACTGGACTATTTAAGATTGCAGAAATAAGAGCTACAGCACCTGGATATGATAACTGACAAAATTATTAAACAGCTTTTTACCATAACCCAGCTATTTAATGCAATTATAAGACTTGAATATTTTCCTATGCAATGGAAAGTGGCCCAAATCAATTTTATACCTACATAAACCTGGAAAGTTGACTAATAAGGTAACCTGCTCTGCCATATCAATCACCTTGTTGGACTTCGTTAAAACTTTTTGAAGAAATAGAGCCTATTCTGGGGAAGAGATGCCTGATACCTGTTCGCCAGGTTGGCTTTAGCCAACAACATCTGCAATATAACAAGTTCATCGCGTTGCGACTACGATTTTCTATCAATTGGGGGGGGGTTCCTCAGGGAGCGTTCTTGGTTCAATTTTGTACATCTTTCACATGACAGACTTATCAACTATGAGAAATACCACTATTGGCACATTTACCGATGACGTCATGCAGTAGTTTCCGATTCTTCGACTTAAACAAGATCCAATTAAGGTCGGATAAACAAGAAGGCTGAAATAAATATCAAAACATGCAATTTAAGTCTGCAATGACATCATGTTATTTTTTATTATGATAATAAATTACACACTTACACAAATTTATATTAATAATTATCGTAATCATTGCTGAAAGCTTAGAAATAACTTCGTTTTACTGTTTATTTAAGTTATTAATTTAAAAAATTTTAATTTAATAATATTATGTAATCAATATATCTGTCTACATGACCATCTCCGACTCAGTTTCGGAAAGATTATGTGCGTGAACATTCGCTTGCTCGGTTGGATAATATGTAAAAATTCTCGTAACGGCCGGATAAGCGGGGTTCCACTGTATTAGTAGTGCACAAAAGGTCCTCTAGTCGACGCTAGAAATAAGGCTCACTATTGTTTTCTGCTACATCCGCAACACAATGAACATGCTTGTATCACCATACTTGACCACGGAAATATGTTAGCAATATATGGCGGCAAAGTTTGTGTAATTCCTCGTCGAGAGTGTTTTGTTCACGCGTAGCTTACTTTGCCGTTAAAGTTACATATAACTTTTCGTAGATTTCAACGTTCCTCTTCTTGTTACGTAAACGTGCATTGTTGATTAGTTTCCCGACGGTAAGTTCTAACTTATTTGTCCTCCATCCAATACAAAAATTTAAAATTTTCAAATTTATTTCTTTTAATTAAACTTAACCTCCCAATGAAATAACTCTAGTTAGGATAATAAGGCCCGTCAAAATATTTTGTGGGCCTTATTTCCCGGCATTTAAGTTCTTACTGCTTTACCGATTATGGGCAACAAATGTCGTGGTATTAGGGCCAAAACATAATATTACACATGGTTTTAGAGCAACAGGAATTTATCCTGTTGATAAAGATGTTATTCATGAACGTGCGTATGCGCCAAGTTTTCCCACTAGGAAGGTGTCAACGCAGGATGAAACACGAAATTTGGATGATAACTGGGATTCAGATAACATTTTTCCCTTGGCCACATTAAGAAATCGTTCAGTGTTCCCTCCAAAGAAAATAGGTTTTTCAACGATACTTATCACTCCTGATATGAAACCTGTGAACAAGCAAATCATCAGAAAAAGTCATTAAATTATCAAGTCCAAGAAGTGACCAGACAAATTTTTTCATCCAATAATAAGTGTGCCATAATGACGTATATACGACATAGCATCCTGAGCGTATTCATGCATATGTTGCGGACTTCCGACGTATGTTGCTGGGAGAATAGTTGTTCTGCCTACATTCTGTGCATTTCCGTCAGCATGATGGCATTCCGAAGATGAATGTATTCCTCAGAACGTAGTTTTGATAAATGTCAATCGCTCAGTTTCAACTTTCACGTACATATATTGGTGAAAGAGACGCCGACATTTTAAGATGAGATTGTGCTCATTTTCCCGAACCATCAGTCTGTACGAATAATAATTCATTGAACTAACTTTTTTGTTAGTTTAGTAAACGTAGATTGTTTATTTACCTGCAACTGGATTTATCATCTTCATTGAAAAATCATACCCATCTTCACTTGGCCAAATTAAGATAGGATATTGTAACGCATCATATGATCGATGTGTTGATCGTTTAACTTTTGTTGCGCCAAATGACGTCATTTGAAAGAAATTATTGTATTGCTGAATATGAGTCAAAAAAATGTTAAGAATATGTCACATTTCCGTAAACCAATGAATGCAGAGGCTCTGGTGGCGGTACCAATAGCATCAATTTGATTTGACCACTCGCGCTATACAAATCCAGAGGCTTCATTTTTAAACTTCAATGCCTTGCAATGTTGACACACCACGTTCATTGGTCCAATAGTAACGATTTGCTGTGAACTGTAATCGATTTCCACGTTATAATGAAATGCAGCTCGATAAAGGTTAAACGTTAGGATTTACCATTACAAATTAGTAAAACTTACCGATATTTTTTTTCTATAATCTTCGCCTGCTTTTAATTTCAACTAAAATTTTTTGTGGTGAATAGGGTTTTGAAACTGATTTTAGGCATATTTGGGTCGCTGAATCTAAAACTGTTTTCAGTTTTTCTCTATCAGGTCTAATTTTTAGATAAGTCGTTTTTGGGAAAAATTTTCGCTGATAAATTTATGCGTATTATGTCACGGAAAAGAACCTTCCGAACTGTTCAGTGATATTTGATAATAATACTTAATTAATATATTAATAAAATTGTTAGTTTTTAGTTGTTCAGTTTTTTTATTTTATCCATGGATTTTACTTAAAATACCGCAATTTCATGTCATTAAAGTGTCATATCTCAGAAATTTGACCTGATAGGCAAAAACTAAACCCATATTTCAATTCAGGGTATCAAATCCATACGGAATTAGCTTCAAATACTCATTCACCAAAATGGCTGTTGGCCTGTGAGTAGATAATTATTGCAGTGATACCAACAGTATCATAAAAAAAGTATGGGTCGTTTTCTTAAAATTTGTAATGTTTCATGCAACTTTCTTAATTTTTTCTTTCATAAGAACCTTCTCCTGACAATAACAAACACAACAAAAAAAGAATTAGCGAAATTGGTCCAGCCGCTGGCAAGTGATACCGGGACGAAGGAAATAGAAATTCATTTTTATATACAGGGTGTCCCCGTGACCGTAGAGAACCTCTTAGGTGGCGATAGAGAACACTTTTCTAAGACATATTTTTAAATAAAATTTTTGTCCAAGCCCAAACCCTTGGGGGGTACCTCACTTTAAAGCAATTTTTTCAATTTATGATTTCAAGCGGCCATTGAAAAGATATTTTTGATTTTTGGGTTTAATGGATTAAAGCTTTTCTATAGAGCATTTGAATATCTACAAATTATGTTATAACCCCTTATCGCCTAGAATTAACATATTTCGAGTTATGAATTAAATTAAGGGAAAAAATGTCAAAAAATTCCGAGTTTTATTTTTTTTACTTTTCTTGCCAACCCCGTATCTTTTAAACGAAACGTCTTAGAAAAAAACTAATCGCCCAAACCGGATAGGAAATTTAACGGGCTACAATCTTGGTCTAATAATTTTTTTTGAGAAACCAACCGTTTTCACATAAATTACGAAAATAATGAACAAGGTGTAGGTTTAAAAAAACTGAATAAATTCACAAAATTTATTTTAATAAATTTTCAAAATGGCCTCCCTCATTTTCAGCACACATACGTGCTCTTTTCAAATAATGTCTCTTTTAACAATGTCACTCAAACGTCAAAGGCTACAATGCGTTTTGACATTAAAACACATGCTGCAAGTCAAATTGAGATTTTTACAATTTTGTGAATTTATTTAGTTGTTTTAACCTACACCTTGTTCATTATTTTCGTAATTTATGTGAAAACGGTTGATTTCCCAAAAAAAATTATTAAAACAACGTTGTAGCCCGTTAAATTTTCTATCCGGTTTGGGCCGTTAGTTTTTTTCTAAGAGGTTTCGTTTAAAAGATACGGGGTTGGCAAGAAAAGAAAAAAAAATAAAACTCGGAATTTTTTGACATTTTTTCCCTTAATTTAATTCATAACTCGAAATCTGTTGATTCTAGGCAATAAGGGTTGTAACATAATTTGTAGATATTCAAATGCTCTATAGAAAAGCTCTAATTTATTAAACCCAAAAATCAAAAATATCGGTGCAATGGCCTCTTGAAATCATAAATTGAAAAATTGCTTTAAAGTGAGGCACCCCAAGGGTTTGGGCTTGGACAAAATTTTATTTAAAATATGTCTTAGAAAAGTGTCCTCTATCACCGCTTAAGAGGTTCTCCACGGTCACGGGGACACCCTGTATAAAGTTATAAAACAATGTCGTCTAGGGGTGCAGGTAGGATACCCGGATCGCGATTTTACGATTTTGAAGTGGATTATGAAAGAAGACGGTCCCAATAGCATATAAAAAATAAAATTTGCGGAAAATTCACACAATTTTGAAAAACGGCTTTAAAGTTAATTTGGAATGCAATTTTATCATTGGCTTTTTCAACTGTAACCCCGCCCCAAAATTGAAAAAGGCTGTGGCGACAGTAAATATACCAGAATCTCGGTTTTCACGACAAATTATGATAGATAATGGTCAAATTAGCTAATAAAAAAATTAAAGTTGTGATCGGACAACAAATTTTCGAAAAAAAATCACTTTTTGTGTGAATTCATTTCTGAGGTGGTTGCACTGTCAAAACCTATTCTCCGCAACCGCCCTCGCCCCTCCGGGGCTCGGACGGCGCTTCGAACGGTTTTGACACGTGCTAAACTCATTAAAAACATCCCTTAAGCGGCTCCAACTCGAAAAGTTTGAAAGTTGACGCGGCAGATCTCAGGGAGCGACTGACTCGTTTCTACCACTGCTCTAGTTGGCCCCGCCTTTAGGTAGAACCGCTAGGATAAATCAGCACGGACGGTCATCAAAGGCCTGTCATCAAATGCATAAAATTATTGCGCAACATTACGCAATAATACACTTACATGTATTTCTTATGGGAAAATTGCAATTTTCAAAATTAAATTGTGGCCTTATTACAACTCCGACAAGATTGATCCTCACCTTAAAGAGCTTGTATTTTTGCGTTCTTTCGTTTTGTAAAGCCATTTTATAGGAAAAAGTGTATTTTCGATTCCGGGTATTTTACCTCTAGCCGTCGTCTAAAATCAACGGATTTCGAGTTTTAAATTAAATTAAGGGAAAAATGTCAAAAAAATTCAGGTTTTATTTTTTTCTTTTCTTGCGATCTCGATATCTCTTAAACAAAACGTCTTGGAAAAAACTAACGGATCAAACAGGATAAGGAATTTAACGGTTTAAAACTTTGGTTAAATAAATTTTTTTGAGAAACCAACCGTTTTCTGAAAATAATGAACACGATAAAGGTAAAAGAAAAATAAATTCACAACATTTATTTTATTTTTCTGGCCTCGGGCTTTCTTCTATCGTTGTAAACTATAGTTTCAAGGACACTCCATAAAAAATAATCGAGAGGTGTTAAATCGGGTGATCGGGCCGGCCAATTGATAAATCTTCCTCTTCCTATCTAGTTTTCTGGATACGCATTATTTAAAAAATTTTGTACTTGGCGTCCAAAATGTACCGGCTCACCATCATGCTGAAACCCACTTTCCTTGTCTTGATGCCAGTGGAATATCATATACTATAAGCAATAATGAAAGATTTTCTTCTAAAAAGTTTAGGTATCCGGCAGATGTACGTCTTACGGTTTGTGGAAAAAAATAAGGACCTATAATTTGATTTTCCAGTATTCCACACCAACAGTTCACACTGAAACGTTGCTGATGTCCTGTCTCAAGTTTTTTCCTGCGATTTTCTACTGCCCAATTGTTTACACAATCTCTTGTAAACAAAATCTTTGCAACAAATCTTTGTGGATTTGTTTGTTCTTGTAAGTAGTAAAGAAAGTAATTATCGATAAACTAATCCGCTTTATAACAATGTCGCTTAAACGTCAAACGCTACAATACGTTTTGACATTAAAACAAATACTATAAATCAAATTGAGATTTGTAGCAATTTTGTGAATTTATTTTTTTTTACCTACATCTTGTTCATTATTATCAGAATTTCTGTGAAAACGGTTGGTTTTTCAAAAATATTATTTTACCAAAGTTGTAGCCCGTTAAATTTCCTATTTAGTTTTGTTCGTAAGTTTTTTTCTAAGATGTTTCGTTTAAGCGGTACAAGGTTCGCAGGAAAAGTAAAAAATAAAACCTGGATTTTTAACATTTTTTCTTAATTTAATTTATAACTCAAAATCTGTTGATTCTAGGCGATAAGGGGTTATAACATAATTTGTAGATAAGCGAGTAATCTTTAAAAAAGTTCTAATCGATTAAGTCTAAAAAATTAATAATATCGGAGCTATGACCGTTTGAAATCAGAAATTCAAAAAATTGCTTTAAAAGGGGTAAAGGGCTTTAAAGGGTAACGGCCCCCCGACGCGACGGTTTGGACTTGGACAAAAATTTTATTTGAAAATTTGACTTAGAAAGGTGTCCTTTATCACCACCTCAAAGGTTTTCTATAGGCACAGGGACACCCTGTATATATTTGGGAGTACACATCAGCAACTAAGGTGTCCGCAGTTTCCAAAGATAGAGAGGTCACACTTAGAACAAAGAAAATGATAATAAAAACATTAATCTTTCCAATAATAGTACTGTACGGTGCAGAGTCCTGGACACTAAAGATGCAAGAAAGAAGAAAGATTGACGCACTTGAGATGTGGTGCTGGAGAAGGATGCTCTGTATACCATGGACCGCGATAAGAATAAATGTGTCCATCCTCAAAGGAATTAAAGAACCTTAGAGACTCACTCAAATAGTATACCAGCGTGTATTCCGATATTTTGGACACATAACGCAGGAAAAGGGTGAGAAAACTCATAATTCAAGGAAAGATAGGCCGATCCTCGAAGCGATGGTCGCACCAGGTGAAAGAAATCACCAACGGTTCTCTACAGCACGCCACGAGGGAAGCGTGCAACAGAGAGAGATGGGACGAAATAGTGCGACGAGTGGGCGAATTAGTTGAACGAGCGAATAGTGATTACGACTCCTCTGACAAAAGGAAAAGCGAAGAAGATCTCTAATATCGAAATACTTCATAGATTTCAATCAAGGATCCTAAGGATGTTTGCCGATGCTCTGTGGTATGTATCTAAACACCAACATAAACGTGTTATTAAAATGCGATCACTGCAGGAAAAGATAACATGGTACAGTACAAATTACTTTGACAGACTTGGTGCTCATTCAAATTCTCTAGCGATGAAGTCAACGACAGTGAAGAGCAAAGACTAAAATGGTTTAGATCTTTTGATTTGGTTTTGGAATTTAAAACCTCAAGTGCATATTTAAAAGACCTAACCTGCTGCCAGACAAGAAAAACGTATAGAAAAGAAGTAGACGTGGGACCCATTGACTGATGAATGGAAAAGATGATAATGGCTGATAAGCGATTGACGTGGTTCTACATAGTACTGAGCACTGAGGCATTCATTGGTTCTGTCCTTATCGGATTTTGAAGTTTTTTACTGGAAGGAAGCGGTTAGTTAGCAGATAATATAGTACCCGTCAGAAGTTTACAGGTTCTCAGGTAAAATGGAACCCACCCATCTCTAAAGTCCAAACTGATGCAGTCTTCCATCTTTTTCCAAGAGTATGCTTCCCGTGAAATCGTTAGACAATCTTTTACTACTGCAAACATTTCCAGTATCCTAAAGTTCGTGGACCAGCTGAGGTGACCACGGCACTTTAGGAGCAAGGGAGAGACTTAGTGTGGGACGAGAGGTTCATACATCCGAAAATTCTTAACTGAACAGATTAAAGAATTCCTAAAGAACTGAAAAAGTAATGGCTGGAAATACGTCGTACTACGCCATCCAGAAACTACTAAAGAGTAAATTAATTATTGGAAGGGGACGAAGACACCGATTAAACCGGTGCAGATGTATGGGACAGAAATAATATCCTCACAAAAACGGAAGAAGAGAGACCAAGAACCTTTGGAAGAACCAAGAACAAGATACAGATTAAATGGGATTAATGGGAGAGGACATAGTATTGGTTGAATGGGAAATGTACTTATTCGCGTTGTATGAAAACCGTGTTAAAGGAGGGTTGACTGTATACATTATATGATACTTTGGTTTAAGCGATTTTGTGTACACCAGGGTCTCGTTTTGCGTCGCATCGATTTGCGTCGATTCGATTTGCTTAATAACACGAATATAGGACCGAAAATCTTATATGCGTCACATAATTCGATTTGCGTCTTTTAAAATAATACAAATTCAATTTTTTGCTTCATGCGTAAAATTCTAACGACTGTAATTTAATAGTTTTTATCTGCAAGTAGAATTACTGCTTGAATCGCGCCGCCATGCCACTTGCAAAGTTTGTAAGTCTTGTAATGTATACATACTACTACATAATATTATGAACGATAATTTAGCGGAAGCCTTTTCGTTAATAGACAAAGCTATGGATATTTTTATTAATTATGATGAAGATGAAAGTCGTAGCAATAGTGTGGTAAATGCTGTCGCGAACGGAGTGCGCTGTTATAAAGATTTATACGCGAAAATAAACAAAACACAAAACGGCAAACGGTATTGTGAAAAAGTTTTGATGATTGTAGAACGCATCTCGTGAATTACTATGGAATCTTATGGAAAAATGTGATTCGATTTGAGTCGATTCGAATTGCGTAGCACTTTACAGAACGTATCCCCGACGCAAATCGAGACCCTGTGTACTCCAAAACAAAAAATTAAAAAAAAAGTACAAAATTTGTGTAATTTTTTAATAAATCACTTATTAAAATAAACAATACAATTAATTAAAATATAATGCTAAACGACATTATAATTCAGTCTGTCGTCATATATTTCATAATATTTACTTGCTAGTAATTTGAGTTATTTAAAATTTAATTTTTCTTTTATTAGTAAAATGTGATCATTTCATTTGTCCATGGTTTGTCTTCAGTTTCTTTCTGGGCATCTCATTGGAATCTTTTCTAAAAATTAAGAAGAAAGTTTAAGTTTTCTATTTTTACTTAGTGGTGGATAGGCCAATCGGTAAATCGGGACTTGTGCAGTTGATGAAAATTTATTGACAAGAGTCGATTAACCCGGACTCGACAATACACTTTTTCGGGTCGGGTACAGTTCGGCGAAGACCATATTTGACGCGACTACAGTTTTGCGTAGTTCTTTTACATTTGTAAAGCGAATTACATATGGTCAGATCACAAATTTTGAAAAAAATTCACTTTTATGGTGAATCCGAGATTTGGCGTGGTTGCGTTTGTCAAAATTGACTTTTCGCAGCCTCCGCTTCGCTTTGGCCGCTACAAGCCGTTTTAACAAGCGCGTTATTCATTAAAAATATCCCCCTAGAACGGTTCAATTTGGCAAAATGTGGATGTTGATCCGACAGATATCAAGGAGTGACTCGTGGCTCCCCACCCTTTCCTATAAAAAAATAGCTTCACCAAACGAAAGAGCGCATAAATATAAGGCATTTAAAGTAAGAATGAATTTGGTAGGACTTTTATTTTGAATTTTGAAATTTTGAAAATCACGATTTTCTCATAAGAAACTCAAACAAACAAATTATTGCGTAATATTGCAGGTGATATATAAATTTGGTTAGGTTAAAAATGTAGGAGGGCGGGACTGGTAGTACAACGCAACGATCTCGTCAGTCGCTCCCTGCTATCTGGCAGGTTAATATCTACACTTTGCCGAGGAGAGCCGGTCTAGGGGAATATTTTTAGTTAGTAAAGTGTTTGTCAAAACGGCTTGGAGCACCCGGAGGGAAAGGTGCGGAAGGTCGGTTTTGAATAACGCAATCACGGGAAATCTCGGATTCACCCTAAAAATACGCCAATGGGCGGGCGAATTTTTAAAGCTGTTTTTTTACAAAATTTGTGGACCGTTCGCAAATTTTATTTTTTTATTATCTTTTATAATTTATAAAAAAAAATGATGAAAATCGGGGGACGGGTAATAAAACCGAACTACGATTTTGACCATTTTTGAAGTGGATTATGAAAGATGATGGTCTAATTAGCGCATAAAAAAATAAAATTTGCGGATTATTAACACAATTTTGAAAAAAACGGCTTTAAAAATTTATTAACAATGCAATTTACTCATTGGCTCTATTGAACTGTAACTCCGCCCACCAAAATTCAAATGGGTTGTGGCAACATTTAAAATACCAGAATCTCGTTTTTTACAACGAATTATGATAGATAATGGTGTAATTAGTTAATAAAAAGAATTAAATTTGTGATCGGACAACAAATTTTCGAAAAAAAATCACTTTTGGTGTGAATTCGTTTTTGATATGGTTGCGCTGTCAAAGCCTACTCTCCGCAACTATATACTCTTTGGCAATATGAAATATTTTAATTGAATCATTAGCTTTGATAAAAACTTCACTAAAATTGTTGGAATTAAACGCGAAAAATTAAACCTCCTCGGCGGGAGTGGGGTGTTATATCGTGACGCCTGGCGCCGAGTTAGCTTGGCGCCGAGTTGGTCTGGCTACGAATTTGCCGGCACCGAGTTGGTTTGGCACCGAGTTGGCTTGGCGCTTTGACAAACGCTGTACTCACTAAAAATATCCCCCTAGACCGGCCCTATTTGGTAAAGTGTGCTAGTAGCACACTTTCCAATCATTCTCCCAGGTTGTAGCGTCTTGGATGAATCCTCCGAGGACGATTTAGGACCGTTTAAAGGTACCTATTTTAACTGGTAGTCAATGTAGGTCGCTTCGCTACCCACCCAAACAGTAAACCAGCCATTATCCACATTTGGTTAAACCCACCTTTCTTCATTTTCATTGTACTGCTGCGATTGATTTTGTACCGAAATATAGTAATAGGTTTCGGTACAGGGTAACTCTCGTTGGTCGAATTTTACGTAACCACCACATTTTATTTTACCTAAAATTAGCATATTAATTAAAAATTTCAAGTAGTAGGTTTTGTGAAATTAGTGAAATTCAAAACAGTTGGTTAAATTCATTGAAAATCAAATTTGGATTTGATACTTACGTTCTTCGTCATCGGAATCTATGCTAATTTGACAAACTATATCGTGTTTTTCTTCTTCGCTACTGTATTTTTCATTATAATATTTTTCTATTTGTATATGATTGTGTAGCCATTTTCGTAGTTTAATTTTTGCTTCTACTTTGGAATGGTTCCTTTTCCTGGGATCTTTTGCTTTGCTTTCTACAAATTGTGAATTAAGAGATGGATTTCTTTCAAGGATGAAAATGTCATCAACAGGTGTCGCGTCAATAGAAAAACGACAAAATATAAACAAACAAGTTTTGCAGATAAAAATCTTTTTATAAAATTAAAATTTTTATAAATGAATAAAATCCATATTCATAAACGATAATTTATTTACAAAATGAGGTTGCTTAAGTTTTCAATCATGAATAAATAATTAACCGAAATGTCATTCCCTGACATTGTAACGTAACGTCATCGTAAATATTTTTAATAAAGGTTTTTGCACAAATACACGAGAAAATTAAATATTCGAAACGACTTTACTCAAAAAATGTGTTCTTACCAGTTAGAATGTCATTCTTGAAATTGACCCAAACACAATTTAAGAATGCCATTCTTAACTATCATTACAGAAAGCAATCAGTAATTTGATATCTAAGTTAAGAATGCTTTGTTTGAATTTAAGAACGCTGCCATGATTGGGTCGATTTCAAGAACGGTAAGAATGCATTTTTTTGCATGTTTCGCTCACTTTTTTTCAATATTCCATACGGCACTGAAACTCCTGAAAATTTTTTAATTGTATCGAGTTGAATTCTTTCTTTCGTCAATCGTATCTGTTGAAATAAAATTTGCTCTTTAAATAGCTCCATAAAAAGTAATCCAGCGGAGTAAGATCCGGAGATCTAGGTGGCCATTCGATCGTTCTGCTGCGATCTGATGGATTATTGAAAACGCCGGATTACAGGAAATCGCTAACAATGACGCATTTAAAATGGCAGAAGCTATGTTTTATTGTATGCATATAATACATACATATGCACAAATAGTAGCGGATCTATCAGCGGGCAGTTCGGTGCGAAGCCCGGGGCCACGAGTTTGAGAGGCCCATGGCAGAACCAGGGCCTTTATATTTTCGCAAACCGATGCTTGTACTCCAAACTTGAAACTGAATTTGCATTCTATGGTCAATTTACATTATATTTGAATACTGCGACTTTAGGGCCCATGAATGTTTTTTGCACCGAAACCCATTCAGTGCTAGATCCGCTACTGTACACTAATGAAATATAGCACGTTAGCGACTGAGCACAACACGGAACAGACAGACACAGCTGTCATTGGTCCCGCAACAAGCAGTTAGATGTCTAGGGAGGTTATATAAACGCCGGATTACTGGGAATACCGGAGAAGTGAGATGCCGGATTATAGAGGGACTACTGTATCTACAGTTTTGCTTGTTAAATATGCCGTTGAAATAACAGGTTGCTTCATCAGAAAAAATTGTTTCGGAATCCGTTTTCGGTATCTGGCGCTGCAACATGGTTTCACAAAACTTACAATCAAGATCATCTTCGGATGCCATATTCTCAATTTCAACTATTTTAAAACAAAGTTCTGAACTATCTCATTGTTTGCTGCCACTTGATGAGAGGATTTTCTTGAAAATCGAGTAAAATATTTAGCTAAACGTTTTCTTGAATTGGTATTTTGTATAACCAAGGGGTTAACCGCTGGTGAAGTTTTTTGTACACATCTCATGAAGTACATGAAATATCATGTGAAGTACATAAAGTAATGGTAAAAAACATGAAGTACGAGTAAAGTAGGTAAAACAGGATTTAAGACAAATCAAATTAAAAAATGGTTACAGAACAAAAAAGAAATTCAAGACAATCAATTACAAGAAGTGCTTTAAGTAAAACATTTTTTAAATCTAAATTTTTTCGGAAAATTCTAAAAAGAAACAGCATCAATTACAGCAACAATTAATAAACATCAATCCCTTTCCATTGCGAATTTTTAATTAAAAAAAGTCTAAATCTATTGTGCATTCTTTGTTTTGGGTTGGACCTTTTTGACTTTTGAATTATTTAAAAAATTAGCTGGGGTGGGGAGACCTGTTAGCCCCTCTCCCAATTTTGAAAATAATCTTAATATTTGTTGGTGCTTGATTGTACATAATTTATTTTTGCTTTATCCTTTTATACCTCCCCCCCCCCTAAGAATATCTCATAATTTTTAAAACTAAAAAAGTAGCTGAGAGTTTCTACTAAATTTTCAAACTTTTAATAATATGTTTGCCTGCATTGTAAAATTTGGGTACTGAAGGGTGTTTCACACCCCCCGGATTGAGTAATTTATTTTTTATCAGAAGTAAACTGAAGATCTCCCGTTGCAAAGGCACTGGAGGGTGTTCCACACCTCCCAGACCCCCCGAATAAATTAATTTATTTTTGATCAGAAGTAAACTGGAGATTTCTCGTTGCCGACGCACTGGAGGGTGTTCCACACCCCCCAGACCCCCCGGATTAATTAATTAATTTTTTATCAGAAGTAAACTAAAGATCTCCCGTTGCAGAGGTGGAGGGTGTTCTACCCCCCCTTCCCCAGATTAAGTAGTTTATTTTATATCAGAAGTAAACTAATGATCTCCCGTTCCAAAGGCACTGGAGGGTGTTTCACACCCCCCAGACCCCCCGGTTTAAATAATTTACTCTTATTAAAAGTGAATTAAATATATAAGCATATCCCAAGCTTTTTAAAATTAGTTATATCTCTGCAACGAGAGATCTTCAGTTTACTTTTGATAAAAAATAAACTACTCAATCCGGGGGGTCCGGGGGTTGTGGAACACTCCTCCGGTGCCTTGTCAACGAGAAATCCTCAGTTTACTTTTGATTAAAAATAAACTACTCAATCCGGGGGTCTGGGGAGTGTGGAAGATTCTCCAGGACCTCTGCAACGGGAGATCTTTAGTTTACTTTTGATAAAAAATAAACTACTCGATCCGGGGGGTCTGGGGATGTGGAACACCTTTCAGTGCCTCGGCAATGGCAAATCTTCAGTTTACTTATGATAAAAAATATGCTACTAGATCTGGGGGTCTGGGGGGAACACCCTCTAGCACACTAATTTTGGAGTCTCGGTAAGTCTCTGAAATACTGATGAAGTACGTGAAATACAATGAAGTAGGTGCAGTACCGTGAATTATTGATGGAGTACGGTGAATTACTGGTGAAGTACGTGAATTACTGCTGAATTATAATATGAAGTAAGAAGAAGTATGGAGAATTATTATGAAGTACGTGAAGTGTGAAGTTAATTGTATACGATTTCCTCTAGCGGTTGACCCCTCGTGTATAACCCACTAGCAAACATTTTTGCTCTATTTTGCTAACGATGGTACACGTAATTAGTTCCTCATTAGATATTGGTTATTGAATAAATTCCAAACTTCTAACTTAGTGTAAGTTTTGTTCCCATAACCGATCATGATTAACATTTCAATTTTTTGCCTTTCAAACAAGCAGTTTAAAATAGTTAAAAAAAAATAAAAATGAATTCTAAATAGGTACAATTTAGGCAATGCTTAATTAACAAAATACTACACAATTTGAATTACCGTCCAAACTGTGTTATTTTTTCCAGTGCACTCTAATGAATAATTTGAATAATTACACTCATGCATTTTTGAAACTTTTCTTTTCAAGGTCATAGTTGTTTACATTTTCATATTCAAAAATTGTGCTTTGTCCAAATCCATAACGAAAAATAAGGGTTACCATTTAAAAAAATTTACGATGACGTCACAGCTCAAAAACAAAACACGATAAAAAATGTGACATTTAAAAAAATAAGGTTAACGTATCCTTTTTATCGAATCATAATATAGCTCTTATATAAAACAATATAGGGAACACAATAGACTATTTTATATTTAAAAAATTTATATCAAAATATTTAGTTTTTGGAAATGTTTTTCTTAAAATTTCTCATCGGCTTCCCTGTTGTATTATTTATTCCTCTAAAATTTTAAATAAATCTTCCCGGCGGTTTTTAACTGAGTATTATTTTGAAAAACACGACAAAAACCCAACCCTAAGACAAAAAGAACCAACCAAATTAAAAGATTTATACTCTTTCTATTATACTTGAATCTGATTGGTTCTTTTTCCGATTGTTCAGTTTACGTGTGCCCTAACTTTTTATATTAATTTAAATAAATTTCTTAACTAATAAGAGAATATAAAAATTTACATTTACCTCTTTTGAACATTTTTACTGATTTGACGTTTTCAAAATATGTACCTAATACCTATGATAAATTAATGACGATCGAACGAAAGTCCGTTTAACACCTGTATAAACATTAAAATTTTGTTACACTCACGAATTCGTCGATTTATTGTAATTTTATATAGGAACGATGGGGTATCACAACACTAATTACTACTTCCAACAATTAACAACACACAAATTAAAAATTAATTTTTCCTTTTTTAAATTTTGGAATAATTTCTTCACCAACCGTTTTCAAAAGTATTGCAGATAATAATTACCATCAGATGGGTGTATCAAAATTTTTGATTTAAAAATTGTGTTGCTCGAAAATAAATTAATTATCAACATAAACATTTTCTAACTATTTATTTATTTAAAAGCACTCACTCAAAACTGGTAAAGGCTCCTACAGACGGTCATATTTGATGGATTCTTACGATAACTTTGATAGGCATGATCGTAATATAAATAAAACCAACCCAAAACAGAGTTCCCATTAAACTTTTCACAATTGACTGACTGACTTTTCTCTGATTAAAATTTTTCTTTACTATCCAAAACAAAAATTAAATATGAAGTGATCGAGATAATTGGTAGATATTGTCATACTAAATGCAAAATAGATGAATAATTCGTATTTGCATAGTTGTTTGGTTTTTGATTCAATATAAATTTATTTAAAAAAAATAATTTATTTGGATACAAAACACATTTTTGTGTCTTCAAGAACGCTATGCTTCTCACACCCCAAAAATCTAAAAAAAATTCCACACCCACTGCAGATCAAATTTTCGCGGCCTTGCTTAATTTGAAATTATTTAATGACACCCTGCAACAGGGTGGGGACACATGCCTTCCTCGAAATTAACCTTTTCTTAATTTATTTTAATCTTATTATTAAATTTATTATTAATATTTATCTTTGAAATACTAGAATAGAAAGAGTATTCAAAAGGGGGGGGGTAAAAATAATAGTTATTGGTAAAATAGTTTCCAGTCGAGCTTTTTTGAGTACACTAATAATTATCTTTGTGAACCACAAAGCTTCCTCCTTTTTCAAATAGGGTGTCCCCGTGGAGAACCTTTGAGGTGGTGATAAAGGACACTTTTCGAAGACAAATTTTCAAATAAAATTTTTGTCCAAGTCCAAACCCTTGGGGGATACCTCCTTTAAAGCAATTTTTTTGAATTTCTGATTTCAAACGGTCATAGCTCCGATATTATTGATTTTTTGGCTTAATAGATTAGAACTTTTTTAAAGATCGCTTGCTTATCTACAAATTAGATTATAGCTTCCTATTGTCTAGGATGAACAGATTTCGAGTTATGAATTAAATTAAGAGAAAAAAATCTAAAAAAAATTGCAAGTTTTATTTTTCTTGCGAATCCTGTATCTTTTAAACGAAACTACTTACAAAAAAACTAATAGCCCAATTACGGGTAGAAAATTTAACGGCCTATAACTTTAGTCTACTAAATTTTTGGGAAACCAACCCATTTCACAGAAAATCCCAAAATAATCAACAAGGTCGGTACAAAAAATTTAATAGTCATACAGGGTGTTTCCGTGTCCACAGTAAATCTTTGAGGTTGTGATAAAGGACACTTTTCTAAGACAAATTTTCAAATAAAATTTTTGTGCAAGTGCTAACCCTTGGGGGGTACCCCTCTTTAAAGCAATTTTTTGAATTTCTGCCTTCAAACGGCCATAGCACCGTAACCATTGATTTGATGGTATTAATGGATTAGTAATTTTTGAAAGATCATTTATTTATCTACAAATTAGTTTAAAATTCTTATCCTCTAGAATCAACGAGTTTCGAGTTATGAATTAAAGTAGGAGATGAAGTGTTAAAAAATTGCATGTTTTATTTTTTCTTGCGAATCCTGTATCTTTTAAACAAAACATTTACAAAAAACTAATGGCCCAATTTGGATAGCAAATTTAATGGGATATAATTTTAGTCTAGTAACATTTCTTGGAAAATCAACCCATTTTACAAAAAATCCCAAAATAATGAACAAGGTCAAAAAATTGCTTCAAAGAGGGGTACCCCAAGGGTTTGGACTAGGACAAAAATTTTATTTAAAAATATATCTTAGAAAAGTGTCTTCCATCCCAACCTCAAAGGTTCACCATGTACACGGAGACATCCTGTTTGACTATTATATTTTTTGTACCGACCCTATTCATTATTTTGGGATTTTCTGTGAAATGGGTTGGTTTTCCAAAAAATTTTAATAAACTAAAGTTATAGCCCCTTAAATTTGCTATCCGAATTGGGCCTTTAATGTTTTTGTTAGTAGTTTAGTTTAAAAGATACAAGGTTTGCAACAAAAACGAAAAAATAAAACTCGGAAGTTTTTTTACATTTCTTCTTTTAATTTCATTCATAACTCAAAATCCGTTCATCTTAGACAATAGGAGGTTATAAACTAATTTGTAGATAAGTAAATTGTCTTTAAAAAATTATTAATCTATTAATACCATAAAATTAATAGTTACGGTGATATGGCCGTTTGAAGGCAGAAATTCAAAAAATTGCTTTAAAGAGAGGTACCCCACAAGGGTTTAGACTTGGACAAAAATGTTATCTGAAAATTTGTCTTAGAAAAGTGTCCTTTATCACCACCTCAAAGGTTCTCCACGTTACGGGGACACCCTGTATAATTAAATTGCGCTAAAAGGTCACATTATGTCAAGCGGAAAATATGTAAAAACCATTCCGATTCATGAGAAATAATAGAAAACCCCATTTTTTGCAGACAATACTGCATTCCTCTCCCTTCATGTGTAATATACTATTAATAAATTTTGAATATGAACTACATGGTTCAAGTTCAGTTCCAAAAGTAATTTATGATTCTTCTATAATATCAAGGTATTTAAAATAAGTTAATGTTGAATAAATATTTTAAAAGGTTATAAGTGTAATTTGAAATTTTTTTTACATTTAGGGGTAGTTTAGCTGATGATATCTTAAAAAGACAAAACCACTTTACGTAAGGAGGTCCTAGACTAAAATGTAAGTTGGAAAATTTTCAAATTTCATTAAAAATGTAAAAAAATTTCAAATTTAATTAAACTTGTAACCTTTTAAAATATGTATTCAATATATAATTTCAACAAGTTAATAATAAACATTTACAATAAAATAAGTATACAGTGCATCATGTAATTAATCGCGCGCACGAGTGGATTAACGAGATTTTTTGAAATAAAGTTTTGGTTCGTGAAAACTTCCATTTCAAACCTTGGCTTGATATAAAATATTTTTTAGTTCAACCTACAATAAAAAAAAGCATGCATACACAAATTCAAACAAAATTGAACACTTGGTATGCGCTGATACAAGCTTACTTATAGCAAATGGTTTCCTTAATACTGCAATTAGAAAAAAATTGTTTTAATAATTTCTTTAACTGGAATTGCTTATAATTTAAAAATATTTTCAATTATCCGATGTGTCACCAATAAATTTGATTTCTTTTTGGCTGAAAAATATAGAACCCATGAACCAAGCTTTTAGTTTAATACAATTTCCATGTGCATTATTGAAAAACGAACTCGAGCATGTATAAAATTCTTAAAAAAAACATTTTCTAACTCGAATAATTTGCATTTCCTTGGGGAATTAAAAATAAAATTTTATCCGAACCCTTCCACAACTTCTTAATTCATTATTTAGGTTGTTTCGCTACAAAATACTCAACTTAAAAACAGCTTAGCTTCTAATTTACACATAATGTATGTGCATGGTCTCAAATTTTAAAGCTATATCACCGTCAAACCGTTTTTAAGAGTACTTTTTAGTGAAATCTAGAAAAGCCATATGTTAAACAATTGCATGTCATAAATGGGGTACATAAAGTAATATACAACTTCCTCATTTTTCATAACTTTTGGTATTTAAATTCTGCATTGTATGATTGTAGGGGAGTCGTTTAACCCGGACAGCAAAATTAATAATTTTCTAAAGAATTATGAAAGATAATAAAGTAACATACACATTAAAAAAGGGCGGTTCCAAATAAATTTTGAAAAAAAAAGTTACATTTTTGATATCTAATCCGAGTATTCTATTGACCGTTTTCACCGATATTTATGTGCCTACTCCTGCAAATTATATATAAAACATGTAAAATACATATACATAAGAAGTTTAAAAATTATTTTAAACATTTTCTTACATTTATCTAGATTTTACTTTTTTAGGATTAAAAATAATTCTGAATTCAAGTATTTAATAATAGTGCAGGCATCAGACACTCATTAAAAACATCCCCGAGCCTAAACTAAAATTAAAAATTGAACCAACGAGGTCTTAACGTTGTTACTAGCAGAATACTTGTTACTATTTCCACTACAATGATTCTTTCATGTTTCTATGATAAAATTAAACAGGTTTAAAATCAAATTTTTCGGTTATTACACAACATATCAAGTTATATCTTATTTTAACGTCATCTAACTAATAGTGAAAGAATTTTTAAAATATTTATAAAACTCTGCTGTCCGAGTTACGATTCTAACCTGATATTATTTACATAGTTTGGCTATGTTGTTTTTAATATATTTGCTAGTGAAATTTTTCATATTTTTACCTTCGTAATATGAAACCTAAAAACAAGAGGTAACAAAACTCAATTTGGTTGGTAAGTAAAATTATCTCATGATAAAAATATTCATCGGTCCCAGGGCAGTCTTCGTGCATCAATTTCATGAAGCCAAAGCACTGCACAAGGAAATATCTCAAAAATGCATCACTGCAAATAGGCTGTTGAGCTGAGAACATTTTAATATGTACAATTGCTAAAACTTATTCATTTGAAATATAACAAATTAAATAACTACTGAAGTAAAATTCCTATTGACTTTTTGTTGATAACTTGAAAGTTTTATAAATGTGAATACATGTTAAAACTGAATTTTAGTATCTCTAATTGTTTTCAAGTTATAGCTCAGTTACTATAGAGGTAAAAATGTAAAAAATTTTACCATTTGCAAATATCCTAAAATACAGCTTACCGAAACTTGGAGAAAACCTTACATCATTAATAAATTGGTTGCCGAGTTAAAATTTTTCTTGTCTACATTGTAGTGGGACGAAGGTCTCCGGAGACCGATAATGCAGTAAACATGTTAACAATTTAATTAGAACTTTAAATATACAATGATATAAAGGTGTTTCATTCATAATAAGAAATAAGAAAGTTGTATATTCTCACTCTTGAATAGAACAAAACAATTTTTAGATTATAGTGCGTCACAAAATCGTAATATTAAACCTAAAAAATAGAAAATCAACCAGTTGTGAGTGTGAACATACAAACTGCATAGCATATATAATATAGAATTTTATTGTTATCATTTCATTCAAGTAATACTCATAAAATGTACAATAAAACGAATAACAGGTGGATAGAAACAAATCAATATGAGCAATAGTGAAACCTCTGTCTTCAAAGGACTAAGCAAGTCCAACACTAATATTAATTATACTAAATGTCTTTCTAAGTTATGGCAAATTTACAATTCCAAAGTAGCGTAAGTATGAGGCAAACAGAGCCCTAATAATAGAGCAGGCAGCTTTGTACATTTAACAGTGGATGCCAAACCCTTTAACTGCACTTGAATTCGATGCGTACAACATATAAACAGACGAGAATATACAAAATGAACCTCACATAAATATTATTGCCAGGTTGTGTCATTAGTAATATCAAAAATAAAACAAAATCCTTTGATTCACACACACTCAGCACCACGATAGCTATCATTTAGGATTAAAATATGGCGGTTGTTGGGAGTGTGGAGGTCCGGGACCCGGTCCCATAGCAAGACCACCCATTTGAGTGCGTGTACCTGTTGCATATAATTGTTGCTGGAAGTTGTGAAATTGCTGTGCGTAATTAGGATCAGCAGTAGTAGGTCCCACAAACTGAGAATTTTTAAAACTATTACTCTGTCCCATTGAAGGAGGTAGAGGTTGACTGGCATCTGGAGCTCCTAAACCCATTGGACTACCTTTGGGTCCACTTACGAACATTTGTGCATTTGGATTATTCATATTTGGAACTGGATTAAACATACCATCGGGTCCATTAGGTGGTCCATTAAAACCCATTTGGGGCATTCTCATCATGTTTGGAGGTCTCATAGGACCCCTCATCATGGGCATCATTCCCCCAGGTCCAGGAATACCTCCCATACCTCCACCCATCATGGCACCTGCTCCATTTCCCATAGGTCCTGACATCATCGGACCCATGGAACCATCAGGTGCCATGGGACCATCCATATGACCCATATGAGGAGGCCCAACCGGTCCACCTGGACCTTGCATAGGTCCTCCTGGACCACAATTGGGAAAGTATTGCAAATTTTGGGTAGGCATTTTTGAATCTAAATTTGAAAGAGGATTAGCAAACCTCTGTAAGAATTCCAAACTGGGAGGCCCCCTAGGACCCGGATTATTTCCAAGTTGTGATTTTGCAGGAAGATATTGTATCGTATTGGGTGCATTTGGTTTAACTTGCACATTTGCTCCATTATATGGGTTAGGACCAGGCGGTCGTCCCATCATGCGAGGTATCGTCATATGATTTTGAAAGGCACCTGGTAATTTGGGCGATAACGATCGTATCGGGCCCATTGGAGAGTTTGGATGAAATCCATGTGGAGGACCTTGCATTTGCATTGACATCATATTACCGGGTCCTTGATCTAAATCTAAATTATGACAACCACCCATGTCCATCATGTGCATGGAAGGAGAACCAAAATTCATCATACCACCACCTTGTCCACCTTGACCGTTCAACGAACTGGCTACACTGTTAGTCAATTGTTGACTCATTTGTGCTAAGGATGAAATTGGATCAAAATGTGAAACTTTTGGATTTCCTGACATAGAACTCGTACAATTGGGATTTAATGGTACATTATCAGCTCGAGGACATCCATATGGTGGCATATCTAATGGTGATGGTTTCCCCGAAGGAGAAACGTTGACAAAATTTCCACCCATTTTTGGTCCAGGTGATGTGTTAGGTCCCGGGAACCTATGAACGTCCATCATATGTGGACTTGGTGTTGGATAATGTTCATTTTTTATTGCATCTTGATTCGGTCCTGGTCCTGTTTGTGGGCTTAATCCTGAAGAAGAGTTAGGACCGCTTAGTCTTGGAGGTTTTTCAACTACAAATAAAAAATTATAAAATTTGAAAGATTTTAATATTCAAATTACCAGGAGCTGATGGGGTATGTGGGCTTGGTATTTGGAAACGACAACCTTCTGACGGCACTCCAGGTGTAGATGGAAAACGTCCCATATCCACACTTGTTGGCGTATTAGGCCCAGAAACACGTGAAGAAGGTATATCGGTGTTACCAGGAAAACTGTTCTCCATTGTATTATTCAAAACCCTAAAAATGAATTGAGCATTTATAAGAAAAAAATAAAATTTTTATTATTTAAAACATTAAAGCTAAAATAATTTAGATAAAATTTTAAAAATATAAAAAACGATAAATGTTAGAATTTGTTTAAATCTTAAAATAACTCGATATAAAATCTAAATGTCCTCGACCTATACTCTTATCGTGATGATTTATTCATAATGTAAAAATTGTATTATTATAAAATAAATTTATTAATCGTATTAAATCGTAATCGTATTAAAAAGAATTATTTGATTTAATTTTGTATTTTTTTTATACTTGAAATTCAAATTAAAAGAAAATATAGTTGAGGTGATGGACCAAAGAAAATCTAACAAGTAGACACCTTTTTCACAACACACCACCAACGTAAACATTCAAAAAAGCAGAGTCGCATTCAGCAAGTTTAAATTCAAAATCTGAAAATATCTTGATGAAATAAAATAAAATGCAACTGTACCCTGAATGCGGAAGTTTTGCTTTAAAATGCTTTTAAATAAATATATTAGAACTTAACCCCCGGAAAAAAATTATTTCGTACATGCATCACACAAAAAAAAAATTTGCATTCAGGTAATAATAATTACCACTTAATAATTAATTAATTAATGATTAATTCATAAAAATATCATGCAACAACATGGTTGCAAATGAGAGCAGGTGCATTTACACATGTAATATACAATGATTACTTCGGCTGTGCAATCGTTTAGTTTGTATTACAACACAATCTATTTAGTTACACCAACTTCCAAGTTGTACGTATGTGAGCACATTACCATATTAACACACGGTAGTCACTCGCAACTACAAAACAACAGAATTACTAGTCGACGATAAGTCCTAGGCTATGATATTCTCTAGTTTTATCAAAAAGCACTTGACTGATTAGGAAATTACCGAAACAAGAAGTAATTTTTGGAATAAAATGTCTTCCAGCCTTTTTTAAATTCAATAATAACTACAATGTCAATATTATGATTTAACAATTAATTTCAAGATCAAAAAGTTTCTTGCCGTTTTGACCGTCTTCTATCGGATGGTAAGTTTTTTAAAAACTCGAATATATACAAGGTGCCCTCATAAAAAATGTAAAGCTGTTAGGGCTAGTTATATAAATGAAATTAATCTTCGGATCACGTTGATCTGTGTCAATCAATTACTGAATCTGATCCAGGGAGCAGCGTGATGCTTTATTTTTTAGGGAAGGGGGCGCTCAAGTATTACATAAACAGGCTTAGGGAATGAGATTCAATTTTTCCTTACTTTTTCTGACAAAGGGAGCGGGAGTACATTATAAATCTTACGTAAGATAAAAAATTTACAAAATAATGAAAATTTTAATATTTAATAAGTTTTCAAAAAATTCTTACGTTGTATTATTTGGGAGGTTCACGATTTTCTTATTTTTGCTTATACAGGAGGGTTGGGGGTCTAAAATCATTGAAAGTTAGCTTACGTTTTCTTATTTATACAATTTAAAATAGATTAAAAATATTGCGTTTACATTAAGGTACAAATGCAGCAAATCAACGTCAGTCACCCTACATACTGGATAAAGGAGATATGGGGCTCAGTTCTGATGCTTCGTCTGTTCAACATATTCACCATAGAGTAGAAAACACTTCTCTCAGACAAATTTTTTATCTAAACCGTAACTTCTTTGAAATCAATTCTAATGGTAATAACAAGTAAATTATTAACTTGAATGGTTAAATGCAATTTTAAAGAGAATAAAATTAGTTACACACTAGACACTAGAGTAATACTAGTCATGCTCATTGAAGCGCCAGATTGAATCGCCTTTTTGTATATAATATTATGGAGATCAATTTAAAGTAATAGTGAAAGATGCATTTTCTTTCATTGCTATATGTTTTTGTTTTAAGCAAATTTTATTTTTGCAGCATTGGTGCGTTTGTTTTAATTCAATTTGTAAAAGAAATAATTTTGAATTAAAAAATTTTGTTAGCCTTTTTTTAACTTCAAAATTTAATATGCATGGTAAAATTGTGTTTTGGTTTCAATTTTTGCTATCAAAGTAAAAGCTTTTTAATCAAAATTTTTATTGTATGTCGCTAATGTGTTGATTTACTGAACTGTTATTTCTACAACACAAAATAATTTTGGGCCGGTGGTATACTTATACATTTGTTTTCGACCATGTCTACGACATGTATCGGACACATCGGAGACACGTAGTTCCATTTAAAACACAGCGATGATTATGACGATTTGAAACACCAAGTAGACAAGCTGCAGACATGATAATTTTTTTAAATACATTTGAATGAAGCGACATGTCTGATACATGTAGTAGACATGTCAAAAACAAATGTCGTATACAACCGGCTTTAAATTGCCAAAACACAAATTGCACTATTAGGGATTTAAATGCTCATAGGTAGCGTATTATTTCAGTTTTGCTTCCATAGTTGGCAAAATTTAAAAACAATAATTATCCCTTGCAAACGTATTTCAAAATTAGAAAATTTAAAATTATTATCCGTTACAAATTTAATTGCAACGAACTCACCAAAGCTACAAAACTAAAAAATTAAAAGTAATGTCAAATTAATTTCCATTAAGAATATCGATAAAATTTAAACATAGCTACTTCATTATGGTAGTGTACTCGGAAGGCACATTCTGAATGTGGGGATGGGAACATGCTCAATCTCAGTCAATCTAAAACTATAAGTCCAGTTCAAGATGTCTCTGTCTAGTTTCCTGGAGTCACGGGTTCCAAACACAGATATCTTAGTCAAATTTATCGAGTTAGAGTATGTGAATTGAGGGTCATGCAACTCCCGGTGACGGCGCTAAACCTTGTGTTGCAGTTTGGATTCTCGATAACAATGTAGGTCCACTGTTTATCTGCTGTTATCGATGTAAGCAACTAGTGTTAAACTGACTGGTTTGACTTTTCATCTTAGTCCAGATGCATGTACTATCATTATTATGTACACCTTCAGAACTAGCTTGATTTAGCACTGCAAAACATAATTAACAACTACTGGGAGTCCTGTCCTGCAACGAAAAGGACTGGGTCCAAGACCCGGTACTCTGTAAAGCCATTATGACAATCACTTTGAGATATGAATGCAAGCATTTCTTTTGGTGAATTGTTGATGGTTTTGACAGTTATTTCAAGTTATACAAGGATTTTTAAAAGTTTTATATTATTTTCTATTGTTGCTCTCGACCAAGCAGCACACGTGACGTAATGAATTATTCAAGGTGTCACTAATGCCCGATTTCTTCACCTAAAGATATTACTTAGATAATCTATCTATTAGATAAATTAACAAAGTAACCAATCAGACAACAGCAAAACAAAACAATCAGAAATATGATTGGCTACTTTGTTAATTTATCTTATAGATAGATTATCTAAGAGATAATCTAAGAATAATAAGAGATAATCTATCTAAGAAATAATAGATAAATTTAATTAACTAAAAAAGTAGTAAAAAGTTTAAAGTTTTATTCTTTCTTTAATAAAAAAAAATACCAAATTTAATAGGCTACAACTTTGGTCTAACAAACTTTTGTGGAAAATTAACCCATTTCACAAAAAAACCAAAAATAGTGAACATTAAATTCACAAAATTATTAAAATTCATTTGCCTGACCTCCTAGATATTACATTATTGAATGAATATCCATATTTATCCTTTAATTCACCCATATCCGCTCAGAATTAAATTTTTCCTGAATGTGCTATTGTATATATGAAAAGAATAATTTTTTGTCAAATAAAAAATCTAAATCAAAAAAAATAAACCGAATAATTTTAGCAGTAAGATACACAAAAATAAAATAAATAAAATTAAAGTATATTTGCACAAAAAAACTGATATAAAATATCACAAAACTTGGTTTTAATTGCTCAGTATTTAGTACCATAACAACATATCAAGATAATAAAATTAAATAAAAAACAAAACAAGCCCAATTATTATTACTTCCACTTGCAAGTTGATAGCCTTGTTAAATTAATGATAATAACCCCTAACGCATACTTAAAATATTTTCTACCTTCTCAGAACAAAATTATAAATAATCTATTTATAGAATATTTTTAAATTAATTCATTTCAGTAAAATAAATAAAATAGTTATATTTTTGTATAGAATGTAGTGAATTGTAGAAAATGGAGTCATGCTGTCTTTTACCGTGATTTGATTCAGCACACACGTTATCCTAAACTTTAACCCCAGTATATTTATACAAAGTATCTAAATATGTAAAAAAATGATTAAAACGAACGAGAATTTATATGGAGAAAGCCTTGGAAACTTATTTGAATACAAATTTTGATTTAGATTTCCATTAATCAAAAACTGCCAAAAATGTACAAATTGACAAAATTAAAAAACAAATTTTGCATTAAAATTATGTTCCACAATTTATTAACCAACCCTCATAAAATAAAATTAAAACTTTTGCACATCAAACTAACGGTTTTAAATTTAAACTGGAGCTTATCACACTATCATCATTTTTGGACATGTTTATAAAAAACTAGAAACCCAACCATGGATCCTTCGAAATATTTAGTAAAGCATAATAGTGGAGAATTATAAATAAGCTTAAACTTTCTATAACTCTTAATATTTAAAGGAATTGTTCAGCATTTGATTCCAATTTAATGTTATTTTTTGCCAAAATTGTGGAAAAATGAAAAACCGTTAGTTTCTTCCGATCTTTAAACATGCTGAAAAAGAACTTTATTTACTCATAAGAATTTAAGAATCTCAAAAGCTTTATTTTGAGGGTTTCAAATGAGAAGATAATTTCTTTTTTTGTGTTTACATAAACAGATGTTTTAAGATTCTCGAAACTTAATGATTATCTAAATTTCGTAAAATTCAGGACATAAAACACAAATTTCTCATTATAAGATTGAACATTACTCTGAATAAAACAAAAAAGGAGATTTAAAAATGCTGTTGTGGACTACCAGTTGAACAGCGTTGGTCTATTAAATAGAAAAGAATGAAAACGAAAATTGACCTTTAAACTAGAAAATCTCAGTATGGCTAATTTTTGTAGTTATTATTTATTGCTCGTGGTTTGATATGAAATTATGTATCTGATATAAAAACCTTTTCGTTAAAAAAACATTACAAAACAATCTAATCACTAAAATGTTTTAAATAAATTTTAAAATAAAACTTACGGAGGTGATATCACATTTCCTTCTTTAAGGCTCGTATTAGGTTGTTTTTGAATAATCAGTTCTTGACCTTCAAAAGTGTTAAGGTATTGTATTTGTTGGGGTGATGGTACTGGCATAAGATTAGGTTCTTTTACGATAGGGGTTCCTGGCTGTCCAGACGTTGTGGATAGTTGTTTTTGTTGTGCCAGAGATTGTAATGTACGTCCAAACATTCCATCCACTGGACGTTTAAAAAAAATAAAAAATAGGTTTCATGTTGTAATAAAAAAAACTTACCGGTTGATTGATGATTATTACTGGGTTCTGTACTAGTTATACTGGGAGATAAATGTGAAGAGACGGGTGTACCAGGATTACTAGGATTTGGACGTGGAGATTCTTGTGATGTGGGGCTTTGACCGGTACTCATGTGTCGCGAAAGAGTAAACGGTCGGTTGGGATCCGCAGGTGAATTAAGGGCTGAGGAAGCTCGAGGTGATGGTAGAGATAAGTTTGATGTAGGGTTATTTGGAGAACCCGGATTTGGACTCTGTAACGCTACAGGAACACTTGCCGATCGCTGAGTTTGATGATATGGTGGTGGCGGGCCTTGCAAACGAGGACCCGTGTTGCCAACCCCTCGCGGCATTAATCCTGGCGGACAGGATCCAGGTGGACCGACTGAACCTAAAGGTAGCATAGCCCTTGAGGCATACCAGAATTAGGAGGTCCCGATTGTCTGTTATCTGGCTTCATCTTTGTCCTGTCTTCGTAAAATTGCTGTTGCAATTTTTGCCATTCCATTTGTGCTGACATGGATTGCGGACCACCTTGACCATGCACGTTAGGTTGATGACCGGGCATCATACCATGAGGAAGCTCGGAATTGTCTCCACCTTCACCCGATTGATTTTCAGGAAATAACATATGCTGGATTTTACGAATGGTAGCAAGTTGTTCTTCGCGATGCTGCCGTTGCTGTGGAGTTAAATTTTCATCAGGCACTTTTACACCCTGCAACGAGGGCTGCATATTTGCTAACGAGGGGCTGCACGAATCCATTTCAGGTCCGACATCGGGTAAACCATTACTTACACCTTCTAAACCTTCTAAATGGTGATTATTCTTTTGGTCCCACGGTAAATCATTATCTCCTAACACTACCATATCATCTAAGCCGTCTGGACCTAGAAAATTGTCAATAGGTGGTTGTCCTCCTTTAGGAATAAATCCGGGACTTCTGGTACAACCTTTGTTTTTCACCATTGTCAAATTACTAAGCCACTGAGAACTTTGCCGATTAAATTGATTAACTTTAAGGGGGTTCTTCTCCAAGTATTTTTTAGTACCTGGTTGGGCACAGTGATAGGCAATAATTGAAGGATAACGACCGTGCATTACTTCTTCGGCACCTGAATTAGCTAACATTGTTGAAAATACAAAAATTTGACTTTGTTGTTGCATATATTGAACATCCATGTTATTGGATTGTTTATTAATAACGTTACTAGGTAAAGGTTGAACTCCATCAGGGGGAGGTGGATGAGGTGGTGCTGTTGGTAAACCGAGACCAAATGCATCGCTAGATAATTCCCCTGTTAATCCTTCCTCGGTTTTAGGTGGTAACGAACTAACTTCGTTATTAGACGAAGTATCGTCTATTTCACACTTACGTTCACTACTCGAATGCAAAGAACCTGTGTTTGTAGATCCAATAACACCACCATTTTTTGTAATAGGTCGACCTTGTTCTTTTTTAACTGAACAGTTGCTACCTGTTGGGTCATCTTCTTTTTTAATACACACTTCCGAAGTAGTACAATCTTTATCTGAACTACCCGGCTCCTCCTTCACACTGTCCGGACCTTTATCGTGCTTTTCTTTTATCATATCGTTAAAATCTAGCACTTACTTGTACATTGCATGCTGTACACTTTTAATTATTCACTTCCACATCAACTTTTAAACTAAGTACCTTAACTAGTCACTATTAAACGTTTTAAGAACTTCCATGTATTATAATACAACAAAATAATGTTTCTCATCACATATGTTCTAATGTTTTTATTTGCATTCCATTATTTTTTATTTTCATCCTTTAACCAAATATGAAGAGACTCGCAAATGGTAAATTAGTCCATTTAAACATTGCACGTCAACTGAAATAGGAAGACTCGAAATTTATAACAATAAAAACCACGATCGACATTTAATAATCTCCAAAATTGTAACAATTAGACCATAATAAAAACTTTTAATAAAAATCTCACATCACAAAATGCCAAACTGTCCACACGCGATGCTACCAACCTCACCCCACATATAATAACAATTCCTCCAAACTCACCAAATACAACTAAACCGCAACTTTTAAAAACATTCAAATTATTTATTTACTTTTTGCATCTAAAATTTTAATCTCACTTTAATGAAAAAACCAATTCGTAACTTTATTTAATCGGTTAGAAAAATACAAGGAACTCGTTATACGTAAAAGATAACACAACATATTATTAAATACAAAATACATATTATATGTACAATATGTCAATTGTCAATAAGTAAAAAATAATATATTTTTGTGACGTAAGTTCTTTGTTTCAAATTTGGAAAAATACTTTCTCTATTCTTTTTTTTTATTTATTATAAAGATTTGACGAATATTTTTAAGGGATGAAATTCAACAAAATGATAAATATATAATAGGTATAAAATATCAATCAACAAATCAAGTAAAAAATTTAATTTATTTGCTAAAAATTTAATAAACATGTTAATTATTAACACTTTTACAGCAGTTCTATAATTTAAAACATTGATAATAAAAAAACATGACCTAACAAATGGGTTATTAGCCAACTGATATCGTTAAAACATTGTTTTTAGTTGTTAAAGCATGAAAACTTATGTTCATTATCTCTTAATTGCTAGAATGTTAATATAAGAACTTTTGCATTATCTTTAATAAATTGTAATTTGCTCTACAATTAAATCAAATATTTTAATATATTTATTTTAAAAAATAAATAAAATTCCATAGAATTGTTTATTTGATCAACTAGAATGTATTACATATAATTTGTTATCGTTCTACACTCATAACGTATTTAAACGTTTAAAAGCATTTTTATAAAAAATTTAAATATCTCTCTACCTATAATTATTAACATTCAAACACAATGTAAGCAATTACACAAAATACAGAGACATCCAGTAGCGTGTTTAAAAAATGCCTATGGGGTGCAAACCAAATAATTTTTTAGTTTCTCGTTAATCCATTCATGCGCGTCAGGGCTAAAGAGAACTGAAAAATTCTAAAAATTAAAAAACAACAGAAATTCAAAACTTATTCCAAACTGAAACTTCAGGGCTTCAGAGATACAATTCGAGTCGTTCTTGGGGGGCAATTACTCCTTGCCCATTCTTAAGTACGTCACTGAAGACAACCATTTGCTGTAACAGTGCCTAATGTTGCGTTGCAGGGCGGAGAAATCACAATCAAATTTTAAAAATTTTAAAAATCCCAATCTAAAACCAGGCTCGGACTAGTCGGCGGAGATAGGAGCAAATGCCCGGTGGGTCTGTGTTTTTTTGAGAGCCAGAGGTCGTGCGCGGTTTCTCAAATGATGTTTAATCACATAAAAAAAATTTTAAATTCGACAATTATTGATGCAAAAAATTGTTCTAGTTTAACGTTTTATAAATAATTTAAATATTTCTACCTATAATTATTAACATTTAAACACAATATAAAAAATTACACAAAATGCAGAGACATCCAAGAGCAATGGTAAAAAATGCCTATGGGAGGGGGCAAACCAAATTATTTTACAAATACTCGTTAATCCATTCATGCGCGTCAGTTGTAAAGAGATAACTAAAAAATTCCAAAAATTAAAAAAAATAAAAGAAATTCAAAACTTTATCAAATTTTAAAGCAACGTGGCAAACATAACATTATTTATATGGCGGAAGGCTTCAGAGATCCGAGTCATTCTTGGAAAGCAATTGCCCCATTGCTCACCCTTAATTACGTCACTAAAAACATTAGTTTGCCGTTATAGTGTCTAATGTAGCGTTAGAGGACGAAAAATCACTATCAAATTAAAAAAATTCATTAAAAATCCTAAAATCCCGACCTAAACCCAGGCCCGCACTAGCCAGGGGGCCGGGGGCGGTATTTTTGACTTTTCAAATCTTTAATCACATAAAAAAATTTAAATTCGATAATTATTAGTTCAAAAAGTTGTTTTAGTTTTTATTATTCTATCAATTTTTTTTACCAAGTACACTTTTGTTAATGTTTTCCTTATTTGCGTTCAAATTTTTAATTTCATTTTGTTTACGTTAGCGTTATTTTCGATTAAAAAGAATATTTTTTAATTTCTGAAAAAAATTTGACAGGGTAAAAATTACACTCGAATATCGATCGAGAAATTAATATTGTACAAAAACGTCACGCCAAAATTCAATAAAAATTTTGCCAAGTTGTAAAATAATGTGTGCAATGTGTCCATCAGGAACCCTCCCTGGAAATTAATATATTACACAAGATATCAGTGGCGGCTTGATAGCCGCCTTGATTAGTCTTGATTAGTTTATCTTGATTAGGCTTGATTAGTTTTTAATTAATATTTCAAAACTAATAAGAATTTCAAAACAAAATTTAGGATTTAGCATACTTATGTCGAGATTTAGAACTCATTAAATTTTAGTTAAAATTGTTTTATGAAAACTATTGTTTTTTAATTTTTTTAAGTTTTAATATTTAATATTAGTCTTTATTTAATATTTTGAAAACTAACAGAATTTTCAAAACCAAATTTGATATTTCCTATCTTTATAGCTGGAGTTAAAGTTATTTAAATTTTGGTTAAAATTGGTTCATGGGAACTATTTTTAAAATTTTTAAATCTTATTATTTAATATTAGTTTTAATTAATATTTCCAAAAGTAAAACGAATTTCTAAACTAAATTTAGGTTTTCGCATATTTTAATCAATATTTAGAACTGATTAAATTTTAGTTAAAATTTGTTTATAAAACTATTGTTTTTTATTATTTTAAATATTATTATTTAATATTAGCCTTTATGTAATATTTATAAACTAAAAGGATTTTCAAGACTGAAGTTGAAATTTGTTATGTTTATGGGAGGAATTAGAGCTGATTAAATTTTGGATAAAATTGGTTCATGGGAGCAATTTTTTTTAAATCTTTTTATTTATTATTAGTTTTTATTACATATTTCAAAAACTAATGAGAATTTCAAAACTAAAGTTGGTATTTTGTATTTTTATATTTAGACTTAGAGCTGATTAGACTTTGGGTCACATTGGTTAATGGAAAATATTTTTTCTTTTTATTATTAAAAATTATTTTTTAATATTTAATAAAAGTATGATAAAGTCATGGGCATGGCCACATCCGATTTTTTAAATTATTAAATTTAAAATTAACGAATTTTAGTTTTATCTAATTATTATAACAGGAACGTCAAATCAAATACCTTATTGCCTTCAACAATTGCCTCTTAGCATTGTTTTTTGTCGCATTTTAGTTCTTTTTTTTATTAAAATTGATTTTCATAATTTTAATTGTTCTTTATGTTCGTGGTTTTTTTAATTTAACTTTTATCGCTTTTAGAAATATTTTCGTATTTTTTAAAATATAAATTTACCAGCCTTTTAATACTTACTACCACAATACTTTATTCTTTAAAATTAATTATTACATTTACGTTTATTACAACCAATTCCGATGCCAAATAAAGTTTCGACAAATTCTTCAAAAAATTATTTCCCGCGCAACTTAAAAATATTCAATTTTTAAAAATTTCAAATTATAGCAATATATACTTACCCAAAATTTTTATTAAGTATAAAAATTTTTAATTACTAATTTTTTCAATTTTACACTTCTCTTTAAGTTTTTTCTTGTTTTCAGTTAGTTCTTTCTATAATATAAGGTGTCAATTAAGGTCACCCCCCCCCCCCAGCCATAATTAATTTGTAATAGAATTATTTGTAAACTTAAAGCTCTTTGTATTAAGCGATTAATAGAAAAATTTTAAAACAACATAAAATGTAAATAGTAACGGGGGGAGGGGGGAAGTATGAAGTACCTCCAGTATGTTATGTTATCTTGCCCAAACAAATTACTGCAGTATCATAAAGTTGGGACACTTTAACTAGGACTCCTCGATCTTTAAAATTATATTTTCAAGTTTAAGCTTTCGAAAATTTGTACTTAAATTAATTTGATTTTAAATTTAGGATAGCAAATTATTTTAATTTACTTTTAGTAAAAAATGAACTGCAAATACCCCAAAAAGGAAGTCAGCATTGTGCAAAAGATAAAATTAAAAAGAAAAGAATTAATATTTGTCTGTTTGAAGTGTTATTGGGCGCCATGACCTAGTGAGTGAATACAATAAAACTCGATTGATATGCAACTCGATTAACTGCTCATCATTTTACGTTAGTAATAAAGCAAACAAGTTTCTCATGGGCAGATTCAAAAAACTTCACTTTAAAACATTGTAAAATGTAAAATATTTACAATGTCTATGTGAATATTTTCTGTGCTATTAAAATTTTCTCATTGTAATGCATTAGAAGCAGTAAAAAAAGGAGTTGTTTTTGTGCTTTTAATTTTTGAAGTGAAAAAGTACCCGAGTTTTAAGTTTTTGTTTAAAAACAAAAACAAAACAAACAAAAACGTTTTTGATTAAAAACAAAAACTTTTAATATAGAAATGAACAAAGCCGTGCTTTTATTCGTGCATGCGTCCGTCGGAATTTTAAACTAATAATTAAAAAAAAATAATTATTGGTCTGATTTATCATTTAAGAAATGCTAAATCACAAATTTTGAAGAAAATACACTTTGAGGGTGAATCCGAGATTTGGCGAGGTTACGTTTGTCAAAACGGCTTGTAGCGACTGGAGGACTTTACTCATTAAAAATATCCTCTTAGAACGGCCCAACTCGGCAGAGTGTGGATGTTGACCCGACAGATATCAGGGAGCGACTGGTAATTCCCCATCGCTTGTGACTGTCGACCCACCTACCGCGCACGGACTGGTGATAGAATGTTTACCATATTTGGCATAATATTACACTTACATGTATTTTTTATGCGCCGAACCGTACTGGCGCTGAATCGGATCTGCGTCGAACCGTACTAGCGCCGAAACGGTTGAGTCAAACTGGGCCATTCCCTCTTTTTGGACTGTGAATGAAGACACTCCCATCAATTTTCAAAACTCGGGCCTCTGATGTCATTTATTCCAGTTCGAAATTATATACAATATTTCTTTGCTAATTTTTTATTCGACAATGTTGCCGAATACGGCCCTGCAAATTAGATATTTTCTTGGTAATGTTTTGTAAAAACTTATCTACATGGTAGATTACGATGACCTATCACCTCAACTATAATTATTTTTCAAAATAATTTAATATTGCAATAGCCCCCCCCCCTTCTGGAGATCTGCGTCACTAAAGACAGTGCGTTAAATTTGCTATATGGAATAAGCGTCATTTTTTTGTAAAACGTTTCGTGTAAAAGATATATGAGTTTCAAGGAAAAAAAATAAAATTATTCATTTTTTAATTTAATTTAACTTGACAAGGTTTTTTGCTTGTAACTTGTTATTAGCAGTAGCGTATTTAGGGGTGGGCAACCCCCCAAGAGTGACTCGGATCGTATCTCTGAAGCCCTCCACGATAAAAATAAAGTTTATTATGCAGTTTTAAAATTGAAATAAGTTTGAGTTTGAGATAAGTTTTGAATTTCTTTAATTTTTCTGATTTTTTGAATTTATCAGTTGGCGCTTTATAACTGACGCGCATGAACAGATTAACGAGATTCTAAAAATAATCTGGTTTTCCCCCTCCATAGGCATTTTTTAAATGCGCGACTGGTTATTAGAAACACACTCAATAATTTTTGCTAGAAAAGGCTTAATAATCTAAAAAATCGAAAGCAGTCATCTCCCCATGTAATTATTAACAACCTATTATTTTGCATTATTCGTCTTCTTTAGTTTTTTAAACTACTAGAGATTAGCAGCTTTCTCTTTTATCTCTAATCTGTAACGCAGTTTTTATTGTTAATGGCGGCAATTATCAACATAGGGGAATCACCAGCTTTACATGCTCTTCGAAGCATGGGGACAGTCATAAGAAAGTTAGACTCTCCGAATTTAAACCTGATAATTAGTCAAGGTAAATAGAATACATTTACTTTGGGTATTAGCAGTCCATTTTTTATCATAAATATTTTTTGTCATTATTTTAATAATTTGAAAGTCCCATTAAAAAGAGAAAGAAAATTAGTCAATATTTTGCGTACTCTTCCATTTTTTGTATGTTTCGGGGAGACAAGCATAAAATATTGTTTTCGTATATTTTTTTTGGTTTATTAAATCTAATAAAAATAATTTAAAGAGAAATAGTTTAATCCCCTTTAGAGAGCCAGCAATGGTAAAGCGGTTTCTTCCACTATTTTTTGATAATATTTTGACCGCCTTATTTTAATATATAAAACTTTGCCTCATTATTTATAAAAATGCACTTACTAAATAAACAAAATGCTTAGAAAAACGTTAAATCCTTGTAAATAAAAAGATAACCACATATTTCGAAACATCCTCTTCATGGATAATTTTAACTAGCCACTCATCAGTTTTTTAAAATATTTCGAACTAGAAATATTTTATAATTTTAACAAAATTTATAAAATAATTTTTCAAATTGGGCTAGAAAAATATTCAGATTCCATTAGCCCTTAACTACCCACGGCACTGGAGTAATTCCGACTGTCATTTCGATTATTCTTTGTGAATTCAAATTTTATGATTTACGTACAAATGTCTACTTGATTTAAGAGGTAATTATTTATTTTTTCTAACATTCAATCTGTTCCTAGCCAAATAAATCCTTTTATTAACTTCTATGCAAATGTGTTGGCAACAGCAATGATTCATGTGTGATTTCGTAACTGACGTAACTGACCGGTTTCTTGCGTTGAATCGGCACGTGTAGTTTTGAGTGTAAATTTATTTGTAATGTAAAGTAATAAATAACGATTAAATAAATTTCTGTTTAGTCGTAACGTACGCAAAATGTCGAATTTGAAAAAGGTTCAAGAAGTTCCTAGGGTTCCGGAAAGTATCAATTTTCCTGAGGAAGAAGAAAAGATTCTAACCTTATGGAAGAAATTGGATGTGTTTTATACTTGTTTGAAACAGTCTAAAGGAAAACCAAGGTACGCTGGTAATTTTGAAATTTTCCTGTTTATCGGAAAGTGGTTTCAGGTATTCGTTCTACGATGGGCCACCCTTTGCAACCGGTTTGCCCCATTACGGACATATTTTGACTGGGACTATTAAAGACGTAGTGACTCGTTATGCACATCAGCAGGGTTTTCATGTCGAACGCAGGTTTGGTTGGGATTGTCACGGACTGCCAGTGGAGTTTGAAATCGATCGAGCACTTGGTATTACAGGACCAGAAGATGTAGCAAAAATGGGCATTGGTGCATACAACAACGAATGCCGTAAGATTGTGACTCGTTATGTGAACGAATGGGAAACCATCGTTGGACGCATAGGACGATGGATTGGTAATTTAACCTAAAACGGTTTCTTTTTTACATTAAAAATTTTTAATTGCAGACTTTAAAAACGACTACAAAACTTTGTATCCCTGGTACATGGAATCTATCTGGTGGGTTTTTAAGCAAATTTACGTAAAAGGCTTGGTTTATCAAGGCAACAAGGTTATGCCGTATTCACCTGCTTGCAACACTCCCTTATCTAATTTTGAATCGGGACAGAATTACAAGGATGTGCTTGATCCAGCCGTAACTGTTACCTTACCAATAATTGGAGACAAGGATGGTGCGTCTTTGCTGATTTGGACCACCACACCCTGGACACTTCCGAGTAATTTAGCCGCATGTGTCAATGCCAATTTAGTTTATACACGAGTGAAAGAAATTAGTTCTCAAAAGGTGTTTGTTGTGATGGAATCAAGGTTAGATGTCGTTTTCAAAAGCGGTGATTACGAAATTTTAGCAAAATTTCCTGGCTTGCAACTCAAAGATTTAGAATACGAACCCATGTTTTCTTACTTTAAGGAACTGCGTAAAAATGGTGCTTTTAGGGTTTTGGTCGATGACTACGTAACAGCTGACTCAGGTACTGGTATTGTACATCAAGCAGCTTATTTTGGAGAAGACGATTTCCGTGTATGTCTGGCTGCTGGAATTATAACAAAAGATCAAGACCCGGTTTGTCCTATCGATGCTAGCGGTAGGTTTACCACACCCGTAACTGATTTTCTCGGTCAATATTTTAAAGATGCTGACAAAAATATTATTGCGATGTTAAAAAGTAATGGACGAATGTTTAACCATTCACAAGTTAAACACAGTTATCCGTTTTGTTGGCGTTCAGAACAACCTTTGATGTATAAAGCCGTACCATCTTGGTTTATAAGAGTGGAGCATATGTCCGAAGAGTTACAAAAGGCAAGTTCGGAAACTTATTGGATTCCTGATTTTGTAAAAGAGAAACGTTTTGGTAACTGGTTACGTGATGCTCGAGATTGGGCAGTTAGCAGGAACCGTTATTGGGGTACCCCAATTCCAATTTGGATGTCGACTAAGGAAGTTTGTTGTGTGGGTAGTATTAAGGAATTGGAAGAATTGACAGGTGCCAAAATAACAGATTTGCATAGAGAAAGCATCGATCACTTGGAGATTCCATCTAAAATTCCCGGTAATCCTCCACTTCGTCGAGTATCTGAAGTCTTTGATTGCTGGTTTGAATCTGGTTCTATGCCATTTGCTCAGCACCACTACCCCTTCGGAAATTTGAAGGAATTTGAGGAACAATTTCCCGCTGATTTTATCGGTGAAGGTATTGATCAAACCCGTGGTTGGTTCTATACTCTTCTGGTTATCTCCACCGCATTATTTGGTAAAGCACCCTTTAAGAACTTAATCGCAAATGGTTTGGTTCTTGCAAGTGATGGTCAAAAAATGTCAAAACGCAAGAAGAATTATCCTGATCCATTGGAGGTTATAAACAAACATGGAGCTGATGCTCTTCGTCTATACCTGATTAACTCACCTGTGGTTCGGGCTGAAAACTTACGGTTTAAAGAAGAAGGTGTTAAAGATATAGTCAAGGATGTTTTCTTGCCGTGGTACAATGCTTTCCGTTTCCTGATGCAAAACATTGAAGTTTTTGTTCAAGAGAATAATTTACCATTTTATTACAAAGAAGAAGAAATCAATAGTAAAAATATTATGGATTGTTGGATACTTTCATTCACTCAATCCCTACTCGATTATGTCAAAAAAGAAATGGCACTATATCACTTATACAATGTCATTCCAAGACTTACCAAATATATTGAGCATCTTAGAAATTGTTACATTCGCATGAACAGAAAACGCTTCAAGGGTGAAAACGGTGTAGAAGATTGCAAACAAGCACTGCTAACTCTTTTTAATGTTTTATTCAACCTGGTCAAACTCATGGCACCTTTTGCTCCATTCTTAGTGGAGCACATGTATCAGTATCTAAAAATACTAACAGAAGTAGAAGCCGAGAGCATCCATTACTTGATGCTACCTCAACCCAACAGTTCTTTAATCGACACTGATATTGAAAGAGCAGTTAGCAGAATGCAGGCTGTTATTGAGCTGGGACGTGTTTTGCGTGATAAAAAGAACCTACCCACCAAGTGCCCGCTCCCGGAAATCGTTGTTGTTCATCAAGATCCCCAGTACATTGAAGATGTCAAATCGTTGCAGACGTATCTTCTCTCGGAAACGAATATTCGGAAACTCACTGTCACAACGGACAAGACCAAATATGGTATAACATTACGTGCACAACCAGACTTTCAAATTTTAGGACTCCGGTTAAAACAGGATCTGAAACCTGTTGCCGCAGCAATTAAAGATTTAACAGATACGGAAATAAATGAAATGCGAACAAACGGCTATAAAGACATTTTAGGTAAACGAATTGAATTATCCGAAATTAAACTCGTTTTTAAAGTAGATGACATCATATCGCATAAGTACGAAGTGAATAGTGATAACGATGTTGTCGTATTGTTGGATATGAGTCCAGATAGTTCTATGCAAGACGAAGGTACGGCTAGGGAAATTATAAATCGTATCCAAAAATTGCGTAAGAAAGCGCATTTAGTTCCAACCGATGAGATCAGTGTCTTTTACAACACAAGCGGCGATTTAGCCAGAGTTGCTTTATCTCATAAGGAGTACATAGAAAACACTATCAAAGCCACCTTTAATACCACACAGTGTGAGTCTTCACTGCCTTTAATAATTGAAGAGAGCCAAACGCTTAAAGAATTTGATCTCCATCTTGTGTTACGTGGAATTAAAACAAGCACAACCAAACAGGAAAGTGAAGTACCCACCGTGAAATGGGTTAACGTTGAACTTTATGACTTAAAGTCGTGTTATGGTGATGGTCATAATAAAGGGATTGTTCTTTTAGAGGCCAGAAAGAATATATTGAGCTTGGATAAACTAAAATCAGAAATTTCAAATTTATTTGGAATTTATTCGACATTTGATTTGTGGTCGAGTAAGCATCTTATTTCTGAAGACAAGCAAGTTCCTCTTTTAAGCGGCCATACAGTATTCGTTACGCCTATTGGAGGTAAAATAGGGAAATTGACTGATTCTACAAAACCCTTCTGCAAAATATTAAATTTTAGTGAAAACGGTGTTTCCGGAACCCTCGTACTTGAAAATCCTACCGGTGTGGTTACTTTACAGGAAAAACAATATAAAAATGTTGTTGAGCAGTGGGTCAACGGAACTCATTAAATTTTATTTATTTATTTAAACATTTGATAAAAATTCTCTTTTTTCTAAAATTGATCTCAAATACAGCTTTTCATGTTTTCGTTTATTTGGGATAACTATTTTAGAACTTTTGTTTCTCTGGTATTTGTTTTTAAGTTTCAAGTTGCAAGGTTTTTGCAAACAAATATGTTTTGGAATATGCAAGGTTTATTATAGTTGTACTTACAAACCTTTTATTGTTAAACTTCATTTTAGACGAATTTGACTAATTTTAAGATTTCTGAAATGGAGCTTATGGTTGTTAAATGTACGAACTTGCAGACTTTAATATTTTGTAATTTCTTAGGATATTATTTAAAAACGGTTAATTTATTTTAGTGGACCATGTTAGATTTGTTAATTACTTTTGTACCAAAAGGTTTTGCTGTGAAAATTTTAACGGAGTTAATTTCATTTAATTGTTTATATTGAAGGCAAATTTGTTTAAATTTCTGTTACATGTGTCAATTGAGAAAATTTTGTTAGTTTTGGAAATTTTTAACTAAACTTTTGATTGTATGCATTTATTTTGAAATTGGTTATCAAAATTACAGATTTATTAAATTATTTAAAAATTTTAAGAAGTGTTTTGTTTAAGATTACTTGGCCATTTTTTTAAATAGGTGACAGTAAATTTTCACAGGAACTTAATCACGATGTATTTTTTAAAAATATAAAATAACTTGTGTTTTGTAATGCCCATTTTAATTTTTATTTAATTAAATTTATGTTTTGCTATCAAAAATTTGAAATAATACCGACATACCCTCAGGACCAACGCCGTAACTCATTTTTACGTTTAATATGATTTTACATTTTGGAGCAGTGGTGTTTTTATCACAGACTCTTTTAAAATGTCATGCCTGGACACCTGAACTTGATAATGAAAAATTAAACCATGATTAATAGTTATTGGAATATTTTAAAGAAAATAATTAAAAAATTTCTTAAGTTTTTCGTTATGTCATTGCGGACCCTCTAAAACAGTACCATAAATAAAATAAAACAAGTTTAGAAAGAGTTTTTTAAATCGAGTTTATTAAAACTTCAACAGAGAGTTTTTCTCGACTTCAAAGTGCTCTGGCAGTCCATAGTAATACTTTTTCAAATTTCTCTCTTACGTTTCAATAAACCCAATTATAAAAATTTTTTAAAATATAGAAACCATTACAAAATCGTCGTCCAAGGGTCTAAAATTTGTTAATTATCAATGGAAATGTATAAAAATTAGGCACAGGTCCGGTGTACAGTGACTCCAAAATTGCATCATAAGAGATTCACTTCTATGGCATTGGTTCTGTTTGGAATATAGCCACTTTTTTATGAAGGTTCCTCGATCACTCTTTTTTTCTTTTCCCATTCTTGCCTACACTTTCATGTGATGTTTTCACCAAGCAATGAGATTCGACTTGGAAAGACTAAGGGTGATAGGCAAATTCCAGAACCTTTCTGAAATAACAATGGCCGAACAGGATGAGCTTGTCAAAACTAAAGAACAAAAAAACATTTTCTCCAAAAAATTTACAAACTCTTAAAACATGTATTCCTGAACAACATGAATGCATGTCATAAAACACGGTACTTTCCCAAGTTGTGGAAATTAGAAGTTTTTGGATACTTTTGTAGAACAGCTAGGGATCATTGCAGTAAGAATAACTACAGATACATTACAAATCTGACGAAGGGTAGAAAAATCATAAAAACTTCTAAAAACTGAAGTTTTCTGATTTACAACTGATGCTTTCCGAATTACAATTGGCTAATCTGAATTTTCAGAATCAGATGGTCTTGGCCTAGTAGTTAGAGCAATTAACTACTGATGCAAAGGCACCCGGTTCGATCCCGGGAGGAGCCTAGAAAGGAAAAATTTGTTTTCTGATTCTGACTTTCTATCCATGACCGTCTCCGTCTTCGAGGGCACGTAAAGCCGGCGGTCTCTGAGTTGATGACTGCCAGCATCAACAATGAAAAGGTTACAGAATTCTAAGAACTTAGCCCTGAGTATTAATCTTAACTACTTAGAGAAAGAGGTTGTCACCTGGGAAAGGGCTAAAAGAATCTGAATTTTAATTCGTGCTTTAATTCATGTCTTTTTGATGAGAGATTCACTTTAACAAAGACGTTTTTTTAAGACCTGTAGATAAAAATACTCAATATTCTATGAACCCCCTGATATAATCAATACAGAATTTACCTATTAAGTAGTTGAACAAGGAGACCGACCACTAACCGATTTGCTTGATTTTTGTTTTACGAGCAGGATGACTAGAAAGAAGCGGGCCAAAAATTAGAGCGCGATATTCACCCGTTGCCGAGAAAATCTACTTTGAAAATATCGTCTTTTTCATATTTTATGGGTACGGCTGAAGGGTCTAGTAATTTTCTTATTGGTATCTGTGGATATAGGGATAACAAAATACTATATATAAATTAAAATTATAATATATCAAGCTGTGTACTAAAAATCAAAAATCTTATTTTTATCTATTAATCTTCGGAGGAATCATCCGAAAATTCGCAGGAGCCAGGGTGATATTCGTCGTAAAACAAAAAGCAATATGTTTCACTACATCGAGCGCACCTTATAAATGCAGTTTTCTTACACTTGCAAGGATTGTTTAAAATTTCTATGGGGAAGCACATTTGGTTTACATTTATGAAAACATTTCTCTCGTCAGTGAGCTTGGAAGCAAACCACGCGTACTGCAGCATATCCGAAAAAATTGGTGAGGACAACTGATGTTGTACTATCGATTGTATTTTTATGCAATCTTCCCGAGAATTGCCAAATGTGCCAAATTGCCAAACCAAATGTGCTTCCCCATAGAAATTTTAAACAATCCTTGCAAGTGTAAGAAAACTGCATTTATAAGGTGCGCTCGATGTAGTGAAACATATTGCTTTTTTTGTTTTTACGACGAATATCACCCTGGCTCCTGCGAATTTTCGGATGATTCCTCCGAAGATTAATAGATAAAAATAAGATTTTTGATTTTTAGTACACAGCTTGATATATTATAATTTTAATTTATATATAGTATTTTTTGTTATCCCTATATCCACAGATACCAATAAGAAAATTACTAGACCCTTCAGCTACCCCATAAAATATGAAAAAGACGATATTTTCAAAGTAGATTTTCTCGGCAACGGTGAATATCGCGCTCTAATATTTTGGCCCGCTTCATTTCTAGTCATAACCTGCTCGTAAAACAAAAATCAAGCAAATCGGTGAGGGTAAGGTCGGTGGTCCTTGTTAGTATTTGAGACGGACTTCCGGTAATACCAATATGGCATTGATTATGTGTATACTTGGCTAGAAAGTATATTCCATACCCCAAACTCCCTCGATCCGTACAAGTTCAAGTTGAGTGATTTTTCAATTGTTATTCCCACTTTGGACTTATTACAAAAAATACCAAGCGTCGTAGTTTTCTACTTGCTTAAAAGCTGGTGGGTAAATTTGATCAAAGTTATAAAAACTTTTGGTATTCATTGATTCTACCAACAACCAAGCAGATTTGCTATATACAGTCTTGCTCAAAAGTATTAGGCCGCCCCATGTTTTTTTGAAAACTAAGAGATTAGTCATAATTTTATAACAAATTTCTATCTGGACATGTACCTAACAATATTTTAAAATGTTTATAAGCAAAAAGCAAAGAGAGACGGTCTTGGCCTAGTAGTTAGAGCGATCAAGTACTGATGCAAAGGCACCCGGTTCGATCCCGGAGGAGTCTAGTATGGAAAATTTTCTTTCTGACTCTTTCTATCCGAGACCGTCTCCCATGCTTCGGAGGGCACGTAAAACCGGCGGTCCCCTGAGTTGATGACTGCCAACATCAACAATAATAAAGAGTTACAGGCAAATTCAACCCGGACTTAAGCAGCCGTGGGGTCTTAATGCTGTACACCTTTCTCTTAGAGAAAGAAGCTAATGCTCAGGAGTGGGCGGAAAAGGCTGACAAAGAAGAAGAAGAAGATAAGCAAATTTGGACCAATGTCGAATTGTCATTCATTCAGTTTACGTTACTAGGAAAGTACAAACTGGCAAAAATGCCGAAAACAAGTGAATTGAGCCTCACCAACAGAAACCAGGTTATTTTATTGAATAATATGGGTATTTCGCCACGCCAAATTGCCAAAAGCTTAAGTGTTCAAGATGTTCAATTCAAGATTCAAGATTCGACTCCGCACCAAGTACTGTTATTGATCCTAAAATCATTGATAAATTTAGGAATAACTGTCATCCTCGAGTCACTAATAAATTGGTATTCCGTTTGGTCAATCCTGACAATGTTGCTAGTGCTATTCTTGGGTTGAAATCCAATGCAATTGGTGTTGACGGTATCTCATCTAGAATGCTGAAACTTATCTTACCATTCTGCCTGAACATCTTAACGCACTTAATCAACTACTGTTTGGAGACATCGTCTCTTCCTGATTTATGGAAGAAATCGATTATTATCCCCCTGCCGAAAGTCAACAATGCGAATAGTTTTAGTGACCTACGACCCATCAGCATCTTACCGGCGCTCTCAAAGGTTCTTGAATCGTTCATCCATCGGCAGTTGCTTGAGCATATTGAAGATATTGGCGTTCTACCCAGAATTCAATCCGGATTTCGATCCGGTTTTAGTACTGCTTCTGCATTGGCAAAGGTCTCAAGTGATATTATTAGGAATATGGATAACTCCAAGGTAACTGTTATGGCGCTGCTTGACTACAGCAAGGCGTTTGATGTGATCGATCATGAACTCCTTACAGCCAAGTTGGGTTACTATGGATGTGACAGCTCTGCGCTCAAGTTTCTTGTTAATTACCTGGAGGGTAGAACTCAACGTGTCAATCTTGAAGGCAGTGTATCTGATGAACTCAACATCAAACGAGGTGTTCCCCAGGGTAGTTTACTGGGTCCGCTGCTCTTTGTGATCTTCACGTCCGATCTGCCGGAAGTTCTACCGGATAATTGTGATGCTCACCTGTATGTTGATGATACTCAGGTATATATATCAGGTGATCCTTCAGCAGTCGATGAAATTCTTGCTGGTATCAATGCCAGTCTTGAAGCTGTTTTACGCTGGTCTACTGCAAATGGCTTGGTACTTAATCCTGGCAAAACAGTGTGCCTCTGCATGGGCAATGCTCGCTGTCGAGCAATCGCCGACAACTCAAGAAATACAGAAGTTCTTCTCGATAATAACATTGTTAACTTCAGTGAAAAGGCGAAAAATCTTGGTGTTATATGGGACTCTGCCTTGAATTTCGAAGCTCATGTCAATAAAATATGTAGCACAGGTTATTTCAAGCTCAAGACATTGTACCGATACAAGCAATTCCTACCTCCGCATGTCAAATGGAACTTGGTTCAAAGTTTAGTATTGTGTCATATCGATTACTGTTCTACTGTTTACTTTGGTTTTCTCACTGACAGTTTAAAGAGTAAACTGCAAATCTTACAGAATTCGTGTCTTCGCTATGTCTTCAACATTGAACGTTGTGCCCACATCACTCCCTTCTACAATAAATGGAATATTCTGAAATTAGAATCACGTTGTGAACTGAATTTTGCTCTGTTCTTGTTTGGGATCTACAAAACAGGACTTCCGGACTATCTCCAATGTTTCCTGAATAAAAGATCCCAGTGCCACAATCTAAACCTGAGGAATGGTGGTAATCTTTCAGTACCTGTGCACAAGACCTCTAAGTTCGAAGGATCTTTTGAGTACCGTGCATTCCAAATCTTCAACAGGTTTTCCGATCTCTTCGAAAATGCAGAATCTAAGCTTATATTTAAGAAGCAAGTGATTAATCGGTTGTTAGTCGCTCAAATTGATGGAACTTAATTCCTTCGGTACTGGTTGAAAATCAGCTTGCTGAACCAGCTACCTTTTAAACTATTATGTTTTCTTTTATATAATTTGTAAATTGTATGATGTGCATATTGTTTAATAAATTCTATTATTATTATTATTATTATTATGTAGTGCAAACAGATCTTAAACGACAGGCAGAGACCGGTTCCGTAGAAAATAGACAAAGAAGTGGCAGAAAACGGGTAACAACTCTTAGGCAGATTCCGTTTACTTTTACCTAAATCGCAAAAATTCATTAAAAACTTTTATTTTAGATTTTGATTAACCTGGGTTCCAGTTCGTGAGAAGAAGGAGGGAGGAAATACAGTCCCGAGTGTATTAGACCCACCGTCAAATTTGGGGAAGGCAGTATTATGATCTGGGGTTGCATAAGGCCAGGGGCCTCGGTGAAATCAAAATTGCAAGGGTAGAATGAACTCTGACACGTACATTGAGACCTTAGAAGATAATTTTGAAGCGTCAATTGTAAAATTGTTTGATGAAGATAACCCACAATACGCCTTTCAAGAAGACAATGCACCATGTCATCGTTTAAGAAAAACTATGCAGTGGATAAACGAAAATAGCATTCCTCTTTTAGACTGTCCCCCCTAAACCCGAACCTTTCCCCCATAGAAAATTTATAGTCCATATTGAAAATAAAGGTGGCTGTATATAAGAAGAGTACAAAAGAGGAGTTAAAGCGGGTTATTTTGGAAGAATGAAACAATATTCCACAAGATATTTGTGCAAAATTTGTAGCTACTATGCCTAAACGCATCAAAAGTGTCATCAGGGCAAAAGGTGGTGCCATAAAATATTAAATTTTTAATAAAAACATTATGATTTATCATTTTTTTATTTGAAATGTTTCAGAATTAAAACCCATATAACTTAGAAGTTTTGGGGTGGCCTAAAACTTTTGAGCACGGCTGTATCTCCAATTTAAAAATAAACTGTCTAGACTGGGGATATGGAATACCACCCAGTGCCGCGGTAGAGATAGCACATTAAATGTTCAAAAATTATGCAAAAATTGAAAAGAAAATATAGTTGAGGCGATAGGCCGATGAAAATCTAACAAGTAGATACCTTTTTCTCAACCTTTTCTCATCAAAAGCAACTTGTTCTTTAAAAGTGAAATCGCTGTGCTTCAAAATTTCGTCAAATAGCTATAGCTGCAATTTCAAAGTCGGTGTTCCTGAAGAAAATTATGAAGATTTATTCAATGAAAATATGTCATCATGATCCCCTAAAACAGTACCATAAATAAAGTAAAACAAGTTTAGAAAGAGTTTTTTAAATCGAGTTTATTAAAACTTCAACAAAGAGTTTTTCTCGACTTCAAAGTGCTCTGGCAGCCCATAGTAATACTTTTTCAAATTTCTCTCTTACGTTTTAATAAACCCAATTATAAAAACCTTTTAAAATATAGAAACTATCTTAAAAAAATTTACAAACTCTTAAAACATGTATTCCTGAACAACACGAATGCATGCCATAAAACACGGTACTTTCCCAAGTTGTGGAATCTAGAAGTTTTTGGATGCTTTTGTAGAACAGATGCTAGGGATCATTGCAGTAAAAATAACTATAGATATATTACAAATCTGACGAAGGGTAGAAAAATCATTAAAACTTGACTTCTAAAAACTGAAGTTTTCTGATTTACAACTGATGCTTTCTGAATTACAATTGGCTAATCTGAATTTTCAGAATCAGATAATCAGGGCCTAGTAGTTAGAGCAATTAACTACTGATGCAAAGGCACCCGGTTCGATCCCGGGAGGAGCCTAGAAAAAAAAAATTTTCTTTCTGACTCTGACTTTCTATCCATGACCGTCTCCCGTCTTCGGAGGGCACGTAAAGCCGGCGGTCTCCCTGAGTTGATGACTGCTAGCATTAACAATGAAAAGGGTTACAGGCACATTCCCCAACTCGGACTTAGCAACCGTGGGGTCTTAATGCTTAAACCTTTCTCTCAGAGAAAGAGGCTATAGTCCACCAGTGGTCTAAAAAGGGCCGAAAAGAATCTGAATTTTAATTCGTGCTTTGCAAAAATTCTAAAATAAATGTAATTTTAAAAGTTGGAAGATCTTATTGTTCGTTAATTTAAACTAAAAATGCTATCCTGTACACCTAGATAAGCTACCTACATATAACAATAAGATTGAGTATTGCTGTAGTCATGTCTTTTTTGATGGGAGATTCACTTTTAACAAAGACGTTTTTCTTTGCGACCTGGGTAGATAAAAATACTCAATATTTTATGGACCCCCCCGATATAATCAATACAGAATTTACCTAAAGGTTAAAGGTAGTTGCACTTAGTATTTGAGACGGACTTCCGGTAATACCAATATGGCATTGATTATGTGTATACCCGGCTAGAAAGTATATTCCATACCCCAAACTCCCTCGATCCGTACAAGTTCAAGTTGAGTGCTTTTTTAATTGTTATTCCCACTTTGGACTTATTACAAAAAATACCAAGCGTCGTAGTTTTCTACTTGCTTAAAAGCTGTTGGGTAAATTTGATCAAAGTTATAAAAACTTTTGGTATTCATTGATTCTACCAACAACTAAGCAGATTTGCTATATTCAGTCTTGCTCAAAAGTATTAGGCCGCCCCATGTTTTTTTGAAAACTAAGAGATTAGTCATAATTTTATAACAAATTTCTATTTGGACATGTACCTAACAATATTTTAAAAGCTTTATAAGCAAATTTGGACCAATGTCGAATTGTCATTCATTCCACTTTACGTTACTAGGGAAAGTACAAACTGCCAAAACGTGCCGAAAACAAGTGAATGGAGTCTCACTAACAGAAACCAGGTTATTTTATTGAATAATATGAGTATTTCGCCACGCCAAATTGCCAAAAGGCTTAAGTGTTCAAGATGTGCAGTGCAAACAGATTTTAAACGACAGGCAGAGACCGGCTCCGTAGAAAATAGACAAAGAAGTGGCAGAAAACGGGTAACAACCCTCAGGCAGAATTGTATTTTACAAAGAATATCAACCTGGGTTCCAGTTCGTGAGAAGAAGGAGGGGAGAGAAATACAGTCTCGAGTGTATTAGACCCACCGTCAAATTTGGGGAAGGCAGTATTATGATCTGGGGTTGCATAAGCCCAGGGGCCTCGGTGAAATCAAAATTGCAAGGGTAGAATGAACTCTGACACGTACATTGAGACCTTAAAAGATAATTTTGAAACGTCAATTGTAAAATTGTTTGATGAAGATAACCCACAATACGTCTTTCAAGAAGACAATGCACCATGTCATCGTTTAAGAAAAACTATGCAGTGGATAAACGAAAATAGCATTCCTCTTTTAGACTGTCCCCCCTCCCCCAAATCCCGAACCTTTCCCCATAGAAAATTTATAGTCCATATTGAAAATAAAGGTGGCTGTATATAAGAAGAGTACAAAAGAGGAGTTAAAGCGGGTTATTTTGGAAGAATGGAACAATATTCCACAAGATATTTGTGCAAAATTAGTAGCTACCTAGCCTAAACGCATTAAAAGTGTCATCAGGGCAAAAGGTGGTGCCATAAAATTTTAATTTTTAATAAAAACATTATGATTTATTATTTTTTTATTTGAAATGTTTCAGAATTAAAAAACACCATGAAACTTAGAAATTTTGGGGTGGCCTAAAACTTTTGAGCAAGGCTGTATCTCCAATTTGAAAATAAACTGTATAGACTGGGGATATGGGATATGGATATGGAATATAGAAAACAAAAATTATAATTTCTACAACTTAGTGGATGACCTAGGTTTCGTTCTTATCCACAAAGTAGAATTGAACTCCTCAGACCCAGATTGATAAAGAATAAGATGGAAAATAAATTTTGTATTTTTTCGGTGAAACCAAACTTACTTTAAAAAATACTTTCATCTTCCAGAAAGATTCCTCCAGCGCCTATTATTAAATACCTTCCGGAAGGAACTCCACTTGGTCAGTTACCGACAAAACAACCCATGGTTTCGTGCACCGGGACACTTTTACACCCCAAACAGACCTTGGGGATTTGCCTTTTGTCGACAACTAAATATCGACATTTATCTTAAAAAGTTGAAAAATCTAACTTTTGCTTTTAGCTCGAGTTTTTTCGGTCATCGAGTTTTTTATCTACAATGAAAAGCGATGACGATTGTTAGAATATGTAGGTTTCAGGTCTTCAATCTGGGTTCACTTTTACTTGGTTTTATTTTATGTTTTATGTTATGTGTTTGTGTTGTCTTATATACTGGTATTTCTACACACGCCTACCGTTTGTTTACTCTCTATGGCAAAGCAAAAATCAGTTGTTTTTTTCTTTTGTTTTGAGATGACATCTTAACGAGGTTTCAATCACAAACCAATAGTTTTTGGTTGTGGCGACAGTAAATATACCAAAATCTCGGTTTTTACAACGAATTATGAACGATTAATGATGTAATTAGGTAATAAAAAAATTAAATTTGTGATCGGACAACAAATTTCTGAAAAAAATCACTTTTTGTGTGAATTCGACTCTTGATGTAGTTGCGCTGTTAAAACCTACTTTCCGCACCCTACGTTTTACTTACTAAAAACATCCCTCAAGTAGCTCCAACTCGAAAAGTATGGAAGTTCACGCGACGGATCTCAGAGAGCGACTGACTCCTACCTAACGCTGGTCTAGTTAGCCAGTGTTAATCTCGATCAGCTAAATCCGCGACAGCGGATAAATGGCTGTGCGCAGAACCTGGCGGATCAAAATAGGTACAATCCTTTAGAAAAAACCCCCACAAGATAATCCGTAGAAGACAGGGAGTATGGGACTAAGCCCTAGCATCCCAAATCAGGACATTACCTGACCTGAACTGACCCCGCTCTATGGTTGTACTATTGTATTGTGTACATAATTTATAAGTAGAAAAACTATTTTTTATTACTTATAACTTACAGTTTTCTTGGGACTGCTTCCTTCTGTACTTTCGATGTCTGACGAGTCACTGATGGTACGCCCTTCAATTCAGTTATATACGTACTAAACAAACATTATTTTAAATTAAGAATGTACTCTCTAAATATATAATCAAAAATAAGAAAAAATTATAGTGTGTTAATGATCATTTATATAAAACTGTTAATTAGTTTCGAGATTGCGATTTTAATCATTATTCAATCATATAGGGTCAAGTTTAACTGAGGAGATTTCATAAATCGAAACATAATTGTACAACGACGTCTTAAACTAAAATTGCAGGTGAAAAAATTTAATCATTTAATATAAAATATATACAGGGTGTCGCCGTGACCGTGGAGAACCCTTGAGGTGGTGATAAAGGATACTTTTCCAAGACAAATTTTCAAATACAATTTTGTCCAATTTCAAACTCTTAGGGGTACCCCTTTAAAGCAATTTTTTGAATTTATGATTTCAAACGGTCATAGATCCGATATTATTGATTTTTAGACTTAATAGATTAGAACTTTTTTAAAGATCACTCGCTTATCTACAAATTAGGTTATAACCCTTTCCTATTGTCTAGGATAAACAGATTTCGAGTTATGAATTAAATTAAGAGAAAAAATGTCAAAAAATTGCAAGTTTTATTTTTTTTTTCTTGCGAATCCTGTATCTTTTAAACAAAACTACTTACAAAAAACTAACGGCCCAATTTGGGTAGAAAATTTAACGGGCTATAACTTTAGTCTACTAATTTTTTTTGGAAAACCAACCCATTTCACAGAAAATCCCAAAATAATCAACAAGGTCGGTACAAAAAATTTAATAGTCATACAGGGTGTTTCCGTGTCCACGGTAAATCTTTGAAGTTGTAATAAAGGACACTTTTCTAAGACAAATTTTAAAATAAAATTTTTGACCAAGTCCAAACCCTTTTGGGGGGGGGGGTACCCCTCTTTAAAGCAATTTTTTGAATTTATATCTTCAAACGGTCATAACACCGTAACCTTTGATTTTATGGTATTAATGGATTAGTAACTTCTGAAAGATCATTTATTTATCAACAAACTGGTTTATAATCTCTTATCCTATAGAATCAACAGATTTCGAGTTATGAATTAAATTAGGAAATAAAATGTTAAAAAATGCAAGTTTTATTTTTTGTTGTTGTTGCGAATCCTGTATCTTTTAAACGAAACTATTTACAAAAAACTAATGACCCAATTTAGATAGAAAATTTAACGGGCTATAATTTTAGTCTAGTAAATTTTTTTGGAAAATCAACTCATTTACAAAAATCCCAAAATAATGAACAGGGTTTAAAAAATTACTTTAAAGAGGGGTGCCTCCCAATGGACAAGGACAAAATATTTATTTAAAAATATATCTTAAAAAAGAGTGTCCATTTTCCGTGAAATAGATTGGTTTTCCAAAAAAATTTAGCAAACTAAAGTTATAACCCGTTAAATTTGTCATTTGAATTGGGCTATTATTAGTTTTAAAAAGGGGTCTGGCGCGAAATTTTGTTTCGTGATTTCCGCGGTTTTTATTAAGTTTAGAACTAAAATTTTTTAACAAAACACCCAAAACAAATTGAAAATAATATAATACAAGAAAAAAATCAAAATCTTTGAAAAAGGGGCTGGCGCGAAATTTTGTTTCGTGATTTCCGCGGTTTTATTGAGTTTAGAACTGAAATTTTAACAAAACACCCAAAACAAATTGAAAACGATAATATAAAAAAATTCAAAATTTTTGAAAAACGGGGCTGGAAATAGTTATCCAGAATTCGACTTGTTCAACTCCTCCCTTAACTCCTTTAAGAAGGTCCTTTGTGAAATCGATTTACTTGTTTGATTGTTAGTATTTGTTTTTTTTTTCTTTTCTTAGCTGTAAAGTTGTAAATATGTAAATTTGTAAAAGGTTAATCCGTTAGATAAATAAATAAATAAATAAATAAATAAATAACACACTACCAACGCAAACATTTAAAAAAGCAGACTCGCATTCAGCAACATCGTCGAATGAAAAAAATAATAAACAAAAATTATAATTTCTACAACTTAGTGGATGACCTAGGTTTCATTCTTATCCACAAAGTGGAATTGAACTTCAATCAACCAATGCAAAGTAATTTCTACAAAAAAATTCACAATTTTCGTGAAATCTCAAACTTGGTAGCATTCATTTTATCACAAAACTGTAATTTGCTTGTAAAAATTTTAATTCGTCCGTTTATCTTTCTGACCAGAAGATTATTCAAAATTTCTATTCTCCTCTACCAACTTAAAAATTTCAAAAACAAAATTTGAAAATTAGGTAATTGACTGGTTGCCTGACTATCAGGCATTAATTTGAAATAAATTAAATATTTAATAATTGGGGACGGGTTAAGAATCCCGAATCGGGATTTTTACCATTTTTGAAGTGGATTATGAAAGATGAGGGTCTAATTAGCGTATAAAAAAAATAAAATTTGCGGAATATTCACACAATTTTGAAAAAAACGGCTTTAAAGTTAATTTGGAATGCAATTTTATCATTGGCTCTTTTCAACTATAACCCCGCCCCCAAAATTGAAAGAGGCTGTGGCGACAGTAAATATACCAGAATCTCGGTTTTCACGACGAATTATGATAGATAATGGTGTAATTAGCTAATAAAAAAATTAAAGTTGTGATCGGACAACAAATTTTCGAAAAAAAATCACTTTTTGTGTGAATTCGTTTCGGAGGTGGTTGCACTGTCAAAACCTATTCTCCGCACCCTACGCGACCCTCCGGGTCGCTCCGGGGCTCCGAACGGTTTTGACACGTGCTAAACTCATTAAAACATCCCTTAAGCGGCTCCAACTCGAAAATTTTGAAAGTTGACGCGACGGATCTCTGAGAGCGACTGGTATCACCCACCACTAGTCACTGTCGACCCAGGCACAGCACACGTACCGCCAACAGAATAAATGATACCTTTTCATTTTAATACACTTACATGTATTTCTTATGGGAAATTTGCAATTTTCAAAATTAAATTGTGGCCTTATTACAACTCCGACAAGATTGATCCTCACCTTAAAGAGCTTGTATTTTTGTGTTCTTTCGTTTGGTATAGCCATTTCTATAGGGAAAAGTGTAGTTTCGAGTTCGGGATTCTTAACTCTAGCCAATAATTGCAATATCAAGCAAATTACCGAAACTTACATTTGGGATGTTCCAAGTTTTCGTTTACTTTCAAAAATACTTTCATCTTCCAGAAAGATTCCTCCAGCGCTTATTATTAAATACCTTCTGGAAGGAACTCCACTTGGTCAGTTACCGACAAAACAACCCATGGTTTCGTGCACCGGGACACATTTACGCCCCAAACAGACCTTCGAGATTTGCCTTTTGTCGACAACTAAATATCGACATTTATTCTAAAAAGTTGAAAAATCTAACTTTTGCTTTTAGCTCGAGTTTTTTTCGGTCATCGAGTTTTTTTTATCTACAATGAAAAGCGATGACGATTGTTAGAATATGTAGGTTTCAGGTTTCAATCTGGGTTCACTTTTGTTTTGAGATGACATCTTAACGAGGCTTCAATCACAAACCAATAGTTTTTGGTTGTGGCGACAGTAAATATACCAAAATCTCGCTTTTACAACGAATTATGAACGATTAATGATGTAATTAGGTAATAAAAAATTAAATTTGTGATCGGACAACAAATTTCTGAAAAAATCACTTTTGTGTGAATTCGACTCTTGATGTAGTTGCGCTGTCAACCTACTTTCCGCACCCTACGCTTTACTTACTAAACATCCCCAAGTAGCTCTAACTCGAAAAGTATGGAAGTTCAAGCGACGGATCTCCAGAGCGACTGACTCACCTAACGCTGGTCTAGTTAGCCAGTGTTAATCTCGACCAGCTAAATCCGCGACAGCGGATAAATTGCTTTGCGCAGAACCTGGCGGTCATCGGTTTTACCCTACAAAAAAGCGCCCACGATTTTTAGAATACAGTAGGTATGAGGTAATCGGGGTTCCCACAAATTAGATTTTACCTGATGACCTGACCCGTCATGGTTTACTATTGTATTGTGTACTGAAATTTCTAAGAGAAAACTACCTTTTTTACTTATAACACAGTTTTTTTCTTTTGTCTTTCGATGTTTTAAACGGGGTTCAATAGTCCCCCAATAGTTTTCGTTGAAAAAAACAGTAAAATTTTAACCAAAATCTCAAATTTAACAACGAATTATGAAAATTAATGTTTTAATTAGGTAATAAAACTTTAAATTAGTGATGGGAAACAATTTTAATCATTTTTAATGAATTCAACTTTGATGAGAGTTTGCATAATCAAACCAAAACTTTACAACCTACGTTTAAACTAAAAACTCCCCAAGTGCCAAAAAAAGTTTTGGAATTAAAACGATCTCAGAGAGCCCCTGACCGTAGAACCTTTGGGGTTGGTGTAAATGACCACTAAATCTAAGCAAATTTTCAAATACAATTTTTGTCCAAGTCCAAACCCTTAGGGGTACCCCTTTAAAGCAATTTTTTGAATTTCTGATTTCAAACGGTCATAGCTCCGATATTATTGATTTTTAGACTTAATAGATTAGAACTTTTTAAAAATCACTCGCTTATCTACAAATTAGGTTATAACCTCCTATTGTCTAGGATGAACAGATTTCGAGTTATGAATTAAATTAAAGAAAAAATGTCAAAAAAATTCCAAGTTTTATTTTTTTATTTTTCTTGCGAATCCTGTAGCTTTTAAACAAAACTACTTACAAAAAACTAACGGCCCAATTTGGGTAGAAAATTTAACGGGCTATAACTTTAGTCTACTAATTTTTTGAAAAACCAACCCATTTCACAGAAAATCCCAAAATAATCAACAAGGTCGGTACAAAAAATTTAATAGTCATACAGGGTGTTTCCGTGTCCACGGTAAAGCTTTGAAGTTGTAATAAAGGACACTTTTCTAAGACAAATTTTAAAATAAAATTTTTGACCAAGTCCAAACCCTTTTGGGGGGGGGGGTACCCCTCTTTAAAGCAATTTTTTGAATTTATATCTTCAAACGGTCATAACACCGTAACCTTTGATTTTATGGTATTAATGGATTAGTAACTTCTGAAAGATCATTTATTTATCAACAAACTGGTTTATAATCTCTTATCCTATAGAATCAACAGATTTCGAGTTATGAATTAAATTAGGAAATAAAATGTTAAAAAATGCAAGTTTTATTTTTGTTGTTTGCGAATCCTGTATCTTTTAAACGAAACTATTTACAAAAAACTAATGACCCAATTTAGATAGAAAATTTAACGGGCTATAATTTTAGTCTAGTAAATTTTTTTGGAAAATCAACTCATTTTACAAAAAATCCCAAAATAATGAACACGGTCAAAAATTGCTTTAAAGAGGGGTGCCTCCCAAGGGCTTGAACTAGGACAAAAATTTATTTACCCTTGAGGTACCTCTTTAAAGCAATTTTTGAATTTATTCTTCAAACGGTCATAACACCGTAACCTTGATTTTATGGTATTAATGGATTGATAATTTTTGAAAGATCATTTGTTTATCTACAAACTAGTTTATGATTCTTATCTTCTAGAATCAATGGATTTCGAGTTATGAATTAAATTAGGAAATAAAATTTTAAAAATTGCAAGTTTTATTTTTTGTTGTTGTTGCGAATCCTGTATCTTTTAAACGAAACTATTTACAAAAAACTAATGACCCAATTTAGATAGAAAATTTAACGGGCTATAATTTTAGTCTAGTAAATTTTTTTGGAAAATCAACTCATTTTACAAAAAATCCCAAAATAATGAACAGGTCAAAATTCTTTAAAGAGGGTCCTCCCAAGGGTTTGAACTAGGACAAAATTTTATTTAAAATATATCTTAGAAAAGTGTGTCCATTTTCCGTGAAATGGATTGGTTTTCCAAAAAAATTTAGTAAACTAAAGTTATAACCCGTTAAATTTGCCATTTGAATTGGGCTATTATTAGTTTTAAAAAGGGGTCTGGCGCGAAATTTTGTTTTGTGATTTCCGCGGGTTTTATTAAGTTTAGAACTGAAATTTTTAACAAAACACCCAAAACAAATTGAAAAAATACAATACAAGAAAAAAATTCAAAATTTTTGAAAAAGGGGCTGTCGCGAAATTTTGTTTCGTGATTTCTGCGGTTGTGATTAAGTTCAGAACTGAAATTTTTAACAATACACCCGAAACAAGTTGAAAACGATAATATAAAAAATTCAAAATTTTTGAAAAACGGGGCTGGCGCGAAATTTTGTTTCGTGATTTCCGCGTTTTGTTAAGTTTAGAACTGAAATTTTAACAAAACACCAAAACAAATTGAAAACAATATAATACAAGAAAAAATCCAAATTTTTGAAAAAGGGGCTGGCGCGTAATTTTGTTTCGTGATTTCCGCGGTTTATTGAGTTTAGAACTAAAATTTTTTAACAAAACACCCAAAACAAATTGAAAACGATAATATAAAAAAATTCAAAATTTTTGAAAAACGGGGCTGGCGCGAAATTTTGTTTCGTGATTTCCGCGTTTTGTTAAGTTTAGAACTGAAATTTTAACAAAACACCCAAAACAAATTGAAAACAACATAATACAAGAAAAATTCATGAAATCATGAAATTCCGAATTCGGGTTTATTGACCGTCCCCACTTATTATATTGGTGTATGAATAAAATTTTGAGATTTCCTTGATTGAGATTTTGATTTTCTTTTTTAAGAAAGAGGCTAATGTCCAGCAGTGGGCGGAAAGGACTGACAAAGAAATCACATAATGGAAAGATGGGAAATATTTCAATCTTTCACGAACGATGGAAGAGATAATAATTTTGTTGGGAAACAAAGCTATGAATATGAAATGCTGAAATATACGACTTATGGAACTACTTCTGCAATTGAAAGCAGCTGCCGAAATTTTTATTTTCAATTTTGAAGTCTCTCGTAATTGTAACATTTATTTAACCTTTGGAACGTCTGGAAAAACCACCAAGAGACTTCGATTTCATGGTTTACTGAATTATGGTGTATGCATTTCCTCTATTTACTGTGGAGGATACTCAAGTAGTTACTTTTCATTCCCCATATGTTCTTGTTGCTACTCGAAAATCTGATAGCAATGGATGGAAAATGATAATAAATGTCATAAAGACAAGTATCTATACAGATATTTCAGAAAAACCTTTGCCTAAAAGAATTAAGCGTGGAAAGTTCTCAAATACGGCTCCTAAACCAAAAGATGATGAGTATGTAACCATCCAGAAAGAGGCATAAAAGACGGAAGCGAGCGAAAAGCAACGAAGTTGATTGATTCGACGTGAAGCTAATAGGTTACGACGAGCAACAGCACGAGTTGCTAAATGGTTTTTGTTGAAGCATGAAGCATTCAAATACGATAGTAATCTTGAATGCAAAAATTACGCCATAATTGCTATTGGAAGATTGATAGCAGTTTGTTCTCACTGCAAAGCAAAAATGAATTGGTAAAAACTGGAATGGTGTCTGGGGATAAGTTCCATGTTACCTGCATTACAAAATATTTAAACCTTAAATCGATTTTCAATATTCTTTTTAAAGATGAAATTACTATGTAGTACATCTTTGAAGGAAAATTTAGAATTATGTCCTAAGAAAAAGTTAAACAGTTTTCATTTTCCGAACAACTGCTCTGGGAAAAAATGTGTAAAAAAGTTCTTTAAATACGTGTCCTAAACCAATTACTTTAAAGAAGTCCTTGTTGGATAGAAACCCATCCAGATTTTAAAAATTATCACTTTGAAGTCATTTAAAAATTATAAAGATGGTTAAACAAGGTGTCGAGAAAAACGAAATGCTCTTGATTCGGTTTAGCTGAATATGGTGTACGCAAGAATCAAGCACGCATGCCAAATGGTCTTGTGTATTGGAAACATGAAGAATTCAAAACGATAGTGTTTAATATTGATACAAAATTTCCCAAAATTTGGCTGGCAATTGCTACATTTGTTCCAAAACGTGTTAAAAAAAAATTTGACTGCCAAAAATATTAGAACAGGAAACCACATACAAATGGGTCGATATCGTTGTTGATACGAATGAAGCAGTTTAACCAACAAAATTCCTTAATTCTCTCAATCCCAGTGAAATTCCCAATTGCGAAATCTAGATGCCCAAAAGCTTATATAATGTAACAAGACTTGGTATCAAGTTCTTGAGAAGTAATGATATAGATGCAACTATTTTAACAGATAAATTTTTCTTTTACAATTCATCGCCACACATAAAACTACATTTTTGTCGAATTAGTCTAAACCGAGTGCAGTAGCTTCTTATTTGTGGGGGGGGGGCACTCATGATTGTAAAGATAGTAGCAGGTCAGGCGACCTACGGTCTAGGACAAAAGGACGCCACCGAAAAGACACGAGCGCTAGGAAGCAGACCCAAAAGGACGCAAACCAAAAGGACGCGCTTTTTGGGTCTGGGTTCTAACGCTCGCGTCCTTTCGGCCCACGTTCATTTGTCAGGCACCGCGGCGGCCTGTTGGCCGCTTTGATCTCCTAGTGAGTGAATACAGTGGAACTTGATTGATGTGTAACTCGATTAATGTGCAACTCAATTGGTGTGCTACTCGAGTGATGTGCAACTGAATTGGTGAGAAATTCGATTGACTGATCATAATTTTAAGTAAACAAAAAATGGTTACGGGAGTAGGATAAGACATACTAGGAGAGAGAAAATAAAATGCTTTTGAAAACACATTTTAAAACTTAAACAAGCATTAATTAGCATTTGCTGTTTTTAGTTTTCATTTTATTAGAATTAACTGATTATACAATAATGAGCAATTTTATTTTCATTGATGGATTTAGAATTTTTAACATTTACTCCCTCTTAATAAATAAATAAGTACATGCAGTCTGAAAGTTATAACTAACGATCGGCAAGTAATCATAATGATTTCTTAAACAAATCGCTGCCATATTAAAATTAACAATTTTTTGAATAAATACTACAATAATTTTTTAAATACATTTTCAGGCTGAAGGATCATCCATACCATAACGTACGTCACGCAATTTTCCACAGTTGTTACACATTTGCAATCATTACACCCCCCCCCTCCTAAAATCAATGTGTTGTAAATTTGAAAAGAAAACTAGTTTGGATTTTTTTATAAGGTTTTTAATACTTCCCCTCCCCAATGCGTTTGTGACGCAGTGTATGGACGACCCTAAGCAGCCTAATTGAGATTTTTCTCAAATTTTTTCTATTTCAATATCCAAGAATATATTTGGATTGGATGAACTAAAAAGATGTAACGTGTCAAAATTTATGTACACTCCACGACGATTTTCAATAATTGATTTCCATGAGACTTTTTCCAATGAAAGTACAGCACTTGTCACGCCCAATAACAATTTTTCTTCGGAATTCAAAATTTTGGTGTGAAATTGATATTTATTGCAGGTATTTACATCAGCTAATAGCCAAATCCATAATTGCATACTTGGCGCTTTTTCGCTGCAAATAATGAAATGAGTCAATTAAAAAATTCAATCTGTAATTATACTTAATCAGCAAGTTTGAATAACCTTCATCGTTTATTCAATGTTCAATGAGAACATGCTACACGGTATAATGATATCAGAGGTAATTAATTACATCTAGGATGTGACTTTTTAAAGAGAACTTACGTTTTACACATTTCATTGTCCGTTACATCAAGGACTTTTAGAAAAAATGTCAATTCTTCAACATGGATTACATAACACGAGTCATGCTGCACTTGAATAAATGATAATCGCAGCTTCGATTGAAAATATTGTATGATTGGACCACTGTGGGATAATTGGAAATGTTTAATTACGTCCGTCCCTGAAACATAAAAAGATATTAAAATTATGGAATTATTCGAAAGATATTATCTAAACAAATAATCAACCATCTGGTTCCTGGTTTGATTCCGGGTAAAAAAAACTTTATTTCTGACCGTCTCCGCTCGGAAGGCAATGGCAAACCACTGAGGTGCAATCTACCTAGTAAACCTTCTCAAAAATAAAGAATATTTTATTTTTCGTCAAAACCTACGTTAAAACTTCATTGCCGATGAAGCACTCATAATGTGATTATTACAATATTAACTGTTTAATCTTACGATTAAACAATTGTAATTTTATTTCATAACCAGTACACCCTGTAGATAATTCATTTCAAGTATTGTAAAACATCTTCGGCAATATCCTTTGGGAAACTTCGACATGGTCCTTCGAGCCGAATCATGTCGAATTTTCCCAAGATATTACGGAAGATCCCGTATCTCGAGCGCTTTAGTTGCTTCCCGATCAGACTCAATCGGGATTAGTCGAAGAAAGTGTCTTAAGTTAGCAACCAAACCGAGTCGAAGTGCTGGGTAGTATCATCGAGACCGTCGTCTTGTTAGTACTTCCCTGCACTTCGAGTCGCTTTGGTCTAACTTAAGACACTTTCTTTGACAATCCCGATTGAGTCTGATCGGGAAGCAACTAAAGCGCTCAAGATGCAGCATCTTCCGCAATATCCTTTGGGAAAAATTCATTTAATTAGCGAACTATATACAAATAATTCAATCAAAGAATCTCGCGGAATAATTAAGTTCAAACAAATTAATTGCAGATTAATCCGTGGATTAAGTAGGAAAAGAGTGTGGGTGGAAAAACCTAAGTATCCTGGGAAACTTTGTCGGTTACAGCCTGCCAAATAATCGAAGAACCGACAAATTGCCTTAAAATCGCGGGATTCTGCTTCCGCCAAAATCCAGTGAATATGTTCCCGTATGAGCAATTTTTGCTAAATAAAAATTTAAAACAAAAAAAATATAGTTCCACTTCGGCACCGTTTATCTCACGCCTAGAAGGGGATAAATCTGCCGTCGGCAGAACTTTAAAGCGTTCGATGAGGACGCATGGACAGCGCTCGGCGCGCAACTTAAATCTCCTTGAGTAGAACGGACCCGACAAATCTCTGGCGTCTCGGATTGGAGAACGCGCAGATCGTCGCCATGGCGTGGTATCCCAAGACGGCGTTCCGGTCCCGACGCACGGATTCCGAATGCCTGCGAATTCGATCTTTTAATATACGCTATTGCGGAGCCAGGGTCCACTCCGTCCCTTCTCGCGCGAGGTCCGTTTTTACGCGATCGGGAAGGCTCTCTTGTTAGGCTATAACCGGATAATCTCCTCTCAAAATGGCTCCTCGCAGAAAATATGGACAAAAGGGAAAGAATTTCCGCCCAAATTTTCGTTTCATATCCATTTATCGAGATGATTCCCCCGTAAACTGCTCCACCGCTGGAAATCTGATAAGGATGATTAACGAGAACTTGGTAGGAACGTTTGTGAATGAAGCTTTGTAGAATTTTAATTAGATGAAGGGGGAGTTCTTGCGCGATGAGTTTATAAATTAGGCCGTCGTGCCAGATTGTATCTAACGCTTTTTCAATATTGAGTGTGGTTGTCCGCGGTGGTTTTATCGATGTTGAAATTTATCGAGATGATATTCACGAGCCACATGAGTTTTTCCCGAATTTTTCGCAATTGGTGGTACGCACGGGTCCTGGCGAAAATATTGGAAGTTGAAGACTCCCTAATTTGGTTTGTAATGGTCCGAGCTTAGTTTGTTTAGCGTTGTTGCATCTTCTTCTTCATGTGCCATATCCGGTCCCCCGGACGTTGGCGATTCACTTGGACGAAGCCAAAATGAATTTACCAGGGAGTATTATAATTCATGGGGTGGTTTCCCGTTGCCTTCCCCATAGTCCACAGATCGATATTCGACTTTTGTTGTTGCATCGCGGATGGCAATGTTAGTAGATAAAGTTAGACTTATTATTGAGGGATTATGTAAAATGTTGTATAGGAAGTACGTAAAGTAGTTTGTACGTGAAGTAATCGTGAAGTCAAGTGCCGCTATATTAGTAAAGCAGTTGTTCCAATCGGGATGTTGTGCGTTAAAGTTCTCCGAGATTGCAACTTTGTTTCTGAAACGCAGTAGTTGATCCAATTCGGTTGGGTTGATGGTGTCACCTGGTGAGATGTAAAAGTTTGCAATAGTGAGATCGTGTATGGTGACGGCTTGTGTTTCCGCGATTGTTGTGTTTGTTTGCGTCGCGATCGCGTTTAATTTATCCGCGAGGTAAATAAATGATGAATCCGCCATTGTGGGTTTATGATCGATTGAGGGCAGTATAGAGGAGAATGTGCAAAAAGTTGTGTTTGTTGAGTTCAGTTTCCTGAATCAGGATGATGTCTGGTTTGATTTGTTGCGTTAAGGCTTGCATCCATACGTTACTATTGGCGTTATTACAATTGTATAAATTCTTAACTTTGGTGTTTGGGAGAGGACTTTACTATTCAACATTGATTTCGTCGCGTAAGTACTTCTTGATCCTGTCGCCAATTTTGCTTTTATCTCCATTTCATTTCTTGGTTTTTAGGTATACAAACGTTTCTACTTCCGTAAATTTCATCACTACACTTTCACTCATCCAGACGTCCAGTACCCCACTCAGCCGGATTGATTCGCTTTCCCATACCATACATTTTGACTTCTGTTCATTAACTTTCAATCCTATTTTATTTGAAGCCAATACCAATCTCTTTGTAGTCTGTTGCATTTCCTCCTTTGATCTTGTGAGTATGGTGAAGCCGTTAGCAAAAGCAAGGCACTGGTGTCTCTGTCCATATATTGTTCCTCTTTTGTTTAGTTTTTCTTCTTTTAGTACCGTTTAAAGTGCTATATTAAACAACACTGACGATAGCGGGTTTTCCTGTCTCAAACCCACCCTTACTTCAAATTCTTGAGACATTTGACCTTTTGCTCGTACGTCATCTTCGTCAGTCTAATTAACTTTGCTGGAATATTCAATTCGTACATTGCCTTTCTTTCTATTTCAGCTCGTTTCTTCTTCTGCAGTCGTATGTTTGTTTGAAATCCAGAAAGAGTGCGTGCGTTTTCAAATTAAATTTATGGCTTGTTTCTTGGATCTCTTTCAATACAAAAAATCTGATCTAGCACCGATCTACTTTTTCTGAATCCGCACAAGTATTCTTCTAATGCGTTTTCCGTGCACGTTCAACCTTATTCTTTATACAAGTTACCAATATTTTATATGAAACATTTAGTAATCCAATTCCTCGATGATTTTCGCATTCATTTTTCGCTTCTTTCTTATGTATCGGACAGATGATGGCCATTTTCCATGTCTGCGGCATTACTTCATTGAACCAAACCTTCTGTATCATTGTCACAAACATCTTATGCCCGATTTCTTCATCTAGAGATATCTTTTAGATAATCTATCTATTAGATAAATTAACAAAGTAACCAATCAGACAGCAGGAAAACAAAACAATCAGAAATATGATTGGCTACTTTGTTAATTTATCTTATAGAAAGATTATCTAAGAGATATCTCTAGGTGAAGAAATTGAGCATTAGACAGTTTTTCGCCACCATACTTTATCATCTCGGACCGAATTCCGTCAAATCCCGCTCCTCTATTGTTTTTAAGTTTTGCGATTACTTCCAATATCTCTTCTTTACTGGGCATTTCATCTTCAGTACTACTTGCTTTACTGTCATAATCTTTTCTCCTTCATCTATTTAAGATGATGAGAGATGAAAGATTATGACAGTCAAGAAAGTAGTACTGAAGATGAAATGCCCAGGGGATCTTTATCTTTATCTTGATCTTTATTCAGCAGGTTCTGAAAGTATTCCATCCATCTTTCTATCACTTCTTTCGCACTGCCTACTAACGTTTCATCCTTGTTTGAAACAAAAGTTGTCTTTGGCTGATATCCTGTTTTAACTTTTTTACCCCTGATATCTTCTATTTCTATTGATAGAAGTTTCTTATTTTGTTTGTTATGTACTTTTCCCCTATCTCATCTAGTTTTTGGGCATTATGCTTTCGTTTCTTCTTTCTAATTACCTTCTTACATGCCTTACTCTGTTTCTGGTACTTAAGTTTGGCTTCTTCAGAGCAACTTTTTAACATTAATTCCTTTAATCTTTCTCTTTTTCCTTCCTCTCTACATTGTTCATCGTGTCATTCATTTCTTGTATTTGTTCTTTTGTTAAACCTATTATTTACTCTCTCATTTATCCCATTCTGTATTAGTAACATTAACTCATCTGCACCATGTTGTCCTTCCGATTCCTCTAACCGTTTTTCTAGTTCATCTCTATACATCTCTTGATCTTGTTTGATATTGAGTTGTATTCCTCTAATTGGTTTCTTTGAATTTACATGTTTTTCCTCACTGATAGGTATTACCTCTTGCATTTTTACCCCGGCCATAAAATGGTTAGAGTCTACTTCTGCTTCTCTATACGATTTCACGTCAATTATATGACTTTCGTGCAAGGGGTTAACCGCTGGTGAAGTTTTTTGTACACATCTAATAAAGTACATGAATGAAATGGAGGTTTTCACCAATTTTTATTTTTTTATGACTTTTGCAAAGAACCCCTTATTGCTTGGACTAAATTATTTATGCGTCCAGAGGTTTTACGGTGAAAACGCTCGCGGCGTATAGGCCGCGGCAAAACGCTCACTGTGAAAACTTCGCGACCCATTTTTGGGAGACTTAAAAATACATTTCTTAGAGTATTTTTAAAAAATACTGTGTATCTCACGTGCACACACGATGTCAATAAAATTAAAAAAAAATGTTATGCTTGAACTTCCTGAATATTCATATTTTTTAATTTTATAATATTAATATTTTACTTTTATTAAACTACTTTCACAACCGTTTATTTAATTATGGTAAGTAATAAAATTTTTTGATAACTTCAAATAATAGAAACCGTAATTAGTGCATATTTAATTGACAAATAATAATAAATATTCACAATAAAAATGTCGTATCAATCACCATTAAAATTTATATAATAAGAAATTTTAATAATAATTAAATATTTCTACTGGCACAATACATAAGCAGTAAATCACTAAATAAATATAAGCGATGCGTAAATAATATTCAATACAAAATTTTTATGACAAATTGTTGTTGCAAAATTACAAATTTTTATAGGTGTAAATAAAGGTAAAAAATAAAGAAAGTTAATGTGTAATTCATAGACCAGTTTTGCATAAACATTAAAAATTGAACGTTAATCGTGTGAATTTATTATTACATAATGTCCCGAGATCATTAAAACTTGTAATCTTACAAAAAATTTTCTTTCTTGAGGTCGATGCATTCAACTTTTCCCTTTAAGATGTCTAAGAAAATTTCAAAATTTTAGAAACATTGAAAAATCAAATGCGAAATGCAAATTTGCAATTTTAACGTTAAAATTATTAAAAGTTAAAGTCAACTTCCGGTGTAACAGGAAGTAATCGATGGAGACATTTTTTATTATTGATTAACACCGATTACCAAATTTCTAATAGGCAAAAATGGAAACTTAATTGACCATAATCATGTACCCTCACGTATACAAAAACCAAAAAGTTAAATTTGGACAATACGAAATTATAACAAATTGTGAAAAAAATTGATAGGGAAAGTTTGAGTTCGAAATACGCGCAAAACTAAATTAATATTTTTAATTTAGAAAGTTTATTAATATTGGAAATCTGATTTATTTCTTAAACTGTAAAATATTACGAAAATCATCAAAAAATTGCTCCACAAGCAAATTATTGTATGTTTGTTTTTGAATATTTAAGGCCGTGTTAACACGGAGTGTGGGGTTGTCAAGTTTGGGACAAACAAAATCAAAAGGTTTTGGTTTGAACGGTCTTCAATGGCAACCCTTATTTTTTTCCAAATTTTCAAAATAAATAAAAAAATATTCCAAGGTTCCAATAAATGTGCTATATCCAAATCCGGGAAAAAATAAGGATGGTCATCTAAAAATAATTGAAGATGACCTTACAGTTGCAAAACAATACACGATAAAATAATGTCAATAGCGGGAAAAAGTGATATTTAGAAAATAATTTTCTGAGAAAATCCTGCTGATTTTTTTTATCAAATTTGTTTGTTCCAAACTTTGTGACCTCACTCTATAGTGGTAGGTGCTTATTTGATGAACGTCCAAGTGGCAAAATGAATTCTCTATTTTAAAATTAAACTTTGATTAGTGATGATAACCTCAAATGAAATTGTTAGCCTTGTTATAAACCACTTTTATTATTAATTTAATTACTAACCTTTGAATTTCGCGGAACAATCTGCATCATAAGGACATTGATAAATGGCATCATCATGAGAAGGTGAAGATAAATAAACATTATTGATTAGCGAACTTCTTTCGGATTTTTGCTTTTTGTTCAACGATTCAAATGAACCGTGACAAGATACGGATCCATTTTCCAATCCCCTTGTTAAATTTGTACCCATTTGTCTGGACGATTTAAAATTTCCATTCAACTGCAGAAGGGAACCATTTCTAGAAGAAGTCGGACTTAGAGATTTACAAATTTCGCTAGTCGATAGGGATTTTGCTTTCAAATTGGTTCCAAAATTGTGTTCTAAAGAAGCTGGAGGTATTTGCATGTGAGACTTCAAGGATCCATTATTTGATAAGTTATCCACTGAGGTGGATTTTCCTATAAGACGTGCTAAGAGTTTATTAGTATGAGATTGTGTAACTTTTATGTTGGGTATGTCTTTATTTTTTGTTCCTAATTTAAATATTGTTTGCATTTTCTCTTTTCGCGATTGTTCCGAGTCTTCGCGAAGATTAAAAACGTCAGTTATTGTATTGTAAACCTGCAATAAAAGACTTTCTAATTTCTTGTCATTTGCTTCCACTTAAAAAATTCACCTGTTCTGCTAACAAACACCTTCCTCTTGTAAGACGCATTCGACAAACTGGACATCTCTCAGATTTTGCACGACATCTCAAACACATTAAGTGACCATTTTCGCATTGATATACCGGCGGTGGAGTTGTATCCAAACAAACCGGACAATCCAAAACCGATAAAATTGAAGACATACAGGCCGACAGTCGTTGTAAATTTTGTGGCATGGGACCGCAACAAAGTGACTATACACAATAAATAATATTAATATATTGATAAATACTATTAAACATAAATTAATAATTAATAAAATTTTTTTGGATTCCTAAACTCGAATTTCACTTTATTGCTTTTTTGTCAAATAAATTTTTAATAAGAAAAAGGAAACTCCTCAGAAATGTTACCTTTAAAAGAAGACTTTTCACAAGTGCCCCCCCCCACCCGAAATGAAATCCTGGCCACGGGCCTGAAATAAAACATTAAAAACTCAAATAACCGCAGTTTTTAAGCTTCTATACAGCTACCTTTTTGGTTTGCAATTTAATAATATTATTTGTAATGTATTTAAAAATGCCTGTGGGGAGGGAAAATCAGATTATTTTTTAGATTCTCGTTAATCCATTCATGCGCGTCAGTTGCAAAGAGATAACTGACAAATGTCGAAATAGAACAAATTTCGATGAGTTTTCAGAATTTTCGAAAATTCTGAGTCAAATGAGATGATCATCTGCCTGAATTTTCGTGAAGTTAGCTGTGCCATTTTTGAAAAATAAAAAAATTCAAATTTGATTCAATTTTTTTTTTAAATTAGAAGATTAAATGAACAATAAAACGAAACATTATTTGTAAGCTTTCAGCAATGGTTACTGCTGTCATCAGACGTTTTGATAATAAATAATACGAAACATACGAATAAAACAAAACATTATTTGTAATCAAAACGTCTGATGACAGCAGTAACCATTGCTGAAACCTTACAAATAATGTTTCGTTTCATTGTTCATTTAACCTTCTAATTTTAAAAAAATTTGAATCAAATATTAATTCCAAAGGTTAATAATATATATAATTTCTAAAAAAATTAAAGTTGTGCCGGGTTGTGCTCGATTTGTGAAGCTTTGTGTCGTAAATAAAAAAATTGTATATTGAAAAATAAATTTTTTATGGCCAACAATGTATTTTATCGATGGATTATTTTCAAAATTAAAAAAAGGTAAGAGTTCGAATTTAGAGGTTCAAAAATATACTTTTTCCTATTAAAATGGCTTTACCAAACGAAAGAACAGAAAAATACAAGCTCTTTAATGTGAGGATGAATGTTGTCGGACTTGTAATAAGGCCACAATTTCCTTTTGAAAATTGCAATTTTCCTATAAGAAATACATGTAAATGTATTATAGTGCAATATTACGCAATCATTTTATGCATTCTATTTATGGTGCGTGTACTGTAGGAGTTAACACCGACTTACTGCAATCGCTCCCTGCTATCTGTAGGGTTAACATCCTCAATTTTTCGAGCAGGACCGGTCTATGGGATATTTTTAATGAGTTCAGGGTTTTCCAAAACGGCCTGTAGCGGCCCAAGCGGACCGGAGCGTAGGCTGCGGAAGGTCAGTTTTGATTAACGCAACCACAGCCGATTTTGAATTTTTAAAGTTGTTTTTTCCAAAATTTGTGGACCGACCGCAAATTTAATTTTTTTATTTTATGCTAATTAAACCCGCATCTTACATAAACCACTTGAAAAATGGTAAAAATCCCGATCAAGGAATTCGAACTGTCACCTAAAAAAATAAAGTTCTGCTGGCTTGTGTGCTAAAAAAAAAATTGAATTTGTAAAATAAAATTTTTTGGTCAAAAATGTATTTTATTGATGGATTATTTTCAAAAATATAAAAAATAAAGTTGTGCTAAGTTGTGCCCCATTTCTGCTGCTTTGTGCCGTAAATAAAAAAATTGTATTTGGAGAAATAAAATTTTTGTGGGCAAAAATATATTTTATTGATAAATTATTTTTAAAAATAAAAAAAAGTTGTGCTGAGTTGTGCCCGATTTGTGCTGCTTTGTGCCGTAAATAAAAAAATTGTATTTGAAAAAATAAAATTTTTGTGGTAAAAAATGTATTTTATCGATGGATTATTTCCAAAAATTAAAAAAAATAAAGTTGTGCCCGATTTGTGCTGCTTTTTGCCGTAAATAAAAAATTGTATTTGAAAAATAAAATTTTGTGGTAAAAAATGTATTTTATCGATGGATTATTTTCAAAAATAAAAAAAATAAAGTTGTGCTGAGTTGTGCCCGATTTGTGCTGCTTTGTGCCGTAAATAAAAAAATTGTATTTGAAAAATAAAAAAATAAAGTGTTAGAAAAATTAATTTTTTTACGGTCAAAAATGTATTTTATCGATGGATTAATTTGCAAAAATTAAAAAAATAAAGTTCTGCTGAGCTGTGCTCGATTAGTGCTGCTTTGTGCCGTATACAAAAAAATTGTATTTTAAAAAATAAAATTTTTATGGTTAAAAATGTATTTTATCGGTGGATTATTTTCAAAAATAAAAATAAGGTTCTGCTGAGTTGTACTCGATTAGTGCTGCCTTGTGCCGTAAATAAAAAATTATATTTGGAGAAAAAAAATTTTTTGTGGTAAAAAATGTATTTTATCGATGGATTATTTTCAAAAATAAAAGAAATAAAGTTGTGCTGAGTTGTGCCCGTTTTCTGCTGCTTTGTGCCGTAAATAAAAAAATTGTATGTGAAAAATAAAAATAATAAATTTTACGGGAAAAAATGTATTTTATAGATGAATTATTTCCAAAAATTAAAAAAAATAAAGTTGTGCTAAGTTGTGCCCAATTTGTGCTGCTTTGTGCCGTAAATAAAAAAAATTGTATTTTGAAAAATACAAGTTTTATGACCAAAAATGTATTTTATCGATGGAAGTTAACCGTGCCATTTTTGAAAAATAAAAAAATTGAAGTTGTCCCAGGTTGTGCTTGATTTGTGCTGCTTTGTGCCGCAAATAAAAAAAATTGTATTTTAAAAAATAAAATTTTTATGGCCAACAATGTATTTTATCGATGGATTATTTTCAAAGATAAAAAAAATAAAGTTGTGCTGAGTTGTGCTATTTTGTGCCGTAAATAAAAAAATTGTACTTGGAGAAATAAAATTTTTATGGTAAAAAATTTATTTTATCGATGGATTATTTTCAAAAATAAAAAAAATAAAGTTGTGCTGAGTGGTGCCCAATTTCTGCTGCTTTGTACCGCAAATTAAAAAATTGTATTTGAAAAATAAAATTTGTACGGACAAAAATGTATTTTATAGATAGGTTAATTTGCAAAATTAAAAAAAAATAAAGTTCTACTGAGCTGTGCTCGATTAGTGCTACTTTGTGCCGTAAACAAAAAAATTGTATTTGAAAAAATAAAATTTTTGTGGTTAAAAATGTATTTTATCGATGGATTATTTTCAAAAATAAGAATAATAAAGTTGTGCCGAGTTGTGCTACTTTGTGCCGTAAATAAAAAAATTGTATTTTGAAAAGTAAAATTTTTATGGTCAAAAATGTATTTTATTGATGAATTACTTTCAAAAATAAAAAAATAAAGTTCTGCTGAATTGTGCCCAATTTGTGCTGTCTTGTGCCGTAAATAAAAAAATTATATTTGGAAAAATAAAATTTTTGTGGTAAAAAATTATTAATTTAAGACTGTTTGGACTAAAAAAATTTAAAATTTTTGCCTACGGCACATTTTTTTCCTACCCTCAAAATTAAAAAATTCTAAAATATTGGCACCATCTTGTCGAGTTCCGTACCATAACACTGTAACATACAGTGACACTCGCAAAATTATTCATACCCCTGCGGTTTATTTCTTTAAACCTTCTCATCTGCCGCTAAATCCAACTAGATATCCATATAATATAGTGTATGTCGGTACCTCTCTCTCGCACAATGACCACGCCCTTGGCCCATGCGATAAGCGGTGTAAGCATACTTCTTTAATCATATGTATGTACATTCATGATTCAAATATTGTGATTATAATATAATTTCGTTAATTAGCAACTAGGTTTTCAAAAATTCAGATTAAGCACCAAGGTGTCAAGTGCTGATCCAATCTACTTGCCGTGTGATATTTATGCATACAAGTTCTGGGTTCCACAAATTTTAAAGTCAAAGTCAAAATAAATTTATTTGATAAGTTAAAATCAATTTACAAAAATAAATATGTAATATAGGCGTTTCAATTTAAGATCGCAGCGCCATAGTGGCTATTAGTGGTATTAACATTGTTGGTATGTTTTTTGATAGTTCGCTATCGTGTTTATAATTATATTAAATATATTTTTAATATATTACGTTACTTTATTGTAATATTTGAAATAATATTTAAAATGCTACCCACCTAAAAGGATTAGAAAAAGTGACATAACATCCTTGAACCATATTTGAGCTTAAAACAGTTTAGAGTGTGTGAAATATTTAACGTTTATAAGAATCTGGCCCAATCTTCGTTTTAACGTTGTCCATTACATGGAATGCATGCGTGGAGATCTAAATTCGAGGTGTATTTGCGAAGGTAAAGAGACTCTACACGCAGGACATGTAATTTATTTGTGCAGTCAAAGTACTGGGCCACCTGATATAATAAATTAAATTTAAAAACTACAGCAATGAGCCCAGATCCTCATCAAATAAAAGGTATCGACAATCAAAAAGTTCCTAAAAGTTTATAACAGTTTTTCCCCTTTCTCTAACCCACTTGGTCGTCCAGAGAAAAAATGTTAAACCAAGGGGTGGGTCCTCTTCTTTAAAAAACCTTTGCCCTTGCATTGCATATAGCTTCGACTATGTAATCTAATGTAATCATGGAGGAGGATTAATAAAACAAAGGGCCAAGAATCTTAATTTATTCTCCCAAAAAAATGGTTTGCGTGTGTATAAATGTCAAGATATGAGACAATTACAAAACCTATTAAACAAAAACAAGTAAAAGTGAACCCGGTTGAAGACCTGAAGTCCACAAGTTCAAACAAATAATCGCTGCTTTCCGTTGAAGATGAAAAGCGACCCAAATCCTATAAATACAGTTTGGTTTCCCTGAAGGGAAAAACAAACAATCAAAGTAAGCTACGCACAATGAAATGCTACGTCGACATAACGATGACAAAAATTGACAACATTTTGTTAAATTTTTATTTATGTACACTTTTTCTTGTCTTTTTGGGGAAAGGCATGAAAACTAATTTCGGGATTTCTTTTATTCATAGAATTGCACCAGAAAACTGAACAAAACCATCTATCCATTATTAAAATTTTGTTTGGAAAACTCACAACTTTACATTAAAATACACGCGAGCCTATTTCATTAACCTATATCATTAGTTCAAAATTTACCGCAAGGTAGCGTATCGCTTATCTTGAAACGCCTATACATTAGTTTGTTTTAGTTTATGAAGTTTCTCTACTATCTTTAAAATGTTGGTCAATACGATAACTTGCGATTTGATAATGAAAAGTAAAGTAATAGGTAAAATTTTCAAAAACCTGATGGTGGCAGTGACAAAAAAATATATAATAAAACAACAATTTTTTTTAAATTTTGCCTTGCCTTGTCATCATGGCAAGTGTAATATTTGAATTTGAATATTAATATTTTGTAAGTTGGTAATTATAAGTACCAACTGAAAGAAGTCGACCTGTAGATAAAAAGACCAGCAGGAGGCAGATTCGTTCTGGACTATATACAAGAACTGAATGTCTTAAAACGTTAGTCGTTATAGTGTTAAATTTGTTTGTAAATATTATTGTTAATAAATACATATATTAATCGTTTGTCGATACATATCAGCAAGGCTTTTTTTCTTTTTTTGAATTTTATTTGTGATCGAATATTTGAAGAAGAGTGAAGAAAATTTAACTCGTATGTATAAACAACAGCTCCATCTAACAGTGTTGTCGTTGATTAGTAAATTACTAACCAAAACATTTAAAACGGAAAACAAACGTTAAAAAGGCTACAAGCACAAGCTAAAATACAGACAGCAAGAAAGCGAGAGGAGAATATTTACTTACAACTTCAGGCTCAAGGACTAAGCCGGGGCTTTGCAAGCTAGCGATTGGGGATTGTACAGTTCCCTCTGCATTCAAATTTTGCTAGATTTGTAAGATTACAAAAAATTCTGGCATAGAAGGAATTTACGAAAAACTTCGTCTTATTTGTTGCCCAATGGATTAGTCTTTAAGATCATAATTAAGAATTATTGCACAGAACTTACTGCACCTTGGCGAAGGAGCACTGCATGTGGACTTTGACAAGCAACTTGTTTTATCTACAATTAGAACAGTAGTTCTAAGTGTAAATGAATTAACTCAAAAGGTTTTACCGAATTTTAATTTCAAGTAGAAAAACTTTCCTTGATCATGCGAAGAATTAATATTGGCACCCATATGTTAACCGGTCTAGGACATTTTAACGCCGCAATTTGGACACCGCGGTTTCGACGCGAAGATTAAAATTCGGTACGTTTAAGCGGTAGCGAAATTAAAAATTTCCTAAAGAAATGTTATATTATTAATATTATAATGTAATTACTATATTTTAGGGCTAAAAATATATTAGAAATAAAGTATTTTTATTCATAATATAAATTTGTTAAAAATATTCTTGAGTCAAAACAGATCTCAAAAAGGTGGATTTTAACTGTGCGAGATCCGAGGTTGATGTATTACTTTGGAACCCTGCCAGTTCACCCATAAAAATGATTGTTGGGTTATTGGTAAAAGTGACCAAATCCAGAAAATCGTGAAACTGAGTTAGTAAGTTTTAAATAGTATATATAATATTTTAATAATAAATAGTAATTAAATATACTATTGAAATATTGAAGTATTTTATTGAATAATACTCAATCAAAATAATTTTGTAATATGCTCGATTATTTTTTAATTTTGTAATACTTCTCTTGTAAAATTATGGGCAAGAGTCCGTCAACCCTGACTCGAAAGTACACTTTTTCCTATAGAAATGGCTATACCAAACGACAGAACACAAAGATAAAAGCATTTTAAAGGCAGAAGGAACTTTGTCGGACTTAATACAATCACAATTTTATTTTGAAAATTTCAACTTTCCCATAAGAAATACATGTAAGTGTATTATTGCGTAATATTACGCAATAATTTTATGCATTTTGGTAACAGTGCGTGCAATTTCATATTAGCGGATTACCTTACAAAGCAGCGTTAGGAAGGAGTCAGTCGCTCCCTGAGATCCGCCGTGTCAACTTTTAAACTTTTCAAGTTGGAGCCGCTTAAGGGATGTTTTTAATAAGTTTAGCGAGTGTCAAAACCGTTCGTAGCGCTCTTCAAGGGGAGCGGAGCGGAAAATAGGTTTTGACAGCGCAACCAAATCAGAAACAAATTCACACAAAAAGTAATTTTTTTTTGAAAATTTGTTGTCCGATCACAACTTTAATTTTTTTATTAGCTAATTACACCATTATCTTTCATAATTCGTTGTAAAAAACGAGATTCTGGTATTTTAAATGTTGCCACAACTCATTTTAATTACGATGGGCGGGGTTACAGTTCACCAGAGCCAATGATAAAATTGCATTCTAAATTAATTTTTAAAGCCGTTTTTTAACCAAATTTGTGGACAGTCCGCAAATTTTATTTTTTTTATGTGTATCTAGCATTGTTATCTTTCATAATTTGCAAAAAAATGGTAAAAATCAAAATCAGGGTTGACGATATGCTTCTATGCAAAAATTTCGTATCCTTAAAATCGATTTTTTCAATTATTAATTGATGCATCAAGTTCATCCTCACCTTAATTGACTCAATTTATTGCTATTTAACAAATTTATAATCAAATCAAAAATACCTAATTTTGAAAATGAAAAGAGCAACCAACCACAAAAATATTTAATATTTAAATTTTGCTCTTTGCGTTGTAACGTCGCCGCGTCGAAACCGCGGCGTCAAAACGTCCCAATCCGGTTTATGTCATAGGCGTCGAGTACGGTAAAACCGTTACAATAATTAGTGACACACGGTTGATTAGCGGGATTCGTCCGGGAACTACCGTAGATATACGGTGGAATTGAAGTAAGAAATTGTTTGTTTCTGTTGATTTCCTACAAAATGAATTTACAATGAGCTTTTTGTAAAAGTTGTACTTTTTAAAAAACCGGCTTTTAGGTTCAGAGAATAACGGCGTTACAACCCATTTCATCATAACAACTTTAAACTCGCGTTAGTTAAAGTGAAGTTTTTGTTTGCAGCGCTTCTATGCCCACCCCTCTTTTAATATTTCTAAAACTAGCGCATCCGTTGATGCTTTTTGGTACCCAAATCTTTATAAAAAATTTTCGAAAGCAAAAAGGGGTTGCCCGGTAACTATAAATTATTACCAATCCGGAATAAACTCTAATAAAGAATGAACATGAAAAGGGTGTCCCAATAAAAATGCACAATTTAATTTTTGAATAAATACGTTAGTAACTTGAAAAATTTATACATTTTTAATTTAAACTAATCAGTATTTACGTAGAAACGTCTCGTGTCAAAACGGCCGCTACGAAACGGCCGCGATAAAGTGGCCAAGTCGAAATGGCTGCGACAAAACGGCCGCTACAAAACGGCCACGTCGAAACGGCCGCTACGAAACGCCCACGTCGAAACGGCCGCGGCAAAACTACCGCTACAAAATTGCCGCGATGAAACGGCGGCATCGAAACGTCTTATTCCGGTTTTTAAGATTAGTATTTTCTAATAAAATACTTATTAAGGGAAGCGGTCGGTGCAATCCAAACCAAATTACCATGCCTAGCTGGAAAATAATATCGGGTAGATATCCGTCAAAATTTTGTTTACAAACTTTAATTCTTTTTACAACATTTTTAATGACATTTTCCCACATTTCTGACACGATTTTCGCAATGACGTGTTGAATTACGCCTTTTAATTCAAAAATTGTTCTTGGTTTATTTGCGTAAACACGTGACTTTGTGTAACCTCACAGAAAAAAGCTATATGGCGCCATGTCGCACAAACCCGGTGGCTAATTTTGATTTTCATGGAAATTTTTCCTGCAATTCTTTTCCCGTAATCGCCGGTTACGACGTCGATTTAGTGTCTTAACATCAGTAACTAAACGTCGAATTATCAATGAATCAAACGGGTATGAACGTAATTTCCGGGGTGTCTCTAAAGAATTTTCTCCGTTTTTGAAATAAGTTTTGACGATGATAACGCGTTGTTTGACAGTAAATCGATTTATTTTCATTAGTATTTGCCACAATGTCTCTAGATGACAACTGAGCAATTGCAGGCGTTGCCAACCGAAGGGAACGAAAATGGCGCGCAATTTAAATTGTGCAATTTTATTGGGACATCCTATATGTGTCTACGCAGTTGAAATTGAAAAAATTAAATTAAAACAGTGTTTTTTTCAATTGTACCTCATATTTAAGTTAAATTATGCTTGACCTTGTTTACTTTTCAAGCAAAAAAATAAAGGGTTCATATATGCATATCCATAGATGGATCATATAGCAATTGTTTGATTTTAAAGGCTAAACCAAACCAGTTTACTATGTTAGAATTTTTAAACTGGTTAGGTACTTCTTAGATGATCATTCAAACAACTTTCGTTACTACAAAAATATTTTTTTATTTATAATATTTAACTGTGTCAGTTTATGTAACTCCTCATTAGAAATTTATTGCATAAATCCTATGTTTTCAAGGTTATGGTTATTTTAATAACAAAACCTTCTCAACCGTGAAAATCCAATCAGTCTGGAAATTATTTTATTCACAAAAGTAAAATGTTATTTTTAAACTGCAGTAATAAAATAATGAATCTGCTACGGAAGCATTTTATTATGTTTAATATATTCAGGAATGTGTGAATATTAAAAGGCTTTTCCATCATTACACATCTCCCCTCCTTCCGAAGGAATATAATACTTATTTCTGCATCGACCATTTACCTCAATTAAATAACATGATTTTTGTGATACCGATTTTTGTGGTGCGCTCTGTATATTTTTTTAACGATTTACTAGAATTAAAGATTATTTTTTAAATGAGAGAATATGAAATTATTAACAACAAATTTTCCTCCATAATGACGATATATTTACCATTCCATTCAGGTGTTCACCATGTTATTTATAATGTACACATTTCCTGATTTTGCTAAGACTTTTTAAATAAATTTTTTTGTAATAATTCCACGATTTGCAATGAAATAATTTTTATTAATTATATACATAGTTGTACGTAAACCAAACTTTCCGTGATAATTTAAATGGTCAATTGGCTATGGCGTTCAAAATTTTAATTAAAAAAACAAAACTTACCGTTAAAAGTTTAAATATACGAATACTAACTTCATTAAGTAACAATTAATTAAATTCTTTAAAATTGAGTAGCCAACAAAAAATTTAAATAATAAACAAAAATAACATTCCGTTTGAAACGGAAAGTTTATAGGTAAAATAAAAACGAAAGTGATTAAAAATTATTATTATTTATTTAATTAGCAGATACATTTCCTGTTTAATAATTATAAATTAATTAATATAATAATTAAAATCTCAATATGAATCTATAATATCTCACCCTATAACACAGAAGATTTGTATATAGCGGAGATTATGCAACATTCAAAAAATTACTCGAGGAATTTTGTATTTTCGATTTAAAATTTTTAAATTAAATAATTTAGATCAGATGATAAATAATTAGGTACTTTTAAAATTTTTCTCGGAACTTGAAAACGATCAACTTAGGAACACACACACACATGATTGAGTGTGAAAACCGGTTCTCTTTAACTTGACGTGGAAAGTGAAATTTTATCATTATATTTTTATATCAACGAATCGGTAAAATTAGAAACAAATATTTTGAAACACAATCTTATCGTGGAAAAAATACTCCATCAGAAAAACTCAACAGATGCTAGAAAAAACTTAAATTCGTCCCTTCATATAATTTTAAATTAGGAAACTATTTTATCTTGAATAAAATATTTTAAAAAATACAAGTTGAATAAAATTTGAAAATTTTCCAACTTACATTTTAGTCTAGGACCCGGTTGCGCATAAGTGGTTTCGTCTTTTCAAAAACTCATCAGTTAAACTATCCCAAAATGAATGAAAATGAATTAAAATTTTAGATTCCTAATCCCCGTAGCTAGAAAGGGAGGGGTACATGCCCCCCTGCCAACACGCCATCAACTGGTTTTGAAATAGACCCACAGAATATTGGATAATTTAATACTTTTATCTTCTTAGGGTTTTCATAAATCGAGGTTGCCCCTTCACCTGGAAGAAAAACTCAAAAACTTTTTACTTTAAACCCAAGATTTTTTTAAACGCATGCTTTCTCTAACTATTACTCCCACTTATCATATACATACCTGAGGGTATAATATAATCACCACATGGGGGTACCCCCCAATATATGACATTATTTTTATTTCTAAGAAAACTAAAGCGGCGTCATAAAGCTAATATCTGATGTTCTCCCTCTCGGTAGCGGAAATTTTGCTCCCCAGACGTCTATGCAGTTTTATTTTTATTAATAACAAGCTGAAGATTTCAAAATATTCGCCATTGCTATGGCTTGAGCTCATTCGTGTGGGAATGCATGCTTTCCCTAATTATTACCATTTTTGACTTTTTGGAAGAAATTACAATTTTAGAGACCGGGGAGATAATCTTATGAGCTCACTTATCCGGTGATCGGTAGAAAACTTTCGGCTAGAGTCCGTTAACCCTGACTCGAAAGTACACTTTTCTCTATAGAAATGGCTATACCAAACGAAAGAACAGAAAATACAAGCATTTTGAAGGCAGGAGGAACTTTGTCGGACTTGTAATAAAATCACAATTTAATTTTGAAATTGCAAATTTCCCATAAGAAATACATGTAAGTGTATTAAAATGAAAAGGTATCGTTCATTCTGTTGGCGGTACGTGTGCTGTGCCTGGGTCGACAGTGACTAGTGGTGGGGGAGATACCAGTCGCTCTCAGAGATCCGTCGCGTCAACTTTCAAAATTTTCGATTTGGAGCCGCTTAAGGGATGTTTTAATGAGTTTAGCACGTGTCAAAACCGCTCGAAGCCCCGTACGAGCCCCGGAGGGCGAGGGCGGTGCGGAGTAGGTTTTGACAGTGCAACCACCTCAGTAACGAATTCACACAAAAGTGATTTTTTTCAAAATTTGTTGTCCAATCACAACTTTAATTTTTTTATTACCTAATTACACCATTATCTTTCATAATTCGTTGTAAAAAACGAGATTCTGGTATTTTAAATGTTGCCACAGCCCATTTTAATTACGATGGGCGGGGTTATAGTTCACCAGAGCCAATGATAAAATTGCATTCCAAATTAATTTTTAAAGCCGTTTTTTAACCAAATTTGTGGACAGTCCGCAAATTTTATTTTTTATGTGTATCTGGCAATGTTATCTTTCATAATTTGCAAAAGAATGGTAAAATCGAAGTCAGGGTTGACGGACCCTCGCCAAACTTTCTAACACAATTAAAAACATAAATTGTGACACCAGAAACAAAAGACGTTCTAAAAATTACAATTAGCTGCCGAGGAATATTCCAAAAATAGTTCCAATAATTTGAAAGATATGTGAACAATATACAATAAAAGATAAAGATAAATGGGTTTGGGGCGAAACCGCCGAAAACAAAAACACCGAAAGTATACCACTATTCCAAAGAAATGCCTCTTAGTAAAATATTTTTGCGACCTAATAAAAGATATTTTGATCAAAAATAAGAAATTACTATAATAATATAAAAATAATAAACTACGACTTTTGTACTTTGTTTAAGTAGTACCAATGCTTGCTCCATAAAAGAACAGAACATGATAGTATATATTTTGATTTTTAGGTTTTAATATCATTATAGTAAAACATTTATTTTCTCCGAGCGCTACAAGCGGTTTTGATAAACGCAACTACGTCAAGAATCGGATTCACACAAAAAGTAAATTTTTTCCGAAATTTGTTGTCTCAGCACAAATTAAATTTTTGTATTAGTTAATTAGACCCTCATCCATCATAATTCGTTGTAAAAAACGAGATTCTGAAATCTTTATTGTCGCCACAATCTATTTCAATTTTGGTGGGCGGGGTTACAGTTCAAAAGTGTCAATGAGAAAACTGCATTCCAAATTAATTTTTAAAGCCGTTTTTTCCAAAATTTGAGAACCGACCCCAAATTTTATTTTTTTTATATGTTAATTAGACCCTAATCTTTCATAAACCACTTCAAAAATGGTAAAAATCGCGATCCGGGAATCTTAACTGTCACCCATGAACATGAACCAAGCATTTATTTTAACTTTTTTTTTGTCGGAGTTAGGCGATGCTTGCCCTGTACGGATACCTAAAAGTACTAAAGTAACCAAAATAGTCGTGATTTATTATTTTTGAAAAATAATATAATAGTTCTTTATTTTCGGTCAAAATATCTTTTATTGTTTCGCAAACATATTTTACTCTATAAGAGGCATCTTGTTTGAATTAGTGGTACATTCGGTGTCTTTGTTTTCGGTGTTTGGTCTTCGGCGTTTTTGTTTTTGATGTTTTTGTGTTCGGCATTTTGACTTACGTGTTTTGCTTTCGGCGTTTTTGTTTTCGATGTTTTGTTTTTTGGTGTTTTTGTTTTCGGTGTTTTGACATGGAATCAAAGTATCCCCCCCCCCCAATATATGACATTATCTCTCAGAAAACTGGTGTCATTCGGTGTCTTTATCTTCGGTGTTTTGTTTTCGGCGTTTTTGTTTTTGGTTTTTTTGTGTTCGGAATTTTGACTTACGTGTTTTGCTTTCGGCGTTTTTGTTTTCGATGTTTTGGTTTTTGGATGTTTTTGTTTTCTGTGTTTTGACATGGAATCAAATATGACACCCCCCCAATATATGACATTATCTCTAAGAAAACTGAAGTAGTACCAAAAAGCTAATTTTCATATTACATCTAATGTTTTCATTTCTGTTACTTTGCAAATTGAAGATTTCAGCGTAATCGCCGTTGCCATGGTCTGAGAAATCCAAAACTAGTTTCAATTAGTTGGAAGATCTATTAAAAACATAAAATGAAAGTTGGACACACCAGGGTATATGAGTTCCCTCTCTCAGTCCTGAAGCACCGGGAGCACTCCATACCCTTTCTACGTTTACTTTTATCAGCATTAATTGAAGATTTTGGTATATAGGTTTGGTATATGGTAGTGACACGATATTTTTAATAATTATTGCAGTAAAATCGACAAATAATAGCTTTTCATGAAGTGGTAGCACGTGCATTTTCTTTGAACGAGTTTAAAGGGAGAATAATAATAATAATTAGAGAAGTCATTCAGCTCTACCATTTAGCCTGTCACCATTGCCTAAACAGAAGTCACCATTGCCTGAACAGAAGTCACCATTGCCTGAACAGAAGTCACCATTACAAACTGGAGAGTGAGGGGATATCGAATATCTTCCAGTTAGTGGCATATTACAATAGAGGCAGCAATGGAATTGTATAACAATGTCACAAAGCAACCCTGTACAAATATTTAGTATAAGAACGAAAGCCCAACTCCAAAACATCAAATTTTTTATACAACTACCTTTGGCATTGTGATCAAATTCTTATATTTGTTGTATTTTTGTCTTTCAGCGCAGTAAATTAAATTATCCTTATAAACTATGACAGTCCGCTATCCTCTCAAAAAAACTTAGCACTTTTTAAAGTATTTATCGATTTAAACCCTAACGGATTTACGGAAAGTTCCTCAAATCATAATGATTATTATTTAGGTATATAAATATGAGTTTTATAAGTACGGAAAAACTTCTAAAATACAATTATTTAACATAAATTAATTAACAGGGTTCCTCCGGGAAAATCCTGGGATATACGAAACTTTCCCCCCGCATAGTACACGGTAACGCTTATGGATGGGTTAACGAGATTCTATCGAGGAACTGGCGTAACGCGCGCAATTATACGATTTCTCCGTAATTCACGTGTATAAATATCTTGACTTACCGCGCGTATGCCTTCCAAATGCTTAATCCTAACACGTGATTACTTAAAATCGCACTAAAAGCTTTCCGTTTTTAAATAAATCTGCTCCGAGCAACAAGCGTGCTGATATTAGATTAGTAGATATGTTTCCTCTTTTCGAGATCTTGTCCGGATGACGTAAACTAGAAAAGGAGCTATTAAAAGAGAAGTGAAAATATACATTTTAGAACCTTAATATTTCGCAACGGGAATTAAATGCGTACCAAAGTACGGAAAAGAAGGTTTCACCGTTTCATATTTGTTGTTACGTTACGGGATAAGCAAGAAAATTAAAACTTAAAGAAACTACTAACTAATTCCTTCTCGTTAACTCTCTCCACACTTTCCTATTTTTGATTAGTTGTAAATTATTCATATTAATTGGATTAAAATGACAGATATAACAACATCGACTAAAGATATTGGCCAAGCTGTTAACAGCTTTCCCATCTATCATTGTTAATATAAACTTATAATTATTATAATTGTTAATACGAATTTTCATTTATTGTTAGACATTAACGGATGCAGTTTGTTAGTTTCGTTTCGTTTCCAATTATTAATTAATTGTTAATGGTTTTTCATTTATAGTTAGAATTAACGGCTGCAGTTTGTTAAGTAAAGGGTATCCCAATAAAACTGCACAATTTAATTTTTGTTAAAAAATTTAAACGTTTTTATTTTACAATGCGACTAAGTGTGGAATACAATATCGGACAAATACCCGCCAAGATAAACTCTGACAAAATTTGTAATGACTTTTTCGCACATTTCTGGTTCGATTTCCGTTCGTTTTTACCTCGGGAATCGTTGTCGGTTTGTTCGCGTACACCCGTGAATTCACGTACCTCACAGAAAAACGTCACACGGCATCATGTCGCACGATCTCGGTGGCCAATTTTGATCTCCATAACGTCAGTTGACATGACCCGGAAATTTCTCCTGCAATTCTTCTCCCGTAATCGTCGGTCTCAAGACCGGCGCGGCGGTTACAACCTCACTTTAGTGTCTTAACATCAGTTACTAAACCACTTCGCTCGAGCTTTTCAATTATTCGTCGAATTGTCGATGAATCAATTCGGTACGTTCCCCGACCAAAAATTGTACGCAAATTGTGGAGTGCCTCTAAAGAATTTCGAAATACCAAAATATAAAGTAAATCCGTCAACCCGTTTTTAAGGCGCTTAGGACATTTCGACGTGGCCGTTTCGATGCGGGGCCGTTTCGACATGTAGACGTTTCGACGCGTAGACACTTTGACGCAGACCCATTTCACAGCCAAAAATTTTAAAGAATGTACATATGTACTATCAAATCGGTCCCACGATCTACTTTTCCGAGAGAAAAGTCTCCTAACAATAATTAACAATTTGTAATCTTATTTTAAATAATTCTTTAATTATATAATTTAAAAGAAATATTTCAAAGAAAAAAATTTAATTAGACCCTGTGTCGGAATGTATATTATTTTATTTGGTTTCATGGTATTACACTATTTAAGAAACAGAAAATTATTTCAGAGAGAAAATTACTAACGCCGTTTATTTCTCGGGAAAATATTATCTAATATATAAATTAGAAAAAACGTTTACCTAACCTAAGCTATTTTACTAAATTTTCTTTTTTTACGGTCGCTTTTAATTAGTCTTTGCGTCGAAACGTCCCCGCGTTGAAACGGCACCGTATCGAAACGGTCGCATCGATACGTTCCGCTTCAAACGGCCGCGTCCCATTCCTTTTTAAAGATTAGTATTTCTAGTGAAATACTGCAAAATCCCAGACTTAAGGGAAGCGGTCGGGGCAATCCAAGCCAAGTTACCTTGGTTAGCTGACGTCCATGAACGGACTTGCCATCTAGCTTCTTAATAATTCTTCTTCTTCTTCTTCATCGTTTGCTTCTTGTCAGAAGCGTTGTGACTCAGCTTGGCCGAAGCCAAGATAAATTTTCATGGGAATATAATTAATGGGGTGGTTTCCCGTTGCCTTCCCCATGGTCCACAGATTGATATTGGACCTTTGATTACAGCAGTGTATCCGACTCGACTAGGATTCGAACCGCGGTCTACCGCTTTCCAGTCGGCCGGTGCATGCTTTGCGCTACACTGCTGGCTTTTTTAATAATTAAGAATACATTAATGTTCACACAAAATGTGTATTAAATAAACAAAAAAGTATTAAAATACAAGTCTTTTAATGTGAGGTAAATTTTGTTACGTCCTTTAAAAAACCCACAATTTAAACTTAAAGTTAAACACACAAACGGTCGGAGCAAAGGGAACCAACGAGGAGAAGACCGAAGCGAAGAGTACGGAGAGTCGGATTTGACTAACGCAACCACGGCAAATCACGAAATTTTAAAGTAGTTTTTTCCAAAATTTGTGGTCCGACCGGAAATTTTTCAATGTGCACAGAACGATGTCCTCTTTTATAATTCACTTCAAAAATCATGAAAATCAGAACTAGGAATTGCTGACCGTCCCCGAATAAATTGAAAACTTCTAATTGCAAACCATTTTAAAATAATGAATTTTAAATACAATTTAGGCAACGATTAATCAACAAAATGCTAGATCACTGAATACAGTCAAAATCATGCCATTTTTTCCGGCGCTTCTTGATACTTAATTGGTACACTCTAATAATTTTATCAAGCATTTTTGAGACTTAGAGACTGATTATCTCAAAAAATTTTCTCTTTAAGGCCATAACTTTGTTATATTTTATTACAGAATTTTTATTACAGAAAGCCAAGACCAGGAGACGGTCTTGGCCTAGTGGTTAGAGCGATCAACTACTATAATGCAAAGGCACCCGGTTCGATCCCGGGAGGAGTCTAGTAAGGAAAATTTTCTTTCTGATTCTTTCTATCCGTGACCGTCTCCCATGCTTCGGAGGGCACGTAAAACCGGCGGTCCCCCTGAGTTGATGACTGCCAACATCAACGATAATAAAGGGTTACAGGCAAATTCCCCAACCCGAACTAAGCAGCCGGGGGGTTTTAATGCTGTAAACCTTTCTCTCAGAGAAAGAGACTGAGGCTCAGGAGTAGGCTAAAGAGCTGACAAAGAACAAAGATTACAAAATTTACAGAAAAAATAAGGGTTGCCATTTGAACATTTTTTTTCTCATTGATTAAATTTTAATCCCACTACTGCATTGCACCCATTCAGAGGTACATATATTTCAGAGGGACAACTCCTCGCGATCGACTAGCCGCGGATAACTCACCGCGTCCCAACTCGCCGGCATCCCAACTCGAATCGTACGAATGATAATGTACTTATTTAATACCGCGAAAATACTCACCGACTATAGCAAATTTGGCCAATTCCTCAAGCGATTGGGGAAGAGTCCGAATGGACTCTGCTTGGTTTGTAGGACGATAAATGTGACTGGATCCTAACAAGGACCATTGGAGAACCCTATTTACCGGATTCTGGCGTATGAGCTGTACAGCAAAGAGAGAGGAGCTGTGAGTCCTTTTAGGACTGCAGTAACCCGTCAACTTTAACGAAGTGGCCAGACTCACTTCTTTAGAACTCTTCCACAACCCCAAAACCCTAGTAATATAGTAATACGAGAGCGGTTTGATAAATCGGTGACTTTTAGAATAAAAAATATTTTTTTCGGCAAAAAAATGTGTTATTTTTCAACATAGTCGCTATTTAGCTTGATACACTTAGTCCAGCGGTTTTCCAATTTTTTTATCTCTTCCAAATAATACGATTTCTCAAAGCCCTTAAAATAGGCTTTTGTTTCAGTGATGACCTCTTCATTTGACCTAAATCAATTACCGCCGAGCCATTTCTTCAGGTTTGGAAACAGAAAATAGCCACAGGGGGTTAAATTTGGAGAATATCTGAATGAGGAAGCGATTTGTAGCCCAATTCATGAAATTTTGCCATGGCGATGACAAACGTGTGCACCCGTGCATTGTCCTGGTGAAAGAGCACTTTTTTCTTCGCTAAATGCGGTTGTTTTTGCTTCAAATCAATGTCGAATCTGTCCAACAGCTACGAATAATATTTGCCTGTGATCGTTTCACCCATTTCAAGATAATCGACGCGAATGACCCCGAGTGCATCCCAAAAAACTATCGCCATAACCTTGTTGGCCGACTGACCCCTTTGGCCTTCTTTGGTGCACGTTCACGTGCACTGCTTTGACTGTTCCTTTGTCTCTGGTGTGTTGTGATGGATCTATGTTTTTTCCACAATTCTAAAACGGCACAAAAATTCGTTCGAATTATGGTTGAATGTTTGGGGATAAACACTCCTTTAAAGTGGTCACACGGTTGCGCTTATGGTCGCGTGTAAGCAATCGCGGCATCCACCGCGCGGATAACTTTTTCATGTTCTAATATTCGTGTAAAATGTTATGTACTCGCTCAGTTTAGATGCCTACAGCGTTAGCCTTCTCAGGCATCTTTACTCTCCGATCGTCCAATATCATTCCATGGATTTTATAAACGATTTCTGGCCTAACGACCTCTTTTGGGCGACCTGAACGTTCGGCGTCACTTGTGCTGGTACGACCACAACGGAATTCAGTAAACCACTTCTTAACCATTGAAATTGATGGCGTAGAGTTCCCACAAACTAAATGACGCAGCTTACTCAAAATTTGTCAGTTGTCTTTTGACAGATAGTAGTTCACAGGAGCAGTGTTGAATATGAAGTTACAACGCGGGAAATTCAAAAAGTCACTGATTTATCAAACCGCCCTTGTATATCTCCTTTTCTTTTCATGTTTCCACTTCCATAGCCCACCTTCACCTTTCTTTCATTAAAAAATTTAAAATAAATTTTCTCAATTTTGAATTATGCTTAAATAGTTCAATCAAAGTACAGAAAGGTGAGAATTTAATTTCACCACTATTTTAATTTTTATTTTAGAAAATTATAATAATAAAAAAATTTGATTTCACAATGTAAATCTTTTGACTTTTATAAATATGTAATACCTACATTGCTGTAATAGGCAAGTTTGCTGCGTCTTAACTTTTTACATTCCTGCTTACAACCTTCCGCAATAATCAAAACATTATTTTATGTTGATTGATTTACTCTTGATAAACTTAAATTTTATAAAGCCAAATAGATTAATACTTTTTTTGTCGAATAAAATATTTTAAAAATTACAAGTTTTATAAAAGTTGAAAAATTTTCCAACTTACATTTTAGTCTAGTACCCCGTTGTGCATAAGTGGTTTCGTCTTTTCAAGATATCATCAGCTAATCTATCCCTAAATGAATGAAAATGGATGAAAATTGATAATATCTTGATAAGACGAAATCATTTATCGCAACGGGGTGGTAGACTAAAATGTAAGCTGGAAAATTTTTTCAAATTTTATAAAACTTGTAATTTAAAAAATATTTTATTCAACATATAATTTCACAAGTTATAAAACATTTACAATTAATACTCTTTTGTTTACCTTAATTTTTTATTATATAAAATAAATTATTTATAATAATAATAGAATTATAATAATTTATAAAATATTAATATTAATATTTTAATTATTTTATTTTTATATCATTAATTTTAAATGAATAAATTACGATAAACCACTTTTTAGCTTCCCCCTCCCCTCATAATTACATCAATTTTCTTTACTGACGTTTTTATACATTTTATCAAGTGTATGCATTATGTAAAGAATAATTGCTATGTAAATGAATAAATTAGACCTTGATGAAAAATTATCATTAACCAATACACAAACAATTAACTACCAAAATATCCATGTCAAGATAATAAAAATTGAAAATTATGCGATGTGGGGAGTCGCATTGAGAAAATCACACTTTTATCATTTAATCTTTAAATTTATGCCAAGAAACTTTCTAGTTTTTATTAAAATTTTCATTATGCCCACATATCTTATTTTCACCTACCCTAAATGATTAATTATAATATATACCAATATGCTTCATTTACCTATCATTTATTATACAATGTACAAAAATAATCTACCAAGGTTGCCTATAAATATTGAATTATAATCTTTTTTGCAATAAATAAATTTTTTCTTATTTTTGACCTTGACTTTTCAATTGGTCAGATTTAAGTAATAATAAATTATAAGATAAAAAAGAAATTTTTTAGGTTAAATTTAACACAAAAAAATTTGTTTTTGGTACTAATTTTAAATTGTTATAATAAAAGTGCCCATTGGAAAAAATAATTGTATTAACTCGTAGCAACAACAAATTCACCAGCAACTCTAATTGCAAGATCGAGAAGTTCAGTTATAGTTGTTGGTCTCAAACCCAAAAAAAGAAGGAGAGTATGGGTTAGGTTAATAGCAACCTGTTCGAATTAAAAAATAAACAATGAAGGGATAACCTGCAGATTAGGAAAAATAGGTTCAAGACAGGAAAGTGATTCTAAACAAAAAGAAGAAAACCCATAACAACTTTGCGTTAACTGAAAACTAAGATTCGGGGATTCCCAAATTACAATTTTTCATTTTAGACAAATTTTAAAAACTAAATCAATACTATTATTTTGGTTTTTATGTCTCTAAAATGGTAGAAACTAGCAAATGCTCTTAATTTGTTGTGAATTCTAGAAATAAATTACTAACAAAAATGGCGTTTCTTGCAACAATAGAACTACAACTAATAGAGCAAGTTTCTCTTAGTAATGAGCTCAAAATCGTTGCTAATGTTGAGTATTAATTAATGGTGTCTCGTAAATGTTAATTATTAAATTAGTTCATCTAATTTTAGATTTATTACAAATTGTTAAAAAAACAATAGGCGATCAAACTTAATTTGATAAATGTTATTGGCTACTATATTTGTTACCTTTACAGTTTTCAATTAAATCCTGTATCAAGTTCGTTCGTTTCAATAAAAAACTTTAAAATTGAAAAATAAATTGATTAATTATTACCTACTTATCGTATTATAAATAAATGTAATTTATCATTAAAGCGGATGATGGCTGAATCATCGAGTTTCATTCAAACACATTGTTTAATTTTTTCCAATTCACAGTAACAACAAACATTGTAAAATGAAGGATAATCACGTGTGGCATAGTGAAAAACGTAAGCGCCTATAAATACATAAGTGTTGTGGGTTTGAATCCCACATAACGGCCATACTTAGAGCCGTTGTGGTAGTTGAAACTGTCAATAACCTCACTTTCTCAGCCCAAACTTTTTTAGTAAGAAATAGCATTTAAATTAGTAGTGCGGTTATTTTATTTTAATTTATTAGTTTGGTAAACCCAGATGCAGCGCGTAACCATTTCGATTCAAATCTAGACGTTTAAACTTCGAACTCCGAGCAACCTCCGTTTTTAAATTTCAAGGCTTTAAATAGATACTTAAGTTATTACTTTGGTTTTATAAAAATTTCACGGTTTTCTATTATAAAGTTTATTTTAAGTATGGGAAGGGGAAGATTTTTCCAAAAATCAAATCAAAATAATACGTTAACCATTTTAAAGAACAGTTAGCTAAGATTTGGAATACAATATCATACAATGCTGTGGCTTAACGTTGTGGCGCAAGCGGACATAAAATATTTAAATTTTTAAATAATTTCTTTAAATTTCTCCAAATTTAAATTTGGCGCTGATTATCAATTCTTTTTAACGGGTGCGGTTCGAATTACCGGAACGGGATTTTACCATTCTTGAAGTGGATTATGAAAAAATAAAAAATAAATAAAATTTGCGGTCGGTTCACATTTTGAAAAAAACGGCTTTAAAGTTAATTTGAAATGCAATTTTATCATTAGCTCTTTAGAAGTGTAATCCCGCCCTCAAATTTGAAATAGGTTGAGCCGACTGTAAATATACCAGAATCTCGAAGAATGTATTCCATATTTGGCATTTTAATACACAAAATACACTTACATGTATTTCTTATGAGAAAATTGCAATTTTCAAAATTAAATTGTGGCCTTATTACAACTCCGACAAGATTGATCCTCACCTTAAAGAGCTTGTATTTTGTGTTCTGTCGTTTGTTAAAGCCATTTCTATAAAAAGTGTATTTTCGAGTCCGGTAAATCAAACTCTACCCCTTTTAACATTTACACACAAGACCACGGTGGTGATCATTTGACGGTTAGGGTCAATTCCAGTTTTGGAGTCAATTACAAAAATAGTAAATTGATTTTATATTTTCTTCGTCAGTCTGGGTTTGCAGAAATCAATTTCGCGCTGATCCTAGACAAGATCGAAATCACGGTTATCCAGTAAGATATTTTGAATTTATAGTTTTTATTTGTTAGTTTTTCATTCAACGATGTTGCTGAAAACGGCCCTGTTCTATTGCAAAAATGCTAACAATAATTTTGGCATAAAAAGAAAAAGAGCCAGTTTTTTAGTTCAGAGAAAAACGATTTTCTCTTAAATGAAACTAAAACGAATAAATATTAAAATAAATTTTTTAAAGATTTTCGCTTCAAAAACAGTCACTCTAATAACTGCACTATTGTTTTTGAGTAAATTTACCCCCTTCACTTCCAGCTACCACTATTTTGAAGTTTTAAATAGCATCTTCCACTTGGTGATATCTCATTTTAAAAATATAAAATTCTCATCTTACTACGTTTTAAAAAATAAATTGAAATCACAAATAATTTCATTTTGGAAATTATTAAAAAAGCACATTTTAAAATTTGCTCCATTATTGGTTACTGTGGTAAATTCGGGGATAAATCTATGGCCGGGAGGGGGGGCTTCGCTTCCCGCCATATCTTAAAAATGTAAAAAATAAATAAATTTACTGCAGCTTAAAAATTCTAAAATATTAAATTCGAAATGTACTTTTATTTTGAATTTGAATCGCAAAAAGTGTAAAATTTTTAAGTGCCTAAAGATCACAATGACCTTGACATTTAAAAAATGTCTGCTGCGCTTAAGGATATATTTTAAAGAGTTTCTTAATTTTTATTGAAAAAATAAAAATATACCCATTATTTATATTTTTTGTAGTCATTTAAGAAAGCCCTTAAGAGGAGGTTTTCACAAGAAAAAACTGCTGTCAACAGATGGCGCAAAATTTAAAAATAAAAACTATAAACAAACCAAAATATTATTGTTGTATTCCTGAAATTCTAGAATTAAACTTTATATTTAATAAACTATGGAAAGACATACTTTGTTAAATCTGTTAATTACTTTTTTTTAGAATTTGAAAATATTCATCGTTAAAAACTTAAACAACCTCATTTTGTAAATAAATTATTGGTTATGTACTTATGTATATCGCTTCTAAAAATTTATATGAATTCTATCTTAATAATAAGATTTTCATCTGCAAAACTTGTTTGTTTGCATTTAATTGTTTTTCAATTTGATTCAAATTTTTTAAAATTAAAACGAAACATTATTTGTAAGCTTTCAGCAATGGTTACTGCTGTCATCAGACGTTTAATAATTTGTTTGTTTGTTTTTCTATTGTCGCGCCACCTGAAGATGATAATTGTCCTTTTTGAAACAAACCCCCCTCTTAATATATCACTAGAAAGCGGATTTATATGCGCTAACAGGTCGAAAGTCAAAGATTTTGAGTTCTTGAAACCAAGATTTTTTCGAATATTTCGAAAATTTCAATCAATTTGTAATTTAAATTCCAATATTAATAAATTATTACAAACTATCATCAATTAAAAATTAATTAAAAAAAAAAAAATTAATTAAAATTAAAAAAAAATTAAAGAAAAACCTGTTCTCATTAACTGCGAACCCCTGACTTCAGACCTGTTACCTCATATAAATCCCCTCTCGAGATATCACAATCAAATTTAGAGCTAATATTTTTGAAGTTATTTAGAAAAGCATCTGCTACTTTTCAAAAGTTGTTATTTTAAATGTCTAGTTATAATATCAATTTTATAGATAGATAAGGGGGGACTCATGGCGCCTACCCTAAGAATCAAAATATCAAGTGTTGGGTAGAAATCTCTTTACATTGATACCAGTAGCGGATCTAAGATTCATTCAAGAGGGGGCGAGGCTTCAGTTACCAATCAGTCATATACTTATTTAAATTTAAAAATGTTATTAAAGTAAAATTAAATAATTTAATTAACTAATTAACACTTAATTAAAAATTAAATCAATTGTTTAAAGCGTTTAAAGAAAAAAGTGCGTTTTAGTCGAAAAGTGGTTTCTAAACCTAAATTGTTCTGGTTCAACCAGAACCAGGCCCGGACTGAGCCGGCGGGTAAAAGAGTAAATGCTCGATAGGCCGGTTTTTCTGAAGATCAGAGGCCCCACACAGATTCTTAAATGTTTGCCTGAAATCCTTTTTTAAATTAATTAGTGTGAACCAGTGGCGGCTCCTAATCAATTTACATAGAGAGGCACTATAGTCAAAGAGGTTCCGTTTTAAACAGACCTACCCATATGTATGTAGACTGCGGGGTTTTTGAAAAATAGTTGAATACTGAGCATAGTTCCCCACTGTTATCACCTGCTTAAACACTAAAGTGACATTATAACGTTTCTGAATAATTGACTGCTGGTACTGGGCTACCAAGATACAATAATAACATTATATTATTGTAACATGCTAGGCCACTATAAGGTATTTTTTGAAAAAATTTTCCTTTTAGGATATCATTAGAAAGCGGATTTATATGCGCTAATAGGTCTAAAATTAAGAGTTTAGAGTTTCTGAAACCAGGATTTTTCTAGACTCCCCGGTTTATACAGTTCATTTTTTTGGTGGTAAATTGAAGATTTCGGCATATTAGCCGTTGTTATAGTGACATGACATTTTGGTTACTGATGCGATGAAATTGATGACAATCAGAGGAAGGAGCTAATTTTTTAAAAACTTCATCAACCAATTAATCCAAAATGGGAATATTAATCATAGACATTGGGGATCGCAAACTTGTTTAGACTCCTCCCCAAACCAAACAACACTTAAAAACTGCAAAACTCCCCCAAACAACATAGTTACTGTTCTGTTCAGAACTCTCTTTTTCTTCCGTGTCAGTTTTAAATGTACTAATCTTAACTTTATTGTTAATTGATCGAATCAATTTTTGCATTAATCGAATTCCACCCTACCACGTTCGGTGCTGTCTACTCTGATCCACCAGTTAATATACATATTATAAAAAATGTTTACGTGTGTGTAATCTCAATGTAAAAGTCTTTGGGTGCGGCCTTTAGGCCGCACAACTTTGACAATCTAGTTGTAAGGTCAGGTGGTTGGCATTAAAAATGAATAAAAATGAAATCCGAGAGAAACTTTTTATGATTTTATAACATTCATTGATCCAGTATGATAGGATTTAACAAAGGTAGAATAGATCGGTTCCCCTTTTTTAAATTAATATAACACCTAGAAATGAAAAAAAAACAATGGCTTTCTGCTTTCCATTTTGGGCTGTTTGCGGTTTATTTACTTATTTTAATTAGAAGTAAATTTAAAAGTTAATTTCAAAAGCTCAAACTAGAAAATATGATTTTAAAAGCGAGGTCTGGGGTGTGGAATATCTTCCATTCTCTCAAAATTGGAAGACAAAACATTAAATTTTGACAAATTATGCAGAAAATAATACTGCAGTAATTTTTTTTAGGCGAGATGACATAATATACTAGGGTATACTTTATACCCCCAGACTCTTGATCGTTAAAACTATATTTTTTTGTTTAAATATCAGGATTAGTTACTTAAATCCTGACATCTTCCCATGATCAGTTTTTAAACCTTTTTGTTTTCATCATATGCTTTGCATTATATAGAACTGGAAAATCGTACGTGAACAGTAGCGTATTTAGGGGTGAACAAGGGAGAAATTGCTTCCCCTTCTCAAGGATGACTCGGATTGTATTCCTAAAGCTCTCCGTGATAACAATAATGTTTCCCACGCGGTTTTAAAATTGAAATAAGTTTGAGTTTGAAATAAATTTTGAATTTATTTAATTTTTTCGAATTTTGGAATTTATCAGTAATTTCTTTACCACTGACGCGCATGAACAGATAAAACGAAAATCTGAAAAATAATCTGATTTACCCTCCCAAAAGCATTTTTTAAAAACGCCACTGTACGTAAATCTAGCAAAATCGTCATAAAATGGCTTGAAAGTCGCTGCAAAGTCCTTCAACAACCTCACTTTTTTAAAACCGTCTTAAAATATGAAATACAATATTTAATGTATTTTACTTTTTTCCGCGCCAAAAAATTTTCCGATAAAAATGTATTAGAAACAGTAAAAATAGTTGTTTTCGTGATTTAATTTTTTGGGTTTAAATAATTTCGTTTTCGTTAAAAATGTTTAAAATTTTCCTGCTCGTATTACATAATATGACGCATTATTGCGATGAATAGAGCTAGAAAAATTAGCTTGGGACTGAAAGTTTTTAAGAGTGGATTCGAAAAACACCTTTTCAAAGCTTCATAAAATCAATATTAAATTTAATATCGTCGTGAATTTTTATTGCCCCAATAAAATTTTTTTATTGAAATGTATTGGAAGCAGTAAAAAAAGTACCTCTTTTCAAATTTTTAATGTTTTGGGTCAAAAAGTCCCTTTCGTTTTTTTTATAAAATATATTCTGAAATTCGCTACTTGTTTTATTGCATATTTTGTCGGATTTGAATGCCTAGAACTGGGAAAATGCACTTGGAACTGGCGTAAACGTTATAAAGTTGCTCAAAAGTTGCTGCAAAGCCTTGCAATGGACTAATGTCGTTATTTTTTATTATTATTTGAAAGTAGAGGTTAAACTACGACATAAGTTTTTTTTTAGATTTTATTTGAGTGCGTTTAGCATGAAAAAAAATTATTAAAATTCAAAAGAGTTCGGGTTATGACGTAGTTGGCGAGGTTTTAAAACCTCGCCATGTCAATTTTGTAATGGCTGTCAAATGATTGCAAATATAGAATTATTTGGTTATGTACGATATGTATTTTTATTTTGTGAAGTTAATAATCGTTAAATACACACGATCACTATTTCATATAAAAACTCGGGTCATATCTGACAGCCACCAACTTAGACAACATCGTATAATCACGTTTAATTTTGATCGGTTGATCAGCACGAGGAAATGAAACATTTTTTTTTAATTCAAAAAAAAAATTTTAATTTTGAAACCAACTTTTATATTCATATTATGTTAATTCAAAAATTTAAAACTAGCGAAATTCATTCATTTTGATTAAAACAACTTTTCGATCCATAATTTTTTATATTTTGTACTTCGTTATAAAAAATGTTTTGAAGACTGTGGTTGCTCTAAGCACAGTTGTCCGGTCAGTTCTCAGAGAAGTTAGCCCGCCCCTTTTTTTAAATAAAAAAAAATTGTTTGTATTGTGTTGTCTTCAATTTGTTTTGGGTGTATAGCAACTTTTTTTCATTTTGCAAAGTATTAGATTAAAAATCGCAAAAAACAATTTTGTGGGCAGCTCCCTTTTCAAAAATTTGAAATTTTTTTTGTATTATGTTATTTTCAATTTGTTTTGGGAGTATTATTAAAACTTCGGTTCATAACTTGCTAATAGCCGCGGCAAATGCAAAACTAAATTTCGCGGGAAGCTCCCTTTTTCAAAAATTAGGAATTTGTTTGTTTGTATTATATTGATTTCGATTTGTTTTAGGTGTATTGCTAAAACTTTCTATTATAAACTTAATAGTAACCGCGGAAATCGCGAAACAAAATTTTGCATCAATAATTTTCAAAAATTAAAAATTTTTTGTTTGTATTATGTTGTTTTAAATTTGTTTTGGGTGTATTGGTTAAAAATGTCAGTTCTAAACTTAATAATAATCGCGGAAATCGCAAAACAAAATTTCGCACTAGCCCCTTTTTAAAAATTTTCAAATTTTTTTTTGTATTGCGTTGTTTTCAATTATTTTGGGGATTGTTAAAAATTTCCCTTCTATACTTAATATTAACCGCGGAAATCGCAAAACAAAATTTGTTTTGGGGGATTGTTAAAAATTTCAGTTCTAAACTTAATAATAACCGCGGAAATCTCGAAACAAAATTTTGGATTAGTCCTCCCCCTTTTTCAAAAATTAAAAATTTTTTTGTTTGTATTATGTTGTTTACAATTTGCTTAAGGTGCATTGTAAAAATTTCAGTTCTAAACTTAATAATAACCGCGGAAATCTCGAAACAAAATTTGCGCCATCCCCCTTTTTTAAAAATTTGAAATTTTTTTGTTTGTATTATGTTGTTTTATATTTATTTTGAGTGTATTGGTAGAAATTTCAGTTCTAAACTTAATAATAACCACGAAAATCGCAAAACAAAATTTCGCGCTAGCCCCCATTTTCAAAAATTTGGAATTTTTTGGTTTGCATTATGTTTTCAATATGTTTTGGGTGTATTGTTAAAAACTTCCGTTCTAAACTTATCAGCGGAAATCGCTGTTAAAAATTCAAATTACTTTTGTATTGTGTTTTCAATTTACTTTGGGTGTATTGTTAAAAATTTCTGTTTTGCGAAACAATATTTCGCGGTAGCCCCTTTGAAAAATTTTGAATTTTTTTGTTTATATTATGTTGTTTTCAATTTGTTTTTGGTATATTGTTAAAAATTTCCGTTCTAAACTTAATAATAATCGCGGAAATTGCAAAACAGAATTTCATGCCAGCCCCTCTTTTTCAAAATTTTGAAAATTTTTTGTTTGTATTATGTTGTTTTCAATTTGTTTTGGGTGTATTGATAAAAATTTCAGTTCTAAACCTAATAATAACAATGGAAATCTCAAAGCCAGATTTTCCGCCAGCTCCCCTTTAAAAATTTAGAATTTTTTATTTGAATTACGTTGTTTTCAAATTTTTTGGGTGTATTGTTAAAAATTTCAGTTCTAAACTTAATAATAACCGCTAAAATCGTGAAACAAGATTACGCCCCCCCCCTTTTAAAAAATTAAAAATTTTTTTTTGTATTATGTTGTTTTAAATTTTTTTGGATGTATTGTTAATAATTTCAATTCTGAACTTAATAATAACCGCTGAAATCGCGAAACAAAATTACGCGCCAGCCCTCTTTTTCAAAAATTTTGATTTTTTTTCAGTATTTTTTTTTCAATTTGTTTCGGGCGTATTGTTAACAATTTCAGTTCTAATCCTAATAATAACAATGGAAATCTCGAAGCAAGATTTTGCGCCAGCCTCTTTTTTCAAAAATTTGGAATGTTTGTTTGAATTATGTTGTTTAAAATTTGTTTTGAATATATTGTTAAAAATTTTCGATCTAAACTTAATAATAACCGCGAAAATTGTAAAACAAAATTTCATGCTAGCCCCCCCTTTCAAAAATTTAAAATTTTTTGGTTTGTATTATATTGTTTTCAATTTTTTTTAGATGAATTTATAAAAATGTCAGTTTTAAACTTAATAATAACCGTGGAAATTTCAAAATAAAATTTCGCGCCAGCCCCCCTTTTCAAGAATTTGAAATTTTTGTTTCTATTATGTTGTTGTCAATTTGCTTTAAGTGTATTGTTAAAAATTTCCGTTCTAAACTTAATAATATCTGCGGAAATCGCGAAACAAAATTTCGCGCCAGCCTCTCTTTTCAAAAATTGTGAATTTTTTATGCATTCCGTTGTTTTCAATTTGTTTTGGGTGTATTGTTAAAAACTTCCGTTCTAAACTTAACAGCGGAAATCGCAAAACTAAATTTAGCGCCACACCCCTTTTCAAAAATTGTGAATTATTTTGCAACGTGGGTTTTCAATTTACTTTGGGTGTATTACTAAAAATTTATGTTTTAAACCTAATATTAACCGCGGAAATCGCTAAACAAAATTTCGTGCCAGCCCCGTTTTTTAAAATTTGGAGTTTTTGTTTGTATTATGTTGTTTTAAATTTGTTTTGGATGTATTGTTATAAATTTCCGTTCTAAACCTAATAATAACCGCAGTAATCACGAAATAAAATTCGCGCCAGCCCCTTTTTCAAAACTTTGAATGTTTTGTTTGTATTATGTTGTTTTAAATTTGTTTTGGATGTATTGTTATAAATTTCCGTTCTAAACTTAATAATAACCTTTAAAATCGCAAAACAAAATTCCGCGTCTGCTCCCAATTTTTTTTAAAAATTTTGAATTTTTTTTTAAATTGTGTGTTTTCAATTTATTTTGGGTGTATTGTTAAAGATTTCTGTTTTAAACCTAATAATAACCACGGAAATCGCGAAACAAAATTTCGCGCCGGCCCCCTTTTTCAAAAATTTAGAATTTGTTTGTTTGCATTATGTTGTTTTCAATTAGCTTTGGGTGTATTGTTAAAAATTTCACGTTTAAACTTAATAATAACCGGAGAAATTGCAAAAGAAAATTTCGCGTCAGCCCCTCCTTTTTCAAAAATGTTGAATTTTTTATGCATTCCGTTGTTTTTTATTTGTTTTGGGTGTATTGTTAAAAACTTCCGTTCTAAACTTAACAGTGGAAATCGCAAAACTAAATTTCGCGCCAGCCCTCCTTGTTCAAAAATTTTGAATTATTTTGCATCGTGTTTTTAATTTACTTTGGGTGTATTACTAAAAATTTATGTTTTAAACTTAATAATAACCGCTAAAATCGCAAAACAAAATTTCGCGCCTGCTCCCCTTTTTTTCAAAAATTTTGAATTTTTTTTAAATTGTGTGTTTTCAATTTATTTTGGGTGTATTGTTAAAATTTCTGTTTTAAACCTAATAATAACCACGGAAATCGCAAAACAAAATTTCGCGCCGGCCCCCTTTTTCAAAAATTTTGAATTTGTTTGTTTGCATTATGTTGTTTTCAATTTTTTTTGGGTGTGTTGTTAAAATTTCACTTTTAACTTAATAATAACCGTAGAAATTGCGAAACAAAATTTCGCGCCAGCCCCCCTTTTTCAAAAATTTGGATTGATCTTCATTTATATCATACTCTAAGAATGAAACAATAGGTTTATGGTAATTAAAATATTAGATAATTACTTCTAATTGAAATCTATTTGTTGAATATCTAAAAAAAACTCCGTCAATCGTTGTTCCATATTTTGTTGTGCTCTGATTTGGATCATTCGACATATTTAAAACTAATGCCGATTTAAAAAAATCACTAAAGGCTTTGATGTGTCTTTTGAGAAATCAACATTGCAATCTCCATTCAAAATCATTAGTAATGTACAAAGGTTTCGATTGAGAAAAGCAGGTCTTGCTTCGCTGTAGATAAGTAAATTTTAAGTTACGAAAAGTAAAAAGGCGATTTTAAAAATATTTTAAAATCCGTCTATCATGTGATTCGTGATTCACAAATTCCCGGGTTTTTGCATTGCAATCTACCACTCGTATTAAGAATAGGCTCCGCAAACCCCCATTTTCTTTAAAATTAATATTAAACCTAGAAATTAAAAAAAAACAACTTTTGAAAAATAGCTGTTGGCTTTGTAAATAACTTCAAAAATATTACCTATGTATAATTCTTAATGACTACGAAAAACAAAGACACACCCTTTATTTTTCGTAGTCATTTAAGAAATCTTAGAATTTAGAGGTAATATTTATGAAGTTATTTAAAAAAGCAACAGATATTTTTCAAAAGTTCTCTTTTTTAATTACTAGATGTAATATCAATTTTAAAGAAACTCATGGAGCTTACTCTTAAGGAATAAAAGAACTGCTATATCTTGAATAAGTACTGTAAGTTGTTGATGATCTGTTGAATTGTACGCTGGGAGTAGGTTTAGTGGCATTAAAAAAATTTTCTTATATTCTCGTGTTTAAAAAAAAAATTTTTTTTTAAACGAAATTTTTTCCTCGCGAGAGTTCTGCACAATTTTCCTCAGTGCGATTCAAATTTTTCAAATTATTGCGTACAAGAGGAATATCTATATTTTTACTGAAATTTTTAACAATCACCCAAAACAAATTGAAAACAAAATAATACAAAAAAAATTCAAAATTTTTGAAAAAAGGAGCTGGTGCGAAATTTTGTTTTGCGATTTCCGCGATTATTATTAAGTTAAGAACGGAAATTTTTAACAATACACCCAAAACAACATAATACAAAAAAATTTCCAAATTTTTGAAAAAAGAAGCTGGCGCGAAATTTTGTTTTGCGATTTACGCGATTATTATTAAGTTAAGAACGGAAATTTTTAACAATACACCCAAAACAAATTGAAAACAACATAATACAAAAAAATTCAAAATTTTTGAAAAGGAGCTGGCGCGAAATTTTGTTTTGCGATTTACGCGATTATTATTAAGTTAAGAACGGAAATTTTTAACAATACACCCGAAACAAATTGAAAACAACATAATATAAAAAAAAATTCAAAATTTTTGAAAAAAGGAGCTGGCGCGAAATTTTGTTTTGCGATTTCCGCGATTATTATTACGTTCAAAACAAATTGAAAACAACATAATACAAAAGAAATTCAACATTTTTGAAAAAGGAGCTGGGCGAAATTTTGTTTTATGATTTCCGCGATTATTATTAAGTTAAGAACGAAAATTTTTAACAATACACCCAAAACAACATAATACAAAAGAAATTCAACATTTTTGAAAAAGGAGGACTGGTGCACAAAACTGCTTTTTGCGATTTTTGATCTAATACTTCGCGAAATGAAAAAAAATTTGCAATACACCCAAAACAATTTGAAAACAACACATTAAAACTTTTTTTTTATTAAAAAAAGGGAGGACATTCAGTTATTGCCAGTCCGGGCCGGAACAGAAGCAAATCTTGTGAAGAGGATCGGAACCCATAATTCGTTTTAACCAAGAGAAGCGCCACCGAAATTATAGTAGTCAGGTGACTAAGATGGTGTTACACGTTAATTTAAACCTAATAATGATTTATTTAATGCAAATCTACACTAAATTTTTTTATAATTTCCTTATAGCGCAAATAAATAAATAAAAATTGTAATTGAAATTCTTGTTTATATTATGTTAATACGAAATTTTGACCGGTCAGCAATAAAATATTATTGTTATTACGTAATCACAAAATGATTTAAAATAATATTTGCATTTATTTAACAGTTTTTTAGTGTCGTCTCGAATTTGTAATACCGCATTATAAATATTTGTTTGTAATATTCTTTTGAGTTTTATTTTTTAGTACTGAAAGTTTATAAATATAACAAATAATAATAATAGGAATTATGGTATCACAAAATTATATATAGACATCCGTTACTTATCTAATCTGATATTTTCGAAATACATACACTTCCCGACAGTTGGATAAAAATTAATACTTTGGTTTCGTACCTCAGAATTGCATTGTGCTTCGGTTCCTGAATTCCATAATAATAAACTTATCAGATTAGACCCTGACCTTACGCGATTTGCTATTTCGGATATTCGTTTTCCAACAAGATCTTCTCCATTTATTTCCAAAACGCACTCTCCAGATTGTATTCCAGCGATTTCTGCGGGGGATTGGGGATCGACTCGGCTGACCCAGGGATATGGGTCCCACTTGCTTCGAGTTAAATGAAAACCACACGATCCCGAGTTATGTTTTTCCAGTTCGACGAGACGAGTTGAGGAAATATTTCGTACATCTTCACCGTCTATTTCAGATAACATCGCAATTAAACTGTTCAATCACTTTGTGTGCTATCAAGGATATATTCCCATAACCTTCTAGCAAAAAATGATGCTAAATATTTGCTATTTACCGATCAACTGAGTGATCGGTTTTTAGAATACCACGAACATTATCCAAAATCGTGATATTATCACCTAGGGTTCCAGAAACGAGTCTGGTAGATCACCTTCACCCACATCCACAAGGATGCGTCCCACTAGTCGATCGGGGGGAAATTTGAAAGAGAAAAACTATTCAAATCAACTTTTTATTTTATGCATAATTATTCATCACGTTGCCATGATGATACAACACAATTATAATCTTTTTCACAAAAAAAATAAAACTTGTATCTTCCTACCTAGTAAAACAAACAATTTTTTTTTAAATGTAACATAATCTAATATACAAGAAGAGGATTAGTTTAAATGGATTTTGAGCAGTTAATTACATTTTGATATTATAATTTAGTAATTTAGGCTGTTCCTCATTTGGTGTGGGGTATTTCCCTGTACTTAATGACACACGAAATTACATAACACGATGATATACCCAATGATAACTCTTTAAACGGGATTTAATCAAGGTCGTGTGCAAACAAACGTTGGGTACAAATTTTGATTTTGCTATTGTGTCGTTATCGATAGGAGTAACTTTCGTTCAAACTATCTATAAAACAGTAATGATAAAAAAATGTCTATCAGTTCTTTTGCACTTTTTATTATTAACCGCACTCGAATCTATTACAGTTTTTGCACAATATCAAACTTCTTTTTAAAATCGATAGCCTCCTTTTTGGGATCAAATCTTTTCTTTTCTTTTAATTTTGCTCTTAATTCTGCTGCCGTCATATTAAGATTAAGGGTGCCATTTTCTGTTTCTTTGATTGTTCCATTGCCGTTACTGGCCTGCTTTTCTGGAATGTTAGTTTCCTCCGTGATGTGACCATCCTGTACGTCTTCCAAAGGATCGACTACCAACAAATTTGTTTCGTTTGGTAAATCTTTTATTGCTTCTACCACTTGTTTATGCGTTTTATCAGCGATACTTTGTCCGTTTACTTCCAAGATGCGGTCCCCTTGACGAAGACCCGCGGCTTCTGCCGGGGAACCATCGTCCACTTTACCAATATATTGGCCGGGTTTGCCCTTTTCCGCGTGTAAATTAAATCCATAACCGTCGAAGTGTTCCCATTTCATTATATGGCACAGCCGCGCGTTTGGATTATTTTTATACACCAAATTACTCGACATTTTAAAAGTTTACGTGATCACCACGATTGAACAAACAAAACTGGTGGTTTACAACAGACAACTAGCGAACCATCGAAACGTTGTTTTGTTCGCACAGGTGCGGATCAGGCCGATGGCTATACCGACTTTAGAATGCAGTGATACTGGTAGTGGTAAGGTAAATGGGTACCTTCCCCCCCGCGCGCCTCGGCCCGCATGGCCCACGTAGGTGATCGGTTTTAACTGCGTTGTCGTAAATTTCACATTTTATTAACCATTTCAATACGATACCACCACAATACAATCAGTTATTTACCTAAAAAACATTTATTTTTTCACCTGCTGCTAATAAATTTTTGCATTTAAAAAAAATTAAACCAATGACGGAGTCAATTTTTTTGACATTAACGGATTATTTTTGAAACAATAGCGGGAAGTGCAATTACTTTATTACCTAATTACAGTTTTATTATTCACCTAATTAGTGAATAATCTCTATAATACTTATTAACCCTTTAGCCTTACCATCCAATTATTAATTATTGTTTATTAACCGTCAGGTTATTCCGACCTTCGAATAAGATCACATGCGCTCACCGCATAGTACATAAATTTGATAATAATCGAAAAATTCCAACTTATGTATTATTTCTTCCCATTGTGAAAAATAACACCATTCACATGAATGAACCTTCTCGCTAGGTATGCCAACCATTACGTATCAATCTATTATTGGTTGATCTATCCATTACGTATACGGTGAACTCTCGTTTTATTGAATCAACAAATCCGCTATTTAAAAGCGTCAAGGACTTCAAATTTAATTGATGCTTCACGACGTTGTTCAATATTATCAATTACATTAATTTATACAATGTGCTATTTACAAAGCAATCTTTTAACGTTAAATAAAACTAATGCAGTTGATTTACAGTGACGTTTTTGTTCTAAACCATAATTACACTAAAATAGTTAAAATAAACAAATGGCAATTAGTCGAGTTCATTACGCTGCATGTTAATTAGAAAGTTTTGCGTTTTGTTCGAAAACACAACAATTTTATTTTTTTATATTTATTTTAAAAATAGAAAATTTTAGTTTATTGAAAAATATTTTGACAAATTTATCATCTTACTACCTGAAGTACCCAACTTTTAGTTTGACTGAGACCCTCATTTAATTTAATTATTTCAACATTTACCTTTACAATAGTTCCATTTTCCAAAATATTTTTTAAAATAAAATTAACTTTTCTATTTTTAAAATACATAAAATAGTAATTGCTGGGGTATGTTGTAAAGAAAAAACGAAATCAACCGAATCTCGTTAATCCATTCATGCGCGTCATTGTACGCACGTTGCTCGGAGCGTTTTCGGAAATTCTTTTACTTCGAACGCGATTTTTAAACCTTTTTCGGGTGCATTCGACGTATCGAGAAAGCAAACGATAATATCTTATTCCATCTACGGGAAAAGATTTCCGCAGTGCGATTTTCAAGAAAAACAGCCCGCAGGGCTAGAGCCGTAATAAGTAGCTATTTGCGGGAACAATCCTTCGAAGGTGGCTGTTCCAACCGAGAATTTCAAATGATTGTTTCTACAATTTATTAAATGTAAATCGTACAAGAAATTGTAATAGTTTGAATCAAAATGGCAATTCAGCAGGAATCATTTGTCAATGGAGAAGAATATCTTCGAAAGAGTTTGAATAATTTTTTAAATAGATTTGTTGATTTGACGTTCATTTGTGTCAGAATCGCACATTTCTTAAGCCGTTTGCAATCTAAAATATTTTCTCTAATCCACGCACTCGATGAGATTTTTTTGAACAGTCTCATTTGTTGCTTTTTCATCGCTGCCAATGCCGAATAAATACTCACTTGTTGAAATCGTAGCTCTCTCTCTTCTATCCTTTTCCCTCGAAAGAATATGGTGACCTTATAGAGACGCGTCGTTCACCGATAAGGACCATGTCCTCCGGTCCTGCGCCCTATGTGCCGCTTTCGCCAAACCGCAACCCGCCATTTTCTTCACTTGGTCCGACCACCGGGTTGGCAATCTTCCTCTAAGTCTTTGCCCCTCCATCTTGCACTCTACCACAAGTCTTTTTGCAAATTATGAAAGATAACAATGCCAGATACACAAAAAATAAAATTTGCAGACCGTTCACAAATTTGGTTAAAAAACGGCTTTAAAAATTAGTTTGGAATGCAATTTTATCATTGGCTCTTGTGAACTGTAACCCCGCCCATCGTAATTAAAAGGGGTTGTGGCAACATTTAAAATACCAAAAATCTCGTTTTTTACAACGAATTATAAAAGATAATGGTGTAATTAGCAAATAAAAAAATTAAAGTTGTGATCGGACAACAAATTTTCTAAAAAAAATCACTTTTTGTGTGAATTCGTGATGTTGTTGCGCTGTCAAAACTTATTCTCCGCAACCCTTCGAGACCCTCTGGACCCTCTGGGTCTTGAAGGGCGCCCCGAACGGTTTTGACACGCGCTTAACTTATTAAAAACATTCCCCAAGCGGCCCCAACTCGAAAAGTTAGGAAGTTGACGCGGCGGATCTCAGGGAGCGGCTGACTCCTTCCTAACGCTGCTCTAGTTAGCCCCACCTTAAGGTAGATCCGCTAGTTTGAAACTACAAGTACTGTCAACAAAATGCATAAAATTATTGCGTAATATTACGCAATAATACACTTACATGTATTTCCTATGGGAAAATTGCAATTTTCAAAATAAAATTGTGATTTTCAAAATAAAATTGTGATTTTATTACAAGTCCGACAAAGTTCCTCCTGCCCCTAAAATGCTTGTATTTTCTGTTCTTTCGTTTGGTATAGTCATTTCTATAAGAAAAGTGTACTTTCGAGTCGGGCTTAACGAACTCTTGCCCGGAGACGTTTGTTCTGTGACCTATCCATGGTATTTTCAGAAGCCTTCTGTACACCCACATTTCAAAGGCGTCGACGTTTGCTTTTTGTGTGTACACGTCTGCTGCGTACGTAGCGATGGAAAAAATCAGGGCGCTCGCCAGTCGAAGCTTTCTCTTTTTTGATATAGCAGAGTCCTTCCAGATTTTTACTAATTTTGTTGTTGCTAATCTCGCTATTTCTAGGCGTCTTCTAATCTCGCTTACGCATCCTCCATTTCTTCTTTTGATGTTAAATTCTCTAGCCTTTCCGATGATCTATCGAACATTCAAAATTTGCTCGCGGGTATACCTCTACCCTGCACAAATCATTCTCATGCACAAATCACTGCTCATTTGGAATCTGTGGCCGAAAGAAAGGCTTCAGGCGTTCATTGATGATATGGAGCATGACTTTGCTTGTGTGAGATATGAACGCGATAGTTCGGTAGTTTTGCACTCTGTTGGGAAACCTTTCTTGTGTATAGGTACCAATATCGATTTGCACCAATCCTCGGGCCACTCTCCTGTATCCCACACTTTTTCGCAGATTGGGTGCATCCCATCAGTCCCAACGTTTTTCCCATGCTCTTTAGGATCTCTGCCGCTATCTCGTCGCATTTCGGGGTTTTATCGTTCCGGAATCTTTTTATCGCCGCTTCCATTTCTGATCTTAGGATTTCTGGTTCCTTCTGCTGGGGAACCGATGGGCTCTCTGTTTTTTTTAGGTCTTTAATTACTCCTTTTGTTTTTGCAGAGTTTTACACAGTATTCCTTCCAGACTTCGGCAATTCCTTCAACGTCTGTTATGATTTTCCCGTTTTCATTTTTTATTATTTGTGTTTGTGACCCGAATTCTTTGGCTAAGTATCTCCCTCGAAGCTATCAGATTGTGAAACTTTCATAATGTTGATTTGGATTCTGGATTTTACGTGGGAGGGCAAGGCTAACCTCAGGCCATTAGATGGGCCCCATTGTATTACTTCGCCGCAGCAATCCCGTTTCGAGAGGAGGTCACTAGCCTAGTAGTTAGAGCGATCGACTACTGACGCGCACCTGATTCGAGCCCGAGAGGAGTCTACAAAGAAAAGTTTTCTTTCTAACTTTCTTTCTATCTATGACTGTCTCCGTGCTTCGGAGGGTATATAAAGTCGGCGGTCCTCCTGCTTTGAGGGCAAATTGTTCTTCAGCTGCGCGACACCTGGCTAGTTAAGGCGTTGAACCGGGTTCGTGGTCAGAGAGCTATACACAGCGACTGCGGTAGGACTTAGCACTGGTGGGGTGCGAATCGCGGGACTTCTTGACTTGGTCTTCCAGGGAACATCGACATGTTGCAGTTAATATACAGCATTAGCTCAGTGTGAGCAATGGAGGGTTGCAAGGCGAGGTCTTTTGTTCGTAGCACTTACTGCTGTTGGGGTACGAGTCAATAGAATTCAGGCTGGTCACCTAACGGCTGCGCACTTAGCATAATGCGAGTACGATTGCAAGTGGGGGAGGGCGAGCAAAAACAGGACACCATAAGCAAGCTTCAGTGCAAGCACACCCACAAAGATTAATTAATTAATTAAATTAACCCCGTTCCGTAATTTTTCAAGCCATCCCACCCAGAGGATAAACTCAAAAATGTTGTTAGGCGAAGTGTTAGTAATTCTGGCCATGCTAGTCCAGAGATTCCTTAACGCGGCATCTGTTTTCGACGCTAAAGCTGGGCAGTGACAACGCACATACTCTACTGTTTCATCTGTTTTGTTGAATCCTCGACAAGTGGGGTTATCTACAATGCCCAATGTATTGAGGTGTTTGTTTCATTTGCAATGTCTGTAGTTAATATCGCTGCGATTGTCTCTTAGCTTCAATTAGCGTCAAATAGTATTTTGAATGTTTACTAGAGACCTAGCTTGTCTACATTCAGTTTCTCTTATCCTATCTGCTGGAATGCAGTTTTAGGGCATATTGTTTTAAAAGAGTATCGAAAGTTCTGACAAATGGCACAATCATGGGGCCAGAGCCGCAGGAATGGCTGTTAGAATCAAAGATAGCTTTTAACCCAGCAAAAGGAAAGGCCATTGTTTGGAGTTGACATCTCGTTCAGTATTTGCAGCAGACCAGACCTCTGGCCATCATGTTGGTCATTAGCTTCATTGTTGTGACGTCTTACCAAATCTGTGATGATTTCAAACAGACTTTGATCTTATCAAACGTCATGCTTCTTGGAATGATTGTTAAGGTTGTCGAAAGTCACCAGCAAAAACAACAGTCAAACCACCCATAAGTGTTTTAATTCATCAATTTTCACCCTTCACCCCAGAAGAACGCTTTAGCTTCCAGCAATACTTTGGCCTTTTCTCTCTGATAATGCCATTAAATTGTTCATTATGAACCAAATTTGAAACTTTCGTGATCAAAAAAATTACCCTGCACTTGTTATTTTTTTTGCATTAGTGCTGGCAAGAGTACATCTTCAAAAGACACCAACCGATGATAGTAACGGATTTTTATCGACTAAAACCTCCTCGCAAAAGAAGATGGGAGTTCGTACCATCATCACACTTGTGGTGTTTCTTCGCCAAAGACCGATTGGTAAATTAGTATCGCATAGCATTTCTTCGCCTAATCAATCAGAATGGGTCATATCTTTTCCTCCAGTTTCAGCATTTTGTATCCTTTGGTTAAGGCGTATCTCGCACACTTTGTCAATATTTACCCGTTTGGGACGTATAAATTCTTGCTGGTTACCTTCTTCAGTCTTTGTCTTGTCTTTTTCCCTTCCGGGACTTCGCTCTTCTGTGTCTTGTGGCTTTTTTTGCGTACGTTTGTTTCTGTTCTGTTTTTTTCTTGTTTTCTTTGGTGTAACGCCATTTCTAATTAAGGGTATGGTGTTTCTTCCGCTTATTATCTATGTCCATTCCTTCACATGAAATTTAAACTCTTTTCTTCTACGCCTTCCAACCTTCTTCATTGTAATTTCAACAGCGCTTTAGCCTGTCTCTTTTCTCTTTTGGTTCAAAAAAGCCGTTCCAAAACATAAATCCTTCAGATGAGCATTCGTTACTCTAATGCTGCTGCAAACTTCTTGATAAATCTATTGTTGTTCTAAATTCAATTGCCGTTGTATGTGACGTAATCAGAGTCATATGACAACTCTCGAAGCAATTCTCGACCATGCTCTCGGAAGATCTTTTAATTCGGATCTCCACCAAAGGCTTTTCAATCATGCCCAAAACTTAATCTTCCATCATGATAGAGAAAGAACCTCATAGGAGATGCCAACGTGAATTCCAAAGCCATTTAAGATTTCTCTTTTCGAGATTTATGCAAAATGTCTTCAGACTTGCAGTCTTTGTTTTAGGATTTAAAGATTCACAAAACATTAGCATGACTACAAAGAAACTTCTGATTTGCGATGGTGAGTTTGATTTCTTTAATGTCTCGTCCCATTGATTGTTGTTCTCTCTAGTACTCTCAATGCCAAGCAAGCTGTAGAACTGTTCTAAAAGAAGTTGGACCATTCCAAGTAGTAGCAATCAAAGTTTCTTAAGTGAATTGTGTAAACGTGATCATTCAACAATTGAACATTGCTTGGGTCGACTGAAAGCAGTGCTTTCGCAAAATCGTCTGGTTGCACAGTTGAAAAAATCTGTAGATGTCATGTTTGCTGGATTAGCCAGAAGATTTTGCCGTTTTGATTTAGCTGACCGTTTTCGAGGGAACATCAAGATGCATGACAGTAAAATGACATTCGCTTCATTCGTGGAGAAGTTTCAAAGTAGTTCGTTCAGTCAAATTAACTCTTAATTTTTGGAAAAGTATTACTATGGGCTGCAAGTGCTTTAAAGATTAATTGATGTTTCAATAAATTAAATTTAAATAATTCTTTTAGAGATGCAGAAACCATTACAAATATTAAGGTCATAAGGGTGCAATAAAGGGGGCTCCTGGGCTTGTGCCCCCTGGTACTTTCCTCTGATTACTTTTATTAAATTCTTACAATATCGATTTTTAATTAAAAAGAATGAAATTTTTGAGAAGTAAAATATAAATTTGAATTTGCAAAACTCATTTCAAGGAAAATAATTAAATGCACTTAATCTTAATTATCTACTTATTATCTTAACTATTTATTTAAGTTGATTTGATTTTTAAAATCTAAAATTTAAAAATTCAAAATCTAAAAAATATTCAAAAACAAAAGAAAAACAAAACCACAACGTTGTTTTCAAACGTGTTATCTTTGGCCAGTAAACTATACTTAACGACTTTAATGATTAAGATACTATTAGAGGTGGGTAACTGCGTTTAAAATTTTTTAAATATGAATAATTATACAAATATTATTTATAGATTATCGCAAACCAAATAAATTATCGATAAATTATTTCCCTGAATTTTAATTACGAAAAAAATGGTATCTTTGCGGTTACATTAATGTACGTGGGTTTCATTAAAAATTATGAAATGGGTGGTGCCCGGGGAGTATATTTATGATATTAAATTGTTTTGGTTCAAAACTTTAAGTTTACCTAAAATATTTACATATCAATCAATCAATCAATGTTTTCGATATCTTAAAAGTAGTGACGTAACCAAACACAAGCCTGTGAAAGCAATGCGTAGGGGCCCACGACTTTAGGGGGCTCTCAGCAAAATCAGACTTTTTTTAGTTATTCATTCCCCCTCTTTCTCCTCAGTCCGTTTACTCTCTAGAACGTTCGGTGACTCTGATTAGTTTTTTTGGCCCTCTAAGTCGTTGGTTTATCATTGCCTATTGAGTGCCGAGGAGGACGGTCAAAAAATCTCTTACTACGTCCGGGTTCGAACCGTGGATTTTGGTTTAGCAGATTTGACGTACTTAAGCACCAGGCCGTAATCGTCTTCACTCCATTTCAGTGACACTTCACTCCAAAGTCCAGATAATTCAAAAATTAAATGTTGTACCTGAATCTAAGCATTTTGTTTGGATCAAGGAAAGTTTAAGAAAATCTGATTACTAATAACCAAATTTACTTCTCTAATGCCCGATTTCTTCACCTAGAGATATCTATTAGATAATTTGTCTATAAGATAAATTAACGAAGTAGCCAATCATATTTCTGATTGTTTTGTTTTGCTGCTATCTGATTGGTTTGAATTGGAGAAGAAGAAGGGTCGAGGTAAGAAACCCGTCTTCGAAAATACACTTTTCCTATAAAATGGTTCAACCAAACGAAAGAGCATAAAATACGAATCTTTTAAGGTGAGGATGAAAGTTGTCGGACTTGTAATAAGGCCACAATTTAATTTTGAAAATTGCAATTTTCCCATAAGAAATACATGTAAGTGTATTTTGTGTAGTAAAATTCCAATATGGCGGTCATTCTGTTGGCGGTACGTGTGCTGTGCCTGGGTCGACAGTGACTAGTGGTGGGGAGATACCAGTCGCTCTCTGAGATCCGTCGCGTCAACTTTCAAACTTTTCGAGTTGGAGCCGCTTAAGGGATGTTTTAATGGGGTTTAGCACGTGTCAAAACCGCTCGTAGCACCGTACGAGCCCCGGAGGCGAGGCGGGTGAGGGTTTTGACAGTGCAACCACCTCAGAAACGAATTCACACAAAAAGTGATTTTTTTTCGGAAATTTGTTGTCCGATCACAAATTTAATTCTTTTTATTAGCTAATTACACCATTATCTATCATAATTCGTCGTGAAAACCGAGATTCTGGTATATTTACTGTCGCCACATCCTCTTTCAACTTTGGGGCGGGGTTACAGTTCAAAAGAGCCAATGAGTAATTTGCATTGTTAAAAAATTTTTTAAAGCCGTTTTTTCAAAATTGTGTGAATAATCCGCAAATTTTATTTTTTTTATGCGTTAATTAGACCATCATCTTTCATAATCCACTTTAAAAATGGTCAAAATCGGATGACGGGTTTCTTACCCGTCCCCAAGAAGAAGAAGATTATTTAAGAAATATCTCTAGGTGAAAAAATCGGGCGTAAGTATATGGGGGCTCGTAAAATATTTTTGCATTAGAGCTCAAAATTTCTAGTTATGGCACTGACTAACTACTAGACCATAAAGCAATGGCGGATCCTAAAACTTAAAAATTAAGAAAACAAAATTCACTTAAGAATTGAAATTTTTCTTCCCAGGTGGTCCTGGATCACACAACATAATAAAATCTCTTGATAAGTTTTGTAATACTACCTTCTCCTCTTCTCTCCTATAGTAGTGGTGTGCGTGTAAAGTGTTATCACAGCATGTATAGGGGACCTACTGCTTAACGTGGGCTCCAAATCACGGAAGTATATCACACTTCATTTTTAAATTTTTAAAATCAAATTAAAAACAGAAGAACAACATATGCGATTAAAACGAAGAGAATGAAGAAGGATGAAGGTGGACTGGAAAGTAACCCGGAAGACATTAAAAAAATCTGGATAAATCACTTCAACTTCAAGGTCATGGGCATTATAGGAAGAGAAGAAAAATTTGAAGTTTTTGAAAGAAAAATTTTAAGAACTGTCTTAGAACCAAAAGAAATAGATGGCGAATTTCGATCGAAAATAAACTTTGACCTGAGAGAGGAAATGGGTGGAGAAGATATGGTCAAGTTTATAAAATCAGCAAGAAAAAAAATGGCTAGGGTACATAAGGGGACGTTCATTAATTACGTGAGGTGTTTTTCTTTAAATTTGAACCCCTTCCTGCCCCTTGGTGAGATTTGGTAAGATGTGGTAGACCCCCCCCCCTACTCACGTGAGATTTACTCTACAAGTTTTACCCTACCGGAAACCAGTAATTTTTTTACAGTGTATCTGTTATAATAATGTATGTTCTCTGCTTTACAAAGTTAACGTGAGATTTTCATTGACTACTCCTTCCTTCAAATAAGATTTGGCGAGATTTTTTGGATCCCCCTCCCCCAATTTTGAGCTAACGTAATTAATGGACGTACCCTAATGAGAAGCAACAATGGGAAAGTAACAAAAAGATACTGACTATGTGAAAATTGAACGAAATACGTTCTAAAGGACCCAAGCTGTCATGGTAGGAAAATGTAATGGACGATCTGACAAGGAATGGGTATAATAGGGGGAAGACAAATAATTTATGACAGCAGAAGATGGAGACAGCAAGAATTTTCTATCTTAATAGTGACTTCTTTAATTCACTACTGGTAAAAATAAACGGCATAATTTATTTTCATCCTCCCCCCCCCTACCGCAAAAGTTGTGACATCCACTGGGGTTTAATAATTGAAAACTACAATAAAATATTTTATTTCAATCACATTTTTAGTTTAAAAAAAATTTTTTTTACAAAGAAAAACTTTTTGGGACGGTAAAAAATTTTTCCCAACATAATTTTGACTGCCTATCCGAAGGAAGGTATATATTAGTAACCCCTCTTTCCAATATAAAATATTTAGCAATTTTCGATGCTTATCTGCTTGACCAGACTGTAGTAAGCGGTTTCTCTAATTGAATGTTCGCATTTGGCACAGAGGTACTTTCATGGACTACAATGCAAAGAAAATGTAATTGACAACTAACTCATATACACAACAGAAAGATTTCACCATGACCTAATGCAATTAGAATGCTCTTTTTTATCTGCCTCATTTCCGTTATATAATGTTTTACAGTACTAATAAGACCGAATCATTTAATTAGATTTTATTATATAATATTGATTTGATTGCTTATCATAAATGAATACAAATGAAAAATAAAATTTAATAAGCACGAAATTATTATTGGAGAGATAACTAAAAAATCGCTATTTAATCTTTTTGTATATTTACCTTAAAATATTATAGCCAGATAATTGATAAGATATTAATTTTTTAAACTTATTTGTTGCTATGTAAGTATATAATTATTATTTTAAAGTGCGGTTTTGCATAATTTTTTTTTGAAAAACACTAAAAATTTTTATGAGTTTAGAAGACAAAAGAGGAGGATTTTTATTATCAAGAAGAAAAACACTGAATTTTTTGTATTTTGAACAGGAAAATATAAATCAAAACAATTGTTGAAAGCGGACACGCTGTATATAAGTAAATATATTGCACGATATATCTACACAAGTTTGTTACTTTTAAGATTTTCCCAAAAGATAAATAGCCATAAAATAATCAAATTTAAAAATAATACTACCGAAACAGCACTCAATAAAATTAAGATTTTAAGCTGTTTAGCAATGCAGCAAAAGTGGTTTCCAATTGACACATGAGCGCCATTAGCATAATGTTTGCATAATATCTTTCTTGGACATAAAACAATTCGCTTCGTTCATATAAATGCGTTAATTTAGCGAAGGTGAAATTCCGAACCCAAAACTTAAAAGAAAGTGCGTGTGTAACTCTTAAAAACTAAGATAAAACAGAGGTTGCCTCATTCAAATTATACAAAACTGGAATTTTTATTTACATTTTAGAAAATGCATCCTAATCTCAAAAAATTTTCATGCAAGAAATTATATGTAATTATTTTAGAAAATCATTTTCTGTTTCATTTCGGGCAAATAAATGTGACCAGCGGGCAGCTAAAATTATGCTGATGAGAAAATTTTTTACCAGCCCAAAGGTAGGTTGTGCCAACTATCTGCGGATTTGCTGAAACAGCAAATCCGCGACGATTTGTACCTCACAGTTCCCCCTCCTGACTGATTACATAGAGTTGCGCCCAATTACCTTGAAGAAGCTGAGGGGTTAGCAGACAATTTGAAGGTGTAACGTACGCCAAATATAAATAGCTGGGTCAGGCCAAACAGAGATTCGGGAATGGCAAATAGCAGGGTCCAGCCTAAACGAAGCTTCCTTTTAGGAGGTATTCCATCTAATTCAAAGTCTCCGGATGAAAAATGCATCCGATTACGAATGAAATCATCGCGAAACTGTCAAAGGTGAGCATACTACTCGATTCGAGCACTTTCCATGTTGTTGGAAAGTAGCCTACGTCATCATATTTCCCAAACCCAAACAGAACCCATAAAACCTCGCGTCGAACCAACCTTTTTTTTTGGTGCGCTGGGAGTGGGGAAACCTTGCATAGGCACCACCCAGATGTTTTGGGTGGTAGTGTGAGATTCCTACTCACTAAAACCCCACTCCAAGGCTCTTGCCGGAAGGCATTACTTCCGTACATCAGCCGCTCTTCAACATTTTCCGCCCTTTCGAGACTTTTCTCTTCTTGCGTTGGTTTAACACCACTCCAAGATCAGGGAATGGTGTTTCGTCCTGCTGTTTGACTCGTTTTGTCTTCGTATTTTCTGTTGGGGTTGCACTTGTTCAACACCTCATTCCAACTAAGGGTATTGCGCTTCTTCCTTTTCAGCGCGACTGTCTGTTAACCTCTTCTTTATGTTTAGTCTTCATGATCTCGGTGATCCCATACAGGACCTCTCGCCAGCGGTCCTCGCTCTTGAGCATTTCATTGACCAAGTTTTCGGCATTTGTCTTGTCGATGCCACTGTTTGTTCTTTCCAGCAACCATCTAGGACACGAGAAAATTGTGTGGTGAACGCTGTCCACTTGCTCCTCGCAGTATAGACATTTTGGCGAGTCGATCTTGCCGAAACGGTGGAGGTACTCATTGAAACAACCATGGCCTGTTAGGACTTGGGTGAACTGGTGGTTGATTTCCCCGTGCTGTCTTTCCACCCAGGGCCGTACCTCCGGTATCATTACTCGAGTCCATGATCCGTTTCGGGCGCCGGTCCATCTCTCTTGCCATGAGGCCATGAGATCACTTCTGGCTTGTTGTTTTTCGGAAGGTGTTTTTGCTCTTCTTTCGTAGTTGGCAGCTCTTTCTGCCGCCAACAGGTCGATGGGGGGTATTGCCGCCACCACCGCCAGCGCATCGCTTGATGTTGTGCGGTACGCCGCGGTTATTCTCAGTAACGTTGTTCGCTGGGTTTTTACGTAGATCTGTCTATACGACGCCACCCTCATCGCGTCTATCCAGATCGGTGCGCCATACAGCAGTGTGGAATTTACCACTGACGCGAGAACTCTTCGTTTGGTGTACGACGGTCCCCCTACATTCGGCATAAGTCTCGAGAGCGCAGTTGCCATCCTTGACGCCTTCTTTGCTGTTTCTCGCAAGTGCTCTGCGAAACACAACCTGCGGTCAACACAACCTGCGTCGCACCAACCTATCTGTCTCCTCCCTTCCCTCGGAAAACTTGCCGAAAAATACAGGCAAGATTAAACATGACATGAAGGACAACCAATTTATTCCGTAAGAGCAATTTGGTTTTCCTCCAAGTCATTCCATTACTTAACAGGTAATGAGAGTAATAAAACGTAAATAAAGCTGCATTGAAATGAAAACCAAGCAACGGAGCGGTATTTCTAGATGTTGCCAAATCGTTAGATAAAGTATGGTATTAAAAAGTATAAAAGCATTTTAGTCAAGATGATAGCATCTTTCCTGACTGGCACAAAATTCCATGTGAAACAAAAGTGCTACTGCTCAGCAGAAAGGCCAGTAGAAGCGGGAGTCCCTCAAAGCTCAATACTTTCACCAGGACTGTACATCTTTTATGCAAATGATATGCCAGTCTTACCGAAAATTCCGACCACACCTTCAACGGAGCTTTTGTTGTACGCTGATGACATTACTTTTACACCAATTCAGATAGTAGCGCGCCTCCAAGCCGCCCTTGTGGTAAATTCCAAGCGTTGCCCAAACTTACCGCAATCGGGTCATCTCCTTTAGTTTATTTTTTTCTTCAATACCACAAGTTTTTATTACGGAAAAGAGCGCATCACTTCAAGCACGCAAGCATAAAGCTTGGTACACAAAGTGCGGACGCTTTCCCGTGCGAGGAAGTCGCTGTGTTGCAAGCAGCCTATAAGTGATATCGCTCACTCATCAAACGCTGGGGTAACCAAGCAAATAACTAAGCGCAGCAATTCGGGGATGGCCTCAGGTATGCGATAAACTCACCAAACTGAGTTCGTTCATTTACATTTCCAGCAGATATTTAATTTATTAACCAGCAGTGTAGCGTAAAGCATACACCGGCCAACTGAAAAGCGGTAGACCACGGTTCGAGTCAGATACACTGCTGTGATCAAAGATCCAATATCAATCTGTGGACCATGGGGAAGGCAACGGGAAACTACCCCATGAATTATACTCCCATGAAAATTCATCTTGGCTTCGGCTAAGCTGGGTCACGACGCTTTTGACAAGAAGCAAAACGATGAAGAAGATTTAATTTATAAATAATACTCTTAGCCACATTTTGTGTTTTTCGAAACGAAATTTCCTATTTTCTTCACTTGTACGACAGATCTACTCAATCAGGATCAAAAACAAAACAATTAATTTGGCAAAACATAATGCGACTCATTAAGTACCGAGGTTCGTCAAACAGATCACCCTCATTTTCAACAAAACGAAGTCTACAGCAGTGGTACTATTGGATGCATGCTTCCGACAACGTTTAGCACAAAGATCTACTTTACAAAAGATTCAGGCTGGTATTCAGCTAGCACTGATTCAAATAATCGTTTCATTAATATCTAATATTATAGATATAATATATCAGCAGTTTAGCGTGAAGCATACACGAGTCGACTACGAAGCGTAAGCTCGTGGTTCAAACCTTGTTTGCGTTAGATATACTGCTGCGATCAAAAAGTCCAATATCGATCTGTGGACTATAGGAAGGCAACTGGAAACCACCCCATAAATTATACTCCCTGGTAAATTTATCTTGGCTTCGCCCAAGTTGAATTGCCAACGTCCGGGAGACCGGATATGGCACATGAAGAAGAATATCTAATATGTATTTATGAATGCTGTCTGCCCGTTAGGTTGGTAATAAATTATAAAATAAAATTTATAATTTCTGCCGTAACTCTTTGAGTGAGGCCGAACAACAATGGCTTACAATTTCCATCAGGTTTTCCTAAGTGAGGCCGAACGTACAACAATGTTAAAAGGATTAGCTGTCAAAAATTAAGTTTAAGGCAAATTAAAATTAAGTTTCAAAACTATTAAAACTTAATATAATATGGCAATCAATTGAGTTCCACTGCATTCACTTATTATAGGTCATAGCGGCCGATAGGCCGCCTGACTTGCTAGTATACTATATGCAAACAATACAATGGTCATTATCAGATATTATTGTAGCTCATCTTCAAGAAGCTTGGTGTATCAGGATAAACTCAAGTAAGAGTTTTGCAATCATGTTTATAAAACGGGAAAAAAATTTAAATTATATGTCTGAATGTTCAAACATCAAATCCCATGGAAGACATCTACAGAGTACTTGCATATCACATTTGATTGGCATCAAACATGCCTTCAGAAAGTTTTACCCTACAATTAACAGACGGAGCCAATAAACTGTGCATTTACAAGACCGTCATTAATGCCGATTTTCACCAACCAATTCCTAACGTTAGGAATTTCCTAACTTTGACATAAGAAACTTTTATGTCAAATTTGGTTTTTATCAAGTGCTAAGAATTCCTTAAGGTGTTAAGAATTACCTAAGGTTAGGGATTTCTTTACGCCTTAAGGAATTCTTAGCTAAGGTTAGGGATTTCTTTACTTAAGGAATTCTTAGCGCTTGGTGAAAACCAAATTTGACATAAAAGTTTCTTATGTCAAAGTTAGGGAATTCCTAACGTTAGGAATTGGTTGGTGAAAACGAGCATAAGCCAACCATGACATACATGGCGCCAGTCACTCTCCTAGTAATCTTCTACGTTACAAACCCAGTTTCTACTCTGATGTCTCACTGAAAAGTATCGAAGACTTCATTACAAGCAAGGTTAAAAATTTTTACAAAAAGACTACGACTATCGTCAATCCTCTAATCAATGAAATCGACCAATACAACCTCGAGGTCGTATCGAGGTAGGAACCTGGATCATCAATAATCTCAAAGTTTTTCCACCACCTCCCTGACACGTCAAAATTGCCACTTGTAAAATAGAAGTAAAAAATGTTCATTTTACTTCTACAAAAATAATTGACATATTTTGACTGCTACTGATTTTACATATGCAATAACGAAACAATGATTGAATCAAGTTCGATAATTGGTTGACTTTTAAAAATGGATTAATGTAATCCGAGGAATAACTTCTGTTATACAAGAGGCCCTAAGCTAACTAAGTGAGTTCCACAGATCCTGGGTTAATTTAACATGGAGAATCTAACTTTCTTATGACCGTCTCTAAAGCCAGCAGTCTCCCTGGGATGAAAACTGCCTAATTCAATTTTAACAGCTGTGGGGCCTAAATGCTGTCACCTTTCTGTTAGAGAAAGAGGGTGATATTCAGTAGTGAGCGAATGGGCTAAAACAATGAATTTAAAACAAATTTAAAATGAAAAATTGTCCTATAAATTTGAATATTATAAAATAAACATAATAAAAGAAAATTTTCACAAAAAACCAACATATATATTTTCTAACAAAAATAATAACAAAGATGCAACAAGCACAGCCTCCACAAATTAATTCTTATTACTTTACTTAAACATTGTAGAAAATAAATACCATAAAGGAACTATCAAACCAATTTGCAATATAAATTCAACTAGTGCTTCATGTTTATGGTATATAAAAAATAAATATAACTTTCATAAGAACATTTAAAAATCAATCTGTTTTTGTTAAAGTCAGCACGCATAAATGAAGCATTGCAAATAATTTTTAATTACATCCATTCACATCTTTGTAATAATTGTGTTGCTCGTTTTGTTTTTGAAGTCTGTTAAAGCGGAATGAATTCTAAAATGTAGACGTGATTCCAGTGAATAACCAGAATAATTTTTCCTAAAACAAAAAAAATTAAGTCATTTAAGAATTTTTTCATTAATAATATTTACTTAGCATCTTCCAAGGCAAGAATTGCTTTATGTCTATTATCTTGTTCCCATTCAATTAAAGCCAACTCTACGATAGCATAAGGAATAAGAAAATGATCTTCTTGTAATTCTTTTTGTAAACTTATGACCGTTTCCAAACATTGCAAGGCTTGTAGTGGAACACCCATTTGTCTCAGACATGCACCTTTTAATAACAAAACCAATGCTTTGTTATCAACATCAAAACGAGTTTTTTTGGAAGAATTATTCAACTCGTTTTCTGTTTTTTCAATTATTTTAAATATATTTTCTGCTAAGCTAAATTTCTTTTTAAAAATTTTAAATAAATTCCATAAGTACATCATTTCGATTACTGGCAGCACCAAATAATTATCTTGCACAAAATATCTCTCTGATCTTTTTATCACAAACTTTTCCATGGGTAAAGATTTTCCAGCTATTCTTTGTTTATACTTAGGCAATTCCCTGTTGTAAAAAAAATTAATTATAAACTTTTATAAAATATAGAGTGAATGGTTGAGACGAACAGGGCAAAAAAACTGAATTATGGCTGTTTGATGTTTCAATTAAAATAAGCAATGCATTTTTACAAAAATTCTCCTTCTATATTTTACAAAACTATTGAATGAAACATTAAAAAATTAATTATGTATGCCATAAGCCTACGAAAGGCGAGGGCCGGCTAGGAAATGAATCTATTCACTTGACGACAAAGATCTGATATCGGAAGGCGATCCTCCCCACCAAAACTACTCTCATATTATGGATTGAGCTATAGATTAATAGCCAAAAGTTATCTAACAGTCTCATGATAGCCGCCAGGGCTTCAACCATTTAATTTAGTATTTTCAAGACTACATGTATGGATGAAACTACAGAAGGGACAAAAGACAATGCTCCTGAGACAAGAAATTGCGTCAGGGATTACCCGTTAAAAATTGAATTTTCAGTTATTAATTGGGCTATGACACTATTGGAATACATATCACAAACGAAATATGATAATCATTAAAAAGATTACCTGAGTAAATTTTCAACCATTTCATTCTCACTTTCGCTCAATGAGTTTTTCATCATGTACATAATTGCAGCTTTTTGATAACTGTAAATAGTACGTGACCAGCGACTGTTTTCCAATAAATCTGAAGCATACACTAAAGCTTCTTTCCATTCTGTTTTTACACTAAAAAAAAAATATAAACCAATTATTTATTTAACTTAACTTAATGAGATTTAAACTTACCAATGAACCCATACCAATTCCCAATAACACATATGATGAAATTGTGGCCATTTGTCTTGCGATTGGACGGATTTCTTGTACCAATTTATACTGGAATCAATATCTCCTTTCATAAAATCAAGTCTACCATAAAAAAATAGAAACCACACCCCATTTGGATGTTTCTTTATCAATTTTGATAAAATTTCATCACATATCTTAAGATCGCCATCTTCGTGACTTAGAACGTTAACTACAATCAAATTGTAACCCAAAAGAGTCATAACGCAAAGAATTTTTCTAAGGCCATCCATTCTATAACCTTTCTCCAAGTCTTCTAAACCAAGTTGCTATTTCCAAAACAAAGGAAAATAAAATATAAGAAACAGAAAACTCAAAATTACTTACTTTATTGCCAGAAAAACCAATGAACTCCAATAATTTAATAATTTTAGAAGGCAAAAGCGATATCATCAAATTGAAAGTTCCAATTCCCATTCGAACACCTCCTTCAAAATGTGACTTTGTGTCCACGTCCCATTCACGACTAGTCAAAATACTTTGGCATTCTCTAAAAACATCAATTAATTATAAGTAACTTTTCTTGTCACTTTATTTACTTGTAAGATCCAAAACACGTCCTAATTTTAAAACCAGCTTTGATAAAACTACCTAAGGTTTCATCTTCCATAAAAGTTAACATTGCTCTAAGTAACAAACACTCTGCATAACATAACTCTGCATGAGCTTCCATTTCTGTATATTGGTCATAATTGCTTTTTTTTACAATTTTGCCAAGGGATTCTCCCAAGGTATTTTTTTTTCTGTAACGATTACAAACAGCCAATGATTTTTTCAATTTTTCTGCAGCCTGAACAATAGCACTGTGTTCGTACGTCAGTATGGCTTCAAGGAAAACAAATACAGAATCACCAATTGAATGATATAAACTCGAATCTGCCCTAAAAATTAATAATCTTTAATTCGTATAAAATTTTGATTAAATTTACGAACCATGGTTTGAGAAGATTTTTAGCTTCATCAAATTGATTATTAAAGAAGTAATCTATAGCCATTTGTCCATCTTGCAATGACCTACTGAGAGTCATGTCACTAAGTCTAGTAAATAAAAATATATTAAAAGTGATTTTTTTCATATAAAAATAAAACTTACATTGGAATTGAATCACAGGCATCTTCGAACTGCAAAAATTAAATTGTTTTAAAATGGCATTAACTCTTTCTAACAACAAGTTATAATAATTTTATATTTTTCAATTGTCTCATATTTTTTACTCAATAACATAATAAAATAATAGTGATTCAGAATTCAGAATTAGTAGTGATGTTCGGTTATAACGAACCTCAAGAAACCAACCAATTTAGTTAGGAAAGTAATAAATATAAGCGAGATTCGTTTAAAGGGCCAAAAATAGTAATGGCTAATGACCTGAAAAATTTAGAACCAAATTGGGATACCAAATCGCCTGGTAGTTACCACTTTGACTAGCATTTTTTCTCATCTCGATTGGTTTCCGGCAACCATGAACTACACTCGTGTTATTATTTTTTTTTAAACTTGATATTTTTTATGAAAACCAAAATTCAAAAGCGCTTTACTGAAAATAAATGAAATAGTCTCAAAAAAATTTTATTGAAAAATTTAATCGCGGTAGAAAGGCTTAACATAGCTAATCAATAATCCTGTAAAGAAAGGAGTTTCCACATTATTCATGTACTACAACATCGATTCCTAACCTATTTCCATTCATGACTCCTTTTTATCATTGAGAATTTTCTGTTTAGTTATAAATTGACTAATTTCGTCTTTTTATAAAAATTTCGAAGTCCATGTCTTTACTAAGACCTCAAGCCCGTACATTTCACTTAGCGACGACACGACCCCCAATTCAGGAAACGCTGTACTAGAAGATCAAGGCGATTAAACCAATTGACCTTCTAATAATTGATAACTGATAAATAATGAAAACAAATTGTTAATAATTTTTTATTTTATTTATCTAGATATTTCAATTAAAAAATAACTTTACTTTGAACTTATTAATTATTTGTATAAAATTTGTATAAATAATTAAAATAATCGCTAATAATTGTTTAATTGCAAGTTAATTTAAATATAGAAATAAATAATAGTTGATCTTAATGATAATTAACAATTTATACGTCCGAGTAAAATAATTAATTTGTTGTCAGACGTTTCGGGCCAGTTATTCTTTGTCCTTTTTCAAAGCTAAAAATTGAACATAATAGTCAAAAACAAAATATCCAGTATCCTGAAGATTTTCGAGGTGAAGAAATCGGGAACTAGAGATGAAATTAAAAGGAAACTCAGCAAGTAAAATCAACAAATTATAATCCCTGACCAACTAACTCATTAAAATTGTTGGAAAGTTGTTTCCAAATTATTTATGTACTAGGAGGTCAGGGCGGTCATGAGCTAGCGATGTTAAAATATAATTTATTAACAAAATATTATGTAACCTAATTATTTCATTAGTTTTAACATTCTGAATTTGTGTGTGTAACTCCAGTTGTTGTTAATTGTTTATCTTATTGTTAGTCCTGAAAAAGACGCCAGCCACGGCGAAACGTTGCCGAAATACAGTAATAGTTTTATTATTTTAATTGTCCAAAATTCCGCTATCCTCAAGTATATTTTAAATTTATTTAACAAAAATTAGGCAACCACATGACAAATATTTTACGCTAGTGCATTCAAATTTGCATAACAGGACGTCCTTGCCTTGCCGGGGGGGGGGGGGGGAGTCACAAAATTTGCCCAAATGTGACAAGGGGAGGAGGGGTTAGCCAAATGAGACGTCCGCATAAACAATTTCATTTATGGGATTTGCAAAAAAATTGTGCTCGAGTATTTTTACTTTATCATATGAAATATGAGAAAGTATCGTTTTCGTGCAGAAAAAAATTGAGATTGTGATGGATTTACATTTTTTGGTGTCCCATGAGATAAATAAGACGATTTCCAAAAAATGTCTGTGTGTGTGTGGTCAACTTTTGTATGCGCTCAACAGTAAAAACTAATGGGAATTTTAAAACCAAATTTGGGATTTTGTATCCTTGTATTGAGACTTAGAGCTGATTAGATTTTGGTTAAAATTGGTTATTGGAAATTTTTTTTTGTATTATTAAAAATTATTTTTTTAATATTTAATAAAAGTATGATAAAGTCATGGGCATGGTGGTCACATCCAATTTTTTCTTATAATTTTAAAATATTATGATCCCTCTTTGTTTAAAATGTTTAAGCTAAACATTTTAGTGTTTTTTCTAAAACAAACGTGAAGTTTAATTTTATAAATGAGAGGGGGTCATTGATTTGTAACCATTAAACGTTCCGGAGAGGGGTGGGGGAGGAATAAAAAATTGTGACCAACTGTGACAAGGGGAGTCAAAATTTAAAAAAATTCTCACGGCCCCTAAATAAATTTGCGTAAAATGCAAAAATTTAGATCGTTATAATTTGGGTTGGTTGTCATTTCGACGGAATTTTTACATTAGTTCTATATATGTATATAAAATGGATGTATATGGGTGTCGAGGGTTAACCGCTGGTGAAGTTTTTTGTACACATCTAATGAAGTACATGAAGTACTGGGGAGGGGGGTGTAGAACACCTTCCAGTGCAAAAATTTTGGAATGAAGAACATTGCAAAACATGCAGAACCCCAGACCGAGTAGTTTACTTTTTATCAGAAGTAAACTGAAGATTTCCCGTTGCAAAAGCACTGGAGGGTGTTCCACACCCCCCAGACCCCCCGGTTTAAATAATTTATTTTTATTAAAAGTGAATTAAATATTTAAGCATATCTCAAGTTTATTAAAATTAGCTATGGCCAAGTAAATGTGTTTAATTCGTAATCTGATAATTAATTATAAACTACCTAATTCTAAATTCCGTACTCCCTGGGAGGTAGATCTCTGCATCAGGAGAGTTCAGTTTACTTATATATATTTCGAGCTTCCTTTTGTAAGGATACGACTTCCGTCATTTACCCGTTCCTTGAGAGGATACTTGAGCAATTAATACCTCAAAGATGTTGCCAGCATCTTGTGAGAGGACCGCCGTTTTTACGTGCCTTCCGAAGCTCGGAGACGCCCTTACAAAGTGAGCCCTACCCGGATTTGAACCGGGGCACCTTACATTAGCAGTTATTCATGCTAACGACCAGGCCAGTGACCGTCTCTTCAGTTTACTTCTGATAAAATAAACTACTTGATCCGGGGGCTGGGGAGGGTGAAACACCCTCTAGTGCCTCTGCAACAAGAGATCTTTAGTTTACTTCTGATAAAAATAATCTAGTCAATCCGGGGGTCTGGGGTGGAACACCCTCCAGTGCTCAAATTTTGGTATTTCTGTAAGTCTCAGAAATTGAAAGTCTCTGATACTGAAAGTATCGATTAATTACTGCTGAATTCTATGAAGAACAAAGAAGTATAGAGAATTATGATGAAGTACGTGAAGTGTGAAGTTAATTGTACACGATTTCCTCTAGCGGTTGACCCCTTGGTGGGTGTGTGTGTATGTATGTATGTTCCTTGTAGACTCCTAGACCGTTCGACCGATCCCAACCAAATTTTGCACAGTTACTCTCTAGGATCCTAAAGAGGTTTTCCGCTAAAACCGGGACCGAAAAGCTTAATTAAAAATCGGATGTGGCCATGCCCATGACTTTATCATATTATTATTTAATATTAAAAATTATTTTAATAATAAAAGAAAAAATATTTTCCATTAACCAATGTGACTCAAAATCTAATCAGCTCTAAGTCTAAATATAAAGATACAAAATACCAACTTTAGTTTTGAAATTCTCATTAGTTTTGAAATATTTAATAAAAACTAATAATAAATAAAAAGATTTAAAAAAAATTGCTTCCATGAACCAATTTTATCCAAAATTTAATCAGCTCTAATTTCTGCCATAAACATAACAAATTTCAACTTTAGTTTTGAAAATCCTTTTAGTTTTAAAATATTAAATAAAGGCTAATATTAAATAATAAAATTTAAAATAATAAAAAACAATAGTTTTTATAAACAAATTTTAACTAAAATTTAATGAGTTCTAAATATCGATTAAAATATGCGAAAACCTAAATTTAGTTTAGAAATTCGTATTACTTTTCGAAATATTAATTAAAAACTAATATTAAATAATAAAACTTAAAAAATAAAAACAATAGTTTTCATAAAACAATTTTAACTAAAATTTAATCAGTTCTAAATCTCGACATAAGTATGCTAAATCCTAAATTTCGTTTTGAAATTCTTATTAGTTTTTGAAATATTAATTAAAAACTAATATTAAATAATAAAATTTAAAAAATAAAAAAATAGTTCCGTGAATCAATTTTAGCCAAAATCTAATCAGCTCTAAGTCTCAACATAAGGATACAAAATCCAAAATTTTGTTTGAAAATTCCTATTAGTTTTTGCTGTAGGTCGCACACAAAATTTGACCACACACACACACACACACACTACACACACACACACACACACACACACACAGACATTTTTGGAAATGGTCTTATTTTACTCAGGGACCTCAAAAGTGTAAATCCATCAAAATCTCAAATTTTTTTCTGCACGAAAACAATACTTTCTCATATTACATATGATAAAGTAAAAATCGGATGTGGCCATGCCCATGACTTTATCATACGTTTATTAAATATTTAAAAATAATTTTTAATAATAAAAGAAAAGAAATTTTCTATTAACCAATGTGATTCAAAATCTAATCAGCTCTAAATCTAAATATAAAGATACAAAATACCAACTTTAGTTTTGAAATTCTCATTAGTTTTGAAATATTTAATAAAACTAATAATAAATAAAAGATTTAAAAAATTGCTTCCATGAACCAATTTTATCCAAAATTTATTCAGCTCTAATTCCTGCCATAAACATAACAAATTTCAACTTTAGTTTTGAAAATCCTTTTAGTTTTAAAATATTAAATAAAGGCTAATATTAAATAATAAAATTTAAAATAATAAAAAACAATAGTTTTTATAAACAAATTTTAACTAAAATTTAATCAGTTCTAAATATCGATTAAAATATGCGAAAACCTAAATTTAGTTTAGAAATTCGTATTACTTTTCGAAATATTAATTAAAAACTAATATTAAATAATAAGATTTAAAAAAATTAAAAAAATAGTTTCCATAAACCAATTTTAACCAAAATTTAAATAACTTTAACTCCAGCTATAAAGATAAGAAATATCAAATTTGGTTTTGAAAATTCTGTTAGTTTTTAAAATATTAAATAAAGACTAATATTAAATAATAAAACTTAAAAAATTAAAAAAACAATAGTTTTCATAAAGCAATTTTAACTAAAATTTAATAAGTTTTAAATCTCGACATAAGTATGCTAAATCCTAAATTTCGTTTTGAAATTCTTATTAGTTTTTGAAATATTAATTAAAAACTAATATTAAATAATAAAATTTAAAAAATTAAAAAAAAATAGTTCCCGTGAATCAATTTTAGCCAAAATCTAATCAGCTCTAAGTCTCAATATAAGGATTCAAAATCCAAAATTTTGTTTGAAAATTCCTATTAGTTTTTGCTGTAGGTCGCACACAAAATTTGACCACACACACACACACACACACACACACACACACACACACACACACACACACACAGACATTTTTTGGAAATGGTCTTATTTTACTCAGGGGACCTCAAAAAGTGTAAATCCATCAAAATCTCAAATTTTTTTTTCTGCACGAAAACAATACTTTCTCATATTACATATGATAAAGTAAAAAGAAGTGAAAATTGCGGACGAGCATGAATGGATTAACGAGATTCCCATCGCCAATACCTGTAATTGATATATGGTAATTTTACGTTGGTATATTCACATTCAGTACCTACACTATTATAAGTGATTTGAAATACTGGAGAAGAAAAGCAACTCTGCAAAATCAAAATACTTCAGACAAAGGCAAAGTATGTATTTTAATGAGACCCCGGCGAAGCCGGGTATCCAACTAGTTCGCTATAAAAGAAGTGTGTTATAACCGAATTCGTTATAGCTACACTCCACTGTATATAAAAAAGAATAACCATGAACGCCGCCAAGGGCCGGCAAAGAGGCAGTTGCTCCTCTTGAAAACTTTCAATAATTTTCTATTTCTATCATTGATGTAATTTTCCATCATTGTTGAATATCTTCATTATAACATCTCATTAGAGCAATAACACTGCGGTATAATTTAATAATAAATCACGGTTTACAGAAATAAGTAACAATAATTTATAAAACATAGCATAATTATTTTATAACATTACGACATACATATCTGTTGCGTCACCTAGGTAGAGAAAATTATAGTCGCTTGTTTTCTCGTAATAATTATAATTTTTAGCCAACAAGAACATAATAGTTGATTTAATTAATTTTCCAATTTTTTTTTTTAATATTTCATAAAATTAATGATTGTAAATGTTTATTAACTTGTGAAATTATATGTTGAATAAAATATTTAAAAAATTACAAGTTTAATGAAATTTGAAAATTTTCAACTTACATTTTAGTCTAGAACTTCGTTGCGCCTAAGTGGTTTCGCCTTTTCAAGAACTCATAAAAAAATTTTCCAATATAGTTTTTGATTTCAATTTTAATGGATTTTCATTCATTTACGGATAGTTTAGTTGATGAATTCTTGAAATGACGAAACCACTTATGCGCAACGGGGTCCTAGACTAAAATGTAAGTTGGAAAATTTTCATTAACTTGTAATTTTTTAAAATATTTTATTCAATATAAAATTAATGTGCCAACCCACCACGCATTGTATTTTATTCTATATCGAGCTTTTTTGGACTTGAAAAAAAATTGAATTATCTTTTCCTGATTATTATTAATGAATATTAAGAATTTGAATTATTATCCTTTTGATTGGTGGATTCCCATGAAAGAGTTTGTGTAACAGATCTTTCCGATTTCTTTTTTTCATTTAAAAACTTATATTACCCGGTATGTTGAAAATGTTCATTTTCTATTTTATGTTAAAAATTACATAAATCGACAAAAAACTACGATTGTGCTAAATTATTTGAAACGAGGTATAAAAATAGATTTATCTTTTATGTGATCAAAAAATGATGTGCTATTTCAATGAAACCAAAAAATATGAACAATTTAGTTTCTCTACTTCCGGTTTTCATTACAATTATTTAGATATACACAAATCTGCTCAGGGATTTATAAACACAATTTTGCTTTTTAAAATTTTTTCCTTTTTTTTTAATTATATAAATTATTAACCTGTGAAATTAAAATAATAAAATAAGATGTTAAGAAAACATCTGATGACAGCAAAAACCCATTAGTGAAAGCTCACGAAAAAATTTGTTTAATTTAACAAAAATTTCTTTAGTTTATTTATTTATTTAATAATATAAAATTTCTATCGCAATGTTCAATGCAAATTACTGCTAGTCATGCATTTTAACTGATTTTTAATGATTCATTGAGGATCTCTTAGAATTTTATGCGGGTACGTTTCCCGTATTTATAATTTTAATTTACCATTAAAATAAAATACTTGTAAATTTTCAAAAAACTTAAAACTCATTGAACCCTGGTAGATTTAGCATGGTTGTTGGTCTAACGATAGTGCTTTAAATAAGAAACAAATAGGGATGAACTGGCAGAAACATATTCGGATAAGTTTTAGGTACCCAGTTCTCGGTGATGGTTTTATTTGAAACTGAGATCAAAACCACGGTCATCCAGTAATAGATTATTAGAATTCTTTATTTAGTCACTTTCTTGCCTGTCTGTATATCTGTTAGGTATAAATTTTGCAATCAATTTTAAGCTAACTTCCCGATGAGCTAGAGACTTGAAACATAGCTTAGGCCAGATGACAATGCAATTGGTAAGTTTAACAATTTTAAGAATAACAAAATTAAGATGGAGCTCCACTCCACTTTAGAGTGATCGTGAATACTGAAATCAAGTTTTACCAACCAATGAATTGGTCGCAGAGAAACGATCGAATGGCCACCCAAATCTCCGGATCTTACTCCGCGTGATTACTTGTGCAAAAACCTTAATTATTGTTTTCATTTATCAAAGTCATTGATTAAATGCATTTCTATAACTTTGAGACTAATTATCTAGAAAACTTTTCATTTATATTTTCATTCTCAGAAAATTCTGCTCTATTCAAATGCGTAACAAAAAATAAGGATTGCCATTTAAAAAATAATGTTGACATACCCGAAAATTTTCTAAGAAAATCCTCCTTCAAAATTTTATTGAATCTGTTCCAAACTTGACGAGTTCACTGAATATTTTCGTAAAATGTAGGAAAGTCATTTTCATTTAAACGTAAAATCTTCAAGTTAATTTAAAATAAATTCTCTAGAAACATTAGTTTAAAATTAAAGATAATAATTTTGAAGACACAGCTATTTGTTGAAAGTGCAAGCCACCCACTCCCTTGAACCAGGTTTTATTATTTATTATTAGCAATGCCGCCGGTAATTTGAAGTGATTTCATTGGATCTCAAATTTTAACAATTTGATGAAAGGTAGTTGAAGAACGAATATGTTGGCATCACCTCCATACCTCCTTCGTCTCATTGGGAAGCTGTTGATGAGTTTTAAGAGGCGTTAATATCTGAAAGCGCTGGGTTCAGTCTGGCTAATTTGATTAAATCTGAAGGTAAGTTTTCCAGAGCTCTAGACTTCGTTCACGTTAATATTCAACTGTTCCGTGAGTCGGTGACCGAGGTTTTGAGATCTTCGATAAATGAAGCGAAAACAAAATTATTTTTTGAAATTACTGCTGTTTCAAAAAAGGCAGAAACCAACGACTTGCCAAGATGTTCTAATTGACCTTATAACTTATTGACTTAATAAACTGTAAAAAAGTATAATATTTTGCAATCATGTATTACTTAAAAAACAAAGACGTAGAAAATAAAGATCAGGGCCACGTTGCGCGTCGTGCATAAGGCGTACAGCGGATGAATATTTGTGATTTTTTCGATTTCATTATTTATAATATTCTAAAAATGTACAACATTTTTGTTTGCAAAAAACCTCGGAAGGCTTGGAGGGGTCCCAATTATACTACACATTCATTCCTTTAAAAAATATTTTAGTGTTTGCATTCCTTGTAAATGACGTAATAAATAATGTAGGACGATTAGGTGGACAGTAGGTGGACATTCAGAATTTTTTGCTTCCTGTTCTATTACGAAACTGTCAATAATTTTAAATTACTCCGACACAGAAATGTAGAAAAAGTTAATGCAATAACATGACAAAGCAAATTATTTAAAAATATCGACTTATTTGAATAACTAAATCTAATTTATTATTTTATTTGACTATAAGCTAGCTGCATACAAAATTTAATCGGATTCAACGCTGTAAAATATTACGTTTCCAGATTAGAAAATTATGTTAGTAAAAACAAATTGTTAAAAAATTACTAATACTATTTCTGGTTTTTGTACCGTTTGGTTTCCGGCTTCCGGAAATAAATATCCTTTCTCCCAAGATCACGAAAGTTAAGCATGTAAGTCACGGGTTTATACGTGTGGATTTACTAAGCCGAGGGTTAAAGCTAAAACTGCAGCAAATTAAATTCACTTGAGCATAGAAATGATAACTTTTTAAACAATTTTGTGTTGAATTTGTATTACAAATTCCACCCTTGTGTTAAAATTTTGATTTTTATAATTTTGATATTTATAATTTTATCTGCCCCCTCCCCTAAATTAGTCCTAGATCCTCTTCTGCTAAAATACCAAATTTGGTATACAAGAGAGGATTGTACAAGGATGCAGATATGCAACGATGGCTAATTACTTATCCGAAGGATATTAAAGCAGTTGAGAGATTCGAATCAAGGAACTTTGTAATTTTTATAACAATAGAAACTTGGTGCCAACAAAATGGGATTATACAACAAATCTCACCATGGAAGTCATTTCGGGATAGTACGTTAAACCAATGGTTCCTAACGAAGTTCCTATAACTGCGGTTGAATTAAAATGAGGAATACAAATTATGTGAATTTTGGGGTTCACCTAGCAATAACATATCAAGGAGAGCGAGGGAGGTAAATCACATCTAACAATTGGACCTTAAGACGACTTTAAAATAGTTTTGTATTTCAAATAGTTTTTAAGTTTTAAAAGTTATTACTATAGACTGCAAGTCCTTGGGAATTAAGAAAAAAACCATTTTAAATGCAGAAAGCATTACAAAGTCGTCGCCAATTATTAAATTCCATTAATTAAATGCAAAATAAAATATAACATTAAACATGTTTATTGAAATTATATATTATATATATATATATATATATATTATATCAAATATTAAACATGTTTAAGGTACGGTTTACATTTTCATTTTTACCCTAGGTAGAGCATCTCTCTAAAGACTTAAAGTGAACTATACCGAAGGAGAGGAATACCCCCCCCCCATACATATTCTTTTAATGTCTACTATTGTTATGTCTAAATTAAAAAAATTAAATTAAATTACACTCAAACAAGTCCATGGTTTTAGTGCAATCTAAAGAGTGCATTATCGGTAGCCGATTATCTGATAACATTAAAAAAATATTTGCAAGCAACGATAACCTTCAGTTAATGAGTTCAGTTGAACTTGAATCCAATTTCATGCTCATTTAACAAATATTGAAAATACAAATTAAATAATAAGACATACAGAAAATTTCTTTTTTCAGAAAATCATATTTTTTACGCCAAGAAAATGGGTTACCAATTTATTTATTCATGATTTCAAACATCAAATTAGTGCAAACTCCCTAAGTTTGCAATTTAAAAAATAAGGTTTGTTTTTGTTTTGAAAAAAATTATAAATAAAAGAAAGTTCTAGGTTCCGCCTTTGTTTATAAAATTATAAGATTTAAATTTTTTGTTCATTTCAATTGAACCTAACATTTTACTATCTCTTTTATTATCGGTTATTCAACTTCTTGTTAAAAAACAATAAATTAATCTTTCTACTGGTCCCTATTAATGAACCGTGAATCCATTAATTTGTTTTACTTTTATTAATTTAAGCAAATAAGAAATTTATTGGATACATTTAGAGGTTCGATGATAAAGTTAAACACTTGTCGATAAGATAATTATCAATTTTTATAAAATTTCTACTAGTCAAGATAACATTTTTTTGAGGTGCGGAATGAGCTTTGAGTACCATTATAGATATATATTTTAAAAATGATTAAGATTACATATAAAAATAACTTACTTGGTCTATATCCAAGTCTTGATCTTCTACATCCGATGCCATGGTAGTGAAAACGGTCACTGCAATAAGAAGTCGTTATTATAATAACAGAAAAAATTAAAACCTACTTGTTAGATTCAAGAGTGTTCTTCTCAAGTGTTACACAGAATAAGGAAAGAAATTTAATTTACTAACAATTGGCGCGTAAACCACTTACAAGTACAGCTGATTGAACAGTAAAGAAAGTCTCGAAAACAAATGAAATTACCTACTAACCTCCTTTTACAACTTTTACAAAAATACTCTCAAACTATTGTTTTGTATTTGCAAAACTGATCTCGTTCAAGCAAGTTAAATATTAAAATTAACAACAAATTGGCGACAATTAAAAATAATTAAATTACTGATTGCTTACAACAAAATTAACCATCACCTACCTTAAATTAATTAATTTCTAATTAAGATTAAATTTTGTTCACTAATTTTAACGAGACATGTTCTACGGCTGAACGATGTTTCATTTATTATTAGTAAAGATAAATTAAATTAAATTAAATTTTTATCGACTTATCTACACTTTGGTTATCACAGACTAGATACGTCAAGGTTCGCGGCAATTTAACAGTAGGAATTAAAAAAATAAACTGTTTTAATTTGTTCTAAATTGCAACCTTACTGTATTATTGACTAAAATGTTTTAACTATTATTACAAACAAATATATAATAATATACAATAAAACCTATTTTTCACGTCAACTACTCCGGCGAGGGAATTTTAAAACATTTCACCATAATAACGCAAATTGCTAATTAAACCAAAATTTAAATAAAGAGCAAAAATATTGCAAATAAAAATAGCCTTAAATGAATTCGATTATTTGCTTTTATCAAAATTTAAATTTAAAAGATTTAAATCTTTAATCACCACACAATACAGACGGCGTGACAAGAGACACATCCTATAATTTTTACCAACCAATTGACATTTCAGAATTGAATATCTAACCTTAATTTTACCACAAAATATAAATAATTTCTAGCACATTAAAACGATTTGTAGAAAACTATGGAAATTATGTTGTACACACTTGAATAAAACTATGGATAGTTTAAAAAATGTAGAAAACGATAAAACCTCTTTTTGGAAAAAAAATATTAAAGCGGTTCCAGGAAGGTATGTAAACTTAACATTTGATGACCTAATCTTTATTTTATAAAATTCTTGTAGGCCAAGCCCAAAAAGAGACATACGAAGTGCCAATAGAAGTAAATCAACTGGACCTACTTCATTTCAAGATTTCCAGGCATCGGTTAGCGATGCTTGGGCTATGGACGATGATGAATTTTGCATAATATCAGGAGTACAAAGTAAATATTATTTTAATTCTTTTGAAGTTTTTGTTTTGATTATCGGTTTTCATTCACAAGTGCAGTTTATAATTTTACATAATTGCATTTATTAAGTAGGTCATATCAGGTTATTTGGAGCTTATGCTGCATTTTTCTGTAATCTGTTTACTTGAAAATTTGAAGTCACCGATACAAATTAACTTAAAAGAGTTTCAGCTATATTTGTTTTTATGTTGTAACCTTGAGTTGAATTATTGTTTGTTTACAATATCTAGTTTATGTAGAATCTTGAGGTTTAAAGGAACTTGTTTACCTACACACTAAAATTTACATTTTTTAATCATTGTGAATGTGGGATGATATTTGTAATAATAACAATTACTCAACATGGTTACCGTTTATGTTCGTATGAAAAAATGATTAATGAAAAGCAATTACAATTTATTGTATGTGGAGAGGAACTCCGCTCCACATTTACGCAACTTTGCAAGCATCACAATTCGGGAAAACATTGGAGGTTCTTTCGTGCCTACTCTGGTCTCTTGTAGGTAAAATATCCTGTTAAGATTTCGTTCAATGTTTTATTTTCTCCGAGTCATCAACTTTGTTCATATGTATGAAATGTTGGATTGTTTGTTTCTATCAGGGTAGCCAATCTCGAAGTTTGTATAATAAACGTGATAACTATAAAGATGAGAAAAATTGTATAACGCATTTTATCTTTCTCAAAAATAAAAGACGATGGTTAATTTTGATTTTCACTATTGAGATTTTCTCTATTACGAACGTTAAAACACGTACATTTTAGAGAAACATTTAGGTAACGTAACTTTTAAAACATTTGTCAACAATCATTTTTGGTTATTTTTACTTATTTCATTTTGTTTTCAAGTTACGATGAATTACGGATTATTGCTTCAAGTAAACCGTACTTACCATTCAGGCGACTTAATTAATTTTCAAAATTCAATGGTAGACAAAAGCATAAATTCAAAATTTCGGAAAGTAATTATTCTATAATGAAATAAAATTGCAATGAAAAATTTGTTGGTCAGAGGGTATCTAAGGGAGATGACAGAGAAAAGTTGCCACACATACACTTTTTTTTATGATTGATCTCCATCTTGGCCAAGATACAATAACGGATAGCCTTAGCAAAGTTAGTATATACGGCGTTGACTTGCTCATGTTTTTTTAAATTTCCAGTGATATACGATACAAAAGATAAATGATTAGTAGTTTTTGACCGACCTGGAAAAAATTCATGCTGGCTCTACTATAAAATCTTTACTGGCATGAATTAGCATGTTACACAGATTTCCCTTTTTAAAGATTTGATAATTAAATTCTTTTTGAGACGGCCATTGGCCTGGTTGTTAGCGCGATCAACTGCTAATGTAAGGCCCCCCAGTTTGAATCCGGATGGAGGCTCACTTTATATGGCGTCTCCGTTCTTCTGAAGGCATTTAAAGATGGTGGTCCTCTCATAAAGTGCTAGCAACATTTTTGAGATATTAAATGCTTGAGTACCCTCTTGAAAGAATGGGTAAAAGACATAAGTTGTATCCCTGCAAAAGGGAGCCCGAAATATACAGGGTGTCCTTGTGACCGCGGATAACCTTTGAGGTGGTGATAAAGGACACTTTTTTAAGACAAATTTTTAAATAACATTTTTGTCCAAGTTGAATCCCTTGGGGTAATCCTCTTTAAAGCAATTGTTTGAATTTTTGCCTTCAAACGGCCATATCACGGTAACTATTGATTTTATGGTATTAATAGATCAGTGATTTTTTAAAGACAATTTACTTATCTACAAATTAGTTTATAGCCTCCTATTGTCTAGGATAAATGGATTTTGAGTTATGAATTAAATTAAGAGAAGAAATGTCAAAAAATTCCAAGTTTTATTTTTGTTTTTGTTGCAAACCCTGTATTTTTTCAACGAAACTACTTACAAAAAAACTAACGGCCGAATTCGGGTAGCAAATTTAACGGGCTATAACTTTAGTCTACTAATAATTTTTGGAAAACCAATCCATTTCACAGAAAATCGCAAAATAATGAATAAGGTCGGTACAAAAAATATAATAGTCACACAGGGTGTTTCCGTGTACATGGTAAACCTTTGAGTTTGTGATAGAAGACACTTTTCTAAGATATATTTTTAAATAAAATTTTTGTCCTAGTTCAAACCCTTGGGATGTACCCTCTTTAAAGCAATTTTTTAACCTTGTTCATTATTTTGGGATTTTTGTAAATGCAGTTATTTTCCAAAAATGTTACTATACTAAAATTGTAACCCCTTTAAATTTGCTATCCAAATTTGGCCATTAGTTTTTGTAAATAGTTTTGTTTAAAAGATACAGGATTTGCAAGAACAACAAAAAATAAAACTTGCAATTTTTAACATTTTATCTCCTAATTTAATTCATAACTCGAAAGCCGTTGATTCTAGAGGATAAGAATTATAAACCAGTTTGTAGATAAATAAATGATTTAAAAAATTACTAATCCATTAATACCATAAAATGAATGGTTACGGTGCTATGGCCGCTTGCAGGCAGAAATTTGAAAAATTGCTTTAAAGAGGGGTACCCCTAAGGGTTTGGACTTGGACAAAAATTTTATTTGAAAATTTGTCTTAGAAAAGTGTTCTTTATCACCACCTCAAAGGTTCTCCACGGTCACGGGGACACCCTGTATATATAAATTCTTTTTCCATAAGCAAGCATTATATTTACAATAAAATTATGAAATGTTGATGATATTCATAAAGTAAAAATATCATAATTAAGGTTCCACGTGATGTAGTTCTTGAAAATTCAAATTATAATATGTATTTCAAAAATTTGTGTTTGACTGAATATACATTTGGCTTCAAGTGCCTTCCAAAGTATAGAAACGGTCATAAGAAAGTTATACTTTCCCCAGATTATTAGTTATTTGAGATAAGTACAAGGACAATAATCGTAGTCTCTGTGCACTAGTAATAATGCATATAATTAGTGCCGATTTCATAATAAAATTTAATGGGAGAATTCAACAAGTCACAATTTGTGTATATCATTGATTTATTGACTGTAATTCTCCCATTACATTTTAATTTCAGATTAAATTTTGTGCACCTCACTTAGGAGAGCACCTAAGCCAATGGTCCCCCTGCGTTAATGACTAATTATCAACAATAAAACAAGGTTACAACAAGGCAACAACAAAAAAAAGTATTTTATTCACCCAAAAAGGGGGATCTAAAGCAGTTTTACAATTTCAGTACATAATTTTCAAATAAATTATAGCACAAATTTAGTATAAATCAATTATTTCAGTCAAACTTAAGCTTTCTACAGTTTGTAACTCTACTATAAACCATAATATTATATAAATTCTTTTATTCTTTTTAAGAATTTTTTTCAAAATATTTAATTAATATTTTTATTATATTTTTCAGGTACTCGTATATCAAAGAAAGTATCAGAATCGGCAGCTTTAAACGTATTAAATAATCACAGAAGTGCAAATTCCGAAAGTGGATCTGTAAATATTAATGCAGAAATCAATGTAAAGCATTGTGCAGTACCTATTGGAAGTAATAGAATACCCGGCCGACCACAGCCTTTACTTATCAATAATCAAGAAGAAGATTGTGAATCTAAATTAGAAAGATTTGAAAGTTTGTTATCCGGTACGGTAACAATTGCCGAGTTGTGTCAACTTAGTTGGTCTGGAATACCAATTAAAGTGAGGGCAACTACATGGAGACTTCTATCGGGCTATCTTCCAGTGAATCACGAAAGACGTCAAGGAATGTTGGAGAGAAAACGACAAGACTATTGGAGTTTAGTTAAGCAGTACTATGACACAGAACGTGACGAAGCCTATCAAGATACTTATCACCAAATTCATATCGATGTTCCACGAATGAATCCTTCTGTACCATTATTCCAACAAAAAATGGTTCAACAAATGTTTGAACGGATATTATTTATTTGGGCAATAAGACATCCAGCTTCTGGTTACGTACAAGGAATAAACGATTTAGTTACACCGTTTTATGTCGTGTTTCTTCAAGAAGTCATTCCTGATAATCAACCATTTGAATTATTTTCTGTCGACTTATTATCTCAAGAACAACGTGATATAATTGAAGCAGACTCGTTTTGGTGCCTTTCAAAATTTTTGGATGGTATTCAGGACAATTATGTATTTGCTCAATTGGGAATTCAACGCAAAGTAAACCAACTCAAGGAATTGATTCAACGTGTAGATAATACTTTACATCGCCATCTGGTTCAGCACAATGTAGACTATCTACAATTTTCGTTCAGATGGTTGAATAATTTACTCACAAGAGAACTACCGTTACGATGTACCATACGGTTATGGGATACATATTTAGCCGAAAATGATTCGTTTGCATTATTTCAGTTGTATGTTTGTGCAGCATTTCTGCTTCATTGGCGTGATATACTCTTACACCAAACAGACTTCCAAGGATTAATGCTATTATTACAAAATTTACCCACACAAAATTGGACAAGTCCAAATGTTGGATTGATGGTTGCTGAAGCTTATCGTTTAAAAGTTATGTTTGCGGATGCTCCAAATCATCTGCAAAGTAATCAAAGTGATAGATGATTAATACAAGGTGTTCTATGTTAGTTCGAATAATTTTTTGACAAAAAAGTACCAGGCATAAGTACAATACTTGTACTATAAAATTAAACGTAGCATGTCATTATTTGCAGATATTTTTATATTAAATGTGTACTTCTGAATATAAAATATTCATATTTTAATTTTGTGTTTTTAACTGTCTGAAGTTCATTTACCGTAAGAATTTGGTGATTTTTTAAATTTTATTTGTGTGGTGCAGCTAAACTGATGGGCAAATCAAAAACTTGAAAAATGTTACAAGTTTTAGTTCAAATACCTAATTAAACTTGTTTTTTGTAAATTAATACACATTTGCTAAAATGTGGCGCCGATGAATGCCCAGATTGTGGATTCAGCAAAAGACGTAAAAAACCTCATACTTAAAATTAAATTTATTAAAGCAAATAAATAAAAATTAGACTGCAATCAAGTGCTAACAAAAATTTAACTGTATAAAAATTGCCTAATATGGTATATATCAGGTGTGGCCAAACTTTTTCATTTTGAAAACATTTTCAAAAGTTTAATTTTTCATTAATGAAGATGTGCTTATTTAAAAATCATATTATGACAAATTTGCTGTTATGTTCTCCCCAGATTTTCTACTTTATGGCAATTACAATTTGAATGTTGATGCTATAAAAACTACATTCTAAATTAATATACCCTATTTTTTTAATGTCCGTTTGTACCAAAATGCACTTAAAATTTAAGCGTCCCTTATAACTTATTCCAACCAATAGCAAAATGGAATCAGTAACACAGTAGTTTTAAGTGTGTGTAGTGCAAATGGGCATTACAGATGCCCTAGTTAAGGCCTCAACCACTGCAGCTATCAACTAAAATTCGACCAATGAAAGTTGAATTTCAGTTGGTGGTGAATGGTTGCAGTGAGTCTGGGGCCTAAATCTTATGTTTTCTATTTTTGTTTGTATTATTTGAAAGATACTCCACATTTACTATCAAAAATGGATTGATAAAATCTAGGATAATATTTACTTTTATAATAATTGTTAACCAAACAAATTTCATTAATCAACCGAATTCATTAATTCTTCATAGCTTACCTTCAATAAACTTTCCTCTACTCCAATCTCCAATAGCTTTTCCCCTTTTTGTTTACAATCAGTTCTTTTGATCTTTTTACAAAATATCCATCAGTCATTACGTTAAATGCATAGAAAATAAATTTGATTGTTTCAAGGAATATTTAGACACTCTTAACCTTATATTGCGCCCATGTATTTAAAAGCTTCAGTGTAGCGTAAAACAGTTGCATTCCTGGCCAGCAACTGATACGCAGTTGTAAAGTAACAGAAAAAATGAGGTGGCAAATTTCAGGGGGCGGCAAAATCATCAATTAAATTAAAAAATATTAAAAGAATGATTGAGGGTGGGCTTTCAGTGTTTCACTAGAAACTACTAATTTTTAAAACGGATTTATTTTAAATTTTGGGAGAATAAATAAAACAAAATAAGCTTTCAGACAAAAGTTTGTAAAACCTCGGTATTTCATCATAAAGTACATTTTGTAATATATAAAATAGTCAATTTCGCTTAATTGGAACACATTGGGCAGTGACATTTTGTCCCAATTAAGCGGCTGGCCCAAATAGGCAAAGTTCATTCAAAACTTACAAAATTTGTGTTTGCATACATTTTTATCAACTTAAAAAACACATAATATTATTTTATCATGTAAATAACAAAAACCTACTTATATTTAAAAAATGGAATAAAACTAAGTGAATTTAATTTTGCAAAAATTCATCAAGAGTAGTTTGCTTATTGTTGCGACCAATAAGTTGCAAGCTATAAATTTGTTTTCTTTCCAGTTGGTCACTGCCAAAAGTGGAACGTCTTGTTCGGTTATATTATATGATTTTCATAAATATTACATTTAATTTATTGTCTTGATTAAACGGAATCTTGTCGCAAGTAATTCGATATTATTTCCTTAGTTCAGTTTCTGTTCAAGATTTGACCTAAATAAGCGGCTGTCCCAATTAACCGGAATTGACTGTAACTATTGTGTCCTTTATGTTGTTTTATATTATATTTTCCCAAAATTTGAAGTAAATCCTTCAAACCGTTTTCAAGATGAGTATTTTCCTAGCGAAATACTGTAAAAGTTCAACCTTGGCCCGTCTACGTGAGGTATTCTCTTGTACATTTACATCACTATTTAGTTTATAAATCAACTAGCAGTTGAGTTAACCTATCGACTGCTATGACTTAGCGAGTGGATACAGTGAAACTCGACTCGACTGATGTGCAACTAGATTGACTGCTCATAATTGTAAGTTTGCCAAAAACTTAAGCAATAATAAAAATTTTGCAATGAAATTTATAAATTTATTAATAATATTTTTTGGAAAGTTGTGTCGAGTTGGCAATAGCGGAGTTCGCCTTAGCATCGTAGCAAAATCACCAATTAAAATTTCACTTCGTTAGAGCTATTTGTTCTTGAGATTTTGATGGGACGGATATACAAATTATCGAGTGTAATTATCGTAAAAATTAATTGACAATCAGAACTCAATTACTTTTTTTGTGTATGAAACAAAAACATTGCCTGCTGTACTATGAGTTTAGTTTATCACAGATTTATTTTAAAGAGTTTTGTCATTTTCATCATTTCACTGAGAATTAGGTAGCAGTGCAGTAGTCAGGTTTTTTCGGGAGGAGAGGAAGACACTTGTGGTTTATGAACCTCTTACTCCCTGAGAAGATAAAATATAAAAATATCTATTCAATATTCCAAGTCTACCCTGAAGCCAGATGTAATCAATACATAATTGGACATCAACGTGAAAGGTAGTTAAAAAACTATTTGGGTGTAATGCTAGGGAGTTCGGGGATTCAGTTGCTAGTACACTATTTACTATAGTTCAACTACCATTCAATTCCAATACTGGATCGATTATGTGTGGTATATGATCAGAGAGTATTCCATACCCCCCCTGTATAAGTCGAGCTACGTGCTTTCTCTAATTATTGTCCTTACTTTGGATTTCTTCATAGGATCGTAGACAGGGGTCGTATGAAGAGAAATCTGGGCTTGGGGGGCAACAAAAATTAGCAGGTCTAACATTCTGAGCGCCGTCAAAAATTCTTAATTAGGAAGGGTTTGCGATTTGGAGTAAACTAACTCCAAATTGCTTTGGAGTGATGAAAACTTTAGTGGACTGTATTATTGTAGATTGTGTCAATAATATATTAAATAAGCAGTCATTTCACAGTGGTTGATTGGTAGGATCCTTCTCCTTCCTTTGGATGAGGGAACAAAATAAGTTCCTAATAAAAAGTTTGGAATACTCCCCAGTTCAGGAGCCAGAACATTAAATCTTTAAAAATGATCCAAAATTTTTACCCATATAATATTGGATATTTTTATCTTTTTTCCAGGGAGTAAAAAAAGTTGCATTTTTTTTTATTTGAAATACATTTTTTCAATGTATTTGTATTTCAAATACATAATATGAATTACATATTTGTGATATCCCTTCCATAGGATCTTTTTTTTTGAAAATTTGAAAACACTAAAGAACAAATATTTTATATTCAAAACAAGGTAGGGCATAGACAACCAAGCATCTGAATGATTTATTTTGGATTTGGCTCAAGTACGATAACACGAAGTCTTTGTCTGTGATGATTTTACAAAATTTATTTTAGAATTGGGTAGAGAACGTTAATACGAGTGGAATGTACTATGGTTGAAGTCGATAATAACGCTAAAAATCGGTTTTAAAAATTATGTGATGGAACGTGCGTCCTAATATATACACGAATCAACCGTAGAGCGGGGCTAACTAGAGCACCGCGAGAAGGGAGTCAGTCGCTCTCTGCTATCTGTTAGGTCAACATCCACACTTTTTCGAGTTGTATCGTTCTAGGGGGATATTTTTGATAGCGTAGCGAAGGCTGCGGTAAGTTAATTTAAGAAGCACGTAGCCAGGATTTCATTTCGGGAGGGGGGCACTTGTAAAAATTTTCCAACTTAAAAATACCTATACCTATTTTATTTTAAAATTCAAATTTTTACTTTCAAAAGAATTTTTAACATTTCGGGGGTCTATTAAAGTAAAACCACTTCTTAAATCCACGCTATTCAATGTTTTATTCGAATAATAGTACACATTATGTGATGGCTGCATCAAAAAAGTGATAATGTATGATTTTAAGTAAAGTTGCAAAAAATTTTAAATGGGCGGGACTTGGGGTTCGAATTTAGCCTATCATAGATACGTATTTCAATTTTTGATTTTTTAATGTTTAAACGTGAAAATTTTTGAATCATCCATAGTTTATAATGTTTGTAATTATGTTCTTTTTCATAATTTTATACCATTTCTAAAAGGAATTTTGAATTTTCGACTTGGTCTTCTCGTACACTGCCCTTGAATTTTTATAATTTTCTGAAAATGTTTGCTAAAAATTTGTTAATTTCTAAAAATAAGGAAATATTTTATTGCAAAAATAAAATCTTGCAAAGAGCACATAAAAAACAAGTTATGGTACTGCAAACTATCCAACATTCAAAGTGACTAAAAGCGTATTTTTTATATAAAAAATAAAGTACAGTACAGCATCGATAATCTAAATTAATTGGGACTGAAGGTGGTTCGGATTATCAAGTCAGTACGTTGGAATTAAATCAATATTATACAGCAGGAAAGTTAAATTCGTTTTATGCAAAAGTTTTGCACGAAACGTGAAAAATTTAAGCAAACTTCAGTTTTCATCGAATAAAAAAGAGACAAATAGGAAATGGTGAGTGAAAACAGTACAATATGGACAAATAGAACTTAGGTAATGTTTTTTGTTACTGAGCATCTCCATTATTTTAAAATTAACATTTTATTGTTTAATAAAAATTAATTAGTTTTGTATGGCATTTATTTTCTTTACATTTGGTTATTTTAAAAAATCAACCACGCAGAGACTAAGTTGGAGTAATTAGCCGACATGAACAAAAAGTAAGTCAAGATTAGGCAAAACCATTAGTCTCGTAAAGTGGCGTCGTGCCACGACATGAAGTCATTAAATTATTTCTTACAATGAACAATAATTAGTGCTGCGTTGACTTTTACAAAATTATATGCAATTCGTAAATAAAGACTACTAAAAGCTTAAAGAATAAGTTTTTATAAAGCAATTTAAATAAATTATTTAATATAATTATTCTAATAAATTAATGCAGCAGTATACCGCAAAGTATACATCAGCCGACTAGAAAGCGAGAGATCGCAGTTCAAGTCCTGGTTGCATCGGATACGCTGCCATGATCAAAGGTCCGATATCAATCTTTAGACTGTGGGAAGGCAACAGGAAACCACCCCATTAATTATATTCCCTTGTAAAGTCAGCTTGGCTTCAGCTAAGTTGACTCCAACATCCGAATACGGATAGGCACCGAAAGAAGAAGAATAAATTAACATACCACCCTTTGAAAACACAATCGAAGAATAATATGGACAAGTAATTTGGCAGTTAAATTAAATTTATATTGAAAAATTTTCATTTCCAATTGTTGTATTTCAAAAATTTATGAAAAATGTGTTATTGGATACTTCAAAAATTATACACTGAAATCAGTTATTTCTGCATTTTGACAATTGTTAAGCCACCTCACACAACACTTGTTTTGCTAATGGATTGCTTGCTTGTTTTCAAATGGCTGGGTATCGTGATGGTTTCTCAGCATGTTGGCTTCACACGGGTTTTGTGGTTTTAATGCACGCAGTTGCACAAACATGCTCGTCATTTGACAGCCAGCTGTTAGCATCATCGTATCATGGTAACCCGGTAGCACTCGTGTTTACAAAGACGATACGACTTTGTCATTGGTTAGCGCTTAAGGGGTTACATCTAATTGATACACTGAAAAATGCTACTTTTTTGGGAATTTTATTTCAGAATATTAAGAAAGCAATTAAAATAAGATTCGGAGGGCTTGTTCTGCATGTATTAAAGTATACAAAAAACATAAAAATGGCGGCTCACTTGCCATTACAGTAAGACCGCATTTTTTTAGGCATTCCACGAACGGAAACAACTGTTTTGGATCAGCATCTGGATAAAAATTGAAATGTTTTTCCTAATTTTCAATAGTTTTACTAGAGAAGTACACACGATTATTAAGAAATATGTTTTTTTTGCAAAGTGGCATCATTTTAAAAATATTTATCTAAAAAATCGCTATTAATTTATTTGTAAAAGTAACAATTATTAATCAATCTTAAAAATCGTGTGTACTTCTTTAGAGAATCTATCTAATAAGCCACATTATAAGCTATAAAATAAAATTTTAAATGTAGTAAAAAAAAAACATGTAAATCGGTTGAAAACTGCCTGAGTTATGTTTTCGCTCAATTTCGAAATAATCGCGTTTCAAAACTGTTTTTCTACATGCTATTTTGAAGATAGGCGTTTACTGATTTTTTTACCTTGACTCGGCTATGCCAGTACCGTAAAGCATCCCTTATGAGTTGACATTTTATATTATAACCCACTGGGATAAAGGACCCCCAATTGTACCTTTACCGAGACCATTTCGTGCGTTTCGGAACGCTTCAAAACATGAGCTCTAAAAAATTAAAAAAATAATTCCTAGTATAATTACTTTTGTATATCATTCTTGAGATGTTTACAAATCATTTAAGCCAATAAAAAAACAGTCATATTTATTTTTTTCAATTAGATGTAACCCCTTAAAACCATTACGAAAACGAACAAGAAAAATAGCACACGTTCTATCACAAAAACAAGCAAGCGAGCCAGCATGTGATGTCACTTTCCATCTGGGCAGTCATCATGCAATCCATCAGCAAAACAAGCATCGTGGCTGGCTTTACAAGAAATAATTTCCAATTAGCAAATGTTTAATGGTTTTTTCGCATATCCCTCATAAACCCAAAAAGGAAAGCCAGTTCAACAATTTATGAAGTGCATCTACACCACGGATGTATGATTAAAAGGTGAACTGACAAGCTATGTTTATACCGCATATGAATGTTCTGCAAGTGTAGTCATTACACGAGGGAGAGGTGCTGGCAGAGATGAACAAAACTTATTTTTTTGCTCTCGGTCACCCCTCATGCAGAGTTGTCTATCATTAACCCTGAAACTTCACACTGGGGTCTCAGAAACCCCAAGTGTCATATAAGTTAATGCCACATGTGCTGTGATGATTTTTTTTTAAATCCTTTCTTGTAAATTAAGTTCATAGTTATCTGAATACGTGTGAATATCCCTAGGTGCCTTTTAGTCATTGCAGAAATTAGAACAATTGAAAATAAATTTATATGGGTATCTCAGACCCCAGTGTGAAGTTGACGTATATTTTTTAAAATCAACATAAAATTAGTTTAATGCAATTTTACTTTTATATGTTGTCTAACAATTACTGACCATATCAAAGTTAGTTTTTAGAAATAATGACTTTGTTAAAAATTAAAAAAAATATTTAATTTTAACAAATTTTACGATGCTGTATGATGTCGATGGTTCATCGTAAATATATAAACAGTAAAACAAATCAACTTCAAGGTAGTTGTTGCTAATGTTTCTTTCATTTTTATTTACGGTCAAAAAGGTATATCATTTTGTAGTAAAAACCTAAAAATGAATTTTCACACGATGCAGGGTAAACAAATTTTCATCAATTTTGAGAAGCCAAAACATTTTTGGAAAATTACAAATTTTTTTGATAAATGTATCACTCCTTCATAAAATTAATTTAACAAACTTAATTTTTTTGTATTAAAATGTTAATCGTTATTTCACCAAATTTACCCAAACTTTTAAGTTTTTGATAACAATTGGACCAGAAAATTACTATCTAATATATCCTACCTACTATGGCAGTATTGTTGAAAAGCACTAAAATTTTTTTTTCCGATTTAAATTCTTTGTTTACTAATATCATAGAAAAAATGGTGGGGTCTCTAAAATCCCAGTGTGTAGGACACGTTGCAAAAAATAAGTGTGAAATTCTAGGGTTAAGATACTGACAATGGTACCGTCATACTACAAACTTTGCCAATAGTGACACTTTACTTCCTTGGTATACAATATATTAGTAATAAATAAGTTCTGCTTTGAGCAGTAATTATGTTTGTTGCTTCTAAGATTTGTGAATCTTGTTTGGAGAAGTAAACGCTATTATTATTTTAAAACAATTCCTAGATCTAAAAAGGAAGGTAGAAAGATTATGGTTCAATTGCAGAACCTTTGAAGACAATTTTTTTATAAAAATTCAACTACCCAACCTACAGTCCAAAAAGTTTATAAACTATATTATTTGTACCATCTTATATTTTACCAGTGATTATTGCACATACAACATTAAAAGCAAAAATTTACATCAAAAATTAATTATGTTACCACAAGTCGTTTAACTTGTTAGATCCTTATTACACCCACACATTACATATTATACCTTGAATAAAATTTGTATGCAAGTTTTAGTTAGATACAATTATTTTGAACGTAGCAGGTGCTCAATTTAAAAGATAAGTTAATGATGTAACTTCTGTTGGATAATATCATAAAACTCAATGTCCTTAGGCTTCCAATCATCATCAATACAAATTTGAAAATGTCGATCACAGTCATGCACTTCACCTACAAAAAATTCTCGTAACAAACTATAAAATCAAAATTTAAACTATACTTATTAATTTAAAATTATGGTATTGCGCAATAACGAGTAACAACAATCTCTCCAGGCTTGATTTCGAAATAACCACATAAACAGAATCTTTATTCGATTTGAAAAAATTCAACAAAGGCAGCTCCAACTTTTTTATTTCTACAGATAAACTGGTTTTGACTCGAAATTTCTTCTTAATTTTTGCCAACATTCTGCGAATTGGATAATTATATTTGCGAGTATGATTATTCGATGAAGCACATTTTAAATTACTAATCACATTCTCTTGTTCTTCTTCCGACAATTCAATAAAATCATTCCAGTATTTTAAAGCATCTGAATTTTGTAACAACCGAGTAAGTGGACTGCCATAATTTTCAACAAGATTTACATTATGCAAATCCAGTTCCTCGTTTTCATTTAAAACTTGCAGATTTGCAACTGAAATTAAAACATTAAAAAAATTTATGACTTTTGTATCGTAAGGTACTTACAGTTAACTAGTCGTTGTAATTTTCTTTTTCCACAATTTTTACGGGTTAAGTTGTAACTGTCATATGCAATACGATGGTTTCGTAATGGTGGTCTTTGTATCACTTCAATCGATTCATTAAATGAAGAATCCGAATCGCTAGGGATACTGAAACAAAGAAAGTAATCACTGTGAAATGTAAACAACAAAACTTACTGCAAAGATTCCGTATCAGAAGGAGTTGCACTAGTAGGATTAACACATTTTGTTTTCTCTTTATTAATAACAGTCATTTTGATTAATATTTTGTTGTTCCGCAGTCTAATATAAAAAATTACAATTAATTACACAATATTTTGTACAATCCAAATTTAAGTACACTTTTTTTATTATCTTTTATGCTAAACAAGTTAATGTCAAGCTTATTATGACGTAAGTCTAATAGCACAGGACCGGATTGACTAAACATTTGCTAACCTGCAGGTCAGGAGTTTTGGTGTTGTACAAAATTTAAAAAAATAAACTGAAAACTAAAAATAAGGCAAACTATGGAAAAATTTATTATTATTGTTGTGTATCCACCAAACAATTTAAACTACAAATTATTAATTACTATTTACTTACGGCTGGTACTCCGATGACTGGTGTGGCTCGTATTACCGGACGGCCGTGACTGAATGATCCCATCACATTTCTTGGGTCATCTACCTCTATCCCATAGTACCAACCTTTAGATATGGAATATCCACCAATCACCGTTCCCGTACCTAGTCCGTTATACTTTATTATAATTTAAAAATATATACACTGACATTCATAATCCCTAACGACATTCTTGCTATATACAGGTCCGTATTTACATATACTACAATTATAAATAAATATTAAAGTAAAATTTTAAAATTAACAAGTTAACTAAACAATTATTAATTTGACTTCATTTCGCTGTTTGGGATTGAAGTAATCAATCTGAATTCAAAAGTACGCTTTTTAGAATAAAGAGAAGAATTTAGAGAATAAATTTTGTCGGACTTCTGATAAGGCCACAATTCTAATTTGAAAATTACAATTTTTCCTTAAGAAAAATCTTTTGAGCATACGGCGCGGCGGTCAGATGGTCGCCGGCGCATTTTGGTGGAGCTCGGCAGAAACGTTATGCGTGACCAAAACGCTAGCTTCGTTGTCATTGACGAAGTGTGGTTTTATGTGGAGGGACTTCACAGTGATATTTTCTTTTGTTTTCCAGCTATTAGGAAAAAGTTCGATTTTTTCAACTTTTCGATAATGTCGATATCACGGATACATCTGGATCTGGTTTATTTGTGAGAGGCAAATTGCTTCGCACGCACTCAGGCCACAAAACCGGGCTCATTATGCTACCTCCGGGTTTCAGTAGTAGCCCTCCGCCCTCCTAGAACTCCAGCCATCCCACATCGAATATGTACTGGATGGCGGATGGCGGAGGATGGCAAGTGCCACAAATTCTGGCCATTGTGAGCCAGAAGTCCTACAACATGGATTCTCAAACCACAGCAAAACTGTGACAAGTTCGTCACAGTTTTACTATCTCTGCGGCCACCTTCTCTGCTGTTGGTGTTGGCACATTATCGTCAGTGATGACGCGTTGGGTGAGAGGTAAAATACCCGGAATCGTAAATACACTTTTCCCTATAGAAATGGCTATACCAAACGAAAGAATACAAAAATACAAGCTTTCTAAGGTGAGGATCAATCTTGTCGGAGTTGTAATAGGGCCACAATTTAATTTTGAAAATTGCTATTTTCCCATAAGAAATACATGTAAGTGTATTAAAATGCCAAATATGGAATTCATTCTGTAGACGGTAACTGTGCTATGCCTGAGTCGACAGTGACTAGTGGTGGGGAGATCCCAGTCGCTCTCAGAGATCCGTCGCGTCAACTTTCAAAATTTTCGAGTTGGAGCCGCTTAAGGGATGTTTTTAATGAGTTTAGCAAGTGTCAAAACCGCTCAAAGTGCCGTCCGAGCCCCGGAGGCGAGGGCGGTGTGAGAGTAGGTTTTGAAAGTGCAACCACCTTAGAAACGAATTCACACAAAAAGTGATTTTTTCGAAAATTTGTTGTCCGATCACAAATTTAATTCTTTTAGTATTAGCTAATTACACCATTATCTATCATAATTCGTCGTGAAAACCGAGATTCTGGTATATTTACTGTCGCCACAACCTCCTTTAACTTTGGGGGCGGGGTTACAGTTCAAAAGAGCCAATGATAAAATTGCATTCCGAATTAACTTTAAAGCCGTTTTTTCAAAATTGTGTGTACCGACCGCAAATTTTATTTTTTTGTACGCTAATTAGACCCTCTTCTTTCATAATTCGCTTCAAAATGGTAAAAATCCCGACCCGGAATTTCGAACCGTCACCAGAAATACATGTAAGTGCATTATTGCGTAATATTACGCAATAATTATTTTATGCATTTTCATGACCGTCCGTGCACATTTACCCTAGTGATCTATCTTAGGGTGGGGCCATCTACACCTTTTCCAACAGTAATTGAGAAAAGCTCAACTGCTATTGAGAAAACCTCAATTGTAATTAAGATTTTCAATTGATATTGAGAAGTCCTCAATTGTAATTAAGATTTTCCAATTGATAATGAGAAGTTGTCAAATGAAAATGAGAAAACGTCAAATGAAAGAGAAAGCATCAATTCTGCAACGACATACAGCAAAACTGTAAGTAAATTACAAAAAACTATTTATAATATAATTTTCCCACTACCGTTGATGTAACTATGTCTTACGCCCATAGTTACATATCTGTGGCTAGCGTTATAAGTATGGAACGTAGAAGAGGATCGTTTACTGCAGAATTAGCCAGTGATTGGGTAAGGGCATTAATGCAGCGATGGCAAGATATGGAAAACGAACTGTCTGACTTAGTGCTTGTGGTAGACAACGCGCCTTGCCATTCAAGGTTGCAAATGCTGTTTGATGGAACGGCAGCAACTCTGTTGCGGCTAGGACCTTACTCTCCCATGCTGAATCCCATTGAATATATATGGTCGAAAATCAAGGCAGAAGCAAAAACTAATATTCGACTTCCCAATGTCCAAGGGCCTAATCTTACCGAACAAAGACTGGCCTATTTAGAGGAAATAATAGATCGGACAAAGGGCACCGTAACTGGAGGAGATTGTGCTCGTGCTGCACAACACTGCACAACGCACCACGCAAAAGCCTTAGCAATGGAAGATATGGAAGTCGGTCGCTAAAAATGTGATTTAAGATATGGCTATGAACAATAACAATTTATGCTGTATTTGTTATACAGGGTGGTCAACTAAGGAATTCCGATTTAAAGAGAAATAAAACAAAAACTTTCAAGTCAATTTTAATTTTTTTTACAAATAATGTTCAGCTCTTTGGAAATTCATTTCTTAAAATTACGCTCTCCAAATGTCCACCGTTTTTCTGCTGGCACTCTTCGAGTCGAACCCCGAAATTTAGAAAACACGTCGCAAAGTTTCTGGACCGATGGCTTGAATTTCCTGGCGGATATTTTCCTTCAACGCAATTAGAGTGCGGGGATTGTTGCGGTAGACTACACTTTGAGGTATCCCCATAAGTAAAAGTCGCAAGGTGTCAAGTCCGGGCTTCTGGGGGGCCATGGAAGGTCTCCACGCCGAGAAATCAATTTTTCAGGAAAAAGCGCCTGAATAACAGGTAAAGACCGATTTGAAGTGTGACAAGTGGCCCCGTCTTGCTGAAACCAAGTGTCCCGATTGTATCCATCAAAGTCTTGAAGGGCTGGTTCAAAAAAATTGTTCAACATGTCCACATAACGATCAGAATCCACTGTTACTGCTCGGCCGCGTCCGTCTTCGAAAAAGTACGGGCCAATAATGCCTTGTGCGTGTATTGCACACCAAACTGTGACCTTCAGACTATGCAATTGAGTTTCATGTTTCTGTTTGGGGTTTTCTGAAGACCAATACCGGCAATTCTGTTTGTTTACATAGCCGTTCAGATGAAAATGGGCTTCATCAGAGAAAAAAATGTTGTCGTACGCTTGAAATCGGTTCACCATTTCATTGGCGTAATCAAGGCGTTGTTGATGGTCCCCTGGCTTTAATTCCTGCACTAATTGGATCTTGTAGGGGTGCATGTGTAAATCTTTATGAAGAATGTTTATCAATGACGATCTCTTCACATTTAGAGCGGCCACGCGCCGGCGTGTCGAGAGGCCCGGTTGGTTGCGAACAGATGCTCTCACTCGCTCTACGTTTGCATCGTTTCTCACAGACCGTCGACGGTTTATCACTCGCTGGGGCAATGTCGAACCAGTTTCTTCGAATGTTCTGACCCATTTCCGAATGAGTTGAGCACTCGGACATTGGTTAAGATTGTGCAAAGCATAATGTGCACGAAAACGACGACGCACAATAATGCAAGAATTTTGATTTTGGTAATAAGCGCGCACACAGAACGAAGCTCCTCACCCGTCCAGCGAACCATGGCGACTGAATTTCCATGAGCCCTCCTTCGTTTAAGACCAACTCCACTTCTCTATTCCTATTCAAAACAATTTTAGAGCGCTTGTAAATCGAAATTCCTTAGTTGACCACCCAGTATAATATTAATAAATAAATAAAATTAAAATGTTGCTTTAAAACAAAGTATATTAAAATTTATAATATGCTTTCCGAATTACAATTGAGGTTTTCTCATCTTCATTTGACGTTTTCTCATTTTCATTTGACGACTTCTCAATATCAATTGGAAAATCTTAATTACAATTGAGGACTTCTCAATATCAATTGAAAAATCTTAATTACAATTGAGGACTTCTCAATATCAATTGGAAAAGGTGTAGAGCAGCGTTAGAAAGGAGTCAGTCGCTCTCTTGGATCCGTCACGTCAACTTTCAAACTTTTCGAGTTGGAGCCGCTTAAGGGATGTTTTTAATGAGTTTAGCGCGTGTCAAAACCGCTCGGAGCGCCGTTCGCGCCCGGGACGGGCGCGGGCGGTTGCGGAGAGTAGGTTTTGACAGTGCAACCAAATTAGAAACGAATTCACACAAAAGTGATTTTTTTTCGAAAATTTGTTGCCCGATCACAAATTTAATTCTTTTTATTAGCTAATTACACTATTATCTATCATAATTCGTAGTAAAAACCGAGATTCTGGTATATTTACGGTCACAAACACCTTTTTCAATTTTGGGGCGGGGTTACACTTCAAAAAGAGCCAATGAGTAAATTGCATTCCAAATTAACTTTAAAGCCGTTTTTTTAAAATTGTGTGAATATTCCGCAAATTTTATTTTTTTTTATATGCTATTGGGACCCTCATCTTTCATAATCCACTTCAAAAATGGTAAAAATCGCAATCCGGGTATCTTACCTGTCACCGACGCGTTGTACCTTCACTTTTAGGGTGGAGAATTTGAAGTTTACTTTCCCCCTCCTGGTGGTAAGAGCGGCTTTATATCGCTCGTTGACACCAAAGACAATAAGCTTCCCCAAGGGGTCGCTTCTGTCCATGTCATAGAAGACACACCACTCGTTGATTTTTGTCCAAGTGTTTTGTGCCGTTAGCCACTTTATAACCTCCTCAGTGGGTTCAGGTTTCCTCGGGACCCAGAGGGTGGCCTTAGCAAGTCTGGGCAGGTTATTCACCTGGACTACCTCTAATTTGGCATTCTCCCATAAGGCTGGGATATGTCTAACTACTTCTCGCAGCCAATTAAGGGACCTCTCGTCACCACAAGTGATCCGTAAGATCTGTCCTGAGTAACGGAAGCTCTCAAAAATTGGCGCACCTGTTTTTGCGTGTAAGGCTGTTATGACAGCCTTGCGTAGAGCTATGTCGAGTTGTGTTCTTCGACTAACATCTTCTGGGCTTCTGTGAGTTTGCCTATAGGATTTTGGAGGTCGATCATTGCTACTCTAAGGTGGCTGGTTGCTGCCATCTTGTAGCTTGTTGCTTCCAACCCCTCCGGTTTTGGTGTTGACCCAGTCGTTTCGACCCTCTTCCTCTGCTTGAGAGCCGAAAGCACAGAGTCCTGGGACCTAAACCTTTTTTTCGATGCGTCGGTTCGAGCGGAGGACGTTTTACCATCCCTCTCCTATGCCGTCGTATTTTTACTGCGATTTGCGCCACCAGGCGGTCCACCCGCACCTTCCGGTTTGGACGGCCCTGCCCGTTTATGCGCAGATTGGCTATTGAGACCTTCTGCGGTATTGCGTCTCAGTGCTTTGGCGTTTCTGCGCCTTTTCTTCTCCGCTCCGCAGAAGCGATGCTTTTTAGGGCTTCCCTCAGCGGCGGGTCTGTGCTGAGCATTTCCAGAGAAAACGCCCGCACTTGCAGAAACTGGCATATTAGTACTTTTTGTGGGTAGGACATCTTGAGATATACCCACCTCTGTGTTGGTAGATGGGACATCCGTTAAAGACATACCCATCACACCAGTGTTTGGGGTATCCATAAGGTGCGTTATCCATAACCATGCGTTTGTATGTATAAAAGAAAATAAAAAGGAGCTTCGAGAATGTACAAGTTGAAGTTTAAGTGAAATGGAAGCAGCGGAGGGCCTAATTGAATATTAAAATAATTGACGCATGTGAAGTTGTTAATGAGAAATATTATTTCAATAATAAAAGATTTAATATTTTATATATTTTTATTAATTCGGCATTTTGACACATAAATTATGCAACATTTCATCCATAATTTTTTTTTATTTATATACAACATTGTTTTTGCGAATTCATAATGGTAATCCACTTCAATATTCAAAAAACTTTTATCGAATGATGAATATAAAACCATGCAAGTTTTATTTAAATTAAGAACAGCCATTTCCATTTGAATCTGTCTATAATATTTGTGTTTTTTCCATTTGTCGTTTTCTTTGTAGATATAATTTACTTTTTCCACTACTAGCCATAAACACTATCATTTCAACGTAAGTGATCGAACTGTGAACCACGCCTTCTATCACCTGAGGTGAATAATATTTTATTATTCGCAATCGGTCGGTAATTGCTCGTTTCCCGACTTTTAAAAAGTTGGAAGTGACAAATTGTTAACTACTAATATCAACCGGTGTGTAATGAAAATTATTCACTCGTTATACCACGTGCCCGGTCAGTAATGAACAAATGGGCGTGGTTTTAACGTAAATACAAGCGCTGATGCAAATGTCAAATATAGTTAGGTTATAACAATAATTAGAAATCATAATTGGGCGTGCAAATTATAAAACATTTTAATTAGAATAATTGCTTATTGCAAGTGATAGCCCTTTTTTAAATTTTCGCTAAGATTTATTTGTTACTAGTTTAAAAAATATTTCAATGATCCGATAAGTTTAAGCTTCGACATCGAAAAGTTTTGTTAACAATTCCTGGCATTTTATCGTTCAAATTATTGATGTATAAGTACATATTGTGACATTTGAATACTTATTTATGGTAAGTCTTATAATACTTCCTCATTTTCTTGTTAAAATTTATTTGTTACAGTCAGGGTTCGCAGTTTGGAACCGTAGAAGTCTTCTGACGATTGGCTACACCGTCACACTTTATTTGCTACATGACACCAGAAGTGCAACCTAGATTAGCCTAGCTTATCATAAAAACCAACCTAGAAAGTTTAAATAATTTTATTATGGAATATTATGCAATTTTTGAAAATTATTGAAAATATAAGAAGATTACTTAAGAGTAACTAATGTTTACAAGTTTTCTGAACAATTAGAAGGCTCTGTTTTGTTCTGTAAATTATTGATATTGACATTTATTGTGACATTAGAATTTGAATGATTATTTATCGTGAGCGTTAATGCTCTTTTAATTTCTTCAGTAAAATTTATTTGATGTGTCGAAGTTGTAGAATGCTGCGATGTCGAGCATGGAGCTGTAGCAGTAGAACATAATGGCATAGCAGTTGAACATGAAGGCATTGAAGTAGAACAGGAAGCTGCAAATGTTCCTTCACCATCTATGTTTGTATTTCTAGATAACATCTCCGATATTTTAATTTGGCCATCTATTGAACTATCCACATAACCTTCTGCGACGCTGCTGGATTTCCAACCACCTAATCTTTTTAATTCCAATGTATTTGCTCCAGTATTGGCTAATAGAGTAGCCGATGTTCGTCTAAAACAATGTCCAGTGTATGTTTCGACATTTTTTAATTTTAAGAATTCTGCAATTTTTTAAGGGAATTGCGCAATCGAATTGTGCCCATATGGTTGGTTTGTTACTTTTCCAAACCTGTACTGTAAAAAAAACCTATCATTTTCAATATCCTTCCGAAGATTTACGTATTCTTTAACAATTACAATCCATTCCGGGCGCGTTATTAAGAATGATCGAGAATGATAGGTTTTTGTATCACGAATGTGGATACTTATTTTATTTTCTAAAAAGTTTACATCTTCTATTTTCATTTTATATAACTCATCACTTCGGCATGCACCGCTAACGCCGATTATTAAAGCAACCTAGAAAGTTTAAACAATTATGTTCATTGTATGTGAGTACAAAATTTATAATTTTACCTTTTGTAGAAGAAATTCTATAGGCGCATCACTTAAAAATCTATCAATTTCAGTTTTATGTAAAACACCTGATTTTTTTGGCTTGAACCCAACATTTTGCTTCTTCAAAAAAGCTCTCAATTTCGCAAATTTTGAAATATCTGTATTATCTTTAATATTGAATGTTGTTCGTAGCATTGAATAAGTTGCCCATAACGTAGAAGGTTTTTTGTCTTTCGACAATTCACTAAAATAAGCAAGCACCACACTTTCTGAATTATTCCGTGCTTGTTTATTGCAACGCCAATCCATGTAAGCTTTGTAGGCTTTTTCATACCTTGCCTTACTTTTGTTGGGTAACAAATCACCTACTGCATTTTCTGCAACTTCTCGAAGCTCTGGTGGAGTACAAGATAATTCACTCATAATCACAAAGCGACAAAAACAATAATACTAATTATTGTCAAAAAAAACGCACGGTAATTTTTGCTTTGACACCTACTAAAAAAATAATTATCACTAACGTGATATGAGCTATTAAAAGTAGAGGCGCTGATACAAATGTCAAATATGACATAACTTAATATAAATTTGAAAACGCATTATTTCCATTAAACCAACCCCAATTTCACGATTGCGAATAAAATAGTATACATGCTTCGGCGTAAAGCGTCATTACTAACTTCGGCCAATTGCTGACCTCCGGCTTCGCCGTCGGTCAGCAGAACAGACCTCAGTTAGTAATGACTTGCTTTCCGCCTCGCTATGTAATATACTATTATTCACTTGTAGTTAATAATGAACATAAATGCGTAGTCCGGAAACTTCGGCCATTTGAAAGAAAATTTATGTAAAACGAATTAGCATAACCAAGAAATTCTATCAATAGTGTTTAAATAATTAAATCGGTCTATAAATAAGATTAATTTGATATTTAAAATGTTGATTAAATTGGAATTTTGTGACGTTTAGCAATTAGGCGAAATGAGAATTATGAACACAGATTATGAATTATATGACAGCTGAAACTAGAAACTTTATAAATCGATTATTAATAATTATTACAATCAATTATCGTTACAAATAGTACATTTTCGACAAAATAGTTTTCGTCAACATCTATTTATTGCATTCCACGTTCACTAGTTTTATTCGATATAGAATTTTTTTTTTGGTAAGTGTTTTTGTTACATTAATATTATTAAAAATCTGTATATTTTCAATTGTAGGATAACTGGATTGTGAAGATATTAAAGAAATTAGTGGTCGAAACAGAATCATGAAAAAATTTATGCGCTTCGATGTGCAAATTTATTCTATCGTACAAGTAGTCGTTTGTTAGCAAACTTGTATTTAAAGAAAGAGTTGATTTTAACATAGAATAATGTGCCCATAAAGTGGAAGCTTTTTATCATTGGCATAACTTTGGAAATATGCTAACAGTACATTTTCAGATATTATAACCACACTTCGCACTGCACCAATTTTAAATGTTACATAAGCTTTCATATAAAGAGTCTTGGATTTTTCCGGCAGTAGCTTGTCAGCAATCTGATTCAGCAATCTCTCATTTCGGTGGTGTACAACTTTCACTCATTTTTAAAACACTCGCAAAACTTATAAATATCAAAATATTTAATGTAACCTTTATGTCAAAATTAATTAAACATTTTCAAGCAAGTGTCAACATCAAAACAAAAACTATCATTTGTTTTATAATTTGAAATAAATAATTAAAACGATTTACTTTATTCATTAACAATTATTATTATAAGAGTAAACAATCCTAGTAGTGGAAAAATTGAATAACCACGGTAGTGAAGCATGTTATAACCCGCGCGCCTTAAATCCCGCGGTGCTACGCACCTTGGGATTTAATCTGGCGCTAGGGTTATAACACTATGCTTCACTACCTTGGTGTATAATATACTATTATTTAAACTATCGTGGATGTTCTTTTCGGGACCTAGAAAAAATACTTATTAATAAGTACGTTATATTTTTGTAGTTGAATAAATAAAACTTACATTCATAGGTACACTTTATTTCCAATAATGCTACTGGTTTTTTATTTTCTATTATTATTCCACATACTTGAATGAGGAAATCAAAGATCAACCATGTAAAAACATAAGTCACATAAATTGTAATTTTGGTGTGTACATAAATAATAACTCATGAATACAATAATGTTTTCATACACAGATAAGTACAACGATTATTTTAATATAAAAACTAAAACGCAATTACTTCCACTACATTACAAAAACTAAATCAAAACACACGGACATTCGCATTGAAACACTGTAAACAAATGCCACCATAACGTTCGGAGTAGTTATGAATTGTACCACATGGCGCTACAATCTTATTTTCTATCGCCTATAGGCGATGGTTTAACATGGCATACAATTCATGATCAAGGAATAGAAGATTGGCCGTAAAAAAGACTTCTAATGAGTACAAAGACTTTGTGTTTGATTTATTTATTTTAATTTTACTTTATTTATATATGTGATTATGATAGACGTACATTTATTCAATTGTCCAAATTGTTTTTATATGTTGAAATATACTATCTTCCAAATATTTTAATTATTTATCAATTTGTGCACTATCCAACCTAGGTATGATGAAACTCGGGTGTATATGGCAATAGCATTATGACCGCAATCTCTCCCACGAGATGTGACTGCCACAATATATTGTATACAAGCATTGTCATCATTAGTCTTAAGTAATGGTCCACCTGAATCACCCTGTAAATGTATATAAAATTATTTGATATAATATACTATGTTAAAACTTGCTATAGTCTATATACATATTGCAAATGTTATAGTCGTGATCTCTTGACGCCAAAATATTTGAATTTGAAATTTATAGGTGATATTTTAGTAAATATTTGAAAGTGTAAGCAAAAATTATTTACACGATTGTTCAATTTTCATGGTATAATATTAATTTTAATAAACCGTTAATTCTTAATAAATACCCTCAACAAGCAAATACAGAAAAAATCTTACTGGGCAAGTATCGCTGGAACCTGTTCTATCTCCAGCACATAACATGGTTGGCTGGACTCCCCGTGGAAAGATTTCTAATTCTTGGTAGAAAGTTTGGTTACAAACTGAATTATCATAAACTGCAAGTTCTACTTTTAATAAATCATCACTCTGTTCTAATGCACCTAAAATTATGTTTAATAAAATTCCGTAATTTAAGTAGCACACCAAACATAAAAGTAGAAAAGTTATATTCTCATTTAATAAACATTGTACCCGATTCTGTAGCACCCCATCCAATAGCTACAATCGTATTCCTTATAATTTCAGTAGGTTTTGCCCATAAACAAGTTGGCTTGATGAAGTCGGTGAAAATTACCTCCTCGGTTAGTTTTATCAGAGCAATATCGTGGTACGCTTCAGGACGATGATATTCTTCGTGCCGTAACACCGATGATGAGTTAAAAAAATAATCTTTATGTATAGATCCATCGGTATCATTAGCTAAGTTGTAATCTCCCAATCGCACTACATTGATTTGAGGTAAGCTAAAATAATTTTTCGTTTAAAACAATAAATGAATATGATGACAGGTAAAGGTCCTTATAAATAATGAGATAGCTGAAACTACTTTTGCATTTATGTTAATAACAATATCTTCGAGAAAAAGCATCAAACTCTAAAGGTGGCCACACGCTACTCGATCTCTACGGAAGGTTTCAAGGGGGTAATAACCGGATGAAGTCTCTTGGTTTCATTATATAAAATGTATTTGTTTTATTTTAACGAAGTCGGTGAAATTTTTTGCATTCATGGAGAATATGAAACGCTAAATGTTGGAGCAATTTTGATGAGTTTGCATATCTCATTACATATATAGGCATTACAATGGATACTTTTTTACCTAGTCGTACAATGAGCGGCAGTAAGAACAAACCAACTACTTATTAAACTGCCACCGCATCTCCATTTAATTACGTTATCTTCATAAATACCAAGGGCTGCCTGTAAAAATAATTATTGAAGTAATAACACGGCCTTGATTTACTATTGTAAGTAATACAATTGGAATAATGATGTAATATCATATTACATGATAATAATAATGATGTAATATTATATTACATCATTATGTTTGTTCGTAACACCTACCACTGTTTGGGGGCACGGGTTGATGGGGGAGTAAGCTGGTCGCATGACGGCTGTGCGCCTGGCATAATGCGAAGTACGATTAGCAGTCTGGGGGCGAGCAAAGACCGGGGTACAATAAGCGTAATAGCTTCAGTGCAAGTAGCCCTAGAGCTACACCCGCAAAGATTAAGAAGTTATGTAATGTAATATAACAACTATATCTTTTAAACGAAACTACTTACAAAAAAACTAACAACCCAATTCGGATAGAAAATTTAACGGGCTATCACTTTGGTCTACTAAAATTTTTTGGAAAACCAATCCACTTTACAAAAATCTTAAATTAATGAACAAGGTCGGTACAAAAAATATAATAGACATACAGGGTGTGTCCGTGGTAAACCTTTGAGGTGGTGATAGAAGACACTTTTCTAAGATAAATTTTTAAATAAAATTTTTCGTCCTAGTTTAAACCCTTGGAGTGTGCCCCTCTTTCAAGCAATTTTTTAAATTTCTGCCTTAAATGACCATATCACCGTAACCATTGATTTTGTGGCATTAACAGATTAGTAATTTTTTAAAGATCATTCATCTACAAACTGGTTAATAACCTCTAATCTTCTAGAATCAACGGATTTTGAGTTACGAATTAAATTAAGAGCAGAAATGTTAAAAAATTGCAAGTTTTAATTTTTCGTTTTTGTTGTGAATCCTGTATCTTTTAAACAAAACTACTTACAAAAAACTAAGGGCCCAATTTTGATAGCAAATTTAACGGGCTATAATTTTAGTTATTACTTTCCCATTTACGTAGTAAAGGAAAGTATTGTAATCGAGTAAAAAAGTTTTGAGTTAGCATTTTCCCATGGTCTATGAGTCGATAGAGTCGTTTAAGACAATTTTGGAATGATGTCTGGATGTGTTGTGTATGTGTTGTGTATGTGTGTATGGTGTGTGTATGTAGTGTATGTGTAGACCGTTTTTTTCGTCCACGATTTCGGTAAACCTTTGAGGTGGTGATAGAAGACACTTTTCTAAGATAAATTTTTAAATAAAATTTTTCGTCCTAGTTTAAACCCTTGAGTGTGCCTCTTTGCAATTTTTAAATTTCTGCCTTAAATGACCATATCACCGTAACCATTGATTTTGTGGCATTAACAGTGTAATTTGAAAGAAACAAAACTTCTAAACGCCATAAATTTTAAATCAACATTTTGATTAGTTAAATTAAGAGAGAAATGTTAAAAATTGCAATTTTAATTTTCGTTCTTGTAATCCTGTATCAAACAACACTTAAATGGTTTTGTGCAATTAACGGTATAATTTTATTAAATTTCACTATAAAGGTAAGTATTTAATCTAAAAAGATTTTGAGTTAGCATTCCAGGTCTATGAGTCGAAGATGTTTAAAGACAATTTTAATATGTCTGGATGTGTGATCTGTATTGTGAAAAATATTAATGGGCAATATTTGTATTTGACGTTAATTTCTAGTTTAAAACATGACCATTTATGTAAATTTGGAAGTTATTGTTAATCAGTTAAAGAGTTTGATTAGATTTTGGTTAAAATCGTTTCATTTTTACTTTATGTGTTTGAAGCATAAATTTAAGGGCTACTTTTTGCATTTAATAGTTAAAAAGATAATGCAATTAAAATTTGGATTGGTTATTAATCCCGTCTAAAGATCCAACTTGATTTTGTTAAATTACGTATTAAATTACAAAATGTTTTGAAAAAACAATTTAAAGATATGAGTTCCTTTGAAGTTAAAAATGAAAATAATTAAGAGTAAAGTTTTTAAATTGTTAAATGGGAAGATAAATTTGTTTTAATCTTAAGTTCTATTAAAATATTTAATGTTTAAAAGTTATTTCGTCTTATCATTGTCAAAATAAATATATTTCAAATTTGTTTTAGAAGGTTTGTTCTTATTCTATAATATTGGTTACATTATTTCAATGTTTTCAAGGTATTTTATAAATTGCAATTAAATGGGAAATCATGTTTTTGTCCTTAGATTTTTACTTTTCTTTTAATAAGGTATTGTTTTCTGCAAATAAAAATAGAATTTGAATGTGATTACATCGATTTTAGTCCTAGTAAATAAGACATTTCAGAAAATTCTGGTTTTGTATGTGATTTAAATTTTGGGCCTGCAAAAATAATGGAATTTCAAAAAATTTTGGATTTTGTATTCTTATATTGAGACTTAGAACTGATTAGATTTTGGCTAAAATTGATTCACGGAAACTATTTTTTTTTATTTTTTTAAATTTTATTATTTAATATTAGTTTTTAATTAATATTTCAAAAACTAATAGGAATTTCAAATCAAAATTTAGGATTTAGCATATTTATGTTGAGATTTAGAACTGATTAAATTTTAGTTAAAATTGTTTTATTAAAACTATTGTTTTTTAATTTTTTTAATTTTTATTATTTAATATTAGTCTTTATTTAATATTTTAAAAACTAACAGAATTTTCAAAACCAAATTTGAGATTTCCTATCTTTATAGCTGGAGTTAAAGTTATTTAAATTTTGGTTAAAATTGGGTGATGTAAACTATTTTTTTAATTTTTTAAATCTTAGTATTTAATATTGGTTTTTAATTAATATTTCCAAAAGTAATACGAATTTCTAAACTTTTGGTTGCAGGTACATGTTCCCCAATTTGAATTTTTATTGAAATTGGTGTCAAACGTTTGAGCTTCGTTTGAGCCTCAATGAGCTTCCATTCCCGTCGTTTGAGCTTCAACGGTTGCGGAGATATTCGCGAAAACTTTTGGGGGCTGTGGACAGTTAGCTCCCAAGTCAATTTTTGAGTAAAATTGGTGTCAAACGTTTGAGCTTCGTTTGAGCCTCAATGAGCTTCCTTCCGTCGTTTGAGCTTCAACGGTCGCAGAGATATTCGCGAAATCTTTGGGGGCTGTGGACATGTTTTTTAGTTTTCTCCTATTCAAAATTTTGGTAAAATTTGATATCAATTGATAGAGCTTCGTTTGAGCTTCAATGAGCTCATATGTACATAATTGTAATTTCACTTGTTACATAGTTATAGGCATCTGAATGTTTACACTGAGCAAGTTGGTTAACGTAATTTAAATTATGTAAACAATTTTTATTGAGTTTGTCAAGAAGCAAAAGTATGAAGTAAAAGTATTTAAGTAATAAAATAAAGTTTATTAATAATAATAAAAGTAACAAATACGTTAGTTATTGAACAATTTTAAATAAAACTTTATATGCTATATGTAAGAATTGGCATTTAATTGCTATTGTAGTTTGCCTTACTGTTTTAGACGATATTTGAAGATCATCGTAGCGTTCCCAATGTCCCGTATTATCATGCCAACAATAGCTAATATAATGCCCTATCGCGTTGATATCTTTTACCGTAGTGGGCGGTATAAAGCTAATATATCAACGAAGATAATATGTGTTCCCATACAAATGAATTTCATGGGGAATTTCATGTAGAGGAATATTAAATTCGGTAGACAATGAATCATTTTTTACCATTGGCCCACAAATTTCCAAAAATAAATGTTGACCAAAAATTCTACTTCTTTCGGCCAAGTTTTGGCACTGCTTACAACAACTGGATATGTCAATATCTTTGAATAGTAGATCTAATGCGTTCTGGAGGTATGTACGTAATATCGTTAGTTTGTAAATTAATTGTTAAGGAAGGATATTCTTTTTCTATATTCGTGTTGCATTTTGTACATTTCTGATGTTCTAACATCGAGGGCTTATCACGAAATAACTGTTGAAGTAAATAATAAGCCGTGGATGCAGCATTTAGTTCCACATGATTATTTGGCAATTTTTTCTTATTAGCTTCTGTAAAAACATTATTTAAAATGATTGCTCGTTTCTTGTAAGTTTGCACGTTCACTCCATCACACATAATGTTCGCAATGAACTCATATAATTTTAATTTAATATTTGCATCTACAAACTTGGCATAATTTCTACTATCCGCATAACAGCAGCATATAATATGTATTTTGCTATCAAATCCGCACGTATTGATCACTGTATAATACATTTTCTCCAATTGAATAGGTTTTAAATCTAAGGAGTTTCCATTTCTTATGGAAACTCCTTTCTTACTTTCAATATTACAGCTCAAAACGGTAGTATCTTTATCAAAATAATTGGGTTTTTCATTTTCTTGCCTTTGCTGTTTTTACCTAGGCCACGCCAATTTTCTACTGCAGTTTTAATTATTGGGTCATCATTTTTGTCGGCGATTTCATCTTCTTCGCTTGATATTTTTCTTTTGCAAGCACTCTGCCGCAAACATTCTTCAGGCCCTCTTGATTACTACTACTACTATGCAAAGACATATCTTCTGAAACTTTTGGATTTGAAGGTAGTTCATCAGTGCATGTTAAATCATTGATCTGCTTAACCAAAAGATTACGTTGCGTATTATATTTTGATTTCAAAATAATCATTGAACCAGTAATTGCTGTTATATGGGTCTTTATAAAATCATCTACTCGTGTTGGCAATGTTTGATGATGAAAAACTCTGTTCTTTAAATGATTGAATAAGCTTTCCGAGGTTACGCTGGTCTCTGTTAGATTTCCATATCCAAAAATTGGAATCATTACAGCAGACCAACATCTGCTGTATCAATATTAATAAAAATTAATAGCAGAGCCGAACATATTAAAATTTTTAAAAATGTAAAAAATGTTTTTTGGAGTAACTTAAAATTATTAGCAGCCAATCAAATTCCTCACCAATCGAGTTGCACATTAATCGACTTTAGCATATAAAACTTTTTTTTGAAATTGTTCAATAACTAACGTATTTGTTACTTTTATTATTATTAATAAACTTTATTTTATTACTTAAATACTTTTACAGTTCAATTCATTTGTTTACAAACTCAATAAAAAATTGTTTACATAATTTAAATTACAGCTTTTCACACGCAACTTGCTCGGAGATGTAAACATTCAGATGCCTATAACTATGTAACAAGTGAAATTACAATTATGTACATATGAGCTCATTGAAGCTCAAACGAAGCTCTATCAATTGATATCAAATTTTACCAAAAATTTTGAATAGGAGAAAAACTAAAAAAAACATGTCCACAGCCCCCCCCAAAAGTTTTCGCGAATATCTCCACAACCGTTGAAGCTCAAACGACGGGAATGGAAGCTCATTGAGGCTCAAACAAAGCTCAAACGTTTGACACCAATTTCAATAAAAAATTCAATTTGGGGGGGGCCAGCGACATGTACCTGGTTTTCGCATATTTTAATCCATACTTAGAACTGATTAAATTTTAGTTAAAATTTGTTTATAAAAACTATTGTTTTTTATTATTTTAAATTTTATTATTTAATATTAGCCTTTATTTAATATTTTAAAAAACTAAAAGGATTTTCAAAACTAAAGTTGAGATTTGTTATGTTTATGGCAGGAATTAGAGCTGATTAAATTTTGGACAAAATTGGTTCATAGAAGCAATTTTTTTAAAATCTTTTTATTTAATATTAGTTTTTATTAAATATTTTAAAAACTAATGAGAATTTCAAAACTAAAGTTGGTGTTTTGTATCTTTATATTTACACTTAGAGCTGATTAGATTTTGGGTCACATTGGTTAATGGAAAATATTTTTTCCTTTTTTTTTATTCAAACTTATTTTTTTTATTAAAACTTATTTTTTTAATATTTAATAAAAGTATGATAAAGTCATGGGCATGGCCACATCCGATGTTTTTATTTTTATTTTTAGTAATATTTTTTGGAAAACCAACTCATTTCACAAAAATCCTAAAATAATGAACAAGGTCGGTACAAAAAGAAATAAAAAATTCAAAAAAATTTATTTTAATAAATTTTCCCTCATTTGCAACACACAAACGTGCTCTTTTTAAAATGTGTAAAACAGTATAATTGATAACGGCACTTTTTTTTATTAATTTCCGCAACATCTAGCTGTCGATCAAATTCAAATTTTTGATAATTTCTTGAATTTATTATATTTTTTCTATCGACCTGGTTCATTATTTTGAGATTTTCTGTGAAATGGGTTGGTTTTCCAAAAAAATTTAGTAGACTAAAGTTATAGTCCGTTATATTCTTTATCCGAATTGGGCCGTTATGTTTTTAGTAAGTAATTTTGTTTAAAAGATACAGGGTTTGCAACAAAAACGAAAAAAATAAATACTTCAAATTTTTTAACATTTCTTCTCTTAATTTAATTCATAACTCGAAATCCGTTCATCCTAAACAATAGTAGGTTATAAACTAGTTTATAGATAAGTAAATTATCTTTAAAAAATCACTAATCTATGAATACCATGAAATCAATATTTACGGTGCTATGACCGTTTGATAGCACGGGGACACCCTGTATATAAAAAAGCTCGTTTGCCAGTTTGTTCGCTATACACTCCTTGATTATTGAACCGATCCGAACCATACATATTTTGCACAGTTACTTTTTAGGATTAAGATGAACTATAAACTATTCCTGTAAAAACGGGATCCAAAAAAGCAAAAATTTGTTAAACGAAGATCACAGAGGAAAATTGCGGACGCGTATGAATAGGTTAACGAGATATCCATTGCATAAATCTGCACGCTAGAGTTAGTAATACTAAGGTGATAATCAGTACTGTTGAGTTGGTATTTTTTGTTTTGTATATAAGTAGTAATCTAAGTTAACCTAAGTAACCTAAAAAATTAAAAAAGCAATAGTTTTCATAAAACAATTTTAACTAAAATTTAATCAGTTTTAAATCTCTACATAAGTATGCTAAATCCTAAATTTTGTTTTGAAATTTTTATTAGTTTTTGAAATATTAATTAAAAACTAATATGAAATAATAAAATTGAAAAAAAAAAATAGTTCCCGTGAATCAATTTAAGCCAAAATCTAATCAGCACTAAGTCTCAATATGAGGATACAAAATCCAAAATTTTGTTTAAAAATTCCTATTAGTTTTTGCTGTAGGTCGCACACAAAATTTGACCACACACACACAGACATTTTTTGGAAATGGTCTTATTTTACTCAGGGGACCTCAAAATGTGTAAATCCATCAAAATCTCAATTTTTTTTTTCTGCACGAAAACAATACTTTCTTATATTACATATGATAAAGTAAAAATAAATGTAATATTTAAAACTTAAAAATGTTTAACAATGCACAAAAGAAAAAAAGGTCAAATTGTTGGATGCAAAACGTATAAGTTTGCACTAGCCAATCAATCGGAGTGTGTTTAAAAATATGGATTCAATTTCTTTCGTTATACACAGGGATAGAATTCCACATAAACTTAAACCCCGCGCGAAGTCAACCAGTCGAAATGTGTTTGAAATTCAGATTTGTTTAATAATGCCCGAAAGAAAAGCACAAGCAAGAGGAGCACAAAGTTCAAGGGCCTAAATCAAAGTACGCACTTAAGATACAGGCAAAGTATTTTATTTTTAGTGTGTAATTTTTCTGAAAAACAATCTAGTAATCCGATTTTAAGAACTATGGAGATCAGAAAAACAAAAAAGAAAAAAAAATTAAACAATCTGTTTGTGAGTTACAAAATGTCAAAAAGTCGCGCCTCAATTTTATCATTATTTGAAGTTGGAAATGGTCAATGTGAAATAGTTCGAATGCTTAAAATTCCTCGACAAACCATTTACGACGCCATCAAACGATTCAAAGAACTTGGTAATATGGAAGACCGACCCGGAAGAGGAAAAAAATGTTCTACCAACACTAGCCGGAATCGCAATATCGTCAAACTTCGGATTCAAAGAAATCCGAGACTGTCGATGCGAAAAGTGGCTCGTGAAACCGGAATCACGTGAGAGTCGGCTAGACGAATAGTTAAAACTGAACTTAAGAAGAAGCCTTATAAGCTCCGAAAAGCGCAAGTGCTAACTGATAAAAACAAGCGAGTTCAACGATGCCGTGCTCTTCTATATCGCACCGCTGTTCAAAAATGGGAAAATCTCGTTTTTACTGATGTAAAAATTTTTACTATTAAACAATTTTACAATCGTCGAAACGATAGATATTAGTCAGAAGAACCATCCGGACCTTCTGCTATCATTGTTCATCGCCAATACTCCAAGTCAGTCAAGGTTTTGGGCGGTATTTGTGCTACCTGTAAAACACCTTTAGTTTTTGTAAAAGAAGGAGTAAAAATGAACAAGAAAATCTACCACCGGAATATTGTAGAGAATGTAGTTCTTCCGTGGCCCCAGCAGCACTTTGGTGACTAACATTGGACATTTCAATAAGACTCTGCACCTGCCCACAAGGCGAAAACTATGCAAAAGTGGTGCCGAATCAATTTTCCTGATTTTATCAGTTCCGCTGAATGGCCACTATACTCACTAGATCTCAACCCAATGGATTGCGCCATATGGTCAATTTTAGAGGCTAGAGCCTGTGCAAAACCCCTCAAAAGTTTGGAATCACTAAAACAATCTTTGCGTCTGCTACTAATATTGAAAGAAAATCAACCTGTAGGTTACAACTCATTACCTCTTACGGAAAAAACATTCGAAATTGGAGAAGTATTTTTAACTATTTTTGACATGGGTAAACTAAATTCTATTTATATGTATTTGGCAGAGAAGTTTTCGTTCAAATGAACCATAAGCCGTTGATAAGTATCGTAAATTAATCGATTGAATTCAAAAAAAAATTATAAAACTAAAGCGGTACGATTACAAGCTAGAATACGTGCTACATAAAGATTTAGTTGTTAGTCACGATAACAAATTGACAAATTATCAATTAGATGACAAATTTTCACGATATCCGAACAAAAACAAGATCATAAAAACTTCTAATATGTAAAATTAATCTATAAATTTTTATAGTGTACTCTTAGTAAGTACTAGAACTAGGAATGATAATAACCAAAAAAACAAGTAATTAATGCATACCACGAAAGGAAATTCTTTCAGTTCTGTTTTGTTTCCATTTGATACTATAAGAGTTATACCATCTTTGTCGCACTTCGATGTTACCTTTGAAACACCAACTGAATCGACACCCAAGTTACCATGAGACTGAATTTGGGTAACGTCTTTGGTATATTCCGTACACACTACAAGAAATTTAAATTAAAAATCATTACTGAGTAACACATTGTTTGATTATTGACTGATGAAAAGAGAGTTCATGATATAACCTTTCTTGTAACGATTTTTTATTATAAGAATTTTAATATGATAAATCAAGTTAAATTGAAATGAAAACTATTTTCTAGTTATATACAAGTATAGATTTTGTTTTCAACCCCTTAGCACACAATATTTTTATTAATTTGGGGTAAGAAAACAAATTTTTTTCTTGCAGAAAATGGTAACTACCTTTACTTTAATTAATTTATGATTTAAAATATTTTTATAATAATAAACAGAATTATGTGGGTGTATGGCATATGTACATGTAGCTAAGCAATTCTGTAAGTAAACGTAAAACATGTATGTCATGCAGCTGTATGTTAAGGGATTAATTATTATGTCCAGGAGTCCACGGCAGCATGATAATATCATATAACGCTATATAATATATCAAAATATATTATATTTTAAAAGACTTAAGAGGGGGATTTAATAAAAATTTCAGGCGAGAGTTTTATATGACTGTGGGTTGCGAATTTTATGATTTTTTTTATTTCTTGAAAAATAATAATGCAATAGACACTGTTACGGAAAATTAACATCACTCCGTAGCCGTTGTGGCTGTACCGGTCCTGTGGCTCGTGAGAGCATGTGGACAAAGCCAACAGGTCGGTTGATTTCAGTTTTGGTTGATTATCAAGATTTTTCTTAGTAGGAAAATACAGTGTAACACGCGATAGTAGAGTGGTCACTCTGGTGTTCAAAAACGGCTTCTAATTTCGACGCTACTGCGGATTTTCGAATCAAAATTATTTAAGTTAAACAGTGCAAATAATCTCAAGGTTGAGGCGAAGTCAGCTGTTCTCGCACGTTGACTGATAACGAAGACGCAAATAGTTTCGTGCGCACCAAGGTCGACATGGTAACCACAACATTCGGACCTTCAAATATTTCGGGCGAAATCTTGCTATTTTTTTTCGAATTCGACATAAGTCGCTGGATGAACAACAATCGACGGGTTCAACAACTTTTTGGTTCACTACATCCTAAGAGGGATCACCACTACACACCCCCGCTTTCTGGAGGAACTGCAGGAACGTTGTCCATCGCAGCCAGCGATTACTTCCGCCAGTGCGACAGTGCGCTTATTGTAAAACGCAAGGTTCAATCCCCGAAGAAGTGGGCGCAAGCAGCTGCTAGGAGCTAGATTGTCATAACCATCTTTGTAAACTACCGAACTGATCAGGGTGGTAAGTGTTCTTTTATTACTTTTAGCAGCTGCCTTTGTTACGAACTAATCGCGCTAAGTTTTGAACGTCCGATAAAGCGGATCGTCGTAATTTTGAATACGCGCTGTACCATTCGGTTGATGTTGGATCGCACGATTTGTGGAGGCCGGTTCAATTGTTATTTTTTTTTGTAAATTGTTTAAAAAGAGAATTAAAAATCACCGTTATTATTCATTCTTGTTTTATTGAGAGGGAGCAACAAATCTTTAAATCCACGGCCATCGCTCTCTTCTACAGAGTTCAGCTAGCCGAAAAGAACATCAAGGGCTGGTCACAAATAATATTTTGTGACTGCGAACTGTTTGCCCTACCGACAAACACATTTACTTTCAACACATAAAAAAATTAAATTTGCGGTAGATTCACAAATTTTGCAAAAAAATGACTGTAAAAATTAATTCAGAAAGCAATTATCCCATGTGTTCTTTTTAAATTGTAACCCCACCCATCAAAAATTAAAAATTAAATTTTAGAGTATTTTATATTTATAACATAATTGCGAATGGTAACAAAACTTACGGTTTCGCAACAATTTAAAAAAATATTTGTGAGCACCGGCAAAACTCGAAATTTTATATGACCATTATCGTACCTCTGCCTTTCCATCTATTTTGAAGAGAGCACGCGTTGTCCTGGAGTTTAAAAAGGGCGATAGGTCTGACCTGGACAACTATCGTCCCATATAGATAAGCGTTCATTTGCACGCAATGACGTCACCTCCGCCACCGGCCAAATCTTCGTGTTTTAATCGAGTGCGTCTACTTGCTAAAATCGCATCAATGTATGTGCATAAAATGCGATAATCTGTTCCGTTTGCTATCGTTCCAGACATTAGATATCCTGATGACATCATGTACTCATTCAACGCTGTCCGTATTTGTTGCTGTATCGAGCAAGGCGGTCGCATTTCCGTGAGTCCGTGACGTACCATACGATGTAATCAATGCATGTACATTTAAAACAATATAAAGTAACTGAAAATTTGAGGCTTAACGCTTACCTTATCTCTTCTTCCCACTTTTTCCAAGGTTCCGGAAAAAGGTCTGAAGAACCAATTGACTGATCATTTTGAGGACTAAGGTCTCTTTTCAGAGTCATAGTCGGATTTAAATTTGGCCTCTCCGCTGCAGATGCGGGGGTGGCGCTTGTGGATGAAATAAATAAGTTCTTTGAAGGAGGCGGATATTGCATGTCTGATTTTATGAATTTGACCAAGGTCTTCGACTGTGTGTTGTTTGTAATACTGTTGTGGAAGTGTTACGCTTACGGTCTTCATCCGCGATACTGTCAAATAATTTTATCTTTCCTTGCAAACAGGAATCAGCTTGTGGTTATTTCCCTCAGGCATGAGGTGTCTTACTTGGGCCAGCTGCTTTTTCTCATCTTCATAAATGATCTTCCCTTTTATACTATGTGTCCTCTGCCCAGGGACTATGTATGGTTCTTTACCCCGATGATACCACCATTTCTGTTTGAAGCATAGAACCGAAATGCGTTGCTCGGCGTATCGCCGACTGTTAGCGATTGGTTTGGAGTCAGGTTTGGCGAATTTTAAGATGAAGCTTTAAGATGAAGCGGTTTTTTTCATCAAAGATACTTTTTTACATTGAGGAATATTGTACAGCTTAACCAGGTTAACAATAATTTTCAGAGGGCGTGTCTAGCGCTAGTAAAATTAAAAATGTACACTAAGATGAAGAAGTTTTTCGGTACAAATATTTAAAGTTCAAAAATTATTTTATCCAATTGCAGCCATGAATCACGTAAAAAGAATTACCAAATGCTTCAGAATAAACAATTTTTCTTTGATTGTTTGGCATCTTTTAAAACTATAATATAAATACTTTTATTACCTATTTGGTATATTATTCACAAACGTCTTGCGTCCCTGTGCTGGTGTTCCACACCCCCCAGACTCCCTGGTTTAAATAATTTATTTTTATTAAAAGTGAATTAAATATTTAAGCATATCTCAAGTTTATTAAAATTAGCTATAGTCAAGTAAATGTGTTTAATTCGTAATTTGACAATTAATTATAAACTGCGTAATTATAAATTCCGTACCCCTTGGGAGGCAGATCTCTGCAACAAAATAAAAAATAAACTACTTAATCCGGGGGGCCTGGGGGGTGTGGAACACCTTCCAGTGCCTCTGCAACGGGAAATTTTCAGTTTACTTTTGATAGAAAATAAACTACTTGATCCGGGGTGTGTGGAACACCCAGAATCTCGGTGAGTCTCTGAAATACCAATGATGTACGTGAAATACAATGAAGTATCGATGAATTAGGTGAAGTACCGCGAATTATTGACGAAGTACGTGAAGTCCCGTGAATTACTGCCGAATTATATGAAGTACGAAGAAGTATGGAGAATTATCATGAATTACGTAAAGTGTGAAATTAATTGTACACGATTTCTTCTAGCGGTTGACCCCTCGTTTTCTCGTTTTGTATGGCTGGTTCTTGCAACCGGATTTCATTATCTATCCGATATTATGCTGACGTTATGTTTTGTTGTCGGATTTTAATCTGTATAATGTTTTTCATGATTTTGTTCTGATGTATTTATAGTTATTGGCACGAAATAAACTTTATTTACTTATATTTAAACCAGCAGATGCGAGGGTCGACTAGTAGTTCGTCAAACGTGAAGCGTCACGACCCGGGTTGGACTCAAGGCCGGTAACCAGAATGGTTAAAATTAATACATAATATTACACAATAATGCACTTTCATATGTTTCTTATGAAAATTTCGAAAAATTTATGAAAATCTAAATTGTGGGCTTATTATAAGACCTATCGAATTCAACCTCACCTGAAAAGTCTCTGTATTAATTTCCTCTTTCGTTTAATAAGCTAATAAGCTATATAATAAGCTATTTCTATAAGAGAAAGTGTACTTTTGAGTTTGGGAATATTAACTCTAGCCACTGGGCTTGATTGAACCCATTTACGCAACTTCCATGACTAAACTTTTTGGGCTTGACTGACGATCTGCTGCCCCTGAGCTTGATTGAACTAACTGACTCCGCGTTTTTGGCAGCTGTATTTATGCGCTCGCGCTTTTTCTATAGAAATAGCTTCACCAAATGAAAGAAGATATTAATACAAGACATTTAAGGTAAGATAGAATTCGATATGTCCTATATTAAACCCACAATTCAGATTTAAAGTTAACGTAATTTTCATAAGAAATAAATGGAAGCATATTATTTTATTAAATGAATTTTTATTACCATCCATGCGCCTAATCTTGGTCTTAAACTACCAGCCGACCCTCGCATCTTTTGCATCAACAACGCAGGGATATTTTTAATAAGTTTAACCTCTTCTAGGACCCCGTGGTTCAAATATTTATTATGTTCAAGATTGCTTTTGGCTCCGAGATATTTTGAATGAGTTTTACTAGTTGACCCTCGGATTTGCCGAAGGAGCTTGAATAATTTCGAGTTCTGCCGGACTTAGAGAAGTTTTTTTATTGTTGCGAAGGTCTATCATTTAAAATTACATTGTAAATATAAAATACTCATTTAAAATTACTTTTAGCGCCAAAAACTAATTTTAATTTTTGATGGGCGAGGTTACAGTTTCAAAAGAGCCAATGAGAAATTGCATTCCAAATTAATTTTTAAAGCCGTTTTATCCAAAATTTGTAGAGCGATCACAAATCCCCCCTATCCCTGTACTATAGTACACAAGGTGGAACTCGGATGACCGCAGTTCTTAGGCTTCTATACAGCTACCTTTTTGGTTTACAATTATATAATATTTTTAATTTAAATTTATAATTTTTTCTTTACCTGCACGATCATCAGATTATTTTTAATTTGTTTAGTTAGTAACAAAAATGTTCTACCGAGTGACCGGTTGAAATCTGAACATAGAGAAATAACATGGGAAATTGATTTTTTCTAAATTCCTGCTTCCCATTATAACGGATATGAATAAAAGATATATCAAATTAAAGAGATTTTTTTCGGCGTCCAAAGATCCTCAATACTTGATATTATGTTTTTTGTTGTAAAAAGAATGGAGAAATATTTTGAGGTACTATTAATTAAAAATAAGACTCAAAATATTTCAATTGAACGTTTGAAACCAGCAGTCATTGAAAAGAATTCAAATTGCCCAACAGAGAAAGTGCTGTATACTCCAACCAAGAAAGCACCATGCACAGAAACTCCATCACTCAACGCTCCAAAGCAAGCAACAACAACTAGGAGCGGACGCACAATAAAATTTCCCGAAAAATATCGAGACATGGTCACTATCATGCATTAAGAAACAGTTAAGAAACAGTAAGAACAGTTAGTTATTACAACTAACCGGAAATTCAGAACAAAATAACTTGAAAAATATAACAGCATCGAGGCCACATTTTAGATTTATCTAATTTATAAAACACATATTCGATATTTATGCGGTCCCAAACATTTCTATAACAAAGAGGTATACAAAGGCGTAAATCCCAACATCAACTCGTCGTTCAAAAGATTGTGATCCCTATCCTGCATTTGCGATAAGGTCTTCCAAATGACAGATGGTTTGCCAATGGGATCATCCATTTCACCTTTGTTGGCAGAAATATTTTTAGACAGGCTTGAAGCCAAAATACATAAACTGCAATTGTCAGGTTTTTGCTGTGCTTGGTATAGATATGTCGACGACGTGCTGTGTTTTTGAACTGGGAATGTCGAAGATCTTAAACAATTTTTGAAACAAATAAATGACATTCATCAAAATATTGAATTTACTATAGAATGTGAAATCAACCAAAAAATTAATTATCTCGATCTCACAATAACCAGAGATTCGCAGGGTCTCGATTTAGATATTTATAGAAAACCGACATCGACAGATTCTCTGATTCCCTATACGTCCAAGCACAGCATAAAGCATAAGCTTGCTGCTTTCCACGCCCTTATCGACAGAGCGATGACACTTCCACTAAAGAAACAGAACTATGAAAGGGAAATCAACATAATTAAGCAGCTGGCTTTCAGTAATGGCTTTCACGAGAAAATTATAAATAAAATAAAAAAAAAATAAATAAATCTTTGAATTATAAATACCCTTACTATTATCACAAGACAGAAGATAAAGATAGAATATACAAAAAAGTGGATTTTTAAGGACCCACAACAACACGAATGAGAAATACTTTTAAAGTGACTGCCCAAAAACATACATAGGAGAAACCGGCAGAGAAATAAATACTAGAACTTAGAATACTTTTTTTCTAAGATGGTGGATGATTATTGCGAAAGTCCGATGCGTGCGACAGAAATAAATTCTGCAAAAAATTATTCTGAGGCAAATAAACGCTTAAACAGAAAACGTAATTCGGAAATAGAAGTGCATGTAGAAAATGCGAAAAGAAAAAAACAGGCCGAAGAAGAAAAGGACTTGTCGGAATCTCTAAATGCGTTGTTGAATTCAATTAATGACGACGAAGATTTTATCTCGTTGGACTAAATCTTCTTTTTGGTGTGATTTTTTTGAATAAATAACAGTCGGTATAATTACTTATTTTTGTTTTTTACATAGTGAAGAAAGAGTCAATTAAAGTTAAGGGATCTTTGCAAGAAACTTCGCTTTATATGTTTCATTTTATTTTGGAAAATGTTGTATTTTTGGATTTTGTTAACCGATTTACATGTCCGTTCGGCTATATTATTTATCCAAGAACCATACAATAGTATAGCAGAAGTTTATTGTCGGATCACGCTGTTCCGTGATTCAAATTAAATGTATTTATATAGTGGTTTTCATTTGTTTATAAAAATTTGATAAGCTTAAAATTTTCCCCTCGGAATGTTTAAATTCCCTGGGTACGGCAGTTACCTGTCAGCGAACTAAAATTAAATTTTGGTAGCCCACAAAATCGGCTTCTCTCTCTCTCAAAGCTTAGGTTCTCTTTGTTGAATTGATTTTTGAAAATAAAACTTGTAACTTGAAAATTATTTACTGTTGATAAAACTTTTGTAACCCTTTGTACACAAAAAAAACTTATTACCTAACATGCAAAAAAAAACTATACTGTAATTGTTCATAACATTATCCAAATAAACCTTAAAATTAACGACAATTGTTTATTTGCCTTATTATTTAGTTCAAAAGTTTTATAGCTCGCGCACAAATATAAAAATGCTAATTAATTAATTTTCATTCACGCCTACACACGTGTAGTAATAGTTTTTACTAACGATGGAAGATTCGTCTCGTCATTCAATTTTATCTCATAACCTTGAGCATTGCCCTAGGCACGTTGTAACAAAATTTACACTTATCCGTCGAAATATTGTCAATCGGTGAAATTATTACTATAAGCTTTTATTTTGTTACCTTTATTTGGTGTTTATTACTGGGTCGTCTCGTTCGTTTTGAATTATTGATGGAGTTGTAGAAGATTGTTCCACACTCCTTTGTTCGATTTTCAAATTTTGTAAAAATTCCAAATTTTCATTAATAATTGGTAAGTAGATTTTTTCCGTTTTCCTGTTATATTCACTATTTGCTGAGTTGAATATACTCCTATTCGTTGTTAAATTAATTAATTTAATTTTTTTATAGGTCATCGCCATATTGGATGATCGTTGTTACCGATTTTTAATTTTATCGACCCCATTTATCGATACAAAATAATTTTTACTTTTACAAGTCAGTTAAACGTTGCGCTTTATATTTTAATTATTTAATCCAATTTATTTCAGATTATTATTCATCAACTGTGTATTAAGTGCAAAAATTTAGCACTTCAAAAAAATTTCACTACATTCTTGCTCAAGATCTTCAATCAAAGAGAGAGTCTTTTTCGTCGCTTTTTCTTATCATATCCCACTTTTCCTCCGAAAATTCGCCATTGGCTGCTTAATTTAATCTATAGTTTTATCTAAAAATATAGGGTAAGACAAAACTTTCGTATACGTTATTTTAAACTGTTAATTTTATTTTACCACATTTTAATGTTTTAATAGTATATTATACACCAAGGTAGTGAAGCATAGTGTTATAACCCTAGCGCCAGATTAAATCCCAAGGTGCGTAGCACCGCGGGATTTAAAACGCGCGGGTTATAACACGCTTTACTACCGTGGTTTATATACAATTTTTTCCACTACTAGGATTGTTTACCCTTATAATAATAATTGTTAATGAATAAAGTAAATCGTTTTAATTATTTATTTCAAATTATAAAACAAATGATAGTTTTTTGTTTTGATGTTGACACTTGCTTGAAAATGTTTAATTAATTTTGACATAAAGGTTACATTAAATATTTTGATATTTGTAAGTTTTGCAGTATATAGTTGACGAAAACTATTTTGTCAATAAGTGTACTATTTGTAACGATAATTGATTGTAATAATTATTAATAATCGATTTATAAAGTTTCTAGTCATAATTAGCTGTCATAATTAATTCGTTTTCTCATTTCGCCTAATTGCTAAACGTCACAAAATTCCGATTTAATCAACATTTTAAATATCAAATTAATCTTATTTATAGACCGATTTTAATTATTTAAACACTATAGGCGTTTCAATTTAAGATCGCAGCGCCATAGTGGCTATTAGTGGTATTAACATTGTTGGTATGTTTTTTGATAGTTCGCTGTCGTGTTTATAATTATATTAAATATATTTTAAATATATTACGATACTTTATTGTAATATTTGAAATAATATTTAAAATGCTACCTACCTAAAAGGATTAGAAAAAGTGACATAATATCCTTGAACCATATTTGAGCTTAAAACAATTTAGAGTTTGTGAAATATTTAACATTTATAAGAATCTGGCCCGAATCTTCGTTTTAACGTTTTCAATTACATGGAATGCATGCATAGAGATCTAAATTGAGGTGTATTTGCGAAGGTAAAGAGAACTCTACACGCAGGACATGTAATTTATTTGTGCAGTCAAAGTACTGGGCCACCTGATATAATAAATTAAATTTAAAAACTACAGCAATGAGCCCAGATCCTCATCAAATAAAAGGTATTGACAATCAAGAAGTTCCTAAAAGTTTATAACAGTTTTTCCCGAGGGGTTAACCGCTGGTGAAGTTTTTTGTACACATCTAATGAAGTACATGAAGTACTGGGAGAGGGGGGGTGTAGAACACCTTCCAGTGCACAAATTTTGGAATGCAGAACCCCAGACCGAGTAGTTTACTTTTTATCAGAAGTAAACTGAAGATCTCCCGTTGCAGAAGCACTGGAGGGTGTTCCACACCCCCCAGACCCCCCGGTTTAAATAATTTATTTTTATTAAAAGTGAATTAAATATTTAAGCATATCTCAAGTTTATTAAAATTAGCTATGGCCAAGTAAATGTGTTTAATTCGTAATCTGACAATTAATTATAAACTACCTAATTATAAATTCCGTACTCCTGGGAGGTAGATCTCTGCAACAGGAGAGTTCAGTTTACTTCTGATAAAAAATAAACTACTTGATCCGGGGGTGAAAAACCCTCTAGTGCCTCTGCCACGGAGATCTTCAGTTTACTTCTGATAAAATAATCTACTCAATCCGGGGTCTGGGGTGTGGAACACCCTCCAGTGCTCAAATTTTGGTATTTCTGTAAGTCTCTTCTGTAAGAAGTATGGAGAATTATGATGAAGTACGTGAAGTGTGAAGTTAATTGTACACGATTTCCTCTTTGACCCCTTGGTTTTTCCCCTTTCTCTAACCCACTTGGTCGTCCAGAGAAAAAATATATTAAACAAAAACAAATAAAAGTGAACCCGGTTGAAGACCTAAAGTCCACAAGTTCAAACAAATAATCGCTGCTTTCTGTTGAAGATCAATAGCGACCCAAATTCTATAAATACAGTTTGGTTTCCCTGAAGGGAAAAACAATCAAAGTAAGCTACGCACAATGAAATGCTACGTCGACATAACAATGACAAAATTTTGTTAAATTTTTTATTTATGTACACTTTTCTTGTCCTTTTGGGGAAAGCTATGAAAACTAATTTCGGATTTCTTTTATTCATAGAATTGCACCAGAAAACTGAACAAAACCATCTATCCATTATTAAAATTTCGTTAGGAAAACTCACAACTTTACATTAAAATACATGCGAGCCTATTTCATTAACCTATATCATTAGTTCAAAATTTACCGCAAGGTAGCGTATTGCTTATCTTGAAACGCCTATTGATAGAATTTCTTGGTTATGCTAATTCGTTTTACACATAAATTTTCTTTCAAAATGGCCCGAAGTTTCCGGACTACGCATTTATGTTCATTATTAACTACTAGTGAATAATAAAATATTATTCACCTCAGGTGACAGAAGGCGTGGTTCACAGTTCGATAACTTACGTTGAAATGATAGTGTTTATGGCTAGTAGTGGAAAAACTGATTATTTATTGTTATTCCGTCACCTGCACTTTTATTATTAATCACTGGTTTTTACCTTAATAACTAATTTACAATTATACAAATTAGGAGTTAACAAAATTGGATCTAAATTCATTTCTCAACTGTACCTACATACAATAGTGGTTTACAACAAGTTGAAATTTACAGTGGTTTTCAAAAGTTTTATTTTACTTGTACTAATTTGTGTAATTTATTATTAATTTAATTTTGTTTTTAGGTTTATTTATGATTAGAATAATTAGAAAATTTGTTGGATGATCGACATTTGTATCGTAACTGAAGATTTGAATTGAAATTTTGTGAATATGAAAATCGGCAAGATTATTTACTTTTAATTTATTTTAATTTAATTTTAATTTTTTGAAATTGAAGGTCAAATGTCAATATGTATATGACTGACTTTCTCAGCTCGCGCTGCAGCCGGGATATTTTTTGTTTTCGATTTCGCTCATATTTGGTCAAGAGGGTCCCATAGGGCCACTCCATTACTAGTATAGAATTTTTCGAAAATCTCCAAACCGTTACCAAATGGGAGCATGGCAAAGTAGGCAAAAGTGAGTTTCAATTACGGGCCTTAATTAAAAAAGAGGATTTGACCTTTAACCTCATGTTCGGCTCAAAATCTTGGCAAAGGTTCAAATCATGGGCACATTTCTAAATATGACCATATTTATCATTATAACCCACTTTTGTGGGACGCCAAACTCATAAAAGTTAAAAAGTAAAATTTAGTGACAAAAGGTTTTTGTCACTAAATTTTATTAACTTTAATTTAGTGACTTTGAATTATCCGGACGGACGGACAGACGGACGGACGGACACGAAGCCAGATCATAAGGCTTCTTTCTATACTATGTATAGAAGCCTAAAACAGGCGACCAAAGCTGGGAGTAATTAAGATGAAAAATGTATTTATGAATTTTATGTTCTTACGTGTTTCAAGATAGTTTATTGCAAAAGTTTCGTTTACAACAGGAGCTGGCCTTATCATGTTTGTGGGAGTTACTAGTGGTGGTGGTGTTACTGGTGGTACTTCTTCACCTGTATCTAAAAATTAAGTCATTTAATTCTTGTTTGATTTTATTTCACTATTTACTTATTTATAATTTTATATTTATTACATTTTACGAATATCTAAAAATTAATTAAAAAATTGTGCATTTACCTGTACAACAAAATATTGGAAGAATGGTTCTATGGTAACCACATAGTGGTACTTTTATTTCTTGTTTCCCTAATCTATCCGCCATTGGACAATCCTTCGATAATCTAAAAGTTCCTGTAGTGTTAGTTTTAGGCTTCTATACATAGTATAGAAAGAAGCCTTATGATCTGGCTTCGTGTCCGTCCGTCCGTCTGTCCGTCTGTCCGTCCGTCTGTCCGTCCGCATAATTCAAAGTCACTAAATTAGTGACAAAAAAAACCTTTTGTCACTAAATTTTACTTTTAGGCTTCTATACATAGTATAGAAAGAAGCCTTATGATCTGGCTTCGTGTCCGTCCGTCCGTCCGTCCGTCCGCATAATTCAAAGTCACTAAATTAGTGACAAAAAAAACCTTTTGTCACTAAATTTTACTTTTTAACTTTTATGAGTTTGGCGTCCCACAAAAGTGGGTTATAATGATAAATATGGTCATATTTTTTGCATTTTGATATTTTGCATTTTTTTAACAACATATTCTATTATCTATATATTAGGAATTTTTGGCTTTTTTTTTATTTATAACAAATTTTTTTATTATTCAAAAATACGTTAGGATAAAAAATAATTAACAAATTCTAGTATTCATATTCTTCCCATATATAATCGTCTTTGTGTTCATAATATTCTTCTTCGGAATCGATGCCCTCTTCATCTTCGGGATCGCAGTCCTCCTCGTCTTCAGAATCGAGGTGCTCTTCATCTTCGGGATTGCAGTCCTCTTGGTTTTTGGAATCAAGGTTTTCTTCATCTTTGCAATCAAGATCCTCTTCATCTTCCGAATCGAGGTCCTCTTTGTCTTCTTGCTCGCAGTCTTTTCTTCAGATACGTAGTCATCAACATGTTGCTCTTCAAAAATATAGTCATTCTTTTTGGAATTAACATGTTCTGGTTTTTCATTATCTTTTCTTTTACGATTGATTTGTGCAATTTTTGAGATTTTACTTCTACAATCTTTTGTTTTAGTACCAGTCAGCACCTTCTTTAACAACCTTTCATGGTACGAAAGAGTGAAAAAGTCATCCGGAATTTCTCCTAAGGATATTAACTCTTCCACCTCATCTTTACGGTAACTACGTACCACATCCGATTTCTTGGGCTGATAATCTCTCAAAGAAATTAAAATTATGTCGTTTAAACGAACCATTTCTCCCTTATATAGCATAGAACCTCGTATGCGGCATAATCGTGTTACACCGTCCAAACATAACGCAGAAATCCAACCGTTACCTAAATGCTGCGTAACTTGAGCATACAATTGCATCTCTGTCTTTAAACATAATTTGCGATCTTTATATTTTCGGGGTTTTAAGTTTCTTTTTTAAAATTTTTTGCGACTTGCTATACCTTTTTCTCATGTACAGTTTCCAAATGAAGTTTTGAGTTGCCTCTTCCTGCTTTAGTTTTTCCTTTCGTCATGACTGAGTTATGTTCTGATAAATACTTTTGATCAGAAAGTGTTTTTCTTATATAGAAAAATTAGGGCATATCATCGGATTATGATGATCCAAGGATCAAGCCTGATGGTTGGTTGAAAATTTAAAAGCCAACCAATCACCAAACTTGATCCACGGATCAGCATAATCCGAGGATTAACTTTTGTTATACAGTTGGCCAAAGTTGATTATGAAGAATATTCTTTTCATTTGACAATTTTGACGCAATCTTTTATATATTCTACAGCAAACCGATATTTGTTTTCGACACAGTTTCTACTTAGGTATATCAGGAAAGCGAAGTAGTCCTAATTTGAAATTTAAATCTTTCTCCAGACTAAGGAGATGTGTGGTATAGCTTGGACACTATAAGATTGAATGTCTTCCATTACATTCAGTTTCTTAAATTCTTTCGATTTTCTGTATTTTAGGCTTCTATACATAGTATAGAAAGAAGCCTTATGATCTGGCTTCGTGTCCGTCCGTCCGTCTGTCCGTCCGTCTGTCCGTCCGTCCGCATAATTCAAAGTCACTAAATTAGTGACAAAAAAAACCTTTTGTCACTAAATTTTACTTTTAGGTTTCTATACATAGTATAGAAAGAAGCCTTATGATCTGGCTTCGTGTCTGTCCGTCCGCATAATTCAAAGTCACTAAAATAGTGACAAAAAAACCTTTTCTCACTAAATTTTACTTTTTGTGGGTGGATGGACAAACGCGTGAATGGATTAACAAAATTCAAAATAATTAATTGAGATCAAACACACAGAGTTGTGGACGCTTTTTCAATTGTTTATGAGATTATTTTATTTATCTTACACTTTTAGTAAAAATTAAAAATTAAGTAAAACGTAAAAATAACACTTACAAAATGCAAATCAATTTCTTATATAGAAAATTTTTGTTACCAACTAAAAAAATTAAGATAATCTGATGATCGTGCAGATAAAGAAAAAATTATAAATTTAAATTAAAAATAATTACAAAATATTATATAATTGTAAACCAAAAAGGTAGCTGTATAGAAGCCTAAGAACTGCGGTCATCCGAGTTCCACCTTGTTTTTTTAAATTAAGCTTTTCGGTCCCGGTTTTTAGCGGAAAACCTCTTTAGGGTCCTAGAGAGTAACTGTGCAAAATTGCAGTGAGGACAAACTGCTGTCAATCCTCCAATACCAATTATATGGTAATGCTTCATTCTTCAACAAAGACCATTTCGCAACTCGTGCTGTTGCTTGCCGTAACCTATTAGCTTCACGTCGAATCAAGGCAGCATCTTCGTTTTCTTTACTTCTAGCATTAGCGGTTTTCAACCTATTAGTTTCTCGTCGAATCAAAGCAGCATTTTCGTTTTCTTTACTTCTAGCATTGGCCATTCTCAACCTATTAGCTTCACGTCGAATCAAGGCAGCATTTTCGTTTTCTTTACTTCTAGCATTGGCTATTCTCAACCTATTAGCTTCACGTCGAATCAAGGCAGTATTTTCGTTTCCTTCAGTTATAACGATATATTCACGACGGGCCTTTTCTCGCTCCGCCTTCCGTCTTTTTACTGCTTCTCTCTGGACCGCTACTTCCTCATCAGATTTTTCTTGCTTAAGAGCCGTATTTGAAGACTTTCCAAGTTTAATTCTTTTAGGCGAAGGTGTTTCTGAAATATCTGTTATAGATAACTTTCTTTTATGACACTCGTTAATATTTTCCGTTCCATTAATATCGTCATCAACAACAATATATTCAATTTCGGACATCTTTTCTTTTTTAGTTTATAGATATGATGATATATATAATTATTTATATATATAATAAATTGTAGTTGGTACATAGGGGATTATCGGTTTAACGAAATCCATAACGTGATAATACAGCCTCTTGTTGAGAAAGCTTAAACAACCTCATTTTTTAAAGAAATTAATGCTTATAAAATTTTTCTTCTTTGATAAAAATCTGAATAGCAAGCTTGTGTTTGAAGTTGGAAGAATATCTCGATTCGACTATTTCATTGGTCGAAAAATTTTTTCTTTTGGGTTGGTATAATAAATGAACGAACCAATCAGAAGCGCAAAGGACACGAACACACACACACTGAGAAATATATATTAGATATAGGGTAGATATATGCATTTAATGAATCGGCTCATCGGATAATACATCGGATAATCGGATAAAATGCATCTGCGCGTTGTATCTGCGCGTTACATTTAGCGTTGCATAAAAACCCTTACCTTTTTATATTATAGGGTAGATATAACGGATCATTTCTACAGCTGTCGCCGTCTCTCCGTCCCCAGTTTCCATTCTCTCTGTCCAGACAAAGTTCCTTTTCCAGACCTCTAGCTGACATTGCTTCGTCGATTCCTTTTCTCCAGCTTATCCGTGGTCGACCTCTTTTCTTTTTCAGGGGTATCCATATAAGCATCTTTTTGGCCATCTCTTCAGGCATCCTATTGACGTGCCCGAACCATATCAACTGCTTTCGTTCAATTTCTTCCACTATAGTCGATCGTACCTCCATAATTCTTCGGATCTCGTCGTTTCTCACTCTATCGAGTCTTGATTTGCCAGCGCTTCTACGCCAGAAGTCCATCTCCATTGCTCCAAGTCTTTGTTTATTTCTTGCTGTAATATCCCATACTTCAGCTCCGTATGTTACTGTACTTTCTATTATAGATTTGTATATCATTCTCTTCGTACCCTTTCTTATATTTTTGTCCCACAGTACACTATTCAAAGTTCGTATAACATATCTTCCCTTATTTATTCTTTTTTCGATCTCTTTACCGCTGCTACCCGTTTTGTCAAATATAACTCCTAAGTATGTGAATGCTTTAGTGCCCTTCATTGCCTCATCCTCCATATCCAAATCTTGTATGTCTTCTGTACCCACGCTCAGGTACTCTGATTTTTTCATGTTTATACTTAGGCCGGCATTCTTATATTGTTCCTTGAGTTTTCGCACCATGTAGCTGAGATCCATTTCGTCTTCTGCGATCACTACTTGATCATCCGCAAAATAAAGGGTGAACAGCGTATCGTCGTTTATTTGTATCCCCATATTCCTACATTGTTTTTGCCACTTTTCAAGTGCTTCATTTAAATATATTTTGAATAGGGTTGGGGAGAGGCAACAGCCCTGTCTTAGGCCTTTGTCAATTGTAAATTCCTCCGATACCATATTGTGAGATTTAATTCTTGCTGTATTTTCCGCATATAGATTTTTTGTAGCACATATTAGCGTTCTATCTATCTGGCATTGTTCCATTGCAGTCCACAGCTTGTTAATTGGGATGTTGTCATATGCCTTCTCTACGTCTATGAAGGCTAAATGTGAATCTCTAGCCCGTTGGGTCTTTTTTTCGACGATCATTTTCAAGGTAAAATATTATCCACCGTGGATCTACCTGCTCGAAAGCCAGCTTGTTCTTCAGCCTCTTTCCCCTCTATCTCCTCTTCAATGAATGTTTTTAATACTTTTGAATACAGTCTTCCAATGGAGCATATTACTGAAATACCTCTATAATTTGATGGGTCTTGTCTACATCCTTTTTTTAAAGATTGGCGTCAGAATTGATGTTCTCCATTGCTTTGGTGTATTTTCCCCATTTATGCATCGTTGAAAGAGGTGTTTTAACATCATGTGTAGTTTCTGAGGTCCATACTTTAGCAACTCCGCTGGAATACCTCCTGGTCCGGGCGATTTACGGTTTTTCATATTTTTACATGAGGTCTCGATATGCTTCAGTGTCACTTCTATTTCTTGTGCTTTTTGGGTAGTTGTTGGTTCGTTACTAACATTTGGCCTGGTTTCCGTTAATAGATTACTAAAATATTTTTTCCAGTCACTCAAGGGGATACTCATTCCTGATAGTCGATCACTTTCCGTTGTTCGCATAGTTTTAATTAATTTCCAAGCCTCCGAGCTTCGTGATCCACCTATCTGTTGATCTATGTACTGGCATTTCTGAATCCACAGGCGGTTTTTCTTCAAAATGACTTCTTTTTACATCCAAATTAAGTTGTTTATATTTTCTTTCGCTTCTTGCATCCTTTTTGCTAACCACACTAGATATGTGTGAAAAGATAACATTGCTAAAGAAATGCTCCAAGAGGATAGAACAAGTGTGATACAAGTGCTAAAAGAGCTACTAAATAAATGTTTAGACGAAGGAATATACCAAACGGTGGAGAAAGCATTAACAATATTAATATACAAGAAAGGCGACAGACGTGATTTAGCAAACTACCGCCCAATAACACTACTCTCACAACTATATAAACTGTTCACAAAATTATCATAAAGAGAATTAATAACAAGCTTGAACTATATCAATCCAGAGAACAGGCGGGATTCAGAAAGGGGTTCAGCACATGTGATCATTTGCTTGCAATCCGAACTCTTTGAAAAAGCAACGGAATATCATCTCCGCTATATATGGGATTTATAGACTACGAAAAGCTTTCGATACAATAGAAACATGGCAGTGGAAGAGTCACTCTGGAACAGCAGAGTCGACCACCGATATATGATGCTAATACACAATATATACCAAGAATCCAAAATGATCGTCAAGATATATGCAGAAACGGACCCAATACGGATAGAAAGAGGAGTAAGGCAAGGTGACAGTATGTCTCCAAAACTTTTATTAATACTTTAGAAGATGTCTTCAAGCAAGTGAACTGGGAGAAAAAGGTAAAAATGATTTTCGAGCATCCAATCCCACTCGCCTAGCAACAAAATCCGTTACTTTATCTAGCTCAATTTTACCAATACACTACTAATTTTCGCGGTTTTTTGTAGGTTCTTTTTCCATTGGATCTCGAAAAAAAACATGCCACTATTAGCCTCCAATCCTAGTATAGCAGAAATAATGGTCAACTGGTTTTCCCGCGGAATTAAAAATGTCTTAACTTCTTTACCAAACTTTAATTATTTAATTGTTTATAATTAAGCACTATTTGTTTTTGCGAACCCATTTTTTTTCGTACAACTAAATTAAAACTAAACTATTACAAAATCTTAAGGCTAAAACACTTGAATTTTATTTTTATATTCTTCCGAACAATGAAAAATTATGTGAGGGTTGTCACGGTTGAAAAATGATTTATTTATTATTTAAATTTTAAAGTACGGCTCTGTCCTGTTGATAGGTACTATCGCTAGACCAGAAAACAGTTGATATTAACAACAATTCTTAAAAGTATTTTTCGAAAGATATTTATTGTTAGCTGGGAAAATTGTTAGATGTGCCGTTTGCACTGAAATTTTGGTATATATTTTTTACCGCTCCGATTTGGGATTATTTTGTGCAACGAGCTGTACCGAATACTTTTTTTATCCGTCGTTTGTTTGCGAGGTGAAATTAGTTGTCTCTTTATGAGGATAAGATCATCTATATATTTTTTTTTTTGCGACTCAACATTGACCGAATACTTGCCTTTATTTGAATTATACCTCGATTACACCATCTACGAGGTAAAGTTGTTTTTTTATCAAATGTATTTTCTTGTAAAGAAATTCCTTTTAGGGTCCTTCCCTTGGTTAACATCAACCAAGTTTCATTAATTAATTGAGCTGTTCGATTTTCTGGAGGTGCAAATTGCTATCTTTCGCCCTGGAGTACCATTGTGAAGTACGAACCAGTTTTTTGTTTTGAGAATTTTGAGGAATTGGTGCCGTTCATTGATACCGAGCTTGATATCGAGCTCTCCATCACCCTACCTTATTTAGAAACATCAGTTGGAAGAAAATTATCCTTCACATACGGACAACCAACATCGAAGTCTGTAATTAAGATAAGTGTTTTGTGCTGTCTTTATATTAATTGTTATAAGTTGCGTGGATATTGCACTAAAATTTAGATTACGAGTTGATTTATTGTTATTCAATTGTTTATGCTTTGTGCATAATATTTTTTACCATCACATTGTAACCCTAAATATAGCTATATCCAACACCTGCATTGACAATATATTTACTAATTTCAACTACACTATGGCTGACGTACTTGAAACGAATGTACCCTCCGATCATGAAGCGATCTGCTTGGAATGGCAGATTAGCAAGAGAGCACCAGAAGTAGACGGAATAGAAAAAAGAAAGTTCTCCCAAAAACTAAAAGATAAATTTAAACAAAAAATAGGAACAATAGATTGGAATCTGATCTATAATGAAACACAAGCAGATACAAAGTTCCACTTATTTAACAAAATTGTACAAGAACAAGCTCAATCAACTTTTCTTACGAAAACGTATAAACCAAAATATAAAAAACCAAACTTACAAAAGAACTCCTACAGACAAAAAAACAGATACAGGCACTTCGGCTACAAACCAAAACAACTAACTGCGTGGAAGACAAACAGAAGTACAATAAATTAAGAAAAGAATTCAATAAAGGATTGGAAGAAAATAAAAAGCAGATAAATGTTAAACAGATCCTACAGTCAGATAACAAATCACGAACAACATGGTCTATAATAAACAGAGAGACTGGAGGAAAGAAGAAAGTTACGCCCAACAATGTACCTCTCGAGGCAAATGATTTTGGAATACATTACGCCAACACCGCGCAAGATTTGTATAAAAAAATCCCACAAGCAACAACAAGCCCTCTTCAGTATTTAAAATCTGCCGCTCCCAGTCAAAGAGACACGATATTTCTACAACCAGTAACAGAAAACGAAATAGAAACTATCATTGCAAAAATGAGAAATACATACACATATGATATATACAACCTTAATCCCATAACAGTTAAATTAATAAAAGAAGAAATATCTCCAATACTCACCCACATTATAAATGGATGTATCAACCAGGGAACCTTTCCGGATACATTAAAAAAAGGGAAGATTATTCCGATCTTTAAAAAAGGAGATAAAGAAGACAGAAACAACTATCGACCAATATCGATATTACCAGTATTTTCAAAAATCTACGAAAAGTACTACAAGAGCGGTTCACGAACTTCGTACATAAACATGCAATTTTCACAGAACAACAATTTGGATACCAGCAGGGAAAAGGTACTGCAGATGCCATCTGGAACCTTACTTCTCAGGTATACGACATGCTGGAAAACAAGCAGAAGTGTGAAACCATATTTTGTGATTTGTCCAAGGCATTCGACATGATGGATCACAACATATTCCTACAAAAAATTAAACACTATGGCTTTAGGGGGAATGCTTTTGACATAATAAAATCATACCTTCAGAATAGAAAACAAACAGTATTCTGGAATAACCAATACAGTGAAGAATTAGACGTCAGCTGTGGTGTACCGCAAGGAAGCAGTTTGGGCCCATTCTTCTTCATACTTTACATAAATGACCTACCACCACACATGAAATGCAGTAGCATCATATATGCAGATGACACAGCTTTTATAGTGGAAGAAAACGAAGTACAGGCGACACAGGATGAAGCAACGGTATGGTTTTCAACAAACAAGCTGCTACTAAACCTCGAAAAAACGCAAAAGCTGAAATTTGCAACGAACAAGAGAACTGAAATATCAAACAGAGGGACTACTAAGTATTTGGGTATTACTCTGGATGCATTGCTAACTTGGAACGAGCACATAGAAGGCCTCCTGCACACCTTAAGCATAGCCACTTATGCAATAAGAAGAATACGAGAAACTGCAGGTGAGCAATCTGCAAGGACAGTGTACTTTTCGTTGTTTCACGCTAGAATGATGTACGGTCTTTTGGCATGGGGTAATGCAACGCAAGCAAAAAGGGTTTTTATCATGCAGAAAAGGGCAGTCCGAGCCATAAAAGCAGTAGCAAGTGGAACGCATTGTGAAGCAATATTTCGCGAACTTCACATACTAACACTCCCATCAGCATATGTATACGAAAGTGTAACCAAAGTAAGAAAGGATCCTGAGATTTTGATGAATACGGCAAAGCACGAATACGAAACGAGAAATCGACAAAAAATTCTAACGGAAAGGAGGAGGTTAAAATGTTCGGAGGGCGCGAACCTTGGCATAAAGCTATACAACGCTGTACCAGAGAACATAAAACATCTACCTTTGAAAAAGTTCAAAAGGAAAATTAAGGAGCTTCTCATAGAAAGGGCTCTATACAATATTACAAGCTTCTACTAAGTCGCTTACTGGGGTTGAGATGAAAACCAGCGGTAGCTGATCTTCACCTTTTGCATCGTGCTGTTTTTTTTATATTTTGTATGCATAAATTTATTAATTACTGCAGTTTGATGCAATAAAGATTTTATTATTATTATTATTATTATACTGGGAAATCTTGCTTTTGCAAGAAACACTAACGCAATTATACATATCTTATTTTTTGCTCGAATCAAACTTTGGTGCCGTTGTAATTTTTACAATAAATTCATTTGTTTACAGTTCAAGCGTATCTCTTGCAACTCTTGCAATTTTTTTTAATTTTTATATCAGGTGACTTCTTTTCTAAAAGCTACTCTTCGTGATTTGGGTAGTAGAGTACTTTTGGGGAGTAATATTTTATAATCACGTGGCGCCTAGGGCAAATTGAGTTACTTTCCTTAGTTTTTTTTGCTTGAAAAGAAGTCGCCAATTAAGTTTTCTTTCTTGCTCCAATTGAGCTAGCCATAGGATCATATGCCAATACCCTGAGATTTGGGAAATTCCATCAAATCCTTTTGATACCACCTTTTACCGTGGCAAGGTTCATCGATTGCTCTTCGGAAACAAACCAAACTGCAATCTTAGTTGTCCTCTGATTTTATGAATTGTTTTCACTAATTGATGTTTACTGGAATTGGCCTAATACAATCCTTGGTAGGTTATGTTCTCATTTGACTGCAAAATTTTGATTTTTCTATTTTTTTTAAGCTTTTCGGTGTACAAATCTGTCATGAAGTGACCCATTTGGAAGTCATGAAATCGTGACATTGCAATATATATTTGGGACAAATCATCAAACCAAATAAAGAAAACCAAGAGGCCGAAGTAGTTAGAAGCGTGAGACTGGGATGGATGGTTTTCGGAAAACTAAGCTACATACTCAAGAATAAAACAATCCCACAGAAACTGGAAACTAAAGTTTACGATCAATGCATACTCCCGGTACTTACATACGGGGCAAAAACCTAGACATTAACAAAAAAGAACATGGACGGGCTCACAAAGTGTCAAAAAGCAATGGAGCAACAAATGCTTGCAACCTTCCTGACAGACAGAAAGTGAAATGAATGGATCAGGATGAAGACCGGAGTAAGAGACATACGCGAGATGGTGGCAACACTGAAATGGATATTTGCAGGACACAATGCGAGACAAACCGATAACAGGTGGAACGCAGTGTTACAGCAATGGCTGCTATGGCTAGGTAGAAGAACGAGGGGTAGACCACAGATGAGATGAACCGACGACCTGAAAAGACATGCGAGATTGTACTGGAGGAGAAGAGCGGAGGATAGAACAAGGTGGAAAGAACTTGAGGAGGCCTATATCCGGAAATGGATTAAAGAAGGCTGAAAGAAGAAGAAGATATAACGCACATTCTAGAAGACCGTGTGGGTCTGTTTGCACCTCTTATAGGAGAGGAATTTGAGCTAATTCAAGATAATGCACTGTCGCACGTGGTGACAACTACAAAAACGTATCTAGAAAATGTTGGGATCAATTGTATGGAGTGGCCAGTTTGTAGTCCAGATAAGAATCTCATTGAATATGTCTGGGACATAATAGGAAGATAAGTTTGAGCCCATCTAGTACAGCCAAAATTGTTAGGGAGAACTACAAAATACTTTGTTGATAGAATCGAACTGCGAGCTTACGCTTCGTAGTCGACCCGGTATGGTTCACGCTGTACTGCTGGTTCAATCAAATAATTCATTAACACTATAAAATCAATCATTTAAAAAATTATATTAAAGAAAGGTACCCCCAAGGGTTAGGACTAGGGCAAAAATTGTATTTAAAAATATATCTTAGAAAAGTGTCTTCTAATATCACCAACTCGAAGGCTCTCCATTGTCACAAGACACCCTGTATATTTTTCCCTTACTTTTAATTAAAAATAAGTACCTTTGCGAACACTTCAGATGTAATGCAGCAGCGCATTCAGAATTACATTATAAAATGCTAAATTGCATTTTATCTCTCTCACTGCTACAAAACAAACTGCTCTTACTTTGAAAATAAAAGTAGCAGCTTTTGATTTGAAAACTCGGCAAATTATTGCTATTAAGTGGTTTATTTTTACTTCTGATTTGTAACTTTCAAATCAAAAGCAATCTATGAAAGTACAGAATTACTCTTTTAATTTTTACCTGCATTTTATTTAATTTTAAAGCAAATGCCGGTAAATACTTTCCATTCTCAATTGAAAGTAGTACACGTTTTCAATTTTCAAGTTTAAATTTTTTTGCGTGTAAAATAAAACATGAAATTACAAGGATTAAAAGCATCAAAGAAACGAGTCTTCGGTATCAGAAAGAATCGTACAAAGATTAGTTAATTTGGTCTTCCAGAGAGAAAACCTGCTAAAAAATGAAAACGTACTTAAAGTTATTTTTATTTGGAACGGTTACTTTTTTTTTAAAACACAAATTTCGTAGAAATATTCCCTTCGCGGTTCGAGTTATATTATAAGTAGTCAGAAAAATTTAATTATTGTAACTTCTTTAATTTTTCTTAATACATGATTTTTTATTTTTCTTAAGATTCATAAAATTAAACTTTAAAACTATTAACTATAACTAAAAAATAAACTATTAACTAAGAAGCAAGACGTCAATCGTTGCTATATTAACGCATAGGTTAAATTATCTGAAACTAAAAACTGGGGAGATTAAAATTATATTTATGAAACTTTAAAGACTCACCCCCACTTTTCTAGAAAAGGCTCATATAGATTTGGCCTTATTGGATTTGGGAATAATTTATTCTACTTCGTCAAACCAGGAACTAAAAACAGCTTCAGCATGGGCCTCTAAACGCAGCATGTCGTAACTCACGTCTGTGCTACTGCGATTAATGCTTAAGGCTTGGTAGTCGATATCATCAGATGATGATTTGGAAGTATCACAGACATAGCTGCAATCTCTCATTTGTTTTTCTTCATCGAAATTTGTAGAAACGCCATTGTAACAACCACCCACTTCCTATAAAATTCACAAAATTGAGTGGTTTTGGAAATGAGTTGCGAATATTCAGAAAATTTAAAAAAATCATAATCCTAAAAAAAGTTAATAGAAACCGAAGTTTTTGAGAAATTTTTAAACTTTTTTCATTTTTACAGCGCTATATCTCAATCGGTAAAAGAAATAAAAAATTTTTAATTATCAAAATTTGTATAACATTTTATCCTCTTTAATTTTGTTTTCCACAATTTTTTCGTGGCACCATTTTACCTGGCTCATGAGATAGGTAAAATTGGTATCTCTTCTATTTCCAAGAAAGCCATGGAAAAATGATTCAATTGTAATTAATATTTTCCAATTGATATTGAGAAGTCGTCAAATGAAAATGAGAAAGCGTCAAATGAAGATGAGAAAACCTCAATTGTAATTGTAATTTGTGGTTCGAATTCAAATTTTAGTTTTTTATGTCTAAATGGCATTGTTTCTTCTCATAGTTTTGGTTTTTTCATAATTTACAAAAAAATGGTGAAACTCGCAATCAGGGTTAATTAACTCTCGCCGGAAATAGTTATTGTTGCTGTGAAGGAGTAATTAACTTCATGAAATAAATTATAAAGACTTCAAAAGAAATAGTTATGTTACGTCATGAATGAAGGCCATCGAATGAATAATATTTTGTCTTTTCTCTCTCTGATTCTTTTTTATGCTGCACTATAATACTTCTTGAGATGTTCATTATAATTTTGGTTTTTCTCAGTCAATTGTTATTATTCTTTATGGAATTTGTGTAGTTAGGACTTTAGCTACTTTTTCCCGACGAGTTTTAACTAATTACCTACATTGTACAGCTAACTTATCAATCCTCTGTTATCAACTCTCGGTTGTCAACCTAACACTTTTATTTTATTATAACGATGTCATAAATTTATTTAGTTTAGTTTATTACTTCTTGTAAAAAAAATAAATAATTTCTGTAATATGAAATCGTTACATTTCAATTGGGTGTTCATTTTAAAAATAAGCTAATTGAAATAATTTTTGTTTTTGAGTAAACTTGAGAAAAAGTAAAAACACGTCCAATTAGACGACGAGGGGGACGTTTAATATCAATACTATTTGAATTTTAAGTTTAATCCCCTATCCATCAGCTACCCCAGATGATTATTTGACATAAAAACAAAGTATAAAATATGCTTCAGCATAAAAAATGCAATTTTTACTTAAATTTGTTGTAAGCGTGCGTGCTCCGCGTGCTTGCGGTTAATTGTTCATGTTGATTCGTATATAACTTAAATAAATATCTGTCTTCGATAGCAAGAATGCGATCTGGAAGCCTTTCGTTCGGGGTATCGAAACTTGTCAGCTGCCCGTCCACTCCAGAACGCATATTTAATATACGCGACATCTCAATGTGTCCAATCTAGAACGCGTAGTTTACGGGTCATAACGGCTATATTACGGTTGAATATCCGCGACGCCTTTATCCGCCTAATCTAGAACCCTAAATGTACGCTACATCTCACTCTGGTCAATCTCGAACACCTTACGGTTAAACATTACGCGTGCATTAATTTGTACATTTATTTACAATTTTATTGTTTCGGTAGCGAGAACGCGATCTGAACGCTTGTCGCTCGGAGCATCACCACTGGTTCGCTGCTGAGACACCGCTGTCCGTGCAATATCGAACGCGTTCTACGAGGACAACAATTTTCAGCTCTGTAAATAAATGCACCCAACTCTTTTTTTACCCGGTAGATACGTTCCTCCGAAATTTGTGTAAAAAAGATGTTTGCTGTAATAAAATTATCCTATGGTATAAAGAAAATTATTCTTATAGTAAATAAATTTTAGAAAAAAAGTTGACTTTTTTGAGTCTTGTAACTTCAAATTCGTGTAAAAAAAAGACGTGTCAAAAAAGAGTTAGGGGTATTACTTTTACTTTTTCTACAAAACATCATTTTTAAGTGTTGTCATTGTTAAGTGTTCAAACTCTAATAATTGATTTTAAATGGATTGTTTTAGTATCTTAGGTGATAATGGAGTGCACATGTTTATCACTGCTAACGTGATTTTCGTAAAAATAAAATAATTTCCGAATACAATTATTATTTGTTTTATCTTTCAATTTTTATTTCCAACTCATAGGCGGATCCATTAAATCTAATTTTTTTATTAAGGATGAACAAGGATTTTTTCTACATTTAAAATGATGTATAAGGTCACTATTTAAAAGTTTGAAGTAGGGAAGTGGGGGAAGGAAAATTTAAAATTAAAAATAGTGTTGATTTTCGAGCGCCCTTCTCACCGCGCCAACTTAATCGACGTGTTTTTCTTTTTTCAAATTTACTGAAAAACAAAAGTTATTTCGACTGACTACTCTTGAAATGAACAGCTATACAAATAATAGTGTGAGACCCCTAACCTTGAGAGAGAAACAATATCTACCAGTTATATAAAGTAAAAGCTTGAACTTGAACATGAACAAAGAAGTAATTTGGTCTTGTAATCTTCGAGGACAAAACGCTAAAATTTGTAATAAAAACTAGGAGTACTTTTTATTCTAAGAAACACAACATCTTAAGAACAAGAAATTCGCTACATAAAATAAAAAATTTCAAATCCAACTTTAATAATAATACACAAATTAAAATTAGTCAAGGAAGACGCCAAACAACAATATGTTTAATAAGAAAAAATTAAAAAATTGTATTGTAAAACTTGAAATGAAAATATTGATAGCGGTTAATGCTTGCTCCTTATGCAGAGATTACTGCGCCTCGCGACTCTTCCCCCCTTCAACCGATTATCTCTTACTTAGAGATGGTCAAGTTGATCAAAATTTTGAAAAAAAAAGAGGACCCCGGGGCCCGACAGTATTACTAATATGCCCCTCAATCAACTCCTTAAACTAAGCGCCGCAGCGGTAACTGCAATCATTAACAGGGCACTGAGACTCGAGCAATTTCCATGTTGTTGGAAGGTGGCCGACGTCATCAAGTTGGCAAAATCCAAGCAAAATCTCCGTAAACCATCTTCATATCGTCCCATCAGCCTGCTGTCGTCACTAGGTAAACTTGCCGAAAGGGTTATCCAGAGAAGGTTGTCACGTGCGATAAACCAAGGTCAGCGTATTTAAAACGAGCAATTTGGCTTTCATTCAGGTCACTCGACAACTCAACAGGTAATGCGCCTCGTAGAACACATCACGCTGCATTGGAATAAAAAGCAACGGAGCAGTGTTTCTCGACGTAGCCAAGGCATTTGATATAGTTTAGCACCAAGGCCTCCTCTACGAACTGTACGAGGCAACAAGGATATAATTCAGCATTCAACATTCATTATTATTGATTTCAAGTGTTATCAAAAGTTGTTAAGGTTATGTGTAAATATATCGTGACGTTTAAAAACTGTGTTTAATATCAAATAACAAATAGGGTTTACCTCTATCTCCTTTTTTGTTGTCCTTTCGTTCATATCTACTCCCTTCACTATTATATTATTTCTTTTTCCTTTCTTTTCATCTGGAATAACTTGTTTTCAAGTGTATCCACTCTTTCTCTTTGGGTTTTTATTTTCCTCTTTAAGAGTTTTGATTTCTTTTTCGAACACTGGTTGTCCTAATCCGATTTCTTTTACTTCATCCAGTAGCTGTTTCATCATAGTATTTGCAAGGCCTCCATTTCGTTGTCGTTGCTTTTAATTTTCGATTAAAAATATTCACATGATAAAAGTTTGAAGAAAACCATTTACGTACTTCCATGTAATTTCCATTGAATGCTTAAGATTCGGAATGCTAGCCTACTTAAGCTATTTTCGAGTAAAGTTATCATCAATACGAAATCGTATTTTTAATTAATTAATTACGGAAAATGGGTAACGTAAAAATTAAAAAAACGTCAAATGGCAGAATTCTAACGATTTAATATATCGAATTGATCGATAAAAATAAAATTAATAAATATGATCAGATTCCTTTGCAATAAATAATCACCAAATGATCGATTGAATATCCCGATTTCAACCTTCCATCGCATTTATCTGATTTGACCGACATCATCTCTAAGTAGCGATATCTATTCAGCAAATGAAGGTCAACTTTAAAATATGGACATTTTTACGTTTTTAGACCGGAAATACAACATTGTTTATTATTTTAACTCGATATATTATTATGAATCCACTTTTTCTTTTGAATACAAATTTCGTTAAAATAATTATTACTCAATTTATCGTTTTTATTATTTGCTCTGTGTAAAATTATTTCATGATTTTTTTAATTGTCGACCAATTATTTCCTATTCTATTCCATACTTAACCAGATTTTAAGTGTATTATTGCGTAATATTAAGCAATAATTTTACGCATTGTATTTACGGTACTTGTGCTTTGATATGAACGAATCAACCATAGGGCGGGACTAACTAGAGCAACGTTAGGAAGGAGTCAGTCGCTCCTGACATCCGTCGTGTCAACTTCCACACTTTTTCGAATTCTATCGTTTTGGGGAATGTTTTTAGTAAGTAAAACGTTATCCAAACCGCTTGTAGCGCCGGAGCAACGCGGACCTCCGTACTGTAGCACTGTAACGGATAATATACGTACTTTAAGTACGTATAATATATTTACAGTAGGGGTCATAAGTATGGTTGCACTTAGTTTTTTTGTGATAACTTTTTTAAATTTCAAAGAAATTTTCCTAAATTTTCAAAATTTATTCGTTAAATACCTTGAAATTATAACACATAATTAAAACTATTTGGAAAATTTTATAAACAAGTAAAAATTTAAAAATCATAAAATAGGACATATTTGCTTATAATAAAGTATTATTAAAAGCACTTAAAACAAAATTTAAAGTACTTTATTGAAAATATAAAGATTAAAAACAATTAATACTTTGTTGCATAACCTTTTTCGGCTATAACTGCTTTGCATCAAGAAGGCATAGAGTCAACAAGCTTTACTAAACGCTCCAATAGAATCTTTTGCCATTCTCTCCTTGAATGGTTATGGTAGGCCTTCACGTCTCTGATTATGAGAAATTCGATGTATTTTATATGATGCAATTTTTGGAATAGAATTCAAATTCGAGTCCATCACGTGCTGAACCATGAAAAGAAGAATAAAAATAAACTAAGCGTTGCGTAGTTATTAATGTTTTCAGGCCTGGGTTACTGGGCATAATTGATGTTATTCTATTTTTTTATGTACTTGTTAGGTTTGAGCGATTGAGCACGTGCATTATATTTACCCGTTTTTTCATTTAATTAAAACGGGTGGCGCTCAGTAATTTTGCGTATTATTTCCCTTGCCCATACCCAGTTAGTTTGAGTTTCCGGTGCTGTGATCCTAACAACTAAAGAAAGGGTTACAAAGTTTACGTAAAAACATTTTTTTCAGATAACCCCCAATTTGACAACTGGTACAGACCAACTAAGTGAAAATACAGGACACCCGAGACCAAAACCATCGTCAAACCGCCCGACCCGTAACCCAATGTACTCATCGCTGTCACCCGCTTCTTGCAGATCAAAATCAAATCGCAGGAAACTAGACTTTGCCCACCCGCGAACAAGGAGTAGACTAATCTAGTTGTGCATCTACCACAATTTTTAACCGTCCATCAAGTGAAAAGAGTTCTTATTTTACTAATTTTGCTTTTTCTGTTCTCTTCAACAAGGTCCAATCGAATCAGCCAGATCCGGCCTAACGCTCAATCCGGAGGCAGTCACTTCTTAAATCTACCCCCAGTTACCAACATCATATGAAGGAGATATGGGGCTACGCCCTGATACTCCGTTAAGCCATCAACTTCATCGACGAACTACCAGTTGACTTCCGGATTAGGCGACTCAAGGATTCATATTTTCAAGTTTTGTTATAGTCCAGCGATATTTTTAATAAGTTTAACCTCTTCTCAGACTCCGTTGCTCAAAAATTCAATTTTTTTAGATTAGTATTAACTCCTAGATATTTTTAATGAGTTTTACCAATTGACTCTCGAATTCGGCTGCTTAAGAATCCATAATTTCGAGTTTTTTTTCTGGTACTGGAATGTTTTTAATTTACAATTTTCTTATAAATATAAAATACTCTATTTAAAATTACTTTTAACCTTAAAAACTAATTTTTAATTTTTGATGGGCAGGTTATTACGGTTTGAAAGAGCCAATGGGAAAATGGCATTCTAAATTAATTTTTAAAGTCGTGTTTTGCAAAATTTGTAGACCAATTGTAAATTTATTTTTTTATGCGTATACAGTCAAACCCGTTTTAATGCGGTTTTATATGTGGAATTGTTTATGTGCAATTTTTTTTTTGGTGCAATATATTAAAAAATTCTATCAAATGCATAGTATGAATAAGAAATGAACAAAACAATCAGAATACTTGCTCAGCTAGTGGCGGGTACAATCCCAATTTTTAACCAACATGTTGAAAGTCTAAACATCACGTGCGCAGGGCCCAGACGGATGAAAAAAACTGCACTTAGAGAAAATCAGATGAAAGGATGCCATACTGGTCAAAACTACAAGTGATACATGCCAAAAGGGAAAGTGGACAAGATAAAAATGCTGTAAATAGTAAGAATCAGGCCTCTTACGTAAAAGACATCAAGAGAATAAAACATGAACATATCTTCGTAGAACCTGAGGAAAAACAACAGACACAGGAAGTGCTGAAAAAACTAGTGGTCTGATCTACGTACTTCCTTCGAATGACACCCTAGCGATATTTGAGAACGCAATGTGAAAAATGACAGGCTGCATGTAAGTCCAAATCAAGCTAGTAGTAATTGGTGGGGGATTTACGCCAAAACAGTGAATTGGAATGTCCTACAACAGACACCAGGGTGCTTTCATGCAAAAGAGGAGAAAATTAAAGTACCGATAGACGTCATTGCAGGAGCGAAAAAGAAATGCATAAGCATATACTCTAAAGAATAAATTAACTAAAGATACCAGAAGTCAAAGCCGTTGTGGTAACAAATAAAAACGCATTTGCAAAAGAAATCGATGATAGGCAAGAACAATAGTAGAATAACCTCATAGTAACCTCAATGCCATTAATCTCAGATTTGTTTATTTAAAACTTGTTTATTTAAAAAAAAAATTTTATTCGACAAACATGAGCTACAAACAGCAATCACACGAATGGAAAATAACAAAGTCCCGAGTTCACGCAGAGTGCCTGACGTACGAATTCGGTAAATAGCAAAGCACCTCTTTGAATTTCTTTTGGACATTTTTTACGGATGCCCATATAAGGCTAAGCATCGCGAGGATTGAAAAATATCTCAACAAGTGTCTATAAAAAATCCAAACAAGTTATTGAAATTCTATTCTCGATTACAACAGAAAATAGGCAGCACTGACGTTTTATCCGATAAATCAGTTTGAGTTTTGGGAAGGTAAAATCCACAGTAAAAGCAGTGGAAACATTTTGAACTTCTAAAAGAGACACGAAAGGTAACCTAGCAAACCCAAAAATAAACGCAATAGCTACACTACTGGGTTTCCTCCTGGGTAAAGTGACCAATCATTGAAGTTGTCTGATGTGTATATACTTTTGTTGAACACTGTATACAAAATTTGTTATTTAAAATTATCTATAAAATACTTGACATTTGGTGATAAGAAAAATTGATTTAACATTTTATTTTAAAATTGAACGTAAAAATGAATAGGTGTTCTAGCGAAGTTGCAGAATTTGCTGAAGAAAAACGAAAATTGTTAGAATGGATCACGTTGTGGAAAAATATCGAATCAGAGCTCTCTGAATTTGTAAGTAGGAGAATATGTATTAATTTTATTTGTGATTTAAAAAATGTGTTTAGATAAACGTTGATGTTATCGAATTGTCTGTTCTCGCCCAATTGATGGGTTATAAATTGGAATCGTTTCAAACTTTATCGCATTTACAAAATTTGAAAGAAGAAGTCAAAATTGAAATTACATGTTTAAAGTCTGGAGTAAGAAGTGTTTTGTATAAGCCAAACGACACGTGTAGTTGCCCCTCGGACGATGTTCTAGAGAAGGGTCAGTTTTGGAATGTTGTTGGTGTTGGTCCTTCTGCATCTCATTCTAGTCAAGTATGTCGCAGAAATAGTTTGTTTTAATAAAGTAAAAATCGTTTTTTTTTCATTTTAGACTTCCATCAGTACTTCCACAAGTTCTCTTCTGCCAAAGATTTCTAATACAGTGGCAATAATTATAAAAGGACTTTTGAGAAGAGCGTTTGCGTTGATCAAACGTACTGATGAAGTTAAAGATAAAGTACCAGCACTCCCGAACCTTTATTTCCTCGGCATAATTCTTTGAACAGTGCATATAGAAAAGAAGGCGTGAAACGATTAAAACGCACAAACTCGTTCGACGTTACAAGTAATCATATATCAGCACCACACACTTCGACTCCAGATGCAGGTCAATTAAATGCAAACAGATTTGACTGCACAAAATGCAATATTTTAACGAAGTATTTAATCAACATTAATAAAATTGCATGCGAATCTTTACAAGCTGTTCCTATAGAAGAAGTAAACAAAACGTTTACCACAAAACTCAATATTTCTTCAAGAATTTCGGATATTAAGCCTACCGAAGGACCTTCTGTAAAATATCTAAGAGAAACAAATGGAGTAAAAAGTGCGGTTAGAAAAGAAACTCCGAAATTCCTAACGACTGTTAGAAGATGTGACACTCCCACTGTAAATAGAGAAAATCCATACAGAACGACACCTCTTAATAGTGCCACTAAAGGAATAATAAAAACAGGTACTACGGGTATTAGTAGGAAGATAAAACTGGGAATTGCTTCAGATACACCTGGCACTAGGTTACCCAAAAGAAAATTTTGATATTAACTATTGTAGTTGTTAATTAATATTTTTACATTTTATATATTTGATTACGTGCTTTTAATTTTCATATCCATAGTTTTTCTACTACCTTACATTTTTAATGCAATACATTTTTAAAATACTTAATGAGAAATTTTTTTAACCTTTAAACACCGTCGTGCGGTCACCATGACCGCTTTGAATTAAATTAAATGACTACCGATGATGGAAAAATAATAAAATAATACAAGTACTCGACTATGCTTTAGATATGGACTATGAGTGCTAGTACTTATCCTAAGGTTCTACCAGTACTGTCCTCTTGAGCAGTCACGATTGCTGTGCCCTCTCCCTGTTGCCTGTCAGGAAAGGGTGAATACAAAACACGCTACACCCCGTTCGCACTTTAACACCTTATCGGTGCAGCTTTCTATTGATGTACGCGTCCAACCTCGTCCACCTCCAGAAGTATCTTCCAATTTGGTTCGGATTTCAAGACTCTTTCCCCACTTGGTATGAGTCGAGACACTTTCTAAAGCTTTACCACATTCTGAATACTGCTATCCGAGTTGTAATGCAACTCTCACATCGCAAGTCCGAGTCCGACCCACTAACACAAATACGACACGCCAGAAATCCACTGCTCAGCTCAACTACAACGAGTCCAACACCTTAACGAGCAGGAAACCTGCTTTTCCTGGGGCTCGTCTCATCGTAGTACCAGTATTTTACGATTTGAACTTGTGCCTGTACACCGAACCAGTGCGTAAACAACGTATCGCACAGATAAACTGGTCTCTTTGCTCGCCCCGAAGGTCATTACCAGTGAAGGGGCTTCACATTCTAGGCAACCAGTTACGGGTACTTGCAGTTCTATCTAGCAAAAATAGCCCCTACACTCCTCTTACTAAGGTAAAACGCCCCTAGAAAGCAAATTAATCTTTTTCTAATTAATTGAAAGGTAATACTCTTTTATAGCACCAAATGCAGAGCTACTTGAGACAGGGATCCTACAGCTTTGAATCCAAAAAAAAAACCTTTACAGACCACCCTCAAGCTCTCCGTATGGTTTCAACAAATTGACTTGGTTATGCAGTTCAAAATTGTCTATCGACAGTCAGCCATATCAATCTTCCACAAGGCTCTGGCTTTCTTCTCTAGATATCTGCATCTAGGCTTTCATAAAATTTGTTGAAGTGCTATTGGTAGCTAATTTCTTATTAATGATCAGATTCCAGAAATATCTTAACTGTAGCTTCATGAATTTTAATGTTGTAGCACATAATTTTTGTTTTTCTTCCTGAACATTCCAAGTTGATCTAGTTTACAATGTTTGGTAAAAAAAATTCAGTTCTTTAGAAATTGACTTCGCGAGGCAGACAACTTCATCGGACGACATCCACCGGTTTTGTGATATTATAACTGAATGTTATAGATTCTTATAGCGATACCTAAGACTTACCAACAGTAACCGGTTACCTAATCTTTTCCAACCGAAATTCTTGTTATTAGAATTATTTCTTCAGGATTATCCTTCGGGAGGGTGTAAATATTACGTTATACTTTTCAAAACAGTCCCGAGAACAGTTCTTTTTACTTTTGCAATGGATAATGCTACAAGCAAATTCTCATTCTAATATCTGGTATCAGAAAGGATGCCCTTCTGAGTCTGATTACTTCTTGTCCGTTCACTATAAAATGTTTCTAAAACTCTTTTAATACAATCCAAAGTTTCTATTAAGGAAAAATTTAATACCAAACCATCAATTTTGATTTAGCCAGCAACATTGACAATTAACAGTTATAAAAATAATTTGTTTTCTATTCAAATTTAGCTAGCTCAACAAATACACTCAAACCTGTTTTTGTACGGAGGATAGAAACCGCATAAAATCCATTAAAAATATTTTAGTTTTATTCCATATTATACATTTTATGGAATTTTTGATATATCGCATAAAAATTGCACTAAACAATTCCTCATATAAAACCGAATAAAAACAGGTTTGACTGTATATTTTGCACATAACGGTTTAAAATAAAAATCTTACCTCGAAGAAGTTCACTATTGATTTGTTAGCTAAATACCTATACTATAAATCTTTGGTAAACTTTTTCTAGTCTTTGTGGATACTAGCTCTTAACTCAAGTATTTCATACTTGAACAAATATTTGATTTTGGTAAGTTGCGGTTCTTTTTGAAAAACTCCTTTATGGTTGAACATTTAGCTCATAGTAACAAAAGTACAGTCAGAACATGTCTTGACGTTAGTACCATATTTAAAATTTAAAAAATAAAAGTTTGCTTGAGTTAGTATCTTCATTTTATGGCATCGTCCGATATATTAAAAATTGTATTTTAAAAAATAAAATTTTAATATATTTATTACAAAATTTCAAATCAAATTTCCGTCAAGAAGTTTAATTAATTTTAGTATCTTAACATCTACTACCATCAAAGATGGTAATGTTAATTTTCGCCGCATCTAACCCGTATTTGCAATAACATTAGGTCTGACTTCCATCGTGGATTTGGCGTCGATTTGGTGCCATCCGTATGACGCAGGACATTCGCTCGGACCAATTCAGCCACAATTGGTGCCAAATTTTTAAACTTCAAAACAACTAATGGCAGGTAATTAATTTTGTTGCCGTCTCAATAATTACATTAAATTAATAAATATGGTTAATATACAGGGTTGTTTCAAATTAGTCATCCAACACATCGCCAGGTTTTTATTTAAAAAATGTTGAAAATGTTATTGCACAAAAAATTGAAAATTTGACTTTTACTCGTCTAAAGACAACTTTAACTACTGGAAAAAATTTTCACTGTTACCGATAATAATAATAATGGAAGTTTATTTAGCAATTTGCTATATCAAAATATATAACTTAATAATTGCGTAATTTATGATAGAAAATGTCTTGTTTTAAATTTTCTGATGTCTGATAAAAGAATAAAATTGGTAATTTAAGAAATAATTTTAAAATTTGGCAAAATAATTGCATCGATTTCAACATGTAATATTTAACAACATGTAATAACAAGATAATATTTTGAAGTTATTTAGAAAGCTGCTGTTTTCAAAAGTTGTTTTAATATGAGAGGGGGCGGCTATGGAGCCGACCCTTATGTCTAATTAATCTTTTAATAACTTGAAGTGACTCAAATGATAATGGTTTTGAACCACTCTGTATTAATGTAAATAGTTAATTTGTAATAAAGTAACGTTTGGTGATTGCTTTTTAGAGGTACCTTGTATATTTAAAAAATATATTTATAGTAGTTACCATCAGGCCAGAACTGGGCTGGCAAATACCCAAATACCAAAATATTATTTTACATATTATACTACATATTCTAGTAATAACATAGATATTATATGCCGAATCGTTATTTTGAGGATCTGGAAATTGTAAGAAAAGAGGTTGCTATGTGATTCTTATATATTTATTAAAACTGGCAAATATGTAATCACTAGAAGTGGATTTATAAGAAGTAATAGACCTGGAATCAGAGATTTGGAGTTCCTAAAACAGAATTTCTCAGTAGGGTTATATTGGCGCCGAATTGTCTGGCGCTGAGTTACTGCGCCGAGTTGGTCTGGCGCCGAATTTTTCGGGCCGAGTTGGTTTGGCGCCGAGTTGGATTGGCGCCGAGTTAGCGGCGCCAAATTCCTCCGGCTTGCGCAGGGGGCTTTGAGCGGTTTTGACAGTGCAACCATATCAGAAACGAATTCACACAAAAAGTGACTTTTTCTCAAAAATTTGTTGTCCGATCGCAAATTTTATTTTTTTTTATTAGCTAATTACACTATTATCTTTCATAATTCGTTGTAAAAAACGAGATTCTCGTATTTTAAAAGTTGCCACAACCCATTTTTAATTTGGTGAGCGGGATTATAGTTCAATAGAGCCAATGAGTAAATTGCATTGTTAATAAATTTTTAAAGCCGTTTTTTATTTTAAATTGTGTGAATAATCCGCAAATTTTATTTTTTTATGCGCTAATTAGACCATCATCTTTCATAATCCACTTCAAAAATGGTCAAAATCGGAGTTCGGTTTTATTACCCGTCCCCTGTTATCGTCTAGAAATATTCTCTCTCTTTCTCTCTCTGTCTTTCATATATTAATATATGTAGATCTTGCTATGGCTTAAAAATTTATTTACGACATCATGAAAAATTATAATACAAATGTACTTATATACCAGTTACGTTTAGCTTTACTGATTTAAATGCACTTTAATGAATCTATTTATAAAAATTTATTTACGATTTGTTTAGAACAATAACTAATTATTAAACAATACCTACTGTGTTATCATCGTGAATGTATTACGCTAGCTAGCGTAATTATTTACACCATAATGATAAATTATAAATTCACTTTAATGTAGACGAAAAGATTATGTAGAACAATAAATAATTATTTAAGAAGTTTAATCTGGTGATTGAATATCATTGTATTTAGATAATATAGAATGACCGACCAGTGGGTGCTCGTCTTCTTAAATTGAGAGTGATTACCGAGCAATAGATGCTTGACCTTGAAAAGTGGGCTTGAGCTTACGGCCAATGGGGGCTCGACCTTGGAAAGTGGGTAGGGCTCACCGACCAATGGGAAGTCCACCTTGAGTTATCGACCAATGGGAGATCAAGCTTGGAAAGTGGGTGGGACTTAACGACTAATGGAGGCTTTACCATGAAAAGTAGGCGGGGCATTGGAGCTCGACCTTGAAAATAGACCAATGGGAGCTCGACCTTGGAAATGGAGTGAGAGGTAAAGTGGGAGGGGAGGTTTCTCAATTTTCCTCTACTAATACGTATTTTTTTACTATCATCAACATAGTGTCAATAGTATAGCTTTTTCTTAAGAAATGTAAATAGTTGTGACGGCCAGTATCATCATAATTTGTTTGCGGGTGAATATGAAAATTAGGGCGCTCTAAAGAACTCTACAATAATAAATCAAAAATTAGTGTGAGTTATTTTTGTGTAACACAGTAAATAAAAATATTTATAACATTGTTTTTTATTATTTAACTATAAACTTGACTTACAAACTTGTATTTGTATTTTTATTTACATTATTTAAGGCAAATTAATCAAAATCTATTTAGGAGATCCCACGGTTGATACTTTTTCAATCTACGAGGGGTAGCGTTGTTTATTAGAAGGGCTGTGGCTAGTTGATTTGGATGGTCACTTAATTTATTTTTGTATTTTATACACTGTGATTTTATTACCACATTCACTGTTTCCATCTGGAGATCACTGTGTATGACTTCATTAGGTACATACCACGGAGCGTTTGCAATGATACGAAGTAACTTCGACTGGTATCTTTGGAGGATTTCGATATTGAGTTGCTGGCAGTACCCCATAACTGGATCCCATATGTCCATATGGGTTTTATAATGCTTTTGTATAGCAAAACTTTGTTTTCCAAAGATAGTATAGATTTTCTGCCAATAAGCCAGTATAGCTGTCTGAGTTTGAGACCTAGTTGTTTTCTTTTCGTCCAGATGTGTTTTGTATATGTGAGGCGTTTGTCTAGATGCATGCCTAAATACTTGACATCATCCGCCTGTGGCAACTCACGGCCATTTAGCGTTACTGGAGGGCAATTTTCCTTCCTTGTCGTGAAAGTGACTTGTACTGACTTCGAGTCGTTTGCTCTAATCCGCCATTTTCTCATCCAACTCTGAACCTGGTTTAGACTCTCCTGTAAGTCAACCGTAGCTTGACGCTTATCGCTATGAGACGCCATGATTACAGTGTCGTCTGCAAAGGTAGCGGTTTTCGTGAACCCAGTCGTCGGCAAGTCCGCTGTAAACAACAGGTAGAGTACCGGACCCAGGATGCTACCTTGAGGTACTCCCGAGTTGATTGGGCAGAGTTTTGAATACGTTTCTCCGCACTTGACGCGAAACATTCTATCCGTGAGATAAGATTTGAGCAGCTTGTAATATCCGGGTAGCTTTTGTCTGATTTTTATTAGGAGACCCTCGTGCCAAACTTTGTCAAAAGCCTGGGACACGTCAATGAAAGCAGCTGTGCAGTAGGTTTTATTTTCTAAGTTTTTGTTTATCTCTTCGACCACACGGTGAACTTGTTGGATGGTAGAATGCTGCTTCCTGAACCCAAATTGATGTTCTGAAATTAAGTTATCCGTTATTAATATTTGTTGGATCCTCTCGAACAACATGCACTCAAATAACTTAGAGAGTATGGGCAAGAGGCTGATAGGTCTATATGACGTGGGTTCTTGAGGTGGTTTGCCAGGTTTGGGCACCAAGATTATCTGTGCCACCTTCCATTGATCTGGGAAAACGTTTAGGCGAAGGGCTCCATTAAAAACATAAGTGATGAAAGTTAATCCCTTCACGGGTGGCTCTCTTAGGACACCTCCAGTGATGAGGTCATACCCCGGCGCCTTTTTGGGCTTTAGGTGTGTTTGAATTGATTTCTTGAGGTCATTCAATTTAAAAGGTTTGAGCTTGTATTCGGGTTTAGGTGACACCAGCTGTTCGACATCACTCACTCCGAAAGCCACCTGAGTTTCAGGCGGGAAAGGTGTAAATACGTTAGTAAGGTGTGCGGCAAAAACGTCCGCCTTCTCTTGATCGCTTTTGCCCATCCACCGTCCGTTTTCCTAATCGGAGGAAAAAGTTGTTGGTCGTTGTAACTTCCTAGTAGCCTTTCCACAGTGAATAATCTGTCGCTTCAGTTGGTGATAAGTTTTCAAGGAATTTTCGAAGGATTTATTTTTTAGGTCCTTTAGAAGATTTTTAAGGTCTGCCGTTGCTTGGTTTAATTTAGTTTTATCACTTGGGTGTCTAGTACTTTGCCAAATTCTTCTAAACCTCCGCTTTACTGCGACTGCTTTCTTCACTTTGACAGGGCAACTTTCGTTTTTTGTAGTGGAATGTAAGGGAGTGGACCGCCAGGACGCGTACTGGATAGTAGTAGTTAGATGTTCTACTGCCTCAACAAGGTCCATTTCTGATTTGAGAGGCATTGTCAAATCAATATTCTCGTTTATAAGTGTTTTGAACGAGTCCCAATCAGTATACTTATTGCACAGAAACGGAGGTCTATCGCTACTTATAAAGTTGGCGTTTAGTTCAATAAAGACCGGTGAATGGTCCGACGACAAGTCCAGGCAAGGTTTCGCCACAAGGCAGTTTGCCGCGATGCCTTTTGTAACGCAAATGTCCAAAACATCTGGGACTTTATTCCTGTCTGTGGGCCAGTACGTTGGGTGACCCGACGATAGATAATTTAAGTTTATTTTTGACAATGTTTTGAATAGTTCTCTGCCACGGGGGGTTAGCAATCCTGGATCCCCATTGTTGGTGTTTAGCGTTGTAGTCGCCCGCCGCAATAAAACGGCAACCAAATGTTGCAAAGAGCTCCGTGAAGTCAGCTTCCTTAATTTTATGTTTTGGTGGACAATAGATAGCTGAGACCGTTAAAGGACCACCCTGCCCCTCAATCAAGATGTTCGTGGCTTGAATATGCTCGCGTTGGAATTTAGGTAATTCGTGATGTTTCAAGGAATTTCTAACAATAACCGCAGTACCACCATGGGCAGTACCATCGGGATGGCGGGTGTGATATATTGAGTACTTTGGTATTTTTATGTGACTCCTGTCGGTGAAATGAGTCTCGGACACCAGCATAATGTCAATTTCTTGGTTTATAATGAAAGTTTGCAACTCTTGCCCATGCTGGGACAAGCCATTGGCATTCCATAGATCTAATTTTGTTGTGAGGGGCATTATAACATTTTTGACACTAACTTCATAAGGATAGACAGCATTTGGTCCATCTTATCCATAAGTTTGAACATAATTTTTTCCATAGAGTTTGAATTTTGATTTAGTGTTGGCTGCATTACTTGTTGATTATCATTATTTATGTTGTTCTGGTTGGGTTCACTTACAATGCCCGCATATGAGGCTTTTGAATGAAAAATTCTTGATTTTTGTGGAGGAAAATTAGGTGTTGTTGGAGGAGTTTGTGGGTTATCTTGTTTGGGTCTCAAAGTTGGAAACTTTCTCTCACGAATTTCCTTGTATACTGTGAACCCCTTGTAATTGGCAGGGTGTTCTTGAAGTTGTCTCGGCTTAGATTTGTTCATCATTATTTCAAGTTTTTTGCCCCAACTTTCCACCTCGATCACTTTCCTCTCGTTTCCTTTATTGTACGCAGTTGTAACTTTCACCTCTATCTGTAGTTTCTTCCTCATAAATTCCTCTATTTTCTTTTCTATTGGGATGTTTTCGCGTTCATTCAATTTCAATCCTGTGATAATCATTTTGTTCCTTCTCTTTTCTCTCTCTTGTAATTCTAATAAACTAAAATGGATCTTTATTGTTTTTAAAAATTCAAAATTCAATGTGTGAAAATGAAACAATTGTTATTTTTTATATGTGGGTAGCATATACCGTTAACGGCAGCTACTCATAGAAATATGTGTGGCAAAAACCAAAAAAATTGAAGACAACAGCTTTACTATAGGGGCGGGCCAACGGCTAGCTCTGAGCTGAAGGTGTGGGTCACTCAAAAAAAATTACGAAATGTCCGACGCCACACGATTTTCCCGTTCCTAAACTCTTGCTGGTAAAATTTAAAATCGTAAAGCTACGTATAAATTAAACTATTGTCAACAACAAAAGATATAATTTTTACCAACAAAAAAATAAAAAATATCACTTAGCTTTTATACGCACGTTGCTCCTCTACGGAAGTGGTTTCGCAGATAGCTGGTAGTGAGGTTATAACCATGCAGTTCCAATATTGACAGCAACTTGTATTTGATACCTGAATATTTCGAAATTCAAACGAATTGATGTGACCCCAAAGACGAAATAAACGACCACAGGCACCACTTCTGTCATTAAAATAGCGGAAATACTTGTAAATTAACTTCTTCTAGGGTTAAACTTGGTTGTTTCTAGTTGGTAAAGACAGTGAACGTAATCGAAAGCAAATGGGTAGTTCGCAATCTTCCTTTCGAAGAAAGTAGTGATAAGTTCATCAAATCCTTATGAAGACTGTGGGTAATATCATACAAAAATTGAGACAAAAATACACCGCAAATACCACTCCACACTTGAATTCAATTAAAATAATCCCAAAATTGGTAAGGAATTTTACTATTCTAACTCTCAAATGAAGACAAAATTAAATCACTCTATTTTTAGTAGAAAAACTGGTTCATTCACTAAAATAACACCCTTCGAATATCAAATCTGGTCGTAATCTCCCTTTTTAGATAATTATCAAAAGTTTTAGTTTCCTCAACTTTGAAATTGACTGTCAGTTTAAAAAAATGTAAAAAATTATTTCAAATTAATAAAGAAAGAATTCGCCTCGGCGTTAACAAAACCGAAGTTTACAAGGATCCTTCTGTAATTCTACATTAGCGTAGACTCCGATCACAAAAAGCTGTTTCAAGTGGCAAAGTTATCGTCAATATAGCAACAAAATTTCTGTATGTACATAACTGTGGTATGTGTAGTATTTAAAAACTTTTGGTATGACAATCGGGTCCAGTTGCTCTAATTTCTGTGCGAAAGCTGATGCACGCCGCAATAAGTTCTCGGCGACCACCTCACCGTCACATACACAAAAGAGCGGCAACTGCCAGCCACCTGAGCCAACTGCGGGGATATCCACCCGGCAAACTTCAAGGGAAGCACATCGTATCCCAAACCCAAAAAGCACGGCGTCCCTCGAGCCATGAACTACAGGCTTCCCACCTAACACCGATACCAAACAACTCCTCCGACCATTCATCGAATCAGCGCAAGGCCCGCAAGTACCCTTTGTCGAAACCGCCAGTAGATACGCTCCTCAACAGGAATCGTACACCATCAACACCTCAGGCGTCTCCTCTCCAAAGAGACGCTGACGAAATTATTAATTCTTTTGTCTTAAGTCCTCTTAAGGGGTTACCCCACTTGTGATTTTGAAATTTTTTTATTGCATTGTTTTGAAGTATAAGTATCTGAAAATATGTCCTGACAATTTCAAGTCGATCCGAACAAAATTGACTGAGATATGAGCGTTGAAAGAAAATAATCCGTTGTGTTAATACCGGCTAGCCTAGGCCCCTGGAGCGCTCGACCTTCTATTCGATTTTAATCCATTGTTCGACAAAAAGGGTCTGACATTCGCAACGTTCATATAATAGACTGGAATTTGTAGAAACGTATTTTTGTTGCCTGTTAGGGTCTAAAAATGTTAGTCTAAAAAAAATATTTTCTTCGGGTAAACTGAAATTGAAACTTTAAACGCGTTTTTCTCGAAATGGCATTTCTGAAGTCGGTGACCAAGATTACTCGAACACTTATGAATCGATCTTCTTGAAATTTTGCAAGCTTATTTAATACATAAAATGTAGTCTTTAATCGTTCGATTTTTTTCGAAAAGAAATGGCCGTTTTATAGCCATAAAACGGGCACTTTTTTTCGTTAAAATTAAACCATTAACTTTGACTGTCCGCCATTTTGTGAAAAATGAATATTTTTTTAAATCCTTCGATTAAAGACTAGTTTATACTTATACACCAGGGTCTCGATTTGCGTCGGGGATACGTTCTGTAAAAGTGCTACGCAATTCGAATCGACTCAAATCGAATCACATTTTTCCATAAGATTCCATAGTAATTCACGAGATGCGTTCTACAATCATCAAAAACTTTTTTCAATATGATAATAAAATCACATATTATGCTAACAAAAATTTATTTTTTAGTAAAATATCGGTAAAAAACGATAAAACAAGTTATAATTTTAAATTTTAAATAATAACACGCAAAAAAAATTATTTTTAAAAAAAATTGTCCAACGTTTGCTGTTTTGTGTTGTAGTATGTAGTAATATGTATACATTACAAGACTTACAAACTTTGCAAGTGGCATGGCGGCGCAATTCATGCAGATATTAATTCTACTTGCAGATAAAAACTATTAAATTACAGTCGTTAGAATTTTACGCATGAAGCAAAAAATTGAATTTGTATTATTTTAAAAAGACGCAAATTGAATTATGTGACGCATATAAGATTTTCGGTCCTATATTCGTGTTATTAAGCAAATCGAATCGACGCAAATCAATGCGACGCAAAACGAGACCCTGGTGTATTTGACTAAATCAATCCACATTTTTTATTTCATATGATCCACTTCACCACGATGTTGGTCACCGCAAACCATATACATGAAAAAAATTTTTCATTGCCAGCCATTTTCCACTAAACAATGTAATATTTTTCAATAAAAAAATTACTGAAAGTTCTTCAAGATGTATTCTTTCAGATGATATATTGATCGATTAAAAAAGTTTTGTAGTTTTCTTTAAAAAAATTCATGAAAAAGGCCTTTTTTTTGGTGCTACAAGTGGGGGTAACCCCTTAAGTCCGAGATAGGCCAGATCTTAATGACTTTTCCAGATATTTCGAGACACTTATCAACTTGGTACATGCAAATGCCCAGATAAGAGTATCGAATACCTAGAATCTCGATCATTTCTTAAGCAGATGTGCCTCATAAATCTTTCAAGTTTAGTTTATTTAATTCACCCCTAGTAATGTGAATTACTACAGGTTATCCAAAAAATTGTACAGGACTAAAGTTATGGCCCGTTAAATTTTCCATCCAAATTTGGCCGTTAGTTTTTTTTGTACGTAGTTTCGTTAAAATGATATAGGATTCCCAACAAAAACTAAAAACTTAATTTAATTCATAACTCGAAATTCGTTGATTCTAGACGATAGAGATAACGAACTAGTTTGTAGATAAGCAAATGATCTTTAGAAAATCTATAATACATTAACACTATAAAATCAATAATTTGAAATTAAAAAAGGCAGAAATTAAAAAAATTACTTTTAAGGTAGGTACCCCCCAAGGGTTAGGACTAGGGCAAAAATTTTATTTAAAAATATTTCTTATAAAAGTGTCTTCTAATATCACCAACTCGGAGGCTCTCCATTGTCACAAAACACCCTGTATATGTACATATGTTCATTCGATAAAAACTGCCAAATGTTACTCACTTTTAATTAAAAATAAGTACCTTTGCGAACACTTCAGACGTAATGCAACAGCGCATTCAGAATTACATTATAAAATGCTAAATTGCATTTTATCTCTCTCACTGCTACAAAACAAACTGCTCTTACTTTGAAAATGAAAGTAGCAACTTTTGATTTGAAAACTCGCCAAATTATTGCTATTAAGTGGTTTATTTTTACTTCTGATTTGTAACTTTCAAATCAAAAGCAATCTATGAAAGTACAGAATTACTCTTTTAATTTTTACCTGCATTTTATTTAATTTTAAAGCAAATGCCGGTAAATACTTTTCATTCTCAATTGAAAGTAGTACACGTTTTTAATTTTCAATTTAAATTTTTTGCGTGTAAAATAAAACATGAAATTACAAGGATATAAAAGCATCAAAGAAACGAGTCTTCGGTATCAGAGAGAATCGTACAAAGATTAGTTAATTTGGTCTTCCAGACCAAATTACAACGCGAAACAACAAAATGAAAACGTACTTCAAGTTATTTTTATTTGGAAACGGTTACTATTTTTTCAAAATACAAATTTCGTAGAAATATTCCCCTCGCGGGTCGAGCTATATTATAAGTAGTCAGAAAAATTTAATTATTGTAACTTCTTTAATTTTTTCTTAATACATGATTTCTTTATTTTTCTTAAAGATTCATAAAAATTAAACTTTAAAACTATTAACTATAACTAAAAAATAAACTATTAACTAAGAAGCAAGACGTCAACCGTTGCTATATCAACGCATAGGTTCAATTATCTGAAACTAAAAACTGCGGAGATTAAAATTATATTTATGAAACTTTAAAGACTCACCCCCACTTTTCTAGAAAAGGCTCATATAGATTTGGCCTTCTTGGATTTGGGAATAATTTCTTCTACTTCGTCAAACCAGGAACTAAAAACAGCTTCAGCATGGGCCTCTAAACGCAACATAGAGTAACTCACGTCTGTGCTACTGCGATTAATACTTAAGGCTTGGGACTCGATATCATCAGATGATGATTTGGAAGTATCACAGAAATAGCTGCAATCTCTTATTTGTTTTTCTTCATCGAAATTTGTAGGAACGCCATTGTAACAACCACCTACCTCCTATAATGTTAACGTAAAATAAATTGCTAATTATTAAAATAAATATCGTCCAGAACTCCTTCAAATAATAAAGTAAAACACCCAAGACGCGCTGTAACTTTTAAAAAGATCAAATAAAATCCACTTGCCCTAAGATGTGCTATAATGCAGCTGGTCGTGCAAAAAACTATTAAAAATTACCCCAATTAACAAATAAAGAGCGCGGTAATCAAGTGAGTTTCGACTCTAAAGTCGAAATTAGTAAAAAGTCGTTCAAGCTTTAACATAAATTTATAAAACTATTGCAAATTCATTAAAAATAATATAATTATTATTAATCAGTACAAACTTTTATTAAAATAACAGTCATAGCTTTAAATAAAAACACAAATTTAATTGTAAAAACTTTAGTTAACGTAGCAGCGCTGTAGAATTTAAAATAGGTAAGCCTTTTCTGTTATTTAAGTAAACGGCAGATTTCAAACGATTTATATACATAAACCAGATAATTCAAATAAGGCCAAAATCGCCAAATTCAAAGAGAAATGTAGAAACCAAATTCGATTTAAAGGGCACACATGGGCCAAAGAAATTAAATTAAAACATAAAATTGAGACAAAGAACCGAAATTACAAAATCCTGGAAAGCTTTGTGTAGAAATCGGTACAGCAGTGGAAGAATTTCTCAGTTTGGGTCTCCGCCAAACATCCACAAGTCGATGATTTAAGTTATAGAGTAATATAGAGTTAATAGTTTAGCAAACCGCCGAATTCCAATAAGTATGGAATAATTTTATTTTCATTGTTACATTCAAATTTAAGATTTTAAACCAAATTTAATTAATTTCCACTTGCATTAATAATCAAAGTATCCCATAATTTTGAACATCCAATATCGAAATAAGTTGATAAATTAATTGAATTTGGTCGAATATTTATTTAAATCATTAAATGTTGTTACGAGTGTCGACGTCATAATTTTAGTTTAAATAAATTTCTAATAGATCGCCATTTGATTGCTCAAAATCGACGATAAGTGGTATTTTCAATCCGCTTATCTTAAAGATTTCAAGCATTTCGTGAGAACTCCAAAAAAAGGGTACTTGAACATGAAAGAAGTTCCATTTTCAAGAAAAGAAATATGTAGTCGCATTCTGGCAGTCGAGTTCGCTCGGTCCGTCAGCCCAAGTCATGGCAGTTCGGTCGAAACGTTTTTGGTTTTTCCTAAAGTAAAACTGTGCGCGACGTTTTTTTAAAATTCATTTAACATTTGGGTCGAGGTAATAAACCTGAACTCAAAAGTACACTTTTTCCTATAAAAATGGGTATACCAAACGAAAGAGCATAAAAATACAAGCTCTTTAAGGTGAGGATCATTGTTGTCGGACTTGTAATAAGGCCACAATTTAATTTTGAAAATTGCAATTTTCCCATAAGAAATACATGTAAGTGTATTTTGTGTAGTAAAATTCCAATATGGCGTTCATTCTGTTGGCGGTACGTGTGCTGTGCCTGGGTCGACAGTGACTAGTGGTGGAGATACCAGTCGCTTCGAGATCCGTCGCGTCAACTTCAAACTTTTCGAGTTGGAGCCGCTTAAGGGATGTTTTTAATAGTGCAACCACTCAGAAACGAATTCAACAAAAAGTAATTTTTTCGAAAATTTGTTGTCCAATCACAAATTTAATTTTTTTATTAGCTAATTACACCATTATCATTCATAATTAGTTGTAAAAAACGAGATTCTGGTATTTTAAATGTTGCCACAGCCCATTTTAATTTTGGTGGGCGGGGTTACAGTTCAATAGAGCCAATGCGTAAATTGCATTGTTAATAAATTTTTAAATCCGTTTTTTTCAAAATTGTGTGAATAATCCGCAAATTTTATTTTTTTTATGACCTAATTAGACCATCATCTTTCATAATCCACTTCAAAAATGGTCAAATTCGAAGTTCGGTTTTATTACCCGTCCCCTAACATTTTTGTTACTTACTTAATTGTGCGTTATTTTATTCAAACAAAAACATGATTGCGAATTGTACGAAAGGGTAACTTTAAATTCAATTTTTAACTATTACTTTACTTTGAAACTAGTTAACAACAAAACTGTTATTCATGTTTAATTTTGTATCGCAGTATAAAGTTATATTTTGTAATCTTTTTTTTTAAACAGTAGCTATCAATAAACATTTTCAGAAATAGAAATATAATACAATTTCTTAATATCACACCCCTTTTACTACAATAACAAGAGTTGTATCTTATTTTTCTCCAACATACAAATTTTGGAAAAATTGCTAAGTAAGAAAATTTCAAATATTTATACCTTCTAAAGGCTGGCAATACTTTGAAACTAAAAATCCAGCTTTTTACAAAAAGTTTGCTCTTTTCAAAAAACTACAAATATAAAAGCTAATTTAAAAAAGGCTTTTTTTTAGGTGCAGAAAACGCCCTCAAGATAGAAGCGCAAAATTAATTGCACAAAAGTTCTTCGCCTAGAAGAACTTTTCACAATTATAAAATTTATGTTCAACAACAACAAAAATATCTAACCTAAATTACTTTCCAACCCTACAAGAAAGCCATTTTTCATCGACACAAAATTGAAAATCTTCCCAAGGATGCCGCGATACGTTTAGGTTATTCAAAATGTACATCAATAATGTCGATAGATTAACTGGCAATAGTGATACAAGCATCGATAACAGGTATTATATAAGTATCCTTTATTTATTGATTGGTTCTTTTTTGCATAACTATGTCTACGTACTAAATTTTCATCAAACTACAAACAGGCTATTGGAATTAACACAAGAAGATATATCAAACAAAAATTTTCAGAGTAGTTTCTTAAACATAAAAAGTTTTGCAATTGGGTTAAGATGAATATTCAAAAATTAACTTTTCGTTGAAAAACTATTCAACATTTTCTTCGAGTAATTATCATTTCACCGATAGTTTATAAACTATCTAATATAGCGTGCAAGCATGTTTTGCCATGCAAAAACATTTAGGAATCAGGAATCTTATGGAACTGGGAACAATTTTATTGAACTGAAGATGGTAAAAATTAACAACAGTGCAGGATCATGATATAATGAATTTTAAAGGTATGATATTGCAGGCTCCTCCTACCTCTTTTTTGCAAAATCTCCCTTCTATACATACTCACCTATATATAAACTATATGCAAAAAAATTTGAAAAGATTTGTATTATTTATTCACTAGTTTTTAAGTTTTGTTTGTTGGCTCTAAGATAAATTTTCACTTAACGAAATAAAACTAAATTGTTCGTATTTTTTGGCAAAATTTCAATAAACTAAAAATCTATTCAAAATTGATGGGCGGTACGGCATTAACATCTGGGAGGGATAAATTTGAAATTAATTTATCAACGCAGACATTTTCACCTCTATATCTAAAGAGAATTTCAGCATGATTTTGGTTGTTATTTAACCATTGAATTTTGTTGTTCCGGCCTGAACTCCGTCGATTTGATAGGGTTCAGCAAGTTTAGAATGGTTGTCTTGAGTTGATCTACTGCATACGAAAATACGACAGAACATCTCATATGCTTGCTACTTCGAAGTGGCTTAACATGAAGAGTCGGCGTAAGTTACATTCTCGTTGTCTATTTCATAAAATCATTAAATCAAAAAAACATCCTATATTTACTATCTTTCACACAGATGTGCATCACTTAAACTTGGGTCGAAGAACCTATCGGATTGTTCCACATCATAAATTAACAGTTTATAAACGTTCCTTTGTTTACAACATTTCTTCGCTACATAATGACTGCTCTGATTAGTTTAAAGAGTTGTCCATGCAGCATTTTAAATCTGCCTGTAGCGAGGATCGATTAAAAAACCGTTCCTAGATACAACAGTCTCCCCGAATTATTGATTTTAGTATGAGAACTAAATATTTTATATTTTTATTCAAAAATAAATAAGGATCAAACAAAAATGAGCTGAGAATCCCATATACCGCAATGTTAAATAAATGCAAAATAGAAGCCAACTTACGTCATGCACGTCTAGGGACAAAAATAGAACACATATTAATCATACCTTCAAAATTCAATATATCATGGTACAAAAGTAACGATTGAGGTACATAATAAAAAGCTGCTAAAACAAATTTAACCAAATACAATAACTTGTTTGATTCATACCTGCTTTTTTATAAAATTTGGCATCTGTGTCGATGAAATACCACTAAAAGTGGAACCACAAAGTTTTATCCCTCAAGTGTAACGAAAAATAATTGACAGTTTTTGATGAAATACTTGTTGAATACTGTTCACGTGTACAAGTACTGTAACTTGGAAGTGAAACCATATTTTGAAATTCAAAAACACAATTAATTAGGAAAACTAGAGAAACGTCTCGTCTTCAAGCTGAAAGAATTAAAATAAACGTATTACTTACATATAAATTATTCAACCAACAATTAATTTTGTGGTTGGTCTTCGACAGTTCGTCTGATGTTACGGGCAGCAACGGATCATTTTTCTGAATTAAAATAAAATTTTATCACTGCTGACCAGCTCAAGCTGAAGGAATTAAAATAAACGTATTACTTACATCTAAATTATTTAACAAACGATTATGTTTGCAAACATTGGTCTTCGACAGTTCGTCTAATTTTACGGGCAGCAACGGATGATTTTTCTAAATTAAAATAAAATTTTATCACTGCTGAACTATCAAGCTAAAAGAATTAAAATAAATGTATTACTTACATTTAAATTATTCAACCCAGGATTGAGAACATTGGTCATCGACAGTTTGTCTGATATTACGGGGACCAACGGATCATATTTCTGAATTAAAATAAAATTTTATCACTGCTGAACTATCAAACTAAAACAATTAAAATAAATGTATTACTTACATCTAAATTATTCAACCAAGGATTGGAAACATCGGTCTTCGACAGTTTGTCTGATGGTACGGGCAGCAACGGATAATTTTTCTAAATTAAAATAAGATTTTATCACTGCTAAACTATCAAGCTGAAAGAATTAAAATAAACGTATTACTTACTTCTAAATCATCTAACCAACGATTAATTTTGTGGTTGGTCTTCGACAGTTCCTGAATTAAAATAAAATTTTATTACTGCTAAACTATCGGGCTGAAGGTATTAAAATAAACGTATTACTTACATCTAAATTATTCAACGAACGATTACGTTTGCGAACATTGGACTTCGACAGCATGTATGTTATTACGGTCAGAAACGGACCATTTTCCTAAATTAAAATAAAATTTTATCACTGCTACGTCATAATATATTGACGATATTACAAACTTACCCAGAATTTTTGCATCATCCTCGATAAACTACCTAGAGATATTTTCGGAGAATGCACAATTTCTTCTGACGTGATTACGAAAGAAAAATAAATTCTACGAAATGTAAGGTTAAAATTACTTTTAAACCGCTTTTCATTGCATTGTAAATAAATTTTGTTTTGTTTTCGTAGTTAAGCGAAACTGGTGGCCATTCTCGAAACTTTTACCTGCGGTTTCCAAAATGTGATAAAAACTAAGAGAAAAATAAAATTTTGAATTTGACAGCTTATTTAGTAGTTCCTAATTCCTCTTTTAAAATTCTTAACTTAAAACATTGTAGTCATGTTGATTTTAATTTAGGTACCACCTTTGTATGTGCGGAAGGCTAGGCTTTGCCGCGAAACGTATTTTATTAAAATTTAAATTTTTAGGTGAAATACGAACTATTTATTTTAATTATAGGTTATGACAGGTTATATAAGTAGAGCCATTTTGCTGCATTTAATTATTATATTATATTTTCTGCGATTGTTGTTTTCGAGTTATTATTTAACGTTGTTGGTGATTTTCGGAATTGTTGCAAATTAATTAATAATAAAAATAGGTAGTAACACAAAATACTTTTGTTAAGCTGATTTCCAACCAATATTTAAAAAAATAAAACTTAGCGATAGAATTCATCAATTCGTAAACAAACAATTCATTCAACGGAGCATTACATCAGAACAACCAGGAATGTAAAAGATGTTTGAAAATTAAATCTTGTATTACTTTGTAATTAATTAAATTTAATAAAATAATTCATTTAAATAGCATTGTTTGGAAAGTTATTAAGTTGCAATTTGATCATTAGAGATTCCATAAACAAATATTCTTCATTCCTTTATAAAATTAAATTTTTATTAAATTTTTTTATAAACTAAAAAAACGCTATCACAAAATCCGAATTCTTTTAGGCTAGTAAAATATTTCTTTTAATAAACGTTTATTTATGTTACATCATAAATAAAGCAGCTATGTGGCAACGCCGCAATGCTTCAATTATTCGCGATTTCAATACTCGCGTGTGGCAGCAACGAAATATTAATGTACGAAGCAGTAGCGGCATGTATGCGGAGGGCAATGGGACACATGCCTCCCAATATAATTAAATTTTAAATACATAATTATTATTGTTGTGATGAACTTCTTCCCAGGTAGCTATCCTGAGATTGTAGCTATTTTTTGTCTTCCTAGAACATTAATAAGCAGTTGTAGCTTAGGCGACAATAGAAATTAGAATTACAAGAAAGGAAGACTTGTTTAATTTAACAAAAGAAAGATAGTAAACAGATGTTGTGACATTTATTTTCAATTCCTTATCAGAATCAACACAGAATAAAAAACAAAGCAAGTAATATTAGCAAGTAGCTGAAGGCTAAAATAATAAAAAAACAAATTCAAAATAATTGAAATTGTTTGTACCGGTTTGTGCATATAGAAACACCTGCGGTTTGCCTGAGTAAGCAGAGTAGGTGCTTCACGAAAAATTTACAAAAAAATAATTACAATATTTTGTATAATATTTAAATTATTAAAAATTTTTCTTGAAAATTAAAATTTTAAATCTTTAGGAAAAGCAAAGAAAAAAGATTTCAATGTGATTTAGGTAAATTTAATAAAATAAAATTAGATAAATATAGTTCTTATTGATTATTTTTTAAAAGATTTTATTTTAACGTAGATTTGGTGTAGCGGTGACACAATTCACCAAACTAAGTACCTATATTTAACAGAATTGACATTTCACAAAGTTCAACAAACTAATATAAAAATATTTGTGACGATATTGAATGAATCAAATACAAAACTTAACAATAACAAGTACACGCTTATAACAATTAGCGACAATTCACAGTCAATTGGGATGTCAACTCAGAGTTCATTAATAATAATCACAATTGTAAGGAAAATTTAAACATTAATTATTCAACTAAATCTGCACTTTAACATTCATCTAGTTATTACATATAAATTACATTTTATAAAATAACAACTTTTTCAAGGCACAGGTCAAGTACCAAAGGACACGACAAGTTGTCATTCCATTAATAGTTGTTACTATGTATCAAAACATAAATAAGATAACCATAATTGATGTACATCCATGTAGCTTGTCCATTCATGCCCTTAAAAAACAGAGTTTTATTGCGCCATCAAAAATATTAAAGAAAAACTTACTTTTAGAGGTTTTACTTTGGAGCAACGGCGGTATTCTTCTAAAACCACGTTTATACGAAGTACTAAATTTGCCAGTAAAGAACAACAATGTTTTGCTTAATTTTTACACCATAATGGCAATTCTCAAATTAGATGGTTTTGTAGTATGGATATAAAAATATATTTTCTAAGTTGTCTATGCCTCGAAATTACTGAAAGAATAAAATTTGTTTAAGAATCTATCAATCAATCAAAATAATTTTTATTAACTTTTTAAAATACAATCGTGCAGAGTAAACAACTTTCAACAGCTGTTGATTCTGCATTTTAAATTAGCATTATAATTCGAGCTTCTAACCACCACACGCCATCTCCACATAGTTTAAGAATCTTGTACGTGCATGGTTGTCAAACTTGCAGTTGTGTGTGTAGCCACCTTTAGACCAGATTGGGGAATATGGCTGTAACCTTTCTATATTGTTAATGGTAGCAATCAACAACAAAGAGAGGCGGCTTTACTTCCCCTCCACAACACAAACGCAGTCACAAGAAAGTTTGACTTTCTCCGGATTTGAACCCAGTGGGTATCGGCTACATTAGCATTGCATTTACTACCAGATCATGACCGTCGTAAATTTTATTAACCATAACTAACAAAATAAACAAAAAAGTTTGTGATCCACCTAAATAATGCTAATTTGTCTATTAATTTATATGGGGCATTCGACCAGCCTCCAACCTTGACTATCTCTGATACTATATATATTATTTTTTGTTTTATTCTTTTTAGTCGATGGAGCACGTTCAATTTATTTATGATTTAGTTTGTTTTTTTCCAATATAAAATTTTTTAAAAGTTTGCTAAGCAAGAAAATTTCAAATACTGTTATTCTCTGAAACTAAAAATCCAGCTTTTCCAGAAAGCTAGCAATTTACCGAAAACCAACAAACAAAACAGCTAAATTTAAGGTTCGTTTTGGGCTCAGAGAATAAAGGAGTAATAAGAACATACCCATTCTTTTTATTTTTCAAAGTCATTCAAGAAATCCCTTAAAATATCGCTATGAAATTTAGAAGTAATATTTTTGAAGTTATTTAGAAAAGCATCTGCATTTTTTTCAAGCTTTCTTTAAAAAGAAAACAAAAAAATCTCAAAAATATTATTGACAAATTCAAACATTTTTTAGAAAAGCTGTACTTTTTAAGAATGTTTCAAGTTTACCAAAAAAAATCCTAAAAGAAACACTGCTTTTTTGCAATGCATTCCCTGATCTGAAAAATCGGTTTGTTTAGTATTTACATTAAAAACCAGCGATTTCGAAAAGGTCGATACTTTTAAACGCACCCTTATAAGAGTAGACATTCAAAGAACGTAGAACTTTTGGGTACTTATTTTTGTTATCAGATTTATACCTTAGAATCATTAAAAAAATTTCAATACAGTAAGAACGTAAGAACATTTGTAAACATCATTCGTCGACTCCAAACTAATAAGAACTAAACAACTAAAAAAAAGTAAACTACATCAAAGATGGTCCGAGTCGGAGGCTGATTGAGTTGGCATAAAATGTCTCATATATCACTTTGACTATCAAGTGAATTGATATTATTTTTTCAAGTGCGGCTTCTTTCCAACTTTTGCTTACCATTACATAGCAATTATAAAATTCTATTTTGGTAGATAAAATAGTTCACAGTCATGATATAATTTGTACTTTGTGCATATGATGTAAATCAACTGTTTCATAAGTACACCCATAAAATAAGATAGTTTTACCTTCCCAAAGAGTACTAAAATCGATCTTCACATGTCACAAATCACTATCCCCCGCAATGAAAACCCTGGCTACGGTACTGGGCTAGAAGCATTTCAAACCGTCTCGACACCCCTAGCCTGTGCAAATTTATTATGCAATTTCTACCTAGTCCCCTTAAATCAAGTATTAAAAATTCTCACAGTATTTTGTCTTTAATAGGTACTTTCGCCATGGTCATTTGGTCTACGCCGATAGATTACTCCCCATCCGCACTTAAATTAAAAAAAAAATATCGATTTAAGAATTAAAATGAAATGCAATTACTTACATGTTATAATATTACAATATTACTATATTCTCTTATCTATGAACAATGGTTTGTTTGGTTATGATTCCGTAGTTACAAAAAATTCCGCAGTTTTGCTGTCACCGTCCGTGAATACCAGTGGTTTCAAAACGGCAAGCTTTAATTTTTGTTGTAAATCAAACGGTGCGCTGTGATGGTCTTTGAAAATTGAAAAACACAAAATCTTGAATTTGGCGGCTTCTCTACTCCCGAACTCACCGAAATTAAAATTTTAAAATTAACAGGTTAACTGAATAATTAAACAAATTTATTGTTCATAAGCTTGCAGTTACGGTTATTGCTGTCATAAGCTGTTTTAATTAAAATCTTATGAAAAATAAATTCGTTTAATTATTTAGTTAACCTTTTAAATTTTTTAAAATTTTAATTTAATATAGTTGCTAATGTAGCACTTATCATTAAGATTTTACGTAGATACTCGCCTTGATCTAGTACAGCGGGTTTGTGGTACACGTCCTCGATAGGGGGTTCATGTATCAGGAAGTTGCCTTCCTGAACCCGGTTTCGAGTGCCGTAGTTTGGATTTCACGTAAAATAGTTGGTTCAGTAGGTGAAAGTTAAGATTCCCGGAATCAAAAACACACTTTTTTCTATAAAAATGGCTTTACCAAACGAAAGAACAGAAAAATACAAACTTTCTAAGGTAAGGACGAATGTTGTCGGACTTGTAATAAGGCCACAATTTAATTTTGAAAATTACAATTTTCCCATAAGAAATACATGTAAATGTATTATTGCGCAATAATTTGATGCATTGTATTAACGGTGCGTGTGCTATGCCTGGGTCGACAGTGGCAAGCGGTGGGGAGATACCAGTCGCTCACTGATATCCGTCGCGTCAACATCCACACTTTGCCGAGTTGAACCGTTCTTGGGGGATGTTTTTAACAAGTAAAGCGCTTGTCAAAGGTTTTGACAAACTCAACTACACCAATACTTGGATTAACCCAAAAAGTGATTTTTTTCCGAAATTTGTTGACCAACCACAAATTTTATTTTTTTATTTGTTAATTACACCCTCATCTTTCATAATTTGTTGTAAAAACCGAGATTCTGGTATCTTTACTGTCCTCACAACTTATTTTAATTTCGGTGGGCGGGGTTACAGTTCAAAAGACCCAATGCGAAAATTGCATTCCAAATGAATTTTTAAAGCCGTTTTTTTTTAAATTTATGAATCGACCGCAAATTTTATTTTTTTTATATGCTAATTAGACCCTCATCTTTCATAATTCACTTAAAAAATCATGAAATTCCGAATTCGGGTTATTGACCGTCCCCAAACTTTATTATAAAAATTTCATTAAATTTAAAATAAATTTGTCATTTAAAATGAACGAATCTGTAATAAATTTGCTTTAGGAAAATTAATTAATATGCTGTCGTTGCTAGTAAATAATATGTTGGATTATATTTCGATTGGATTATAATTATATACAATATTGATGTTCATGTCCCCCTCCCATTTCAAATCTTTAATTTAAAAGAGTCTAAATCGATTGTTCATCCATTATTTTCGTTTGTACCTCGTTCGTTTTAAACTATTTAAAAAGTTTATTGGAGGGGCAAAATTAATTAATAGATCTTTTAACATTAGCAAATTATGAAATTGTTAAAAGCAAAAAATAGTTTTAATTTTTATTACAATTTTTATGTGTAGGGTATTCCAATAAGAGCGCTGGAATTTATGGGTTGCTAAATTTCTTTCTATTTTTGTCTATAAGGTTTGGAGCTTTAAAATTAATAGATGGAATCTGTCAATATTGCGATTAGCAGTGGTGTATTTAAACAATCCAAAACAATAGAGGGGGAGAAAACCAGATTTTTTTAGGATTTTTGTTAATCCACTCATGCGTGTCAGTGGTAAAGAGTTCACTGACAAATTCCAATAATCAAAAAAATAAAATAAATTCAAAACTTATTTTAAACTCAAACTTATTTAAATTTTAAAACCGGGTAGTAAACATTATTTTTATCACGGAGGGCTTCTGGGATACGATCTGAGTAATCTTTGAAGGGAGGAGGCAATAGCCTCTTTGTCCACCCCTAAATACACCACTAGCGATTTGTAATATGAAACGTTACACGAAAGAACAACAAGTTATATAATAAAATATTTACAACACATCACTTGATATTATTGTATGATATCCCAGTAGTGGAATGAAACGTTTTAGGGACGGTAATAAAACCGAACTCCGATTTTGACCATTTTGAAGTGGATTATGAAAGATGATGGTCTAATTAGGTCATAAAAAATAAAATTTGCGGATTATTCACACAATTTTGAAAAAACGGCTTTAAAATTTATTAACAATGCAATTTACTCATTGGCTCTATTGAACTGTAACCCCGCCCACCAAAATTAAAATGGCTATGGCAACATTTAAAATACCAGAATCTCGTTTTTACAACTAATTATGAATGATAATGGTGTAATTAGCTAATAAAAAATTAAATTTGTGATCGGACAAAAATTTTCGAAAAAATCACTTTTGTGTGAATTCGTTTCTGAGGTGGTTGCACTGTCAAAACCACTCCGCACCGCCCTCGCCCCTCTGGGGCTTGGACGGGCTCGAGCGGTTTTGACACGTGCTAAACTCATTAAAAACATCCCTTACGCGGCTCCAACTCGAAAAGTTTGAAAGTTGACACGACGCATCTCAGAGAGCGACTGGTATCTCCCACCACTAGTCACTGTCGACCCAGGCACAGCACACGTACCGCCAACAGAATGAACGCCATATTGAATTTTACTACACAAAATACACTTACATGTATTTCTTATGGGAAAATTGCAATTTTCAAAATTAAATTGTGGCCTTATTACAAGTCCGACAACAATGATCCTCACCTTAAAGAGCTTGTATTTTTATGCTCTTTCGTTTGGTATACCCATTTTTATAGGAAAAAGTGTACTTTTGAGTTCAGGTTTATTACCTCGACCCCGTTTTTAAAGTAAAAATAACAAGTGAATTTGACAAAATTTAGAGCCCTGTATCAAAGCCGTCATTTTGAATTTATAAATTTTAAGTTAATTTTATTTTAATTTTATCTTAATCTTAATTTTTAATTAAAATTAAAATTTACAAAATTACAACATATCTCACTTTTGCAAAAATTATATTTCATTCGCCTTATATTATTTTCTTTGCCAGTATCCGCCCACCGTATAATAACATCAGACTCCGCCACTGTAAATAAAGAGATATAGGAACAATACTAACTTGAAATTGGTATTTATTATAAGAGTAACATATTTAAACAATGAATAATTATTGTTTCAACATTTATAATGAAAATTATTAAAATCGAGATATAGTTCGGGGAATCCTTGTGTAGATATGAATACCAGCATCTAGGATTACTGAAATAAATAAATATATTTAAAACAAATAAATTATGACCAAAGTCTACTTACCATCGGAGTCTCTTCCAGATTGTTTTTATCGACTACTTTATTTCTCACTGATTTTTCATCTTATTTACAGGATTTTTAGCAATATTTTGACGCGAGCTTTGGGCACAATTCTTGTTTGAATTGTCCGGCTTCACATATTTATCGGAATTGTCATAAACTATTTCCAACTGATCATGTGCAATTGAGCTTTTGTCGTCTATTACAACCTCATGGGCAAAATCATTTATGGGTAAAAAAGCACGTCATTTTCGTTCCAGGAGATTCTAGAACGGATAAAAAACCATAAATTTTGTATTTAACAAAGGTGACGATTTGTTAAAACAAAATTACTTTTTCTAGATTTTTGTGTTTGGCCTGTTTCGGATTTGAAGAATAATAATTTTGAATAGTAGATGGAGCTAATAAATACGTTTTCGATATCATGGTGCACAATTAAAATACAGAAATGAAATTACAGAACAACTAATGTAGTTAACTAATTTGCCTATCACTTCTTTCCTTCCACTTCCTAGTCCAACTACTTGCTATTTAAAATTGTAAGCAAATGATAAAAATTCAAAGATCGTTACTAAATTCCAATCAATTGATTATTTATCGGTCTAGCTTAATAATTTTATCATCAAATGAACTATCATGTCTAACTAATTTTCTGCATTTTCAATTGTTATTTCAGGATATAAAAATTCTGTTACATTATAGTTGAATACTAAACACATGCATTTGTCATAATTTCTGAATCCGAAGCTTCAACATACGAGCAACAAGATATCGTTATCGCATTTGTAAAATGCAAGTAAGAATAACATTACCGAATGCAAATTCTGGCGATCACTTGGTAGATTACAACAAAAATATACAATTTGGTAAATAATTCATGTATTCACAATTAAAGATTACAATTAATTCCAACCACTTGGAGCTATTCGCATAAAGCGTCATCGTCGCCAAAACACACATTTAATCTGTACAGGTAATTTCCCGGATGATTTACCATTTTGAATATTTGAAAACAGGGTCCCAATAGCATATAAAAATATAAAATTTGCGGAAAATTCACACAATTTTGAAAAAACACTTTAAAAGTCATAAGAAATGTTTCCATTGGCTCTTTTAACCATAAACCCGCCTACTATAAATACTCATAAAAGCTTTGAAATTGTAATTTTAACTCATTTTACTCTTAACATTCACCATAAACGCTCAAAATTACGAAGATATTGTTAAGAATTTTCAACCGCAACGACACGGAAGTAGTTGAATTGTCGTTTATTTGTCTTTAAGTGAACAAAGATTTCATGGACACTGGAATACAAATTCAATAATACAATTGGAATTTACAATGTACTCCATTGGCTTTCAACCATGCTCTATAATCTCCATAGCTGAAGTGATATTTAAGCCATATCGAGAATACCTTAAAACTTTTCATAAAATTCAACCGAAGATATTGTGAATTTTCAACGATATTGTATATCAGTCGTGCAATACTCAGAAAACGATGTATGCCTATCGAGGTCATTTACTCAATGCTGTACAGGTATGAACGTTGTTCCCGAACTATTTGCCATTGAAGAGTGATGGAAACCCGATTCTCCTCCAAATCGGTGGTCCGGGCCAGGTGGTACAGATCGATGAGTCGGTCATAACAAGGCGTAAAGCTGGTGTTGGCCGGATACCCCCCCGGCAACAGCAGTGGATATTGGGGATGTACAGTACGTTGTAACGTAGGGGGATCGTACTGTACATTGGTAGTAGAGATTCTGCTACGTTAAGGCGACTCATCCTTAAGTACATAAGACCTGGCACCGAGATTTGGACCGATTGTTGGCGGGGGGGGGGGTTATGTGGGTTTAAATCATCTTGGTGGCGTCTCGCCCTATGTCCACAAAACCGTGAACCACAGTTCGCCGTATTTGCACAAATACGGTCAAAGGCTATTGGTCGCAATTAAAAATGTATTGTCGACGGTTAGGAGTATTGGCTTCCACCATGCTACCGGAACATTTGCAGGAATACATGTGGGTGTCCATTTTTGGGCGCACACATATAGAACGCTTTGAAAATATGGTCATGCAGATCACGGAGCGGTATCGTGTGTAATTATGTGCAGAGCTGCTGGAAGTTTAAAAAATCGGCCCTTTTCAGGGCCAAAAATAATTTTGAATGGTGTTTTTTTTTACTTTTAGCGTGAATTCGTTTCTGAGGTGGTTGCACTGTCAAAACCTATTCTCCGCAGCCGCCCTCGCCCCTCCGGGGCTCGTACGGCGCTCCGAACGGTTTTGACACGTGCTAAACTCATTAAAAACATCCCTTAAGCGGCTCCAACTCGAAAATTTTGAAAGTTGACGCGACGGATCTCTGAGAGCGACTGGTATCTCCCCACCACTAGTCACTTTCGACCCAGGCACAGCACACGTACCGCCAACAGAATGAATGATACCTTTTCATTTTAATACACTTACATGTATTTCTTATGGGAAATTTGCAATTTTCAAAATTAAATTGTGGCCTTATTACAAGAAGCTCCGACAAGATTGATCCTCACTTTAAAGAGCTTGTATTTTTGCGTTCTTTCGTTTTCTAAAGCCATTTTTATAGGAAAAAGTGTATTTTCGATTCCGGGTATTTTACCTCTAGCCCATTTAATCTTTATCTTTTCTTTTTATTTTGTCTTTAAGTGAATTTAAGTTTTTGTGGATACTGGAATTTACAAATTCACAATTACAAATTCACAATTACAAATTCACAATTACAAATTACAAATCTGGAATTTACAGATTACTCGCCCTGTGATTCATATTTTCTAAATTTATAATCTCATAACAGAAGCGACCTATTTAGCCAGTGACAGAACTTGAAATTTTTTTATAAGAAATCAATTAATATATTTGATAATTTAAATTATTTACTTTCCAGTAAATACGATTATAAGTTATCGAGAGTCAATTTTAAAGCTTTAAATGTATCATGTTAAAATGGAGACGATAACGAAGTGATTTTCCTTGAGCCCAATTGGAGCTCTGGTTTAGACCACGACAGCATAAAAGATAATATAGTTCGAGATCTGCATCAGATCGAAAAGACACGGCTGGAGAAAACAGCATAAATAGAACGAAATGAAGACATTATACAGGAGCTAAAGGAAAATGCTATTTGGCTAGAAAAACGTAAGTTTCTATGTATAATTAAGATGCCTTTATAAGAACGCATGCTACCTTCGATTCGAATTAGGGGATGACATCGAGAAATATAATGGAATTTGGGAAAATGGGCATTGATTCAGTTCAAGACTGCTGAAAAGCGCCTAAAGATGCAAATTTTGGGTAATGCCAAAACCGGTAACTGAAGGTTTCAAGTGGTCTATATCAAAAAGCCACTGCATCTGTATTATGGAGACGCATTTCGACAAAATGCGTTTCTGCTACTATTTATGTAATGCGTAAAGATGTATATGTTTAGATTTGTCGGTCATAAGACCACAAGCGCGAGCTGCGCAGCCACAAGAAAAGGCAAACAGCATTGCAAAAAGCATTGCTTTGGATGCGGAATCGTGGGTCACCTCCGAAGAGCCTGCGCGGCAAACGCAAACGAAAGAACCAACAAAACACGAGAAGAGGGTATTTTAAATAAATTTGCACACGGAGAAAATGGCACATGACCTGCTGCAACAAACGGTGCAGCAGTAGCAAGTCAACGTGGTGCTGGCGAGCGAACCCAACCCATCCAAAAGGACGGGAGTCAATAACTGGTTCGAGAACGACATGGAGGCGGCTGCGGTGGAGGCCGCAGCTGTCGGAACCAACAGTAAGGGTTGAATTTACGTATGGATAGAGTTTCAACCCAATAATTCGTCATTACGTTACAGAACCTAGATCGGCTCCTCCGTTTTTAAATTCATTCGTGTTGGATAGGGTAGTTTCAATTATAAAGACTGCTCTGCAACTACTGATTTATTTGAAATCAATTTTTTAATATCTGAAACGCCCTGTACATAAACAAAATTCAAATGTTTACATTTTTAATAATCTTAATTTGGGGAATGTTGGCGACTTTTATAGCTGGAAATTAGAAACTTGTTATCTTACAAAAGTACATACGTGGCTTAACCAGAAGTTGATTTAAAATTAAGATTTAAGTTAGATTGTATGGTGAATCGGTTATCGGAGCAAGTGTAATTTTCAATATTTTGCACATTACCTTTGTGACGAGGGATAAATTCGATACTCGATACGTATATTTCGATTGATTGGGGTTTGCTCATCATCGGACGATAACTTCCGCTTGGTTTACGGGATTAGAAACGCCACTCTCTACAAAATAATCAAAATTGAGGTTACCTACGGGTAAATGTGGTGGTGCATTTTGCAATCCATAGATAACTCCAAATCTTGATTGCCGTGTAGAGAGTGGCGATTTTAATCCCGTAACCAGACGGAAGTTAATATTCGATGACGAGCAAACTCCAACCAATCGAAAAATAATAGTATATTACATAGCGAGGCGGAAAGCAAGTCATTACTAACTGAGGTCTGTTCTGCTGACCGACGGCGAAGCCGGAGGTCAGCAATTGGCCGAAGTTAGTAATGACGCTTTACGCCGAAGCATGTATACTATTTTATTCGCAATCGCGAAGTTGGGGTTGGTTTAATGGAAATAATGCGTTTTCAAATTTATATTAAGTTATGTCATATTTGACATTTGTATCAGCGCCTCTACTTTTAATAGCTCATATCACGTTAGTGATAATTATTTTTTTAGTAGGCGTCAAAGCAAAAATTACCGTGCGTTTTTTTTGACAATAATTAGTATTATTGTTTTTGTCGCTTTGTGATTATGAGTGAATTATCTTGTACTCCACCAGAGCTTCGAGAAGTTGCAGAAAATGCAGTAGGTGATTTGTTACCCAACAAAAGTAAGGCAAGGTATGAAAAGCCTACAAAGCTTACATGGATTGGCGTTACAATAAACAAGCACGGAATAATTCAGAAAGTGTGGTGCTTGTTATTTTAGTGAATTGTCGAAAGACAAAAACCTTCTACGTTAACTCTACGGGCAACTTATTCAATGCTACGAACAACATTCAATATTAAAGATAATACAGATATTTCAAAATTTGCGAAATTGAGAGCTTTTTGAAGAAGCAAAATGTTGGGTTCAAGAAAAAATCAGGTGTTTTACATAAAACTGAAATTGATAGATTTTTAAGTGATGCGCCTATAGGAATTTCTTCTACAAAAGGTAAAATTATAAATTTTGTACTCACATACAATTGAACATAATTGTTTAAACTTTCTAGGTTGCTTTAATAATCGAAGTTAGCGGTGCATGCCGAAGTGATCATTCTATGTGAACTATCATTCTCGATCATTCTTAATAACGCGCCCGGAATGGATTGTAATTGTTAAAGAATACGTAAATCTTCGGAAGAAAACTTGTAAACATTAGTTACTCTTAAGTAATCTTCTTATATTTTCAATAATTTTCAAAAATTGCATAATATTCCATAATAATAGTATATTACATAGCGAGGCGGAAAGCAAGTCATTACTAACTGAGGTCTTTCTGCTGACCGAGGGCGAAGCCGGAGGTCAGCAATTGAAGTTAGTAATGACGCTTTACGCCGAAGCATGTATACTATTTTATTCGCAATCGTGAAATTGGGTTGGTTTAATGGAAATAATGCGTTTTCAAATTTATATTAAGTTATGTCATATTTGACATTTGTATCAGCGCTCTTTTTAATAGCTCATATCACGTTAGTGATAATTATTTTATTCGTTCCCGAAAGGGGGGAAATATTTATTTTTTAAAACCCCCGTGGAAATTAAAAAAAAGGGTTTAGGGCTGGAGAAATTTAAAATATTCCCCAAAACCCCTCTTAATTTTTAATAAATTTAAAATTTGGGCTTTTTTTTAAAAAGGGGGTTTTTTCCCGGGGGAACCCAACTTCTTCGAAGGCCCGTTTCCCCCCAAAAGGGGCCAAAAAAACTTTAAAAGTTAAAAAGGGGTTTTTCCCAAGAAAAAAAAGGGTTTTTGGAAATTATGGAAGAAAAAGGTTTTCAAATTTTAAAAGGGAGGGAATTTCCCTTTGATAAACGCTTAAACAAAGGCCCTAACTAAAAAAACTTTTAATAGCTCATATCACGTTAGTGATAATTATTTTAGTAGGTTTTTTTGGAAAGGGTTTTTTGACAATAATTAGTATTATTGTTTTGTCGCTTTGTGATTATAAGTGAATTATCTTGTCCCACCAGAGTTCGAGGGTTGCAGAAAATGCAGTAGGTGATTTGTTACCCTAAAAGAAACCAGGTTGGAACCCCAACAGGATTGGGTTAATAAACAAGACGGAATAATTCGAAAGTGATTTGCTTTTTAGTGAATTGTCAAAGACAAAAACCTTCTACGTTATGCAAATTATTCAATGCTACGAACAACATTCATATTAAAGATAATACAGATATTTCAAAATTTGCGAATTGAGAGTTTTTTAAGAAGCAAAATTTTTTCAAGCCAAAAAAATCAGGTGTTTTACATAAAACTAAATTGTAGATTTTTAAGTGATGCGTATAAATTTCTTCTACAAAAGAAAAATTTAAAATTTTTACCACATACAATGAATAATTGTTTAAACTTTCTAGGTTGCTTAATAATCGGCGTTAGCGGTGCATGCCGAAGTGATGAGTTATATAAAATGAAAATAGAAAGTAAACTTTGAATTGTATCACAGAATACAAAACTATATTCTCATACTAAAACAATGATTAAAATTTTTTTGAATTGAAACTCAAAGGTATTTATGATATTTTTTCAATAATTGGATTTTAACAAAATATCAAATTTGATTAAGAAAATTCTAAAAGGAATTGATGTAATTCTTAAAATTAAGTAATGTTCGAATATATTACATGGACATTTTTTAACGACATTGGTAAGTAACATAATAACCATACGGAGAAATACATTGCGAATTCCTAAAAATTCGTTATTGATAAATTTTAAATTCAAATCATAATGTCAATTTTCAATTTAATTAAGTACAATTTAATTTGTTAGGTACTTTAATACTCATATCACTTAATAATTTTTATAGGTTCATAATGCAAAAATACCGTGCGTTTATTGAAAATAATAGAATTATGTTAATTTCGTTTTTAGTGATTATGACCGTGTTATCTATGATAACATAGAGCTTCAAGGTTGCAGCTATCAGGGTTTTGTTAGCCAAATAAAGTAAGTGAACGGTATGCAAAATATTCAAAGACTTCTACGGTTCGTTTGATAAAATATAACAAATAATTTAACAGAAATAGATGGATTTGCTTTTTAAAGGGAATTACAAAAAAAAAGTCCCTGGTCATTTGGGTCAACTAATATTAAATGTATACAACGAATTAATTTTTGAAAGAAATAAATAGCAGTAATTTATCAACAAAATTTCGAAATTCGAATGCTTTTAAAACTTAGGGGTTCAATCCCAAAAAAATGGGTGTTATTAAAAAAGTAACTAAAATTTATAGTTTTTTTAATGGGAAAATTTCTTTAATTAAAGGTATATTAATTGCAAAAATTTCATTGAAGATCCATAAATAAATTTTATTTGTTTAAATTTTCCTAGGGACTTTAAAAACTCGGCGTTCTTGTAAAGTGCAACTGCTTCGAATCGATCATGTATATAAAAAGATAATTTAAATGATGAAAATTTTAGCGAAATAAAATAAGCATACCCTTAATTCTTTAAAAAAAACCATCTTTGATTTTTAATAACTCCCCCGGAAATACCTGATTTTTTAAAATAAAAATTTAAGGGAAAAAAAATGGGGTTTTTAAAAAAAGGGATTAAACCAAAAAAAATTTCCCCTTTTTTAAAAAATTTTAAATTTTAAAAAAAATTTGAAAAAAGGGAAATTTTTAAAAGAAAATGCCCCTTTTAATTTTAAATAAAATTGGAATTAAAAAATTTTTAAATCAAGAAATTATATATTCAATAGAACTTAAATTTAAAATTTCAAAATTTGCTATACCCTAATAAAAAAATTTAAACTTTCGGGTTTTTTATATTGCAAGGCTAATCATTGATTCGGGGCTTAGAAAATTTAAATGTACTGTACCTCTCGAAGCTTCACTTCCAATTCAACCGACAACAAAAAAATTTTTAAACAAGAAAAAGGAAGATTAAGTTTACCATAAATAATATTCAAATTACAATATGTAAAAAATTAAAATCAATAATTTAAAACAAAAAGCCAGGAATTGTTAAAAACTTTTACAAGTTTAAAACTTATCAATCATTCAAATTTTTTTAAATAAACAATAAATTGCAAAATTTACAAATATTCCTAATAAAATTATTTAAACTTTTATTTGGGTTTATGATAAGCTACTAATCTAGGTTGCATTACTGGTGTCATGTACAAATAAATTTGACGGTGTAACCAATCGTAAAGACTTCTACGGTTCCAAATTTGCAACCCTGACTGTAACAAATAAATTTTAACAAGAAAATGATGAAAGTATTATAGACTTACCATAAATTTTTTAAATTCAAATGTCACAATTTAGGTTACTTCTGGCTTTCAATAATTTAAACGATAAATGCCAAATTTTTCAAAACTTTTGGGATTCAAAAGCTTAAACTTACTTAACAAATAATTTTTAAAACTAGAAAATAAATCTTTAGAACTTACCATAAATAAGGTATTCAAATGCACATTATGTCTATGTACAAATAATTTGAAATAAAATGCCAAATTGTTAACAAAATTTTCGATGTCGAAGCTTAAACTTATCGGATTATAAATATTTTTAAACTGAACAAATAATATCATTACAATAATTTAGTAAAAGCTCACTTGCAATAAAATACTATCATAAATTAGGTTAATTTTCTGGTTTTTCAATGTAGAAATAAATGTGACGGTTACCCAATCGTAGAAATTTAGGGTTCCAAACTGCAACCCTGACTGTAACAAATAAATTTTAACAAGAAAATGAGAAATATTAAGACTTACCATAAAAAAGTATTAAATGTCACAATATGTACTTTACATCAATAATTTAACGATAAAATGAGGAATTGTTAAAAAACTTTTATGTGAAGTTTAAACTTATCGGATTACCCAAATTTTTTAAACAGCAACAAATAAATCTTAGCGAAAATTTAATAAAGGCTATACTTGCAATAACAATTATTCTAATTAAAAGTTTTAAATTGACAAAATTGAATTCTAATTACTTGTTATAACCTAACTAATATTTGACATTTGCATAGGCTTGTTTTTACTTAAACCAAATTTTTATTTACCGAGTTATAACAGAATAATTTATTACGGTTATATATTAAAATTTTTAACAAATTTTTAAAACGGAAACGAAACCGACCGTTCGAATAAACGTATTTAATAAATTTATCTTCTGTACAAAGGTAATATGGAAAAAATTATTAAATCTACACTTATCGAAATTACAATTCACCTACAATCTAACAAAATCTTAATTTTTAACTTTTAAACCAAACACTATGTAAAACTTCTAAGTAACAGTTCATTAAATTTTTAGTTCTTGCCATTTTACTAATATGTTTTCACATTGCAATTTACAAAACATTATAAAATAATTTTTCTAATAAAACTTGGGAATTTACTCAATAAGAAACTTTTTAATATTTTACATTTTATAATAAAAAAAAACCATTTACAATTTTAAATTTGTTTTTTAATTTGTAAATATTTAAGTTAAGCAAACTTTTGTAAGTTTTGTTTTAATTAACCAGAAACCATGCAAAAATAGCATTCTAGTATAAATATTGTTAATGAACAAGTGCAAATGAATTCTAAAAAATTTTAAAATATTAAAATTAAAAGCTTTTGAGAAAAAACGCTTTGGGAAATAATATCTATATTACTTTCCTAATCAGGATATGCGTGTAATGGGAAACTAATAAGCTTTTTACAACGTAATTTCTAAAATTTAATGGAACTAACTTTCTTCTATAACATTTTATTTTTAATTTTGTATCAAATTTAATTTTGTATTAAAACTTTCAAGTCACTTTCAAAAATTACTAAATTTTGTATGTTTTTAAATATTTAATGAAGTTTATAATCGACATCTATTGCAGGTTTCAAACAATAAGGAAGCAACTTATAGCGTGGTAACACTCCAAAGCTATTCCAGTGATAATTGAAATCGTAGTAAAGCGCGATTACCAGAAGATGGCAGCAGCATGACAATCGTTTTTAATGTCGTTTCTAATATATCAATAAACAGTTCTAAGAAAAACCTGCTGAGTCAATTATAACAGATTTTAATTAAATAATATACATAATATATCGGCAACATAAAAACGAATACTAAAATATTTAATATTTTTCTCTTAATGTTTGCATAATAAAATAAACATGTATTTATAGGTATATTATGCATTATACATTGTACCACTACGTAGTATAGATTATTATTTTATATTTCGAAATTTTCTAAAAAATTTTGTTTGCTTTGAAAACAAATGGAAATTATTTAAATTCTACATTATTTTTTGTAGCTCGTTAAATTATCATTGTGTATGTTATCAATGAGGCATTTATCTATGTATTATAATAAGTATTTCAATGTATAATACATACTACTTGCAAATTAAATTATATTACAAATTGTTGTATTATACCATCATATGATTAACAAAAGTTTTATCAGTTGTGTAATTATCTTCTAAATAAAATTTAGAGTACATTTTTGATTATATTTTTATAATTTATAATATTAATATACTATATTAGTTATACCTTCTGTATGTAGTACGTAGCATTTACCCGTTTCGTGTATTAGTAGATTTGAATGATTATTTTTAAAGTAACACTTAATAAACTATATATTTTATTAAATAGGAGAATGTAAGCTGTATCCTTAAAAAATTTTTTTTTGAATTATGACGTCATCGACACTTTTTCCCTTTTGGCATATTAAAATTTCTTTTGCACAATATATTTATAATTGTATTTCCATTCTTATGTATGCCATTATCTATATATTTTCTGTATATTTACTATATCTGATGTAGTTAGTATGTATTATAATATATTTCATATAGAAATGATATAGGTATTCTGTATTGTCTATAATATCATACCATCAAATATAAAACCGTAGAAATTAACAGTTTTGTTTTAATTTAAAAATTTAAATAAATACAAATGTATTGTTTAATTTTTTTATAATCTATTTAATTAAATGCAAAGTGTAAGGGTACTGTAAAAAAGACCTCCTGCATACTGCAAGCAGTTTTTAAGCACTTTGTTTATTGCTTACAATTTACGTAATAACGAAAGCAATAGGCCGTTTAAAAAAATAACTATATACAAAGGAACAAGAATATTAAAATAATTAACCTTTAATTGTAGATTGAGATACATGCGCTGAATAAATTAAAAACAAAATGCCATTTTGTGCAAATATTTACAAATTTTGCAAATATATTTGATTATTTACAAGCTATTCTTTAATAACGCGATAACATACATTTAGCAAAAAAATTATTTCAATTAAGCAGTTTAGAAATTAATTATTTTAAACTTTGTGTGCCATATCCAGTCGGCCGAAGCCAAGACGAATTTACTAAAAAATATAATTCATGGGGTGGTTTTCCGTTACCTTTCCTATAGTCCACAGATCGATACTGGTCTTTTTGATCACAGCAGTGTATCTAACGCGAGCTGATTCCAACCCCAAGCTTACGCTTCTTAGTCGAGGAGGCTTGCTCCTATACTGCTGGTACATTATTTTATGATGAAGTTGAAAAGCAATCTTTTCAAATGGCAAACTACTACGGCAATATCCGTTATGTCGTTCCGTTTACAGTCATTCTAGAATAATAACGAATATTTAAATTCCGATCAAGACGGTTTTATTTTCAGCCCCTCTTGAGAATTTTAAAACCCGGTGCCTATGTTTTCAAAATTGCCTCTATTTAATTTTGTGTTATTGTTATTCCAAACCTGAAAGCGACAATTTGTTAAATTTAGTGTTCATGGTTAAACATTTTTTAAAAATCTAGGTGTTTCTGAGAATCATATCAAGTCGTGACAATATTATAATTCTTATCAGTAAATGGTACGACTAAATCCATTCGAGCCGATAACATTTGACGCAAGGTACTGCATTCTTTATAAAAGTTATTTCTTGGCAATTGATAACATTTAATGATGCAAGTGTAAATCTTTACGTAATATTTTAATTAAATATTTTTTTATAAACCGTAATCTTCCTTCTGGGGTATCATTTCCACTTAGCAAGAAAATTTACTATTGAATAACTTTGTTTCTCATTATGGTTTACGAAATTTGATTCAAACGCCACAAATTTTAATAATAAAACAATTTCTTATTACTTATTAATTTATCAGCGTTATATCTAAAATCAAAACGTAAAGCATAATTTATGAATTCTTAAAAACAGCCGAAGCTGTCAATTTAACATGACCGGAAATCGTCTGATAATCTAAAAATTTAAAAAAAATTTTTTTTAAATTATACCAAGGTTTTGATTTGGATATTTTTGCCGTGTGAATTCTGGACATTAAACAAAATATTCTAATTTGCTCGAGTATCCATTTTGAAAAAAAATTTATACGCTTTTGCACATCCGTCAGAGTAGGGATGTGTTCGCCGAACGATCGCCATTCGACTTCGGATAAAAAACAGTTCCCCTAAGATTTTGACAAAATTACCATTTTTTTAAGTAAGTTTTGCAAAATTTTCACATTCCACATGAAGGAAAGATTTATAGTTCCCAAATCAATGCTATTATATTGATCGAATTTTGCAAACCATTGTATTTTAAATAGAGTGTATTAATCTGAGGTCGCGAAATCAACTTCGTTGCTCCCAGTTGTACCCAGTTGCTTTAGTACATTTTGTGTTGCATTGTGAAACGCGCCGTTTAGTTTTTTTGTTGGACTTTCTTTATATTAAATAAAACCAAATTTATTGATTTGTTTAATTGGATAAAGGTAATTATGCTTTATATTTACTTTCATTATTTTACGATGCCGAATTAAGCACGGACTTACAAATTACTTAACAATACATTACACACGGGAATCGAGAACCGTTACGGCGTGCAATTCGCCTTATTGTTTAAATTTTTATGAATTACGTCTTTTATAATTTATTGATTATTGAAACTAATAATTCTATATTAATTTTAACGATTCATTCAGGTAGGCTCTCATGATGGAAGTTGCCGGATTAAAGAATTGGCTACAGTCATTGGAGCTGTCTGAATATTACGATTATTTCCGTCCTATGGGCTTTGACCAAATCATGCGTCTTAACAAACGACAGATTTATTATAATTTATCACCGGACCTCGTGGACCATGTTATAGATTCTTTGCAGTTGGTCAAGAACCAAGAACTTCTTATTAAGAACATGAACAAAAAACTTCTAGGTAGAGCGAATATCAATTTCGTGTTAACTGCGTTGGAAGGTGTGTTACCAAATCAATTTGAAGCGCTCCTTGGACGCATTCCAACCATACTTGTAGATATCGTGCGGTTAAGTAAGTTTGGTTTTCGACGTACTTTATAATTATGTAATTAATTTCGAATTTTTGTTTTAGTATATAATCGCTTAGACAATTTAAAACCACTCGAGTATAAACAAAAATGCCAAAATCATTTTTGCACATTGTGCTTACGAATGGAGCTGTGCGAATCGTTCACGGAAGCCGATAAGAAGTGCTTAAGGAAATGGCGTGTTGAACACGAAGCTGCAATTAGGTTTTATCTTGAACCTACAAAAATTTTTTGTCGTTAATCACAATTTTATTTTGTTTACTTTCTATATACAAAGGAAGTATAAGTTTTTTAAAAATGAGTAAATGTCGTTTTTGTCTTTTATGCAAAGTTTGAATACAGTTTCTTTTAAAGTATCCAAGAGTTTAAATGCAAATTTACTTGTTACATAATCTCGCATTAAGAAAATATACTCTCTAATTCAACAATTAATAAAACTAAGGAACTTTGATAATTTTTAAACTAATTCCGTACTAAAAATTGAAGGAAAGATAATTTGTCATGGTTTTTCTTTTATGCAAAAATTGTTGTTGTGTTGCATATCGCTTAGGAGCATGTCACCTCTTTCATCTGGTAGAAATTATTTATTACATTTTGACAAGACGAATGTTACAATTGCTCATTATTATATTTAAGTTAGGTAATTAATTGTTACAGCAAAATAAAAATGTCTGCTGTGATTTTATACATTTAAGTTAAATTTCCATTTGAGGATGATTTTTAATTGACGGTGCATTTATAAAAAATTATATGTTAAAATTAAAAAATTTTAATACTGAAGGCACCCATTAATTTATTTTTTGAATCGCACGTAAGAAAGTTATAGTAGACGATGGAGCAATAATCGAGATGTTACAGCATACAATTTTGTTCTAGATTCCACTTGACTTGAGATGGAAGAAAGTCATTAAAGACGAAAAGGTCTTCAATTTTTAGTATCCGATACTAACAATTTTTTATCTTACCTTTTACCAATTTCTGTGCATCTTAAATTATCCACCATTGTACAACACCAAGGGCTGCCTATATAAAAGCCAACAGTTTTTCAGTTTGCCAGGAAGCGTTTTCCAGGATAGAAGAGAAGACATAGTTCAGCTTAATGTGCTCGGGAAGTTGTAGAAAATAAAATGTTTGAGTCTTCGGATAAAACGGGTAAAATGTTGATGGACTTTAATTCATCGAAATCGGCTAAGTTTACTTTTCAGAGCGGGATAATTATAAGCAAAAAATAATATGGGGGAAGGGGGAGAATAATAGCTTTACGCATGTGTCGATCGTATAGTATAAGAGGCGAATATAGCCGCCAAGATTCCAAAATTTTATACTTACAGTACATAAAAGCAATAACTTAAACATTAGTGACTTTGAGTAATACGGTGCGATCTCCGGACAAACTCGAGAAAATTGTGTTTGAAAAAATGTATGCAGTTTATATCCATTGGAAGTAAAACATTTTGAAACAGGTTTCGTTGTCCAGTTGTCATAACTTAAGTTTATTATTACAAGCTGTAAAGCCCAAACTTATAAAAAATTCCGTAAAAATGAAGTAAAAAATAGTCCAGGAGAATTTTTTTTTCAGTTTTTTATGTTATGTATTGTCGCAAATTTATTATTTACTTTTCTTTTACTTTTAGCGATGAATCTTTCAACTTTTATCTATAAATGTTCACAAGTAAGTATCTTAAGCTGGTTTTTACATTTTCCGGCGCGGGGAGGTGAACACACACTCTCATACCGAATTTGGATGTTTGGGTGAGGAGGACCTTTGGAGAGTTCAATTTTCATCTCACTCAAACCCTATCCGCTCACGAATGCTTCAACGAGTATCTCGAGAGGATGGAAAAGGCAGCTGTTTTTACTGCTGTGAAGTCAACACCATAGAACACAACATCTTCCGTTGCAGCGAGTTTGTTGCCAAGAGAACCTAATTAGAGGTCAAGCTTTCCTAACGTTTGTTTTCCCAAAATTAGGTGGGGCCCATGCTGCTTTCTGATAATAACTGGAGAACTGTTGATCACTATGTCAACAGCATTCTTTCTAGGAAAGAGCAGCACAAGTGGGAGCTGCAGCGGGCCGAAAGGTCCTTGCTGTATGTAATAGGTACAGGTGCCCCAAGCGTAAAAATAGGGAGGTTAGTAGGTAAAAATCCTACAGTATCACCCATTTAGGGTGGTGTCATTTGAAGATTTCCCCCTGCCTCCAACAAAAAAGGGACCCAGTCCTTAGTACAAAAAATTGTGGCGTCTTAGACGCGATGCCACAATTTGAAAGTTGAATATCTCATAATGTATTTGAAATAGACGCCGTAATTGAGGAAGATTTGCAATGTTCTTCTACACGTATTATATAGTTTTATCGGTTTAAACGTAGATGAAGAATTAAGTGAGATATTCAAGATTGTGTGTAAGATGCCAGAATATGGTTTCATTCAACTACATGCTTTTTTATATTTGTGACAACTAAAAGTATGCCTTTCTCGTGGCGCCCTCTGCAAAATTTTGTGCTGTTGCCAAATCATCTAAAATATTTTATAGCATTTAGTAATATAATAAATTTAAAATAAATCTTACTAATTTTAGGTACCTACTGTAAAATTATTATAAAATACAATTAAACTTTTAAACATTTTAATAGGTATTATGTTTAAAATTTTAATATTAAAATTTGTAAAAATGGTTTAAAAGAAATCTTTACGGAAATCAATTGATGCGGCACCTTCACCCGGAAGATTTAGTAAGAAAATTTCTTTCGACCCTTAAGAGGTCATTGGCAGGTTGTTACGGATGAATGCTGGTAAATTTAGCACCAAAATGGAGTCCCAATGGTTCCGTGTTCGAAGGAGAAAGAAGGTGGTTAAAGATGTTTAACATTTTTAGAGAATTTTCAACTAGACCCTCTTGAGGCGGTAAAGGACCTGGGTTTTGATCCCGAAAGGGAAAGCCGAAATATTATAATTCTGACTCCTTCCATCTATGACCGTCTCCCGTGCTTCGGAGAACACGTAAAGCCGGCGGTCCTCCTGAGTTGATGACTGCCAACATCAACAATAATAAAGGGTTACAGGCAAATTCCCCAACCCGGACTAAGCAGCCGTGGGATCTTAATGTTTTAAACCTGGTAGGTAAGGCTGATGCTCAGGAGTGGGCAGAAAGAGCTGACAAGGAAGAAGAAGGTTATTATTAAATTTGAAAATACGAGTTTACATTATGTACATTATATGAGGAGCTTATTTTCAAAGTGTAATATGTTCAAAAATTCCATTTCGAGATAATCGCAAAAAATGAATTTCTCAATAATTAGTTGATATGTTTAAACAAGGTTTTCTTATTTTCAATAGGTATTGATTTGTTGACGTTTAAAATATACTTAGGTAAAATATCCAATATGTATATGTGTATGTACTTTTATAAAAATGACCAAAATGTTTTGTACTTGTTGCGTTTTAAAAATGTGTCATTTGTTTCACTTCGAAAATTAACCTGTATTTAAAGTAAATAAATTTACAATTAACGCCAAATTTAGCATCGTAAAGTGTTTCATTAGCAAGATTTCTGCAATTCTTGCAAGTACTTAAATGTTTTCACTAAAACAGAAACTTTGCAATTTGTTTGAAGAATTGCACAACATTTGCGGCAAAGACTTCCAGGTTTTCAAGGCGTGCTCGCAATAATTCTCACAGTTTAGCAGGAGGTCTGTTGTAATTGTGTATTTCACAAATGCCGGCGTAAGCTGCCAAAACACTGCTAAGCTGACCGGTGGATCTCGGAAAAATTATACTATTTTTTAAAATAACTTAGATAATTATTTTAACATTATTTGCTTAAAGAAAATTACTTTCAAGACAATAAGTATTTATTGTCCGTAATTTGAAATATGACTTTAGAAATTTTAACATTAATGAACCAAAAAATGGTCTTGTTTGATTATAATTTTAAATGCTACAGGGTGATTGTATAATTTCGAGTCCTTAATAATGCAAACTTTATGCAAATACATATTTTGTTTGACATGGTGAAACTAAAATTAAGTACTGCAATTTTCAATTTAATTAGCCGTGGTAATGTTATATAATTTCTGATAAAATTAAAGACGATCCTGAATGCATTATAAAATAATTTTAGGACTTTAGTTAAGGGGGTTTATTGAACTTGACGTAAAAAAAATACTTAGGTACTAATTTTAATCCAAAGTCTTTTATTAATGACCAAATTCTTATAACTTGTTGCGTTTAAAAAGAATGTTGCCATTGTTTTTCCCACTAGAAAATTAACCAAAATGTACTTAAAGTAAATTACAAAATAACGCCAAATTACTTAAGAACACTTTGACAGGACTGCATTTTAAACCATCTATTATGGTTTTCTTGATTAGGGAAAATATTTAAAAATTAAAATTATAATTTTCTTATCTAGTAAATATTATGATGTAATTAACTACAACTAACAGTCTGCAAAAGGTAGATTTCGTCCTATTTTTTAAATGTTTTGATGATCCTGATTAGTTGGATGTATTAGTACATGTTGCAGTTTGAAAATAAAAACATAGTACAGGACTTGAGCAGTTTGAGAATTTAGCTAAAATTTTCAAAATTTTTTGAAAGGACTAGCAACGATTTATTATGAAGGTTATAAAACCAACTTGTACAGAAGTTTTTAGACTATATAATGGCATCCGTAACTAATATTTTCAATTTTTGGACATGTTGCATTTTGAAAGTAAGCTCTTCATATTTACTACATAGTATTGTATGTACCTACTATATAGTAAGACGCATAAAAATGCTACCACGTGGTATTTTACCTACGTTAGAAGCACCATTTGTGACCTTCATAGATTGTAATAAAATATTTTAACTTATTTATTCTCCTCGTCTTTTAATTACCTCTTTTTTGCATGCACTGTAAATTTTTTCTCTGCACCAAGATGAAATTAATAATATAAATCCCGCGCTTTTTTAAAATATTTTAAGTAAAATTCTTTTAAAATTAAGTTAGTTTCTTATAATAAAACATTTAATTTAAGCGATTTTACCAAAAATAATAAAATTTAAATTTTATATCACCATAATTCTTGAAGCCGGTATAGGTTTATTAGAATTAATTATGTGTATGTTATAGTATCTGGACCCTGGACCTACGGCACAAATTTTTTTGTATGTTCTATAAGAATTAATAAAACTTAGTCAGCATAATTATTTTGTATCGAAACAGAGAGGATTGTTTTCTCATCCTAGACCGACTGTATTTGACCTAAAAATGGTTTTACATCCTATCAGCGCAATTTATAGCAATATGTATTAGGGTCTTATTAAAATGAGGGAAAAATTCATTTTTCCCTCCCGATTGCAATGATAGATATTCCTAGAAGTATTCTTTCTTTCTTTGATTTATTTTAAAAGTTAAAAATGCTCTTTTCAAACAGAAACTCTATTATTTAATCTGCAGTGGTTTGTATAAATTGTTAAAACAAGTAAAGAATTTTATACAAATTAGAAAACGAATTCATTGAATCAAAAAAATCATCAAATACAAATAAAAATTAATAACGGTATTTCAACGCTAAATAAAAAAATCGACGCTTGTCTTTCGGAGCAACGAAATTTGACTATCCGCTGTCCGTGCAATCTCGAACGCAGTCAAAAAAACAATATTGCTTCTACAAATACATGTACAAAAATAAATTTGAAACAATAATTGCATAACATAAAGTTCAGTTTTTTGAGGTTTTTTCTAATTAATTTATAAAGCTCCGAGCAACATTCGTACTCACCATTCAATTTAAAGGCAGTGTTGATATCTTTTGAAGTCGTATAATTTTTACATAGTACCGTAAAATGGGGTGAATAGCAACAGTTTTGAACTTCAAGTTTAAATATCAAAAGTACTATAAGAGATATTGAATTGAAACCTACCTCGGTTTATGGGTCTTCCGTCCTCTACAAGCCTGCAGCTTCATATTTTCTTTTTATGGCAAGGTAAAATTTAAAAATTGAAAACATGCTGTTTCTATACACCCCATCGAACGGGGTCAATAGAAACAGGCATTATTTTCACGTCTGTTCTATTTCACAGTTTGTTGGGGCAATAGAAACAGTAAGTATTGTTAAGGGATGGATAGAAACACAAACGAGTGGTAATCAGAGCAAAAAATTTAATTACAATATATCGTAACCGATACCCAAAAACAAAAAGAACAAAAGTGAGAATACAAAGTTTAGTCTAATAAATTATGAAGGCACTTAAGTCATCCTGAAAACAGATTTTGTCTTTCCAGCGAGAAGCAGACTTTGAGGTTTGAACAACTGGCATCAATTTTTTAATTACATCATCCTTGGAGAAAAATGATTCTTCATCAGTCAAGGAAAACATATTACTGCTGAGGGTTTTCTTGCAAAACAGTCCAACATAACCGTTATCTTGAAAGTCAGTGACTTTGGAGACATACATTCTAAATACATTTTTAGTTTTTCCATATACCTTCACGATTACAAAATCGTCAGGTTGGATTAATCTGTCAAGTTCTTTTGAAAGTTCGGCATTTGCAGAAGAATCGGATAATGTGAGATCTGAGTCACTGTCTTTCACAGAATAGTCCGAATCTTCTGGTGATGATTCTGAATCGAGTTTTTTATTTTTCTTTTTCCTGGCACTTACACTTTGTTTTCTGGTACCTGTGGAATTATCATTGTCAGTGCTTGTACCAGCAACAGATGTGCTAGGTCCAGCCTGATCTGGATCCGGTGGAAAATCTGCCACAGAAACACTTTTTCCTGGACCAACATCTACTTTCACTCGCTTTTTTCGAGCTGGAACTGTTTCTGTGTGTCTTAGAGCTGTTAATAGTTCCTTGAAGGAAGCATCAATAGCAGCAACAGGAGATAGTGCTGGTGTTGTGGCTCTTGAGGATTGGGTTGATTCAATAGACAAATCTGAGGAGGGTAGCATCTTTAGTACTTCCTTCCGATTTAGGGCACAATACCACATTTTCTAAAGCCAGAAATTACATTTTCCGATTTGCATGATTCACACAGTTTCTTTAGCAAACTAGGAAACTTGCTCTTTTGAATGGTAGCTTCATTCTTGCCGGGTCCTTTTTTCCAATCTAGAAGGATTGAACGCCATGCCATTTTGAGAGGCCGAAAGAATGCCACGTCTAATGGTTGAGTGAGGTGCGTGGAGTTTGCTGGTAAAAATATAAAGTGGACATCATTTTCTGCACATTTTTTAATGAGATCCAAGGACAAGTGGCTAGATAAGTTGTCTCCAATCATGTACTTTTTGCCAACTAAACGTCTAAGATAAGGAAGGGCTATGGTTTCAACATAATCAGAAAAACAAAAGTTGTCGAACCAACCACTTTTGGTCCTATTGTATCTGGACCCATCAGGGCCTCCTTCTCTCCAACTTTCATACAAGTGTAAAGATTTATAAACTACATATGGGGGTAAGAGGTGACCATCACCAGCAGCTGAAAACATGACAGAAATTGAGCATTTGGTTGAGTTCATCACCCTTTCTGGGTACTTACATCCACGCTTAGTTATTACTTTATGTTTTCCAGGATCATCAGAAAGGTTCGTTTCATCATAATTAATAATGTTTGATGAAGGAACGTCTCTGAGCTCTGCTTCTAGTCTGTCAAAGTACTCATTGATCGTTTCTGGGAGACACCTGCTCTGACCCGTTTAATGTTTTGGCATAACCTTTGTGACAAGTCAGCCTTATGTCTATTCAAAAAAGAATAGACAAAATCACGGCCAGGAAAGTTGTCTTTGAATTTTTTTATGTTTCTACCTTGGCGGTTAAGCGATTCTTTGACCAAAATTCGCAGAGTCCACGAATCAATTGGGTAGCCCCAGTCAGCACAAATAATAAGTCTACTCGCCAAAGTTTTTTCCTCTTCTTCTGTTAAAGCGGTTTGCCCTCCTTTTTTCTTAATTTGATTACCTTTTTTTAAATGTCTGTAGAGGACACTATAATGGATGTCATATTTTGCCGCTGCGTTTCGAAGGCTAAGGCCATTAGTTATGTCTTCAACAGCTGCCTTAATAACCTCTGGATCTTGTACTTTGTTCGGTTTTAATCTTTTGTAACTCCTTGGCATGCTGAAAGAAAACGGTTACATTATAGCGTGTGCCAGCTAATATTCCTCAATTGGATAACTATTGGTTGTATAAATATTATATATTTAATTGTCTTTCAGCTGTGACATTGGAAAATAAACACAAAATAAAAACTTTACGATTTGTGGGGTGAATAGAAACAGCAAAATAATATGTTTCTATTCACCCCACAGATTCAAAATATGGATCATAACCTAAAACAAAAATTGAAACAAAGAAATGGTTTTGTTTACACTATATTAAACAATGTGATATCTTCTACAGGTATACAAGGTATAAAAAATAGTACAATTCAAACATGTGAGGTGATGAGGTATGGTACTTACATGTAAAGTTTGGAAAACGATGAAAATCGGCTGAAACAGAAGTTGCTTTGTCACACCACTTAATCTGAATCTCAGTATTGCCAACCACACAAAATCACATTTCCCTTAAATCTTACCTTATTTCCATCTCATAAAAAAATATCCCTGTCTGCTTTACTTTAACCCCTATTACATAATGTTGATTTTTTCAGAAGTTTCGTTTCTATTCACCCCACTGTTGCTATTCACCCCATTTTACGGTACGTATAAAGTAGTTTTACAAAATGTTAAAATGTTTAGTACATCTTAAGTGGCTAATTAAATTATAATTGCATTAACTGGGTATTAAGATGTCGTCAGTTTTGCTTTTTGTTTAATATTTTTGTTGAATCTGTTTAATGTTAGTGCATCATTTAAGCTATGATGAATGTTTTACTACAAACTTTCAATTTGGCTTTTTTTGTAATAAATATAGAATTTTTGGAAAATTGTTTTATTGAACTGTTATAAGAACTAGGTGCATGTCGCCAGCTCCCCCCCGCTCATATTGAATTTTTTATTCAAAAACATCGATGGAAACAAGTATTGCTAGCCCCTCCTCTCATTCAGAATTTTGGTTCGAAAATGCTCTTAATCGTTTGTGCATGATTGTGCATTCTTTATTTTTGTTTGTACCTTTTTCTTTTAGAATTATTTGAAAATATAGGTGGGGAGGACATGCTATCCCCCAATTGAATTTTGGTTTGAAAATGGTCCTAATTGCTTGTGCATTGTTTATTTTCGTTTATACTTCTTTTGTTTTCGCATAATTGAAAAAAGTTTAGGAGGGGGGGGCTGGAGACATACTAAATTTGAACTTTGAATTTTAAATTCAAAATTGTTCAGATCATTTGTTTTCGTATGTACATGTTTGTGCAAACTTTATTTTCGTTTGTACCTCTTCTCGTTTCGAGATTTTTAAGAAATACAAAAGCTAAATTGATGCGCAGCAAGATTAACGAGATTCCCAGTATTTATTTGAAATGGGGGCTGGGAACATGCACTACAAAAACTTGTCTCATTAAAGGGTAGCCTTTCTTTTAAAATTTTTGAAATAAACAGTTTGTTTTATATGAAATGCTGTTTTTTTCTATTGATGCATCATTTAAGTTGCGAGTCACTGTACATACGTACATGTAGTACGTACATACTACATAATGTAGGTACATACTATACTTTATAACAATGTCCGAAATCCGACCTAAAAAGTAACAAGAGGCACTTGGAAATGAAAGGAAAAAAATAATTAATTACGTTTAATTTTTTCTTTAAAAATAAATAAATGTGTCAATTTTAACTCATTATTTTCCATTTTTATACTAAAATTTTGATCGAAACAAGTATTCGTACTACATACTTAAGATAATTATGTACGATTAGTCCTAGGGATGTAACAAATTTTAATTATTATCTGTGCTAGTGAAGGATTTAAATTTATAAAAATTAGATAGGCCATTACGTTTCCTTTTAACAAATTTCCAAGTTAATCTTTTACGCTTTTATAACCTACATAACGTAACTGCGAACCTTGCTTTGAAAAATGATTCTAAACAGATTTTATTTTATTAATTATTTTATGTTTAATTTGCCAGCTACAATTTTCATTTAAAATATAGGAATGGTCACAGGAATAATCTTAGCTCCGGACAACATACGTGATGGAAAACCAGCTTTTGATAGTCGTATAGTATGTGTTATATAGCAACATGAATTTTATTAACAAAAGTTAAGAAAATAATAATATCCAATTATGTTTTTATGATGATAGCTTTTCTCCTATTTCAGTTATGTATACATATTTCTTAAAAATTAAAAATGTAGTATTTGTAGTCTGTTCAATTTCAAAAATAAATATTTTAAAAATTTTAATTTGGCGTTCTCGATGTTTTTTAATTTTGAATAAATATACGAAATATAGTTGACCGTTTCAAATGATAATTAAAAATTATTGTTGAGGTTGTAGGTCTCTTTAAACATTATCAAATTTATTTAATTTTTTAAACTTTTAACTTTTAAATAAACGTAAGTTTTGTTTAATGTAAGTTTAAATAAACGTAAGTTTATTTAAAATTGTTTTCTTATTTAATTATTTTAAAGGTTAAGAAAGAGACAGAGGGTGCAATATTTTCTTGTACCGTGTATCCATTTGCATACTTTGAGGATTCTTTATTTATTCAACAGGGCAAAAAGAAAATACTTAAATTATTGCAGGCGTATAAGATTTCGCCCGCAAAAGAACTAAGTTTGGCAACAGAAATTAAATTGAGTCATTTACTTAACCGTATTAACAAAAGTGTACCTGTTTCACCTGAAAATATTCTTGATAAAGCTGAAATGAATTTGGAATTTGCAACGGTGATATCAGTGCTTGCTTAATGAATCACCTTTGTATAAATTAGCTGGGTGTGAAAATGAAACTGTTGATGAAAATATTTCTGTAGCTATAAACAATTCAACTACATAGTAGTATCTCATCAAAAATTATTGTTAAATCAATTTCAGTTTCAAAATAAAATTTAAATTTTTCGACTAAATCGCGTAATTTGTCAATAAATGTTTTTATTGAAAGAGTAAATAAACTTGTAGCTCGTAATGTAACCTTTAAGTGGGTATGTGGGGTCGGTCTAGGACAAAATCCCGCGCCCACAATCCCGCTGCCACAATCCCGTCGCCAAAATCCCGTCGGACCGAAATCCCGCCGAACCATAATTCCGCCGGACCACAATCCCACCGGACCACAATCCCGCCGAACCAAAATCCCGCCGAACCAAAATCCCGCCGCCAAAATCCCGTCGAACCGCAATCCTGTCGGACCAAAATTCCGCCGTCAAAATCCCGTCGGACTGCTATCCGACGGCACCACAATCCCGCCGGACTCCTTGCAACAGGGGGTCCAAGTATAGTTTCTTGGCCGCCGAACCGTCAATTATTAAAACTACAATAGATTTTTAATATATAACTAAAATTATTATATTTTTAAAATATTTTAAAATTGTAGATTACAAGTTTTAGCTAGCTGATTAATTTTTTAAATAAATCTTATTTCCCCCTCCCAAGTGAATTTTCTGGTTGTGCAATTGGTCATACCTCAAAACAGTATGGCCAGATTGGGCGATTTAGCACCAATGGGCGACTTTCGAAAATAACTTGTGCTTAATTTTTCAAAACCCCAAATTTCTGAGAAAGTTGCGATTTATTGCGATAAATAATCGATTTTAACATTTGTAGCCTAATATTTTGCTCTATTGGTAAAAAGCTGTGGCGTATTTAGGGTGGGCACTTGCCTCCTGCCTCTCGCAAAGATGATTCTGATTGTATCCTGAAGCCCTCCGTGATAAAAATAATGTTTTACTTTATTACCGTTAATACCGTTACTGTAAGTAACAAAGTAAAAATGAAGGTTGGTAATTGTAATGTAACTCCCTATGACCCCATGATATTTTAGTAAGTACAACAAAGTGGTAAGAAATACAGAAGTAAGTAAGTAATAACGAAGTTTTAAAATGGAGTGCAAACTTTTTAAGTCAGAAGGAAAAGAAAAACTTGCTTTTGACGGCTATATGTTTGATTTTGAAAAATTCAGTGCGTGCAATTCAAAAGTTTTGGGCGTGCGACAGAAGAAAGTCTCACAAATGTAAAGTGCGAATACACACAACAAATGAAGGTATTCTTTTGAAAGAAATGAACAGTCATACTCATGATAGTAATGCAGCCACGGTAGAAGCAACTATTACAGTTTCTCAAATAAAAGAAAGGGCTAAAAACACTATGGAACCCACTTCTCAAGTTATCAACGAATGCGTTAGTAACCAAGGTGGATTATTGGAAAGTGTGAAAGTTGCGTTACCATCAGAAACTGCTCTAAAAAAAGTTATAAGAAGAGTTCGACAAGAAGTCAACGCAGCACCACCTGTTCCTACCAAAGTGGAAGATTTGATAATTCCAGCAAACTTCAAAAAATTCAAGTGTGCCAATGGTGAAATAGACGATTTTCTGTTAGCTGATAATGGCCCAGTTCACAATCGAATCCTTATATTTGGGCGTAGGAAGAATTTAAAGGTAAGCTTAAATCGAAAATCATAAAACTTGACATATGTATAATATTTTCGATATTTTATTTTAGATTTTGGGAGAATCAAATCACTGGTTTGTAGATGGTACCTTCAAATCGACTCCTCCCTTATTTTACCAAGTATATACGATACTAGCAAAGAGATTTGGAGCTATACATCCAATAGTATACGCTTTGTTGCCTAACAAGACTGAATCTACCTACACAAATATGGTGGATCTGTTGAAGACTTCCTGCAATATAGATTTAAGCCCTTCAACAATCTCTTGCGATTTTGAAGTTGCAGCAATTAATGCATTTAAGAAAGCTTTTCCCACTGCAAACATAGATGGATGTTTGTTTCACCTGACGAAAATGTTAAGAAGAAGCTGGGTCAACTTCATCTACTAAGCCGTTATAATAACGAGCCAGATTTTGCAATTCAGGTGCGGATGATTACATCGTTGGCATTTGTGAAAATTCCAGATCTAGATGAAGCGGTAGAATTACTGTACCAAGAGTTACCGGAAGAACTTAAGGAACTATTAGAATGGTTCGAACATTATTATCTGGGAAACCGCACACGATCCGCAAATACTCGCCGAGGGCCAGCATTTACCATTCAAATTTGGTCTGTTTACAAAAGGGTGTTAAGTGCCACAGATCGAACAAATAATTTTGCGGAAGCAGCGCATAGGCGTTTACAAAGTGAATTAGGCATGGACCATCCTAGCGTATAAATTTTGGCCGAACAATTTTGATCGAAACATATCGCATTCCCATTGATGATATTCCGTTCAGGAATTAGTGAGACAGTTTTCAAAACAATACTCCAATTTGAAACAGACTTTGCAACTATTAAAATATTAAATGTATTATTTAAAAAAAGGCATAATTTATTATACACTTACGGAATACAGTTTTGAGCTTCTGTCCAACAATAATTGCAAACAATTGTTTTAATAGAATTTCCGAATCAGGATCTGCATCAGGATCTGAATCAGGATCTGAATCAGGATCTGAATCAGGATTTGAATCAGGATTTGAATCAGGCATACAGTTTCTAGAATATGTTGTATCAACGAACAGTACCTCTCCGCGTGGAATATCACGCGCAGCTACATAATCGACCCCTGTATTTTATAGTATCTGAAAAAAGCAGAATTTATAACGAAATCGTAGCACAAAATCTTAATTTAATGAGGAAATTGTAATACTTTGGTTTTATAGAAGCAGACATGTTTGGGTTGTGTTTATTTTTCTAATATAACTTCAGGCGCCGTAGTAGTTTCTAATTTTTTTTTCGTTCTACACCTAATGTAGTTAAAAATATTATTTTGCAAATTGGTACGAAAACAAATAATTTTCAGACACCTTACCAACAATCAGGGTCATGAAGAAAAACTCGGAAAGTACCATATTATTGGCACTTCCTGATGTTTGAAAGTCCATAAATTTTCCCTTATTTATTTCAAGTTCCTCTTTTGGCATTTGGGCAATTGCTTTTGAAAGAAGTTTATAAATTTTCTCTTGCTTATTTTACTTAAAAATTTTATGGGTCCTCTTCAAAATTTCGTGCCCGGAGGTTTCCTTTCATCAATTTTTCATCAGTTTTGAAACATTCGTTAGCTTTGTACTTGGAAAAATAAAGTACGAATCGTCTCAGCAGCTCATGCCCAACGTCAATACAGGATCTAGGGATAATCAACACGAGTTGCCCAGGGCGCAAATATTACGACGAGACAAGTGCTTTGATTTTATTGCCCCTTTCCTGGCTAAATTCATTACAGCACAAAATATGATAATTAAGCTCAAATTAGGAAATTTGTGCAGCAAGAACTAAAATATTAAAAGGCGTGATCCAGAGGCGGAGGTCACTTGGCCAAACTTGCCCTTCCTCCATGAACCCCTTTGACATAACATAAAACTTACCTTGTACTTCTTCATGGCAAAATGAGTGGCTGAACGATTTGCAAGTGCCATTGCGTATTCTCGTCCATTGAATGTCGCATAACGTAAACTTTCTGTATACTTTTCAAACAAACGTAATATTTTCCTTGTGCGAAATCCGTTTTTGCGAATAAGCGAAGACGTTCCGATAAAACATCATCCTTGGATTCCAAGGGTAAAAGATTAACTTTGGATCTACAACTGTTGCTCTTTCTGCAAAAAAAATAACAAATTTAATTTGACTGACGCAAGTAAAATCGTAAAAGTTGAGCTTTTACTTTGATTTCAATACCAAGAGACAACGGAAAAAAGTATAAAATAAAAGTACTTACTCTGCGGTATAATAATTTCTGAAGATATCGAATTCAGATCTTCCCTAATGGTATTCATTTTCACAATCCACACAATCACAATACTAAAGAAAATTCTATAAGCAAACAACTACGAACACTCACTTTCATAGCACATTCACTAGTAATTCCCATTTCTATAATATTGCACTGGAATAAAGCTCATTGAAAGAGGGGGGAGACACGTGGTTTCATTTACGAATCGGTACCTATTTCATTTTCATGACATTTAATTCCGAAATGAAATACAATTTTTGCAATTCTGCAGCGAAATACTATCATTTCATACAATTACATGGCATTGAAAGCGCTTGTTTTCTGCACGTAAGATTACTCATGTTATTTGATCTTTTTCGTAATCTTATCTTTCGCGAGATGACTTTACCTTCACTTTTCCGCACTACTGGCGAGTTAAAATATTAAAACTTTGTTAAAATATTCTTTATTTACCGAATTGCAGATTTGCAAAATATTGTTCAACACGTACTTCAATAGGCTTGTGGCCTATTTAAGTACTAGTCACGAAAATACTATTTAAGTATTTTTTTAATGCAGAATGATGTTTATTTAATTTTAATTTTGAACAACAACCGCTTTAGAGTCATGATATAGTATGTACACTATGTTACGAAAGTCGTGGTAGGTTATTGTCATGTATAATGTATTGCCATATCAGATTTAATCTTAAAATATAAACAAATTTAGTTAAATAAAATTTAATACAAGAAACTTTCTTCTTCTTCAATGCCATACACTTCATTGTGCGTAGGCGATCAGCTTAGCCGAAGCGAAGCTGACTTTACTAGGGAATATAATTAATGGGGTGGTTTCGTTGCCTTCCCACAGTCCAAAGATTGATATCGGACCTTTGATCACAGCAGTGTAACCGACTCGACTAGGAATCGAACCATGGTCTACCGCTTTAAAGTCGGCCGGTGTATGCTTTACGCTACACTGCTGGTCTTAAAATTTAAAGAATTTATTTAAAGAAACTTTAAATAAATAAAAGAAAACATTATTTTTCATAATCAAAATTTCAAATTCAATTTTAGTAACGAGGTCGTTGAACTTCTTGTTTTTTTTAATAAATAAAAAGGAAATTTCTCCCGGCTTACTCAAATTCTTTTGAGTTGTCAAAATTGTAAAAATAAATTTATAAAATTAAAATGTTACTATAAGTAAGAATTTTTCAAAAAAAAAACAAAATTGATGAAGAAAGCTGTATTTATTTAAGTTAAAATAAGGCAGATGTCGCCGACAAAACAAATCCATAATTGTGAACAGTGGTATATTTAAAGAATTCCTACGGAGGGAGCAAACCTGATTATTTTTCAGAACATCGTTAATCCATTCTTGCGCGTCAGGGCAAAGATCTGACAAATTCCAAAACTTGAAAAAATTAAAGAAATTCAAAACTTATTTCAAACTCAAACTTATTTAAATTTTAAAACTGCGTGGTAAATATTACTTTTTATCACAGAGGGCTTCAGAGATACGATCCGAGTCATCCTTTGAAGAGGGGGGCGGGGCAATTGCCTCCTTGCCCACCCCTAAGCACGCCACTTTTATTTTAAAGTATAAAAGATAATAATACTATGTATTCAGAAAAAAAATAAAATTTGCAAATGGTCCACAAATTTGGGAGAAAACAGATTTAAAAATTTATTTAGAATGTGAACATGTTATTACTTTATTTCAATTTTAACTCCGCCCATTGGTATATTTTTAGGATAAATCCAAAATTTTCCGTGGTTCCAATAGTCAAAACCAACCTTCCGCAGCTTCCGCTTCGGCCTCTTTGTTTTGACAAACGCTTTACTAACTAAAAATATCACCCTAGACCGCCCCTGTTCGCCAAAGTGTTGATGTTGAACCGACAGATAGCAGGGAGCGACTGATAGCTCCACGCCAGTCATGGATGAAAGAGATACGGATGATGGTACGACTCCCCTCGCCCAGAGTTATTCATGTATACTATTTCCCTCATTTATGACGCCGGTCGGTTGTGAGTGTCAAACCACCTACTACGCACGGACTGGTGATAGAATCTATTCAGTGTATACACGTCTTTCTTATGGGAAAAAATCGTGATTTTGAAAATTAAATTGTGGTCTTAATAGAAGTCTGCCTATAAAATTCATCATCACCTTAATTGCTTTACATTTTAATGCTCTTTCGTTTGGTAAAGTTATTTTTATAGAAAAAAGTATATTTTCAGGTGGGAGTTAGTAGACTCCTACTACAATGTCTCACGCACACCATAAGTATAGTATATAGGACAGAATAAATTAAAACCTTTAGTTCTGTTGTTTAATTATTCATGGCCTTCCCATACAGTAAAATAATTATTTTTATTTAAAAAATATGGTTGAGGTTTTAGGTCTAATTAAAACAATATCAAATTTCTCTTCCAGTCACCCGAAACACCAGATCTTCAATGTAGCCCGTAACTTCATTCATAAAGTCCTTTCTATATTCCATCCAAAGTTTATATCCGAAAATCGAGACATCATTAATTTGGTCTTAGCTGCCAATGATTTCCCTATGTCTAGGGATCTATCTAAAGGAATTGGTTACACATAATCACCACCCCTTTCATGTTCTACTTCTTGCCCCCCCTAAACTCAATTTTCATTGTTTAACCTACGTCAGGAGCTTATCTGAGAGCCTCATATCGGTCTTTGAACCTATCCCCAACTTGAAATTTGGACTTAGATGTCCCAACAAGAACCTTCGGTTCTTTTCCAACACCAAAATCCCACCCCCGTCTGATCAGAGTGGATTGGTTTATCGTATCCTCTGCCAGGATTGTGACTCTATGTATGTGAGTGAAAGTTCTAGAAAGTTAGGTGTTTGGATAAAGAGCATATGAGAGATTTGAAAGAAGCTCGCGTTTTCAGTTTTGAGAATGAAACACATATACTGCCTCATGCAAACACATGACTTTAAATTCACATTCCATAAAATATGAGAATATCAGGATCCTGGATCGAAACGATAGACAAAAATTGAAAATTAAAGAGGCTATTAACATCCATTTAAGTCATGAACCTATGAACGATAAGAAGGATGTTCAATACTTTCACGGAGGTTATAAACACATCCTGGTACCATGAAGGTGACTTAAACCTGGCCAATATTATTTAATTTTCAATTTTAATTTAAAAATTTTTTAATTTTCATTTTATTTTATCTTTCATTTTAGGGTTCGCCTTTGTTCTTTTGTCTTCCTTTTCTTTATGTTTGTTTTGTTTTTAGACACTCATGATGATGTATGAAGATAAATGTAAGCTTGTGAATTTACTTTTACCCTTCCCCCCCTTGACAAAACTAGTTTTTCTTTTAACCACCTAATAGTTTTCTATAAGGGGATTAAAATCTAGACTTAGGTAACAACCCAATGGTCATTCCGTTTTACCTCAGTTTAATTTTGTTGTTGAACGAGGCTGAACGATGCCCATTGTTAGTTTACCAAAATTGTCACGTGGGAGAAAGAAAATAAACCATAAACGTAAGTTTTTTTAAAAATCTTTCTTATTTAATTAGTTTGTCTCGGCTATTTGTTTTTTAAAAAATGGTTGTTTAATGATTCCTTTAGCACTTTTTCAGATTCGTTCAGAACCAAATAAAGGGTGTCTTAGTAACTTATAATTATCTTCTCGCAGGTGGGTTAACTTTAATTAATTATTCATGTACTAGATTTTAATTTTGTGTAATTTTCCAGCCTTGAAAATGGGTCAATAAAGGGCCCGAAACGTCGGACAATTTGATATTGTTTTAATTAGACCTGAAACCTCAACCATATTTCTTAAATATCTATTGAAATGAAATGAAAGTGTGAGACGGTCTTGGCCTAGTAGTTAGAGCGATCAACTACTGATGCAAAGGCACCCGGTTCGATTCCGGCAAGGAGTCTAGGAAGGAAATTTTTTTCTGACTTTCTTTCTATCTAGGACCGTTTCCCGTGCTTTGGAGGGCACGTAAAGTCGGCGGTCCCCTTAATTGATGACTTCCAGCATCAACTATGAAAAGGGTTACAGGCACATTCCCCAACCCGGATTTAGCAACCGTGGGGTCTTAATGCTTAAAACCTTTCTCTTAGAGAAAGAGGCTATGGCCCAGCAGTGGGCTAAAAAGGCTGAAAAGAAGAAGAAGAAGATCTATTGAAAAGGTCAACTATATTTTGTAAATATAATTATTTTTGTATAACTTACTAATAATTGTTAGGATGGGCTTAACATAGTTTTATTCTAAAAGGAATAATTATTCATTTTAAAAAGTTTATAATATCTAAATATTTGTATGAATATAAGCAACATCGAAATATTTGAATATAATAATAATATATTCAGTCCTGTGAATACTACATTTGTATATAGGACAAGTCAAAAAGTACACAAAAGATAAACAAGCAACTATACACGTAAAATACGCAAAAAGTCACAAAATTCCTGCACATGAGAATGCTCTTTACGGTTGCTCTAAATACTTGGGCCGTTTTCGAATTTTTAATTTCAACAGAAAGTGCATTGAAAAGGGCCGTTCCCACCGCCACAGAAGACTCTCTCGTCACACCGTTGAGGTGAAGTGCAGGACGAAAATCATCCTATTTTTGCTGCTATAATAGCAGCAGAAATTAAAAAGAAAAAAAAAATTTAAAAAAATTTAAAAATGTTGGAAAAAAATAAATTTAAAAATAAAAAAACTTAGAAAAAAAAATTTAAAAAGAAAAAGTTTAAAAAAAAGAAATTTTGGAAGAAGTTCAATTCCCTTTGGGAAAATTAAAATTTGGGGAACCGTTTAAAAAAAAAAAGGAGGAATTTTAAAACACGGTAAAAAGGGTTTTTAAGAAGTTCAAATTTAAAAACAATTTTTTTAAAAAAAAATGGGGAAACAAAAATTGTTGAAAATGAAAAAAAGAAAATTTAAAGTTTTAAAGGGAAAAGGAAAATAAGGGGGAAGTAAAAAAAATTAAAATTTAAAAAATCCAAATTGAGAATTTCGGAAAAAAAAAATGAAAAGGGAAAAAAAAAAATTTGGAAAAAATAAAAATTTTGGAAATGGAAATAAAAAATAAAATGGTAAAAAAAAAAAAAAGCTTTAGAAAACCCGAAATTCAAGGGAAAAAAGGATGGTTTATTTTAAAAAGGAAGGAAAATGGGGGGAATTTTAGGAAAGGTTGGAAAAGAAAGGGAAAAAAAAAAAGGGAAAAATTTGGAAAAAAAAAAAAAAAAAATTTTGGAAGGAAATTTTAAATTAAAAAATTTTAAATGAAAGAAAAAGGGAAAAAACAAAAAAAACTTAAAATTAAAATTAAAAGAAAATTTGCCAAAATAAAAAAAATTTTAAAAAGGGAAAAAAAACAAAAGGGGAAAAAATAAAAAAAAGGAAGGAAAAAAAAAAATTTTGAAAAAAAGGAAGAAAAAAAAGGCGAAACAAAAAATATGAAAAAAAATGAAAAATTAAAAATTGGAAAAAATTAAAGAAAAAAGAAATTGAAAAAAGGGGCTTTAAAAAAAAAAAAAGGGCCAAATTTAAAAAAAGAATTTTGGGTTTTTAAAAAAAAAAAGGAAATAATTAAACAAAAAACCAGGGTTTTTAAAAAGCAAAATTGAAAAAGGAAGGGGAAAGAAAAAAGGGAAAAATTTAAATATGGGGGCAGGGAAAGTTTCGAAAAATTTTAAAACAAAGAAAAATGAAAAAAAAAAAGAAACAGAACAAAAATGATCCAAATTGTTTGGGATTAATTAAAATTTGGGGTAAAAAATAAAATTTTAAAAAATAAAGCCCTCTGGGGGAGAAAAATTTCCAAATTAAAGTTTAAAAATTCGGAATAAAATTTTTTTTTTAATTTTTAAAAAAAAAAAACAAAATTTTAAAAAAAACCAAAATGGAAACAAATAAAAAAGGGAAAACGGGCCCTTTTCAAAAAAACAAAAATTGGGATCCTTTCGCGGTTTTTTTTTAGGGAAAATTTTAAAATTTTAAAAAGGGGTTGATAAAATTGGGAATGGAAAATTTAAAAAAGGGAAAAAAGTACTGGGACGTTTGGGAAAAAATTAAAGGGGGGAAAAAAAATTTAAAAAATTTAGGGCCCAAAAAAAAATTTTTTAAAAAAATTTAAAAGCCAAATTGAAAAAACCTCAAGGAAAAATTTGAATTTTTGGGAAGGGGAAAAAAAGAAAAGGTTTAGGAGAAAAGGGGAAAAAGGGGAAAAATTTTAAAAGGAAAAATTAAAAAAGAAAAAGGAAAAAAAAAAAAACAAATTGGGAAGGGGAAAATTTAATAAAATTTTTTTATTCAAAAATCAAACAAAAAAAATTTTTGGGGGTTTTGGGAAAAATTATTTAAAGGGAAAAAGGGATAAAAAATAAATTAAAATTGGAAAAAAGAAAATTGGGGGAAAAAAATTAAAAATGAAAAAACAACCGAAAGGCAAAATTGGGGGCAATCAAAAAATTTTGTTTTAAATTTCAAATTTTGGGTTTTTTTAAAAAATTGGGAAAAATTTAAAAAATTTATTTTTGGGAAATTTAAAAAATAAAAAATTTAAATTTAAAAAAAAAAAACTTAGGAGGGGAAAAGGAAAAGATTAAAAACCAAAATAAAATTTTAACAAAAATTAAAAAAAATTTTGAACCAATTTTAAAAATTTTTTTTTTTATTTAAAAAGGGGGAAAAAATTTTTAAAAAAATTTTTTTGGGATTTATTTTTCAAAGTTTAAATTTAAAACAAAATTTAAAATTACCTTTGTAAAAATGGAAAAATATAAAAAAAAAACCAAAATTTAATTGTGTTTTTAAAAACCAATTTTAAATTTAATTAAAATTTATTTTTTAAAAAATTTTTAGAAAAAAATTTTTTTAAAAACCCAAAATTTAAAATTTTAAAAATTTTTTTTTTTTAAATTTTAAACCCTAAATTCCCAATTTTAAATTTTTTCCAATTTTAAAAAAAAATTTTGAAAGGACCAAAAAACCCGAAAATTTAAATTTTTAAAATTTTTCTTTTATTTTTCCCCGGAAAAAAAAAAAAAAAATTGTTTAGGTTTCCCCCTTTAAAATTTTCTTTTTGTCATTTTATTAATAAAACCCTTTTTTAAAATTTAAAATTGGTTTTTCTTAAAACCGGGGCAAAGGAAAATTTTAACTAACCCAAAAAAGGTAATACGTTTAAACAAAAAAAATTAAAATTTTTAATGTTTTAAATTTTTTTTAATATTTATTTTTTTTTTTAAAATTTTTAATTTTTAAAGGTTTTAAAAATTTAATAAAGGTTGAAAATTTGTTTAAATAAATTTTTACCCAAGGTGAGTTAAAAACAAAATTTTCCAAATTTATTTTTAAAAGGGTTAAATAAAAAAGTTTGTGGTAGAAAATTTTTTAAGGTTTACAAAATTTAAAACTTTGGGGAAAGTTTTTAAAAAATTTCCCAAAACTTTTGGTTTAAAACTTTTTTTTAAGAAATTTTTTTAAAACAATTGCTTTTTAATACTTTAAATTAAAAATTTTCCCTTTTAAAAAATTTTTTAAAAGGGTTTTTTTTGATTAAAAAATTTTTAAAAATCAAAAATTTTTAAAATTTTTTTAAATTTTTTAAAAAATTTAAAAGGAAAGGATTTTAAAAAATTTTAAAAATTTTTTTTTTTGGACCTTTTTTCCCGGGAAAAATAATTTTTAATTTTTTAAATAAAAATATGAAACAAAACCCAAACTTTTTAAAAACTTTTTTCATAAAAGAAAAAACATAATCGGAAAACAATTCTTAAAATTTTCCCAAAAATTTTGTAAAAATTCAAAATTTAGGAATCTTTTAAAATTTTTCTAATTTCCTTTATCAAATTTAAAAAAAAGGTTTTATTTTTTAAATTTTTAAAAATGAAAAGGGGTTGATTTAGATTTTAAAATTAATAAATTTTTGGGTAATATTAAAGGAAAATTAAACGGAAATGAGTCCATGGGTAAAAATTTTGGGTAAAAAGGGGGCCCTTGGGGTTCAGTTTCGGGGTTTTGGGGTTTTTGGGGGCCCAGGGTGGCACCTTTTTTAAGAAATTTATTGGACCATTTAAATTTGTTTGATTTGGAAAAATGGGAAAATTTTTAAAATTTTAAAAAAAATTTTTTAAATTTTAAAATAAAACCTTTAAACAAGAATGTTGAAAAATTTAAAAATTTTTTTTAATTTAAAATTTGGGTTTCTTTTTTTAAAAATTTTAAAAAATTTTAATTTTTTTAAAAAAATAAAAAAATAAAAACCTTTTTCCCAAAGGGGTTTTCCCCGGGAATTTTTTTGCGAAGGTGGTTTAATTTTTTGAAAAATTTAAAAAAGTTTTTGGGGAAAAAAAATTTTAAAAGCCCAGAATTTGGGATTTTCCCCGGTTTAAAAAAGGGAAAAATTGGGGGGCCCTCGGCCTTTTAAATTGGTTGGAAGGAAAATTTTTAAAAAAAGAAAAACCAATTTTTAAACAAGGGGAAAGGAAAAAAAAAAAAAAAGGATCTACCGTCAAAATTTTTAAATTAGGAAGGAAAAGACAGCGGGAAATTTATTTAAGGAAATGAAAAAGGGAAAAAAAAAATAATAATTTAAAAAAAAGTTTTTTAAAAATTTTATTTTAAAAATTTATTTTTAAAAAAAAAAAGATGGGGGAAACGCTTGGGAAAGGTTTCCGGGTTTAAATAATTTAAAAATTTTTAAAAAAAAGTAAAAAATTTTAAAAACTTTCTTTGATTTGGAAAAAAATTTTTGGGTTTTAAAAAAATTTTTGGGGGGGAAAATTTGGGGAAAAAAAAGGGTGAAAAGAAAAAAAAAAAAAAAACAAGGAAAAATAAATGGAAAAAAAAAGAAAAACAAAGGCAAATGAAAAAAGGGGAAAACCCAAAGGGAAAATTTTAAAAAGAAACTTTAAAAAAAAAAGGAAAAAGAAAAAAGTGAAAAGGGAAAGAAAAAATTTTTAAAAATCGGGAAAAATTTAAATAAAAAGGGAATTAAAATTTTAAACAAACCAGTTAAAAAAAAAAAAAAAAAAAAAAAAAAAAGGGAAAAAAAAAAATAAAGGGAAATTTAAAAACAAAGAAGTTAAAAAAAAAAAAAAAAAAATTTAAAATAAAAGACAAAAGTAAAAGGAAAGTAAATTTTAAAAGGAGAAAAATTTAGAAGGAAAAAAAAGAAGGGGGTTTAAAAAAAAATAAAAAAAAATTAAAAAGAAGAAAATAAAAGGAACAAAATAAAAAAAAAGGGAAAAAAGGAAAATTTGGGGAAATAAAAAAAGGGGAAAAATTTAAAAAAATAAGAAATAAAATTTCCCCTTGGGAAACTAAGGGAGAAAGGAAAAAAAAAAAAATTAAAAAAGAAAAATGAAAAAAACCCAAAGAAGAATTTTAAAGGAAATGGAAGGAATAAAAAAGAAGGGTAAATAGAGGAAGGAAATTGCAAAAAAAAAAGAAAAAAATGGGTCGGGAAAATTGGGGGGAAAAAATAAAGGGTTTGGGGGAAAACCCAAAAGGAAAAGGAAGAAGGAAAGGGAAAAGGGTTTAAAAAATGGGAAAAGGAAAATTTTGAAAAAAAAAATTGGGAAAATAACTAAAGGAAAATCAATTTTAAAAATTTTTAAAAAAAACCCCAATAAAATTTTTTAAAACCAGAAATTTAAAACCCTTAAATTTTTTAAAATCAATAAATTTCCCTAAAATTTTCCAAAATTTTTAAATTTAAACCCAAAATTTTTAATTTTTCTTATTCTTTTTTTTTGTTTCTTTAAATTCTTTCCCCTTTTTCTTTAAATTTTTCTTTTTTGTTTTTTTTTTTTTAAGTTCCTTTTTTTTTAATTCTTTTGTTTTTCTTTAAATTTAATTTTTTGTTTGGTTTTTTTTGAAAAATTCTTTTTAAATTTTTTTCAATAATATTGAGGGATTTTTTTTAAAACAGATCTGTTGATCAACAGATCTGGGCTCACGGGGTTATCCTAGCCAAAAGTAGAAGAAGAAGAAGAAGAAGCTTGATATAGTTGTCTTCCGCGTGGTGTAACTAGTCTGGAGCCCCAGTGATTATGTTTAGCATTATAATCGCCTACAGCTATAAATCTAGGCCCAAGAGTCCCAAAATATGATTCGAATTGATTTCTTTTAATAGATAGATTTGGCGGGCAATACACTGCTGCAAGAATCAATTTACCGTTTCAATCCTCTATTTCTACCGCTGTAGTCTGCAGGTTTCGTTCACTATGTTTGGCAATTTCATGGCGTTTAATTTTATTTTTAATGATGACTGCTGTTCCTCTTCGAGCGCTTCTTGCCGGATGATTAGTGCAATATATCACGTATTTTGAAATTTTAATAAAGCTTTTGTGGTCATATGTATTTCTGAAATAAGAATAACATCTAAATTATGGGTTGTTATAAAGTTTTAATTAATAAATTAATTTTAATAAACTTTAAAAGATAGAAAATTTTTGAATGACAAGATGCAGGTGCAGATTGAAGTCGTTAAAGCTTTTAAGGAAGGAAAACTTGCGGTAAAACAGGTTACTATTTCAAAATGAAACATTTTGAGAGAAAAAAGATAATGGAAAATAAAAACTAGCTCAAGGGTACACACACTTATATCGAGAATGACTTGACCAACAAGGAAAAGAAATACAAAACCAAATACAGGTTTTGGCAAAGACTGAAATGAGAAATGGAGAGAGAGTTAAGGTGAGGTACCCGAAGCTTATTAAACAAAACAAAGTATACAAAAAGAATAAAAAAGACGGCGCTCTGAAGATGGACACCGACCAAACCCAGCACACAAAAAACTGATGCAGGGGATGGTGTCTGTCTGGACTGTCTGGAGAGTTCCAGTTGCTCCAGATAGAGAGGCTGGAGAAGAAACTTATATAGCGCATAAAACAGGAAATATAGAGATTGGTCAAGCAAAAAGGAAAAAAAAACACAAGGAAAGGGAGGAAAAGTAAATAAAATTGCAACATGAAATGTTAAAACATTACTGAGGCATGGAAAGATGAAAGAGGTTGTAAAGGAAATGCTAAGATATGGCATTGAAGTGGTAGCAATACAAGAAACAAGATGAAAAGGAGAGGGCGAAGTAACAAGGGAGGATTCTGTACTCTTGTATTCTGAAGAAAAAAACAGGGAAGAAATGGTACCGGATTCTTAGTCATGAAAAAATTTATAAAACAAATATTGCAATTTAAGCAATTTTGAGAATCAGAATGAAACCAAATAATTTATCGTTAATAAACGTATTTGCGTCAATGGAAGAAAGTGGATAAGATAAAAAGGAACACTTCTACCACGATTTGGAAATATTGCATAACGGGATACCAAGACATGATACAACAATTATTATAATCGGTGATTTTAATGCACAGATTGGTAGAGAGCCGCACGTAAAAGATGTAGCAGGAAAATACACAATTTACATGATAACGAAGGATAACGGCAATAAGTTATGTAATTTAGTAGCAGCCTTTGACTTAATTATCAGCAGCACTAAATTTAAACATAGAAAATTGCATAAAGTTAAAGAGACAATCAAACGAATTTAGATAGTAAGAAGTTTTGGGGACACAAATGAAAATATAGACATCGAAAAGCTATATAATAACGAAATAAAAAAAATACGAAAGCACACTAAACCAACTAATGGAAGTTAATGAACATACTAAAACATAGTCAAAGATTTCCAAGTAATTACAAACAGTATAAAACGAGCGCCACACAAGTGATAGGAAATAGAAAAGCTGGAACCGGTAGAAAATGGTACGACGAAAACTGTGAAATGGTTGCTAAAATGAAAAGAGAAGCAAGACTAAAGTGGCTAAGCATAAAAGAACAAGGCGATTTAGAGAACTAAAAAAATGAAGAAATAAAGCATTTCAAATATACAGAAAAAAGAAAAGCAAATGGATAGAGCAAGAGATGGACGAAATTGAAAATAGTAATAAATGGAACAACAAAAAGCCCCTATAAAAGATAAAAACAAAAGAGAGACATAGTGTAAAAACAAGAGGAATGAGAAACAAGCAGGGGAAAATCGAAGATGACACAGAAAAGATAAAAAATATATGGGTAGAATACTTTCAAGAATTACTGAATGGACAACTAGCTAACAAACCTCCCCTCAGCACATTCGTAGATCAAACAACAAACCAACAATATGAAGAAACAGTTAAAGTCATAAATAAATTTAAAAATAAATAAAAAATTAAAAATTTAAAACTGGAAAAGATGGCATCAATGCAGAATTGATAAAATATGGAGCCGAAGCATTACATCAAAGAATACACGAACTAATTAAACAGATATGGAGAGAGGAAAAAATGCCGACGCGATGGAGGAAGGTGTCATTGTGACAATAAAATAGAAACGAGACGCAGATAAATGAGAAAATTATCGTGGAATTACCCTACTGAATGTAGCCTATAAAGTTTTATCCACTCTAATAAACAAAAAGCTTAAAAAATATGCCAAAGAAACAATCGGAGAATATCAATGTGGTTTCATGGAGGGAAAGTCGACGGTGGACGCAATCTTCGTGTTGAGGCAAATAATGGAAAAAAGTCGAGAACGTGATATCGATATGCACATGGCCTTTGTTGACTTCAAACAGGCATTCGACAAAGTAATTAAAAGTAAATTAAAAAGCAATGGAAGAAGTCGGAATACCAAACAAGCTGATAATGCTGACACATGACACTACAAGATACAACAGCCTGTGTCAGAACGGCAAGCGGAGTGACAAGTAATTTCACAATAATTACCGGAGTGAGGCAGAGACGCAATGTCGTCTACTCTGTATAATATAGGGCTGGAAACAATAATAAGAAAAACAACAATTAACGACACAATAATTACCAAAGAAGTTCAAATAATAGCAAATGCCGATGACGTATTGATAACATCCAAAACGGCGGGTAAATTAAGAGAAACCATTGAAAAAATAATAGACGAAGCATTAGCAACGGGACCAAAAATAAACCAAGAAAATATATGTGATGCTGGAGAGGAAACACAGAGAAAAAAACAGACCTGAAAGTTGACAAAGATACGTATGAAGAAATCCATGACTTCAGTTACCTGGGTACCCAGAAAAACAATAAAAATGAGAGACTGCAAGAATTGAGAAGAAGACTACAACAGGAAATCGAGCGTACTTCGTAAACAAACAACTTTTGATAAATGGAAATTTATCGATACACACCAAGATAAAAATGTACAAGACCCTAATGCGCACTGTGATTACCTATACGACCGAAGCAATATCCATGAGCAGAAGAGAGGAGGAGGAGATGAAGATTTTTTAAAGAAAAATATTAAGAAAAATATTGGGACCAATGAGGGATGGTAGTCAACAAAACAAACAAAAAACAAATGGAGAAATACTTTTAGCAATGTATGGAGAAGATATCGTGAAAACGATCAAATCTAGTAGAAGAAGTTGGTTTGGCTACGTGATAAGGAGAGGTGACGACGCGGTAGATAGAAAAATTGCAGAGTGGAAACCCGCGGAGGACCGCATGAGAGGAAAACCCAACTTAAGATGGCACGATCAGGTAACAGAGAATTTGAAAAGGTTGAAAGTTAGCGGATGGAGAGAAAAAGTAGAAAACAGACAGATTTGGAGAAGAATTGTAATAGACGCAAAAACCGATAAAAATTTATAGAATTAAAATATTAAGTAAAGGAGGACAAATACACCTCAAAAAACGGACCTGTAAAGTCTCGCAAGAGACAGTCAAATTCTAATCAGAATAAAAGTCTTATTATTATTATTACTTATCCCAACGATGTTCAAGTTTTTTATATCGCCTGTATAATAAAATTTTGTCTCGGATTTTGTCGATGTTTGTAACCTGATAATTTCTTATTAGTTACAGTATATAGTACATCGACTTCTTCGTTTTTAAATTCATTCGCGTTGAATAGGGTAGATTCAATTATAGAGACTTTTCTGTAACTACTGATTTATTTGACATCAATTACTAAACATCTAAAACGCCCTGTACATAAACATAATTTGAACGTTTACGTTTTTAATAATATTAATTTTGAGAATGTTGGCGACTTTTATAGCTTGAGTTAAGAAACTTGTTATCTTACGAAAAGAACATACGTGATTGGGTTTAGAAGTTGATTAGGAGAGGCAAAACACCTTTAAATTGCCCTTTGTTTTATAAGCCCATATGTCTTCTGGATCACTCCTTAAAACTTCTGGAGACGGCGATCCTGGAGAGACTACAAAACGAGTTAGAACGGCTCGTCGGCCTATCGCCGAGCCATTACGGCTTTTGCCAAAAACGATCTACGATGAACGCCTTTGCGGCCATTAGGGCTATCGCGAAGGATGCCAGGAAGGGAACATAGACTACACTTTGTTTGTGCGCAATGATCACCCTGGACGAAAAAAACGCCTTCAATACGGTCAAGTGAGAGCGCATAAATGAAGCGCTAAGGGATCTAGGGTGGCTGCGTACCTGGGGAAGGTAATCGCTAGTTAACTCTCAGGTCGCAGCTTTCAAATAGAAAAGACCCTGCTGCGGGAGGAGGTGGCGATCACGTGTGGAGTGCCGCAGGGCTCTGTGCTTGACCCCACCCTCTGGAACCATTCTGACGACGTCGTGCTGCGCTTACCACTTGCGCAGGGGGTCAGCAAAGTGGATTTTGCCGACATCTTCGGCTAATTGTTCCATCTAAATAATTTCCCAATGGATGGAAAAAAGAGGCTTTACACGCCTGCCGGAAAAGACAAAGTTTCTCATATTTCCCGGCAGGAGAAAGCTGTACTCCGCCGTAATACAGATGAGTGGAACTTCTATCTTTCCGGCCGACACCGCGAAGTACCTTGTAGTTACTTTTGACAAGGCCCTACTATTTTTAAATATTATTCTTAAATATTATTTTAATTGTTAAAATTTGTACTCTATGCATATATATTATTATTAAAGTTTGTTTTGCTTTTCTTCACGATTGATAAATAACCAAACATGGACATCCTAAGGATGTTCTTTAATGACGTCAAATGATTGTCCTATAAGTGGCGTCCCGTGTACAATATTTATTGGGCATATGACGTTGCCGACCAACAAGTATCAATAATGACGACATTATAACGACAATCTTCTTGTGCCATATACGCTCGTCCGGACGTTGGCGATTCAACTTGGCCGAAGCCAAGATGAATTTACCAAGGAGTATATAATTTATGGGTGGTTTATGTGTTGAAGTCCTACTAAATTCATCCTCACATTAAATGTCTTATAAGGGTGCGGTTCGAATTACCGGAACGGGATTTTACAATTTTTTGTGGATTATGAAAGATGAGGGTCTAAATAGCATATAAAAAAATAAAATTTGCGGTCGGATCACACAATTTTGAAAAAAACGGCTTTAAAGTTATTAGGAAATAAGGTACTCCCATTGGTTGTTGCAAACCGATACTCCGCCCACCCGCATTTATTCATACAAAAGCGCTTGAAAATGTGAATTTTACCCATTCTACGTTTAACAATCACCATGAACGTGTCAAATATAGAAGATATAGTTAGAATTTTCAACCAAGACGATACCGCAGTGGTAGAATTGCTGCAGAGGTTTCATTATTTGCCATTAAATATGCGATGCAAAGTCCGCACTTGCAGGCGATATTGCAATGTGTTACACGATGGTGAATATTTGTTAAACCACTCCTTCAGATGTCCGGGTTGCAAGAAGAAATACCGCCTAAGCGAGAATACCTTCTTTGACAACCGCATGCTACCCCGAAGACTGTGTTTTATGTTATGTGGCTATGGGCGTGCAATACAAGGGCTGGTGTAGCTGCGCTCATAGTTGGCCTTCGCCGCCAAGCTGTGTACCAGCTATACCAATCCTTCCGGCGTATCTGCTCATGGACGCTGATGGCAAACCCGATACTCCTTCAACTCGGTGGCCCGGGCCAGGTTGTACAAATCGATGAGTCCGTCATAACAAAGCGGAAAGCTGGTGTTGGACGGATACCCCCCCGCCAACAGCAGTGGATATTAGGGTTGTATAGTGTGTTGGAAGGTAGGGGCATCGCACTATACATCGGTAGTAGAGATTCTGCTACGTTAAGGCGACTCGTCCTTAAGTACATTAGACTTGGTACCGAGATTTGGACCGATTGTTGGAGGGGATATTCGGGTTTAAATCATCTGGATGGCGTCTCGCCCTATATTCACAAAACAGTGAACCACAGCTCCAATTTTGTGGATCCCGTTACCGGGACTTGCACAAACAGGGTTGAGGGGTATTGGGCGACTTTAAAGATGTATTGCCGACGGTTAGGGGTGTTATCTTCCACCATGTTACCCGAACATCTGCAGGAGTATATGTGGGTGTCCATTTTTGGTCGCACAAATAAAGAACGCTTCGAAAACATGGCCATGCAAATAGCGGAGCGGTATCGAGTGTAACTGTTTGCAGAGCTGCTGGAGAGTAAAAATCGGCCCTTTTCAGGGCCACAAATATTTTTGAATGAGGTTTTTATTTTAACGTGAATTCGTTTCGGAGGTGGTTGCGCTGTCAAAACCTACTCTCCGCACCCGCCCTCACCCCTTCGGGGCTTCGAGCGGTTTTGACACGCGCTGAACTCATTAAAAACATCCCTTAAGCAGCTCCAACTCGAAAATTTTGAAAGTTGACGCGACGGATCTCTGAGAGCGACTGGTATCTCCCACCACTAGTCACTGTCGACCCAGGCACAGCACACGTACCGCCAACAGAATAAATGATACCTTTTCATTTTAATACACTTACATGTATTTCTTATGGGAAATTTGCAATTTTCAAAATGAAATTGTGGCCTTATTACAAGTCCGACAACAATGATCCTCACCTTAAAGAGCTTGTATTTTTGTGTTCTTTCGTTTTGTAAAACCATTTCTATAGCAAAAGTGTATTTTCGAGTCCGGTAAATCGAACTCTACCCGTCTTATAATTTTCTGGTCTTTCGTTAGGTGTAGCAATTTTTATAGGAAAAAGTGTATTTTGAGTCAGGGTTGGTCGACTTCGATCTATGCTGGAAGGTAATATTGTGTAATTCTGTAAATTTCTATGTTGGCCAATGTACGTGATGGTGGAATAGCAGACATATGTATTCGCCGTTTTAATAAATTAAAATAAATATGATCTGACTTTATTTCATACGATTTTTTGATTTCTTGCATTTCTTTATAATTTTCTAGAATTTTTTAAATCTCGTTTATAGGTAAAAAAACTGTAATTCTCTAAAACCCGTATGCATTTTGAAGGTTAAATTTTGTTACATTAAACTTCCAAATAATATTTTCAAAATAATAATTATTTTTTTAATTTTAAAAAATTATGAAAAATTAAAAATTTTATAAATCGCTTATATTTGAAACATCTAATTTAAGTAAAATATTTGTATAGATGTACAAGGAAATAAATGGAACGGGCTTCATGGTAAAAAATAAAGAAAGAAGCAATATAATACAATTTAAACCAGTTAACGGAAGACTAGCATACCTAAGAATTAAGAAAAACCCGATAAATTTATCGATCATTAGCGCTTACGCCCCAACAGAAGATGGTGATGAAGCAGAAAAAGATGAGTTTTATCAGGAACTAGAAAACCTATGTGAACTAACAAAAAACAAAGATATTTTGATTGTAATGGGAGACTTCAATGCCAAAATTGGAAAAGAGGATTATATTGACGAAGTCGCGGGCAAGCATACAGTACATGAGAAGACGACTGATAATGGAGGTAGACTTTGTAACCTGGCAGCGGCGGTAAATATGGACATTTGCAGCACGAGATTTAATCATAAGAAGGCGCATAAGATAACATGGGTATGGCCGGGAGGTAAAATTGGGGAAGGAAATCAAATAGATCATGTCCTAGTTACACGGAAAATGAAAAAAATGGTAAAAGATGTTAGGTCATACAGAGGGGCCAATGCGGACACCGACCACTACATGGTAGTTACGAAGGTAAAGATAAAGAAAGAACAAAATGTGACGATTAAAAAAACAAATATAACTCTAGCAATTGAAGAATTACGCGACGAAGAAATAAAGAAAAAATATGAAAATATGGTACAAACCAACCTAAAAAATTATGAGAAAAGCAAATATATAATTAAATGTTACGCGACACAATTGAACTTTTAAAAAATAATTTTATTAACTTAGTAAATAATGATACAAAAGTTACAAGCTTTTAACATAAAGAACTAGTGTCGAAGACACCGAAGTTACAAGCTTCAAGCCTAAAGAACTAATGCATGTATGTTGCTGGGTTATCCCCGCTTTTATACTAAAAGGTAAGTGATGAACAGCTGTGCTCTAGGTGGCAGATGTGCTCTAGGTAGCAGATGTGCTCTAGGTAGCAGATGGTGCTTTATTTCTAGGAAGTATTCTTAAATTAGAATAACAATTGTGCTTTATTATTTCGAAGAAATAAAGATGAATCATCAACACGTGTGCTCGAAGGAATGTGTTTAAATTAAAAGTACAATAAAAATACAAAGTTTATGATAACATGTTGACATCAAGTGTTAATTAGATCTAACAGGTGAAGGTCTTTAAGGATTACATAACTATATAGATACAAACTTTAAAAGAATCGCAGATATTATGATGATAAGCGCAAAGCAGGTGATGAAATACAGGAAAAGAAAAACAGAAAGAATGGTTTGATGAGAATTGCAAATAGGAAATAGGAATAGGAAAACTAAAACGAGAGGCTAGATTGAGATGGCTTAGCACAAATAAAGAGGAAGACTTAAAGATCTATAAGAGAAAAAACGAGAAGCTTACAAGTTGTATAAGAAAAAGAAAAACAGATGGATAGAAGAAATAATGGAAGAAATGGAAGACAGTAGTAAATTGAACAACAGTAGACTATTCTATGAGAAGTTGAAGAGGCAGAAAGCGGGACATAATATAAAAACAAGAGGAATGATAGATAGGCAAGGAAAACTAGAAGATGACCCGGAAAAAATTAAGAGCATTTGGGTAGAATACTTTCAAGAACTACTAAACGATGCCCAGATAACTGAATTAATAGCCGTAAACGAAGAAGACGCAGAAACACAAGAACCTACATACGAAGAAATACTTGAAGCAATTAAGAATCTCAAAATGGAAAAACCCCTGGCAAAGATAATATAAACGCGGAATTAATTAAATATGGGGAGAAATGCTACATGGAGAAATGTATGAACTGATAAAACAAGTATGGAGGGAGGAAAAAATGCCACAAGCATGGAATGAAGGAGTTATTGTGACGATAAAGAAAAAGGGAAACCCAGAAAAATGCGAAAACTATCGAGGAATCATGCTACTTAGTGCTGTTTACAAGGTAATGTCCACAGTGATAAATAATAGATTACAAAAAATTACAGAAATAATTGGAGACTATCAATGTGGCTTCATGAGGGGCAGATCAACGGTAGATGCAATATACGCAATTAAACAGATTTTAGAAAAATGCCGCGAACATGATATAGATTTGCATATGGTGTTTATAGATTTCAAAAAAGCATTCGATAAAATAAACAGAAATGAATTAATACAGACAATGCAGCAAATGAAAGTTCCGGGTAAACTAATAAGATTGATTCGTATGACACTGAAAGAAACGACAGCGTGTGTAAGAACAACAAATGGGGAGACAAAGGACTTTATAATAAATAATGGAGTAAGACAGGGGGATGCGTTGTCGGCGACTTTGTTTAATGTGGTACTGGAGAAAATAATCAGAGAAGCAGGGGTCAATGGCACAATAGTAAACAAGGAAGCACAAGTAATCGCATACGCAGATGATGTGGCAGTAGTGTCAAGATCGGTGGGAAGATTAATAGAAGTGGTAAAAAAAATAAAAATCGCTGCAAAACCAATGGGACTAGAAATAAACCAAGACAAAACAAAATACATGAGAAGTAGAAGAAAAGAAATAGAAAACAAGATAAAGCTAGAAATTGACGGCGAAACGTATGAAGAAGTACATAATTTTAGTTATCTGGGAGTGCAGATAGATAATAATAATAAGAGACAACAAGAAATTAAGAAAAAAATACAACAAGGAAATAGAGCATATTATGCAAATAAACATCTGCTAAAAGACAAGAAACTGTCGAGGGCGACAAAGATTCGAATTTATAAAACAATGATAAGACCAGTAATCACATACGCAGCAGAAACAATGTGTCTCAGTAAGAATGAGGAAGATGAGTTGAAAGTTTTGAAAGAAGAGTGCTACGTACAATAATGGGACCAGTAAAATACAACGAACAAGAATGCAGGCCAATGATGAATTTCGAATTGTCGAGATGCATGGACAATGAGGACGTTGTGAAGATGATCAAGTCGCTGAGAATGAGATGGTTTGGGCATGTGATGAGGAGTAGCGAGAACTCGACGATAAAACGGATCACCAAATGGAAGCCAATGGAGGACCGATCAAGGGGCAGACCCAGTTTGAGATGGTATGATCAGGTGATGGACGACCTGAAGAAGATGGGAGTGAGAAATTGGAGGAAAAGGTGGAAAATAGAAAAGAATGGAGAAAAATCACGGTAAAATGAGAACGGACAACAGAATATAAAATGCAATATTTTGTAGTAGATGGAGGCTAATCCATCCCTTAAAAGAATTTGTTAAATCTCGAAAGAGATAGCCAAATTCGAAAGGAATGTAAGGCTTATTATTATTATTATTTGTATAGATGTAGCCAAAATAAAGTTGAAGAAAACAAATTATCTTAAGAGGGAAAACTATAATAAAAAAATGAAAACAAAAAAATTTAATAGTGAAGAAATACGGAAGAAATATGTATGAAGAACGCGTTACGCAAAAAGAAAAGACGGTAATGTGAACAAAGAATTGAATAACATCACATCAATCCTGTATGTAAGTGAAAAGGAAATTTGGGGGAGCAATGAAATTTTGTGAGGCCTACTGATATTTACATAAATTTTGTTTGTTTCATTTCATAAAAAACAGAATATAGGACGATTTTTAATAAATTAAGTTTTGAAATATTAGACTTTGATTTTCAACAGCTTAAATTAATCATAAATTGGTCATATTAGCACCTGGACGTTGAGGTCGAGTGGGAACTGATAAGGTAAAAGTATAAAAGGAGCAGGAGAAGCTCAGAACAATTAATTCAAAGTGTAAATTGCAACAATCAACAATAAGAAGCGACGCTAATCAAAAATGCATTGCTTTACATTTTTGTTAGTATTAATAAGTTGTGCGGGGGTGCAAATCCAGGGGTTTCCTCTACATATTGATAATTGTCAGCCAATCTGTGTGGACCGTTTACTCAATTCTCCTATGGTGAGCGCTATAATTCGTTTGTAATTAATAAATATTACCTTTTCAATTTTTTGTTAGGAATTACACGATGCTTGTCAAGCCGGATGCCGCAATCTCTATAAAATTGACGCTTTTGCAAAAGAAGACTCAAGTGCATCCATTCGCGTGTGCCATTTAGGTAAGCCTAGTATTTTTCATATTAGTTGGTAGTTGATAGATTTTCTTGTAGTATGTGATAACAATTTCAAAGACCAAAGAGGAAATAATGCCTGTTTTACTGGATGCGATGCTGCTTACAAAAACTTACTGGTAAAAATTACAAAAATATTTATGTCAAAATGTAAGGTTATTTTTTTTTAAGAATGAATTTAAACTGTACCCATCTAGAGAAATCTTCAGCATGCAGATTGGATTTGATTCTGTGGAAGCCGAAGCTAAGAAGGAAAATGTTTCCACGACGCATGAAGAACACGTGAAGCAACTTTACTTCAGCGTAATTAATACGACCGATGTTCTTGATGCAAAAAAAACCACAACGGATTACAGACGAAAATATTATAAAACATGCTCTAACTGGATGCCCTTTTCAATCATTCAATTATCTATCTTTTGCTTGGTTCTACTTGCTATTGCCACATGCACCGTTCAAGTTATTATAATGATTTACCAAATTGTATTCATAGCCTTCAAAGTTGTGCTGGGAAATTCTGCTGAAAGTGAAATGTTACGTGTAGCAGCCAGAAGAGCTGCTCATCAGTTCAGCGTCCAAATCAAGAAATAAATGTTCTTATTTCTATTTATTCGCATTTTTTGATTAAATTGTTAAATAGATTTATGTTTGCATACAGGTAGTGCTCAATAAAATATTTTAATTTGAAGTTGTTATCTTGAATTTCAATAATCATTTAGGTATGTGTAATGTTGTTTACAATGATTAATTCAATAGTTCCTAACTATTTACATCTTATCACCGGCGATGAGTAAAAGAAATTTGCAATCCATATTCCTCTACACGCGAATATAAATTTTTTAATACACGATGATGCATTCATTTATCAATATAAAGACATTGATTGCAATTTATTTGCTATGCATTTACGTCTTGACAACTAAAAAATTATAAAAGCGATTGACCTTATGACTAAAATTTAATGATGATAAAAATCAATAAACAATTTTGTTTATATCTACCTACTTATGTTATTAGTTAGTGTTCTTGTTTAAAAAACAATTTGACTTTTAATACGGTACAAGGTTATTGTAAAAGAAAATTTTCTATTGATTAAAAAAACCTTTCTTTTTGTAAAAGCTTTGATTTGTCCCATCCGATTGGAGAAAATTAATTTTACGCACTCTTAATCTAATTTTAAATCTATTCTACAGTGTAAATTGCTTTCGAAATTTAAAAACCCAAAGAATAGTTGATTATGGACCTAGGCCAACTCTTCGCTAAAACTTAAGAAAAAATTTTTAATAATTTTCAATGAGCTTTTCTACGCTTCTGATGAAAATAGTCATAATATTAATGTTATGCTGTGAGTAAGTAAAAATTACTACGTAGAATTAACTATGTACGTCATCTATAATACTGATTAATACCCAAAACATTTTGTCAATAACAGTTGGTTATCTACATACTATATCGATGGCGGAAAGGCAAAAATTCTTAAGCGTCATTTTGACGAAAATGAGTTGTACATAGGTATACATACTATATATCATTGGAATCGTTAAATTTTTCTCTATCGAATGATATCGGTTTTATTCAAATTTGAAACTTTTGGTAACGCTTAAGACAATGACATAAATGTGTTGTATTAAAATGTATTAATATTAAATAATAATAAATATAGAGTACGGTCCTGTATGGAGTGATTGCATTGTGTAAAATTACGTAAATTTGAGCTATCCAGTGAGATTTATTGAAGAGATAAATAGAGGAAAGTATTGTACGGATACAATAGGAGAGGAAGTCATCCGGGTTAGATTTGTCGGTCTACGACGTTTCGGCGCAGCCGTTTCGGCGCGACCGTTTCGGCGCGACCGTTTCGGCGCGACCGTTTTGGTGCAGGCCGTTTTTGGTTGTGAACGAAATCTTCACTTGTTGAGCGAATGTGACCATTGGTTTGTAGATGGCACCTTTAAAATTACGCCACCATTATTTTCGCAGGTATATGTGATTTTGGCAGAAAACATGGAGGAGTTCATCCATTGTTATACGCACTTCTTCCAAATAAACAAGCTGCAACATATACAACAATGTTAGATATGTTGAAAATTTAGAACCAAATTTGAATCCAGTACGTGTTTCATGCGATTTTGAATTGGCTGCAATTTCTGCGTTTAGAGACGCATTTCCAATAGCGGAAATGCAGAGATGTTTCTTTCATTTAACTAAAAATATGAAAAACAACTTTCAACTTTAAACATAACGCAAAACTACAATACCGATGCGAATTTTGCTTTATATGCTAGAATGGTGGTATCTCTAGCATTTGTACCAATTGCAGATTTAGATCATGCAATAGATAGGTTGGCTGAAGTGTTGCCTATCGAACTACAACCACTGTTACAATGGTTTGAAGATTTTTATGTCGGGCGAATGAATCGTAGAGGAAATGGTAGAAGGCCTGCAGTTTTCCCCAGAATTGTGGTCATTATATAATCGCGTTGTAAACGATATAGATAGAACAAACAAATGCGGAGGCGGCCCATCGACGCCTCCAATTGAGCTTGAATGGACCATCCAATTTTGTGGAAATTTATAGATGCATTGAAAAAGTTCAGAAAGGTCGTGATATGTTTTATGAACAGCTACTGGCAGGTCAAAGGCCACCACAAAATTAAAACGATATCGTGATGCTGACGAACGCATCAAAACTATTGTTAACGATTATGCGAATCGCGATATAATCGACTATTTGCGAGGATTATCTTATAATTACGAGATGAATGCCTAAACAAGTAATGTATAAGAAAATAATAATAATTTATTTTACTAATAACAATTGTTTCTATTGATTTTACTTTTTAATTTTGTAATTTTTAATAAATATTTTAAAATTAAGTATCGGCGCAGAACCGTCTTCGCACCGAATTGGCTTGTGCCGAACTGTCTTCGCGCCGAAACGTCGCATTCCGTAGATTTGTATGTCAAATAGATATAGTACCAACCCACAAAGTTTTTGGGGAAAGTACTACGTTACTAGAGTGAGAAACCATTTACAGATATTTCTTTGCGGCACTCCTTCTCCGAGGTGTGGAACCGGTTGCTAGTGTCTTTCGCGGCTGGTGTCTGATTCTGTTGCTCTTGTGAACTTGTATTGTAGGGTGGCGCTAAGAGAAAAATAAAATAAAAGAGATAGGAGAAAAACCATACAAGAAGAGATAAATGAATAAGGAGAAAAGAGGCAGATCCAATAGCTTTCCGTCAGTCAAGGACTATATAAATAGGAAAAGGAAGAAGAAAAGAAACAAAGCGGAACAGTGAGTCCGGTAGAGTACTTGCTAGAAGAACAAATATTTCAGAAAAGTAAGAAAACCGTTACGTCACCGAAAAAGCAGAATATAGAAACAATATCGAAATTAAAAGCATCGATGGAAATGGACGAGCTGAAGAATGTGATGTTAAATCTAACCTCAGTGGTAAATTAAGGTTTTACTAGCACCAAACCAGAAGTTAAGAAAATTAAAGAACATCTTGAGAATTTGGAAAAAAATGGAATGAAGAAAAACAAGCAATGAAAATGGAAATACAAGAACTAGAAGAAAAGTCATAAAACAAGATGAAAGAATTGAAAAACTCGAGAACCAAGTTGAAAAATATGAAAATGACAGAAAACAGGTCAATATTGTAATAAAGAGCTCTCCACCAGTAGGATTGGTGACAAAGGAACAGGTTCAAAAATTTCTAGAAGGAGAATTAAAAGTGAATGTAGAAGTAACGGAAGCATTTAAGATAAGCACGGTACCCGGAAGACAATCAGATATAAGAGGAAGTAGATGATTTTAATTATCTAGGAACACAAGTGAATAACAAAATGAAAGGCAACAAGAAATAAAAAGAAGAACACATTTAGGTAATAGGGTATATTATGCTAACAAGCAATTGTTGGGTGACAAAACTTATCAAGAACAACTAAGATAAAAGTTTACAAAACGCTAATAAGACCAGTACTTACTTATGCCGCAGAAACCCTATGTGTAGCTAAGAAGGAAGAAGAAGAATTGCGAATTTTTCAAAGAAAATATTGAGAAAGATTTTAGGACCAAAGAAAATAAATGAAAATGAACACAGACCCATGATGAATTTCGAGATACTGCGAGAGATGGGAAATGAGGATATCGTGAGAGTGATGAAATCTATGAGAATGAAATGGCTCGGGCACATGATGAGAGGAGATGAAAAGCAATTGCCAAATAAATTACAGAATGGAAACCAATGGAGGACCGTACAAGGGAAGGCCAAAGGTTCGGTGGTGGGACCAAGTGATGGAGGACGTGAGAAAGATGAGGGTCGAAGACTGGAGAAGGAAAGTGACAGACAGAAAAACATGGAAAAGAATAACAAATGAGGCAAAATCGGATATTAGACTGTGAAATTAAATGTAAAGTAAATGGGGACTAAACTACCCAATAAACGGTTTTGTTAAAATCTCCACGGAGATAGCAGAGATTCCGTCAGGAATGAAATGCTGTAATAATAATAATAATAATAAACGCAATGACAAATTTTCTCGACAACTCAGTAACATCTCGCGAAATTTAGTCAACTAATTGGCAATAGTCTATTTCCTTAAATTATTGCTACAAAATTTTCATCATCATCACCTTCATGTTTTAGACATCTGTCATGTATACGTTCTATTCCCATCCTTCCCAGATGTGCTTTCTAAGCATTTAGGTTTTCCTTAATTTTGTTATTTAGACTAAATATCTTCAATTCGAATCGGGGTATCGATTTTGTTTTGTAAAACTTAATTGCTATGTGCCGGCTGCTTCTACTCTTGAACGTTCTTTTGATGGTTTCATTTATGTAATTGAAGTTCTCTATTTTAGTCTGTATGTCTTTCTCTTCGTTTAGAGATATTATAGATTCAAGATATTTGAAATTCTTTACTTGCTCAATCGACTGATTATTGAGTACGATTTTTTTGGAATTTTCATAAATTTTTTATAAATTCCAAAAAAAAGAAAAGCCGTCTGATAAAACTTTTTGAAATTAAGAATATTTTTCCCTCTGCAGATTAATCTCCTTAAACGAAAACTATATGGTATTTTTCAGAAAAACCATTCCGTTTCGCTTAAAATAACCCTCGTAACTATCTACCTATAAAAAATTAATTTCAGTTCAAAATTTTAAAATTTTTTTACAATTCTTAAAATATACATGATTTTAGTAGGCGCTTTCGTACGTACTAAATGGTTGAATTGCAAAAGCATTTGTCAGAAAGAGTTCTATTTGTAACCTTGATAAGATGTCAAATTTTTTAGGGATTTTCTGCGCCAGTGCAGTATAAAAATTGATCCTCTTACATGACATCTTACCTAAGAAGGCAAATACTTGTTTTTGAAAATTATTTTTACTCTTGCCAACTAACTTAATATGTCCTGTTCAATAAAATAATTTTTTCTCAATATGCTAAATATTGAGAGAAAGTACGGATTTTCGTCGAGCATTTGAATATTCTTCCTAGTTCCTTTGCACCCTTACTTACTAACAAAATTTCCAAACAAAAGCGGATAGCTCTCACGGAATCCCAAAATGTATGTTTTTTTCTATATGCCGTTTTTCATAAATTCATCTGGAAAGACGTGAAACTCTTACAAAGTTGTTTTTAAAAATTTCCCTTGACGATTTTCTCGTAAAAAATAAAATTTAGATCCAAGATCAATCGGGATCTATTTATTCTCCTATCCAACTGAAACAGTTTACAATGTAATTTTGTTATAAATTTCTTTTCAGTTTGTCCAAAAATTTAGACCGATCGTGTTCAATCTTTAAAATACTGCCAAAATAAGGTTTTTCTTTTATCCATCCGACGAAATTAGTAGGCACAAATTAAAAATTCCAATATGACATCTAACCTAAGACGGAAAATCCTCACTGGAAGTAATAATAATTGCACTTTTAACAATTAACTTACCCTCTGTACAGGCAAATCATTCAGAATTTGGAGACGGCGAATAAACCCGAATTCGGAATTTTATGATTTTTGAAGTAAATTATAAAAGAGAATATCGTTCTCTACACATTAAAAAAAAAATTGGGGTCGGTCCACAAATTTGGTTAAAAACGGCTTTAAAAATTAATTTGGAAAACAATTTTATCGTTGGCTCTTTTGAACTGTAACCCCGCCCACCAAAATTAAAATAGGTTGTAGCGACAATAAATATACCAGAATCTCGGTTTTAAAACGAATTATGATAGATAATGGTGTAATTAGCTAATAAAAATAATTAAATTTGTGATCGGACAACAAATTTTCGAAAAAAAGTCACTTTTTGTGTGAATTTGTTTCTGATGTGATTGCGCTGTCAAAACCTATTCTCCGCAACCCTTCGAGACCCTCTGGGTCTCTGGATCCCAAAGGGCGCTCCGAACGGTTTTGACACGCCCTTTACTTACTAAAAACATCCCCTAGTACCCTAACTCAAAAAGTATAGAAGTTGACGCGACAGATCTCAGTGAGCGACGAAGTAAGTTTCGCTTCGTTGTGGTTAGGTTCAGTGTTGGCAACAACAAAAATATCCTTAACCACCAGTAAGAAATATGGAGTCTACAACATCAAATCAACAACCACTACATCAAACATCACCACGTAATATAATTCAACCGGCGTGAGTTATGCACAAAAAATTAGACAAAAAATACCAACAATGCAACAAGCACAACCACTTACATATTCAAGTCAACCTAATTACCAAAACCCACCCCAGCTATCACAGCAAACAAATGATATCACTGATCTTAAAATCTAATGAAGAAGCTGATGGAGCAGATGAGCACAATGTTAAATCTGCTAACCACCGTGGTTACAAAATGGCTTAATGGCTATACAACTCAAAATTGCAGTATGGAATGCAAACGGACTGTGCTAACATACACGGAATTACAAACATTTTAAGAATACATGAAGTGGACATAATGTTGATTTCCGAGACACATCTTACGGAAAGAAACCACATTAAAATACCAAACTATACGATATACGACACTAAACATCCACATGGAAGAGTACACGGTGGTGCAGCGGTAATTATTAGAAACATCATTAAACATCACGAAATCAAAAAATATCAATGCGATTATCTCCAGGCTGCTAATGTGGTGATAGAGAGTACTGTCGGCCCACTGGTGATTTCGGCAATTTACTGACCACCAAAACATAATACTAAAACTGCACAATATGTTCAATTTTTTGGTACATTAGGAAGTAGATTTATTGCCGGCGGTGACTTTAATGCAAAGCACACACGCTGGGGTTTAGAACTCATAACCACCAAAGGAAGAGAACTACTTGCGACAGTAATGCACAACGGAATGACGACTTTGTCATCGGAAAATCCCACATATTGGCCAAGTGACCAAGCTAAAATTCCAGATATAGTCAATTTCTGCGTTATGAAAGGCATAAACACCAAACAGTGCAAAATTGAATTGTTACTAGACCTTTCTTTAGACCACATACCTGTCTTACTAACTATGTACACAAAAGTACTGCACAAAAGAAACAACCAACACTGTACAATAAAAAAACTAACTGGGAACTTTTCCGAGTCAGATTGGACAAAAATATTAATTTAAATGTGCCATTGAAATTAAAAGAAGATCTGGAAAATGCCGTCGAGCACTTAACGAAATCTATTCAAAGTGCAGCATGGCAAGCTACTCCTGACCAAAATACAACATTTATTAAGGAATCGTGCCCTACCATAATCAAAAACAAGATTGTCAAAAAATAAAAACTACGCAAGCAATGGAAAGTGACGAAAACTACTTTCCTAATCAGTGGAAAGTTGCGCAAATCATTCTCTTATTAAAACTTGGCAAGAAACTAGAAGAACCGACCTCATGTCGACCTATAAGCTTGCTTCCAATTTTGTCAAAGGTTTTTGAGAAGCTTTATTTAAAACGAATAAAGCCAGAAAAAAAAGCTCTTATCCCAAATCATCAGTTTGGATTCAGAAATCAACATGGTACAATAGAGCAGGTGCACCGAATTGTGAAGCAAATCAACAATGACTTGGAGTGCAAGAGGTACTGTTCTGCAGCATTTTTGGACATAAGCCAGGCATTCGATAAGGTGTGGCATGAGGGCTTATTCTTCAAATTAAAACTAAATCTTCCACATCATTACTATCAAATACTAAAATCTTACTTGAGTAAAAGACATTTCCTGGTAAAACATGGAGAAGAGTTCATAGAGCTTTTTCCAATCCATTCAAATGTCCTACAGGACAGTGTATTAGAGCCCACTCTATACCTATTATACACGGCGTACCTACCAACAACTAATACAACAACAATAGCAACATTTGCTGACGATACGGCTATTCTTGCATCGCACACTGACCTTAAAACTGCTTCTGGAAATTTACAAAATTATTTAAATAAAGTTAATGCATGGTTCAAAACGTTTTGAGAGTTGAGGGCATTTTGACTTCGGAGTTTTGGTTTTTTAGTGTTTTTGTTTTTTGGTGTTTTTGTTTTCGGTGTTTTGACTTCGGTGTATTGACTTTTGACGTTTTTGTTTTTAGTGTTTTGACATGGAGTGGACTATAAAGTGTAAGCTCGCAGTTTGAACTCTGCTCGCGTTAGACACATTGCTGTGATCAAAAAGACCAATATCGATCTGTGAACTATGGAGAAGGCAACGGAAAACCACTCCATGAATTATACTCCCTAATAAATTAATCTTAACTTTGGCCAAGTTGAGCTGTCATTGTCGGGGGGACCGGATTTGTTACATGAAAAAAGAAACTTATATCACTCTAGGCTCATATGGGATCACGTATTAAAAAATCTGCGAAATCACATTTTTACCTCTTTTTAACTCTTTGAGGCTCAACTTAAAAAACATTCTTATCCGGTACATATGTACGTATATATATAGTACGTCATAGACGTAATGTAATTAGCAGGTTTTAGTTCCAGTGGTTTGGTTTGGGCAGTCAGCCAGCCAAAAAATTAGTCAGTGTACTAGCATTTACTTATACAGCGTGACCGAGAAGAACTCGGACAAATGCTTAAAAAATACTTATTTAAACGCAACAATTTAAAAATTTAAAAATCCTTCTTCCACAAAAACTAAAGGTGGTTTACCGGTAGCACAAATACCGCCTCAAACCATGACAGACTTAGAGCATTGGCAATGAACAGCGATCGCAGAAGGTCCGAGTGCTTCTTCTGAACAATACTTATCATTTTGACAATTGTGAAATTGTTCAATAGTAAAATTTTTCATCAGTAAAACGAAATTTTCCCATATTGAGCAGCGGTGCGATATAGAAGAGCACGGCACGTTTGTACTCGCTTGTTTTTATCAGTTAGTATTTGGGCTTTTCGCAGCTTATAAGTCTTCTTCTTGGGAGATACACCTAGCATGGTGAAAAAAAATCGATTTTGGTTTTTTACATTTTCTTGAAGCTTGAGGTCTCAAGAATAACTGGTAAAAACGCCAAGTTAACATTTAAAAAAATAAGCCTGGAATCAGCGGCAAAAACAAACTGACGGCAAAGTTTATAGAGAAACAGAGCGTTTACTATGGCTTAACCATTCGCAGAAACTGTAACTTCAAGGATGACGCGAAAATAGCTATATGGGCAACATTCTACCATTACTGCTCAACACACAGCAACTTTTTACATTATTTCTGTCCCAAAGACCCCGAATCGTGGTGGCAAATGGCAACAAGCGAATGCTAAAAAAGAACTAAAAAATTACGATTATTCAGCATTGCCAAACATGGTGTTAGATGTCATCAAACCAATCTACAAAGACCTTGGTAATGATAAATTGTTGGAACGCTGTTTTGGCGGATATACCCAAAACAGCAATGATAGCTTCAACCAACTTATTTGGAAGATAGCTCCAAAAACGATGAACAAGGGGCGAAAATTGTTAACATTGCAGTATTTCTTGTAACATGCACGTTCATCAATGGTATCATCTCATTGTTGGAAGTCATGAACGTGTTGGGAATATTGGTCAGATCGGGAGCGCATTTGTACGCTGCTCAAAAAGACGTAACTCGCTTAGCAAAAGCCGAGCTGCAAGCGCAAGAACAGACGAAAGAAGGTCGAATTGGTTGGCGACAACAAAATTTAGAAGTTATGAACATTCCGTCGACCGTAGAAGATTTACACTATGGGCCTGGTATCGATGATTCCATGTAAGTTAACAAATTTCATGATTTATTCATTCTCAAATTTTCAAACGCGTTTTACTCAAAACCACGTTTTTCAAATTGGTACCCAAAATTTCAAGAAATCCAATGAACCGATTGCATTGAATTTTTTTGTGGTTATTCTACACACCATTATCTAGTACTTGCCATAGGTTTCTTTTTTTCGTTACTTAGTTTTTGCTTTATAGGCAAAATAATAACTAATTCTTGGTCTTTCTTTCTTTGTCAGCCCTTTAGTCCACTCCTGAGCATCAGTCTCTTTCTCTAAGAGAAAGGTTTACAGCATTAAGACCCCACGGCTGCTTAGTCCGGGTTGGGGAATTTGCCTGTAACCCTTTATTATTGCTGATGTTGGCAGTCATCAACTCAGGGGACCGCCGGTTTTACGTGCCCTCCGAAGTACGGAAAACGGTCACGGATAGAAAGAGTCAGAAAGAAAATTTTCCTTATTAGACTCCTCCCGGTGTAACATTACACTTTCACTTGTGTTGTTACATAAATTTTATTTTATTTAATTTCAAATTTTACCAGGGTTTTGATAATCTAAGTTGGCACTATGTTTTCCAAAGATAATCTTACTTTCTGATAACCCCAGTGCTCAACTAAGACCTCAAGAGCACGCATATATTTTTATTTTGGTGCAAATTTTATCTGTTTCAACCTACTGTGATTTATTCCATCCTTCATATCACAGGTAAATTACATTTAATTTTATTTTAACGATTCTGACCACTTATTTTTAGTGGGTTTTAATGCCAGGGTATAATCTACTTAATTGCGATTCATTGCGTATTTTTGGTGCTGCGTTATATTGTTGCAATGGCGCCAAGTCGTTATCGGTTTGGAAATCTTTACACCTGTACTGATATGAAAATTTAGCCCGCAAGGAAAAGTCGACCTTCGTCCATTTAACTTTTACATTGGAGCTGTTTAGAAAATTAGTTTTCATATGTTTTGGATTTTGGACGGTTGTGTTTAGTGGATGATGGGGTCCTCGCATTTTTAGACGATGGTATTCTTGAAGCTTTGTGAGAGCTTCTATGCTCCTGATCAAGATGCCAGTTGTTCCTTGGCAGGCCTTCGGTTTTACCACGAAAGCAACGGTTCCTTCATTTTTTACCTTCGTTTGAAGTTGGACGAAGCGTTTGTAACGAGCCATTGCTATGAATTTGTGTAGTTTGCTAATCAGTTTTCAACATTGGTAGTTGACGTTGTCGACCTGAAGTTATGTTTAATCCATTCTTGTGTCTTTATTTGATTTTAGTAAGCTTCCGGAGATAACCTGATGTGGGACGATGACGTGATTTACTCTGAAATTGAAGGTAACCCGAAATGGAAGGTATTTTAAAGAATCGATCCATCATTTTGGAAGTCTCTAGGTAAGTGAGCTATGTCAATGAAGATTCGGGGATGTGTGTTTTAACTGCGCTTCAGGTGGGACTTTTGCTTTAACGTCAACGGTTTTCTCAACAAGAATTCAATTGTTGAACAATTCATAGTAATGGGGAGTCGACTTGAACCATCACTAGCCTTCAGCTGGTGTGGTTGTATTTTGCTTTAAGAAGTTTACCCCTCAGGTGAACTTACTTATTTAACCCTTGTTTTTTTATTATTTTAGCCTGTAGCCTTCAGCTACTTGCTAATGTTACTTGCTTTGTTTTTTTTTTTTATTATGTGTTTGTTCTGATAAGGAATTGAAAATAAATGTCACCACAACTGTTTACTATCTTTGCTTTGGTTAAATTAAACAATTCTTCCTTTCTTATACGTTTTATTTACTTTAGCTGGCGCCCTATTTACATCATTTTTTCCTCATACTGAGCAATGCATTTTAATTACGAATCCACGACGGTTTTCGAACCACCCCGCACTTCGACTAAATACTTAAATGTATAAGAGTTAGCCGATCGTGTAATAAGAGCTACGATCAAGCAAGTGGCTAGCGGGCAAAATTAATAATTATGCAATTATTGCTACACCGGGATAGAACCGGGTGCCTTTGCATCAGTAGTTGATTGCTATAACTACTAGGCCAAGACCGCCTCTCTAAAATCTTGGTCTAAAATTACTATTTATGTTCAAACGTCCGCTATTTTGTCATAAATCGATATTTTTAAAATCGGCTATGACAAGTACTGACCACTGACTACTGACTACTGACCAGCAGTGTAGCGTAAAGCATACACCGGCCGACTGGAGAGCGGTAAACCGCGGTTCGACTCTAGTCGAGTCGAATACACTGCTGTGATCAAAGGTCAATATCAATCTGTGGACCGTGGGAAGGCAACGAAACCACCCATGAATTATATTCCCATGAAAATTCATCTTGGCTTCGACCAAGCTGGGTCACGACGCTTCTGTCAAGAAGCAAACGATGAAGAAGAAGATGACAAGTACTAGATTGTAGTATCTTAATTTAATAATTTTTTGGTTTTTCAGATTGTTGAAGAAACGCCAGTGGTTACCGTTAACGCAAATTTTTTACGGTTGTCCTAGGATCGTACAATATCCTTGTTTATTTTGATATTTTAAAATAAACAAAAATTAAGAATATTTCTGAATGTGTATACTTATAGATAGTTAAATTCCCAATCCAAAATTTTAAATAGTTTTCCTAGAAAAATGCACAAAATGATCTTTTTCCGGCTCCTAGGTGTATATCACCCTTAAGTTCATTTCTAACTATTTGTCAAGCCGACTCTTGCGTGATTTAGGTGTCACGAGCCACTTTTCGCATCGACAGTCTCGGTTTCTTTGAATCCGAAGTTTGATGATATTGCGATTACGGCGAATGTTGGCAGAACATTTTTCCTTTTTCGGGTCGGTTTTCCTGATTATCAAGTTCTTTGAGTTGTTTGATGGCGTCGGAAAGGGTTTTTTCGAGAAATTTTAAGCATTCGAACTATTTCACATTGGCGATTTCCAGTTTCAAATATCGATAAAATTGCGGTGCGACTTTTGACATTTTGTAATTCTCAAACTCTTTGTTTAATATTTTGCTTTTTATGTTTCTGATCTTCATAGTTCTTAGAATCGAATTACTAGGTTATTTTTAGAAAATTTTCGCGAAAAGAGAAAACATGTTTGTCCGGGGTCGTGTGGGTCACGCTGTATAGATAAATACAATATAAATTTGATAATCTGAACAGACTTTAGATTACCATGTTTTTCGGTTAACCCGCCGTTAATAAAATATTTACAACACATCACTTGATATTATAGTATGACATCCCAGTAGAGGGTATGTCGTTAACTTATTATGAGCTCTAGTAATTACACAATTTTTAAAATCTGTAACAGATTTTGTAACGTTTTCAAAGTAAAAATAACAAATGAATTTGACAAAATTTAGAGTCCTATACCGAAGCCGTCATTTTGAATTTTTAAATTTTGAGTTAATTTTTATTTTAATTTTATCTTAATCTTAATTTTTTAATTAAAATTCAAAATTTACAAAATTACAACATATCACACCTTTGCAAAAATTATATTTCATTCGCCTTATACTATTTTCTTTGCCAGTATCCGCCCACCGTATAATAATAACATCAGACTCCGCCACTGTAAATAAAGAGATAATAAGGAACAATTACTAACTTGAAATTGGTATTTATTATAAGAGTAACATATTTAAACAATGAATAATTATTGTTTCAAATTAAAATTTTAGTTCATCTTATACACATTTATAATGAAAATGTATTAAAAATCGTTAGGATATAGTTCGGGGGAATCCTTGTTTAGATATGAATACCATGCATCTAGGATTACTGAAATAAATAAATATGTTTAAAACAAATAAATTATGACCAAAGTCTACTTACCATCGGAGTCTCTTCCAGATTGTTTTATCGACTACTTTATTTCTCACTGATTTTTTCATCTTATTTACAGGATTTTTAGCAATATTTTGACGCGAGCTTTGAGCACAATTCTTGTTTGAATTATCCGGCTTCACATACTTATCGGAATTGTCATAAACTATCTCCAACTGATCATGTGAAATTGAGCTTTTGTCGTCTATTACAACCTCATGGGCAAAATCATTTATGGGTAAAAGAGCACGTCATTTTTTCCAGGAGAATTCTAGAACGGAAAAAACATAAATTTTGTATTCAACAAAGGTGACGATTTAGTTAAAACAAAATTACCTTTTCTAGATTTTTGTGTTTGGCCTGTTTCGGATTTGAAGAGTAATAATTTTGAATAGTAGATGGAGCTAATAAATACGTTTTCGATATCATGGTGCACAATTAAAATACGAGAAATAAAATTACAGAACAACTAATGTAGTTAACTAATTTGCCTATCACTTCTTTCCTTCCACTTCCTAGTCCAACTACTTGCTATTTAAAATTGTAAGCAAATGATAAAAAATTCAAAGATCGTTACTAAATTCCAATCAATTGATTATGTTATCGGTCTAGCTTAATAATTTTATCATCAAATGAACTATCATGTCTAACTTAATTTTCTGCATTTTTCAATTGTTATTTCAGGATATAAAAGATTCTGTTACATTATAGTTGAATACTAAACACATGCATTTGTCATAATTTCTGAAACCGAAGCTTCAACATACGAGCAACAAGATATCGTTATCGCATTTGTAAAATGCAATGTAAGAATAACATTACCGAATGCAAATTCTGGCGATCACTTGGTAGATTACAACAAAAAATATACAATTTGGTAAATAATTCACGTATTCACAATTAAAAGATTACAATTAATTCCAACCACTTGGAGCTATTCGCATCAGCGTCATCATCGCCAAAACACACATTTAATCTTTATCTTTTCTTTTTATTTTGTCTTTAAGTGAATTTAAGATTTTGTGGACACTGGAATTTACAAATTCACAATTACAAATTACAAATCTGGAATTTACAGATGTACTCGCCCTGTGATGCATATTTTCTAAAGTTATAATCTCATAGCAGAAGTGACCTATTTAGCCAGTGACAGAACTTAAAATTTTTTTATAAGAAATCAATTATTATATTTGACAATTTAAATTGCTAAATATATTTATATCAGTCGTGTACCTTCCAGTAAAAACGATTATAAGCTTTCAATGTGTCATGTTAAAATGGAGAACGATAACGAAGCGTGATTTTTGCCCGATTTGAAGAAAACACCCAATTGGAAAGAGACTCCCTGGTAGACCACGACAGCGTATAATAGATAATATAGTTCGAGATCTGCATCAGATCGAAAAGAAGACGGCTGGGAGAAAACAGCGATAAATAGAACGAAATGAAGAGACATTATACAGGAGACTAAAGCGCAAAAAATGCTATTTGGCCATCGAAAGTAAGTAAGTTTCTGTGTATAATTACAGATGCCCTTTATAAAAGACGCATACTACCTTCGTATTCGCACTATTATGGGGCATGATGCATCGAGACTCGTTTTCAATATTATGGAATTGGTGTAATAATGGTGGCATTGATTCAGTTCATAGCACTGCTGAACCAATGCATGTCCAAAGATAGCAAATCTTATGGGTAATGCCAAAACCGGTAACATGACAAGGTTCAAGTGGTCTATGATACCAACAAGCCACCTGCAACTGTATCCTATTCGGGAGACGCAGTTTCGACAAAATGCGTTCTGCTACTATTTAGATACGTAATGCGTAAAGATGTAGTATATGTTTAGATTTGTCGGTCATAAGACCACAAGCCCGAGCTGCGCAGCCACAAGGAAAGGCAAACAGCATTGCAAAAAGCATTGCTTTGGATGCGGAATCGTGGGTCACCTCCGAAGAGCCTGCGCGGCAAACGCAAACGAAAGAACCAACAAAACACGAGAAGAAAGTATTTTAAATAAATTTGCACACGGAGAAAATGGCACATGATCTGCTGCAACAAACGGTGCCGCAGTAGCAAGTCAACGTGGTGCTGCCGAGCAAATCAACCCATCTAAAAGGACGGGAGTCAATAACTGGTTTGAGAACGACACGGAGGCGGCTGCGGTGGAGGCCGCAGCTGTTGGAACCAACAGTAAGGGTTGAATTTACGTATGGATAGAGTTTCAACCCAATAATTCGTCATTACGTTACAGAACCTAGATCGGCTCCTCCGTTTTTAAATTCATTCGTGTTGGATAGGGTAGTTTCAATAGAAAGACTCTTCTGCAACCGCTGATTTATTTTCAACAATTTTTTAATATCTGAAACGCCCTGTACATAAACAAAATTCAAATGTTTACATTTTTAATAATCTTAATTTGGGGAATGTTGGCGACTTTTATAGCTGGAAATTAGAAACTTGTTATCTTACGAAAGTACATACTACGTGGCTTAACCAGAAGTTGATTTAAAATTAAGATTTAAGTTAGATTGTATGGTGAATCGGTTATCGGAGCAAGTGTAATTTTCAATTTTTTCACATTACCTTTGTGACGAGGGATAAATTCGATACTCGATACGTATATTTCGATTGATTGGGGTTTGCTCATCATCGGACGATAACTTCCGCTTGGTTTACGGGATTAGAAATGCCACTCTACAAGATAATCAAAACTGAAGTCACCTACGGGTTCCAAAAACACCACTATCACGTTTTAGTTGTCACCATCAAGCGTCTTATCGATTTCCGATCACGAAGTCACAATCACACCTGGATGACGGGTAACGATAAATTATTATTTAGTGATAAAACCTATCAGCCTCTCAAAAATTCAGAAGCTCAGAACTTTGTGATAGCCAGCGACATTCATCGCGCATGTTCCTACTGTGCCGACTCAAATTCTATTGAAAATTCCCAGTGGCGGCGCCGATACTCAACCGATAAGAGTAAGAATTTTATTTATGTACTTTTCTTTGAGTAAAACAAGTCGTTGCCACCATCATTAGTTATTTGTGCTAAGATCAAACTCATCGAAATCAACCTAACAATTTAATTTTTGTTTGCTCAAATTGGGGACCATCCCATTGTATTACAAGTTGGAAAACCGCATCAGATCTGGTTGGATTATTTTTTTTTCAGCAGCGTCTGGCTTTATTATTTTTATTATTATTGTGTCGTACATACGCACTGTGCCTGTTGATCCAATTACTTACATTATTTTGTTTTCTGAATTAAATGCGATTTACTGTGTGCTGCGTTTTATTGAAGTTTTCTTTTTACACTTTTAGTATTTTCAATCAACGCTTTACATCTCACAACTCTTTACATCTTTACATCTCTCAGGCGGTAAAAAATTGTGTGTGGCGCCTTTATTTTTGTCTATTGTTTGAGGGGTCGGTTATTCAGCACCGGGCGCCTAACCCACACCTAAATTGCGCTTCGGAGAGCTAGGCCGAAGTTTCGCCATTAACTGCAGCAGGTCAGGTAAGTCGACGGCCGTTTAAATTTAGAGAAGCTTTTGTTGGCAATAGCCGTAGTTACGCTTACGTAGTTTTCCCCCAACGAGAAACCCAAAACCATATTGGCTGCCTTATTCCCCATGCACAAAGTAATCGAATGGCAAAAGAACCGCGTGGGCAGGATGGCGAATAATTCTCATCGTTTACCGCTGGAGAGTTGCAGGGAGCGACTAGAGAAATGGCGATGGGTAAGGCACCTGGCCCAGACTCCGTGTCAATGGAACCCATTAGACCGGTCGCGACGGAGAACCCACAATCTATATTTCATGTAATAAACTCCTACGCGGCGCTCGGGCAATTTCCCGCTGTTTGGAAAACCGCGACGCTAGTACTTTTTCGGAAAGGAAAAAATGCCCTAGAGCTTCCCAGTTCGTACAGGCCCATCTGCCTTATCGACAACCTACCAAAGCTGTACTAAAGGATGGTCATAAAAGACTTCAAGAAGTTATGAAACGAGAGGCGACTTGAGCGACGATTAGTATGGATTTTGCAAAGGCAGATCTACAATCGACGCTGTCAAGAAATTAGTGGAAGTAGCGAACGAAGCTTAATCGAGCACCTAGCGCACACGCAAGATAGCGTCAATTATAACCTTTGACGTGAAGAACGCCTTTAACTCCGTCAGGTGGAAGAGTATACTGGAATCACTTTGCGAGCTGAAGACACCATTATATCTGCTCGAAATCATTAAATCCTACCTGTCACACAGAAACCTACTAGCGGACGAAGAATTATATAAAGCCACTGTACCAATAACTAGCGGAGTACCCAAAGCTTCGGTTCTAGGAACCACGCTCTGGAACGTCCAATACGACGGAATTTTCGGATATCAATGCCGGAGGGTGTCCAGATGGCTTCCAGATAGTGCCTAAAAAGATCACAGCAGACCTGATTGAAGGAAGAAGAAAGATTGGACATGTGTCCTTTAAGATTAAGGACTACAATTGTCCCTTAAAACAATATCACCGTGCTCGATTTCAAACTCGATAAGAGGCTGTGCTACCTCCCACATTTAAAGACGCCGGCCGAAAAGGCGGACAAATCCTGTGCCGCCCTATTTAGATTAATGCCTAACATCAATGGCCCCCGAGCGCCAAAAGGCGAGTAATTGCCTTGGTGGTCCACTCAATTCTATTGTATGGAGCTCTGATGTGAGCACACTCCATGCAATTGGAAAAGTATAGAAAACAACTGAGCAGCGTCCAGAGGAGAGCCGCGCTGCAGCGGTCTTCGAGGAGGCAGTACTGATCCTAGCAGGATAGCCACCTATAAACCTACTAGCACTTGAAAGGTTTCCAGCTACTCCAACAGTTGCAAGGAAGCCTGAAAGCAGCATAGAAAAAATAGAGACGAGACATTGCAGGAGAGATAGTCGAGGTCCAGGACAGGAGCGTGGACAAGAAGACTCGTTCCCAAAATTGAACCATGGAACAGTGGGGGTCACGGAGACGTCAACTTCTACCTGACGCAAGCTCCAAGCCAGTCACCTTGGAGTGGGGTTTTAGTGGGTCGGGGACCACCCATCCCCACACTTCCACCATGTCACCAGGTGGCGTCTTGTGACGACTTTGGTCCGAAGAAGTTTTCCCCACTCCCGCCGCACACAAAAAAAGATTCGTCTATAATATTTTATGTCGACTAAAAAGCCATCTTTCACTTTTTGATTTATTTAACTTTTAAAAATATTAAAAATTTAATTTAAAAGCTGTTGTGTACATTTGCTTCAAAATTTAGCAGGGATCAACATCTAACTATCTTTAAGACACTTTTTTAAGAATTACCCTACTAAAAGATGAATGCAGCTGAATGAAACTTCAAAAAATTAAGACGAATGCCTACTTGAACATACAGTTTTCCCGAAATTTAAGCCCGAAATTTTGATGCCAAAGCCAAAAGATTATTGCTCTAAATTGACATATTGGTGCAAAATTTTTTGTGCCTTATATCGTTCTGCACATAAATTATTTTAAATAATAATTAAATTACCGCGTTATATTAGTTATAATTACTTTACTTAATTTTCTCAATATATTGTTTTGAATAAAATATAATTATTGCGTAAAATTTTCCGATTTGTGCTTTTTTTGTGCAAAAGGGTATAAGTCTTAATTTTTTCGTGTGTCGAATGGTATAAATCAGCCATTTTTTATAAAATGTTTTTTAGCCAATTTTAAATAAAAATTAAATTATGAAAATTTTAACAAAATTTTTTAAAATTTTGCAAATATTTCAAATTTTAAATTTTAAACCCCCACCCAATTAAAATATTTTCCCCAAAAAAACAAAATAAATTTTTTCAAAACATTTTGTTTTTAAAAACCCTTTTAATAAAAATTATATTTCAAAAATTTACTTTTAAATTTTAAAAAAAGGGTTTTTAAAAATTTTTAAAAATTTTTGTAAAATAAACAAAATTAAATTTTGGTTTTCCCAAAAAACAAATAAAAAAATTTTAGAATTTCCCAAAAAAATACCAAAATTTTAAAAAAACCTTTTATTTTTTTTCCAAATTTAAATTTTAAAAAAAAAACCAAAAATATTTTAAAAAATTTTAAACCCAACTATTTAAACAAAATTTTTTTAAAATCCCAAAAATTTTTAATTTGTTTAAATAAATTTTTTAAATTTTTCAAAGTATTTTAAAAATTTCCCTTAAAACAAAAAAAATAGTTTAAAAAATTACCCCCACCAATTTAAATTTTTTTTAATTTTGGGAAAATTTTTTTTGAAATTTTAAAACTTTTCCCTTTTTAAAAAAAAAATTTTTTCCATCCCTTGTACAAAATTTTCCTTTGAACCTTAAAGGAGGGTTTTAAAAAAAATTATTTAAAAAATTTTTTAAAATTTGATTTTTTAAAGTAAAAATTTAAATTTTAAATTTTTAATTAGGGAAAAAATTTTCCCTTTTAAAAAAAAATTTTTCCCAAAATTTTTAGGTTAATTAATTTTAAACTTTTTTGGGAATTTCCGAAAAAAAAATATTTGGGAAATAAAATTTAAAATTTTTTAAAGTAATTATTTTTTTGTTAAAAATTTTTAAATTTTTTAAAAATTTTAAAAAAAAATTTTGAAAATTTTTTGAATTTTTTAAACCCACTAATTTAAACCCCCTTCCGGAGAAAAAGCCCCGGGTTTTTCACCCTTTTTAAAATTTTCCCATTTAACATAAAAGGGTTTTCCCGGGATTATGGGGAAAATTTTTGGGTTTTCTTTTTCCAAAAATTTAAAAGGGAAAATACCAAATTTTTTCCCCCAAAAATACATAATTTTGGGTTAAAAAAAATTAAAATCCGGGGAAAATTTCGAAAAATTTTAAATTTTAAAATTAAAAAAAAAAAATTTAAAACCCTTTTGAAAAAGAATAAAATTTTCCCCAAAGTTTTTCTCCCTTAAAAAATTTTGGATTTGGGAAAACACCGTTTAAAAAAGTTTTTAATAAAATTTTTCAGTTTAAAAACCCATTTTTTACCCTAAAATTGGGGGGTTCGCGTAATATAAATTTTAAATTAAAATCAAAAATTAGGTCCCGGGTTTGGAAATTTTTAAGGGGAAATGAAAAAAAAATTCCCAAATATTTAAAAAAATTTTTTGTTTTAAAACCCCCTTTTGTTTTCAAAAAAATTTTTCAAAAAAATAAAAAAAATAATTTTACAAATTTAAATAATTCCAAAAAAACCCCAAAATAAAAAATTTTTTTCCCCAAAATTTTTAAAAACCCAAAATATTTTTAAAAAAATTTTTCAAAAAAACTCTAAAACCCTTTAAAGTATTTTAAAAAAATTTTTAATTTTCTTTTAAAAAAAATTTTCAAACTTTTAAATTACAAATAAACGTTTCTTTAAAATTTTTTAAATTTTTTTAAAAAAAAATTTAAAAAAACCGAAAATAAAAATTTTTTTAAATTGGAAAGTGGCAAAAAATTAAAATTAAAGAACTAAAAGAAGGAAAAAATTTATTTTTTTTTTTTAAAAAAAACCCAAAAACCCAATTAAATTTGGGTAAAATTTAAAAATAAATTTTTCAATAAAAAATTTGAAAATTTGGTTTAAAAAAATTTTTGGAAATTTTTCAAATTTCCCTTTTAAATTTACCCCAAACAAAATTTTAAAAAAAGGGGTAAAACCAAACCCAACCCAAAAAAAATTTGTTTCAATTTTTTTTAAATTTACAAACCAAAAAATTTAAAAAAAAATTTCCTTTTTTGTAAAATTTTTAATTTCAAAAATTTCCCGAAAACAATTTTTTTTGGGGTTTTTAAATTTTTTTTTTTTTTTCCCTGGTTTCTTTTAAATTGCCCTTTTTAAGGTTTTTTCTTTGGAAATTAGTGGCCAAAAAAATTCCTTAAACCAAAAAAAATTCTAAACTAAAAAAAAAATTTTTAAAACCCAAAATTTTAATTTGGCCTTTGATTTGGGGAAAAAAAAAAGAACAAAACCCAAATTTTTATTAAAGAATTTCCAAAAAAAATTCCCAAAAATTTTTAAAAAAAATTTAAAATTTGGAAAAATTACCAGGGTTTTAATGTTTGCAAAAAAATTTGGTTGGGCAAATTTATACCAAATTCTTTTTAAAAAATAAGGGGGTTTTTGGAAAATTTAAAAAAAAATTAAAAAAAAAAATTTTTAAAAAAAACAAATTTTGGGGAATTTGCCCAATTTTGAAAACCCCTTGTAAAACCAATCTTTCCCAAAATTTTGGGAATGGGTTTTTTAGTAAAACGTTTCCCTTTGACCCCAATAAAACAAACCCCCTTTTTCCAAAAGGTATTTGGGGAAATTTTTTCCCGGGGAAAAGAAAAAAGGGGAAAATAAAAAGGGGCCTTTTTCCCAAGGTTTTTCAAAAATTTTAAAACCCAAAAAATCCAAAACATGGGAAAAAGGGAAAAAACCCAAACAAAAAAAAAACTAAAACAAAACCCCAAATTAACAAAAACCCTAAAAAAACCCAAAAATTCAAAAAAACCAAAATTTAAAAGAACAAAATTAAATTTTTAAAAGAAAAAAATTAAAAACCAAAAATTTTAAACGGGGAAATTCCCAAAAAATTTAAAAACTTAAAATAAAAAAAAGGGCAAAAATTTAAATTGGAAAATTTGGAAAAACCTTTTTAAAAGGGGTTAAACAAATTTTAAAAATTGGGGAAATAAAGCAAGGGGTTGGGCCCCAAAAAGGTTAAAAACTTTTAAAAACGAAAAAAAAAAATTTACAAAATCTTGGAAGAAAACATTAAAACCCCAATGAAATCCTTTAAATAAAAAAGGTTTTTAAAAATTTTAAAAATAAAATTTTCCCCAAAAATTAAAAATAATTTCCAAATTTTTTATTTAAAAACTTTTTTAGTTTTCCAAACAAAAAAATAAACTTTTTCCTTCTTTTGGTTTTAGGATTTTTTTTAAGGGGAAAACCTTTAAAAACCCAAAGCCCCGGGGGTTTTTTTTAAACCCAAAAAAAAATTTTAAATTCAAAAAAACGGTTTTAGGGAAAACAAAAAATTTTCCATTTTTTGGGTTTTTTTTTTTTTGGTTTTTAAAATTTTTTAAAAATTTTTAAATTTTAATGAAATTAAGGCCCTTTTTAAAAAATTCCTTTTAAAAACCAAAATTTTTTGAAAAAAACCCAAACCCGGAAAAAACTATAATTTATAAATTCAAATTTAATTTTAAATTTGCCAAATTTTTTGGGGGGTTTAAAAAAATTAAAATTTTAACCTTTTGTTCTTTAATTTTCCCCCTTTACCTTTGGGAAACAAAATTACTTTTTAAAAATTTCCCCAAAAAAAAAGGGTTTTAAATTTTTTTGGGAAAAAAATGGGATTTTCTTTTTAGGGAAAGGGGGCAAAAATTTATTTTTTTTTAAAACTTTTCCAAAAAATGGGCCCCCTTTCCCGCCTTGGGCCCAAAAAATTTCCCAAATTTTACTTTTTAAAACTTTAAACCAAAAGGGGTTTTTTAAATTTTTCCGTTTAAAAATTTTAATCCTTTGGAGGTTTTAAATTTAAAAATTTGGGCTGACTTTTTTTTGGATACCCCTTTGGAAAATTTTTTTAAAAATTCAATTGGGGAAGTTTAAAAAAAACTTCAAAATTTAAAAAAATTAAAATTTTTTAAAAAGGGCCCATTTTTTAAAAACCAAGGGGAAAAAAATTAATTTCCCAAATTTTTGGGGAAAGACCATCAACTTTTTAAAGGGGGTTTTTCCCAAAAAATAAAAACAAAATTTACCCTTTTTTTTTGGCCTTTGTTTCCCCCTTTTAAAAATTTGTTTGAAAATTTTAAAAAAAAAAAATTAACCCTTTTTTTAAAATTTTAAAGGGAACTTTTCCAAATTTTTTTGTTTTTTAAAAGGTTTTTTTTTTTTTGGTTTGGGGTTTTGGCCCCTGGTTTTAAAAAATTTAAATTTTTGAAAGGTGAAACGAAAAAAAGGTAATTTTGGGAAACCCCTTTTGGTTAAAAACTTTTTTCAAAAGCCCCTTTTGTTAAATTAAAAAAAAAAATAAAATTTTACCTTTTAAACCCTTTTTGGCCAAATTTAAAACCCGGGGAGGATTTTTTTTAAAAAATATAATTGGGGGGAAGGGGCCCCAAATTTTTTTAAAAACCCTTTTTTCCTTTTTCAAACTTTAAAAATCACCCTAATTGTTTTTTTAAAAGGCGATTTTAAGGGGTTTTAACCAAATTTTTTTGGGGTTTGGGCACAAATCGGGAAATTTTTTTAAATCCCAAAAAAAAATTTTAAAAAAAATTTTTTTAAACCCCAAAATTTTAAAATTTTTAAAATTTTTTTAAAAAATTTTTTTTTTATTTCACTTTTCCCTTTAAAAATTTTTTGGAATGCCAAAACCCCAGAAGCAAAATTTTTTCAAATTTTTTTTAAAAATCCATTTTTTTTTGGTTTTTTTAAAATTTTTTTTTGACAAATTTTTTAAATTTTTAAAGGGGTTTTATTTTTAAAAGGCCGGGATTTTTTTTGTTTTAATTTGTTTTTTGGGGGTTTATTTCTTTTTAAATTTCCAGATTAAAAAAAAAAAGGGGAAATTTTTTTTTTAAACTTTTTTGGGGTTTTTAGTTAAGAAAACTTTTTAAAAGGGAAATTTAAATTTCTTAACTTTTGGAATTTGGGAAAAAAATTTTTTAAAAACCAAATTTTTTTAAAAAAAATTTTTTTAAAAGGCAGCTATGATTTATTTTATGAATAATTTTAAATATCAATAATTCAAGTCAATAATTCGATAATATTATCTGAAAAATCAACAATATTTCTTTATTATAATGATGATTATATATAATAATGTTTTATAAAATTTTCTTTCGAAAAGTTATTTTTAGCATACTTAAATAATTTTCATGTACTATTTATTATTGTACGTAAAAGATTTAGTGACAATTATCTTTTATAACCATATTTTGTTAGTTATTAAGATAATATTATATTTTAAATAAAAATAATTATAATAGTTTTAAAAAATGTTTATAAAAACATTTTTATCAATTTTCTTAAAGTTGGTTATTTTTACTGGAGTAAACTCCAGTCGTGCGTCGGAGCTGACACACACAGTTTTTATCTTACAACTCTGACTCTTAACAACTTCTGTGCATCTTAAATTATCCGCCATTGTACAACACCAAGGGCTGCCCATATAATAGCCAACAGTTTTTCCAGTTTGCCAGAAAGCATTTTTCAGGATAGAAAGGAGGAAATAGTTCAGCTTAATGTGCTTGGGAAGTTGTAGAAAATAAAATGTTCGAGTCCGGGTACTGCTCTGGGTGTCTGGTGGCCGCCTTTTTTACGACCTCCGCGGGGATGTCGTCTGGTCTGAGAGCCTTGTTTGCAGGCGACTTTTGGACTGCCGCTCACAACTATTCCAAGAAGACGGGATTAAACTCGTCTTCCTCACTTTCCATGTCCGGATCTAGGAGGAGATCCGGCTCGCTGGTGTCCTGCAAGTTTTTGACCGAAGTGCCGTAGTGGATTGAGAAAAGTGTTCCCACCACGTGTCTGATTCTATTGAGAGTGATAGTTGTCCTCTCCAGTCTGTTCCGTACCATTTTGTACCTTACACGTCGGCATCCACATTTTTCAGGATTTTTAGCCCAACTGCGTGCTGGCTACTGTTTATCTCGTAGCACAGTTTTCTGTGTGCGGTCTATGCACTATCTAATGCGCTAATATTTTCACCTTGCGGCCTGGCACTTGCAGCTCGGTAATGTGGTTGTTCTACCAGTAAACCGGGGGACGCCTGCTAACTCCCCTTGGCATCGACGCGTCTCCATATCTCCCGATCCAGAAATGCGCGATACCTATCCTAGCTCAGTTTGCCGACTGCCCAGACTCTGGGTGGCTTTCTGGGCCTACTCGCCTACCGATAGAGGTACGCTTTCCCACCATCTGGAAGCGGGCAACATTAGTGTTGACAAGAAAGGGGGAGAAATCCCCAAATCTACCGTCCTCCTACTGGTCGATCTGTTTGATCGACCACTTGGGTAAGCTGCTGGAAAGGTTGGTCCTTTCCAAACATCTGAAAGGCAAAATGCAGGGGACCGGGGAATTTTCTCCGCGGCAGTTTGGTTTTCGAGCGGGATGTTCGACCATTTACGCTCTTCAGAGAGTGATGAAAATCGCCACGGAGGCAAGAGATGGTTTGTGGCGTACCATCAAATATTGTGCAGGCGTCGCGTTGGATGTCAAAAACGCATTCAACTCGGTGGTCGGTGGGATGGAGCTGCATCCTGCAAGAATTTGAAGGGTGGGAAATCTCCCCCTATTTGTGCGACAGAGAGATACTGATTGTGGAAGCATCGGTTCGGGAAACTCTGGAGGTCACCAGTGGGGTTCCGCAGGGTTCGGTTCTCGGGCCGACCCTGTGGAACATTATGTACGACGGGGTACTCAATGTGCCCCAGAACCTAGGGATTGGAAATGTTGTGGTACGCCGACGACCTTTTGGTGGTGGCCACAAACCGTAACCTGGAAAGTCTGGTGATGACCGTTAATGCAAGCTTGGAGAAGATTAACATCTGGATACGTGGCAGAAGACTTGTGGTGCCGGAAAAAATGGAGGCGGCCATCCTGTCGGGAAGGCGGACGTAGCCTTTTAGCTGGACGGAGTCGAGATTAAGCCGTCACCCGCCATTAAATATCTCTGAGTGGCGCTAGACAAGTACCTTAATTTTGGTAAACACACGAAAATCGGCGGCGGCGGTGGCAGCGTTGTCCAGGCTGATGAGAAACATACGCGGTCCGTCAATGGGCAAAAGAAGACTGCTAGTGGCAATTGCAGATTTTATCATGCTGTATGCAGCCCCAATCTTGCACAAAGCTAGAAGGTGGAACGCTACAGATACCACTTGGCAAAACAACCACGGTTGCTGTCTATACGGGTCCCGCGACTGTTGGCAAAAGAACAATGGCTCACATCTGGAAGCGGCAAGAGGAAAGATGCGCGACTGGCACACTTTCGAGAGTGGCAAGCAAAATGGAGCCAGCTTGGCAAAGGTCAGTTAATGCGAGACCTCATCTCGGATATCGAAGCATGGGCGACTAGGTTTTACGGAGAGGTCTGCTTTCATCTGGCCCAAGTTTTGAGCGGCCACGGATGTTTTGGAAATTATCTTTTCAAGTACGGGAAAAAGGACAACGGTGACTGTTTTTACTGCAAGGCGAAGGATACCCCGTACCACACGCTGTTTGTGTGTAAGCAGTGGAGAGAGACGAGAGAAGCGGCTACTCAGGTCATCGGACTTGCACTAACAGGTGAATACCTGATCCGGATGATGCTGAGCAGTGAAAATCGTTGGACTACAATCCAGAACATGGTCCGAACTATCATGTTGAATAAAGAAGAGCACTAGAAAATGCTCCAACGACAACAGGGGCCAGAAACAAAATAGACATTAGGGGCGGTCCTGAAAAAAATGCTCAGCGAAAACTGAGTCCTTCCAAAGGAGTGGGGTTTTAGTCAGTAAGAATCTGACACTCACCACATATTGGGGGGGGAGGACTTATGCAAGGTTTTCCCAATCCCAACAAACGCAAAAAAGGCACCCAGAGCCATTTCTTAGGTTTTTAAATCAGTGCCTGAGGGCACTGAAGAACATATTTGTAGTTTATCTCCCTCCCCCCCCTTCTCCATTTTTAAAACAATTGCAAAAGTTCCGCCACGGTGAAGACTCAAGCAATACCCTCCCCTGTTCCCCTTTAGAGGTATTCTTTTAGCGATGTTACACTGTTTACTCTTTCCCCTATTGAAACCGATATTACTCATTTGCCTATGCTTGGTTGCATTCATAGAACCTAAGTTGTTTCCTGAAATGTTTTGTTTTAATTACTACAACCTTTGAACTTCAATTGTTTGTTCCTTTATTGCTGATCAATTGTTAGCGTTATTGCAAGAGCTCAAGTCAACCCCTCAAATGAACTCACCACTAAATTCAAAATTCAGAAATATTATTTGATAAAAAATATTATAAATAATATTTGTTCTGGTATTGTAATAATTTAATAAATAAATTTTGGATAGTTTTAAAAAATTTTATCGAAGACTTCCAAAAAATAACTCAGCGAGTTAATGTTTTTCATAAACAATTAAATATTGTGGTTATGTTCTATACTAATTTTAAAGTGAGTGTTTCAAAAACATAATTATATTTATTGAAAAATAGAAGTTAATTTTTTTTTATAATTCTAACAAAATACATAGTTAAATGACAAATTAGATACTTCAAGCTTAAAAAAAAAGTAGTCGATTGACTAATTCAAAATATTTATTTATATTTATTATATTTATTTAGCATGTATTTAAAATAGATGTTGTAAGTTTTATATTACCTAATATTTTGTTAGCAAATAAACTGAAATTTAGCTTGCTTTTATAGCCAGCATAACATTCTGTATCTATTGAAATTTTGAAGCTGTAATCAGATCCATCTGACATTGATTGTACCGTTGATTTAAAAATTGTGCTTTATGTGTAAATAAATATATTCGGTATTTTCTAATTTATGGTTTTGTCTTTTGATGATGTTCAAAATTAGTAAAAGAAGTTGTTCCAAAAAAATTCTGTTACACAATTAAGGAAACTCAAAAATACCAAAACTTAATAATTATAACCTCAGTGATCAAATTGATGACAAACTACTTGTAGTGGTCTAGTAAGAAAATCTATATTGACCATTCTCTCGTGCTTATATAGCAATAATGTAACTGTAAGTTTAGAATATAATTTATTGTACATCAATTCACATAAGAAACTATTGAGCTAATTGCGATTTTCACCATGTTTTTTGCAAATTATGAAAGATATAGACATAAAAAAATTAACCTTTTAGAACGGTCAACAAATTTTGAAACAAATGCCCTTAAAATTAATTTTCTAATTGGCTTTTTGAAACTGTAAATTCGCCCATCAAAATTAAAATTCGTTTTGGTGACAGTTAAGATACCCGAATATAGATTTTTAAAACGAATTATGAAAGATGAGGGTTTAATTAGGTAGGTAATTAAGTAGAGAGGGTAACACTTAAAAAAATAAAACTTGTGGTTGGTGCATATTTTTTGGAAAAAATACACTTTTAGGAGGAATCAGACATTTTCCGTGGATGCGTTAGTCAAAGCTGTTCCTCCGCTCGCTGCGCTTTGGTCTCCTAGGTTCCGGGCCGTTTTCACACAAGCTTTACTAATTAAAAATATTCCCCTAGACCGGTTCTACCCAAAAAAGTGTAGATGTTGATCCGACAGAGAGTAGGGAGCAACTGGTAGCTCTTCGCCGGTTAGGAGTGTTGACCCACCTAAAACGCACGTACCGGTGAAATAATACATTTACGCGTGTTTGTGTATTGGAAGTCCTACTAAATTCATCCTCAAATTAAATGTCTTATAATTTTCTGGTCTTTCGTTAGGTGTAGCAATTTTTATAGGAAAAAGCTATTTTTGAGTCAGGGTTGGTTAACTTTGACCTATGCTGGAAGATAATATTGTGTAACTCGGTAAATTTCTGTTGACCAATGTACGTGATTGTGGAATAGCAGACATACGTATTCGCCGTTTTAATAAATTAAAATAAATATGATCTGACTTTATTTGAGACGATTGTTTGATTTCTTGCATTTATTTGTAACTTTCTAGAATTTTTAAATCTCGTCTATAGATAAAAAAACTATAATTCTCTAAAATCCGTATGCATAGTCCAGGTAAAATGCTAATATCTTTAGCAGAAAACAAAAATTATTAGTTGGTGTACTAAAATACATACTCCTGGGCATGTTTCGGACCATTTAAACTTTATTTTTAAATATAAATAAACAATTTTGTATATTTTGAAGGTTAAATTTGGTTACATTAAACTTCCAAATAATATTTTTTATAATAATAATTATATTTTATGAAATAAATAAAAAAATTATGGAAAATTAAAATTTAAAAAAAAAAATGCTTATATTTAAAATATCTAATTTATGTAAAATAATGTAGAAATGGTATAGAAGACGGTAAAGTGCACAAAGAGTTAAATAACATCACATTAATTCTGTATGTAAATGCTAAGGAAATTGGGGAGCAATGCAATTTTGTGAGGCCTACTGTTATTTACATAAATTTTGTTTGTTTCATTTCATAAAAACAGAATATAAGACAATTTTAATAAATTTAATTTGGAAAAATTAGACTTTGATTTTCAACAGCTTAAATTAATCATAAATTTGTCATATTACCACCTAGGCGTTGAAGTCGAGTGGTAACTGATAAGGTAAAAGTATAAATCCTCTAAACCAACTAGAGTACTGACATGTTTAACTTACTGAAAGGCTTCCAAATCCGAATGATAATTTAGCAGTAGAGTTCATGCAAATTTTCTCAACTAATAGGAGAACTTGCACAGCTTTGATACATTTCCTGCGCCAAGGGCGATTTTCTTTTTAAGTAGTTTTAATTTAGCCAGCAGTATAGCGTAAAGCATACACCGGCCGACTGGAAAGCGGTAGACTGCGGTTCGAGTCCTAGTCGAGTCGGATACACTGCTGTGATCAAAGGTCCAATATCAATTTGTGTACCATGGGAAGGCAACGGGAAACCACCCCATTAATTATATTCGCTAGTAAAGTCAGCTTGGCTTCAGCTTAGTTGACTCCAACATCTGAATACGGATAGGCACCGAAAGAAGAAGAAGAATTTAAGATTGTAAGATTCCAATATTATCACAGTTTTACTCCCTCCACTTTTAGTATCTAATTATTATAACTTTTAACTGTTTTAACTCCAATACCTTGTCACGTTGAAGTAGTGCATTTACCAATAAATTTAATCAAAAATCTTTATGTGCGGAATTTCTTCAACTTTGTGTTACTTAAATTTCTAAACAAACTATGTATATAAATTTTACACAGTTACAAATTACCGATGCTTTATGATTTTTCATTTGTAAGGTATGCTGCGGTAGATATTTTCTTTAATTAATAATTTTTTCCTAATCACAATCTTAATTAAGTTGATATCAAAAGTGGGCAAGAGTCGACTAACCCTGATTCGAAAACACACTTTTTCCTATAGAAATGGCTTTACAAAACGAAAGAACGCAAAAAATACAAGCTCTTTAAGGTGAGGATCAATCTTGTCGGAGTTGTAATAAGGCCACAATTTAATTTTGAAAATTGCAATTTTTCCATAAGAAATACATGAAAGTGTATTTTCTGTATTAAAATCTTGCAGGGGAACCCGGGTTAATTGTGAAATCAACCGAATTTTCCCTGACACAAATTTATTTTGTGTCGCCGTTGATGGTCGGTTTCGGCCAGCTGTAGTTTGTTGACGGTGAGCGAGGGTGAATCCGCTCTCTTTGTCTTTTAGTTACTTCTGTTAAATTGCAAACAATGAAACTCAAAAGTTAAGTAAAAACAATTTATTATCCAAGTTGAAGATAAGAGTTGCTTTATGGTAGGCAGTACAACTGCGACACAAATGGGTCAACAACCCCAACAGAATTTCACGCAACTCCAGCGACAATGGGTCGCTACAACGTGATTAACAATAATCACAGCAATGAAAAATTGACTCCAAACGGAATATACCTTAGTTAAAATTAAAATCAAAACTTACCGATCGGTTTGTTTTGTACAGGAGCTTGATGTCGACAATAGCATTCAAATAAGGCGCACTCCGGAGTTGATTGTTGAACTAACAAAGCACACCGATTGCACTGAAAATTGCACAGGTGACGAAAGACCGTCGAGGGCTGGCCTGGAAGAGTTTTCGGCGTCGGATCGGCGTCGGACGCACAGGTAAAGGTGAACGGAAAATGCACTAATTCTATCTTGGCGGTCGAAACAGCGGAGAAGCAAATTATGGTCGACCTTATCGCACTAAGGTAAAATTGATGAAGGTGGTCGTTAATTGTAAAAATAAGATTACTACACATTCGCAAGCTGTTAAAAAAATGCTGGTAAATACTGCGTAATTCGAAAAATAACGTGCAAAATATTCGCTTGCACCGTAACAGATGGTCACTTTCCAGCTTATCTATCGCTCGAAGAAAAATGTGTGCCGCGGCCGGCGTTGAAAAATGCTCGTACACGAACAGCTGATTTCTCGAAAAATGCGTAATAGACGATGATATCCGCATATAGCGCTTAGATTGGTCACCAAATATTCACTCACTACAATACTGCAAAACTTTCACTTAATATAGTGAAATTAAAAGGTCTTCAAAATAAAATTTTGAAGTACGTAACGCTCGTATCGAGATTCGTTGACCACTGCCAAGTTTTGACCTGAATTCGCGCGCAGCGCTTCCTCCCGGTACCCTCGTGACCTAGTGACCTAGAGAGGGTTGGATGGTGTTAAATCATATTCAAGACGACAAATTTAACAATTTATCGTTACAATCTCCAATATGAAAGACATTCTGTCGGCAGTACTTGCAATTTTATATACGTGAATAGCCCATAGGGCGGGGCCAACTAGAGCAGAGTCAGTCGCTCCCTGAGATCCGTCGCGTCAACTTGCAAACTTTTCGAGTTGGAGCCGCTTAAGGGATGTTTTTAATGAGTTTAGCACTTGTCAAAACCGTTCGAAACGCCGTCCGAGCCCCAGAGGGGCGAGGGCGGTTGCGGAGAGTAGGTTTTGACAGTGCAACCACCTCAGAAACGAATTCACACAAAAAGTGATTTTTTTTCGGAAATTTGTTGTCCGATCACAAATTTAATTTTTTTATTAGCTAATTACACCATTATCTTTCATAATTCGTTCTAAAAAACCAAATTCTGGTATTTTAGATGTTGCCACAACCCTTTTTAATTGTGGTGGGCGGGGTTACAGTTCAATAGAGCCAATGAGTAAATTGCATTATTAATAAATTTTTAAAGCCGTTTTTTCCAAAAATGTGTGAGCCGTCCGCAAATTTTAATTTTTTTATGTTTATCTGGCATTATTAGCTTTCATAATTTACAAAAAGAATGGTAAAATTCGTGATCAGGGTTAATCGACTCTCGCCCAAAAGTGGACTGTTCATTAAAAAAGGCAATAAATGAAATTTAAACATTTTGTTTATATAAAAATTTGTTAATAAAAAATATATGTTAATAGTTTGGGGCACTTGGCCCGAAGGCGGCATGCGTATCCAAGTCTGTCTGGCTGCGCCAAGTGCCTTCATACTTACTTTGCCTGGTGGACAAATAATTTAAAAATATCGTTCACTATTCGATCCATTTTATTATAATATAACATTTAAACACTTTTCAGTAAAAAAGTTACTAATAATCAATAAAAATGCGCATGCGCTAAAATTTGCTTAATACTTGAGAAAATATTCGAAAAATATTTAAGATATGTCAATAGTTAAATAACTTAAATATTTTGCGCAAATATTAAAAAAATTTTAGCGCATTTAGCATTTTTATTGTTTATTAAATAACTTTTTTGCTGAAAAGTGTTCAAAATGTTATGTTAATATAATAAAATTAATCAAATAGTGAACGACATTTATTGTATATTCGTATTTCATGCGTATTTAACGAACGAATACGAGTATTATGTTATTTATTATGTATTTTGTGTTAAGAAAAAATTAACCAAAAACTTAAGTAAAATGCGGTGCAAACGGGCATGAGGTATTCCAATTTTTTTAAAAATTGAATGAGAAATAATTATTTTTGTTAGTTACATGAAGCAAAATATTTGATTACTTCAATTCAAATAACCATTCAACATAACCTAATTTAACATGTGGATTACATTTTGAAATTTTTTAAATAATTTTTAAAAACCTAAAATATGAATTTATTATAAAATAATAAAAAAAATTATATAGTACCTCTAACAATGATAAAGTCATGAGCATGGTCACATTCGAATTTGTTATTGCATTTTAGATTGTATTAAACTTAAAATTTTAATTTGTTAATTTTAAAATCAATTTGATCGATAGAATATATAATAATTTAAAATGTTCAAGTTTTAGAATGCATTTTTAAGTAGGAGAAATGTTGAAATGCATTCTATTATTAACAAGCTATAATAAATTCACCAACTAATTATACCGTAGAATTATAACATAAAAATCTAAAATATTACCTGGGTGGTTTAAAAAGTATTAGCACGTATAAAATAATTGTGTGAATACAATTTGAACATATGATTCAGTGAGATAGTTGCATAATAAGAACAATTATAATTGCAGTAATTATGTTGGTTTATAGATAATTATCAATAAAATAAAATTTTTTTTGATTATAATAAAAACAAAGTCATAATATGAGTTGTTATTGCTAGCATCATTGCACTACCCTCGAATTCGATGCATAAGTAAAATATAATTTAATTATGTAGTCCTTATTAGTTCGTTCTAAGATTATGAAACAGGAATTGATTTTACACATTAATAATGCAGACGATAATTATTTGATTCAAATAAAATGACTTTTAAAGCGAACGAGCAGTAGTTAATTATTGTACTCTTGGCACAAGAAATAACGTTTTTTTACGAAACTTGTAGGTACTTACAAAATTATAGTCGAAACTAACATGAAAAAATCAAACAGTTTAGCATGCGATTGTTTTGGCAATCAAAAGTTTTTATTACGTATTTTTGGATTATTACCAAATGAAAATGCTCAATTTGCTTATAATTTCTAATAACAATTTTAAAATCTTTTAAAAGATTATTATGATAATTTTAACGAATTTATCTTTTCGGCGGTGACCGACTTTGGGCAATATATGGGTAAGATGTTTTAAAATTTTTCAAAATTTAATTCAATTATTTTTAAAACAACTATGGCTTTAGATTTATAACGGGTAATTTATTCAAATTAATTTTTAGTGATAGGTTGTATTTATTTTCCATTTTGAACCGATTCGAATTCATAAAATTATTTGAAAAGTTGAATTTTTAGATAAACTGTCAAATTTTTTCAAATGCAAAAGGTGAAAATGTTGTTATACAACAATGTAAAAATATTGTTAGAAACAGGTAAGAGTAAAAGATATTGAAACGTAGGTTTTTTGCACCTGTTGCGATATGTGACGCTTTCCCATACTCTTGGTGGTGGTTTTTGGATCGATGGTTCAGAATAATTGCACAGTTTTTGATGCTCCTGGTTGGAATAAAAGTTTATTTCAGTTAGTTGCAACTCACCATCATTAGCATCAGCAGAAGGACCGTCTGTGTCGACTCCAGTAGCATTTGCGGTAATCTCGTTTGAGGTTATGTTACCTTCCTCGCATTTGTGACAAGTCCACTGACCAACCATTCCGTTTCTATTTAATTCGCTCAATGTATCCAGGATCATTTCAATACACTTTATATGAAAGATTGTTCAGCATTTAATTTTGCATTGGATTAAATCTTCATATTTTGTCGTAACACCTTTACATTTTCTACACAACATTGTGCATGATTTCATATTCCATAATCCGTATTTCGTAATTTAAAATAATCACAAAAAAAAATTGCTACTCAAATAATCTCGAAGTTAACGGAAGGTAAACAATAAAAACAATATTAAATTATTAAAATAGAAAACTTACTATATTCAATGCCTCGTACATAAAAAAAAATTACGATTTTACCTAAAGATTAGTTGAAATCATATAAAGAAATTGATTAAATTTTAGGCATAGAATCAAATTGGATAATTTATTTAAATTAAATTAGATGATTTTAAGATTGAAAAATTAAGCAAATCATAGAAACAAATTAGTTGAATCATTAAATTTATTTTAACTATTTGATAAATAATTTAATCTTAATGGATAATACAAATACAAAAATTAGTTCAATGTTTGAAATGATTTTTTGAATAATATTAGATATTTTGTGCGATTTAACACTGCAGTGTTAGCAGTATTGCATTATTGTTACAATATAAAAAGGAAAAAAATTATTTTTTCAATTATTTATATAATTGAAAATTAGAGACAATTTTTTTAACTTAGTATTTCAATTTTTTCCGGTCTGGAATACATATTTAAATTTCTTACATTATTAAAGCATTTCAAGATTTATCTTTCAATATTATTTATATTTGCACATTTATATTATTTAATTAAAATTGCTTTCCCGTGTGAGTATTTGATATTCAAGAATTCGATAAATTTCAAAAATTATATATTAATTATTCAATTCATTATGAAAAATATGAGTGTTATAGTATATATATAAACGTGTGAAAAAACCTGAAATTTGTTTATAAATAAATTACTGAAACAATTTCCAAAATGCGCATTAAAAAATAAAAGGACTTGGAGGAAAAGGACTTCAGTTTTTATTATTATTTTAATCAACTCCAAAATTAGGAATATCGGATTTGATATTTAATAATATGTTTAATTTAAATAAATTATAAATTTTTAAGTTGATAAAAAATTTGACCAATGAGAGCATTGATGGAAGAATAAATACACACTGGTCATTATCATATTTATAAGGCTCCACACACACAAGTATACTCTTGCCACAAACGGGCTCCAATTCTAAGACCTACGCTAATCCGCAAAGAATCTTTATCTAGCAATGTGCCCAGGTGAGAAGAAGGATGCGGCTCGAGCTATGCACCGGTTCTTTTTTTATACAGCCTAATACGTGCACGATCAATATCTGTTCCAGAGTCTAAAATAGAGAAGTGCGTCAGTTTTAAGATGGGTAGATCCTATTTTGCCTGAGAACCTGTTGGAGAGGGCAAAGCCGCTGATGGGACATCATCTGCCAAGACGAATTCGCTTTTTTTAAGTAAGAAACCTTAAAATCCAACAAGGATGGGCTAAGGATAGAACTAATGAGTGCTTCATTACTATATAGAGAAGAAATAAAAGCTAGAAGAGCCGCGTTTACCGATTGTCTAATCCTAAACCACCGAAACGTATTGGTAAAGAAGCATGTCTGAAGGACGAGTTTTTTGGAAGACGTTGAAAGAGAAACGCTGATATCCCAGAAGTTATACTTTATTTAAAATAAAATTGCAGTAGAAAATTGTAGAAGACCTTCCGATGCGATACGAAGGAAGGTTCTCACAGAGAAACGTAAACAAATTAAAACGAATCTCAACTTGAAAATTTTACTCAATTTCTTATGAAAAACTAAAAGAGAACTTAAATTTTGTTATTTAACTTTGAAAAAACCTACAAAAAGCATGATTTGCAAAAAAATCGGAAAAATTAAAATTTTTATTTTGTTAATATTCGTTAATTTTATCAGTGTAACTTGTATGAATTTTAACTACCAATGTTACAAGGTCATATTTTTATTGAAATTTATGTATTATTAACCTTTGAAATTAATATTAGATTAAAATTTTTTAAAGTAATTGGTTAAATAAGCAATATAACGAAATTATTTGTGAGCTTTCAGCAATGGTTACTGCTGTCATCTGACTTTTAATAACAATAGTGTAAATAAATACAAACGTATTATAACGTATTGTCATTCAATACGATTACCGATTTTACAGCATTTTATTTCAATCGGACTATAGGTTCTTGTCCACGACGGAAAAGACGATCGTGGCTTGGCGCTTACATTAATTATTAAGCCGCGCGCCACGGTTTGAATCCGGGTCGGGGTAAGAAATTTATTTTAATCGTCTTCCACGCCAACACGTTTGGCAAGGAGGCGTGTGTAACTGCCAGAACCCTCAGGAGAACCAAATCAATCCTTTACAGAGAGGTTTAGAGGAAACTGAGAGAGGCTTATGGCTAAACGCAGGCTGAAAAAGAAATAGGATATGGTTTTAGAAAAAATTCACGTCCCGTCCTCGAAAGACCGCGAAATACTTTGTGGAGCGGTTGGAGCGGAGCAACAAGTGGTTGCTACCACTTGTTGATTGTACGAACAACACTAAATCAGCTATTAATCATCTTTTTTTCTAGTTTGCAAACAATTTTAAAAGTTTAGCATAATTCTAAGCTTGGAAGTAATTAACGCACAGTATCAAACCGTATCAAAGTGGTTCATGGGAACTATCGCATTTTCTTTAAAATTTTTTCATTTCACATTTCAAAAATTAATATGAATTTCAAATCTAAGTGTGGTATTTCGTGTCTTTATATTAATACTTAGAACTAATTAGCTTTAGTTCAAATTAGTTAATGGATAAAGTTTTCCTATTTATTATTAAAAATAAGTTTTATTTTTAATATTTAGAATTTTTTTTTGTTACGTTAATTTTAAAATCAATTTTAATCGATGGAACATTTAATAATTTAAAATGTACAAGTTCTAGAATCCATTTTAAGTAGGAGAAACGTTGAAATGCATCCTATTATTATCAAGCTATAATAAATTCACCAACTAATTATACAGTAGAATTATAACATAAAAGCCGAATATGTTACCTGGGTGGTTTAAAAAGTATTAATATAAATAAACAATTTTGTGTAAATACAATTTGAACATATGATGCAATGCGGTAGCGGAATATAAACAGCACCAATAATGTTGGTTTATAAATAATTAATAATTATTTACGATTATACTCAAAACAAAGTTGTATAAAATAATTTGTTATCAGTAGCATCATTGCACTACCCTCGTATTCGATGCATAAGTAAAATCTAATTCAATTATGTATAATCCTTATTACTTCGTTCTAAGAAACCGGAATTAATTTACACATTATTAATGCACATGATAATAAAATAATTGATTAAAGTAAAATGACGTGGAAAGTAAACAAGAGCGCAGTATTCAGTTCGCCATCAAACAACAAACAGTAGTTAATTGTACACAATAAATCGCGTGTTTTAACAAAAGTTTAACTTAAAACCGAAACTAACATGACAAAATCTAATAATTCAACATCCAATTTTTTTGGAAATCACAAGTTTTTATTACGTATTTCTGGATTGTTACCAAATGAAAATGTTTTTTATAAGGTGTACTCATTTTGTTTATTATTTATAATAGCAATTTATCCGGTTGCGGTCATTCCACAAATTTTGAAAGATTATTATAATAATTTTAACGGATTTATCTTTTCGGCCCTGACCAACTTTGGACAAAGTATGGGTAAGATGTTTTAAAATTTTTTTAAATTCAACACAATTATTTTTGAAATAAGTATTAAAAACTTGCAATTTATAGATTTCCATTATAATTTATGCATTAAAATATATTTTAATTTTTAGTAATAATTGCTATTTATTTGACATTTTGGAATCGATTCGAATTCATAAATTTATTTGCAAAACTTGAACTTCTCGATGAACTGTCAAATTTTTCAAATGCAAAAGATGAAAATATTGTTATAAAACAATGTAAAAATATGGTTAGGAAACAGGTAAGTGTAAAAGGGCACTAAAACGCAGATATGAGGTCCCTACTGCAGTCTGTAATTATATTTCGTGACAACACTGTACATATTGTTGCATATGTTTTTGATAGTTCTTTTAATTTTAAGTGCGTGGAAAGATCTGGCTATAATAATTTCAACCCGGCTGAGGTACATTTCGCCCTTGCTTCCAATCGCGAATTTTTTATTGCATTTATTTTAAAACTACTATTGTGAGGTATTAAATTCTTTGTTGGCAGCCCTACACACGACCCGATATTGCATTAATCTGATGAAAGATCCGACTGCTTGACCAAATCAGTTTGGAGAGCCTTTTTTGGTCTTTCTTAATTTTCATTTTTAGAAATCATTTTGAGTTTTTGCTTGAAATTGCCTCACAAACAAATCTGTTTGCTTGTGCCGAGGGGTTAAATTAAAAATATTTTAAATGTACATAATTTTGTAAACGATTTGCAATTGTTTGCAAATTTACTGACAAATGTTAAAAATTTTGCATATGTTTTGATAGTTTTTAATTTTAAGTGCGTGGAAAGATCTGCTATAATAATGTTCAACCTGCTGGTACATTTCCTTGCTTCAATCGCGAATTTTTAGTGCATTTATTTTAAAACTACTATTGTAAGGTATTAAATTCTTTGTTGGCAACAACGACCCGATATTGCATTAATCTGATGAAAGATCCGACTGCTTGACCAAATCAGTTTGAGAGTTTTTGGTCTTTCTTAATTTTCATTTTTAGAAATCATTTTGAGTTTTTGCTTGAAATTGCCTCACAAACAAATCTGTTTGCTTGTGCCGAGGGGTTGACCATCTGGAATATTTGGTGTACATAATTTTGTAAATTTTGCAATTGTTTGCAAATTTCTGAAATGTTAAACTTTGCAATGATGTAAATTAATACAAATTTGAAATTTTAATATTGTGTAAATTTGCAAATCCCTGTAAATTTTTCAAATGACTGTAAATCTTTGCAAATGTCTGAAAGTTTCAAATACTGAAATTGTAAATTAATTTAATTTGAAATTTTAAATTATTTGCAAATTTTCAATGTTTTTTTGTAATTTTTTCAAATTGTGCAACATCTTTAAGTTTCCAAAAACACAAATTTTAACTTTTATTTATTTTCAAGATTAATTGTAAGCTGTAGTTTAAACTTTGTGATTAATTAATCAAGATTGATTTTATATTTTAAAACAAATTTTATAATAAACTACCGTGGTACTTTGAGTAGTAATAAATTAAATAAATTAATTAATTAATTATGCCTGAATTTGGAATTTTTAATTTTTTCAAATGTTAAATTTTAAGTCAAATTTCTAAATCTGCAAAGTTTGATAGTAATTTATTTAAAGTACGCGTACATCAGATGTAAACAAACTATTGATCACTACGGCTATTTAGTTTAAATTATAGGCGCGGTCAACCAACAGTATGTGGCCCTAAGTTAGCCCGACAACTTTGAATTTTTATTTTTTAAATGTTATTTGAAGTGCTCGCGAATGCTGGCGAGTGCTGTAATTTATTTTGAAAGTTCTGGGTCCGTTACATTTTATCGAGAAATCAAAATGCTCCGCGAAGTGGCTAACTTGACGCAGTCCGACAACTGTTGAATTTTTATTTTTAAATGTCATTTAAAGTGTCAACTGTGGCAGTGCTGTAATTTATTTTAAAGTGCTGTTAGATTTTATTGAAAAAATTTAAATTCGATCAGGGCGGACTTTTTCCTTTTAATTTTATTTAACACCTCATTTAATTCAACAGATTGCAACTATATTTCAAAGAAGACAATTTATACAAAAAATTTAAATTTGATAAAAGGGGCTGGCGTGAAATCTTATTTCGGGGTTTTCGCGGTTAATATTTGATTTAAGGGATTTATTTTTACAGAACAATTGAAAACAAATGAAGAACAATTGAGAATAACAAAAAAAAAATTAAATTTTGATAAAAAAGGGGCTGGCGAAAAAAAAAAGTTTTTTTCGAGTTTTTTGATGATTTATTGCAAAATCAAAAAAAAAATAACAGAACACTTGAGAACAAATAGAGAACAATTAAGAACAACAAAAAAAATTGATTTTAAAAAAAAAGGGGGTCTAACTTCACGCATATTAAAATAAAAGGTTGTTTTATAATGTAACGATTATAATTCATATTTACGATTATAGTAACTATATTGTATTATTTAGAATTTCCTTGGATATTCAGCGTTTCTTCTATTTTGGTTTACATGCATATCAGTGTCGGTTGTATTATCATTAAATAAAGAAGAATGGATTCTTCCCTGCGGCAGTGGACCTCATATGATTAATAATAATAAACAATTTATAATTCAAATATTACAATTTGGAATAGTTACAATGAATGCCTATTTGTTAATATTAATTTATATAAATGCATTAACATTAATTTGCGGCCATTGTAAGCTATTACAGCAATATGTGGCAAAATCATTAAGTGTAGACGAAGAAGAAATACTTGAGGTAATTAATTTATATTTTGATTATACTTAACTCTCCATGTACGCGTGTATTTCATTTGCAAAAACAATTTGGAACATTAATTTTGCGTAATAGATACTTAAAATTAAAAGTACATACTACTACCAAGGAGCTGGAAGACGAAAAAAGTAGTAATTAACCAAAAATTAAATTGTTTTCATGGCGTTCTAATTAACATTAAAACAGTAGCAGTAATTAAACTTGATCTTAGCAATATGCACCATATAAGTGGGAAAGAAGTGTCAATTGTTTAAATTTTTGTTTTATTTTTTTTTAATTTAAAATTTAATGTTTTTCAATTTGTTTCCTTTATCTTAATTTTGAAAAAATTAAATAACATCTAATGAGTACGCACATATTTTTATTAGGTGCAAATTTTTATTTTTTTAAATCTATTGTGATTTATTCCATCTGTAATATCACAGTGGGTTTTAATGCCAGAGTACAATGAGTTAGATTTTAATTTATTGCATATTTTATTTAAATTTTTTGCATTACACCTGGATTGATATGGACAATTTAGCCCATCGAGAGAAGTCGACCTTGGTCCATTTAACTTTTACATTGCAGCTATTTGGAAAATTAGTTTTCTTATTTTCTTGGATTTTGGACTGTTGTGCTTGGATTTGGACGATGGAGTCCTTGGCATTTTTGAGCAATGGTATTCTTAAAACTTCGAAAGAGCTTTTATGCTACGGATCAAGATGCCAGTTGTCTTTTGGCAGGCCTATGGTTTTACCACGAGGGCAGCGGATCCTTTCAATTCTTTTAACTTCCGTTTGAAGTTGGACAAAGCGTTTGTAACGACCTATTACTATGAACTTGTGTAGTTTGTTAATCAGTTTTCAACATTGGTAGTTGACGTTGTCGACCTGAAGTTATGTTTAACCCATTCTTGTGTTCTTTATTTGATTTTAGTAAACTGCCGGAGATAACCTGATGCGGGACGATGACATAATTTACTCTGAAATTGAAAGTGACTCAAAATGGAGGGTATTTTCAAGAGTCGATTCATCATTTTGGAAATCTCTAGGTAAGTGAGCTATGTCAGTAAAGATGCAGGGATGTGTGTTTTAACTGCGCTTCGGGTGGGACTTTTGCATTAACGTCAACGATTTCCCAACAAGAATTCAATTGTTGAACAATTAATAGTACTGGGGAGTCGACTTGAACCGTCATCTAGCCTTCAGCTAGTGAGGTTGTATTTTGCTCCGAGAAGTTTACTCCTCAGATAAACTTACTCATTTAACCTTTGTTTTATTATTATTTTAACCTGTAGCCTTCAGCTACTTGCTAATGTTGCTTGCATTTTTATATTTTTCATTCTGTGTTTGTTCTGATAAGTAATTGAGAATAAATGTCGCAACATCTTTTTACTACATCTTTGCTATTGACAAATTAAACAATTATTCCTTTCTTGTACGTTTTATTTGTTTTAGCTGGCGCCCCATTTACATAATTTTTGTCATGCTGAGCAGTGCATTTTAATTACGAATCCACGACAGATTTCGAACCACCCTTGCGTCCTTCGACTAAATACTTAAATGTATAAGAGTTAGCCGATCGTGTAATAACAGCTACGATCAAGCAAGTGGCAAATTATTTATTTATGCAATTACAACTTCTGAAATTAATGTTAGATTAAAATTTCTAAATGCAATAAGTAAACAATAAAACTAAATATTATTTGTAAGCTTTCAGCAATGGTTACTGCTGTCATCAGACGTTTAATAATAATAGTACCATTGGATGAAAACGGAATTTAATTTAAAAAATTTTAATTTAATATTAATTTTAGAGATTAATAATATATATAATTTCTAAAGTTAATAAGTTAAATAAACAATAAAATGAAATTATTCGTAAGGTTTCAGCAATGGTTAGTGCTGTGATCTGCTGTCATGGGACGTTTAATAACATTTAATAATCCTATAATACATGTATTAGTAATACATGGATGCATACATGGATACACATCTGTAATATATTAATTATAGATTCTGGATACATAAGTATTGCACTAACCTTCTCTCTGTTCCGTGCTAGCAGCGCATTAACCTAATTTTAATCGGCTAACGAAATATTATCCATTTATTATTTCTTATTGAACTAATTGTCCCGGGTATCCAATCGAACCATGTACCGACAACCTATTTAAATCAGTCACCAAAATTAGCGTCTACCCAATACCATTAGCGTCTAAGCACTAAGTTTACGTTCATACACCCAATATGAGTATTAAAAACTCGCGAACATGGAGAGTTTTGTTACCACTATCAAATTTTAAAATTACATAAATATTTTACAGGAATATGATACAGAACTTATTGAAAACAAAACTATTGATTGGGAATCATTTAAAGTACAACTTCAAGGCATTGTACCTTACCATGTTGGTGTTTATGATGCGGCAGATCAATTGGAAACTGTATTCTCGTTTATAGTTTTTGGTTTTTTTGGATCAATAGGTTTTGCTTTATGTTTAATAATCTATCACGCAGAGGTATCAATTTTATATGACATTTTAAAGATATTTAAATTAAATAATTAGGTCTTAACTGAATGTTATTTTAGCAAAATATAGAAATGGGAGAATTTATGAAAGATGTGGTTATAATAGTAATATGCTTTTCTGTACTGATCATAATATGTACTTATGGAGAGAATGTTATAACAGAAAGTGAAAAAATTGCAAGTGTATGTTATGAATTGGATTTCACGGATTGTGATTTAAGAATTCAAAAATCTTTAATACTCTTAATGGCCAGAGCTCAGAGACCAATAACTGTAACAATTGGAAAATTTAAAGTGCTAAGTTTGCGCACCATGGTTGATGTTAGTATCATATTATAACCAAATATTGTTAGTTGAATTCTAATAGAATATATTTTTCAGGTCTTTCAATCAATTTACAGTTATTATACGATTCTTAGAAATATGAAAATGCAATGATAGCAGTAATTGCACCAATGCACGAACCACTACAGAAATTTATGAAATTATTAACCTGCAATATTAAAATAGGCATTAAAATTTAACGCAATATTAAATTAATTCACAGTTAATTAAGACTTAATATTTTATTAGTATGCACTGTTTATTCAAATTCAATGTCCAAGGGTTTCAAGATTGAAAGTTCAAATTAACGAATTAGGAAAGTTTTTTAAATATTAATAATTAGTTAATTATTAAACAGTGCAAAATTTTAGCTAAGCAATAATTTAATATTAATTATTGAACAAAAATTTATTAAATCGAGGGAGATCGTTTGTTCAAAGATACAATTGTTTTGTTCTTAACATGACGAGCAGTTTTGTTGCGTGTAACTCATGATATACTGATTAAAATTCATTATATCATGCGTATAACTGATATGCATATTATGTATTTAATTAGGTTTGTAATATATAAGATACTTGAATAGGGATGTTGCATGATTTTTGAAGTATTTTTTTTTATAAACTTTAGGTGCTGGTAAACAGCACTGCATAGATAAAAAGTTCAGGAGACCTTCAGTTTTCTCAAAAAATTTATAAAAAATGATTTTTGAAACCGTGTTTTAGCGCAATGACGTCACAAACTATTTTTTAACAACTGACAACACAGCAAATGCAGTTTGTGTTGATAATGTAACCTATAAATAGTTTGTGTAAAATTGAAAATGAATTTTATAAAAACACAGAAAACTCGGAATAAACCATTTTCCTATAATTGTTTGTGACTTCAGTTTTTGTTAAAATAAATATTATATTAATAAAAAATACAATTTAAATGGTAAACGTTATATTGTTTGCAACTGTCAAATACAGTCAAATATTTAACTGTCAGGTCTTTGCGACGTTGTAAAATTTCCATAAAAACGTTCGGGATCACACGTATGACGTCAGAGGTGTAATCGGCTGACCGATTCATTTTTGAATTTCAAATTGATTTTCTCAGCCAGACCGCATTTTAAAATTTTTATTTTGGTATAAATTTCATTTGATATTATATTCAAGAATGAATAGGACTTATCGCTAAATTCGATATCATGCAACATTCCTATTGTACATATTTCGTCCAAAGACAAGGTTAGTTGTTGTATTGTTAATATAGTTAAATAATTTATTTCTATCTTTACATGTTGGTTTTAGCATTTTAAATTTCATAAAATTACTAATGTATTCTTAATATTTCATATTCTTTTAAATTCACGAAGTTGATGAAATTCAAATATTCGAAACTAAAATACTTAATCTCAAAACAGACAAATAATGATTATAATGTTGAAAATTTGAAATGATGAATAATCCAGAATTTACGATATTCGTTTGAACACTTACTAGAGATATAGAAGATTGATTTACTATGGGCTTTTCGTATTTAAATGCTATTGGCGACGTTAAATGCTCACCTTAGAAATTAAATCAAGTAAATTTTACCGTTATGTTATTGATAATTGGGGAGCTTTCGTGAAAACCGAATAAATCCACTTTTGGAAAAAATTAGTTATATTATATTGTTTTCTATATAATTTTTATGCTAGCTTTCATTTGTTGTACTTATTTTCTCAAATAATAAACCCATACATCTTATGGTGAAATGTCCTTAATGTCGACATTTTCTAAAAACAATAGATTAATTCGTTATTATTCAAGCCAAAACCAGACTAAACCTGTAAAATCAATTTACAGGTTTACCTTAATTCATTCATAAAATTAAAGAAAAAATTATAATAATCTCAAAGTAATAAAAAAACCTTTACAAAAACTTATTGCTGAGCAAATTGTGGAAAATTGTAGAAAAAATAATTTTTACGTTTTTTACAATTTTTGCAAATAAAAATTAATAAATCTTTATTTTGTACCTAAAAATAGTACTTTTTCAGCAAAGCAAGATAAATCCATATTATTTTGCGAAATATCTCCTAAAATACTTTGTACTATTTATCAAGACTTGCTAAACTTTATTCTCGCCAGAAAGTGAAAAATTTGAGTAAAATTTTTTTTTTAAGGTTTCATCATGTAAATAATATGCTCTTTTCTGCCGAAAACTGCTAAAGGTGGATTTATACGGTTTTGCACCAAAGTTCCTCAATTATTCTCAATGATGATTAGTAAATATTACTAGTTAGTAGTTGTTCAGATCACTGTGACTTATATATTAATAAAAATGTCAAAATTAATGTATTTTTGTATTTGTTCTTTTATCTTAGATTAGAAGTTACCCCATGAATCCATTAATACATATTTCATATTGGTTAGGCAACTCATTATATTCTATTAACTTTCGGTTTGAATTGTTAGGAAAATTAATTGCACAGTAAATGGGAGAGTTAAAAAAGAGACATGGCGGTAAGATGCAAGAGTGTAAATTCGCAGATTAATTAAATGTTTCTACATTTCTCCAAATTCAAATTTGGCGCTGTCATTATTAGCTAAGTATTGTTCTTAATCAAATACTTAGGTAAAAAATTGAATGTGGCTAGGCCCATGACTTTATCACACTTTTATTAAAAAAATCATTTTTAATAATAAAAGGAAAAAAATTTTTCATTAACCAATTTCATTCAAAATTAAATTAGCTCTACGTTTCCATATAAAGATACAAAATGCCAAATTTTGGGTTCAAAATTCTTATTAATATTTGAAATATTTAATAAAACTAATATTAAATTAAAACATTAGAAAAAATTGTTTTTGTGAAGTTTTTGTTAAGCGAAGTTGATGTGGTGATGCCTAAGTCAATTGACCTAAAACAACTTTGTTTTTATCCGGCCATTATAATTACTTCATTAGTGGAACTTAAAAAAAATTGTGAAAGTTTGTTTTGTAAAATTTTTAGGTTATAGTTGTAACTGTTACCATCAAAGTACGGTTTTTTATATACAAGAGCCTATTTTTATAATAGTTTTATTGCATACATTAAATATTTGCACACATATTCAGGATTTTTATTGTTAACATCATTTTATCAACGATCACTACAATTTGACTTCACCAACGAGGAGAAGTTTACATATTCATTACGTTTTATTTAGCTTCACAAGGTTTTATAAATTATTAAAGGTTCACTACAATATTTTTAAATCTTTCAGTCAATTTGCAGTTATTATACAGTCCTTAGTAATATGAAAATGGCACCAATTTACCAATAACTACTAATATTTATAAAATTATTAACCTGCAATAGTAGAAAAGGCGATTCAAATTTAGCGCAATATTAAATTATTCACAGTTAATTAAGATTTAATTCTTTATTAGTAAACACCGTATTTTCAAATTTTATGTCCAAGGGTTTCGAGATTCATAGTTTAAATTAAAAAGCTTTTTAAATATTAAAATTATTTAATACAATTATATATATTGTCATGTTGGCAACTTAAAACTAAGATAAATAACCTTAATAAAGAAAATAGCATCCTCAGATGAAAGCCAGCGGCTACGGTAGATAAAGTTGTAACCTCGGATGGAAATTTTTGTGTAACGGGTTGATAATATTTGGCATGTAGCAGTTATAATAGGTTCATGGAATGCCATTAGAGCCATTTTAAATACAAAATTTCATTTCATAAGCTGTCGAGAGCAGTTAGCATTCTAAAATTAAATTTCATCCTACGGGTATCACAGATCAAAGTTGGAATTGTTTTGCATATCCAATAGCAGCGTCCACATTTCTTGGCACTTTTGCAAATGAATCCAAAATCCAAAAGATTCAAATAAGGCTAAAATGAGCAAAAGAAAATTTCATCCTTCGGAAAACCTAAAAAGAGATTTAGGTCACATAAAAAATTGTATTTGGATCATGAGGCATACCAAAAGATGCGTATTAATTTGTAGAACGATTTGCTATCCAAGTGAGGATGGTAGATGCAAAATTGAATCTTCTACATTGAAAAATGTGAAATTGTAACCTGCAAATATGTCAGATTTTTAGATTTAGTAATAAAATTGTTAATAGGATAAGGATTTGAGTGAGATTAGTATTGAGGATGAGGAATTAAAAACTAAGTGTTACGCAAGTGGTTAGGATAAACAAAGTGTGTGAAATTAACATGAAGTGTAAAGAAAGAATTCGTACTTTGACGGACGATTGTAGAACGACCGGTGTAATTAGAATTTTCTACTAATTTTGTGCGGACGGCTTTGAAGACTTTAATTTTTGTGAAAGTTTCATGGACTTCCGTTAAATAAGTTTACCCAGCCAATCACATTCAAGCATTTGTGGAAAAACCCATAATAAAAGTTGGAATTTCCAGTTTTATGAGCCTCGGATGCGAAAAATACGTTTAGTCGACCCATTTCACTAGTCCAGTGAACATGTAAAATTTCGTTCCTAAAAAATTAATAAAATGAACGATAACCTATAAAATAATTTTGTCGACATGCAATGTACAACTATTAGTGACGCCATGGATATTTAATGTAATAAAAAGTGATTTTCAAGAAAGTGCATTGAAAAAAAAGGAAATAAAAATAAAATTTTCATATTTACCTGCGTAAATGATACACGAAAAAACTACAACGTCCCGAAGTTTTGGTGCCACTGGATATCGAAGAGGATTGATGACCTACTTTAATCAGCTGCTTGTGCACGGGTTAGTTGTCCTTTAATTTAAACTCGTACCATAAACGATTTTGCACCACTTAAATTTAATTAGTTTTAAGTAATTTTAATTTTGAATGATCACTTGTCTTCTTAGTTTAATCACAAACACTTCACACCTCTACACATTAGGTTAATAAAGAAAGTTGTACCAAGAAAGAGGCTATGTTGGTGACATCTATAGTCATTTGTAAAATTTATTCAATTTAATACAAAGTTTAATACAAAAGGTCAAGATTTGTGGCGGTTTATTTAAAGATTTTAAAAATAATTTATTCACATTAACAGGAGCAAAGTTTTATTTCAAGATTGCAGCTAGAGCAGTAAAAGTAAGTACATCCCAGGTAACATTTTATCTACCATTAGCAATTTTATATTCAATTGCAAAATTATTTGTCTTACAAATTATTTACAAATTATTAACTTTTATTTACGTCGAGGCATTTCATTACAAATTTGGCTTCACCAACGTGGGGCGATAATTATTATTACATAGAAGCTTTCATTACAAATTTGGCGCCCAACGTGGAGCTCGATAAATATTCGGCAGAGTATCATTACAATATATTGCAATGTCACGATTGCATGACTTCTAAATGGGTCACTTCATGACAGATTTGTACAGCAAAAGTCTAAAAATAGAAAATCAAAATTTTGCAGTCAAATGAGAACATAACTTACCAGGGATTGTATTAGACCAATTTTAGTAAACATCAATTAGTGAAAACAATTCATAAAATCAGAAGACAACCAAGATTGCAGTTTGGTTTGTTTCAAAGAGCAATCGATGAACCCTCACATAATTTTTATTGTTCGGAAGAATATAAAATAAAATTCAAGTGTTTTAGCCTTAAGATTTTGTAATAGTTTAGTTTTAATTTAGTTGTAAAAAATGGGTTCAAAACAATTAGTGCTTAATTATAAACAATTAAAGTTCGGTAAAGAAGTTAAGACATTTTAATTCTGCCGGAGAACCAATTGACCGTTATTTTTGCTGTACTAGGATTGGAGGCTAATAGTGAGGATCTAAAAACTCAAAAGAGTGGAGGTTAAAAACTACTTTAATTTTGAAAATCGGGCTTCCAGAGTGCAACTTATGACCTACTAAGAGGGGTGGAGACAAAATCTAAAATGGCCTCTAACCGCATTAAGTAGGTCATCACATGGCTCTGATATACGATCTTCAAGATTAAAAAGTTTTGAAAGTTAAGAGTTTGGGCTATCACATATAAAGGGTCTACCAATCAGGGTTTGTTTTTAAATTTGGTTGAAATAGGTCAAGTAGGCAGTTCTGTTATTCAGTTTTTATCATATGTATAATAAAGGTCAACATTTAATATAATGCCTTTGATTTCGCTCGAAAATCGTGTTAAGATAATTCAAATCCATTATGAAAATGGTCGATCCGTGAAGACTACATTTCGCAAAATTCGCGATATTTTTATTTGTAACGATCGTCCATCTGAGACTACAATTGCGAATTTAGTGCGAAAATTTGAGTCCACCGGTTCAGTAGTAAACGTAAGCACAAAAATATGTGCTCGTCCATGTCGTTCAATCGAAAATATTGCTGCAGTACGTGAAAGTGTCACAGAGGACCCAAATTTATCGGTTTCACGACGTTCTCAACAATTAGGCCTGTCCACAATGACCACATGGCGAATTTTACGGAAGGATTTAGCTCTAAAGCCTTATAAGATACAACTGGTACAAGAATTAAAGCCAGCAGATCATTCTCAACGTCTTAGATTTGCTGATTGGATCATTGAACGTGGTGCTTGTTTTTCAGAAAAAATCATCTTTTCGGACGAAGCACATTTTCACTTAAACGGGTATGTTAACAAGCAAAATTGTCGAATTTGGGCTTCTGAAAATCCAAAAGCAGTTGTTGAACAACCACTACATCCATCTCGTGTCACTGTATGGTGTGGTTTATGGGTAGGGGCATCATTGGTCCCTATTTTTTCGAAAATGAGGCTGGTGCTTTCGTTACTGTCAATGGAGTTCGCTATAGGGATATGGTAACCAATTTTTTATGGCCTATTTTGGATGATATGGGTGTGGAAGACTTGTGGTTTCAACAGGATGGAGCTACGTGCCATACAGCGCGAGAAACAATCCAACTATTGAAAACTAAATTTAACGGGCGTTTAATTTCGCGAAAAGGTGACGTCAACTGGCCAGCAAGATCCTGTGATTTAACGCCATTGGACTTCTTTTTGTGGGGCTATGTGAAAGATAATGTTTACGCGAATAATCCACAAACAATTTCAGAACTAAAAACAAATATCGAAGCCGTCATCCGAGAAATAAGTTCGCAATTATGCAAAAATGTATTCGAAAATTTTGTTAAAAGAATCGACGTCTGCAAACGTAGTCGTGGAGGACATTTACCGGATATTGTTTTCCATTCATAAATGTTCAAGCCCCTACAACATATTTCAGTAGAGAATTAGAAAATTTTCATACAAAATATGTGTTTCTTTTAAAATTTAAAACAAACCCTGATTGGTAGACCCTTTACTATGCATATCCAAGAGTCAGAAAATATACTGTTATGTTCACAACAAATTAATAGCAAATTAGGGCCAAAAAGAAGTTGGAATATAGATAGTTTCTTATAAAAGGATACAGCCATGATTATTTAACATAATACTAAAGTAATCAAACTCACAAAGCCTAGAGTAATGTTATTCGTAAAGAGTTGATCATTCCGATAACCTCGGTAAATAAAATTGTATCTTCGGGTGGAAATCTTATGTGACGGTTTTATAATTTTGTCATTTAGCAGTTGTATGATGTTGATGGAATACCATTAGAGCCAGTTAAAGTACCAAACGTCATTTAATAAGTTGTCGGAAGCAGTTAGCGTTCAGGAAGTTAAATTCACTGATACGGGTGTCACGAATAAAAATTGGAAATATTTTCCATAATAAATATTAGCGTGCACATTTCTTGTCACCTTTGCATATAAATCCAAATTCAAAAAGATTAAAATAATGCCAATAACAGCAAAGTAAATTTTCATCCTTCGGAAAACCTAAAAAAGAAAGATTTCAGTAATAAAAAAAATTGTAATTGGATCAAGATGTATACCAAAAGAAGCGTAATAATTTGTAAAAGATTTGCCATCCAAGTAATAGTAGTAGGAATTAAATTGAATCCTCACCATTAAGAAATGTGAAATTTTAACCTAAAAATATGTCAAAATTGTAAATTTAGTAATTATCAGGTTATTAGTCTAAGAAAGTGAGCTAAACTAGTGTTAAAAGAAGAGGAATTAAAAGCAGAGTGTTATGCAAGTGATTAAAATGGATAAGGAGTCGGAAAATCAACATGGGGGCTAACGAAAGAACTCATACTTTGAAGTTCGATTGTGGAGCAACCGCTGCAGCTAGAATTTTTATAATAATTTTGTGGGAAACGGCTTTGAAGTCTTTAATTTTGGTGAAAGTTTCATGGAAATCCGATTGATAAATTTTCCCAACCAATCACGTGCCCGCATTTTTGGGAAATTTGCTGTAAACAATTGAAATTTTCCGATTTTTATGTACCACTCGATGCGAAAAATGCATTTAGTTGAGCTTTGTCGCTAGTCAGGCGAACATGTACAATTTTGCGCTCCTGAAATAAAAAAAAAAATAAAGTTAATTAATTAAAATAATTTTTCGACAAGCAGTGTACAAATAAAGTAACATTATGAAAAAGTAAAGCAATTTAAAGTGAATTGAAGAAAGTACGTTGGAATTAAATTAAACAATAAAAATTTTTCGTACTTACTAGTGATTCGTTATGTCAACGAAAAAATGGAATGTGGTTATGTTTTGGAACTGCTGAGTTTCAAAGTGGAATGTTAATGACCTACATAGGCACAGCTGATTTACCGATACAAGTTAGTAGATGAAGATTTGAAATGTGGTGTACCAATTTTAATTATAGTTAATTTAAATAGTTTAATTTCACTTATGCACTTGCTAATTTAGTTTTTAATTACCATTACACTGTACAACAACACACTTTAGTTCTAAATGATGATGGTCGTTGTAGTTTTGACATTCTTTATACAATAGAAACCAGAGATACCAACTGATGTCTTTCTTTTTGTAATCAACGATTCAAATATAAACTAAATTTGTGAAAAAAATTTTTATAAAAAATAAATTTACAACATAAGGTTACAATCGACGATACGATAAAAAGCATAATCTTACATTATTTAAAGCATCAACAAAATAATCACTTCAGGCAAAAGAACATTACAATTGGCTTCTTCGGGAAGGGGAAGTAATAATTAGTCCACACGGCACGAACACGACAATACCTTTGAAATTTCTTGGGCACCTCCACAAAAGTGGATTGCCAAGACAAATTCTAAAATATAATTTTGACTCGCTGCTGCACGTGATAGCCCCAATCCTTAACTTTCAGAAACATTATCAATTTTAAAAATCGGGCCACTAAAACCAAAATTATTGCTATTTTCATCCGAAGACTCTGTGCTCCAAACAGGTTCTGAGGTGGAAGCAGGGTTACTCGTAAGTTTTTCTTATTTATTCGAAATATATAAGTCTCAAGAGATTAAAATGTTTACTGTGGCATAAGATAGGCCTTAGTCATATGTTCTTGAAATATGTATTACAGCTCTACATGTCCTAATAAAACTTTTTTTATATTTTTCGGTTTTAATTTTCTTGACATGTTGGGATATACCTAAAGTACTACCGGCATATGTCTATGATAAAAGGTTTTTTTTAATTTCTGACTCGTTAGTATAGCTGATGGTTTAACTATGGTTAACTATGGTTAACATTTGTAACACCAGATTTAAACATAGAAAGATGCACAAAATTACATGAGTATGGCCGGGAGCAGAAAAAGACAACGGAAATCAGATAGACCATGTGCTGATAACAAAAAAACAGAAAGCACTAGTACACGATGTAAGAATCCACAGAGGGGCAAATGCTGAAACAGACCATTATCTGGTAGTGGAAAACGTAAAAATTAAATAGATGGTAAAAACAACTTGATAGGTTCTTGTCTGGTCATTAAATAAAACAAAATAATAAATGTTTAATTATTGTATTCGTTGATGCGTATCGGTTTTTAACCGTCTTCCAAACAACTACAGAAAACAAAACACATATCAACATATTAAAAACATTAAAGTCCGACAAGAAAAACTACCTGTTGAAATTACATTTATAGGAACAAAACTAAAAGATAAAATAACCTTCAAAGCTATCGTAGTATTTTTCTATTATCGCTGAGCATGATGTCAATAATGCCTGTGTTTGCTAAGCCGTCTATTTCGTTCACACAACCGCTTCTACTTTTGCACGCTTTTTTGATCTCTAGAGCTGCCAGTATGTCAAAAAGTCTCCTTCTTAGCTTTGTAAAGCAGCTCTACGTTGGAGAGCGGGTCGAAAGCGTGGCCAGTCTCCGCCAAATTATTGATTATTGGTGTTGTGAATATTGTCCAGGACACATTGCAGCTGCTTTAGGTCGGATGTGTACTCTTTTATACTCTCCTCCAGCCTCTTTCCCGTTTGTCCAACGTACACCGCCTCACATGTTTCACATTGTAGCTGGTATACACCGGATTGTTTCCACGTGTCGTCACTATCTTTAGGGTGTGAAAACAGAAAAACATGACACTAGAAAATACGACAGCCTGTGTCAGAACGGCAAACGGAGTGACAAGTAATTTCACAATAAATACTGGAATGAGGCAGGAAGACCCAATGTCGTCTACTCTGTTTAATATAGTGCTAGAAACAATAATAAGAAAAACAACAATTAATGACACAATAATTACCAAAAAAGTTCAAATAATAGCACATGCCGATGACGTACTGATAATATCCAGAACGGCGGGTAAATTAAGAAAAATCATCGAAAGAATAAAAGACGAGGCATTAGCAATGGGACCAAAAATAAACCAACAAAAGACAAAATATATGTGATGCCGGAAAGGAAATACAGAGAAAAAATCGGACCTGAAAGTTGACAAAAATACGTATGAAGAAGTTCATGACATCAGTTACTTGGGTACCCAAAAAAACAATAAAAATGAGAGATTATAAAAATCGAGAAGAAGACTACAACAAGGAAATCAAACGTACTTCGTAAACAAACAACTTTTAATAAATGAAAATTTATCGAGAAACACCAAGATAAAAATGTACAAGACCCTAATACGCACTGTGATTACCTATGCGACCGAAACAATATCCATGAGCAGAAGAGAGGAGGAGCTGAGGATTTTTTAAAGAAAAATACTAAGAAAAATATTGGGGCCAGTGAGGGATGGTAGTCAACAAAACAAACAAAAACCAATGAAGAAATACTTACAGCAATGTATGGAGAAGATATCGTGAAAACGATCAAATCTAGTAGAAAAGTTGGTTTGGCTACGTGATAAGGAGAGGTGAAGACGCGGTAGTGAGAAAAGTTTCAGACTGGAAACCCGCGGAGGACCGCATGAGAGGAAAACCCAACTTAAGATGGTACAATCAGGTAACACAGAATTTAAAAAGCTTGAAAAATGAAGAGAAAAGTAGAAAACAGACAGATTTGAAGAAGAATTGTAATAGACGCAAAACCGATAAAAATTTATAGAATTAAAATATTAAGTAAAGGAGGACAAATACACCTCAAGAACGGATAATAATAATAATAATGATGACGATGATGATGATGGTGATGATGATGTTGATGATGATGGTAGTGGTGGTGCTGATGATGATGATGATGATGAGGCGGGCCAGGATAAAACTTCAATATTTTTAAGTGAACTATTCCTTGGTCGCCCGGAGGTATTAATGGGAGGATTTTCTTGTTTTGTATTTTCTTGCAAAGTTTAACCTAGCAAAACATTGTAGATATAAAGGACCAGCTCTTATGCAACTACTTAAGTGTGACCAAAATTTACATTCATGAAGTATAAGCAAATACTATATTTTTAATCTATTTTAAACCTTAAAAAGTCTCAAATTTAGTAGTAAGTTATTGAGGGGCTAAATGTAAATACCCCTCCCAAATGTTCGAACTTAGGAATTTTTTCAAAACTTTTATTAAATATATCAAAATTTAAAAACTAAATTACTTTTAAGATTAAAGTTTTTTAATGGTGTTTTTTTAATATTTTAATCAAAGCAAAAAATAAAATTAAATAACTATAACAAAAATAGTATTTTTAATTTAAATTATAAATATTATTTTGATTATTGCACTCACATGTTATATAACTTAAATGGACCAATGGCGTCCGCTAATCGTCAAAAATATAATCAATCACAGCATAATTTAGTGAATATTGCACACTGAGTAATTGCATCATCTCTGATTATTGCATAGTACCCAATTATTTTTTAACATTTATTAAAATATTAAGATGTGTAAGCATTTTTCAACTTTTATTAATATAATATTAGAAAAATAATTATTATAAAATGTACAATAATTATAAAAGTATTTTGTCCATTTATTGTTCGCGCAATAATCCGAAATATATTATATATAAAGGCTCGTACCATAGACTATAAAAAGAATGGACATGGCATGTCCTATTCGAATACACATAACGTTTTGATGCCATCGTTCAGCATTGATAAGAAAGGCAGGGAGGTAAACAAAGTCCTGATGTTTGTTTTGTTCGCCACAGGCGTGCGTGTGGGTTCGCAGGTACTCGGATTCAATGTTTCAATTCAACCTTAAAATTAGGTTTCAATATGTAAACAACGAATAAAATTTATTTTAAATAATAAAATAAAATTTTTATAATTTCATATCATAATGAAGACATTTTGATTGTCATTTGAATATCGCAATAATGCTTATATCCGCACTGGTGCGAAAATAATGTCATATTTTCGCATTGAAAAAAAATCATTTTTATACAAACAGATTTATTTTTTAAATCTGTTTAGACACGCCGATGAAATTCTTTTAACTTCGAAATGGACAAAAATTTATTGTGCGCCACTGAAATAGTATACATTATAACAATTTACTTACCTACGAAAAATAACAACTTCTTCGTTAAGTTTTGACTTTTTACACATTATACACAACATATTCAGCAGTATAAATTTATAACAGAGCTATATTTTTGCAAGATAAAAATAAATTTTCTGAAATGCGGACAACCTAACCCTATTAACAGGCGTAATGTACTGTAGATCATAACAAGCATTTCAAAACAAAAACACGGTTTTGGTCACATGATCATGGTTACACTAAAATATGTAAATAGCTGTGTCCATTCTTTCTAATAGTCTATGGCTCGTACTAACAATGTTGTAGATAATTTTGAACATGTCAAGCTCTCATGCTTATTGCTCTTAGAAAACTGATTCAAGGAAAAACAATCCAAGGAAAAAATCCACGGTAAAATAATCCGGTAAATAATCCCCAAAAATAATCCACAGGTAAAATAATACACGGAAAAATAATCCAAAAGTAAAAAAATCAAGGTAAAATAATTTTAATTAGAAAGCTTTTCTTTTACTTTTAGCTACATCTGAAGCCAGTCTAGCAAGCTACTTCAGATGTAAAACAATTTGCTCACAACACCAGCAGTGGCTTCGAAACTTCACCGAGATTACTGTTAAATATTACAGGACCTAGTCCTTTTCTCGGAGAAGTCTGAAACCCCTAGAGAGCACATCCACAGGTAGCGGATAGGGGAAATCGTCTCACATATGAACGGTAGGAGTGAAATCAAATAGCTCCCACTCTAAACGCACGCACCGGTGATAGATTGTGTTATAATATGACGTAATATTACGCAATAATACATTTACATGTGTTTATGTGTTGTAGGTCCTATTAAATTCATCCTCACATTAAATGTCTTATAATTTTTTGGTCTTTCGCTAGGTGTAGCAATTTTTATTGGAAAAAGTGTATTTTTGAGTCAGGGTTGGTCGACTTCGATCTATGCTAAAAAGTAATATTGTGCAATTCTGTAAATTTCTATGTTGGCCAATGTACGTGATGGTGGAATAGCAGACATACGTATTCGCCGTTTTAATAAATTAAAATAAATATGATCTGACTTTATTTCAGACGATTGTTTGATCTCTTGCATTTCTTTGTAACTTTCTAAAAGTTCTAAATCTTGTCTATAGATAAAAAAACCGTAATTCTCTGAAATCCGTATGCACGGTCCAGTTAAAATGGTAATATCCTTAGCAGAATACAAAAATTTTTAGTTGGTGTACTAAAAAGCACACTTCTGGACATGTTTCAGACCATTTAAACTTTAGGGTAGTGTTCAATTCACCGGACAGAAAAATACACTTTTTCCTATTGAAATGGCTTTACCAAATAAAAGAGCACAAAAATATAAGCTCTTTAAGGTGGGGATCAATCTTGTCGGAGTTGTAATAAGGCCACAATTTAATTTTAAAAATTGCAATTTTCTTATAAGAAATACATGTAAGTGTATTATTGCGTAATATTACGCAATAATTTTAAGCATTTTGATAACAGTACGTGTAGTTTCATACTAGGGAATCTACCTCAAGGCGGAGCTAACTAGAGCAGCGTTGAAGGAAGGGAGTCCGTCGCGTCAACTTGCAAAATTTTCGAGTTGGGGCCGTTTGGGGATGTTTTAACAATTAAGGCGTGTCAAAACTGCTCGAGCCCTCCGAAACCGCTCCGGGTCACGCAGGGTGCGGAGAGTAGGTTTTGACAGCGCAATACATCAGAAACAAATTCACACAAAAGTGACTTTTTCAAAAATTTGTTGTTCGATCACAAATTTAATTCTTTTTATTAGCTAATCACAGTATTATCTATCATAATTCGTTGTAAAACCGAGATTCTGGTATATTTACAGTTGACACAACCTATTTCAATTTTGAAAGCGGGGTTACAGTTCAAAAGAGCCAATGATAAAATTGCATTCCAAATTAACTTTAAAGCCGTTTTTCTCAAAAATGTGTGAACCGACCGCAAATTTTATTTTTTTATACGCTAATTAGACCCTCATCTTTCATAATCCACTTCAAAAATGATAAAAATCCCGTTCGGGTAATTCGAACCGCACCCTAAACTTTATTTTTAAATAATTTATAATTTCCTTTATAAGTAAACAAGTTTGTATATTTAATATACAATATGTATAGTGAAGGTTAACTTTTCTTACATTAAACTTCTAAATGATATTTTTCATAATAATAATTCTTTTTTTATGAAATAAATAAAAAAATTATGAAAAATTTAAAAATTTTCTATAAAATGCTTATATTTGATATATCTAATTTAAGTAAAATATTTAATATGAAAAATAAAGACGTATAGAACATAAGAAATTTTAGAGGGGCCAATACAGATTCCGATCACCACCTAGATGTAGCGAAAGTAAAGCCGAAAAAAACAAATTATGTTAAGAGAGAAAGCTATAATAGGAAAATGAAAACAAAAAATATAATAGTGAAGAAACACGGAAGAAATATGAAGAACACGTTACGCAAAGAGAAAAGACGGTAATGTGGACAAAGAATTGAATAATATCACATCAATTCTGTATGTAAGTGCAAAGGAAATTGGGGAGCAATGCAATTTTGTGAGGCCTACTGTTATTTACATAAATTTTGTTTGTTTCATTTCATAAAAACAGAATATAGGATAATTTTTAATAAATTTAGTTTTGAAATATTAGACTTTGATTTTCAACAGCTTAAATTAATCATAAATTGGTCATATTACCACCTGGACGTTGAGGTCGAGTGGGAACTGATAAGGTAAAAGTATAAAAGGAGCAGGAGAAGCTCAGAACGATTAATTCAAAGTGTAAATTGCAACAATCAACAATAAGTAGCGACGCAAATCAAAAATGCATTGCTTTACATTTTTGTTAGTATTAATAAGTTGTGCGGGGGTGCAAATCCAGGGGTTTCCTCTACATATTGATAATTGTCAGCCAATCTGTGTGGACCGTTTACTCAATTCTCCTATGGTGAGCGCTATAATTCGTTTGTAATTAATAAATATTACCTTTTCAATTTTTTGTTAGGAATTACACGATGCTTGTCAAGCCGGATGCCGCAATCTCTATAAAATTGACGCTTTTGCAAAAGAAGACTCAAGTGCATCCATTCGCGTGTGCCATTTAGGTAAGCCTGGTATTTTTCATATTAATTGGTAGTTGATAGATTTTATTGTAGTATGTGATAACAATTTCAAAGACCAAGGAGGAAATAATGCCTGTTTTACTGGATGCGATGCTGCTTACAAAAACTTACAGGTAAAAATTACAAAAATATTTATGTCAAAATGTAAAGTTATTTTTTCTTAAGAATGAATTTAAACTGGATCCATCTAGAGAAATCTTCAGCATGCAGATTGGATTTGATTCTGTGGAAGCCGAAGCTAAGAAAGAAAATGTTTCTACGACGCATGAAGAACACATGAAGCAATACTTCAGCGTAATTAATACGACCGATGTTCTTGATGCAAAAAAAACCACAACGGATTACAGACGAAAATATTTTAAAACATGCTCTAGCTGGATGCCCTTCTCAATCCTTCTATTATCTCTCCACTGCTTGGTTCTACTTGCTATTGCCACATGCACCGTTCAAGTTATTATAATGATTTACCAAATTGTACTTATAGTAGCTTTCAAAGTTGTGCTGGCAAATTCTGCTTAAAGTGAAATTTTACGTGTAGCAGCCAAAAGAGCTGCTCATCAGTTCAGCGTCCAAATCAAGAAATAAATGTTCTTATTTCTATTTATTCGCATTTTTTGATTAAATTGTTAAATAGATTTATGTTTGCACACAGGTAGTGCTCAATGAAATATTTTAATTTGAAGTTGTTATCTTAAATTTCAATAAACATTTAGGTATGGGTAATGTTGTTTACAATGATTAATTCAATAGTTCCTAACTATTTACATCTTATCACCGGCGATGAGTAAAAGAAATTTGCAATCCATATTCCTCTACACGCGAATATACATTTTTTAATACACGATGATGCATTCATTTATCAATATAAAGACATTGATTGCAATTTATTTGCTATGGAATTACGTCTTGACAACTAAAAAATTATAAAAGTGATTGACCTTATAAAGTGACTAAAATTTAATGATGATAAAAATCAATAAACAATTTTGTTTATACCTACCTACTTATGTTATTAGTTAGTGTTCTTGTTTAAAAAACAATTTGACTTTTAATACGGTACAAGGTTATTGTAAAAAATTTTCTATTGATTAAAAAAAACCTTTCTTTTTGTAAAAGCTTTGATTTGTCCCATCCGATTGGAGAAAATTAATTTTACGTACTCTTAATCTAATTTTAAATCCAATCTACAGTGTAAATTGCTTTCGAAATTTAAAAACTCAAAGAATAGTTGATTATGGACCTAGGCCAGCTCTTCGCTAAAACTTAAGAAAAAATTTTTAATAATTTTCAATGAGCTTTTCTACGCTTCTGATGAAAATAGTCATAATATTAATGTTATGCTGTGAGTAAGTAAAAATTACTACGTAGAATTAACATGTACGTCATCTATAATACTGATTAATACCCAAAACACTTTGTCAATAACAGTTGGTCTACATACTATAACGATGGCGGAAAGGCAAAATTCTTAAGCGTCATTTTACGAAAATGAGTTGTACATACGTACATATACAGGGTGTCCCCGTGACCGTGGAGAACCTCTTAGGTGGTGATAGAGGACACTTTTCTAAGACATATTTTTAAATAAAATTTTATCCAAGTCCAAACCCTTGGGGTACCTCACTTTAAAGCAATTTTTTCAATTTATGATTTCAAGCGGCCATTGCACCGATATTTTTGATTTTTGGGTTTAATGGATTAGAGCTTTTCTATAGAGCATTTGAATATCTACAAATTTTGTTATAACCCCTTATTGCCTAGAATCAACAGATTTCGAGTTATAAATTAAGTTAAGGGAAAAATGTTAAAAATTCCGAGTTTTATTTTTTTACTTTTCTTGCCAACCCCGTATCTTTTAAACAAAGTTTGAAAAACGCTTAACCGGATAGGACAATTTCGAGTACAATTGTTTAATTTTTTTTGGAAAACCAAACCTTTTCCATAATTAAAATAATTTTCAATTAGGTTAAAAACGGATGTGCCAGCCATACTTTTCTCTTTTATAATAGAAAAAATAATTTTAATAAAAAAGAAAAAATATTTTCTTAACCAATTACTAAATCTAATCAGTAAGTCTAAATAAAAGTAAAAAACCACATTGCTTGAAATTTTCATTAGTTTTTGAAATATTTAATAAAACAATTTAAATAAAAATTAAAAAATTTTTCTAATTTTTCCAAAATTAATCGTCTAATTCTCTAAACTAAAAATCTAATTTGTTTTGAAAACTTTAGTTTAAAATTTAAATATTAAAATTTAAAATAATAAAAAAATAGTTTTTATAAATTTTCAAATTTTATCTAAAATTTAATCAGTTCTAAATTCGATTAAATATCAAAACCTAAATTTAGTTTAGAAATTTTTACTTTTCAAAATATTAATTAAAACTAATATTAAATAATAAAATTAAAAAATAAAAACAATAGTTTTCATAAACGAATTTTAACTAAAATTTAATCAGTTCTAAATCTCGCATAAATAAGCAAATCCTAAATTTAGTTTGAAATTCTTATTAGTTTTGAAATATTAATTAAAAACTAATATTAAATAATAAAATTTAAAAAATAAAAAAATAGTTTCCATGAACAATTTTACCAAAATTTAATCAGTTCTAAATCTCAATATAAGATACAAAATCCAAATTTGTTTGAAAATTCTATTAGTTTTAAATATTAATAAAATAATATTACAAAAATAAAATAACAAAGATACAACAATTTTAGCAAAATCTAATCAGTTCTAAGGACTCAATAAGTGAAATCAATCAAATTGGTTTGAAATTTATTATTTTATGAAATATTAATTTAAACTATATTATATAATAAATAAAAAATAAAAAACAATTTTCATAATCAATTTTACTCAAAATCTAATCAGTTCTGTTAAATCGTCAAAATCATAATTTTTTGCAAATCTATATTTTTTAAATATGTAATTGAAAATATAAATTACAAAATTAATAAATTTTAATGAATTTATCATTAATAGCCTTTCTGTCACACATCTAATTTTTTGCCAAAATCTAATTCACGTTCTATTTAATAAGGTAAATTTCAAATTTATTCAAGTTCTGTAAACTATCTGTATTCTTTCCATTAATTCTTCTAGTTTCGGGTTTCTTCTATCGCTGTAAACTATTTTTAAAGGGCCTATAAAATTAATCTAGATTTAAATCGGATCGTAATTAAAAATCCTTTTGCTATTTTTCTTGATTATTTAAAAATTTTGACTTGGTCCAAAATGTACCGGTGCACCATCATGCTGGAACCACATTCTTGTCTCGATGCCAGTGGAACATCATCTAGCAATAATGGAAGATTTTTTAAAATGTTAGGTATCCGGCAGCTGTAAGTCTTATGTTTTGTGGAAAAAATAAGGACCTATAATTTGGTTTCCTAAAATTCAGTTCACGCTGAAACGTCGCTGATGTCCTGTTTCAAGTTTTTCCTGGGATTTTCTGTTGCCCATCGATGTTCATTTCTACAAATGCGCTTTTTAACAATGTCACTCAAACGTTAAAAGCTACAATGCGTTTTGACATTAAAACACATGCTGCAAGTCAAATTGAGATTTTTAGAATTTTGTGAATTTAGTTTTTTAACCTACACCTTGTTCATTATTTTCGTAATTTATGTGAAAACGGTTGGTTTCCCAAAAAAAATTATTAGACCAACGTTGTAGCCCGTTAAATTTCCTATCCGATTTGGGCCGTTAGTTTTTTTCTAAGACGTTTCGTTTAAAAGATACGGGGTTGGCAAGAAAAGTAAAAAAAATAAAACTCGGAATTTTTTGACATTTTTTCCCTTAATTTAATTCATAACTCGAAATCTGTTGATTCTAGGCGATAAGGGGTTATAACATAATTTGTAGATATTTAAATGCTCTATAGAAAAGCTCTAATCCATTAAACCCAAAAAATCAAAAATATCGGTGCAATGGCCGCTTGAAATCATAAATTAAAAAAATTGCTTTAAAGTGAGGTACCCCCAAAGGTTTGGACTTGGACAAAATTTTATTTAAAATATGTCTTAGAAAAGTGTCCTCTATCACCACCTAAGAGGTTCTCCACGGTCACGGGGACACCCTGTATATCATTGAGTCGTTAAATTTTTTCTATTGTATGATATCGGTTTTATTCAAATTTTAAACTTTTGGTAACGCTTAAGACAATGACATAAATGTGTTGTATTAAAATGTATTAATAATGTATTATGTGTTGTTCTCTGATATGTCAGATTTTTAATAATTTTTAAACAAATTTTAAGATATCTTTAAAAATTAGTATTGATAAGTATTAACACTTTGGTTTTCTGTTAAAAAATGCACTTTAAGCCTTAACTTTATTTCCTACCAAGGACTATGCCTTACATAAACCCAATACAGAGTGAGCAATGATGATACTATTTACTATTCTACGGTAAGAAATGTTGCATAACAAAACTGGTATCATTTTAGTTGACAATTTTTTTAAGAGATTAAGTATTATTAACCTTTAAGTGAGTATGTGGGGTGGCCACAATACCCCAGGCATTGTTTTCTCATATATTTCATACTCATAGGTTAGTAATATAGCTAATTATTTTTTTACCTTCCTGTTATACATCCCTTTTAAGATGACGATGACAATCGCATATCTAAATTGAACTAGTGAACAGTGACAGAGTGTTAATTGTGCTAGGGTGCTGCCACCACCCTACCTACTTACGTTTTGTTTTTAGAATTTTTTTTAACAAAATATAGTTATAGGAGCACTAAATAAAATCTTAAACTAAAAATGAAACAAATACAGACACAAAAGGAAGAAATAAAATTGTTTAATTGTTACAAAAATTTTATAATTAAAAAATTTTTTTAAATTAACAGAGAAATTATTATTTAAATTATTATTAAATTATTTATTAAAAATAAACAGAATAATAACGTCAGACGCAGCTGTTTTAACAGGTGATCTTACAATTGGGGATGGTTCCCAATTCAAGCAAACAAAATAAATTGTTCAGTTGGTCTTCGTAAGTGGCACAAATAACTAATGATGGTGGCAACGACTTGTTCCACGCAAAAAAATTACTTAAGTTGAGTATCGGCACTGTCAATTTGAACACTAGACAATTTGAGCACTAAATAAATTATCGTCTAGGTGTTGTTGTGACCTCGTGGTGTGGAATCGCTAATATGCTTGACGGTAACAACTTAAATGTGGTGGTGCATTTTCGAATTCATAGATAACTCCAAATCTTGATTGCCGTGTAGAGAGTGGCGATTTTAATCACGTAACCAGACGGATGATAATATTTGATGACGAGCAAACTCTAACCAATCGAAAAGTAAACGTATTTACTATCGAATTTATCCCTCGTCACAAAGGTAATGTGGAAAAAGAATCGAATCTACACTTATCTCGATAATCAATTCATCATACAATCTAACTGAAATCTTAATTTTAGGTCAACTTTTAAACCAAACCACGTATGTACATTCTTAAGATAGCAAGTCTCTAATCTCAAGCTATAAAAGTCGGCAACATTCCAAATTAATATTATTAAAAATGTAAATGATATTTGAATTTTGTTTATATATAGGGTATTTCAAATATTTAATAATTGATGACAAATAAAATCAGTAGTTACAGAGGTCTCTAGAATTGAAACTACCCTATCCAACATGAACGAAATTAAAAACGGAAAAGCCGATTTATGTTCTGTAACTAATAATAAATTATTAGGTTACAATATTGCAACAATGAAATTGAAACATTGAACGAACAAGTTTTCGACGAGATAAAAATCCTTCAAGTTATAAAACTTACATCCTTTGCTCAAAATTTTGATAATGCTACACATAACCAAGGTTACCTTGATACATAACTGTCTATGACTAAATAAAGATATATATACATATATACAGCCGTGCTCAAATGTAGTAAGCCACCTCTGGATTTGCCCATAAGTATCAGGCCGGTTCGAATTTATAAATATATAGTATGTTACCTGCACATATACCTGATAACCGTTAAAAAGATTTTCTTTTAAATTAGAACCAAAGGGCACTAAGATAAAGCACATTTTTGTAATAATGTAAATTTTTAATGTTATGGTATATTAGTACCTGTCGATAACGGTATTTTTATTTTCTGTAAAGGGTCAAAATTTTACAAAATCAATTTTAAATTAGTTTAGTGAAGTGATAGCAACAACATCGTGCCAAAACGACCGCATTTAAGAGTCGCTGTTTGGGACAAAATCGCCCTGTTGAATTCGGTGGGTATGTCGCAACGAAAATTGCCTAAAAATTAAAGTGTTTGAGATTAGCGGTTCAAACTACCCTAAAACAAAAGGCTGAGACTGGCTCTATAAAAATATATAATTAAAGGAACTAAATTTAAACAATTACACTTAATCTTAAAAAAATATTTGACTGCGTGATTGATTTTAAAACCGTGTTGTTTGTCTTGATCTTCGCGTTGTTAGCAATACTGAAAAAAATTAAAAACTTCTACGATACCAACAAATTACCCTATCCCCCAATTTCCAAAAGTTAAGAAACACAGGAGCATAGCTAGCTTTGTATGTGTAGCATAGCTTTGTATGTGTAGTTAGAAAACAAGAACAAATAATTCTCAGATAAAAAATAAACTACTGCACTTGCTTAACCCTCCAGTGCACGGGTGATCTAAAAGTTACACGAGCGCACGGGTGACGTCTATCAGGCTCATATTTAAAAGAAGTGTAAAAAAATTTCAATTCATATATTTAAAATTTGTTTTTTATTCATACAAACTATGATTAGTGTTTATGAATATAATAAAAATATTTGAAAAAATACAAATTTACTTAGTGTTTTAACTATAAGAAAAACATTGTTTTTACATTGTTTATTAAAACTTGATACAAAAATAAACTAAAAGGTACATAATAAGAATTTTTATGTTTTCTTATAGTAAAGAAGCTAATCTAACACAAAAATATAAAAAAAATGTTTATAAAAAATGACAACACAAAATATAAGTAGTTAAATTTCAACTTTCATTTCTGCAATGCATTCGTCGCAGCATGATTGTATATGTTGCATACTTTTTTTTTATTTAACTTTTAAATTTAAAGCCACTGCGACCATCTTAATTAAATTTTCGTCAGAAAAATAATTTTAGTCATTCTGTACTCAAGTTTGATGTTTTCTTGCAAATTCCAATATTGCTGCTGTTGATAATTTCGTTTTTCTTTCGACGATGTGCTGATTACGGCCTGCTATTTTGAAAATTTTTGTTGGTAATGTGTTGTAAAAAGATATCTACTAGTTAAATTTACAGTGGCTTATCACCTCATCTATATGTTCTTGTTCAAATTATAATTCAAGTCGACTATGTTTGTCTTTTTTTGCATTTTTAAAAATTTCCAAAATTTACTTATAATTTTTTTTATTTCTCCAAATTCAAATTTTGTCGCTTCTATTACTAATTTAGTTTTAATGTAGTACCCTATTCAGATAATTTGAAACGGTTACAAAGCAGGAAAGAAAATTCAAAAAATAAAGCCATTGAAATAAAGCCAAAGCTTCTGGACCCTTACATGTAATAATAATAATATATTGGCACTCCATTTCAAAGAAATATCGCCGCGTCCCTAGACGCTTTTAAATCCATACCCTTATCATGTACTACCTGCATAAAAATAATCAGAGTTGTAACAATCTAATTTCAAAATTGAAAAAAGATGTAAGCAAACTTATGATAATTTTGCTCAGTGCATAGTTTGAACAACCATTCCTACCTTATACGGATTTTTAGAAACCATCCCTTATGGTTCAAATGAAAATTTACAATTATAGTTTATTATGCCAATAATTCAATTCCAGTGGATTTACTAGTGAGACATTTTTATTAATATTTAGATCAACGAAAACATTAAATTGTAGCTTAAAATTTTGAAAATTTTAAAACGTTTTACATCATAAATTAATTGCGGCGTGCAAAGGGGTTAAGTCGATTTTGGGTAAATTGAGATAAGTGCATAAGTAGGTTGCTTATATGATGCTCTACATGTGTGTAAAACGATATTAGTCTAACGGATTTTTTAACGGCCAAAATTCACGTGTGAAATTCAGCTTAAGTGTATAAATTAACACAAATATTTTGAGCAAAGGGGCATAAAGATGAAGGGCACGATAAAGATAAAGGGCACGATGATTTCTTCCCAAAATTTAGTCCGAAATTTTGATGCAAAGCAAAATTATTGCTCTAAATTGACATATTGGTGCAAAATTTTGTGACTTATATCGTTCTGCACATAAATTATTTTAAATAATAATTAAAATACTACGTTATATTAGCTTAAAATTACTTTCTTAATTTTCTCAATATATTGTTTTGAATAAAATATAATTATTGCGTAAAATTTCTGATTTGTGCTTTTTTGTGCAAAAGGGTATACGTCTAATTTTTTCATTTGTTAAATGGTATAAATACAGTCATTTTTATAAAATTTTTTTAGCCAATTTTAAATAAAATAATAATTATGAAAAATTGTAATCAATTTAGCATAAAATTGTCTACAATAATGTGCTAGTAGCTTTACCTGTTATTGTTCAGCCAATCTAAATTATTAGAATAAACGAATGCAAAAACATTAAAACTGCGTTAACTCAAAATGCCCATTTTAGACTTATACCCTTTTCACGCGAATGCCGCAATTATACTTCAAAGTGTGCCACTTCATTTTAAAAAGTTTGCACAAAATGTCATTCATGTATAGTCATAAATCTAAAATTTACGACATGTTTTACACAAAACTAATAAGTAAGAAATTATGAATTATCAAAAATACAAACCTTTGAACCGGTGATTTTAATACCACAGTTTTGTATATATTTTTTACAATTTATAACAATTATGATAAAAATACAAACATAACAAACGTTATTTAGAATCTTTTCTATGCCTAATTGCAAGATAAATACTCTAATTAGTTTGAAATTCAAATTATTATCTTTTGTTCCGAAAGTAACTTTTAAAATATCACGAATAAGCGAAAAAGTCAATTATGAGTTTTCAACAGAAAGTTACACGAGCGCACGGGTGAGGCCTGTCAGGACATTTAATTTTTTTTCTAAGTAATAGCGCCATAAATATATTTTAAAATTTGATCATAATATGTCTTTTAGATTTCTGAAAGGTATAGAAATGGTCGCTCAAAAATTTTTTACAATAGCGATAATTTGTATGCTACAGGACCCTCACCGTGCACTGGAGGGTTATATTTAGAATAATACGCAAAAATACGATCAAAATGCTTAATGATTAAATTTGATTTTTTAAGTTTGGAGGAAAGCCAAATTTGCTTATTTGTTTACTTTTTCATTCACTGCCAGCCGTTTTCCCCTTTTTTGGAATAAGAATGAATTTTTTCGAATTACGTCATTGTAGGCTATAGATATTTTCAAACTTTTGGATGGCCGTTGTAAAGAGGAAGGTAAGTTTGTGTAAAATAAAATTATTTAGTATAGTCGGCTATATTGTTTGTTAAAATTATTTATTGATTTTTATAAAGAATAAAACATGCAAAATACAGAATTTAATTCAGCGCCGGCGAATCAAATAAATGGCTACGTATACAACCATTACGACGAAGAAAAAAATAAGCACGCTTGTTGCCCTCACACATCCATTATTATTCATGTTGATTCGATAATTTTCATCTGGTTTTGAATTTATCGCTGCCTAAAAATAAAATATAGGTATATTACAATTTTCTCAACATTGAAATTTAGAAGTAAATAATTCCAAGTAGTTTTGTATTTATCGTTCATATCACAAATATGTTATCATATCATATGTTATCATTGAAATGCCTACTTAATTAAACATCGCGTGTTGAAAAATTTCTGTTAATTTGATAAAGCACCCGGTTCGAGCCCGGGAGGAATGTACATAACAAAGTTTTTTTTCTGACCCTTTTTATCAATTACCGTTTCCGTGATTCAGAGAGCACGTAAAGCCGACAGTCTCCCTGCTTTGATATGTCAAGCAGGGTAAAAATTACCCCATCCGCTTCGGACCGGGTAGTCTGGGTTCGGTCGCTATCCAGCGGCTGCAGCAGTACCTGGCATTGGTGGGGTCCTATCCTAATACAGATACAGTTAGGATGCGGGGTTTGGAGTTGAGCGAAAGAAATAGTACAATGGGCCGAAATAGGTGGCCCGAGTGCGTGCAAATTTAACTTGCCCTTTTAAAATCCGCAATCCCGGTATAGATCAAATGACTTGGCAGAATACCGTGACCAAAATACTAAATAAAGAACGAAATGCATTAGAGTAAGCGCAAAAAATCTACATGAGAAAATTTAATTATTTTAAAATTTTAATCGGTGGCCTAGCTAATAGCAAGGGCAATTTGGTATGATGCTGAACTTAAATTAGAATTTTACTTTGTTCAATTATATGTAACTTCACAGGGACTAAGTACTGGCAATTCTCGAAACTAAAGAAGTGCAACTTTAAATCGTATTCATTTGTTTCCGATACTTATATTAAAAATATTTTAATATGTTTTAGGTCGTATTGTGTTATATTTAAAAAATTTCAAACATCACACAACCTTATTGATTTGAAAAACCGAAATATCCCCTTAATGTTGATCAAGATACGGGTGCATATTATATGCATTTGTTACCATTGACTAATTAGAACAAACAATAATTAAAACATAACAAAGCAAAAAATTTAGGAATATAATTAAAAAAATTAATGTGTAAACAATTTTCAAAATTAATAATGACAAAATTGAAATAATACTTGTACTTACTTCAGGATCAAGAAGATCATCCATACGAATTAACTCAACATTTGAAGTAATGGGTAACATCTTTGGAATTAATTATTACAGGTACTAATTACTATTTGATTAGTACCGAAGTTGTAATGATTGTAACAACCGAGGTAACAACTAACTGCAAAGAAACATAAAATATAGACAATAGGTTAGAAATTGCTATAGTTAGTAATATGAAACGCTAAAGTACGTCATTCAGCAATCTATTATGATAATTAAGGCAATAAGTACTTTAGACTTTAGAAGTAAAAAGTGTTTTATATTTTTGACCTTGACTTTCTTTCCGACTTTATGTTAATTGATCAGATTTATATAAATATGAAAAACTTCTTTAAGTAAAAAGAATGCAGATGCGAAAAGGAAGATAAAGCTGAGAAATACTATGAAGTATGAAATTCTAACTTAAAATTTATTACATAAACGCTGCAAGCAAACGCGACTAGGTCTTTGAGCTAACCTATATTGATAACCATAAACCGGTTTTTTTTCAATTTTCTATAATTTTTACTTTATCATATATCATCATGCGATTCTTTGAATTTTTATATTTTTTTATTTGTAACTTTTATTAATAAAATATAACAAGTAATTTTACAATTATTTTTATATTATTTTTAAAAATTTAAGTTTAAACTCATAAAATGGAATAAAAGTGAAATGGTATCGCGTGTCACTTGTCCAGTTACCACAATTTTCAAACACCTGTAATATCTAAAAGATTAAATTAAAAGTACTATTGTAATAAAAGCTCATTATAGCTCAAACGAAACTCTATCAATTGACACCAAATGCCAATAAAAATTTAAACTAGAACGGAAAATAGAAACGCAGCCCCCACGTTTTTCAAATACTCCGACAGTTGTGGTTCAAACAATGGAAATAAAAGCTTATTAAAGCCCAAACAAAGCTCAAACGTTTGAGATCAATATCACCAAAAAATTTGCCATGGGGGCGACGAAATATAATCAACTAGCCAAACAGAGGAAAATATCATTTTGTAACTTTAAAAAATTGATTAAATCGTTATGATATTATCTACATTATTTATATATTTTATATAATTTTTATATTCTGCATTAATGAATGTGCTTCTAAATAACTAAAATTAAAATTAACGAATCTGAAAGGTTTGTTATTATATAACCTTATTTTTACGGAAAATAATTAATCCCTTACAACATGGGAGAAGTTATGTCCAATTTGAAGACTAATAAAAGTAATGAAGAAAACGATTAGACTAGTAAATTCAAGTTGGCCAATCATATGGTTGATCCTGTAACTTCTATAATATGTTACCGTGAAAGTGTATTGTTAGGAAATGTATGCAATTCTTAGTTAATGTATACTTTTACTGATAGGGATAGCAAAAATTTACAACATAAAAAATATACGTTTATTAATAAATGTATATATTCACTGATATCGTACAGGAAATGTGATATTAAATTTAAACCAACCCCATAATATGATATTTATTTATTTTATATTGAAATTAGAAATTTTAATTTAAAATATGGCAAAATTCGACTAACCCTGACTCAAAAATATACTTTTTCTTATAAAAAATTGCTTTACCATACGAAAGAGCAGATACAAGCTCTTGAGAATGGGTTTAGTCGGACTTGTGATAAGGCCACAATTCAATTTTGAAAATTACCATTTTCCCATAAGACACTCATATAATTGTATCATTGCATAATGGTCTGCCAAATATGGAAAATATTCTATCACCAGTACGTGCACTATAGGTAGGTCCAGAGTCACAACCGGTGGGGAGCTACCTGTCACTCCTGCTATCTGTCGGGTTAACATCCAGACCTTTCCGAGTAGGATCGTTCTAGAGGAATATTTTTAATAAGTCCGCTTTGTTCCGCTATAGCATATTTTTTTCTAAATTTGTGAACTGACAACAAATTTTCTTAACTGTTAATAAGACCCTTATCTTTCACACATTTTTGTGTGAAAACGAGAATAACTATTGTCAATCTACTTTTCCTGACCCTCTATAGGAAAAGTATACATCCACTAGGTATTGTTGACTCTCACTAGAAAAAGTAGATTTTTCTGTGAATCAAAAGAAAATTGTCTACTTTTCCTAAACAGTCTAATGAATATTTACAGTCCCTAGTAATTGTATACTTTCACTGCATTATCCACTTTCACGGTGACATATAATTATTCCATGTTTTAAAAATAAAATTTTTTGAAAAGTTATTTTGTTGATTGCCTTACGAAATTCGTACTTTGTTTCTGTAACGTCATTGTAAGATAAGAAAAATATGTTGGTTTTTAGCTACACGAACAAATAAATATATTATAAATTTTAAAATGGTAATATTGTACAAAATGTAATAAAACGGGAAACCAATTACACGCACCACCTGTATCATAATAGTGCAAAAATTTATGCTAGTGGGTTAAACGAGATATCGTCTTAGATTGGCTTGTTCACTAGTTCAAGAAGAAGTTCGGTATATTGTACTCGAAATTCAAGAAAATCACCATTTATCCATTCGTCAAGACGGTAAACAACCCGATAAATCAGAGATCCGCTTCCGTGTGAAAAATTGAACAAGTATGGCATCCGTATAAAGTGGTTTTGGTTCAAAAACTAAACGAAGATGATCTTGCCCGTTGGTTACAATTTTGTGAAACCATGTTACAGCGGCAGGATGCCGATGATGCTACAATTTTCGAAATACTATAATTTATTCTGAAGTAACCTTTTAGCTTGACGGTGCAGTTAACAAGCAAAACTGTAGATATTGGTCTCCTGTTTTCCTCCACTGAGAAAGCCCACACTGGAAAATGAAAAATATAACGCATAGCTTTTTGGGTAGATTTTACTTAAGACATACCTTTTTGACTTAAGTATTATTTAAAATTAAATTGTTGTGTCTACTTTCATTTTGAGGTTAACTATTTTACACTAACATAATATTATATAAATGAAATGAAAAGTATTTCCTTGTGAATAAAACAATGCCTTATGTCAACCAGTTTCAATTTATGCGATCATCTTCAGAACACACAAGAATTTATAACTCTATTAATTATAACGCTTGTGTTTAACATTTTTTCTGTTCTTACATAAATTACAGTAAATTACATTAAATTACAACAATATAAGCCTTAAGCTGTAATAAAATCATAAGTGAAGTTCAGAATCGGCAAAGCGGATTGAATGATTTATGGCACATGCGCAGTGGAATAAAATATTTAGACATTTATTAAATACTAATATAATATGATAGATTCAGGAGCTAGCTTTTTGAATCAAAATATAAACTGTCAGTTCAATCTGGATTTGTGCAAAAATTGCAATGGTGCTAACTCTAATATTTCGCTGCTAGCCTGCCACGGTAAAAGGTGGTATCAAAGGGATTTGTTGGTGCTTTCCCAGATCTCAGGACACTGGCACATGCTTCTATAGCAAGCTCAATTGAGCAAGAAAAAACTTAATTGGCTACTACTTCTCTAACAAAAAAAACTAAGGAAGGTAACTGAATTTGTCCTAGGCGCCACGTGATTATAAAACGTTCTTCTTCAAGTGCCATACACTTCATTGTGAGTAGGCGATCAGCTTAACCGAAGCCAAGCTGACTTTACTAGGGAATATAATTAATGGGTGGTTTCCGTTGCCTCTCCCACAGTCCAAAGATTGATATCGGACCTTTGATCACAGCAGTGTAACCGACTCGACTAGGAATCGAACCATGGTCTACCGCTTTAAAATCGGCCGGTGTATGCTTTACGCTACACTGCTGGTCTATAAAACGTTACTCCCCAAAAATACCCTACTACCCAAATCACGAAGAATAGCGTTTAGAAAAGAAGTCACCCCATATAAAATATAAAAAAGTTGCAAGAGATACACATGAACTGTAAACAATATGACTTTATTGAGAAAGTATAACGGCACCAAAGTTTGACTCGAGTAAATCACCAAGATAAAATTTTTATAATCGCGTATGCGTTCCATGCAAAAGCAAGATTTCCCCACGTATTTAGGGTTACAATAAGATGGTATAATATTATATGTACGCACAAAGCATAAACAATTGAACAACAATAAATTAACTCGCAATCAAAATTATTGCGCAATCTCCACGAAATATTATAACAAACAATATAAAGACAGCACAAACCACTTATCTCATTACGGCACTAATAATATTTTCAAAAAAAAATATAAGAAACCACTATAGTACTCCAAAGCAAAATGTACCAAATCTCACATCCACAAAATCAAACAGTTCCAATAAAGAAACTTGGTTAAAATTAACCAAGGGAAGGATCCTAAAAGGATTTTCTTTATAAGAAAATATAATTGATTAAAAAAACAACTTTACCTTGTAGATGGTGTCATCGACGGTATAATTTAAATAAAGGCAAGTACTTGGTTAATGCTGAGTCACAAAAATATCCAGATGATCTAATCCTCATAAAGAGACAACTAATTTCACCTCGTAAACAAACGACAGGTAAAAAAGGTACTTGATAAAGCTCGTTGCACAGAATAATCCCAATTTGCAGTTGCAAAACAAAATACAAAATTTCCGGGCAAACAACACATCTAAGAATTTTCCCACTTAACAAGTATCTCACGAAAAATACCTTCAAAATTTTTTGGTGTAGATCATGTGTTTTCTGGTCTCAAGTTTAATTCTCAAAACTCTTCTTTAAAACTCAATTTAAATAAATAAATAATTCAATTTTCAACCGTGACAAGCCGGTGCTAGCTCTATAGATTCGGGAGCTAATTTTTTTATAAAAATTTTAATTAGAGGGGGATAACGGAACCTGTAAAAATAGATCTAATTTCTGCTTTAGGAGAATGACACAACTAAATAAGAAGTAATAACTATTATAAAATATAGTTAAAAACATTGCATTCAAAACTTTTTCTTAAATTGCGTACTGTCCAACTTGAAGCTACATATTTATCTTATTTAGGTGTTTTAATATTATTTACGTGTTTCGTGACTGCAATTGGATAAAATAATTTTTGAATTTTAAATATTTACGCCCAAAACTTCTTGATCTGACTGTACATTTTTAATTTCACTAACGCCAGACACGCCCTCTGAAAATTATTGTTAGATTGGTTGAGCTGGTAGCTTGGTATGATCACTGCAAGATACTACACGGGATGACAGTTGGGAATACGGAATGGAAAGTTATTTGTTCGTAACACCCGCCGTTGTTAACAGTGCAAGCCGGATGGCGAAGCCCGGTGAGGGTTAAGGACTATCGCTCATACATTTTACATAGATTAAAATAAATTAATAAAATAATAGTTGGGTATAATTTTTCAAAGCGAAATATCAATTTGCAACGTAACTAACGTACCCACATCAAGAATTGAAGCAAATGCCACATTATTGTTAACGTCATTATCCATCAATGATCTATTCAAAATAATCACAGAACTAACGTCTATGTTTTATACTCCTTAACAGTTCATTAAATTTTTAATTCTTGCCATTTTTACTAATATTTTTTCACATTGCAATTTACAAAAACAGTATAAAATAATTTTTCTAATAAAAACTTGGAAATTTACTCAATAAGAAACTTTTTAATATTTTACATTTTATAATAAAGGAAACCATTTACAATTTTAAATTTGTTTTTTAATTTCTAAATATTTAAGTTAAGCAAACTTTTGTAAGTTTTGTTTTAATTAACCAGAAACCATGCAAAAATAGCATTCTAGTATAAATATTGTTAATGAACAAGTGTAATTAAATTCTAAAAAATCTTAAAATGTCAAAATTAAAAAACTTTTGAGAAAAAACGCTTTGGGCAATAATACCTATATTACTTTCCTATTAATGATACGCGTGTAATGGAAAACTAATAAGCTTTTTACAACGTAATTTCTAAAATTTAATGAAACTAACTTTCTTCTATAACATTTTATTTTTAATTTTGTATCAAATTTAATTTTGTATTAAAACTTTCAAGTCACTTTCAAAAAATTACTAAATTTTGTATGTTTTTAAATATTTAATGAAGTTTATAATCGACATCTATTGCAGGTTTCAAACAATAAGGAAGCAACTTATAGCGTGGTAACACCCAAAGCTATTCCAGTGAAAATCGAAATCGTAGTAAAGCGCGATTACCAGAAGATGGCAGCAGCGTGACAATCGTCTTTTAATATCGTTTCTAATATATCAATAAACAGTTCTAAGAAGAACCTGCTGAGTCAATTATAACAGATTTTAATTAAATAATATACATAATATATCGGCAACATAAAAACGAATACTAAAATATTTAATATTTTTCTCTTAATGTTTGCATAATAAAATAAACATACGTATGTATAGGTATATTATGCATTATACATTGTACCACTACGTAGTATAGATTATTATTTTATATTTCAAATACTCTAACGAATACTCTGTTTACTTTGAAAACAAATGGAAATTACTTAAATTCTACATTAGTTTTTGTAGCTCGTTGAAATTATCATTGTGTATGTTATCAATGAGGCATTTATCTATGTATTACATATATAGTATTTCAATGTATAATGCATACTATTTGCAAGTTAAATTATATTACAAATTGTTGTATTATACCATCATATGATTAACGAAAGTTTTATTAATTGTGTAATTATCTCCTAAATAAAATTTTGAGTACATTTTTTGTTATATTTTTATAATTTATAATATTAATATACTATATTGGTTATACCTTCTGTATGTAGTACGTAGCATTTACCCGTTTCGTGTATTAGTAGATTTGAATGATTATTTTTAAAGTAACACTTAATAAACTATATATTTTATTAAATAGGAGAATGTAAGCTGTATCCTTAAAAAATTTTTTTAATTATGACGTCATCGACACTTTTCCTTTTGGCATATTAAAATTTCTTTTGCGCAATATATTTATAGTTGTATTTCTATTCTTATGTATGCCATTATCTACATATTTTCTGTATATTTACTATATCTGATGTAGTTAGTATGTATTATAATATATTTCATATAGAAGTTACATATAGTACCTAATACATATAGGTATTCTGTATTGTCTATAATAACATACCATCAAATATAGAACCGTAGAAATTAACAGTTTTGTTTTTACTTTAATAATTTAAGTAAATACAAATTTATTGTTTAATTTTTTTATAATATATTTAATTAAATGCAAAGTGTAAGGGTACTATAAAAAAACCTCCTGCATACTGCAAGCAGTTTTTAAAGCACTTTGTTTATTGCTTACAATTTTGTGTAACAAAAGTAATAGGCTATTTAAAAAAATAACTATATACCAAGGAACAGGAATATTAAAATAATTAATCTTTAATTGTAGATTGAGATATATGCGGTGAATAAATTAAAAAACCAAAAATGCCATTTTTGTGCAAATATGTTACAAATTATGCAAATATATTTGATTATTTACAAGTTATTCTTTAATAACGCGATAACATACATTAAACAAAAAAATTGCTTCAATTAATCAGTTTAGAAATTAATTATTTTAAACTTCTTCGTGTACCAAATCCAGTCCTCCGGACGTTGGTGATTCCAATTTACTAAAGAAAATAATTTATGGGGTGCTTTTCCGTTACCTTTCCCATAGTCCACAGATCGATACTGGTCTTTTTGATCACAGCAGTGTATCTAACGCGAGCTGAATTCCAACCGCAAGCTTAAGCTTCTTAGTCGAGGAACCTAAGCCTGCTCCTATACTGCTGGTACATTATTTTATGATGAAGTTGAAAAAGCAATCTTTTGAAATGAGAAACTACTACGCCAATATCCGTTATGTCGTTCCGTTTACAGTCATTCTAGAATAATAACAAACATGTAAATTCCGTTCAAGACGGTTTTATTTTCAGCCCTTCCTAAGAATTTTAAAACCTGGAGCCTATGCCTTTCGCAAAACTGTCTCTATTTAATCTTGTGTTATCTTTATTCCAAACCTGAAAACGATAATTTGTTAAATTTATTGTTCATGGTTAAACATTTTTTAAAAATTTAGGTGTTTCTGAGAATCATATCAAGTCGTGAGGATATTATAATTCTTATCAGTAAATGGTAAGACTAAATCCATTCAAGCCGATAACATTTGACGCAAGGTACTGCATTCTTTATAAAAGTTACTTCTTGACAATTGATAACATTTAATAATGCAAGTGTAAATCTTTACGTAATATTTTAATTAAATATTTTTTTACAAACCGTAATCTTCCTTCTGGGAATAACTTGGTATCTCATTAAGGTTCATGAAATTTGATTCAAACGCCGTAAATTTCAATAATAATACATTTTCTTATTGCTTATCAATTTATTAGCGTTATTTCAAAACGTAAATTTTAATTTATGAATTTTTAAAAACAGCCGAAGCTGTCATTTTAACATGACCGGAAATCGTATGATAATCTAAAAATTTAAAATAAAATTTTATTTTAAATTATACCAAGGTTTTGATTTAGTTATTTTTGCCGTGTGAATTCTGGACATTAAAAAAATATTCTAATTTGCTCGAGTATCCATTTTGGAAAAAATGTATACGTTTTTGCACATCCGCCAGAGTAGGGCTGTGTTCGCCGAACGATCGCGATTCGACTTCGGATAAAAAACAGTTCCCTAAAATATTGACAAAATTACCATTTTTTAAGTAAGTTTTGCAAAATTTTTACATTCCACATGAAGAAAAGATTTATAGTTCCCAAATCAATGCTGTTATAGTGATCGAATTTTGCAAACCTTTATATTTTAAATAGGGTGTATTAATCTGAGGGCGCGAAATCAACTTCTACGGTCCTAGTTGCTTTAGTACATTTTGTGTTGCATTGTGAAACGCGTCGTTTGGTGTTTTTGTTGGACTTTCATTATATTAAATAAAACCAAATTTACCAATTTCTTTAATTGGATAAAGGTAATTATGCTTATTATTTACTTTCATTATTTTATGATCCCGAATTAAGCACGCACTTACAAATTACTTAACAATACATTGCACAGGGAAATTGAGAACCGTTACGGCGTGCAATTCGCCTTATTGTTTACATTTTTATGAATTACGTCTTTTATAATTTATTGATTATTGAAACTAATACTAATAATTCTGTATTATTTTTAACGATTCATTCAGGTGGACTCTCATGATGGAAGTTGCCGGATTAAAGAATTGGCTACAGTCATTGGAGTTGTCAGAATATTACGATTACTTCCGTCCTATGGGCTTTGACCAAATCATGCGCCTTAATAAACGACAGATTTATTATAATTTATCACCGGACCTCGTGGACCATGTTATCGATTCTTTGCAGTTGGTCAAGAACCAAGAACTTCTTATTAAGAACATGAACAAAAAGTTCTAGGTGAGGAATATCAATTTCGTGTTAACTGCGTTGGAAGGTGTGTTACCAAATCAATTTGAAGCGCTCCTTGGACGTATTCCAACCATACTTGTAGATATCGTGCGGTTAAGTAAGTTTGGTTTTCGACGTACTTTATAATTATGTAATTAATTTCGAATTTTTGTTTTAGTATATAATCGCTTAGACAATTTAAAACCACTCGAGTATAAACAAAAATGCCAATATCATTTTTGCACATTGTGCTTACGAATGGAGCTGTGCGAATCGTTCACGGAAGCCGATAAGAGTGCTTAAGGAAATGGCGTGTTGAACACGAAGCTGCAATTAGGTTTCATCTTGAACCTCCAAAAATTTCTTGTCGTTAATCACATACTACATATGTATTTATATTTCTAATATTTCTTATATTTCTAATTATAGATACTATATTTTCTGATTAAATTACATGTTTTACAAGAAAGTTTTGTTTTTTATGGCCTAATTAGTGATACATTTTTTGGTGGGCTCTTGAAAGTAGGATTTCTTCTACAAAGGAAATTTGAAGGATTTTTACCTTAGATTAGGTGGTTTTCTCTGTAGAATTAAGCAGTTGGAAAGTGTTTGCAACAGGTTCTAGAAAGAAAACAGCATTCAGTTATTATTTTAAATAGAGGTCTTTAAGTTTATTTTCCTTATCATTTTCCTTTTTGTCAGATAAACTTGAGATAAAGATGAAATTTTATTTTGTTTACTTTCCATATACAAAGGAAGTATAAGTTTCTTAAAAATGAGTGGAATGTCGTTTTTGTCTTTTATGCAAAGTTTGATTACAGTTTCTTTTGAAGTATCCAAGCAAGTTTAAATGCAAATTTCTACTTGTTACATAATCTCGCATTTAAGAAAATATACTCTCTAACAACTCTTACAACCGACTCTTACCAACTTCTGTGCATCTTAAATTATCCGCCATTGTACAACACCAAGGGCTGCCCACATAATAGCCAACAGTTTTTCCAGTTTGCCAGGAAGCGTTTTCCAGTATAGAATGGAGGACATAGTTCAGCTTAATGTGCTTGGGAAGTTGTAGAAAATAAAATGTTCGAGTCTTCGGATAAAACGGGTAAAATGTTGATGGACCTTAATTCATCGAAACCGGCTAAGTTTACTTTTCAGAGCGGGATAATTATAAGCAAAAATAATATGGGGGGGGAGAATAATAGCTTTACGTATGTGTCGATCGTATACCAGAGGCGAATATAGCCGGTGAGATTACAAAAATTTTTATACTTACAGTACATAAAAGCAATAACTTAAACATTAGTGACCTTGAGTAATACGGTGCTATCTCCGGACCAACTCGAGAAAATTGTGTTTGAAAAAATGTATGCAGTTTATATCCATTGGAAGTAAAACATTTTGAAGCAGGTTTCGTTGTCCAGTTGTCATGACTTAAGCTTATTATTACAAGCTGTATAGCCCAAACTCATAACAAATTCCGTAAAAGTGAAGTAAAAAATAATCCAGGAGAATTTATTTTCAGTTTTTTTTATGTTATGTATTGTCGCTAATTTATTATTTACTTTTCTTTTACTTTTTGCGAAGAATATTTCAACTTTTATCTATAAATGTTCACAAGTAAGTATCTTAAGCTGGTTTTTACATTTTTCAGCAACAAAAAAGTGATAAAAATTACAATTTACGCGAAACAAGAATGTATTTAATAAAATCGATTTTGATCAACCGAATGGTACTACATATAAATGCTAATTTGAAATGCGGAATCAGCAGCTGTTTGTAATTGTTTACTCTACACAATTATTGCATTTTGAAAAGTTAATAAAAATTATTTTGATTGATTGAAAAAAACTAAAGCTTATTATGCCAGAGATATTGATAGTCTAAGATCTCACCACGTGATTACTACGTCTATCTGTTTATTAATCAAAACACAATTTTTATAAATATTTATTAATAGAGCAATACAATACATCGACAGTTGTCGAAAGAAATCCACCCCTGAATAAATTACTAACGGCCAGGGAGACTAGGAAGTTCGCCAAATCACAGGCCGAAGGAAAGGGGGTAACATCGTTGCAAAGACTACCAGGTCGTCGAAAGGAGGAAGCAGCGCAAGACGTTAATAGCGAAGGTCACGGCCTCCGTTGCGGGCAACAAAGCAAAGGGGAGCCAACAGCAACAGGTCGCCAAGCTTAGAGGAAAGGACGGAAAAAAGCCTCGCTCTAAATGCAAGGCTGTCCTCGCAAATCAAATCAAATCAAGTCGCCTATCAAATGTTACGGGGCCCTAATTGCAAAGCACGGATACGTCCCGTCCCGGAAGACCTCGGCGGTATGAGTGTGGCTGGTAAGTTTTATATCGGACCTATTAGCGGATGTCGGGCCGCTTACAAACAGCCCTTATTATTGCAGAAGTGCTACAGGTGCCTACAATTTGGACATCTTGCAAGGGTTGGCGGTAATGAAGACGTGTGCGGGCATAGCTAACGCTGCAGGCAACCTGGATACATGGCAAACCCCAGGCGGAAGCCGGTAGGTAGGCAGTCAGGGACTGCCTTCCCCCTCCATTTTGCAAACGGGCGGGGGAGGAAAAGACGGAAAAATCCCAAGCCGCGCCCTGGTTAAAAAAGGGAAAAAAGTCAGCGCCGTAGGAGACTTGCTACAAAATCGAAAGATAGTTAAATTCCTCCAAATAATCTTCAATAATTCGCGATCGGCTCAAACCCTTTAATGGCCACTATCAGAGATCGGCAAACTGACGTGGTCATAATCAGCAATCTTAACCGTGCCAAACTCCTCAATTGGTGCTCTCCACCCCTCTGCAAGTCAGTGACAGTAGGAGCGGAGAGAGTTTTGTATGGGTCGAGGTAGAGGCGTGACAGTATCTCCAATCGAATACATGCATGCTAAGACCAAGACCACATAGGAGCGGCCCGTCCTGGCGGGCAATTTCAACGCCAAGTCTCTGAAGTGGAGATCTCCATGCACATTCCGCCGTAAAGATTACTTTACTAAGTCCTTTTCGGTGCTGGATATGAGGGTGTGCAACCTAGGCACAACTCCAACTTCCAGGCCGTTCTCGGCCAATCGTAGAAGGTCTAAAGCTATCGTGGACCTGATCGTGGCTTCTGCCGACCTACTTGGAGGCGTCTAAGAACGGCATGTACTGGACGCCAAATCCATGAACGACCACCGCTACATCTCCTCCAGCAAGCAACCCAGAGTCTGGACAGTCGGCAAACTGAGCTAGGATAGGTTTCGCGCTTTCTGGATCGGGAGAATATGGAAACGCGTCGATGCCAAGGAAAATTAGCGGGCATCCCCCGGTTTACTAGTAGATAAACCATATCGAATAGCTGCAAGTACCAGGCCGCAAGGTAAAAATATCAGCGCATGCGCGCCAGGCGCAGTAAAAGGGGAGCTAAGCTTTTTCTGCAGCTTCTGAAGACCGCACAAAGAAAGCTGCATTACGAGATAAACAGTAGCCAGAGCGCAGTTGAGCAAAAAATACTGAAAAATGTGGATGCCGACGTGTGAAGTACAAAATTGTACAAAACAGACTGGGAAGGACAACTATTTCCGATAGAATCAGACACGTGGTGGGAACGCTTTTCTCAAACCACCACGGCACGTCGGCCGAAAACCTGTAGGACACCAGCGAGCCGGGTCTCTGCTTAGATCCGGACATTGAAAGTGAGAAAGACGAGTTTAATCCCGTTTTCTTGAAAGAGTTGTGAGTGGCGGTCCAAAAGTTGCTTGCAAGCAAAACTCCCAGACCAGACGACATCCCCGCGGAGGTCGTGAAAAAGGCGGCCACCAGCCACCCAGAGCCGTACCCTGACACCTTGCTCCAGGTATTCAATAGATGCCTGATAGAGGTACGTTTTCCCACCATCTGGAAGCGGGCAACATTAGTGTTGGCGAGGAAGAGGGAGAAACCCCCAAATCTACCGACCTCTTACGGCATCTGTTTAATGACACTTGGGTAAGCTGCTGAAAGGTGGTCCTAAACACTGAAAGGCGAAATGGAGGGGGCCGGGGATTCACGCTCTTCAATGAGTGATGAAAATCGCCTCTGAGGCAAGGGAGGATTCGTAGCGTACCATCAAATATTGTGCAGTCGTCGCGTTGAATGTCAAAAACGCATTCAACTCGGCGCGATGGAGCTGGATCCTGGAAGAACTTGAGGGTGGGGAATCTCCCCTTATTTGTGCGACAAAGAGCTACTGATCGTGGAAGCATCGGTTTGCAAAACTCTGAAGGTCACCAGTGGGGTTCTGCAGAGATCGGTCCTCGGGCCGACCCTGTGGAACATTATGTACGACGGGGTACATAGACGTGTGCCTCAGATCCTAGGGAGTGGAAGTGTTGGGGTTTGCCGACGACCTGTTGGTGGTGGCCACAAACCGTAACCTGGAAAGTCTGGTGATGACCATTAATGCAACCTTGGAGAAGATTAACATCTGGATGCGTGGCAGGGGACTTGTGCTGGTGCCAGAAAAAATGGAGGCGGCCATCCTGTCTGGAAGGCGGACGTAGTCTTTCGGCTGGATGGAATCGAGATCAAGCCGTCAGCCGTCATTAAATATCTCCGAGTGGCGCTAGACAAGTCCCTTAATTTTGGTGAACACACGAGAAGAGTCGCGGCAAAAGCGGGGGCCGCGGCGGGAGCGTTGTCCAGGCTGATGAGAAACATACGCGGCCTGAAAATAGCCAAAAAAGGACTGCTAGTGGCAGTAGCAGATTCTATCATGCTGTATGCGGCTCCAATCTTGCACAAAGCTAGGAGATGGAACGCTACAGATACCACTTGGCAAGACAACGTACCCCCAATCGAACTGTTGGCGAAAGAACGATGGCTCACATCTGAAAGCGGCAAGAGAAAAGATGCGCGTCTGGCACACTTTCGGGAGTGACAAGCAAAATGAACCCAGCCTGGCAAAGGTCAGTGGACGCGCGACCTCATCCCGAATATCGAAGCATGGGCGACTAGGTCTCACGGGAAGGTCTGCTTTTATCTGGCCCAAGTTTTGAGCGGCCACGGATGTTTTGGAAATTATCTTTTCAAGTACGGGAAAAAGGACAACGGTGACTGTTTTCACTGCGAGGCTGAGAACACCCCGTACCACACGCTGTTTTTCTGTAAGCAGTGGAGAGAGATAAGAGAAGCGGCTACTCAGGTCATCGAACTTGCACTAACAGGTAAAACCTGATCCGGATGATGCTGAGCAGGGTAAAACTTTGAACCACAATCTAGTACATGGTTGGAACGATCATGTTAAATAAAGAAAAACACGAGAGAATGCTCCAGCGACAACAGGGGCCAGAAATATAGTAGATATTAAGGGCGGGCCTGAAGAAATTATCACCGTAAATTGAGTCCGTCAGGTCAGGTCAGGTCTTATCCTGATTTGGGATGCCAGGGCTTAGCCCCCATACTCTCTGTTCTGTATGGTTAGCGTTTTTTATAAAGTATCGTACCTATTTTGATCCTCCATGTTCTGGGCACAGCCATTTACCCCCTGACGCGGATTTAGCTGGTCAAGATTTACTTTGACGGACTTATCATTTCGCGCTCGTTCTTGATCTTCCCCCGCCCGCCTCCTTTTCCCATTTGCCGATTAGAGCCGGCATTTGGTCCGAAAGAGTTTTTGGTTGGGCCGGGATCTGAGCGGCAAGTCACCGTTTGGTCTAGAATGGCCGCTACGTGTTACCGTGCTTACCGCTTCTAACCTTCCGATAACCCGGAGCTTGTTCAAATAAAAAAGTTGAAGAGTGCCTAGTACGTGAATTTTGTAATTTATTAAATTTAATTAAACCTGACAAAGTAAACTGAGTCCGTCCAAAGGAGTGGGGTTTTAGTCAGTAAGAATCTGACACTCCCACCACATATTAAGGGGGAGGGGCTTATGCAAGGTTTCCCCAATCTCAATAAACGCAAAAAAGGCACCTAGAGCCATTTCTTGGGTTTTTCAAGCAGTGCCTGAGGAAAAGCGTTTTCCCAAGTTGCTGGAAGAAATCCAGACTGGTCCTGATTAGGAGAAGCAACAAACTTTTGATTGCCCTTTGTCCTACAAGCCCATATGTTTTCTGGATCACTCCTCATAACTTCTGGAGAGAGAGTGATCCTGGCCAGACTACAGGACGAACTATAACGGCTCAGGGGTAGGCTGCCGAAGAACGGCTTTAGACGTAAACGATCTACGATGGACGCCCTCGCGGCCACTAGAGCTATCGCAAAGGATGCCAGGGAGGAAACCTAGACTACGCGTCGTTTGTGCGCAATGATCACCCTGGACAAAAAAAACGCGTTCAATACGGTCAAGTAAGAGCGCATGAACAAGGCGCTAAGGGAACGGGGAGGAAGATAATCGCTAGTTACATCTCGGGTCGTAGCTTCTAAGTAGAAGTGGCCCTGCTGCGGGAGGAGATGGTCATCACGTGTGGAGTGCTGCATCCTCTGGAATAATTCCGACGACGGCGTGCTGCGCTTACCACTTGCGCAAGGGGTCAGCAAAGTGGGTTTCGCCGATATCTTCGGCTAATTGTTCCATCTAACTAATTTCTTAATGGATGGAGGAAAGAAGCTTCACACTCGTGCAGGAGTAGACAAAGTTTCTCATATTTCCCGGCAGGAGAAAGCTAAACCCTGCCATAATCCAGATGAGTGGAACTTCCATCTTTTTGGCCGACATCGCGAAGTACCTTGGAGTCACTTTCAACAAAGCCCTATCTTTTCGCTCCCACATCTGCACGGTCGGCAGAAGAGCCGAAGAGGTTCTCGGCGCCTTCACTAAGCTGATATCTAACATCGGCGGGCCAGAAGCCGGTAAGAAAAGAATCTTGTGCTCCGTATTCAATTCGATCTGCCTTTACGAAGCCCCCGTATGGTCGGATGCGCTTAGGAACGATTTGTATCGATTGCAGTTCTAGCACATCCAGCGAAAGATGGCTATTAGGACCATCAGCGCCTATCGCACTATATCCATTGACGCGGCGCTGGTGATAGCCTCTATGCCCCCGTTCTGCTGGTCGGAGAACACTGAGACAATCACGGGGCCGATAAGTCCCAAAAAGTAGAGAACCGGCACCTTCTGCACAAGAGGTAGCAAGAAAACTAGAAGAAATCCGGCGCGGGGAGCTAAACACACACTCTCATACCGGATTTAGATGTTTGGGTAGGGAGGACCTTTAGAGAGTTCAATTTTTATCTCATTCAGGCTCTATCCGCCCACGAATGCTTCAACGAGTATCTCGAGAGGATGGAAAAGGCAGCTCTTTTTACTGCTGTGAAATCAACACCATAGAACACAGCATCCTCCGTTGTAGCAGGTTTGTTGCCAAGATAACCTAATTAAAGGTCAAGCTCTCCGTACGTTTGTTTTCCCAAAATTAGTTGGAGCCCATGCTGCTCTCTGACAGTAACTGGAGAACTGTTAACTACTATGTCAACAGCACTTTTTTATGGAAAGAGCAGCACGAGGGAGAACTGCAGCGGGCCTAAAGGTCTTTGCTGTAGAGCCAGGCTGAATTTGGGCAGCGATCCGTTCGGGGGCCACACGCGGGGCACATGTTAGTGTGTAAAATAGGTACAGGTGCCCCAATCGAGAAAATAGGGAGGTTAGTAGGTAAAAATCCTACAGTACCACCTGGGAATCCGACTGTCTAATTAAAACACACTTTAATTCTGGCACTTCCCCTTAGCTTAGTGATATCCTCCCCAGACACGTGGTCAGGGGATGCAGGATGCCTAGCTAGGGTAGTCGGTAATGGCAGGACACCATTTGGTGCACTGCAAGCAGAGTGCGAGCCTCCACGTGGCGTCCCCGGACAATGGGAACAATGATAAGAGTTCCCAGCCAATCCGCACATGCGAAACGGCCCCGAACTCCCTTGCTTAGTGATATCCTCCACCGACACGTGGTCGGGGACACAGGATGCCTAGCTAGGGCGTACGAGGAGCTGGGCCCCCAGCCTCGCATTCAAGGCGCACGCCGCTCGCGGCGGACGTCGATAAAAAGGATGCCCAGCGAAGGGCGCCAGAACAGGATGCTATCCGAAGGAAAGGTTACCACGCCGGAACTGCTAGGAATACCCCTATGTTTCCCGCCCGGTTGACATAAGGTTCCTGCACCAACATTATGTCCACTTCATTCTGGGCGGCCCATATGGCAATCTCGGTGGTTGCCCGTTGAGCTCTCTGGCAGTTTATCTGCAATATTCTCAGTTTCCCCTGACTTCTCTTCACCCTCTTCTGGTCACCACCCCTCCCGTCTCGATTTCTCTTCCTACTGCCACCCCCACTTGCGCTAGAAATACCCACGTCCACCTCACTAATATCTTCACTGGCGCTGGAAATGACTACCTCACGATCAACACCATGCCCACCAAGCAAACTACTTGGCTCTGCCAACGGACTACCCTGCGACCGAGTCAAGGGGGCATCAGTTCCCTCCACCACCGCAACGTCCCCCTTACCCCTGTTCTTGTCTTTACGGTTCTTATTTCTGGTCATCTCTACTTCAAGTCTGTTAATTCTCTTCTCTTCTCTTCTGTCAATTCTGCTGTGCTAGTCTACTTGTTTGTTCTTTTTCTTTTCCCTTTTGTGTCTCTATGCCTTATATATTAATTGTGTTGTGCGTGTTTTAAGTTGGTATGCGAAACCTGCAATGTGAACAAGAAGAAAGGGTATATACAGGGGAAAAATAAGTAAATTTTATTAGTACTTTATTATTGCACATACAGAGGAAAGATAAGTAATCCTTCCAATTATTATTAGTATTAGTAGTATTGGTAAATATGGGTAATTAATAAGGGTAGTATTGGTGCGAGAGGGCTCCGATCCTTCCCCACCCATGTTGGGTTGGGAGGAGAGCCCAATCGGACAAATGGCACCAGGGGGTAACAATCAAATTCCCGGAACGGCGGGAGCCCACTGTGGAAGTGAACGCCCGATAAGGGAACAATTTCCTTGGGTCCCCCGCCAGAAAGGGGATGAGAGAGGAACCTAAAATGGGGCCAGCTAACCCAGGCTTTTCATTACAGGCTTCAGAAAGTAAGGAAGGGGTGAGCTAACTCGCCGAACTGGCTGTTGTCCCCTAACAGACAACCCGCACCACTGCACTCTCTGAACTGGGGTAAGGGAAGCAACCAGGGAGTACACGGCCAGGGAGGAAGAGAGGCGATACCTGACCTGAAGAGCAGAAATGGCAAGCCCAAAGACTTGGATCAAGTCCCCGGACCCAGCTGTTGACCCCAGAACCGGAAACCAGGCACTCCTGCACTCTCTGAACTGGATGGCAAGGCAAACAATCCTGGGAGCGCACGACTGGCAAGGGGACGAGGGAAGAGTCTGCCCCACGGCAACCGCGAACCGCGAACCGCGAGGCAAAGGGCCAAAGGCAGTGAACCATTAGTGAACGCCATGCAAGGAAGATTGATAAGTATGCTCTCCCAGGAGACATACCAAAGATCGGCCGAGAGCCATGACAGGCACGAGCATGAGTGGAACCAGTGGCGAACTGCAACTTGGCAGCTATGCGAAATATAACAGTCTGGTGCTATTGCGTTTACTCGCTGGATCTTATTATTTTATTTTATTTATTTTATTTACTTTATTTTATTTATTTTATTTTATTTTATTTTATTTTCTTTTCCCTTCCTGCTACAAAATAGTGGACCATGAGTGAACGCCATGCAAGGAAGATTGATAAGTATGCTCTCTGAGGGGACATACCGAAGATCTGCCGAGAGCCATGACAGGCATGAGCATGAGTGGAACTGGTGGTGAACTGCAATGTGACAGCCATGTAACTAACTTTCTCTCCTACAGAAGTGTACGGGGGGCAATGATCAAACCCCGAAGTCGTTAACCCCGGAGCCGGATACCATATCACTGCTCTCTCTGAAATGGGATATGGGTAAAACAAATCTGGGAGCGTAAGACTAAAACGGGGCGAGAAAGGGGCCCAAACGGATTGGCAATCCACACTCCCTGGTGCTAATGAAGGGAACCTTAGACCGCAGTCTCTGCGATTGTCCCAAGTCCCTGACGTAAGTCAGAGGAGGAAGGGAACCCTAGACCACAGTCTTCGTGATCGTCCTAAATCTCTGGCGCACGTTAAAGATGGAAGGAACCAAGACCACGGTCTACGCGATTGTCCCAAATCTCTGACGTACGTAAAAGAAAGAAGGAACCTCAGACCGCAGTCTTCGTGATTGTCCCAATGAAGGGAACCTTAGACTGCAGTCTCCGTGACTGTCCCAATGAAGGGAACCTTAGACCACAGTCTTCGTGATTGTCCCAATTAAGGGAACCTTAGACCACAGTCTCCGTGATTGTCCCAATGAAGGGAACCTTAGACTACAGTCTCCGTGATTGTCCCAATGAAGGGAACCTTAGACCACAGTCTTCGTGATTGTCCCATTTAAGGAACCTTAGACCATAGTCTTCGCGATTGTCCCATTTAAGGGAACCTTAGACCATAGTCTTCGCGATTGTCCCAAATGAAGAGAACCTTAGGCCGCAGTCTACGCGATTGTCCCAAATCTCTGACGTAAGTTAGAGTAGGAAGGGAACCTTAGACTGGCGGGTCTTCGCGATTGTCTCATGCATCTCGACTTACGGGCGGGATTAAGAGGGTTCAGTCTTATACTCTCCGATCTGCTCTTAGGAACAGTAGGAAAACACAAGACTACTACGGGAGGGGAGCCCTAGTGGTTTACCACTACCCCCCCAGGAGTGGTTGGCCTCGTAGTGGCTGAGGTTATGAGTCAATATGCTGGACTAAGTGGGACCCCTGGAGGAAGGATGCCCGCGAAAGCAGGTAACACCCCTACCGGGAAATGTCCCGCCGCGCGGGTGGGGCGTAGCAATCCTGACCGGCCCCGGCCCTCGATAGCCGGGAGGGTACCAGGAAAGTGTATCCGGCCCTTACTTAGGGTGTCGAGGACCGTAATCCAAGACGAATAAGTAGAACCGGACGGGCATAGTACGCTTGCGTGCGCTTTAACTGTCCGTTGATCGCTCCGCCTGGTCCGGCGCAAGAGCCCTAGCCGCAACAGCTCACGCACCGCGGCTAGGGGCGGACTCCTGTCCCATGGGGGGCCGTGCTGAGGTGTGGTTTACCGGGACTTAGCATCGTTAAATATAAATCAAACTGTATGTAGTACCACCTAGTTACGGTAGTGTCGTTTGAAGATTTCCCTCTGCCTCTAACAAAAAATGAACCCTAGTCCCTAGCTAAGAGGAAGAATTAGAATTTAATGCTATTAAAAATAAATGTCAAAATATTTGAGCCAAAAGAGATTAATATGCCAACCGATTTAGTCATCGCAGGAATTTTTTATTGCAAATATTATCTAAATTAGGACACTTTCTCTAAGTTTCTAGACAAATCGATAAATTTACAATCAACTGCTAAGGCTACTATTTGCAATCGACATGTGTTTTACAGTCAGTGCAGCTGCAAAACATCTAATACGCTCAGGTTTGAATTCAAATTGGGAAACATTTTTTCGCACATCATCTCGCTAAACCTACTTTTGATGGCAATGTAATTTAAAAAAAATTAACACCATGTTTTTAGACATGACCGTTAGGTTTTACGTGAATACGTCATCGCGGTATATCTATTTTGCCAGTTTCACTTACTGAATAAAAATTCTTAGAACGACATTAACGTTGGTCGTAGACACACAATAATATTTGTTACATATTTTTCTTATATATTTGAACATGCTACCGATTTTATAGACGCATTCACGTTAATAATTTCCTATTACTCATTTATGACGATTTTTTCTTATAAACTAATAATTTCGATTGCTAATATTCTTTTTGCTAATAAACTAATATTCACTTTTAAGGTGAATTCTAGTTTTGGCGTAGTTGCGTTTGTCAAAACCCAAACGCTACAAGCGGTTTTGACAAGCACTTTACTTAATAAAAACATTCCCCAAGAACGGTCCAACTCAACCAAGTGTGGATGTTGACCCGATGGATATCAGAGAGCGACTGGTATCTTCCCACCGCTAGTCACTGTCACCTCAGGCACAGCATGCGGACTGGTAATAAAATGGCTGCTCTAATAACGTAATACCTCGCAATAAATCACTTACATGTATTTCTTATAGGAAAATTCTAATTTTAAAATTTGAATTGTGGCCTTATTAGAAGTCCGACTAAATTTATCCTCACCTGAAATGATTCGCATTTTTATGTTCTTTCGTTTACTAAAGCCATTTTTATAGGAAAAAGGGTACTCTTGAAGACGGGTTTCTTACCTCCACCCATTTTAAGTTGGAAACACTGCTTCCAGTTTGATTTAAATAAAAGCATTTATACACCTGTGTCATAAAGTTAAAACCAAGCTAGCTTAGATCGAACTAAAGTTAATTCGAATTAACGACTTATGTAAACGTGCTAAGTAGCTATTATGCCGAGGGTCTTTTGACCAAGACTGTTTTGTCAGGGTATCAACTGAGTCATAGTGAGAGTCACCCTGTTGATTGCATCTACTAAAACCCGTTTCATGTCGTATTTGCAAGACATAATCACTGCTTTTCATAATTTCTCAGAATAAGGTGAATGCGGCGGAACGAAACTCCATCCTATAATTGGATACTACATTTTTTTAAAAGAAGCCTTTTTTAATTTATTGGTACATATGTATTTTATAGATAAATAAATTTTTTCATTTAAAATCTACACTGATCTTAAATATTTATGCAAACAAAACGTTAAAAAGGAGAAAATAAACTTCTTTATTTATAAAAAAATTGAAAAATATACAATGCAATTGATATTATTTATTACAATTAGTAATTTAATGCACAGTAATTATTAACAGTTTAATTTAATCAAGTTCAGCCTCAGCAAGAGAAGCATCTTCACCTGGCTCTTCGCTTAAGATGGGGAGCCTGTAAAGAGTAGATGCAGGAACAAAGCCATGGCGAGTGTTCGAAGTGGAGAGAAACAAAAATTTAGCACTTTCCGCATAACTCTCATTAACCCTCCGCGGTGGTGATGGCCCATTCAAATAGGCATCCCACCAGTCAGAATCAGTTAATAATGGTTCTTTGTCGTCTTTTAGAGGATGCAAGTAAAGTACAACTCCATCTTTAGAATTTTCTACATCTTCTTCTTCTTCTTCTTCTTCTTCAGATTTGTCGCTTTTAGTTTCGTCGCCATCATCGGCTGGCGATAATTCGTCTTCAGAAGTGCATGTTTCTGTATCACTGGAATCAGGATCAGGAGCATCCTTCAACTATTAAACAAATCACTTGATTAAAAAAAATGATTTAATTGAGGCTCAGTTTTTCAGATTCTGGTTAAGTATTATTTAGCTATTGTAATATAAATTAAAAATGAGTTAAAATTATAGTTCATTTAAAATAACAATGCAGTAAAAATTGGTACTTAAAATATGACCTTGCAACGTACTTATTTGAAATTTGTATAAGTTTTACACTGCAAAATTTTCAAGTAGACATTCGCCTTATATTTTTTACGTTTTTCAGTATAAATCTTCTTTCGCGTCTTCAACAATTTTTTACTGCATTCTTGTTTCAAATAAACTATAGATGAAAATACAGCTTTCTGAGTTAATAGAGACTTATCAGAGCTTTGACGTTAGATAACACATTACTAGAACACGGAAAAACTGGGCCTTATTTTGTAAAGATTGTAAGTATTAATCACTACTAACTCTCAATGCTAGATCATTTTCGTTTTCGGGCGGGATCTCGTTTTCCGGAAGCTCGTAAAACTTCATTGTGGAAATTATGCAGGTATCTGAGAACAAAAAATTAATTTACATTTCTGGCCCACCTATACCCGTTTGCACCGTTATTTACTTTAAAGTTTATTGTTAACTTTTCGTTTAACTATTGTTTTGATATAATTAATTAATTTGCACTATTTGGGAAAAACTGAAGTTTAAGAAAATCGAACCGTTCATAAATATATCTAAATTATAAATATAAAAGCGTAAATATAAACAAAATACGAATGTACAATGCTTGTATTTTTTTAAAAAATTTCTTAAATTAAGATAAATGTTGGCGTTATTAAGATAAATTTGGCAAACAAATCATTATTTGATATCGTTAATTATTTAGCCCATTTTATTAGAACATAACATTTTGACAGATTTTCTACGCAAAAATATAATTTAATAAACAATAAAAACGCGAATGCAAAAGTTAAGAAAATTTTTAAGTTTGCTATAGACCATGGTTTTGAAGGTAAGAACTGGACACTTTTTTGTTAAAATGTCGAACCTTATCAAACTGAACTAAACTACTAGGTGGCGCAGCATCACTGGAGTTGTATCTGAAGTGCTTATAAGCTGTCAGTTTTGAATAGATACGTTTTGTTAAAATTATAATTTATTTTATTTTACAATACAATTGATTCTTATCTTTTAAATAAAGAAAATTACACATATGGGCACCGATAAAAAATTTCATGAAGAAAAGACAACCTAAGTTTTATTAATATAAACAAAATAATACAAATTAAGTTACTTGATTGGTCTTCTAATTAAATAAGTACTAATTAACTCAAAATTATTAATAAAATTGAAAATTTTACATTTACTAACAATTTAGAGCTTACGGGCAGAATGCATTTAAAAAAATTACTATTATGAGTCTGGAAATCTTTGCCCATTAACTTGGGTTGACATATTCCCTTAATTAAGAGAACACCTAGTCAATAAAAATTTAAATTGAAATTCAGGAAACAACTAGATCAAATTCATCTCTCAAATGCTGAAGCAGTTATCTGAATCTAAAGCGGGAAAACTATGGAAGGAACTCTCCAAATCCAATTAATACAACTTAAAAAAAATGTCGGCAAAAACGTGGGTTGCGCCATTGAAATAAACGTTTGAAAGAAATTAACATATTATATATTTAAAATAAAATCACTCACGGGTGGATATAATAATATTACCTTCAATGTTACTTTATACCATAAACTGAATAATTTTTTGGTTGTGCGGCCGTTATAACTTGGAAACCTCACAAGAACAACTAACTTCAAAAAAGCATTTTATATTTTTAATATAAATTTTGAGTGGGGACCATAAAAGAAAGAGATAACATTTTTCGACAAGCAAAGCTTCCAGCTGCTGAATTTATAAAAACAATCGGAATTTTATCTTTATCGTGAAATGAAAACTTTACAATAACAAAATTATTTTCTATGCCATTTTTATATTTTTTCAGTACGATAGCAAAGGAATTTAATACTCTAAATCTTGTATTTTGAACAATGGATTAACTGTTAAGTACTAAAATTTTTATTTACAAATCAAAACTATGCAGATTAAACGACACGAGGTATTTTATCAAAAAGTGAACAAAATTATATAAATTCAGTAACGGAAATTACCCCCTCTTTACTCCCGCACCCTAAAGAGCATAGGAATATAAGGGAGGAGCCTATTTTTTCTATTTTAGATTTGTATGGAAATGGTTAATTGGCTATATTGACATTATATTATCATTAATCACTATTTGCCTGTTTCCATTCACTGCTGGATATAGGCCTTCCCCATTGGGGAGTATTTAGTATCAACAATATAAATAAGTAAATGTTTTGAATATGTATACGAGGTCGACTGAAAAGTTTGTATCGTTTCTAAGAGAGGAAGACACTATAAATTATTTCATATAATTTTTAATGAGAACCAACCTTTAAACGATACGTATCAAAATTTGACAGCAATCGGAGAATTGGTTCGTGAGTTATGGCATTTTGAGTAAATCAAATTTTAATTGAAAAGAAATGGATAAAAAAATTTCGTGTGTTAATGAAACACTGTTTTTTAATGGAAAAAATAGTGCTGGAACAAAAACTTAGTTTAATAAGTGTTATCCGGAGTCTGTACGGTATCCTTGATCACCTTAATAAATTTCAGCCTTGTGCTTATAAGGCATTTTATAACATTTTTACAAGTTTGAAAGCTTGGTAGACTGCAACTTTCGTGACTTACATACTATAATCACTAACCGAACCAAAAATTAGCTTTGTTCAAATGGCTGCAAAATTTCGGTCGCTACCTTCCGTACCATTAAGGAAGTAAGCCACTGGGCTTGCTTCCACTGTGTCTTAATCTCAAACAATGTCAATACTATTATTTGTTGTTATTATAGGACAGATTGTAATATGCTTTGTTGTCAATAAAAAAATATATTTTTCCAAGAACAAAATAGCATAACCTCTTAAACATATTTCGGGTCTCGAAGGACGCTTTGAGCGGTTTTGATACGCGTTTTACTTACTAAAAACATTCCCTAGTACCCCCAACTCGAAAAGTATTGAAGTTGACACGACGGATCTTAGTGAGCGATTGACACCTTCCCAACGCTGCTTTAGTTAGCCCCGCCCAATGGGCTATTCACGTATATAAAAGTACAAGTACTGTTAATAAAATGAATAAACTATTGCGTAATATTACGCAATAATACATTTACATGTATTCTTATAGGAAAATTTTGAACTTTGAATTTAAATTGTGGGCTTATTAAAGGACATAGCAAAACCTACCTCACCTTAAAAGTCTTGTATTTTAGTGTTTTTGTTTGGTCAAGCCATTTTATAGGGAAAAGTGTACTTTTGAGTTCGGGTTTCTTGACTCTATCCCAATTAATTTTTGAATTAACTCCAAAAGCATGGCTTTCAAAATTAAAGCAGCTTTTTAAAAGTTGAACTTCATTTGCGACTTTTTGTCGGCGATCTTCCGTTTTATATTCTTTGTTTTATATTATATTATATCGTTTAATATTCTCAATTGGATTTACATCAAACTACAAGAAAGGCATTCCAAAAGAGTCACCAAAATGTCACTAAATAATTTTTTAGTTTTATGTGCCGTGTGCTTGGGATCGTTGTCTTGCTGAAAATTCAGGTTACAGAAAATTTTCGTCGGCGTATGGAACTAACACATTGTTCAATATATCAATATACACATTTTTGTCCACAATGCCTTTTTATGCCTAATTTCAAAGGCATAGGAACATAATGTTCTCATTAAAACAATATCAAATTGTCCGACGTTGTGAACCATTTATTGCCCCATTTTCAGGGCTGGAAAATTATACATAAATAAAAATCAAATACATGAATAATTAAAAACGCAAAATTAAAAAGGCTATTAACATCCATTTAAATCATAAACTTATGAACGATAAGAAGGATGTTCAATACTTTCACGGAGGTTATGAACACATCTTGAATATCACGAAGGTGACTTATACCTGGCTAATATTTAGTTTCTTAATTTTTTGTTTAATTTAAAAATTTTTCATTTTTCATTTTATTGTTCTCTTTTGTTCCTTTTACTATTGTTCTTTGTCTTCTTTTTCATTATGTTTGTCTTTTGTTTTTGAAACACTGAGTATGAAGATAAATGTAAGCTCGCGAATTTACTTTTGCGGCCCCCCCCCCTTTAACAAAATTAATTTTTTTCATTTAACCACCTAATGGTTTACTATAAGGGGATTAAAATCTAGAATTAGGTAATAACCGCAATGGTCATTCCGTTTTACCTCAGTTTAATTTAGTTGTTTAACGGAGCTGAACAAAGCTCATTGTTGGTTTATTGAAATTGTCACGTGGGAGAAGGAAATTAACCATAAACGTAAGTTTATTTAAAAAATTTTTTATTATTTAATTAGTAGTGTCTTGGCTATTTGGTTTAAAAAATGGTTGTTTAATGATTCCTTTAGCACATTTTGAGATTTGTTCAGAACCAAATAAAGGGTGTCTTAGTAGCTTATAATTATCTTTTCGCAGGTGGGTTAACTTTAATTCTTTATGTACAGTAGCGGTCATAAGTATGGTTGCACTTAGTTTTTTTGTGATAACTTTTTAAATTTCAAAGAAATTTTCTAGATTTTCAAAATTTATTCTTTAAATACCTTGGAATTATAACACATAATTAAAATTATTTGGAAAATTTATAAACAAGTAAAAATTTAAAACTCACAAAATAGGAAATATTTGCTTATAATAAAGTATTATTAAAAGCACTTAAAACAAAATTTAAAGTACTTTATTGAAAATATAAAGATTTAAAACCATTAATACTTTGTTGCATAACCTTTTGCGGTTATAATTGCTTTGCACCAAGAAGGCATAGAGTCAACAAGCTTTACTAAACGCTCCAATGGAATCTTTACCATTCTCTCCTTAAAGCTTTCCATAACTTAGACCATTCTTGAACTCCTCAGTTTAAGTGATCTTTAGCAAATTTTAATCATCGGGCTATCCGATTTTCTTCGAAATTATTGGTTTCTTAGAAGGACGTCTACGAAATAGTCCAGCTGACTTCAGTCCACGTTTCACTGTCAAAACACGGTTGTTTTTGTGGTCGCCCGGTTTTGGTCGACTGATCTATATTGGTTTATTTTACGGATCCAACGACCTATAGTTTGATTTGGTATACCAAATTTGCGTTTTGCTGTCCTTAAGAGTCTCCATTTTCAATGATTTCAAAATCGCATTTTCAGATCTTCGAAATATTCTTTCGTTTTACCATGATTCTTACTGTTGAATACTCTAACAAGTTTATTTCAAACAAATTAATTTTTTTACAGTTTTTGACGTTTTAAAGAATATGCCACTTTACTTTTGGACACTTAATAAGAAATAATTATATTTTTATACTGTTCACGTTATTACCTACATTAAATTTTATACATCAAAATCTGTATTAGCCTACTTACTTTTAGGAATAATGCAACAATTTGCAAAATAAGTTTTGCTTTTATTAATTTTTGCTAAAAAATTGAGTGCAACCATATTTATGAGCGCTACTGTACTTGATTTTTATTTATGTATAATTTTCCAGGCTTGCAAATGGGTCAATAAACGCTCCAAAACGTCGGACAATTTTATATTGTTTTAATGAGACCTACAGCCTCAACAATAATTCTTTAATTAAGCAAAAATGATTTAAGATTTAACCTTATCGTTCAATATAATTAAAACCAGAATGCAATCCACATGCACATGTTACAAGCACTTGTAGGATTAAGATAATAATTAGACTTTATTTATTAATATTATTAATAATAATATGTGTTACATACAATGATTGCATAATTATAATAGATTATGTGTTACATTAATTAATAATACTGTGCTACTCTAGTACAGCATATTTCAAAATATTACATTTTTTTTAAATTTTTTGTTTCGAAGAATTTTGTAATTATAATACATATAATAATAATATGATTTTTAAATTACGCAAGTAATTGGCTTTGACGGTGTATATAAATTTAATTCAACGAAACAAGTAAGTTTTCAAGTATATAATATAATATGCTATATTCCAATATACATACGTACAATGATATACCAATACACTATACAATGTATTATATCATACATATATTATAATATTATGTACCATACAATTTACAATAAAATACAAATTACAAAAACAGTACTGTCAAATATATGGCAAATATATTATGTTTTACATTATTATATATACAGCAATATTATATAGCAAATTTTATAATTAATTTAATATAAAAAATATAATTTAATAATTATATTATATTAAAATTCTACATGATATCCTTCATATAGCGTAGCATTGTATCAAATAGTACGGCCATATAATAAGCATATTACATTTTTATAAACAGATTTAGCAAACTAAATATATTAATATTTACATATATTCATACAATACAATTTACATAACAATTATAATATATAATATTCAAGTTTGTTACGTTATAATAATATGTCTATAAATATATAACAATTTTATTCTGTAAAAAAACATTATTTACAACATGATTGTTTGGCATAGTATCATGATAAACTGTTGTAGTACTTTGATTTAAGTCGTTTCGATTTGCGTAGCATCTAAAATATAGGACCGAAAATCTGATATGTGTCACATAATTCAATTTGCGTTCTTTCAAATAATTCAAATATAAATTTTTGCGAGGGTCAACCGCTACAGGAAAATCCTGTACAATTAACTTTACATACTTCGTCAAAATTCACCGTATTTCTTATTCTTCATCAGTAATTCACCGTACTTCATCAATAATTCACTGTACTTCACCTACTTCATCGATATACTTCATTGTTTTCACCTATTTTACAAGTACTTCATGTATTTCATGTATTAATTCACATGAGATTTCATGTACTTCATGAGATGTGTACAAAAACTTCACCAGCGGTTAACCCTCGATTTTTGCTTCATACGTAAAATTCTAACAACTGCAATTTAATACTCCTTCCGTCGGAAAATATGGTATACATTTGGAATTTATTTTTGTCCAAATTTATGGTATACATTTACAATAAATTTTAAGCACTCTTCTTATTAAACATAATTCTTTTTCGAAGGAACATCAGCATAAATTTTACCGTCTTTGCACTGTTTTTGAGCCACTTTCCAAATTCTAGACACGGACAATAGGGTTACACCAAATTCAGTTGCAACTTCACGTATACTGCAATACTCTTCTTTAAACTGAAACAATTTTAGCAATATACCATTGCGTTGCTCACTGGTTAATTGTTGGAACTTGGAATTTCTTGTCAAATAGGTTACTTCATTATTCATAACAATATCTGCTATTTTCTGAACAAGGCGGATGTAAAATTATTTTTCACGAAAAGAAGTTTTAACTCAATTGCCGTTTTTACTTAAACAAAATCGAACATCAGCCAACTATGTATTTATTACATAGTTGTTTGCCTAGAATAAGAGTTACCAAGTAAATATATTTAATTATAATTCTTTATTAAAGTGTTGTTAATTTTCAAATTTTTTTAAAATATATACCATATTTTCGGACGGAGGTATAGTAGTTTTTATCTGCAAGTAGAATTTATATCTGCATGAATTACGCCGCCACTATCTAGGCTTGCAAGTCTTAAGCTGCATTCAGATAGGGTATGGTAGGGTATGGTAGAATTGGTAAGAGTTAAAAGCATTAACTCAGGTGGAAGCGTTCAGATACACTTATTTGCTTGGTGCATGAAGCGTTGTAACGGCTTCCGGAAAAGTTAACAAACTTTAACTTTTACAATACACAGGGTAAGAAATCCTTACAAGCGCCAATCAGCGGCGCGAAGGGCGGTGCTTGCGACTGTCACTTCATATTTTATAATACATAACCTAATTCTGTTTTGACTAAATGATTGAATATAAATAACTTTAAAAACACAATAATTAAGACAAAGGGTCGACAACGAAATACGTAATTCTGTTTTGACAACACTTACAAGGAATTTTTAAAACGTTATTTTATTGTGCTTGCAACATGGATCTCTATGAAGATGACGAATGTAGCCGAATGTAGACGAATGTAGCCATTCGTTTAATTTTCCATCAATTCATAAGTTTATGTGAATGGCTAGTTCGCCTGTGTAAAAATCTGGTGGAAGAATTCTTACCATGCAACTACCATCCAAATACAATACCCTATGTGAATGCCGCTTTATTATTATTGTGTAATGTGTACGATACATTTTCTGCATACAATTAGATTTTTTATTATTTATTTAAAACAGTAGGCACAGAAGTATTAAAATTAACAGTGATGTTATCTACTATGTATTGTTAATATGTAATTATTATTTGGTGTCAATTTTTTAATAACACTTGCTACCAAGATAGAAATATTGAGGCGTTTTGATGTTGGAGAAAAACGCTGTTAATATTTCAAGAAAGATCAACTTGCCTATAATTACAGATAAATCAATTTGTAATCGCGACGCTACAAAATTAATGAAATAGCAAGAAATGCGAACACTGTAATGTCGGGACAAATTTTAAAAATCACAAGTTTATTACACGTCTCAATTGAATCTTTTATTTTTTAAAATTAAAACCTGACTCCATGCATAAACGTAAAACTTTTTGTGCTAGCCGAGATTGGTTTGACAAATTTAAATTAAGAACTAAACTGCACAATCTCTCGATGAAGAAGAATCAGCCAGTTAGCTGCAAAAAATTTTAAAGTTGAGTTAAAAGACATTATTGCAAAAGGTGGATATTCTGCAAAACAGGTTTTTAACGTAAATGAAACAGGTCTTGACTGGAAAAGACTTCCAAAGCAGACATACATTTCCCAGGAAGAAAAAAGTGCTTCCGGTTTTAAAGCAAGTAAAGACTGCTTAACACTACTTTACTGGGCTAATGCAGCTGGAGATCACAAACTCAAACCTCTTTTAATTTACACCAATCAAATTCCGAAGGCTCTGAAATATCAACAAAAAAATACGTTGCCATATTGGCGATGGAATAAAAAAGGGTAGATGACTGTAATTATATTCCGTGAATGGGTAAGAAATATTGATGCTCCTGAGCTTCGAAACTATTGTTCCAATGAAAATTTAGTCGCGTGTGTACATCGATACCTCCGTACTCAATGAATTCCATGTTTATGTCATCACTACCAGGTGCTTTGCTATTTTTTATTTTTTGTATTATTAACATTATCTCTTCAATCTTGGGTGGTATTAGTTCTTGGTTATCATTGTCTCTTTCGATATATTTTTGTTTTTCTTACTCTTGTTGGGTGTTTAATAGATTATAAAAATGCTTTCTCCATATGTGTTTCACTTTTTCCGAATCATGTTTTTTTGTCCCTTCATCATTTTTCATGCCTCTTGGTTTTACTTTGTGGTTTGCATTTTGTCTCTTCATTAAGTGGTAAAACATTTCCGCGTTATTAAACTTATTATTCCTTTCTATATGGTCCATTTTTCTGTAAACCAGATGTTATTTTTTTGTTTAACTACTTTGTTAGTCGCCTTTGTGCTTTCCTTATACATAGATGTCAAGATCACTCTGCTCGCTTGTTGTCAGCCACTTAAATCTATTTTTCAGTTTTTGTTTGGTATAACTTGCGCACTCCTTGTCGTACCATTCTTTTAATTTTTTTTCCTTTTTGTATCCAACGACTTCTTCTGCGCTGGTTTGTATACTCGATACAATGTTGTCCAACTCTTGGTCTGTATTTGTGTCTTTAGTCTTTCGATTCAGTTTCAATGTAATTTGCTTTTCATACCGATTTCTAATTTCTAATTTATTTAGTTTTTCGGCGAATAATCTTTTTTTCCTTTGTTTGGCTGCGATATACTTTGTTGTTTTTTGCTTTATTTTTGCGACCGCCAGGAAATGGTCCGAGTCTGCGTCTGCGCCTCTATATGTTCTCACATCCATTATCATGCGTTCTTGCCTTTTCATTATCTAGATATGGTCGATTTGGTTACCGTCTTCGATACCTCCTCCTGACCACCTCCATGTAATTTTGTATACTTCTCTGTGTTCGAATATTGTACTGGCGATCATTGTACTGGTTGCTTCTGCTAAGTTGCATAATCTGTTTCCATTTTTGTTAGTTCTTTCATGGATAGTATGTTTTCCAGCTACGGATATTATGTTTTCCTTTTTTCCTATTCTCCACCAAGAATGATCAGCAGGTCTTGTTTAGGAATGGTGTCGCAGAGTTGTTCAATTTCGTTGCAGAAGGCTTTATTTTCACTGTCATTGCTATTTTCCGTAGGTGCGTAGCCATTTACAATGGACATGTTTGTTTTTGCACGGATTCGTAGGTAAGCTATTCTTCTATTTATTGGTTTAAATGTTAGTACTATGCTCTTGACAGTTTTATTTGTCACAATGAAACCAACTCCATTTCTGCCTTGAGCGATTTCTCCAGAAAAAAACAGTGTGTATTCTTTTCGTTTTATTTCTCCGTAGCCTTTCCACTTTAATTCCTGTATTGTTGCCACGTCATTTCCTTATCTTATGATCTCGCTTGCCACTTCCTCCATATCTTATGATCTCGCTTGCCACTTCCTCCATTTTTCCTGTTTTTGCATTGTTCAAATATTTCATGTTCCCACCTTAAATATTAACCTCTTTTGTTTGTTTTCCTTAAGTATCATTTTGCCGTTTTCCATATCGATTATTTGTTGGAGCGTTTCTTTTGGTGTATGCGTCTCACCTGCGTTATTCAACGCTTCCGCATGAGACATGGCGGTGGCGTTGTCTTTATTTATTAGTTTTTTGTACTTGTTTCTGTAGTCACATAGGGCGATCATCATTTCTTTCAATTCCTCTATTGTATTTTCTGCTGGTTCGTGGGGTACTGGGAAATTATCTGGTTTATTTACTTCTTTTTTGCTGTGCTTTAGAGGGGGTGTTTGCATTAAAAGCTTACTTTTTTTAAATGTTTTTCTCCTATCAGTAAATTCCTCTACTGTTTCTGTTCTTCTTCTTTTACTGTATTCTTCAGTTGTCCCAACGCTAGTTGATCGGTCTCTCCGCGCCGACGGGTTGCTATTTATAAGAATTCTTTTATTTTACATTACAAATTCTTTATGTAGTTCATCTATTCAAACGTAGATGGCGCGATTTTAATACCGATAAATTAATAATGCAATTTTATTAAGGTACGTTCTTATCGCGTAAGAAAAACTTATCCGATAGAAAATATAAACTTGGCTAGGCAGGCAATAGAAAGTAAATTCATAAAATTACATACATTTGTTTGTTATGTATTAAACAAAATATCAGTTTTGGTCAAATATCTTTTAAAATATTTTTTAAACTGATTGCGCTATTCGAAAGCACAAGAAATTTTACATAAAAATATACTCCTAATATACAGGGTGTCCCCGTGACCGTGGAGAACCTCTTAGGTGCTGATAGAGGACACTTTTCTAATACATATTTTAAATAAAATTTTGTCCAAGTCCAAACCCTTGGGGTACTTCACTTTAAAGCAATTTTTCAATTTATGATTTCAAGCGGCCATTGCACGATATTTTTGATTTTTGGGTTTAATGGATTAGAGCTTTTCTATAGAGCATTTGAATATCTACAAATTATGGTATAACCCTTATCTCTCTTTTCAAACAATGTCACGTATGTGTGCTGAAAATAAGGAGGCCATTGTGAAAATTTATTAAAATAAATTTTGTGAATTTATTTAGTTTTTTAACCTACACCCTGTTCTACAAATTATGTTATAACCCTTATAGCCTAGAATCAACAGATTTCGTGTTATGAATTAAATTAAGGGAAAAAATGTCAAAAAATTCCGAGTTTTATTTTTTTTACTTTTCTTGCCAACCCCGTATCTTTTAAACGAAACGTCTTAAAAAAAAACTAATGGCCCAAACCGGATAGGAAATTTAACGGGCTACAACGTTGGTCTAATAATTTTTTTTGGGAAACCAACCGTTTTCACATAAATTACGAAAATAATGAACAAGGTGTAGGTTAAAAAACTAAATAAATTCACAAAATTTATTTTAATAAATTTTCACAATGGCCTCCTTATTTTCAGCACACATACGTGACATTGTTTGAAAAGAGAGATAAGGGTTATACCATAATTTGTAGATATTCAAATGCTCTATAGAAAAGCTCTAATCCATTAAACCCAAAAATCAAAAATATCGGTGCAATGGCTGCTTGAAATCATAAATTGAAAAATTGCTTTAAAGTGAGGTACCCCAAGGGTTTGGACTTGGACAAAATTTTATTTAAAATATGTCTTAGAAAAGTGTCCTCTATCACCACCTAAGAGGTTCTCCACGGTCACGGGGACACCCTGTATACAGTAGCGACAATTTAAATAGCACACTTGCCTTGTAAAACTTTATATCTTTAAAATGCAATATTTGTTATTCGAATTTCTGAATTTTTCTGAAAATATAATCTGCAATTAGTGCATTTGATAAAATTTACTTTGATACATACGTACTATGTATATCCATGGCACCTTTTAAATTGTTTTACTAGCATTTTATAGTAAATGTTACAAAGCTAGCGACAAAATAAATAGCCACTTTTCTATTTTGTAGTTTTTTTCGAATTTTGTTCACAAACAGCCGTAATATTGTGGTGTGCTAAGTATTCTGAAATATATTAAATTAGTATTTTTATTATAAATGCGATGGGGTACGGTCAACATGCAACAGAAGAATTTAGAGAGTGTGTTTGAGGCTGTTCAGAAAAAATTATTAATGCTTTAAGGAGTTATGCCTACTTAGAAGATCGATTAAAATGGAACATTTGTTATTTTTTTTTGGGAAAATGTTTACATATTTCTGCACAACAATTATTATAATCAAAAGAGCTTTATTTAGCAAACAGCTTATAATTTTTTTGTACAAAAATATTAAACAATAATCAAGTTATGGTGATTGTTCGACAACACAATTTTTAATAAGTGTTTTGCGATGATCAGTGCTATACGGAGCCAAGTTATTTGAAATTAAAAATTCAAAAAGATTTAGTTAACATAGAAGTTTTTATAGTACTTAACGAGGCCATATTCCAAAAAATTGAATTTTGACAAAATGGCAGCTGTTTAAAGTTAAAATATCGATTTTCGTAAGAAAAGGGCGATATCTTTAGTACATAAAATGAAAAATACTTATTAAAAAAAAAACTCCTATGTAGTTTACACTATAGCAGAAAAGTTGTTTTCTTACTTACGCGAAGTCATATTACTTTGTAAAAACAACAGATTGATGCAAAACTTGTAGGAAATATTTCTAACATTATACACTTCAAGAAAATGTACTTTTAAAAAAAGCAATAGGAGAATATGCCAATATCCTGAGATCTGGGAAAATACCATCAAATCCTTTTCATACCACTTTTACCGTGGCAACATGAATGATAAATATAACAATGCTTGGAATTATTTACTTCTAAATTTAATGTTAAGAAAATTTTAAAATAAATTTTATTTGTAGGCTGCGATGAATTCAAATCCAGATGAAAATTATCAAACCAACATGAATAATAATGAATGTGTGAGGGCAACAAGTGTCCTTATTTGATTCGTCCTCGTAGTGGTTGTATACGTAGCCATTTCTTTGATTAGCCAACGCTGAATTGAATTCTGTGTTTTACATGTTTTATTCATTATAAAATCAATAAATAATTTTATCAAATAATATATCCAACTGTACCAAATACTTTTATTTTACACAATCTTACGGTGACGGTTCGAATTCCCTGATCGCGATTTTTACCATTTTTGAAGTGGATTATGAAAGATGAGGGTCCCAATAGCATAAATAAAAATAAAATTTGCGGAAAATTCACACAATTTTGAAAAAAACGGCTTTAAAGTTTACATGTAATGGGGTACTCCCATTGGCTCGTAGAAACCATAACCCCGCCCACCTGCATTTGCTCGAGTAAAAGCGAGTGAAATTATGATTTTTAACCATTTCGGCTCTTTTTAGGCCCTTTTTAGGGCCACAATTAATTTTGAATGGTGTTTTTTTTACTTTTAGCGTGAATTCGTTTCGGAGGTGGTTGCGCTGTCAAAACCTACTCTCCGCACCCGCCCTCGCCCTCCGGGGCTCGTACGGGGCTTCGAGCGGTTTTGACACGCGCTAAACTCTTTAAAAAACATCCCTTAAGCGGCTCCAACTCAAAATTTTGAAAGTTGACGCGACGGATCTCTGAGAGCGACTGGTATCTCCCACCACTAGTCACTGTCGACCCAGGCACAGCAACGTACCGCCAACAGAATGACCGCCATATTTTTCATTTTAATACACTTCCATGTATTTCTTATGGAAATTTGCAATTTTCAAAATTAAATTGTGGCCTTATTACAACTCCGACAAGATTGATCCTCACCTTAAAGAGCTTGTATTTTGTGTTCTTTCGTTTGGTATAGCCATTTCTAACTTTTCTAGGGAAAAGTGTATTTACGAACCCTAAATTCGAACTCTTACCCAATCTTACTTTCTTCTTTTCAACGGCTATCCAAATGTTTGAAAATATAAATAACCTAGAATGGCGTAATTTGCAAAAATTTACTCTTTTCGAAAAATGGTAAAAGGCTCCCAGTAAATTAAAAAGTAAGAAAATAAACAAATTTGGCTTTCTTCTAAACTTACAAAATAAAATTTAATCATTAAGCATGATTACACTTCACTGCGAGAAATCTTATTCAGAACTCTACATAATTAATTTTGTGTTGGAAAGTTTGATGATGATTGTTTGTAATCAATTGCAGAGGTGATGTATGTTTTTTTGAATTTAAAAATCAAGAGAGAGAAAAAAAGGAATAAAGAGAAGAGGTTTCTTTTGACGTAGATCGGAAGCGGTAAAACGTTGTGCGGAGATTATTTAATTTTAGAGGGACGCAAGTTACGAGTTCAATACTGATATCAAATTGATCTAACTACTTTGCTTTGCCGTTTTATCTTTAACGAAAATGTTGTCAAATTTCCGAATTTCTGAATTTGCATTTGGCATCTGATCAGTTCTGTCATGTTTGATTGTGAAAGTCAATTAATGAATACCAGCCTGACCTTTACACAAACGATATCCTTGGAAGACGTTTATGAAGATTGAATAAGGTCAGTTATTTCACTTTGTGTCAATGATGTTAGAATTCAAATTTTGTTAACGAAAAGTTTGCAAAGCGTTTTTAAGATATATGTCAAAACGGTATTCATAAACGTTTATTAAGCTAATAAACGTTTGTTAAGGGTTCGTAACTCCACAATATTTAATAAAGGCTTATACCTACTTTAATAGTATTTTAAACCTATTTTATCCTTAATCCAATTTTTTTCGTTATAAGTATTTTTCAAAATTACGTAGTAGTGTCAATACAATATGCGGCTATTGATGCTATATAAACGTTATTAAGAGGATTGGATTCCCGCCAGGAGAAAAATTTATAAGCGTAGAGTAGATCTATTTACGTTGTGCAACATCGAATTTAAAAAGTACAGGTTTAACAAGGAAACTATAAGATACATATATAGTGAGGCTAGTAGAGGAAAACCTGACTTTGTTAGCAAAAGCCGTGGAATATCACCCCAACTTTAAGTATTAATTGCAATTTGATGTTGGGGTTGAAGAGAAGTAAATAATATCAACACCAATTTTTATATAATATATAAATGTTATGTATGCTTGTGCATAATTTTTTACTTTTAGGTTCAAGATGATGCTGGGGCTCTTCATGGCCTTAGCCAAGCAACTGTTAGCCGCATTTGTGCAAGAGTGGCTCGTGTTTTGCTAGTCAATCAAGAGATTTTATAAACATGCCAACTATCATAGGCGAGCAAGAAAGGATGATGCTAGAATTTCATGCCATTTGGAATTTTCCTGGGGTTTGGTGCAATAGATGGTACTCACATAAAAATTAAAAGATGTGGGTGTGATCTTACCCAATATTATATTATTAGAAAAGGATTTTATTCTTTAAATGTCCAAGTAATTTTTTTGCTTATAATTCTGTTTGATGTTTATAATTTTAAATCTTTTAGGTTGTTTGTGATGCTTACCTTCGAATCTGCGATTTGGTTGCGAGCTGAGAGGGAGCACTCACGATTCGAGAATATTCAATGAATCCACTTTAAAGGAACGGTTCAAGTCAAAATAGTTTAGAAGCCGTTTGCTTGGTGACTCAGGATATATACTAAAACCATATTTATTTACACCATTATTAAGACCTTAAAATGAGAAAGAGGAAAAATATAATGAGGCACACATAGCAACAAGAAACTCTGCAAAGAAGTGTTTTGTAGGTTCCGATGCCTTCTCCATGGTCTCCATGTATCGTTAAGTAATGCAAAGACCGTAATTGTGGCTTTAGCAGTTCTTGACAACATAAATATTGATTCAAACGATGCAACTTCTAGGTAATTGCATTTAAAATAAATGAAATCGTTTGGTTTATTAGTTAATGATTTTATTATAAAAAATATTCTATTGCACAGATTTGTAAATTTCAAAGTTGTTTTCTATCGATCTAATGAATCCTGTAATAAACAAATTTTTAATTTTAATATGAAAAAAGGATATGATAGATATGGTACAGAAAACTCAACAAGGACCATTGGAAAGAAGAGGACATGGAGAAAATGGACAACATGACAGGCGGCCCCATCATATTTTATGGAATTTTATTGAAGATACTTTTTGACTATAATAAAGAACCAACTTACTCAATTACTCAGTTTTTCTTTGATAATATTACAGTTTTGCCTGCAACACCTCATATTTTTTGTCTAGATTTCGACCTTTTTTTTTCATTTTCCATTTGTATTGCATGTAATGATTTCCTACGTTCAACTTCACAGGTAGCTATTGCTTTTACGCTGTTAGATGTGCTTTTTAAATGTACTGATGCGATCTAAAAAAAAATATCCAAGTTAACATAAAATATACATTTTTCTTCTTCATGTACCATTTCCGGTCACCCGGACGTTGGCGGTTCAATTTGGCCGAAGCCAAGATGAATTTACCAGGAGTATAATTCATGGGGTGGTTTCTGTTACCTTCCCCATAGTCCACAGATCAATATTGGACTTTTGATCACAGCAGTGTATCTAACGCGAGCAGGGTTTGAACGCGAACTTACCGCGTTGTAGTCAACCCGTGTATGCTTGCGCTATACTGCTGGTATAAAATATACGTATATGCATGTATTTGAAAATACAAGTATTTTATTACTTTTTTTATTTCATGAAAGGTGTCTCCGTTAATTTATCAACTTTCTAGAATAAAAAAAATCATGAATAAAATAGTGCAAAAAATTATAAAAGAATAAAAAGAGTATATTTTAAAAGCAAAATACTTACATCTTTGGTTTCGTTTGCCTCTTTCTGCGTATCAATAGTGGTTTTGTTTTACACATCGACAGCATCCTCATTTGTTACTGATATAGTGATTCCATGAATTTCTTCTATGTCAATTATGTTATCATCAATATAAAATGGGCCACTTATAACTTGATTTGACTAGCTCGGTATTTCGCCTTAATTTGTAGAAGGACTTTTTCCTTCTTTTAAACCTATAATAAATATTCAATATATTGTATATCATAATAATTACAGTATTATTAAATTTTATATACTTTAGAATTCGCTTGCAAAACGATTTATGCGATTATTATACAATTTTGTTTACAATATTTGTTTCAAACTTATTTGGTAACCAGCTACTGATATGCAGGTAGGAGTCACCATTGATTTGTGTTATTCCAAAAATTTGTTTTCGCTCAGTTGCTTTTTGCTTTTTGGCGGCTAATTTCGCATTAATCCATTGCACTTTGAGTTGCAAAACTGTTCGATAACTGTCTTTACACTAACTATCAAAGCTGAAAGCAATCTAATTATATAAATAACTAAATAGTACAAAATAAATCAACAATCAATCAATTTAAAAAAAATACAATAATTATTTGCTTATTTAACAAATCATTCCAGCTGCTTTTTTTTTCTTATTGTTGTTTGTGTCAGTATTCCTATTTTGAAGAATATGGACTATTTCGCGTACTAATACTAGAAGCAGATGCTGAAATTATAAATAATATATTATTTTTTAAAATCCTTCTGATGTATCTTCTTGGGGCTTCCGTACTGTAGACTTAATTTTCGGTGCATTTGTTACTGGGCCGCCGTTCAACCCTGTTTGATAGGTTAGGGCCACTACCCATTCCAATTACGCAGCTACAAGTGCAGTAGTTGCCAATCTTCTCAGGCTATGCGACACAAAAAACCCCTGAGACTAATCGCTTGCGGGTGTTCGGTTTGGCATCCATGCACAATCACCCCTTGTTCCAAAGACCGACTATGCTTTCAGGGGTTTAGCCCTTGCGGTGCGACAGTAAAATGGTTATCTCAGGATCAACACTGCTCGGACCCCGCTCAAAGCTATTCGTGTGAAACACTCGGGCAATGGGAAGCAAGACGGGGAAAAACCGGGTTTCCAGCTAGGACTTGGGAAAGGTTTCTGAGCTTTAATATCTTTAAAAATGTGAGAGGAAAAATTTCACATAATTAGGGAAATTCGGTGACTCGCATGAATGTGTTAACGTTGACAGGTGGCGCAATAATTTTACTTATTTGACCCTTTGACCGAGTTCAACCAAACTTTACACACTTATTCAGTAAAAATATTTCAGAGAAGACAAAGATCTGTGGCCGCTTCCGGTTTTCTACTCTACGAATAATCAGATTAAAGATTGATCCGTTGATCCATTTTCGATGCAAGCTCGATGCAAACAGTAAATGGATTATAATTTTCTTAACATGTTTAATTTTATTTTTTTATTTTGAAATAAAACTTACAATCTGTTTATAAAAACATTCAGTAATTCGTATGACGATAAAAAAAGTGACATGAAGAAAACATTCCATTGAATGTTTTCAATTTAAGTTAATTTAAAGATTCACATGATAGGCACAAGTAATATTGATATTATTAATATTAAAATCTACCAGTTATTATGTTCGTTTGTATTATTTAAGTTATTTAGACTATTTAAATTTATTTAATTAAACCGCGTCGCCAGATCTGCAGTTTCATAGCGTTTCAGTCTTCGAACTTGGTGAGCACGATGGTCCAGCAGCTTGTTTGCCAGATCATTTGGATGAGTTTCAATTTTGGTTTTATATTTTTCAAAAAGGTTTTTAATTTCCTCGCGCACTGTAGTCACTTGTAAGTCCCGCTGGATCACATAGTTTGGCACATACCACGGGGCATTCACTATCATTCGGAGGACTTTGTTTTGATATCTTTGCAATATCTCGATGTTTGACTCACTAGCCACTCCCCAGAGCTGGACGCCGTATGTCCAAATGGGCTTTAGTACAACTTTGTATATTAGTAATTTGTTTTCCATTGTTAACTGAGAGTTTTTACCCATTAGCCAATGCATCTGTCTAAGCTTAATTCCAAGTTGTTTGCGTTTGGTAAAGATGTGTTTACGCCATGTAAGTCTGCGATCTAAATGCATACCCAGATACTTGGTTTCTTCCACTTGTGGCAAGGCACATCCATTTAAGGACACTGGTGGGCAGGTGTCACGCTTCATTGTAAATGTGATATGTAAAGATTTGGTTTCGTTTACTCGGATTCTCCATTTATTAAGCCAGACCTCAATCTTAGTTAGATTGGTTTGGAGATTTTTAGAAGCTATTGCAGGATTGCTGTGTGATGCGAGTATGGCCGTGTCGTCGGCAAAGGTTGCTACCGTTGTCTGCCTAGTGGTTGGGAGATCAGCGGTGTATATCAGATATAGCACGGGCCCCAAGATACTACCCTGCGGTACTCCGGAATTAATTGGGTAAAGATCGGTATACTCCTCTCCGTACCTTACCAAAAAGTGCCTGCCTTGTAGGTATGATTTTAATATTGAGTAGTAATGATGTGGCAAATTCGTCTTAAGCTTGCTAAATAGGCCTTCATGCCAAACCTTATCAAAAGCCTGACTCACGTCCAAAAATGCCGCAGAGCAATAACGTTTACACTCCAAGTCAGTATTAATCTTTTTTACTATTCTATGTACCTGTTCGATAGTGCCGTGCTGGCTTCTAAAGCCAAACTGATGACTTGGGATAAGTGACCTTTCCTGTAGTATAGGTTTTAGTCGCTTCAGAAGCAATTTCTCAAAAATTTTCGACAAGGTTGGCAATAAACTTATCGGTCGATATGATTTTACGTCATCCGGTTTTTTCCCAGGTTTGGGTACTAGAATAACTTGACCAACTTTCCACAGGTTAGGGAAGTATGAGAGGCGTATAATCGCGTTGTAGATGTAGGTTAAGATTTTCAAGCATTTGGGTGTCACTTGTTTTAACACCTCACCATTGATCAAATCAAATCCTGGCGATTTTTAGGGTTAATTTCGGTCAGTATTATTTGTTCCACTTCATTGATTTTAACGTTTTTCATGGGGAAATCCATCTGGAATGGCGAGTCCAAGTGGCGGTGTATTTCTTCATCTTCCTCCACGGAACTTGTTGGGAAGGGTTTAAATACGTTTGCTAGATGTTCTGCAAAAGTATTAGCTTTTTCTCCATCACTTCTGGCCCAGCATCCGTTGTCTTTTTTGATAGGTGGTACCATGTTTTGTGGACGTTTGATATTTCTGGTCGCTTTTCAAAGTGAGTAGTCACTTGTTGCATCATTGGTCAGACTACTTAGGTATGCTTGAATGTTTTGATTTTTTAGGTCTAAAAGAAGTTCTTTGAGTTGTTTGGATGCTTTATTGAATTTAGCTTTGTTTTCTGCTGTTCTTGAAATTTGCCATTGTTTACGAAGTTTTCGTTTTTCTGCTATTTTTTCTTTTACTATAATTGGACGGAATTCTTTAATATATATTGAGTGTTGAATTGGGGTTTCGCATATGTTTTATTTGTTTGCAATTATATGCAATTTCATTAACAACTTACCAAATTTATGTTAATTTTGATGCAGTTCATCAGTAATATATAATTATTCAAATTCAATTTTCTTGAAATTGGCAAAGAAGCGTGCCCTTATACTTGCACCTGTTAAAGTCCAATACAAAACCTACACGACAATGAAACTGAATCAATTCAGTGAGGGAAGTTGCCGGTCTCCCTTGTAAGTCTCAATACAAAGATACAAAATACCAAATTTAATTTTAAAATTCTTCTTGGTTTTGAAATATTTTGTAAAACTAATACTAAATAAATAGATTAAAAAGTTGTTTCCATCAACCATTTTATCCAAAATTTAATTAGCTCAAACTCTTACGTTAAAGAGACAAAATCTCAAATTTTGTTTGTTTTCTAACTCCTTGTTTTCATAGATAGGTAGATAACATAAAAAAATCCCCTCGTATAACACATTTTCGTTAAAATGACGCTTAAGAATGTTTGCTTTTCTACCATCAATATATGTAGATAACCAGGTGTTATTGACAAAATGTTTTGGATATTAATCAGTGTTATAGATGACGTACATAGTTAATTCTACGTAGTAATTTTACTTACTAACAGCATAACATATAATATTATGATTATTGTCGTCAGGAGCGTAATAATCAATAGAAAACATTTTTTTACAATAACCTTGTACCACTTTGAAAGTTAATTATTTTTTAAACTAGAACATCAACTAATAACATACTAAGTAACTAGGTATAAACAAAATTTTTTCTAGATTTTTATCATCATTAACTTTTAGGCACTTTATAAGGTCAATCAGTTTTATAATTTTTTAGTTGTAAAGACACAAATGCATAGTAAATCAATTAAATCAATGTTTCTGTATCGATAAATTAATGCACCATCGTGTATTTAATAATTTATATCCGCGTGTAGAGAAATATGCATTGCAAGTTGTTCTTTACTCATCGCAGGTGATAAGCTGTTAATAGTTTAGGTATTGAATTAATCATTGTAAACAACATTACGCATAGGTACCTACATGTTTATTGAAATTCAAGATAACAAGTTCAAATTAAAATATTTCATTGAACACTTTTTGTATGCAAACATAAACTTATTTAACAAATTAATCATAAATGCAATTAAGAAAAATTGAAAATATTTAGTTCTTGATTTCAGCTCTTCTGGCTGCTATACGTAACATTTCACTTTCTGCAGGATTTCCCAGCACAACCTTGAATGCTATAAAATCAATTTTGTGAATCATTACGGAAACTTGAACGTAACATGTGGCAATAGCAAGCAGAAGCAAGCAGAGGATAAATAATTCAAGGGTTGAAAAGAACTTCCAGTTAGCGTATGCTTTGTAATATTCCCGTTTGTAATCCCTTGTGGTTGCTTTTGCATCAAGAACATCGGTCGTATTAATTACGCCGTGGTAAAATTCTTCATGTGTTGAAGAATTGCTCTTCTTACCTTCGACTTCCATAGAATCAAATCCGATTTGATTGCTGAGGATTTCTCTAGATGGATCCAATTTAAATTCATTCTAAAAAAAGTTAAATTTACATTTTATATAAATATTTTTGAAATTTTAACCCCTAAGTTTATAAAAGCTGCATCGCATCCAGTAGAACAGGAATTATTTTCTCCTTGGTCGTTGAAATTATTATCACATGCTACAATAAAATTTATCAACTACCAATTAATATGAAAAATACCAGGCTTACCTAAATGGCACTCGCGAAGGGTTGCACTTGAGTCTTCTTTTGATAAAGCGTCATCTTTATAAAAATATCGGCATCCGGCTTGACAAGCATCGTGAAATTCCTAACAAATAATTGAAAAGGTAATATTTATTAATTACAGGCAAATTATAGCGCTCACCATAGATGAATTGAGTAAACGGTCCACACAGATTGGCTGACAATTATCAATATGTAGAGGAAACCCCTTGATTTGCACCCCCGCACAACTTATTAATACTAACAAAAATGTAAAGCAATGCATTTTTGATTTGCGTCGCTACTTATTGTTGATTGTTGCAATTTACACTTTGAATTAATCGTTTTGAGCTTCTCCTGCTCCTTTTATACTTTTACCTTATCAGTTCCCACTCGACCTCAACGTCCAGGTGGTAATATGACCAATTTATGATTAACTTAAGCTGTTGAAAATCAAAGTCAAATATTTAAAAATTAAATTTATTAAAAATCCTTCTATATTCTGTTTTTTATGAAATGAAACAAACAAAATTTATGTAAATAAATTTTGGTAACCCCCTTTTTGGTAACGGAAAAGTGCCTTTCCGCTACTTTTATTTTACATGAATTTTTATATTAAGTTCATGAACTTCTGCTATTTTAAGTTATTATTTTTACGTGTGACAGTATTCTGGTAAGGATAGTAGCGTTTTAACTCGGCTATGCATACGGTTTATATAGTTGGCTACTAACTAACTTGTTAGTAGCGTGCTAAAAGCAAACTTTCAGACTATGCAAAAAGCTGTTAAAGTTTAGAATAAAAAAAGTTATGGGGCTTGGTGCTAAAAGGGCCATTGTCACATTTTTACTGTTTTGGGTTAGATATTGCATTAAATCTTTCTTATTGTTATCTTGTTTATGCTAAAGCGGCCAAAATGTATAGCTTAACAAATAGTACATTATCCATATGTATTACCAGCCAATGTCTACAAATTCATTAAAATCAGGTTATTCTAAAAAGGTAAAAATAGACATTGACCCATTTATTATTACTATTATTAAGCTAAGAAACTGAAATTTTGGATGAACCTTGAATGACCGTCAACGAATTAGGGAAATTTCCAAAAACTTTAAAAAAAGCCCCTTTCGAGCTTTTTTATTACTTCTTTATTTACCGGTCGATTTTCGATGTCTTATACCCACCCACTGTGCTTATACTTTCGAGGCCCTAACTGAGTTATTTAACATATTAATATATTATCACTTGCTCATCATCAAAATTCACAGCTCAATGGCTCTTAATGGCTTTTAATGAGTTCTGAAAAATTCCAAAATCTTAAAAAAGGGCTCTTTTACGATTTTCAAGTTTTTGATTCCATTTTGTTGTTTTAATTTTTTTTATTTGCATTTCTCATAAAAAAGAACATCGTGGTCGTTAACTTTTAAAAGATTTTTTTATTTTAAAAGTACAAATTATATTTAGCAATGTGTAACCAAAACCGCAGGCGCTAAAAAATGGAAATTTTGCGCGAACGTGGACTCGATAGGTGTAACGACAAAAAGTTCTAAAACTTAAAAAGGCACCCCGCCCTTACGGCAAGGACCCAAATTATTACTTTTATTTGAATCTAATTTTGTTGTTCTAGCCCAGAATTTTGATTTCTTTTTTTGCCTAGTCCTTAGCAAGATTTCTATACGTATCTGAAGAAAATATGTACCGTTTTGCTTTAATTTACCTGTTACAAGCTCCCGAAGGTTCAATTCTATTTCCAAAATAATTAATTTTGCCGACGCTCTGTCCACAAAATTTAACGTTGAAAATATAGTACAGGTAAACGTCGTTTTACGCCGGGGTTCCGTTCCGAGAGACACCGGCGTAAAAAAAATCGGCGTAAAATGAACACAAATATAATGGACGATATAAGGTTAGGTTCCGTGTCAAAATTCTAAGACCAATCTAACATGTTAATTTAATACATTATATCCAATACTATATTCAAAATAAATTATAAATGTATTTAATAAATACAGTTTAAATTCGTTTACAAAATAAATAATAATCTCTTCATATAAATAATGAATATGATGAATTAAATTTTCACACTTTTTTGCCCATAATGAAACTACAAATATTTGAATATTCTTTTAATTTTAATAATAATAAAATAAAAAATATAATCATACCGTTTTATTTTTTTTTAACAAAACAAAAACTAACTCGGAAACAATTTTACACACACAATAAGCTGCTCGCGTACACGGTAATAGAATAAAAAAACGTGTAAAAGTGTGTTTGCTATTGGAATCGCGGCGCCTACTATCGTCTGGTGTCGACCGAACCGGGGAATCCCAGCTGGCACCAACCGGCGTAATTGTGAATCGGCGTAAAACGAACCGGCGTAAAGCGACGTTTACCTGTATACCGGAATAAAACTAGGTATGTTCATGCGTAACTGGAATAAAACAAGGCAAGTCCACTGTTTGTATTATATCGTCAGAATAGTTTCGAATACAAAGTTAGAGTAACTACCCTTAATTTTGGAAATTAACTATGTAAAATTGGTTGGATACTATATTAAAGCAAAAGAAAATTTTTGGTGAAACACCAAATTTTGAAAATAAACTTTTAAAATTAAGGGTGTTACTACCCCAGGGGTGATTATAACGTTTATATGTTTTCCTAAATTTGCTAAAATGAAAAAAACATTCGCATTAATTTAATCAATTTAAGTAAATTTTTCAGTCGAACACCGCCTAGACTATGGATGGACATACCTTGCTTTATTCCTGTAATATATAACTTAACTATCGTTTTAATTATTTTAATAAAATATACAAGTATTTTTAGTTTATCATCACGTATTTTTGTTAAAAGTCTTTTCTCAAACGTTCTTTTAAAATAAATTTAATAAAATGTATAACCTTTGTTTACTATCAAAAATTAACATTAAAAATTAAGATTTCTCTATATTCTACTTTTGTGACGGTAAACTGCACGAACGACTGCAGATAGCCAACAAAAAAGTGGTAAACTGCACTCGAACAAAAAACAAAAATAATCCTATTAGGGATATTATTGGTTTAGTAGCGGTAGTTTCCTTATTACTTTTAATAAATTTTATCTCAAAATTAATCTACCTCTTTTGAACTGTAACCCCGCTCTCAAAATTAAAATAGGTTGTGGCGACTGTAAATACACCAGAATCTCGGTTTTACAACAAATTATGATAGATAATAGTGTAATTAGCTAATAAAAGGAATTAAATTTGCGATAGAACAACAAATTTTCGAAAAAATCACTTTTGTGTGAATTCGTTTCTGATTTGGTTGCACTGTCAAAACTCATTACAAACATCCCTTAAGCGGGTCCAACTCAAAAGTTTGAAAGTTGATGCGGCAGATCTCAGAGAGCGACTGCATTGTTTGTCCTAAATTGTGGCTGTATTACAACTCCGACAAGATTGATCCTCACCTTAGAGAGCTTGTATTTTTGTGTTCTTGTTTGGTATAGCCATTTCTATAAGGAAAAGTGTATTTACGAACCCCTAAATTCGAACTCTCACCCAAAACTTGAGTTAATTTTATATAAGAATCATGTAATTAATAAATTTAATCGTATAACAAAACAATTTTGTTGTACTCTGTATAATCCGTAATTTTGGGTTGCAGCTTACCTGAAAATGTTCGGGGTGCAGTTTACTACTTTGCAAGATTTTGTGCAGTTTACTTGGGGTGCAATTTACCATTATGAGGTACATTTGAGTGCAGTTTACCTTACCCCTTTGTGACATACCCTGTTAAAACAGTTGTTAAAAACCTTGTTAATTCCTGTACCTTTCAATTATGAGTGACCTAACGGACCGCGGTTTTACACGTGCAGTTATACCTACAAAATTGGTATTTCGACTCTTTTTCCTAAAAGGTACAGTTTTCGCATAATCGCAATTTACAAATTTAAGAATTTAATTAATATCGAGAAGGCATGCGGCACATTATTTAATAATGACGCAATAGATTCGAAAAGAAAATTTATATTAAACGTACGGCTGGCATGAAAACTATTAATGTTTAAATTCTTAGTTAGCTAATAAGGTATAATTCGATTGTAAATCTGAAGTAATAACAATTTTCGACAATTTTTATACATTTGAAGTTACATTTTAAGAAAAAGAAAGTGCGTAATTATTGGCAAAGATACGATGCAGATATTTGCAAGTTAATGTAATTTTTTGCACAAAATCAGTTAAAATGAATTTTGGTGATTTTCCGAACGTCACAAAATATTGAAAATTAAAACAAAAAGCCTTATTGAAGTTTATTATGTATATAACAATAGGTATAACGAGTTTACAATACATGTTTATATCATTCATAATGGGATTATTGTGCGTCAAAATTTAGTCCAGGAAATAAGATTTTTTCTGTGAAAAAAAACCTTGTAAAGATTTTTCTACAGGTATATCTTTATTTTGATTTCAGAATTAGTATATCAAAAGTCCATTGCAAAATCGAGTACGGGTGGTTCAAATTCGAAGTTCCTTATGGAAATTCGGTAACCATAGGAGATATGGAAAATGGATGGCGCATCCTCGATCTCTTTTTGAGAAAAGCTTAATGGTGAAAAGCGGATATCGATATCTTTTTCGTTTTCGAGTTAGGGCCCAAAAAGTTCGCTTTTTCGACTTTTCGTTAAATGTCGATATCTCGGTTGTTTGTAAAGTTATAGAAAAATATTTATACCTTCTTCAGACACTTTTTAAGGAGAATAAACTGGGCTGAAGGATTTTAAATATCTTCATTTGTTTCCGAGTTATAATATAAAGTTGTGTTTTTAAATAGAAACCATAGTTGGCTATGACATATTTAAATAGAGTTTTTTATTCTCTTTTCAATTATATATAATATGTGGAGTCTATTATTTCAGTTTCATCCCGTTATATTAAAAAATGTTAAATTAAAATAAATAAAGATCGGAAAATTAAAAGTTGGCTATGTCAGAACAAAACACTATACAAAATAATTATTGACATCTAAAACGATGTTCTTCAATTGTTTTTATATGTGTTTTTGGTACCTATTTCTGTTTTGAACCTATTTACTTATTTCAAAAGAGTGTCAAATGGCTTTCGAAAACTATGAAAAATATGATATTATGTTAATAAAATAAAAAAAATTAAAAATTTAATTTAATACGATAAACAATAACATAAATTAATTAAAGTAAGTATTCAAACTGGAGTCCATTGTTTGCAATGCACAAATTGCACCTCTTCCTAACACTCTGAGTTGCATTGCGTATGTGAATATTCGATACTGAATTAGCACATTCTATAAAATTTTGTCTGAGTTCGTTAATGTTGTCACTTTTTTTTATATAAATTGTCTTTAACATAACCCCAAAAGAAAAAATCCAGTGGCGTTAAATCTGGAGAACGTGGTGGCCACCTCACTGGACCGTTAGTTCCCATCCAGTTGTTTCCAAAATTTATATTTAACAATTCCTTGACAACTCTTGTATTATGAGGTGGTGCACCATCTTGTTGGAAGAATATATGTCTTCTTTCGAGTAAGGGTAAATTATTTAAATAATCGTCAACAATATTTTGCTCTAAAATTTCCGATATCTTTGACCATTGAGGTTTTGTTGATATATATAATAGCACAAAATGCGATTTCAAGTAGGGCACACCAAACACTAAAGCCAAATCGTCCTTGGGTTTGGACGACGACGGTACGGTGGGGATTCACATCGGACCAATGGTGTTCATTGTGTCTATTAAAAATTCCAGCACTACTAATATATGCTTCGTCTGTCCAAATCACACGCATGAAAACGATGGATCTTCTTGAAGTTTTAGACAATACCAATTGCAAAATTCTAATCGTTTCTGACCATCTGTTAGTTGCAGTTGATGTATTTTCGAATAACGTAAGGCCTGAATTTATATTTTTCAATATACGCATAGTTTTACTTCTTGAAATTCCGATTCAGCTTCAATTTGACGGGTTGAAATTGAAGAATTTGCACTTCAGCTCCTAATACATTAATTGTAGTTTCTTCAGCTTCTTCCATATTATAATTTCCTCTATTAGGTTTGTTAAAAGACCCGTGATCAATAAGATTTGCTTTCAATTTATTAAAAATACGATTATGAGGTTGTCTTCTTTCAGGATAGCAACTGAAATACATTTCAGATGCAAGAACAGCACTATTATTGCTTTGAATAAAACATTGTAACATATCATATTATTCATAGTTGTCATAAGCCATTTGACATTCTTTTGAAATAAGTAAATAGGTTCAAAACAGAAATAGGTACCAAAAACACACATAAAAACAATTGAAGAACATCGTTTTAGATGTCAATAATTATTTTGTATAGTGTTTTGTTCTGACATAGCCAACTTTTAATTTTCCGATCTTTATTTATTTTAATTTAACATTTTTTAATATAACGGGATGAAACTGAAATAATAGACTCCACATATTATATATAATTGAAAAGATAATAAAAAACTTTATTTAAATATGTCATAGCCAACTATGGTTTCTATTTAAAAAAACACAACTTTATATTATAACTCGGAAACAAATGAAGATATTTAAAATCCCTTCAGCCCAGTTTATTCTCCTTAAAAAAGTGTCTGAAGAAGGTATAAATATTTTTTCTATAACTTTACAAACAACCGAGATATCGACATTTAACGAAAAGTCGAAAAAGCGAACTTTTGGTCATAACTCGAAAACGAAAAAAGATATCGATATCCGCTTTTCACCATTAAGCTTTTCTCAAAAAAAGAGATCGAGGATGCGCCATCCATTTTCCATATCTCCTATGGTTACCGAATTTCCCATAAGGAACTTCAATTTGAACCACCCTGTACACTAAAAATTATTAAAGATCAAAGATCGTGAAAATCAGTTTTTTACGAATATCTCGTAAACTATTAGTTAAGTTTTACGTTAATTTAGGTTATTGCAAATTTTATTTATTATTTAATTCTGCATAAAAAAGGTTCTATACAAAATCTACGCAGGTCCAATAGTCCTCGAGATAGATGGTTCAGAAAAATGAAAGTAGGGCGCATACCCCATTAAACTTTTACATGTAGTGTACGCCTGATACTGATAATATGCCACAGTAAAAGGTAGTATCAAAAGGATTTGATGGTATTTTCCCAGATATCACTGTATTGGCATAAATATGCTCTTATGGCTAGCTCAATTGGAGCAAAAAAAACTAAATTGGCGACTACTTTTTTAGCAAAAGAAACTTAGGAAAGTAACTGATTTTGCCCTAGGTGTCACGTGATTTTAAAACGTTACTACCCAAAAATATCCAACTACCCAAATTACGAGAAGTAGCGTATAGAAAAGAAGTGTAATACTAGAAACACTCTTGAATAATAATAAATTTTATTAGACCAGCAGTGTAGCGTAAAGCATACACCGGCCGACTTTAAAGCGGTAGACCATGGTTCGATTCTAGTCGAGTCGGTTACACTGCTGTGATAAAAGGTCCGATATCAATCTTTGGACTGTGGGAAGGCAACGAAACCACCCCATTAATTATATTCCTAGTAAAGTCAGCTTGGCTTCGGCTAAGCTGATCGCCTCCCACAATGAAGGTATGGCACTTGAAGAAGAATAATAAATTAACTCGCTATCAAAATTATGGCGTAATATCTTCGCAATATTATAACAAATAATATAAAGACAGTACAAAACAAGATGATGATGATTGCCCGATGGTGAAGAAATAATTTTCTCCAAATGAAGTTTCCAACTAAAGCAGGGTGATAGGAAAGCTTGATATCAATGAACAGCACCAATAATATTCTCAAAACAAAACAAAAATGCATAAAGCCACAATGGCACTCCAAAGCAAAGAACCGCAAATTTCACATCCACAAAATCAAACAGCTCAATTAAACATACTTTTGACCAAGGGAAGGACCCTAAAAGGATTTTCATTATAAGAAGATATAATTAAAACAAAACAACTTTACCTTGTAGGTGGTGTAATCGAGGGTATAATTCTAATGAAGATAAGTACTTGGTTAATGCTGAGTCACAAAATAATCCCAATCCGGAGCGGCAAACACAATATACCTTTCAAAAAATATCTTTCAAAAATTTTAGTTGTTGATAATGTATTTTATGGTCTCACGATAGCAAGTAATCAAAAAGGACAGAGCCGCACTTGAAAATTCAAATAAATAAAAATCAATTTTCAACCGTGACAAATATCAGGTTAGGTTAACCATTTAATATACATATTCACAATTCGCTCTTTCTGAGGTGTCCTTGGACCCTTCTTTGTAGTAACGACTTTCGATTGCGGCTGTCCAGCATTCTGTCCATCTTAAGACTCGTACACATCTGAGCTTTTTGCGCGCACGGTTTTCGTGCTTGTAAAATGCTCAAATGAGTACAGCTCTGTGAGCGCACGAATGCTATTTGCGCATGAAAGCTGTGGGTGGGTGAAAGTTATACATGCACAAAATTCGTACGCTACCAAAAATGTTGCGCGTATAAGAAAGTTTTGTTTAGTTTAACTTTGTGTGGCCATTTTTGTTCAGTCCTTGCAGAAAAATGTCGCATAACATACGTAATCTTTTAATTACAAGTGCAGCCTTTATAGTTATAAACAGTAGCAACGAATCTCGTATATCTCTAGAACTATTGGTCCTAAGTGAATTTTGTACAAAACATTTTTTATGCAGAATTATGTAATAAATAAAATATATAAAACCTAAGTTGACGCAAAACTAATAGTTTACGAGATATTCCTAAAAAAACTGATTTTTGCGATTTTTGATCTTCAATAATTTCTTTAGCGTACACGATTTCGCAATGGACTTTTGATATACTATTTCTGACGTTTAAAGAAAGATAATTCTGAAAAAAAATCTTCACCAGAATTTTGTTCTAAGATTGGCCTTTTCTTTATCGAATTTTCCTCGATTAAATTGTAGATTTAACAGCAATACAACAATACGTTGCAAAGTACATCAGATATACAGAACTCGAACTCAAACCAATGGAGCACAGTCAACTATGCAAAACGAAGACGAGAAAACAGTCCAAATGATAATCATAGAATTCTACGACAGAGGACCCTAAACGAATTCATACCGGAAACGGTAGTACAAAATCGTTATTCAGCGTTGGCTCAAGTCAACGAGGAACAAAATAATGCTACTCCCGCCAAACCAAAAGAACCAAAACCCCCTCCTATAATTGTTCCCGATGTTGCCAACATGGAATTACTGATTAAAGATATCGATGCTATAGCAAACAACTAATATACGGTAAAACTCATTGGTAATCGGCAAGTTAAAATTCAGCCAACTCAGGCTGAAAACTACCATCAAATATTAACGATGTTAAAAACAAACAATACGCCGTGCTACTCTTATCAATTGAAACAGGAACGTACATTCAGGATAGTATTAAGAAATATGCATCCATCCTGTGATGTAAATGACATCAAGGGGGAAATCGAGAAATACGGACACAAAGTCGTCAGGATTACTAATATTCTGAAGGACAAAAAACGAACACCATTGTTTCATGTTGAATTGAATCTGCAGAAAATAACAAAGACATTTTCAACATACAAGTCTTGCAGCGACATGTAATATCATTCGAGCCACCATACCAGAGACGAGAGATACCCCAATGTTCCCGCTGCCAAAACTACGGCCACACAAAAAAATATTGCTCCCGTCAGCCACGCTGTGTTAGATGTGGTAAATTTCATTTTGCAAGCCAATGCATTAAGACCAGAGAAACACCAGCCACATGTGCTCTTTGTGGAGGTTCACACCCGCCAATTACAAAGGGTGTAGCATCTACAAAGAATAAAAATATCCACCACTACGTCCAAAACAACCATCCCAAGCACATCAAACCCTAACGGGCAATAATCTAATCGAAGGGACGACCAATGTACCAATAAATCATGAACCCATCCGCACATCTGTCTTTCGACCCTCCTACAGTGCAGCAGTTCGAGGTGAAAACACACAGAACCAGTTTACGGCAACACACATACAACACCCCGGTCGCAAACCAAAATTCTAACAGCAAACTGGAAGAAATGATGGTAAAGCTCATGGAGAGAATGGATACAATGCTCAACATCTTAACTCTCATAGTCAACAAAACAAGTAATGCCTAAAGACTTAAAATTAGCAGTCTGGAACGCCAACGGCTTAGCACAACATAGTCAGGAGATCAAAGCATTTATACAAACACACAACCTCGATGTTGTATTAGTCAGTGAAACTCACTTTACCAACAAGAGCTTTATCAAAGTACCAAATTATACCATCCATCAAACAAACCATCCTGATGGCACAGCTCATGGAGGAACCGCAATTATAATCAAGAACTCCATACACCACCATGCTTTGGAAAATTACCAAAGAGACTACCTACAAGCAACCTCAGTTAAGGTTAAAGACGAGAGAGGTTCAATAGTCATATCCGCAACATACTGCCCCCCAAACAAAATAGGGCAGGAAATCATCAAACAAGAACACTTTTCACAATTCTTTCATACACTCGGCATTCGATTCTTAGCGGCGGGGGATTTCAATGCGAAGCACAACCTATGGGGTTCTAGATTAATTACCACAAGAGGACGAGAACTATTTAAAGCAATGGAGTTTAATAATATGCAACACTTGTCCACTGGCGAACCAACCTACTGGCCAACTGATAGGCAAAAAATCCCGGACGTGCTGGATTTCTGCGTGATCAAAGGAATATCAAAAAATTACACCGAAATTAAATCTAATTTAGATCTCTCATCCGATCACTCACCTATACTGGTAATTCTAAGATCCCAAGTCATTCAAAAGGAAAAAACTCCTTCACTGCACGCAAAAAAGACTGATTGGAATCTATTCAGGTCAATAAATGCAAACTCTCAAATAGATCATTTATAATGACATACTGTAAATACAGCACGATTACTTTACTATTTTCACTATAATAAATAAAAAAACTGAACCTTTCTGCAGGCCTGTTTTGTTTATTTATTTATTCATTAAATATAATAACTATAAATGATTTTTACTTATAATTATAATATATTATCGACAAATGTTCAAATACATCATTTTGCAAAATAATGTACTCGTTTTGAATTGTGGTTTGTTCTTATGGCCAAACAACATTGGTATTTGCCACTTTAATACAAACTGTAGTCACAAGCAATTATAAGAAAAGTGGATTATTCCGAGTTTTCTGTGTTTTTATTAAAATTCATTTTTCAATTTTGATACAAACTTGTTATAAGGTTACATTATCAACACAAACTGTATTTGCTGTAAATAGTTTAAATGAAACTAATAAAATGTAATAAAAGTTGAATGGCAGCGCACGTAACTTGCTCGAGTTATCGCAAATTCAAATGTCTGTAATTTCGTAAAAAATTAAATTAACGGTATGACAATAGAAGCTCATTGGAGCTCAAACAAAATTCTATCGATTGACACCAAATTCTCTAAAAAATTTGAACCAGAACGCAAAATGGAAAACCATTTCCCCAGCCCCAAAGTTTTCGCGAATGACACCGCGACGGTTGTGGTCCAAACGATGAAAATGGAGCTCAATGAAGCTCAAACGAAGTTTTAACGTTTGAGACCAATTTCACCAACAAATTCGCAATGGGGGGGAGCCGACGAAATGTACCTCAAAATAAACAAAGCCAAACCGTTTTAAATCAAATCTTAATTCGCCTTCATTTACTTTTCTTTGTAACCCATAAGTTTTCGAGTATTTTACAAACGTTTTATGGGTGGTGTAGGGGAGGGAGAAAACATGTAAAATTTGAACATTGAGTTTTAAATTCAAAATAGTACAAATTAGATCAGTCAAATTAGACAAAATTTAGGTATATACCTTTATTACGTCGCCATAAACAATGCGTGAAAAGTTGATCTCAAATTACATTTAATAAAATATAACACTGCTTTAATTATTTACGATATTAGTTAATTAACAATGAATGTTGATCTCACAATATAAGTTTACAGATTGACTTGTGTAAAACAAATTGTGAAGGGAAGTGTCTTGTAGGGGTATTTAATAGTTAGCATATCGTTGGTACTGCTGCACCTGGTCTCAAACAATGTTACCATTATGTAACTATCCAGGTCATATTTTCTTCAAAGGTTATTCGAGGCGAAAAGTTTCTACAACGACCTTTTTGTAAATACCTTGCTTTGTTTTTATAGTACAATAAAAAGTTTCAAACAAGAATTATGGAGAAGATAATTATCTACAAAAAAGTTCTTATGACAATTTTATGTAAAATTTATTATTTTTACGGTAAGAGGTTTGCAATGTATAAACTTAAAAAAAATATAATAAAATAATATGGCCACGAAAGTAGTAGAAAATACACTAGAAGGGACAGAGTGCGAAACACGGACATCCGGAACACTTTGGACATCTTTAATCTAAACAACAAAATAGAAGAATACCGTGAAACATGGAGAAAACACCTTATGAGAATGAGTAGTACCCGACTTCCAAAGCAATTATATCTATATAAACCCATGGGACGTCGTAATGTCGGAAGGCCAAGAAAAAGATGGAAAGACCTGTAATGAATGGCGACGTAATGGGCATACTTGCCTAATACATGCAGAAGAAGAAGTAGTAGAAAACTAAAAAATTACGAACACAATTTAGAAAAATCCAGAAAGCTTTTGGAAAGTATTGCTTTTGGAAAAAACAGCATTAACCAATAGGAAGACGGGAAACTGAAAAAACATTAAAATTTGTATACTGCAAAAACGGTTATTTTTAAATGAAAATGTTATAAAATCTTGTCAGTACATAATTATCTCCTCTATACTAATTTTTGTTTGAAACTTTTTATCCTACGATAAACACAAAGCGAGATATTTACTAAAAGGTCGTTTTCGGGACCTTTGACCCCGAATAACCTTTGAAGCAAACATGATCTCAAGGTCGACTTTTCACACATTGTTTATAACGACCGACGTAATAAAGGTGTTGACCAAAATTCAGCTCACAATTTTGCAGAACTGAAAATTTAATTTGATTGGGTTAAATTTGTTTGTTTTGCCATAATAAAATTTATAAAAGGAAATATTAAATAAATAAAAACAAAATTATTTTTCGAAATTAAAGTTTAACGTTCAATTTTAGTGACGAGGTCATTGAACTTCTTTTTTTTAAAGAAGGACATTTCTGCCAGCTTGCTGGAATTCCTTGAGTTGAATTGAATTGAATCAAGAATTTGACAGAAAAAAATTTATGAAGAAAGTTTTAATTAATGCAGTTAAAACAAGGCAGATGTCGCCAATAGTAAGTTCCACAAATTTATAAAATTAAAGGGGGGACGACTTTACCAAGAAGGAGAAGGAGTTCCATCTTGAATATTGAAACCAACAACGTTTTGGAAGTTGCTGAAAAATAAATGTTTTAAGTTATGAATAAAGATTTGTGAAAGAAAGTGAACCATCATACTTACCACTGATATACTAGAAATACACAACCAGGTTAGTTTTAAAGTAGTACCTCGTGGTGAAATGTTTGAAACCAAAAAATAATATAGTCATTGATCGTTAAATTGAAAAATACATGAACTTAAACAAGGATAATACATTAATAAACGATATAAAAGAAAAATATAGCAGAAAACATACCGGAAATCTTGGATGTTTGAAAATCAAGATTTGAGCGTCACATTGTCACTTTGTCAAGTGTATGACTAATCGCAGCACAAAATTATAAACATTAGGAAACGGTTCCGTTTTGAAACTGACATTTTCTTACAAATTTCATTTTGTTACAAAGACTTTTTAGATTCATAAAGTAGATAAATATTGTATGTTAGTTAATAAGTTTTTGCACATTAGTTTTTTAAACATAAATTTTCTTTTAATATACAGGGTAAACTTTACTTTTTGTTTGCATATTCTTGTGCATTTGAAAAATATTTATGTTGAATAAATGTATAATACAAACTGTCCATCAAGTTGAATTTATTTTCAAACGGAACTTAGTGAATTACAGTGGCGGCAATATGAAATGCCCGGGTAGCGTTACCGAGCAATGTTGTATGTATGTATGTTCCTTATATACTCCTAGACCGTTCGACCGATCCTAACCAAATTTTGCACAGTTACTCTCTCGGACCCTAAAGAGGTTTTCCGCTAAAGACCGGAACCAAAAAGCTTAATTAAAAAAAAAAGTAAAAAAATTGTGGACGCGCATGAATGGATTAACGAGATTCTCATCGACAATACCTGTACATTCAGTACCTACACTATTATAAGTGATTTAAAATACTGAAAAGGAAAAGCTCGGGTAAAGCAACCCTGCAAAATCAAAATACTTCAGACTAAAGCAAAGTATTTTATTTTTAATGAGACCTCGGGCGAAGCCGGGTATCTAGCTATTATTTTATAAAAATGCATAAAAAAAATATTTTTATGTTAAAAATTTATTACGAAACAGAAATACAATAGTAATAAACCTTTGAACACTTTATTGTACCACCCTTAGTTTCTATTACACATTGTAAAAAGCCGGGGTATCGACTTAACTAAATTTTGTCGGTAATCATCCCTAATTTATGTTTCCATACAAATTTTATCATTGCGATAAGTTTGGGTAAACTCTTTGAAGATGTTAACACCACTTGACGTTTCATAACAGCCCACAAACGCTCGATTGGATTTAAATCTGCACTGTTTTCGGGCCATGGGATAACATGAATTCCGCTTTGCAAGAAATAATTCGATACATAAAAAACAAAAACGGAATTTTTAATTTGGAATTTTTAATAATTGTTTTTAGAATAACTACAGGTTAAAATGTGAAAAATAAAATTTGAAATAATTAAGCATTTTTATAAAATAGTTGCATTCTTAAATTAACCATAATTCGTTAATAATTTTTGAACAGTGTATTTCTTTGGGTAAATATATTATTATTTAAATTTTTTATCTGGATAAGGAATACTTTATTGAGGGTTTATTATGGTGAAGTAAAAGTGCCGTTTTTGACGAATTTAGAGTCGATAGCACTCGATTATTATCGAACATTGCTCGGCAACGGTACCCGGGCATTTCATATTGCCGCCACTTAGTTTGCTTGTGGTAAATAAAAATTTTCAAAAGCATTTAAACAAATTAAATTTAAATCGCAACAATACAAAAAAAAGTTATAGTAATTATACATACTTTAATATAATATAATATTTGTGCATACTTTTTTGTCCTTTGAATTTCTTGACGTATCGAGATTTTTGAGAAATACAAAAGTCGAATTAGCGCGCAGAAGAATTAACAAGATTTCTGGTGTGTATTTAAAGCAAATAATGGAATTTTAGACCTTTTTTGTAAGCAAAGTAAAAATTGACGTGCCATCGATTTTAAAGTATTGTAAATTTAAATATTGAAGTAACGTTTAAATTCATGGATGGTTTTAAATAGACAAAATAATTCATCGATAGTTTAAATTGCAACAAAAAATTTGAAGCAAAAAGTTTTAATTCCTTGCATTTAATTGTTTGTTATTAAAACCATGCACAATTAAACTTTTCTAATAAAAAGTAAAACGGCACGCCATCGCCATAGTTATAAGTGCGTTTACTTGATTAACACTTTTTTGTAAGTCTAATTGCTTTATAAAAAATGACTGATGCCCGGTTTCACCGACATCAAGTTAATCTCAGTTTAGTTATTCACTGAATAAAATTTATTCATAGGTTAAATTTATTTACGTTTCACCAACCTCATTCTACAGTTAAATAACTATTCATCGAATAAATGTGAACCGCTCACAAATATATAGTAAATTGACATTATTCTAAAAACATAACCTAACATTTGTAGTGGTGTTGGCGTTGTGTTACACGATTCGATTAAAATTATTTTAATCAAAGTGTGTTTTAAGTGTTTTTCTGAAATAAATTGATATTTTAATAAAATATGATAACTACAACAAACTTTAAATTTGAGGTTAGAATTCGTCAAATAAATAAGTTAACTGGTCATGAATCTCCAGTTAGTTTATTAGACGATTTATTCTTAGATTAAACTTATTTTGTGTTGGTGAAACGAAATTGGTCAATTTTATTCAATGAATAGTTTTAATCTTTGAATAAATATTTAACTGACGTCGGTGAAACCGGGCATGAACGGAGTAATATTTCAATTTCGGATATGCTACTAAGGCAGGATATGCCTGCTGTTCTGCGCATATTACTATTCACAGATGACGTCACTGCGCAAATTTGAACACTTTTAGGACACTTGGACACAAATTTTGGCTGAACCCTCAAATAATTCATGAGCCGAATTAAATAACTCACTTTTGCTAACTCGACGCGACACCCTCAGTTTTTCTATCTCCTCTAAAAATGAATATAATTTCGATGGATTTCCATCGTATTTTACTCCCCATTTATAAATTGGATACGATTTGCTACTAACATTTGTGATAATAATATTTATAGGAGCCGATGCTGTTGCTTTTTCAACCACTGCACTAGTGTGTGAAATAGAGTGACGCTCGCGAACTAATTTAATTTCTAAATCGGCCTCTAACTCTAAACATGTAGCATAAGAATCATCTTTAAAATCTTGTTGGTCGATTGCAACAGTAGCGTCATTAGATATTGGTAACCGTTTTACTCTATTAGTGACATGAATTAATCTCGTACAAATTTATTTATAAAATGAGTCACTTGGTGGACCTCCCTCAAAATCTATAATCAAAGTACAAATTGATTTCAAAATTTTATTTATATTGTTTCTTTCTGTCTCAAAATTAAAGTGTGGTATCTCAAATTCAAGTATGTTAATATCGCGATTTCTATTTTCTTTATCTAGCGCATTACGTAAAATTTTTTGTTTTGTGTTTAATGTTTTACGACCTGCAAAAACTTTCTGAATTGATATCAATTGATAAGCGAAGAAAAGACTGTTTGAATACTAAACGCAAATAATTTTATCTCAAGGTGAACAACCTTATTTCGTCTGCTACAATGAAATTAAAACTAGACGAACTCAAAACGAAAAACTAAGTTTTCCAAAAATTACTCAAAATTGGAAAATTTTTGAAAACTGGAAATTTAAAAAAATTTCTACTACTAATATGGATTTGAAAGAAAATCAAATTGTTTTTGAAATCAACACTGTTTCGCGATTCTAAATAAACAACTTCAAAAAATATAAAGTCTCTCGCAAATTACTTTATAAAAATTTCACCGAAAAATCGTACAATTTGATCGGACCCCACGTTGGGCACCACTTTTTTAGTGCACCGTTCTAAGGGATTTTTAATCCTCCAAGACTTTCACTAAATAGCAAACGGCAGCTCAGATGATGTTGTAGAGCGAGTCGTGGATTACTTTAAAAAAGGAATAATGTAGGGCGCCAGAAGTTTTTTAGTAAACGTAAATTACCAAAATGACTAATTTTTAATAATCGCAAAAACTACAAAACTTTACTAAATAAATTTTTACAGTCAAATTTATTTGTGGTGTTATAAAAGTCGAAGATAAACGCTGCTACAAATTTAATCATGTAAATAATTATCTATCGACGCGTATATAGCTATAAACTCAAAAAAATGGCTCAAAGTTTTGTCTCTTCTTAAATTTAAACAAATCTGACTGATGGATCTGTAGGTGATTGGTAATTTAATTTCGATTAGTATACGACGCTTCGGTGTGTAATTGGTGCAAGAATTCAGCGTCGTAAAAAAAATAAACAAATAATCGTCTGACCTTATCGTAAGTGTTCTTGATTTTCTGCAACTTGATACGACTTCCGAAGACATCTAAAATTTCATAAAGGTTTCGGTAATATCTAATTATTATTGTCCAAGGATAATCTAAAAAGGAATTTCTCAACAAATGGCGTTTAAACCAAAAAGGAACTGGATAAAAACGGACGCCATATTTCCATTTGACGCAAAAAAATCAAAATCGCATTGAAGTCAGGTTGAAATCAAATTGAAGTCAAATCGAATTCCAGTTGAAGCCCAATTGAAGCCTAATTGAAGCCTAAAATGTTGTTTGGGATAAGAAAGACGAATTTAACAAAAAAAGTATATTTTCCAGATGGTCGGCTTCTATTAAATAAAAATTTAGTTCGTTTCTGAAATTTTGATGTGTTTCGAACTAATATGAAAATCAAAATCGCTCTTTCTAAACCATATGGAAGGCATATCGCTTTAGCAACAAATTATTGCTGCGATAAACTCAAAATTAATGTCAATGCGCCGAAATATAATTAATGAGCGCAATTACAAGGTGCTGTCCAAAAATTTACCTCATTAATGAAAATAAAACGTTACAAATTGTAATTAATATTTTCCAATTGATATTGAGAAGTCCTCAATGGTAATTAAGATTTTCCAATTGATATTGAGAAGTTCTCAATTGTAATTAATATTTTCCGATTGATATTGAGAAGTCGTCAAATGAAAATGAGAAAGCGTCAAATGAAAATGAGAAAACCGCAATTGTGATACGGAAAGCATATTATTAATTTTTAATATACTTTTTTGTAAAGCAACATTTTAATTTTATTTATTTATTGGTATTATATAACAAATACAGCATAAATTGTTCTTGTTCAAAGCCATATCTTAAATTTTCTCTTAAACTTTCTCATCTTCATTTGACGCTTTCTCATTTTCATTTAACAACTTCTCAATATCAATTGGAAAATATTAATTACAATTGAGGATTTCTCAATATCAATTGGAAAATTTTAATTACAATTAAGGACTTCTCAATATTTATTGGAAAATATTATTTACAATTGAGGTTTTCTCAATAGCAGTTGACCTTTTCTCAATTACTGTTGGAAAAGGTGTAGAAAATAACGGTTGAATTTATTTTTTAAGTTTTGCAAATGAAGTGTCATATTTTTTGGTATTTTTCCTATAATTTCTTTCGACTTTGCTGATCCATAAGTCGATTTTAGCGGTAAATAAGCAAATTGATTTTATCTGCAAATGCAAATATGTAAATATAAAAAAGTCCACCTTTTCAAAATAAACCTTTTTTTCCATTTATATAAAATTTCTTGATTCACCTTTGAGTTCAAAACAAAAAATTGGAACCTGAAAGAACTACACTCAGAGAAATTTCGGACTTTAAAAACAAATGTGAATACTTTCGATTGAAAAGTTTTCATTCACATAAAATTTCTTACATTTTTAAAAGTAACATTTTTAATTTTAAAGTGTGCTTTGAAAAATTAAGAATGGCGTTTTATATTTCTCAATATCAAAAGTGGCAATGTTTATTCAAACATTTAAAGTGTAGATTGAAGGTGTAACATGTAAAGAATAACTATGTAGGTACATAATAATAATCTAAGGGTAAAATAGCTGACACAAGATACAAATGCAACTTATGTGTGCAGATAAGAACTCTTACTAGTTTCGCTTCATCTGCAAATAAACCATAATCCAAGCTTACGTGTAATAGTGACAGTGTTCCTTATTAGATAGTTTAGTGTGAAGTGTGCAGAGGATTTTGTGATTTAAAATTAATAAAATGTTAACGCCAGAAAATCTGGAAGAAGGTGCAACTGAAAATGAAATTCAGTTTCAAACATATCTAGAGGAAAAGACGACAGAAAATATAATTCAACTGCAGGAAAATTTGGAAGAAGACGCTACCAATATGATATTTACCGTTATTTGTAATAATGAGGATGATGAAAAATTACTTAAACTCTTACAAGAATTTGACTTGGTGAATTTGTATTCGGGTTTTAAAAAAGTAAGAAATCCCCGTAAAAACATAGTATGTAGTATATTATGTTCAAGTGTATACATTATTTATAATACATTTATGTACCTATATAATTATTTCAAATTTCCAGCTATTGGTGTTACATATCGATCATTAAAATACATTAAAAAGGACGATATCGCCGAAATAATAAAACCGTTTGGTTTGCGAATGGAGTTCCGTGAAAAGCTGTTTGTTTGGGAAAAAAGAAAGAGGTACGTTGCTCATTTTTTCAGTCATACATACAAAATAAATTTGCATAGTATGTAAATCGTACATTTTAAGTTTAAAAGTGAACACTTTTAATTTTAAAATTAACAAATACAATCAACAACTAACACTTTTATTTTAAAACTGATTCAAGATTAATTTCTGCTTATGTTCTTTAAAAAATGATGCAATTGCTTGTTCATTAATGTTTGCAGTGCACAATTGAAAGTGAAAAATAAGTTTTCATATAAACATTAATTTTAACGAACTCTTTTAATTTTATTAATTACTTCTAATAAATTGTTTCAGTAAGTTTAGTTATGTTATGACATAATTATATATAGTAGGTACCTATAACTTTATTATTTTACCGCTTTCCTTTATTTTTTTGAATTATAATTTGTTTTATCAAATAATTGTTGATTGATTTCAAAATTGAAATTTTTGTTGAACGTGTTGATACCACCGGAAGGGCGAGTTAAAATTCTGTCAAGTGTGAGATATAAACCCAGAATTTCTGCTCTGTAACTGAACTAGTAAATCAATGTGGTTCATAATTAATTTAAAAGTGAACATACTATTTAAGTTTGAAAAATGTATTTTTTTTTAATTTAAAATAATCAAATAAAATCAAAAGTTTGTAATAGATAATTATAAAATTTTTTTAACTTTTGTGATATTATAATAGGGTTAAACTTTCAAACTAAAACAAGTTAAATAAACAATTTATTATTAAATTTTTATTTAAAATTTTTAACTTGGTTTGAAAATGCATAATAGTTTTAATTTTTGGTGGTCAATTTTGCTTTCATACTATTAAGTTACAGTCTTAGTTTTTTAATTCATAAATAATTTAAAAAAATTTTTAAATAGTTTGGAATCGACGAAGAGGCCAATGCTGTTCAATCATCTAATATTAATGAATGGTTTAAATATTATGAGGAAGAAAGGACTGTGACAAATTCTTCATGTTCATCTTCATCTTCAACTTATTCGGCACAAAATATTCATTTGCGAAAGGTATCAACGTGAAAGTAATTTTCTAGGAAAATAATATTAAAAACTGAATTTTTAGTCTGTGAAGACTGTATTAAGGCAAACTTCAAAAGGACAAAATTTAATACAGTATTATAATGAACATTATGTTTTCACGGAAGAACAACGCAACCAATTGGTGCAAATCATAATAGAGGACGTTATTTGTTCGAACATTACTTTAAAACCAAAAGATTTTGAAATCATAGTTGAGGAAATTGTAGAATTATTTCCTAACGAAAAAAATATTTCTGTAAGGCTTTTAGATACAAAATGTTTTATAAGTGTTTACCTTAACTTAATTTTATTTTCAAGGACTACTATTATATTCGTCGACAACCCAAAAAATCCTGGTGGCAAGTTGTATGGTAAATATTTTAACAGCAAAACAAAAAATTTAAATTGGATACAAGTTCTGATGATTCATCCAATAATATCGACAAAAATATCTGTGAATTTGTTGAAGTTGATGAATCAATTTCAAGGCATTAAAAGCTACCTTGCAAGAGAAAATTCTAACTGGAGTGACATTTGCGATAAATGGGTAAAAACTTTCTCTCTCCGGCAAAAAGATATAAGCAAATTATCCAGTATAGAATTCATCAATGCTTGGCCTAAATTGAAAGATTCAAGAGCTCCACAATTGGTAAGAAAAAATTATGTAAACCCCAATAACTTATTCTTATTTCATGTGTTATTACAGATTAACATTGACTTCAATATTTTATATCCAAATAAGGAACATTTATTAATTGCTGAATGGGAAACGTTTAAAGAAAGAAGTAAAATTTTTTATGAAAATAATATCCACAACCCTGCCTGTAAAAAACTTTTGCAAATTGCAAAAACCACTAAAAACAGAGGTAAGTAACACTTATAAACATTTAATTTGATATTGCTGACGGGGAATTATTTTTTTACATATTTTATTGCTTTAAGATGGTGAAGACTGTATTTTGGCAATATTATTGAATTCAGTATTGCCGCCATCTGCAAGATTTAAGGGCACCGATGGAAGAAACACCAAGAAGGCATCAATACAAGACGCAAACGAGAGTTTTATCTTGAAAATTGTATCCATAAACGACTTGGAACGGTGTGTTAGCGAATTAGTTGGAAAATATTATTCCAGTGGTTTAACCATTCAACCTTTTTTGATTGTCGAAGGATGTGAGTTAGACCAGCTAAAATCTTTTTACGTTTATTTCGATAAGACTTTATACAAATTTAATTCATTTATAGACAGCTTAGATACCTGCTTTAAAATTTATCAAACTCTATTTTTAAAATACCCTGAAGCTTGTGACCTACCCTGGACTTTTATTCAAAAATATTTTTATAAAATTGATACCAAATTTGATAAAAAATCACCAAAATTAAGTTCACTCTTAAGTTTTATGGGACAATTTTAATTTTTGAAGCGGTTTATTACTTAATGAAAATGTATCAGTGTTTTAAATGCTTAAATAATTTTCAATTTCCAGAAGTTTTAATTAAACATTTTAAATTCGATCATTTGTTGGTACAAAATAGTATTCTGAAATGCATGCACTGCAAACAACTTTTTTCGAATTTCAATTCTTTTAAACGTCATTTATTAATGCAACATAAAGGAATTGAAAATAACGATGAAAGCGTAAACCAAGTTCAGATTAATCAATTAAATTTGCCGAATGAAAGCACATCTTCCCAATCAGAACTTGCATTGTTGCCCACTGAAAATATAAATACCAAGTATGACATTCAACAAATTTTAGTTAATTTGAAAACAGAAGTACTTACGTTGTCTTTAAAGTTGTATGCAAAAAATTCAATGCCACGTACAGAAGTCATCAAAATCCAAAGCATGATTTCCGACTTGCTTTCGTTTCTGTCAAATTGTATAAAATTAGTAGTTAGACATTCTAATGCAATAGCCCAAAATGAAGATGTTGATACTATTCTGAATTTTGTCAAGATCCATTCAAACTATCAACTCTGAACATAAAATATTAAAAGTTTTAAAAGAAATGAAACTGTATGAAGACCCCAAATCTATTATCATTAGAAATGAAGTTGTTGCGAAGATAACCCATGGAAATCAACATTTGCTCCAAGACCTTGTAGTGTTGAACTAATGCCGTTACATTTTCAATTTAAAGCTCTTTTGAACTGCCTAATGTACTTAACGAAACTATTGAAAACACAAGACAATTATTTGAAGTAGAAAATAGTTTTACTAATTTTGCTAACGGAGAAATTTTTAAATCCAAGAAGTTGAAAATTGAATCTGAATTCATAATACCATATAACTTATATTTTGATGATTTTCAAATCAACAATGCACTTGGTAGTCATACTTTTTCTATTTGTGGTTGTTATTACAACTTCCCCACAATGCCAAATTACTTATTGTCTAAGTTGGATTTTATTTTTATTGCTTGTTTTGTAGCTACAAATCATATAAAACATTGCGGAAACGAAACTTCATTTTACCATTTGATAGAAGAGTTGAAAATTTTGGAAGAAGGAATTAATATTCAACTACCGGAAAAAACAGTAAAAGTTTACTTTATAGCAGGATTAATAGTTGGCGATAATTTGGGACTTAACGGCATTTTAGGATTCATACAATCTTTTAATAGTAAACGGTATTGTCGGGCTTGCCGTAGCACCAAGATTCAAATGCAAATTGACAAATTAGAAAATTCACTTTCTTTACGGAACAACGACAATTACAATGAGGATCTTTTAATAAATGATTTTAAAGAAACGGGAGTAAAATATAATTGCATTTTCAATTCTTGAAAAACTTTTCATGTAACTGAGAATTTTTACTTTGATATGATGCACGATATTCTAGAAGGAGTACTTGTTTATGACGTTTGCAATGTTTTGCTAGGTTTGATTGAGAGTAACATACTTTCGCTAGATACTATTAACAGCAGAAAACAGCTTTTCCTTTAGGGAATACCAATGTCGGCAATACATCGATAGCTCTCCAAATTAATAGATTAAAAAATACAATTTAAAATGACGGCTAGTGAGACATTATGTTTTGTACATTTTTGCCTCTGATGATTGGAGACTTGGTACCCAGTGCAAATAAACACTGGAAATTTTTTATTTTAACAATAAAAATATTAGATATGTTATTCAAATCCACTTATTCAGATAATTGTTTAAATGAATTGTCTGACATCATAGCAAATCATCATCAATTATACACCCAACATTATGGTTCTATGAAACCAAAACATCACTTTTTAGTGCACTACCCCCGAGCAATAAAAATGTGTGGTCCTCTTAAAAATATTTGGTCTATGCGTTTTGAAGCAAAACATAAAGAAATTAAAGGCTATTTCAATAATATTACTTCTCGAGTTAATCCATCTCATTCAGCTGCAATAAAAAGCGGTTTAACTAATGCGTATTTTTTAATTCGATATAAGAATGGTTTCCCACCATTATACAGTCTTGACAAATTTAAAAGAATAGATGTAACAAAAGAACAGTATTTTCCTAAAATAGAGAAAATTGAAGGTTTGAATTATTGCTTTGCACAAATTTCAGAATCGGTAGTATTCAAAGGAACCCTTTACCAAACAGACAATTATTTAGTACATAGTGTAGAGTTGGTACATGAGTTATATAAAATTAAATGCTTTATGTATGAAAATAACGAAATATATGTATTTTGTTATCCAATAGAAATTAAAAAATTTGACAATCATTTTCAGTCCTTTGAAGTTGGTCGAAAAATAGATATTATTAAAATTAAAAATATCTTATTTTACTAGTATACCATTGAATATACACCAAATTAACAATGGTAAAACATATTTAAGAAATAAAAATTATTTGTAAAATTTTGAATTTTATCTACCATTAACATGTACATAATTTATGTGAAATTATATAATTTCTTGTGTGTTTTATAATTAATTATTTTATATTATGTAATAATTTCTAATTTTGTATTGAAATAAATCAAATTTAATTTAAAACTGCATTTTTAATTTAAACGCCTTCAGACTGCAGTCCGAAATTATTCACTTTTGAATAGAAAGTTTTCACTTTTGATTCAACATTTTGCACTTTTAAAATACAATAATCTTCACTTTTGAGTAAACATGTTAACTTTTAATACAAAATTATTCACTTTTGAATCAAAATGTTGTACTTTCAAATAGAAAATTAATCATTTTAAGTCAACAATTGTTCACTTTTGAGTCGATAGTTACACTTCTGAATTGATGAAGCTTTATATTTGAGTCAATGTGTTGCTATTTTAAATTAAAAGTTGTTCAGTATTTACTTCAACATGTGACATGTTATATTAAATCATATGTCACTTTTATTTTAATATAACTCGCCTTTAAATCTACAATGCTTTTATATAATTTTCATAGTAAAATTAAAAATTAAATTATCAATTATAAGATTTTCATCTTTAGCTCTCTTTCATGTTTAAAATTTTTGATTTAAGTACGTTTTCATTTGTATTTAAAGTGTTATTCTCTGAGTGTAGTGAAAAATATAAAAAAAAAATATCGTCTAAAGAATACATATTATTACAGGTGTTTATTTTTACAAATAGGATATTTTTTATATTAATTATAAATAAATCAATTAAAACCATCAATGTCGGAAAATCAGATGTTAGTTTATAAAAAACTAGCAAGTAAAATCGGCCCTTCGGCCCGATTTGACTTGCTATTTCCTCGAGCCGCCGACCTGCGGTCGGCTCGCGGCTTGCGGCCACGCGGTCTCTCTTGACGTATTAATTTTTTTGACATTGAATTTTTAGTTTGCATTCGGTGGTTGGATTTTAAAAAGATTTCTTCATGGTAACGGAATGTAATGTAGTATTGGAAAACACTTGTACGACGTTGATAAAGCGTGTTGCTAACTTCTGAATAATGCAATATTCGTTGTATCTCTCTGCTACCAAACGCAATGACAAATTTTCTCGACAACTTAGTGACAGCACGCGGAATTTAGTCAACTAATTGGCAATTGTCTATTTCCTTAAATTATTGCTACAAAAATTTTCATCATCATCGTCTTCATGCTCTGTTGCGTCATTCTTGATCTTCCCATCTTTTTCTGCGTCGGCCTACATTTCTTTTGCCTCTGGGTTTGCATTTGTACTATATTGTATTTGTACTGTATTTTTCTAGATTCTATTCCCATCCTTTCCAGATGTGCTCTCTAAGCATTTCGATATTCTTTAATTTTGTCATTTAGACTAAATATCTTCAATTGGAATATGGGTATCGATATTGTTTTGTAAAACTTAATTGCTGTGTGCTGGCTGCTTCTACTCTTGAACTTTCTTTTGATGGTTCCATTTATGTAATTAAAGTTCTCTATTTTAGTCTGTATATCTTTCTCTTCGTTTAGGGAAATTGTGCATCCAAGATATTTGAAAATCTTTACTTGCTCAATCGACTGATCATTGAGTACGATTTTTATAGAATTTTTATGAATTTTTTATAATTTTCCATAAATTCCAAAAAAAAGAAAAGCGGCATGATAAAAATTTTTGAAATTAAGAATATTTTTCTCTCTGCACATTAATCCCATTAAACGAAAAGTATATGGTATTTTTCAGAAAAGCCATTCCGTTTCGCTTAAAATAACCCTCATAAGTATCTACCTATAAAAAATTAATTTCAGTTCAAAATTTTGACATTTTTTTACAATTCTTAAAATATACATGATTTTAGTAGGCGCTTTCGTACGTACTAAATGGTAGAAATGCAAAAGCATTTGTCAGAAAGAGTTCTATTTGTAACCTTGATAAGATGTCAAATTTTTTGGATTTTCTGCGCCAGTGCAGTATCTAAGTAAAAAATTGATCCTCTTACATGACATCTTACCTAAGAAGGCAAATACTTGTTTTTGGAAATTATTTTTACTCTTGCCAACTAACTTACGTCCTGTTCAATAAAATAATTTTTCTCAATATGCTAAATATTGAGAGAAAGTACGGATTTTCGTCGAGGTTTTGAAAATCCTTCCGAATGCCTTTGCACCCTTATTTACTAACAAAATGTATGTCTTTTTCTATATGCTGTTTTTCATAAATCCATCTGGAAAGACGTGAAACGCTTACAAAGTTTTTTTTGAAAATTTCCCTTTACGATTTTCTCGTGAAAAATAAAATTTAGATTCGTAATCCATCGGGATCCATTTATTCTCCTATCCAACTGGAACAATTTACAATGTAATTTTGTTATAAATTTCTTTTCAGTTCGTCCAAAAATTTAGACCGATCGTGTTCAATCTTTAAAATACTGCCAAAATAAAGTTTTTCTTTTATCCATCCGGCGAAATTAGTAGGCATAAATTAAAATCTCTAATATGACATCTAACCTAAGACAGAAAACCCTCACTGGAAATAATAATATTTGCACCTTTATTATTAATTAACTTACGCTATGTACAGGAAAATCATTCCGAATTCTTTAGCATATTATTGAATGCGCAATATTTAATTTCAAAGCGGCCACGTACGCCTCTAACCCGGCAGCATTTTTTATGTATCCCAGGTTTTTTTTAATCTACCGTGGAATGTGCGAGGCGCGTAAGCAATTTTTTTTAAGTTTTAAGGGAGTAACCCTTACGATTTTCTAGAGAAAAAAATTTGTTTAATTTTGAATCAAATGGGATCTATTGATTTCTCTACTAATCTTGAACATTGTACAATAAAATTTTTATTTTCGGTTTGACCACACAGTAACCCCCACTGTTAAATTTTTAAAATATTGCCAAAATAAGATTTTTATCCGATTCGATGATCGGAATTAGTTAAAAGAAATTAAAAATTCCGTCATGATATCTTACCTAAGACAAAAAATCATCTTTAGAAATTCTTTGCACTCTTGCAAAATAATTTTTACCCTGTTCGGGCGAGGATCACAAAAATAATTTTTTTGGAATTTTTTAAAATTAAATTTTTTATTATTCTTTTCGTTCACTATCGTAAAAGTAAAACTAAAAGCATCTGTAATAATCTTTTTTCGAAAATCCATTGCATCATATCCAAAACTGACAATTTTGAGTTTCAGCTAAAACGCGCCCGGTTTGTAAGAAAAATTTTGAAGTCGGCAGTTTTTTTTAAACTGTGCCTTTATCTAGCGTTTTTCGATTAAACATGTAATACAAAGAAATTTCTATCTTTCGTAATGCTATTCCATATTGCTATCCGCATTAAAGAATATTTGTCAAAAACACGCATTTTGGTTAAAATGATATAAACCATTCAGAGTGCTTTAGCGTCCTTATTAAGAGACGAATATTTAATTTCAAAACGGTCGCGTACGCCTCTAACCAAATAGGATTTTTGATGTAGCTTAGGTTTTTCTCGCAAATTCAGCGTCGCCAAAATATTTTTTCCAAATTTTTGAAAATTAATTATTTTTTTAGTTTTTTTGGCACACACTTGCACAACTAAATCGAAAAGGTGCTATAACATTTTTTCGAAAATCAATCCTATTACGTACAATACTGATGAGTTTGTTTTCATCTAAAACGCTCCCAGGTTTGTATCTAAAATTTTGAAGTCTGCAGTTTTTCTTAGATTGTGCCTTTATTTGGCGTTTTTTGACTAAATGTGTAATACAAATAAATTTCCGACTTTCGAAATGCTATCTGATATTGCTATCACATTTTAGAATATTTGACGAAAAACACGCATTTCAGTCAAAATGGAGAAAACCATTCAGAATGTATTAGCGTCCTTATTAACTAACCAATATTTAATTTCAAAACGGTTACGTACGCCTCTAACCAAATAGGATTTTTTGTGTATCTTAGGTTTTTTTTGTAAATCCACCCTGAAAAGCGTGAGAAGCGATCGCAATTTTTTTCAAAAGTTTTCAAGGGTTTTCAATGATTTTCTCGTGAAAAATAAAATTTATTTAATTTTGAATCAAATGAAATTTATGTATTTCTCTACTAATACGGAACATTTTGCATTAAATTTTTTTTATAAATTTTTTTTTGGTTTACCCACAATGTTGGCCCGACTGTATTAAATTTTTATAATACCGACAAAATAAGGTTTCTCTCTGATTCTGTCGACGAAAAAGGGAGGAAAAATTATAAAATTTATTATGACATCTTTCCCAAAACCGAAAATCATTTTTAGAAATTCATTTAAGTTTTTCCAAGTAAGTTTCGCTTCGTTGCAACTAGGTTCAGTAAAATATTTTTTCAAATTTTTGATAATTAAACGTTTTTTTGGTTTTTCGCAATTTTTTTTTCTTAATGTAACATTTAATGTATAAAAATTGTCGTAAATTGTTTTTACTTGAGATTTTCAATTAAATTTGAGCTTATTAGCAGGCTAACGTAATTTAAAAATGAATAGTTTTTGTGTTTTACATAAATCTGCAAGGCCGCGAATCTACGACGTCATAGTTACATAATGTTCCGCATGCCTTCTCGAAATTGATCAAATTCTAAAATTTGTATATTACTCGATTATTCGAAAACGGTACCTTTTAGGAAAACATGTCAAAATACCATTTTTGTAGGTTTAATTTTTGTCTCGCTGAGAGTTTATTGAAATTAAAATTTGCTGCAAAATTACAGCGCGCAGAGCGTTGGAAAAAATCAATTATTTTGGAAACAGAATTGACCCTTTGGGAGCTTGTAACAGGAAAATTAAAGCGAGAAGGTACTTATTTTTTTCCAGATAAGTATCGCAATCTTTGTAAGGACCAAGTAGAAAAAAGAAATCAAAATTTCGAGAACTTAAAAGTTAACAACGAGCCTGTTTTTTTTTGATAGATACAAATAAAAAGATTAAGAGAACAAAATGATACCAAAAATCGAAAATCGACCGGTAAATAAAAAAGTTAAAAATAGAAATCTCTCGTAAGAGGCCCTTTTTATATTTTTGGAATTTATCCTAACTTGTTGACGGTCGTTCTAGATGCATTCAAAATTCCAGCTTTCTAGTTCCGGCAGTTTGGGCTGTGAATTTCGATGATGAATGAAGACAATCAGCTTTATATGTATAAATATATTTATAAAGTACTCCTTAATAAAATAAAAACCGTTTTAAAATTGAATATTTTACCCTACTAGCTGCTGCGCAGTCATGCAACCATAGTTTTTAACTTTTTATAATTTCAAAAATGCTTCTGGTATAATTACATACTTATAATATTAAAACACATCAGAACTTAAATGGAATTTTGACTTCAAAACTTTTTTCTTTTCAATGATCAGGAATTAATTAAAATCAAACTGAAACTTATATATAAATGCAACATAAAATATGTTATAATACAAATGAAAAGTTGACGTTTTTCTAAATAATACTTGTATGTAGATTTTCAAATTTGACCAACAATTGAAATTATTTTTCACTTGACTAAATTATTCCTTACTGAAAGATCAGCTTTTTTAGGCTAACATATCAATATTAACTCAAATATTAAAACAAAAATTAAATCAGCTAGCAATAATCATAGAATTAAAAAAATGCTTTAGTTATGATGAAAATAATTCAATTTGCAACAAATCACATTTTCTTGAACACCTTTGACACTTTTTCTGATTTTATCAGAATCTGAAACGTTTCACTTCTAGTTGTCTTTCTCTTCATCAGTTGCTTCGTTCGATTTTAAATCTACCCAATCATCAGCGATAACTCCGAAATTAACATAGTATTGTAACGGATTTGACCATAAGTCCTTTTTAATTTTTTCTGCTATAATGTCCGATCTAGGATTCAGATGATTATTGTACCAAATAAAAAATGGTCTGTGATCTAATTTACGTGTAGACAGATTTGAGTATGAACAACTTGGTACATTTTCTCCACTTATATCCATCCCTGCTTTCCATTTCAACGGAATACTGAACGAAGTGAACTCATCTAAAATCACTAGTTTTAAAAATTATAACACAAATAATACAAATTACCTAAAGACCCCAATTTAAACTCTTTCGTAAGCACCGCATTTTCAAAATACGGATTTTCTTCAAAAAAGAAGTGGATTTTATAACCAGACTTGATAGGATGCTCATTTTCTTCGACTTCAATTTTGGTCAGATAGTGAAAGTGTGCTCCATCTTTCAACAAAAAAGATAAATCCGGGTGATTCATAAACTAAAATATTTGTTAAAAAAATTGAGGTTATGTACAATTAGCGATTAAATCAAAATACAAAAATACGTACAGCTGTGATCCAAAAGTGAGGTATTGTATTTATAATTTCGGCTCTTTTAGTAAAATACGGTTTCCTTAAATTATTAAATATTTTTTCAATTCGTAAAACCTCTTCGTTAGCTTGTTCTTGCAATATTTCGATTGCATTGGTGCAGTTGTCAATCTCATCGAATAATTTTAGAATTTCGCCTTTACTATTTCGGAATTTATATTCTGGATGAACTGTTGAATCCGCCGCTTTCTTGTATTCACTCGAATACGAAGCAATGTCCATCGATATTTTTTATTTTTTTCACCTACAATTTATTTATTAAAATTTCAACAAAACACAGCACAACGCTCATACATTAACAAACAAGAACAAATTTAAACTGATAAAACACGTGTTTGATTTACAAGAATGCGTAATCGCAGACATTCGCTTGTTACGATGATTTCTCAAACAGTGTGTAGATGCCGCTGCAAAGAATAATAATTGCAGTTTGGGCTCTCTATTGAAAATAATTGACTTCGAGGCGAAAACTTTAGAGTGCTAATACCAGATGGCGCTGCATATTTTAATTCAAAATTGGTGTAGGAATGACAACGAATCTGAGGCAAATTAATAAAAAATACAGAACAGCTGATCGCTATTTGAATGTTTGTATTTTAAAATTATGTGAAGTTATGTTTATGTGACTAAAATTTCACCATTAATATTTTTTATACTTATATTTACAATATTGAAATGAATTGGTTGAATATTGAAATGTAAAATATCAATGTAGAAAATTTATTATGTTTGATAATCAACATGATGAAAAGATGGTAAGTTTTTGATCACATGAATTTTAATAAGAAATTGTTTCCAATTATATTAATTCAGCATAGCAATGTTTTGTGTTATTGAATTTTCCAATTTGTTATATTACCTAATTATATTTAATATTTAAGAAGTGAATATTAATCGTTAACTAACCAAGACAAGAGTTTCAATTTTTAAGCCTCAAGTTTTCTGAAATTTAATTTAATAAAATATGAAATTTATAGTACATACTACATGGTTGTAAATAAATTTTAAACATTTTGAGAAATTCTAAGAAAGCTTTGCAAAACCCCGAATATAATACTTTATATTAAGGGTTACATACGTCCAGCGGTACCGAAAACGTACCAAAAGAAAAACTGTTTTTAGGAGGGATAGAAATAGAAATTGATAAAAAAAAGTTTTACACATTGTTTATTACTGTGTTATGTTTGTAAAAAAATTTATTTCAATTTTTTTTCTCAAAAATTACAACATGAAAAATCACATTTTTGAAGTACTGTAAAAAAAAAGTTGCTCCACGGTCGGCAGTATTTCTTTCTCAAATGTTGACGGATCAGCAAAATGTAAAGAAATTCTTGTAAAATAAGGTAGTAGTTATAGTCTGTCGAGCCGGATTTTTGAAATTTAAAAAATTAAACAATTTACGGTAATTTAAAAAAAAATGTTAAGTTTTTGTCAAAAAAATCACACTTTAATTGTTTCTATAAAATTTTCTAATTATAATTTTAAAAATCCGGCTCGACAGACTATAGAAAAACAATTCAAATATTTAAAAAAAAAATCATCAAAAAATATTAAAAACCGTACGAGTTATCATGCCGACCGTGTCAGAAAAAGTAGTTTTGAGAAAAACGCTTTTAAAGTTTCAAGAGCGTTTCGCTCAAGTCGCGATACACAACTGTTCACTTGTAACGTTCAAAGAGAACTAACCTTAAATTTCAAAAATATGAATATATTTTTTAGAAACATAAACTCCCTTCCACGTATTGAAAGATAACAAAAGACCAGGTAGACTAAAAGGGTCTGAAGCTGCCTCAAACAACTCAACTCAGGTAGGCGCGCGTCTAACGTTTGTCCTTTCGTCGGGTAGTCACATTATCTACAATAACTTTTGAACTATGGGGAATTTTTACAATCAGTTTACACAGAAATACGCCTAAGACTATAAGGAATAATAATTTGTAAAAAAAAATTGATTTCTAGAAAATTCTCGACGTATGTAACCCTTAAAATAGTTAATTTGAGATTTTCGTAATCTAATGCATTTTGTCGCATTTTATTTTGTTGGGGATTGTTGGATTCCATACTCGCTTGGCTTGAGTGGTACTGGGAATCGGTGGCTCTTAATAAGCGTGGAATAAGAGTCGGATCATGTTCAATTGTTCAATTGTATGTGTATATGAACTTATACTAGGATTAAATTATTTAATTACCTTTCAGTTTTAAGAAACAGGTAAAAAAAATAAAATGAAATTGGGATGAAAAGTGATGCGTATTTTTTAATTTACAACTAATCAAAAATTAATGGGTTTTGAAGAAATTAATATTTTAAAGCAGATATACAGCTAAGTCCATACTAGTCAATTAAAAAATAATTGTAAAATTTTACCCAAAAATTCGACTTGGGGGAGGGCGTCGTGTCTATAGCCTCCCTCCCCAAAGTTTTAGCAAATATCTTTTGACCGTTGAAGCTCAATCGACGAGAATAGAAATCCTCGTATATTCGTTTTAATTATTATATTTAGCAATACCATTATCACAATTTTTAGAGCGTTGGTAGTGTTTCTATATCCACCTTAATCATTTTAAAATTTTTAAAACAAAATTTATTCGTAAGTTTAATTTATTGCAAAAATTTTGTATATTGCACATTTTCTTTAGGACCAACTCTCTTACATTTCTTTATGTTTGAAAATTATTAATTTTTATTTTTATTTTATTTTTCTTCTGTGTGAACTAAAAAAATTCAGAAAAAATTGTGCAAGTAAAAATTTTGGCGGGTTTAAAGAAAAAAGTGTTTAAAAAAACAAATAAAATAAACTTTAAGGTGCTATATCAATTATTTAAATAAACTTTTTAATGAATTTTTTTAGTTCACTTAGAAGAGAATTTAATAATAAAGAAAAAAAACTTTGGTTCAACTATATAAGCCGTTTAGTTTTTTAGCTATCACGTACGCCGATTTAGAACAATTGTGAAAATAAAACTAGAGAAAACGCGTTTCAAATTTTTTAATAAGACAAAAATCAATTCTTAGTTACTTACGCTGATAATTTGTACACTAAATGAGTCTTATACATTTACACTTATATTAACTGGATACTCAACTGGATACACCCATGGATTAAAACTATTGTTGAACTACCCTTCAACCTTTTTCAGGTATGAAATTCTGAATAGAAAATCGCAGTGACGAGCGCTTGAAACCCTTGCGCAACGCTCGTCTGATTTCGGCTTTATATTTTTGAAAATACTTAAAATTAGCCTCTGTCACTTTGTAAACATATTCTTAGATAGTTTATCTATAGATTTAAGCAAATAAAAAAACGAATTTAATGACGCGCTAATTCAGGACACCCCTTAAAAATTTACATACCAGTTTTAACATTTCTTATCGTCTTAGTTGCACTATTTTAGGTAAATTTCTTTTCAAACGGTTAAAAATATACCCAAGTCTAATAAAAGATTCACTTAACAAGAGAATAAACTTACCTCAATCAAGTTTTTATTCACTTCAAGTGAAGCATTTGCTTAATTATTTTACAAGTTTTAGTATTTACTAGTTTGCATTCATGCCACTAATTAATCTTAATTCGAACATTTTGCGCTTTTAACTGACGAAATAATACACTGTGTACCAGGCACTATAATTTTAACAATGTAACAATACATGTAGTTGTAATTATTATATTATTGCAATAAGGAACAGGTACGCCGTGATACTATATTGTTTAAAATTTTATAACATGTATTGTACTATTTTCCTTTTATTTTAAAGCGGTCAGGAGTGCACTCAGAAATATCTGTTAAATAGGTTTTAAAAGAAGAAAACAAGCAAAATGTGTGAAAAGTACCATTTTCCTTCCTTTTTAATTTTTATTTAATTTATTTTTATTATTTCGTTTTGTGACTGATGACTGTTCCCTGAAAATTAAAATAAATTGTTTAGTTTATTTATAATAAACATTTATTGACTTGTGATAATACAGTGATAATGTTATAATGGATATCAATTAAAAACAACTTTATGTACATCATAAATTATAAACTTTTAAAGTGGCTTCCTTCTGCGTGGATGCAGAGCTTTAAACGTCAAATAAAATTTTCTTCCCTCTTCTAGGGATATTTAATCCCATTCCTGACGCAAAGATTGTTTTAGTGATTCCAAACTTTTGTGGGGTTTTTCACATTCTCTGGCCTCTAAAATTGACCATATGGCGTAATCTATTAGGTTGAGATCTGGTGAGTATGGAGGCCATTCGGCGGAACCGATAAAATCAGGAAAATTGATTCGGCACCACTCTTGCGTAGTTTTCGCGTTGTGGGGAGGTACAGAGTCTTGTTGAAAAGTTTAATGTTGGTCACCAATGTGCTGTTGGGCCCACGGAAGAACTACGAAGAACTTTTAAGACCTATCTAACAGATATTTCTGAGTGCACTCCTGACCGCTATAAAATAAAAGAAAAATAGTACAATACATGTTATAACATCTTAAACAATAATAGTACCACGGCGTACCTGTTTCTTATTGTAATAATTTAATAATTACAACTACATGTATTGTTACATTGTTAAAATTATAGTGCCTGGTACACAGATATTATATGGTCAGTTATAAGTGCAAAATTTACGAAGTAAGATTAATTAGTGGCATGAATACAAACTAGTAAATACTAGAACTCGTACAATAATTAAGCAAATGCTTCACTTGAAATGAATAAAAACGTGATAGAGATAAGTTTGTCCTTTTGCTATGTGAACCTTTTATTAAGACTTGAGTGTATATTTAACCGTTTAAAACGAAATTTACGTAAAATAGTGCAAAAAAGGCGATAAGAAAAGTTAAAACTGGTAAGTAAATTTTTTAAATGTTTTAACATGCTTTGTTATAAATTTAGTTTCTGTGAAAAAATCATTTACTTCTGTATATCGTCGGTGTTATTAGCAAAGTGCGTAACTCAATATTTGGTCAAAACAAGATTTTACGCCATCTGCTTAAAAAATCTAGCTATAGATTGCAAAATTTTCGAACTCCAAATAAATAGTTTTACCAAAAATTTGATTTTATAAAAGATCGTAACCCAACTTTTCATATTATGAAAAGTGTACATATCTAATGAAATGTTATTTATTTTTTTTAAATTGCATAACTCCATTTAATTAGGTTTAAGGTTCTAGTTAAAATATTAGTTTTTCAAAATATATTGTTTATTAAATAAAATTTATTGCGTTTTAATACAAATAGCTGCAATTTTTGAAAAACGTTTTATTGCTCTCCTGAAAAGTTAGGTATCTGGTAGATACGCCCTTTGCTAATTACACCGACGATATGATGAGGTGTTGTTCACGTATATCACCTTGAATGTTGTAGACGAATTTGTAAAAAATTGAAAAATTAAAAGTTTTAGATGGTGTCAAACTAAAAAAAAAGTTAGCGCGAAGAAAATAGTCAGAAACTTTTCTTATACGTACGTATATGTGCATAGACATATGGGGCATTCTGGCTCAAATAGCGTGGTCATCTGCCTGATCCCCTTAGATTTGTTTAACAAAATTTTTAAGCTTCTTTTGGGCTAATTTGAAGCCTGAATTTTTCTTGAAATTTGTATTGCTTTTTTTAACCGATAAAATCGAGGTGTTTAGATTTATTTTAAAAAACTTTAATTCCGACGCGTTTTAAATTTAAGAAATTCTTTTAAATTAAAAAATTAAAAAATCCACTCTATTTTTGGATAAATACATATAAGTGGTTTGATTCCTTAATTTTTAACCAAAAATTTCCACATTTTTAACCAAAAATTGATCATTTTTAAAAAATGAATTTAAAAACCTTGATTTTATCGGTTAAAAAATGCGAAAAAGATTTCAAAAAATTCAGGCTTTAAATTAACCTAAAAAATCTAAATAAATCAGGCAGTTAACCAGTTTATTTGACTCAGAATGCCTCATTTATTATATTTTTAATAAATTTTCAAAATTTTCAACACACAAACGTGTTTTTTTTAAAAGATGTTGAACAGTATTATTTATAACGGCACTTTTATTATTAATTTCCGCTACATCTAGCTGTCGATCAAATTCAGATTTTTAATAATCTCTAGAATTTATAATTTTTTCGTGCAGATGCTGTTAAATATTTTGGGATTTTCTGTGAAATGGGTTGATTTTTCAAAAATTTTTATTAAAATAAAGTTCTAGTCCGTTAAATCTTTTATCCGAATTGGGGCATTACTTTTTAGTAACTAGTTTTGTTTAAAAATACAGAGTATGCAACAAAAACTAAAAAAAACAAAACTTGGAATTTTTTAACAATTCATCTCTTAATTTAATTCATAACTCGAAATTCGTTCATTCTAGACGATAGGAGGTTATAAACTAGTTTGTAGATAAGTAAATAATCTTTAAAAAATTCAAAATTTAAAAAATTGCTTTAAAGAGAGGTACCTCCCAAGGGTTTGAAATAGGACAAAAATATTATTTAAAAATATATCTTAGAAAATTATCTTTTATCACCATCTTAAAGCTTCATCATGGTCACATGGTTTATCATGTATATCCAGAGGCGGATCTAAAAGCATCGCAAGGAGCGGATTGATAAAATTATAAATAATACTAAAATTTTAAACAACTAAATTTTAACATATAAAAAATTACCTTATTTGAGGGTTAAAACCATTCCCCTAATGATTCTTCATTGAGTATAAGCAGGAATTTGGACGTCATTGAGAAGGTTCTTCACTGAGAATAATATAGGAGTTACCTGTAATGAAGTCTTGAAAGCATTAAGCTTTATTAAGAAGAACCAACACTGCGGCCAATTCTAAACCACAATAATTTATTAGTGGGGCGGCATAGTAAAAAAATTATGCGTTTTGTGATAAAAATACAAAATTTTTATCACTGCTAGTACATTTTATGAAAATGATTTTAAAATATTAAAGCGCTGTATATCGCGCATGCGTGAGATTTGAAAGCTATTTCAAATTTCAAATATGTGTTATTTCTCGCCTAATCGGCCAAGTTTCATAAAACTTTCCCGAAATTAAGTTCAAAATTTTTGCTTTTGGCGAAAATATGATTTTTTGAATTTGAGGGTAACGTCAAAATTAACAATTTTCAAACGTAAAAAAATGTAAAAGAGTTGGTCCTACCAAAAATGTGCAATATACAAAATTTTCGCAACAAATTAAACTTACGAGAAAATTTTTGTTTTTAAAAATTATTAAGGTAGTTGCAGCGACCCAGTCTAGTTTTTGAATGACTAGTGACTATAATAGACTTTATAAACACGCGATGGTTAGATCGAATCCCATGATGCGTGAATCCAAATTTTCTTTTTCATTTTTCGGATTAAACTCTAAGGTCTATAGACCTTTTTTGAGTAACATACACTTATACAATGCGTAGGCGATCAACTTAGCTGAAGCCAAGCTGACTTTACTAGAGATATAATTAATGGGGTATTGTCCGTTGTCTTCTCCATAGTCCATTGATTGATATTAAACACTAGCTGACCAAGGTTGTGCGGCCTAAAGGCCGCACTGTTGAAATAATTTTAAATTCACTCTGTATGGTCTATTATTGTATTTAATTATACATTTTTTAAGTGAACAGTAAAAATGTTAAAAGTTTAAAAATAAAAATATTTGCAGTCAAAAGTCCAATATAACGCAATATTTGTTACAGCTGCACATACATAGTATATAGCTGGATACCCGGCTTCGCCGGGATCTCACTAAAAATAAAATACTTTGCCTTTGTCTGAATTTACTTTTTTGAAAAGTTTGAGAATTTTAAGTTAAGGAAACGGTAAAATTGTTTGTTGGACCAAACAAATTTATTTGTTTGATGATTCAAAGAAATCTTGTCTTCTTCTTGGGTTCTTCTTGCATTTTGGAAATAAGGAACCAACTGCATAGTAAACTTGGCCTTGAATTTTAAACGTGGGCATAAAATTTCCATGCCGTATCTCGGTGGCAGCAAACGATGTCATTTGAAAAGCGGAGTTGTACTTTCGTATATTTCTAAGGAAATTATCCGAATTATTGTGAGTGCCAAGTAGTAAACTCTTTAATGGTTCTGGCGGTTCAACAATGTCATCGAGTAAAACTTTTCCACTACAACAACACAGGCCAGGTGCTTCTTTTCCCATTTTAATGCACGACAGTAGTTACAGCTGGAAGTCATGGTTTCAATCGAAACGTGAGAATCGGTTGCATAATCAATGGAGACATCATAATTAAATCCAGACATTTCTCTACTTTTCCATGGGACTGAAGGAACACTTTCATTTTCTACTTCCATATCATGCAAATGATCACCATCATTAACTCTTATTGGGGCTTGGATTTGCTGTGAAATGGAATCTGTGCTGAGTCGGAAGCATTACGATCATTTATGTTATCGGTACTTTGATTTTGTCTACAAAAACGCTGTCTTTTGGCACAGTAGAAGAACGACCAAGATTTAATTTTCTCTTTAACTTTATATGCCACTGTTTGTTATGATTCCTTCGTTCCTTTTTTGTCAGTTGATTTCCAGATTTTTAGTTTATATAGTGATTTGAAGTAGGTTATTTAACCAACCTAAAAATGTCACTAATCTGTAGATTATCAGATTAAATCTGTAGATAATCTGTTCAGACGTGTGTGTACAAAAAATGTAATTACTTCATTGTTTATTAACTTACAAACGCGGAATTAGGCTTTAAACCTGCTCCAAGATGTACTCTATCATTTAAAAAAACGGCAAGTCGATCGATTCAGTAGTTTCGGAGATCATGCGTGACAAAGAAATACCATTTCACATTTATATATAATAGATAGAAGATAGATAGAAGATAGAAGATAATTTTAAATTCACCCTGTATGGAATCTCGTTCCATTCATGCGCGTCCGCAATTTTCACTTTTTTAAATTAAGCTTTTCGGTCCCGGTTTTAGCGGAAAACCTCTTTAGGGTCCTAGAGAGTAACTGTGCAAAATTTGGTTGGGATCGGTCGAACGGTCTAGGAGTCTACAAGGAACAAACACACACACAAACATACATCCATTTTATATATATAGATAGATAGATAGATAGATAGAAGAAGAAGAAGATAGATAGAATAATTTTAAATTCACCCTGTATGGGAATCTCGTTCCATTCATGCGCGTCCGCAATTTTTCACTTTTTTTAAATTAAGCTTTTCGGTCCCGGTTTTGCGGAAAACCTCTTTAGGGTCCTAGAGAGTAACTGTGCAAAATTTGGTTGGGATCGGTCGAACGGTCTAGGAGTCTATAAGGAACAAACACACACACAAACACACAAACATACATCCTTTTTTATATATATAGATAGAAGATAGAAGATAATTTTAAATTCACCCTGTATGGGAATCTCGTTCCATTCATGCGCGTCCGCAATTTTTCACTTTTTTTAAATTAAGCTTTTCGGTCCCGGTTTTAGCGGAAAACCTCTTTAGGGTCCTAGAGTAACTGTGCAAAATTTGGTTGGGATCGGTCGAACGGTCTAGGAGTCTATAAGGAACAAACACACACACACACACACAAACATACATCCATTTTATATATATAGATTTGATCACAGTAATGCATTCCATGCGATCAGGATTTGAACTGGGATTTCCTGCTTTATATTTGACCGGTTCTATGGTAGAACTATAAGTTATACTGCTGGCGAAAATGTTCACTACTTTATAATTACGGAATATAAATATTTTTAAAATGTATTGTAACCTGGCATTTTCATATATCTGTCGCTCATTGTAAAAGTGGTGCAACTCCATTTTTAAATTTTACATTTTATTACTTAATAGAATTAAATTTAGCCATATCTTTCATTATAAAAATGAAGCAACTCCATAATATGCACTATAATACTACAGATGACGTTAATTGTTTTTCTTGTATTTTTTTCGACACATTACTTTTGCAAAAGCTCGATATTTCAAAATTCAGTTAGATGGAGATACTTCACTTTTACAATGAACGACACATATTTGTTATACCATTTATCATTTTATGCGGCGTAAAGGAAGCCCAGCATTCTGGAAGGCGCAATAACGGGCTTTGTCCCTTAAACTGTTACATTTTCTATTTTATTTTACACCCTACGAAGATTATACCAAAGTAACATGGCACCACACCTTCTTTCACATTTTCGGTCGAATGCCTCCGAACAATTGTTCGCGAAATTGATTTACATATATCAATTTGGTTTATTCAATTCGTATACGCCTATAAAATAAAATTTTATTTGAAAAAAATAAACCTGACCTTTAAAATTGACACTGACATAAAACTTTGCGACGATGCCAATGTTATACGCTTCTACAGAAATCAAATTGCATCATATTTTCAAAAATTATTTACAGTCAAACTAGTAGTTGGTCAAAATTAAAAATTTTTTAACATTTTGTAAGATGTTAAACTATATCAGACGTAATTTTTATGCGTCTGACAAAACAAAACTATTTTATTTTACATGATGAATTTTCTTCAAATTTGTTTTACAGTTATAATAAATTATTAAATTTAAATTTTGTAATTTTTATACTTTTGACATGGATTTAAGAAAATCCCAATGGAACGCTGCAACCATCTTAAGAAAGTCAAAAAATTTCATGAAAATGCATTTTGATGTTGTTGCAACTTTATCTTAATTTTGATAACTTTTCGAAAAGAAGAAAAAATACGTAGAAAATAAAGTTCAAAAATTATTATCAAAATGATTTACAATAAATTAGAAATTGAAAAAGCTGCAAAATCATAAAAATCTGAAAAATTGAAAATATTTTGAAAACAGTTGGTCCAAAAAAAATTTTAAATTGGCAAAATGCTTTCCATAAAATTTTGCTATAAAATACGTTTCAAAAATTTTTTAGTTTTTTAACAAAATTTTGGTTTTGAAAATGCTGTTTGAACATGATGCCAGGTTTGCACTTGCTTTCTTCTGGGTTTGAATATTTTTTTCAACTTTTTAATTCCTCTGGCAACGTCAGGATCGGCTACCATTCATCGACGAAATGCATTAGCACTATCTGGGATTTATAAAGCACCTCTTTCTTTTGCTTTTAGAAATTAAATTTTATAATTGAAACATAAAGTAAATATAAAGTTAAAGTTAAATTGAAATATAAAGTGTCCCTATATCTCAAAATTAAGATAATTTAATGTATAAACAATCATGAAAATTTAATGCGTTTATCGCCAGATGCACAATTGTTATACATTTTCATGCCTCCACTATATGTCTGTAGTGAGTGTGTTGTGGTATCTAAAAATACAAACGAGAATCACAGTTTAACGCGGTTGCAAACCGTGTAAAATATACACTTTCATTCCAGAAGATTATTCCCATTTAATACCTCAAAGATGTTTCCAGCACCTTGTGATATACGGTCAAGAAAATCAGATGCAAAGGGTGATCTAATTTGAGTCTTCTATGTTGGCAACACTGTAAATCATAGAGCTGTTAATAATTGCACAAGTTAGAATTTCAAATGTTAGTTTGCAAGTTGCAAGACACATTAACAAAATAGATATACATAATTCCCGCTCAATGCGTTAAAATTGTTTAATTCTGATGTTCTGTACAAACTGTTTATTGAAATTTACATGAAGATTATCGTCAGTTTTATTGAGGTACATTTATCCCCAATTGCGAATTTGTTGGTGAAATTGGTCTCAAACGTTTGAGCTTCAATGAGCTTTCATTTTATCGTTTGAACCACAACCGTCAAAGTTATTTTAAAAACTTTGAGTTCCCGCCATTGCAAATATTTTAGTGAAATTGGTTTTAAACGTTTGAGATTTGTTTGAACTTCAATGAGCTTCCATTTTCATCGTTTGAACCACAACCGTCGCGGTGTTATTCACGAAAACTTTTAGGAGGAGTTTTCCATTTCCGTTCTGGTTCGAATATTTGAGTAAATTTGGTGTCAATCGCTAGAGTTTTGTTTGAACTCCAATGAGCTTCTATTATCATACCATTAATTTAATTTTTCACGAAATTACAGACATTTGAATTTACGGTAACTCCGAGCAAGTGACGCGCGCTACCATTCAACTTTTATTTCATTTTATCAAATGATACGGGATGTAACGCCAGTAATAATAGAAGTGTACATATCTAACATTATATACTTCAAGAAAATATACTTTATATAAAATCAATTTCTAAGTAGGCATAAACCCTTAAATTCATTTCATGCGAAATTTAACAAACTGATTATTCTTCTCTATATAAGAAAGCTCCTTATTCGCGGGTATACGTTCCAAAATTATGCCGCGAATAAGGAAACCGTGAATATGGAATAGTGATTTGTATGGAAATGCAAGGGTTGGGTTCCAAGGTACGAAAATAAAATAAAATAGATAAAAATAAAATCAGTTTAATCACATACCTATCATTATTATTAATTATTATTGTTTGAATTATTTGGTTTAAAATATTTAGTAATTTTTCTTGCTTTGCCGTCTTTAAAATGCCTTTTAATTCCGCATGGTATTCAGCTGTGGCAACTTCAATTTTCCTTTTAAAAGGAAGGTTTCTTTCCAAAAACGGGTCAATTTTAATGAAGTGATCTCACAGTTCATTTGCCATTTGGAAACCTGCGGTCTGGTTTTTTAAGGTGATTGTCATCGTATCATTGTAAGATGTTGAAGCTTGAAGGGTTTTAACATTTCCTGCAAGTCGGCTTCACTTAAATCTTCATCGTGTGATTGAAGCAGCTCTTGAACGTCACTCGAATCTATCTGTTCAAAACCATCATGTCCTATTCCATTAGCAATTTGTACAATTGTGTCAGTTAATGTTTTAATTTGTTTAAACCCCTCACTTTCACAGACTGTTAGATCAACCTATAGTTTTTCCAATATGATTGCAATGTGTATGCAATGCTTGAGCTCTTGTAACGATTCCTTTATGTTAACAATGCACATTGCTATGTTAAATTTTTCCAGAATTCCATAAAACTCACGGGATACGACGATGCTAATAGTTGATCGTCTGCTGTCTGGTTACAAGCGTGTTTGTGCATCACGATACCCAGCCGCTTAAAACCCAATAAAAAAACAAGCAAGCAATCTATCAGGATAACAAGCCTTGTGTGAGGCGAGCTTTACTCTGGCTTAAGCTGTTATGCTATCTTTTGCTAATATTTTCAAGATATAGCTTATTTTAATCTTTATTTTGCGTATTCGCGTTTAATAGTAGTAATTGTTTAAAACTTAAAATTTTAACAATACATATTGAATGCAACATGAAAAAATTCCAAATTTTTGGAAAGAGGGCTGGTGCAAAATTTTTTTTTGTGATTTTTGCGGTTATTACTAAGTTTAGAATTGAAATTTTTAACAAAACACTCAAAACAAATCAAAACCAACACAATACAAGAAAAAAACTCCAAACTTTTAAAATGGGGCTGGCGCAAATTTTTTTGTGATTTCCACAGTTATTATTAATTTAGAACTGAAATTTTTAACAAAACACTCGAAACAAATCAAAACAATACAATACAAAACAAAAATTTCAAATTTTTGAAAAAGGGGCTGGCGTACAAAACTGTTTTTGCGATTTCCGATTAAGTTTAGAACTAAAATTTTAAACAAAACACACAAAACAAATTGAAAACAACATAATACAATCAATTTTTTTATTTAAAGGGGCTAACTTCCGGACATCTATATCTAGGCCACTAATTACAATTTAAAAATAATTAAATTTACTGATATAGATTTGTTTTGCGCTTACTTTAATGCATTTCGTTCATTATTTTGTATTTCGGTCACGGTATTGTCGCCGCGGTATTCTACCGCGTTATTCGTTATATACCAGGATTGTAAATTTTAGAAAAGGGCAAGTTAAACTTGCACGCACTCAGGCCACCTAATTCGACCCATTGTACTATTTCGTTTCCTTATTCTCAGAACCCGCATCCCGATAGTGCTGGGTACGACAGACAGCTAAGAAGTCCCACAATTTGCACCCAACGAATTCCGGTTACTGCCGCAGCTGCTGGGTAGTCACAGGACCAGGCTACTCGGCCGAAGCCTGCAGGGGTAATTTTACCCGTTTGACATATCAAAGCACCTCCGAACGCGGAGACGGTCATAGATAGAAGAGAGTCAGAAAAGAAACTTTGTTATGTACATTCCTACCGGGTTCGAACCGGGTACCTTACTTAGCATTTTAGTAGCCGATCGTCCTAACTACTAAATATCAAATTAACATGAATTTTTCTACACGCGATGTTTAATTAATTAGGCGTATATAAATGATAAAATTTATTTCAGTCGACATCTTAAGATTTATCGGTCACTTTAAGAATTTTATAAATCATCCTGTAAATAATTGATAATAATTATTGCATAAAGCATATATGTAAATAATTTAAACTTTATTCGTTGTGCTATTTGATTATGATTTACGGACATACTTCATATCTATACGTACTAAATGTAATATACATACATGGCATAGAATGTTGACACTTAATCCAAGTTACATATTTGTGATATGAACGATAAATACAATACTATACTTGAAATTATCTACTTCTAAATTCAATGTTGAGAACATTTTAAAATATATTTTATTTTTAGGCTATCATGAATTCAAATCCAGATGAAAATTATCGAATCAACATGAATAATAATGTACGTGTGAGAGCAACAAGTGTCTTTATTTTATTCTTCCTCGTAGTGGTTGTGTACCTTAACCATTTATTTGATTCGCCAACGATGAATTAAATTGTGTATTTTACATGTTCTATTCTTATAAAATCAATAAATAATTTTAACAAATAAGATATCTGAATATACTAAATAATTTTATTTTTACACAAACTTACTTTCCTCTTTCAACGTCCATCCAAATCTTTGAAGATATAAAAACCTACAATGGCGTAATTTGCAAAATTTACTCTTATGCCAAAAATAGAAAAGAGACTTATGAGAGAAGAAAAGAAGAAAGAGAAGAAAAGAGAAACTTACAAAATCAAATATAATGATTAGGCACTCTATCCATGAAAAATTCTTATGTACGCTTTCCCACTTTTTGTGGTAGGGCTCTTCTATATAAACAAGTGCAGTAACTCATTATCGTAAAGTTATTTTTCTAGATTTCAAACAACGCATACACAATGAAGCTTGCTCTGTTACTGTGTTTCTTAACTTTTGGAAATTGGATGATAGTGTAATTTAATTTTATTTTAGTGGAGTTGTAGAAATTCTAATTTTGTTTTTAGTGTCGGTAACAATCCCAAAATCGAGACAAACAAGACGGCTTTGAAAGCAATCACGCACTCAAGTATTTTTGATTTTCACACCGTCGATGTAACTCAAAAGCTACCTAGTGGATTTTCCTCGGGAATTGTTCCCACCATGTAAGAGCTTAAATCATTCTGAAGTATAATTATTTTAATCACATTTTTTTAATATTTCTAGTTTCTCTTTGTGAATGTGTTTTGGTTAGTTCTAAACAAACGGCAGCATTTAAACGGGAGGTTTTAGATGAGAACAGCACAAATCTTATTAATTGCACTCCAAATACAATTTCTAAATGCTACTTAATATGTAGAATGCATGCAGTGGTGAACAGAGAACACATTCCAAAAGTGGTTTGCCTAGTTATGGGACATGGAGAACACTCAATTGTAAGTATTCGGACACGTAACTTTGATTTAATTTTAAAATTGGTGTGTTTCAGGCTTCAATCTACGCTCGTATCTGTAATTCCACAATACGTACCGGATTATCTACTCACGGTAAAACTTGTTGTAATAAATTTAATCGTATCCCTTGCGCAAACTAAATTTGAAATGGTAATTCCTTCAGCCATAATAAGTTGTAGAAATGACCTATATTTAATCTCATAGAAATGTAATTAGAAAATTTATATGCTGGAATTCTTTAAATGACAACTTGGGAACGAAAATGGAACCGATTTTGGAAATTAGCATTTAGATAAATAGCTTTAGTTTGACAGTACGCAATTTAAAATAAAATTTTTAAATAAAATGTTTTCAAGTATTATAGTTATTATTTATTTTCAATTTTCGTTTGTTAACAAAATTTTTCATTTATTTTCGAATGTCGAGTTATTTGCTTCCCGGCCTCGTATTATTTCCATAATAGGTGTAAATTGATGTACGTAGGTCGACGCGCGCACGAGAGTTTATGGCAAAGTGGAGTCCAGTTTTGATTCTCACGCAAGACGGACGTATTTTTGAGTTTGACTTCTCAAATTTTGTTTAAAACATTCCTGAATATTTTCGAAAGTATGGGATATTGAAGTCACTGTGACACCAGGTGATTTAGTTCGTGCTTAAGTTCAACGCTACTGCGGATTTTTGTTCATTGGAATTAAACACAATAGTTGAAAAATTTTCAAGGTTGAAAATTTCGGCGTGCTATCAACAAGTTTGGTTAGCACATGTGTAGTTCCTACGCGCCCTAGTTTGCGTGGTTGTTTAAGTTTTAATATCAACGACGACGATTTCAAATATTTTTGGACGGGCGATCATTTTGTCTTGTCGAGATTACGTTATTCTTAAGTTGCCGGATATTCAGCTTCTTGGTGTCAACCAACCAACATTTTTGTTTCATCTTAGCTGGAATACGAATTTGCTGCTGAGATCTTTCAACGAGCCGTTACCTGCAACAACTATCAATCCGTGTCATCCTGCGATCTTCGACTAGTGTTGTGTGTCTAGTGCAAGTTTGCGGTAGTTTCCATTCTAGAATCTATGTTCCCCCAGCTGCTAAAATTATCTTGTATAAAATACCACTGTGTGACTTCCTGTCTGATCACTAAAGCAAGATTTTATCGTATTTTAACAGCAACCATTTCTATTGTTTCAATTTGTATTTGATTCATAGGAATCGTTTGCAGAGCGGGCCATGGTAACCTCTTGGTATTACGCAGCACCATTAGTCAATATTTGGAATTGTATACCGACACGTAGGTGCAAAGATCATGTGTTAAGTGCACTTAATACGAAGAGATGTTTTTATGCAATCGGTCGATGCAACTAAGCGCCTTATGTACTTAATACAAAAACGCACATGCGATTAGTTCCTGCAACTTTTCGCATGTGCGATTTTATGAATTATAACATATTCTAATTTCATGCGATTTTTCTGTGCGAATGTGTACTGCCAACTTAAAAATGTTTAAAAAAATGCGTTAACCCTACATTATGTTGTTATTTTACAGTTTCTTAACCTACAACCGCGTGTTTGTTGAAGCTTGTTATAAAGTAAGTTATTTTTATTTTATTTTTGAACATTTTTTTCATAAAATTTCGACTACTTCAAAAATTTAAGCTGACTAGTATTTTGTCAAGTTGATACTACTGTAGGTTGGTATTGTAGCAAATACGTCAATTATTGCATGGTCTCCTAAAAATAATGCCTGTGTAAAGTGAACATGCGACAAGCTACTGCAATTTTGCGTCTGCCAAATAATCCTGCAACTAATCGCATCGATCGATGGCATGAAAAATCTCCTCGTGTAAAGTGCATTTTACATCACTTTGTTTTGTAAGCAGAAATTTTAATTTCAATAAAATTGACTTTGTTACCACCCTTCTGTTTTTTACTGAAAGAGAGCAAATTATTAATTTTCAGGATCTATTGCCGTAGTTCACCGCTAACAGCTAGAGCTAGCCGAATCGACCGTTAAGGGTGTTTGTTCCCTGAGCAAACATTTTTGTTTTCAGGTTTTTCTTCTGAAGCAGAAATTAGATCAATTTTACAAGTTCAGTTACTTTGCTCCTCCCTCTCAGTTTAAGTGTTTGAAAAAGTTAACTCCCGAATCTATGAAGCTAGATCGGCTAGCAGTCAAATATTAGTGCTAACACTATTACAATATTTGTACAAATAATCCAGATTGAACTGAATGATCTAAAGTTAGCTCTCAAATCCATTCAGGTAGCACCCAAATATTGTAGATATCACCGTTAAAGTTTTTCACAAATTGATAAATGCCCCAATATCTTATTCCAATGCATGTGCTATAATGCATTCAATACGTTTTGCCGATTTCGAAATTGACTTATAATGTTTGAACAGGGGTATAGTTAATATATGTAATTTAATGTAATTTATTTAAAACAGATTGTACAGTGCAGTACATAATAAATAAATTTAAGACTGAAATCTTGAAAATAAAGCTAGTCGAAGAAGGAAGTGTATACTGACACCAAAGACTAAGAATTATATTATGAAGCAAATTAAGTATAATCCTAAAACAAATGTGTCAAAATTTACTACAGAGGTGTGAAATATTATTGGTAAACACATTGCTACCAAAACTGTCCGTAAAGTCTTTTGGAAAGTAGGGTTAGAGCATTACAACTGTCGGTAAAACATAATAATCTAAAATGCATCTTTATTACTTTTAAAAATTTAAAATTTAACGTAGAAAATAAAAAAAATTTAATTTTTTATAAGCGGGTAGCATCCCACTGCAATTGTACATTAGCGTAGACCCCGATCACGAACGCTGTTTCAAGTGGCGAAGTTATCGTCGATATAGTAAAAAAAATTGCCGTATGTGCATTTAACTGTAATATATGTAGTATTTAATAAATTTGGCATAACAATCGGGCCCAATCTGTGCGGAAGCTGATGCACGCCGCAATAAGTTCTCGGAGCGATTGCTGTCTGACGCTGCAAAAGAGGCTCGGTTGTCGTTAAAATCAGGCAGAAAGAAAAAAATAGAGCAGTACATTAATATAGAAGGCCAATTCTATGGTGCAAGTATTGCAGATTAGAGGTAAATAAAAAATTTTAATAAAATAATACTATGTAAAACTTTAAAATACTTTATCTCAAAACTACAATTTACAAATTAGCCGGCAACATAATTTTTACAAATCTAAACCGATTTGCTTGAAATTTTAACTGTAGCTATAAATGAAATTATCTAGATAAGCACGTAGGGATTTGACGTTACATCGTAAACTTTTTTTGTTATAAACATTTTTTCACGTAATTTTTCAACAAAAATGAAAATTTGAAATCAATCGTGCACTATTCTGACAAAAACCAATATTTTTTAATTTTCCAACTTACTTCTCGAGATAATCTTATTTAAAACTAAAATATTTTTTACTTTTTATTCAAGGTCAAAAATTGACGGAGAAAACTTGCCGAACGCTGTATTTTAAGAGAGGTTTCTTCGTTGAGATTTCGCCACAATTATGTATAAAATGTAAATAAAAATTTACTAACTACTGCCTAAAATATGTATAAGAAAGCCTTTTAAAGAAATTTTGAATTCCATTTACTATAACGCCATAAAAAATTATTAAATTTATGCTATTTTTTTGTCTCTAGAGTGTCATTACCCCTTAAAAAAGTACGCTACTCTGTTGCGAGGTTTACAGCTACTGGCAGTTTAAGTAATATAAAACGCAGTAGTAGACCAAAAGTGACTTCAACTCAAAAATATTTTTAAATCGCTACAACTAGCCAGAGGAAAAAATAAAAACATCCCCTGAAATAAGCTCAGAGGGTAAATAGATAGGGAAAAATTCAGTGTCAATATGTACGATTAAAAGAACATTGCGTAGCTGCCGGACTTTCAAAATGTGTAGAAACTCAAAAACTAAAATACAACTAAAAAGCGTCTCCAATGAGCAAAATTATATACGGATTGGACGTTGGATCAATGGAAAAAGGTCTTTTGTATCGATTAATCTAAATTGAAAATTTTTGGGAAAAAAGAAGGGTTTTCATTCATAGGCAGAAGTCTGAAAAATAATATCTAAATATATTACTCCAACTGTAAAGCATAAGAGGAATCAGTGCTTGTTTATGGAAGTTTTTGTGCTTCTGGGGTAATAGACTTAGTAGAAATCCACGGAATCTTTCGTAAAGAAGATAATTTGAAAATTTTACAACAGCACATATTATCATCAGGGTTGAGACTAATTGGCTTTCCTTGCACAATAAAGCAGGATAACGATCCAAAACATTCATCTTGATTATGTATAGGCTATTTAGAAGATCAGGAGCAAGGATCTATCCCGAAAAACATGGTTTGGCGGTCACAGTTGCCTGATCTGAACCTTTTCGAGTTGCTGTGGGATAAACTCGATAGACAAATTAGAAAACACCCGTGACATCAAAGCAGCATCTTTTAAAATAATCTACAGGTCCTGAAATGCCTAACCGCAGTTAAATTATAAAAAATTGTTTCAAGAATACCCGGAATTGTGCAGTAAGTTATTAAAAGTAATGAAGGTTTACTTCGATGAACAGAAAGTGTAATTAATTAATGTAAATTTTCAATTTTTTTTATTTTTTTTTACCTTTAAATGTAAGTTATTAATGTATTTATTCAAAACTTTTTATATAAATAAAATCAAATTTGTAAAAATATCAAAAATATTAAAATTATTGTATTAGTATCCTATGTTTTCAAACTTTCGGACGGTACTGTATGTCTAATAACAGCCGCATCGGGCTTTACAAAAAAAGATACTATGCAATATCATCGAAATTACATATTTAAATAAAAATTTTTAAAAAGAAGATCCCGTGAGATTTGTCAGTTACCTCCATCGGGTGCGTCCCCATTGGAATTGGGGAAAGCTCGTCAGGTAGGTAATCCAACCTGCCTGAAGGGTAGTGGGGAAATAAAATACCCACCGTGAAACAAAAACTGACCTGGTCCTCCAGGTTGGGGGTTAGTCGTCGGGCTAGCAACTCGGCACTTTGAAAAGATAAATGCGCTAAAAATTTCGATACATCGCCTCGGAACCAGGACGGTCTTAAAGGATTACGACGTAAGCTACGAAAACGGACTATGAGATTGGCTACTTGGAACGTTCAAGGAATCAGGAACAAACAAAGTGAAGTCTTTGAAGAGCTGAAGAAGATGAAGATCGATATATGTATACTCACCGAAACTAAAAAGAAAGGAAAAGGAAACGAAATGGTCGGTGAATATGTACATATATACAGTGGAGTAAGTAAGGACTCGAGAGCCAAGAGAGGGGTATCTGTTGCAATACATAAAAACCTTAGAAACAGAATAAAGAGCTGGGAGGAAATAGACGAGCAAATAATAAAGCTGGAGATAAAGAAAAATGGTCACGATATTACAGTTATTGGGACGTATGCGCCAAGTGAAGACGCTGATAAACTAGATAAGGATAAGTACTATGAACAACTGCAAGAAGTTTTATCCGAAATAAAGATGACAATGAAATATACCTACTCGGGGACTTTAACGGAAGAGTGGGGCAAGAGGAGAATCACCCAGTGGTCGGAGGGTATGGTGAAAGAACAACAAATGACAATGGGATGCGTTTGAGAGATTTATGCGAAGGCATGTCGTTAAGAATAATGAACGGATTCTTTTCCCATAAGGACATTCATAAATTCACGTGGGTGCAGCCAACCAGAAAACTCAAAACAATAATTGACTATGTAATCCAACGTCAAAATTCAAAATTAAAAACTACAGATGTCAGAGTATACCGGGGCCCCGAATGTGGGACAGACCACAATTTAATTATGGCAGAGGTTATAGTTAACTACAGAAAGGCAATTATAAGAAACCGACTTAGGAACAAGAACAAAAGAAGGAAGGAGGACACAGAGCTGCAAGTACAACCTAGAAAGCTTGAGACAGGAATCTGTGAAGTTTCTATATAAACTCCGCCTAGCAAATAAATTACAAAGCGTTAACATCAGAACCGCAAATGCAGAAATAATGTACCATCAAGTAAAAACATGTGTACAAGCAGCAAACGAAGCACTAGGATACGAAGAAAAGGTAAACAAACAGCCTGAATGGTTTTCCGAAAAACTGGGAAAACTAGTAGAAGAGAAAAAGAGGACTTACTGGAGGTGGTTGAGCACACGGAATGACAAAGATAGAGAGATTTACATACAAATGAACAGGGCAGTAAAAGAGAAGTGGCGAAAGAAAAGAACGAAATATGGGAAGGAAATGAAGAGCTAGATAGGTATATGGGCGGCGCAAGAGTCTGCAAGCGTGGAAAACAATAAAAATATAAGAACAGATGGGAAACAATCTAGTAGTATCAGCCTAATTAGCATAAACCAATGGAGAGAGTATTATAAGCGACTGCTGAATGAGGATCGGGTAGCATTCGATAACAACGATCTAAACATAAATAAAATTAAAAATAACAAAGGACAGATCGGCGTACGAGAAATAACAGTGGGAGAAGTCCAAGAAGCTTTAATAGAAATAAAGAACGGAAAAGCAGCGGGGCTGGAAACATTCCTATTGAGCTGGTCAAATATGGACCAGAAGTGTTACACGACATCCTGGCAAAAATATTCAATAAATGTATGATAAATGGAGATGATGTCCCAGAAGATTGGAATCTAGCTTATATAAGCTCCATCTTCAAGAAAGGAAATAAGAAAATGTGCGAGAATTATCGGGGAATCAGTGTGACTAGCTCAGTAGGGAGGTTGTATGGCAGAATACTAAAGAAAAGAATGGAAACCGAGTTTTCAGACATAGAGGAACAGAATGGATTCCGTGCCGGAAGATCGTGTATGGACAACGTGTTTGTATTACAGCAAATAATTGAAAAAAGAAAAGCTAGAAATCTGCCCACTCATCTGGTATTCGTAGATCTCGAAAAGGCCTACGATTCTGTTCCAATTAAAAAATTTTGAAAGTATGACGAAAGTTGGCATTAATGAGGTTTATATCAGATCCATCCGGAACATCTACCGGAATGCAAAGGCCTTGGTTAAATGGAAACAATACATCGGAGGGTTTACAATTACAAAAGGCCTAAAACAGGGTTGCTGTCTGTCTCCACCTTGTTTAAAATTTACATCCAAGAAGCATTAGACGCATGGAGGAGACGAACACGGGGTATGGGAATTGAAATGGAGTGACGAATTTGACAACTCTTATTTGCGGACGATCAGGTCATCATTGCAAATGATGAAGAGGACGCTGATTTTATGTACAGAAAATTGATAGAAGAGTACCAACAGTGGGGGTTGACAATGAACAAGAAAAAGACGGAATACCTAGTGCAGACAAGCGACATGCGCGAACCTGATGCGGAGCTTCAAATCAACAAGGAAATAATTAAAAGCGCGGAGTACAAATACCTGGGCAGCATAATTTCAGAAGAAGGAACATCACGAAGAGACATACGTAGTAGAACTCAACAAGGTCGAAAAAGTATTCGGATTTTAAATTCTTTATTATGGTCCAACAGAATAAAATTACATACAAAATGACCATCTATAGAGCAGTAGGGGAAACCCAAATTTTTAAAAAATCAAGCGTTTTGTGCAAATTGAAATCGTCAAATTGAAAGGTGAAGGAGCAAGTTTTTGGACAAAATTCTGATGAGCTTTTCGAATTGCGTATACGGGCACGAGCGGTAGGAAAGAAAAAATTTTAATTTCGAAAATTTTGGAAAAAAATTTGAGGTTCCTCCTTTCAGAAAACTTCGTCGGGTGCTTGCCGCTAGCGAGGGTGAGGGTGATTTTGCTTCATATAACCTCTAAAACAGCATAAATAAAATTTTTAAATAAAAACGATTAAATAATATTTTATACTTACCACTTTAAAGACCAGCAACCAATTGTATAAATATGGATCATTTTATTGAACTTTCATATTCATATATTATTTCAAAATTAATTACCCACTAAACTCCCCATTAAACTCCCCATTATTTATTTAAGCAACAAATTACATTGGCGAGGAGGCATAGCGTCCGCACGTAGACTATAATTTTCCAAAATAGTGATTAAATTTGCATTACGCCATCGGCGATTTGAAATTAAAATTGTAACCAACAAATTTAGTCAGTTTCATTTCGTTAAACTCAATACCTTCAAATGAAATCATTTTTCTAAACTTAGCTGTTATAAACTTTTTATTTCAATGAAAAAAACGTTATAAGTTATTCCTGAGCATTGCATTAAATACATATTATTATTTTTTAATTTAATATTATTTAACGCGATTAAAAAATAATTTGGAAATTAAAGCTATAAATTTTGAATTCTGCGGTACAATTAATTCAAACGATTGGCGGGCATAACTAGCGCCGCCGCAAGTTATATCACCGATGCTGGCCGCCATTTATGTAAAGACAACGACCTAGTGAAGTAAACAACGTAGTTAGTGCGTTTTAATTCGGATCTTATTAGTATTTGTGATTTTAAACAGTGCAAAATGTCAGAAGTTGAATCAGTAAATGCCAACAATGCAACTAATGAAGACAATAATCAGGTAGTAACCGTAATTATTTATTTTTTGTGCATGATAACGTTGGCACTGCAGAGAAATATGCAAGTAATAGTACATCAACGCGGTTAGAATGTGAACGTTGACGGTTAAACCTCTTGTTGCTAGTGGCTTGCATTAACTTAGTTGGCGATTGTCACAGTCTAAGTAAACTCACCAACTATTTATTAATACAAGTTTTTATTAGGAATTTCGCTTTGTAGTGGCGTAAAAGTGGTAAAAATTGCCAAATTTAATATCGGAAGCATGATTCCCGCACTAAGTGATAACATGCGCTATTAGCTTTATTTATCTTGTTCAAATTAGGATGTATTTAAACGTACGTGTGCACTTGTTACATACGATTTTTTGGAGGAAAAATTGGAGGAAAAAAAAATTAAAGTTAAAATTTTTCTTTTGTGTGTATTTGATTATCCCAAATTTTATACTTATCTTATGTTTAGAACGAAAAGTTTTTGAAAGGTAAAAGGGGGAAGAAAAATGGAGCTCTCACAAAGGTAACCTAATCTACAATCCTATTTTGGTTAAGTTATAATTTTCATTGATGGCGTTTGTTTTGTTTAGGGTTTAGGACCTGAAGTGGAGGGACGTCATCGTACGCGTTCTGCCGTTCGAGGGTTCTAGCTACTCAACCTCCACCTGCAAAGAAAGAACGTAAAAGTTCTACAGCATCTTTGGAAAAGGAGAAAGGTAAATTTACTATTATGTTTTGATTGTAACCACATTATAATTTGCTCTGTTTTAAGGACGTGGACAATCCGAGAAAGGTGCTGACGAATTCGATTCCCACGATGAAAATAAAGATTCAGCAGCCGGAAGTTTTGAAGAACAGCCCAAATTAGAAGAATCTTCTGATAAAATGAAACTTCAATCGAGAATAATTCACACGTTGACAAAGAAGAGTCTGCCAATAATAATGTCAGTGAATCAAGTGATGCAAAGGTAATTTTACAAAATCTATTATTAACATTGTAGCACAGTATTTAATATTTTTAAACACTTGACAATACCGTTGAATAACATGAGTACACTATTGCATAATTTATGGACAGAAAATAATTTTAAAAGTTTCGTAATGCGTTTTACTTCCATCTATTTCTTTCTAATATTGAAATTTTTATGGTGCTACTACGTGGCATTAGACTTGGACCTTTTAAGTTGATGGTATTTTGTATACTTGTACTTTTTGGATAAAGTTTTCAAGTGTCGTCAAAAAAAATTACTTTATTAAAGTTTATAACAAATATTATAAAACATTTATCAGTTTAAATCTTTCTAAAAAATATATGATAAAAACTGATTACTCTTCTTCTTCTTAAATTAGGACTAGGTCTTGTAATATCCAACAGTAACCTCGACAAAGATCCGAAGCTACTGCTGGTACTGTGAGCATATGTTTTGTTTTACATCTGAAGTAGTTTGCTAGACTGGCTTCAGATGTGCCTGTAACCCTATATTATTGTTAATGATGGCAATTCATCAACATAAAAGAAGACCACCGGCTTTACGTGGTGGTCCGAAGCACGGGGACGGTCGTAAATGGAAAGAGCTCTAACTACTAGGCTAGTGACCGTCCCCGATTACATTTTATTTAAAAGTTATCATGTTTATTAAGATCAGTCTCTATTATGGTTTTTAACAAATAAAAACAGGATTTTAAGTATGTTTGATACCAAGGTTACGCTTAAAGGAAAACATTATTTTGTAACAAAGTAATGTAGAAGCAGATTTGTAAAAACTATATACAGTGGTACATACATACTTCAAATAATACATACAAACTTAAAAATATTACAAACTATAAATATACATACTTCAAATAATATTAGATAAATTTTTATTTGTCATAGGAATCACAAGAAAATGGAGCTAAAGAAGATGTAGATGGAGCGTCATTGTCAGAAGAAAAGAGCAAAACTGAAGATGCGTGTAAAGAGAACAGCGAAATAGGAGAGTCCAGCATGGATGCGATAGAAACTGACAAACCTGAATAAATTGTATGTGTGTGAATATAATTTTGTCTTACTGTAGGTTTTTTGCTTATGTATTTTATAGTGTAATTTTACCGATTTCCAAGTGCAATTTCTAAGGTGAATATTTCTATAATTATCTTAAGTTATTAGTTCTAAGTTTTTGATTAAATCATAAATGAAATGGTAAAATTACATTTAAATTTACGAGAGAAATTATAAATAAACATTCTGTTAATAATCTTGAAAATTTTTGTAGCCATTTGTAACTTTTGATTTTTATTTGTATATTTTTGTATTACCAATAATCAAAAAAGTCATTGAAAAATATTTAAAGAAACAACTTACAGAAAAAAATTTTAAGCAAACTACAACGTACATATTGAAAACCTTACAAATTATTTAATTTCCAATTGCATTATAATATTTGTGGCATTGTTAGACTAAATTGAGTACATACTGCGAATTGGCTCATTAAATTTTATTTGTTACTATCCATATTCCATAGATGCAATTGTAATATTATTACGATTTATTTTGCCCATTAGTTAATAAAATCTAGAAAAATCATCACATTTTTATAACATTTCCATTCATTTTTCTTTTGATAACCCTGCACTCATTGACTTAATAAAAGTAGATGACTATTGTAATATTAATCTTTAAAGCTATTTTGATTAGAATGCCGGTATGGTGTAACTTTTTTTTGGAAATTGGTAAAAAAAATAATATGTAATCGAAATGTATGACCATTTAGGAATATAAAATTAAGTTTTGCAATATTTTGTTTGTTTGTCAGTGTTAAAAAGTTGCCAAGAGGTTTAAATGTGGCACGTATGTAAAAAATTTTGTACATAAATTTATACTAGTGACGTTTTGAGATGTAAGCTTTTATTATTAGTAAAATTATAATTTATATAATTGGAAATTGTTTAAATAATAATTAAAAAATCGAATAAATTTAAAAATTTTGTTATGGCGACAATTTAAATTTGACTGTACACCTGATGGCAGGTTCAATTTCGTATCACTGAACATTTTCCAACTTTATATAAAACGATTCTACATGTAGTATGTTACAAATAGTCTAGTGTCTAAGGTTCTGTATAGGTATTAGAAAATTTTTGATGAATTATGAGTTGTAATAACTTGTCATATTCAATATTGTTTGTGAGTTGTGTGTGACTGACATCTTTAGAAAATAAATAAATAAACAGAATATACATTTTGTTGTAAATTGAAATTCATTTGTATGTCTATAATAACGCCGGTAATAAAATAATCTGGTTCAGGGTAAAAAAATTGGTGCATGAAATGCAATAAATATGTACTGCCAGGTTACTTTATAGTAATCATTAAAAGCAAAAATTTGCTTATCAACATGATGTGGTATTATTATTTATTATTCTGAACGGTGTGGTTCTAGGCCCACTTGTACTGAAACTCGTAAGTTTATTGTACCCGGGTTTGTGGTTTTTACTTCTTTAGGTCTGTTTCCTCAACAAAGTTGAGGATGCAGTTGATGGGAATTTCTGCAATCTCTTCGGTTGTCGGATAGAAATTGCCGAGATGTTGTATGTACCTCTGCATGGCAGCCGAAGCCGTCTTGCAGTGGTGCATATTTATTTAACAGCCCTGAAAGTGGTATTTCACGGCATCCCCTCCATGGTTGTCGCCTCCGTACTGATGGCAGCAGGAGGATCCGGAAGATTTTGAGTTGGCTCAGGAGGTACTTGCCCTCCCTCTTCCACCTCCATTTCCTTGGTGCTCTCTTTTTTATTTTTGCCCAGGACCTTAAAGGTAACCCTGGAAAAACCCTTTTAAGTCTGCCTTTCTGTCCAAAACTGACTAGGTCCTTGTTTTTAGCTCTGGGTTTTGGACTGATAATTTTTTTAAACAATTTTTCCGGTTTCTCGGGGTCCCGGAATCCATGTTAGTGCCCTAATCGGCTTAGGGATGTCTTTTGCGTCAATGACGCTGAGCTGGGCTCTTTCCCAGGGTACGCCTTCCGCTACTACCCGCTCCAACCAGTCCTTAGTAGCCTGGCCGCTGCATAGGGCAGTGAGAAAACCCCCCTTTAATTTTATCTCCGAGAACCTCAGAGATGGACTACCTTCAGTGATGCTGTCTAAGAACGAGAGCAGGGTCCCTTTGATAAGGTTTGCCTGTTCGTCGCTTAGGATGTTTTCTGGGTATCTTTGTGGTTTGATTGCCACTTGGATATCCGTCAATGCTCCTTTTTTCCTAAGGGAAAATTCAAAAGTCCAGAGCATTTACGTTTTTAGTCGTTAATTGATTAATCAGTGGTGCTAGCTGAAGGGGTGTTAAGCTTCCTTTGTTTGTTACGGAAGCATTCCGAAGACCATTTTAGTTAATGCCGGTCTTGTATTTTAAGCATGTTTAAAGATACTGACAAGGGCGTAAGTCGGCGCGCGCACGGATGAAAGGCAGGGAAATTGAGTTTTGATTTTCACGCGAGGCGGACGTGTTTTGACCTTGTTCATTACTTTGGGATTTTCTGTAAAATGAGTTGATTTTCCAAAAAATATTACTAGATTAAAATTATATCCAGTTAAATTGGTTCATTAGTTTTTTGTAAATAGTTTTTTTTTAAGATACAGGATTCGCAAGAAAAACGAAAAAATAAAACTTGCAATTTTTTAACATTTCATCTTATAATATAATTCATAATTTGAAATTTGTTTATCCTAGACAATAGAATATAACGTAATTTGTAGATAAGTGAGTAATCTTTAAAAAGTTTTAATCTATTAAATCTTAAAATCAATAATATCGGAGCTACGACCGTTTGAAATCAGAAATTCAAAAAATTGCTTTAGAGGGAGGTATTCTTCAAGGGTTTGGACTTGGACAAAAATTTTATTTGAAAATTTGTCTTAGAAAGGTGTCTTTTATCGTCTTCTAAAGGTTCTATTATATTTCGACGGTCAAGAATAAAACAATTTTATATTGACATTGTTAAGCTCGCCTCACACGAGGCTTGTTTTGCTGATGGATTGCTTACTGGCTGCTGCGATGGCCGGCCGTAAGGTAAATAGAATACAGAATGTATTGGGCCGGCCGTGTTGAAAAATGACGTCACGTGCCGAGTCGCTTGCTTATTTTCGTGATGGATTTTGCGATAGAACGCGTGCTATTTTGCTTGCTGGTTTTAAGTTTAGTTTTAACCTTATGGTTTTAAGCACTAACAAAGTCACGTCGTCTTCGTAAACACGAATGCCACGGGGTACGACGATGCTAATAGTTGATCGTCTGCTGTCTGGTTACAAGCGTGTTTGTGCATCACGATACCCAGTCGCTTAAAACCCAATAAAAAAACAAGCAAGCAATCTATCAGGATAACAAGCCTTGTGTGAGGCGAGCTTTACTCTGGCTTAAGCTGTTATGCTATCTTTTGCTAATATTTTCAAGATATATATAGCTTATTTTAATCTTTATTTTGCGTATTCGCGTTTAATAGTAGTAATTGTTTAAAACTTAAAATTTTAACAATACATATTGAATGCAACATGAAAAAATTCCAAATTTTTGGAAAGAGGGGCTGGTGCAAAATTTTTTTTTGTGATTTTTGCGGTTATTATTAAGTTTAGAATTGAAATTTTTAACAAAACACTCAAAACAAATCAAAACCAACACAATACAAGAAAAAAACTCCAAACTTTTAAAATTGGGGGGCTGGCGCGAAATTTTTTTTGTGATTTCCGCGGTTATTATTAAGTTTTGAACTGAAATTTTTAACAAAACACTCGAAACAAATCGAAAACAATACAATACAAGAACAAAAATTTCAAATTTTTGAAAAAGGGGCTGGCGTACAAAACTGTTTTTGCGATTTATTAAGTTTGAACTGAAATTTTAAACAAAACACACAAAACAAATTGAAAACAACATAATACAATCAATTTTTTTTATTTAAAAAAAGGGGGGCTAACTTCCGAACATCTAATATATAGGCCACTAATTACAATTTAAAAATAATTAAATTTACTAATATAGATTTGTTTTGCGCTTACTCTAATGCATTTCGTTTAATATTTTGTATTTCGGTCACGGTATTCTCGCCGCGGTATTCTACCGCGTTATTCGTTATATACCAGGATTGTGAATTTTAGAAAAGGGCAAGTTAAACTTGCACGCACTCAGGCCACCTAACTCGACTCATTGCACTATTTCGGTTCCTTATTCTCAGAACCCGCATCCCGATAGTGCTGGGTACGACAGACAGCTAAGAAGTCCCACAATTTGCACCCTACGAATTCCGGTTACTGCCGCAGCTGCTGGGTAGTCACAGGACCAGGCTACTCGGCCCGAAGCCTGCAGGGGTAATGTTTACCCCGTTTGACATATCAAAGCACCTCCGAAACGCGAAGACGGTCATAGATAGAAAGAGAGTCAGAAAAGAAACTTTGTTATGTACATTCCTTCCGGGTTCGAACCGGGTATCCTACTTAGCATTTTAGTAGCCGTTCGTCCTAACTACTAAATATCAAATTAACATGAATTTTTCTACACGCGATGTTTAATTAATTAGGCGTATATAAATGATAAAATTTATTTCGGTCGGCATCTTAAGATTTATCGGTCACTTTAAGAATTTTATAAATCATCCTGTAAATAATTGAAAATAATTATTGCATAAAGCATATATGTAAATAATTTAAACTTTATTCGTTGTGCTATTTGATTATGATTTACGGACATACTTCATATCTATACGTACTAAATGTAATATACATACATGGCATAGGAATGTTGACACTTAATCCAAGTTACATATTTGTGATATGAACGATAAATACAATACTATACTTGAAATTATCTACTTATAAATTCAATGTTGAGAAAATTTTAAAATATATTTTATTTTTAGGCTATCATGAATTCAAATCCAGATGAAAATTATCGAACCAACATGAATAATAATGTACGTGTGAGAGCAACAAGTATCTTTATTTTATTCTTCCTCGTAGTGGTTGTGTACCTTAACCATTTATTTGATTCGCCAACGATGAATTAAATTGTGTATTCTGCATGTTCTATTCCTTATAAAAATCAATAAATAGTTTTAACAAATAAGATATCCGAATATATTAAAAAATTTTATTTTACACAAACTTACTTTCCTCTTTTCAACGTCCATCCAAATCTTTGAAGATATAAAAAACCTACAATGGCGTAATTTGCAAAAATTTACTCTTATGCCAAAAATAGAAAAGAGACTCCTTAAAGAGAGAAGAAAAGAAGAGAAGAGAAGAAAAGAGAAACTTACAAAATCAAATATAATGATTAGGCACTCTATCCATGAAAAATTCTTATGTACGCTTTCCCACTTTTTTGTGGTAGGGGCTCTTCCATATAAACAAGTGCAGTAACTCATTATCGTAAAGTTATTGTTTCTAGATTTCAAACAACGCATACACAATGAAGCTTGCTCTGTTACTGTGTTTCTTAACTTTTGGAAATTGGATGATAGTGTAATTTAATTTTATTTTAGTGGAGTTGTAGAAATTCTAATTTTGTTTTTAGTGTCGGTAACAATCCCAAAATCGAGACAAACAAGACGGCTTTGAAAGCAATCACGCACTCAAGTATTTTTGATTTTCACACCGTCGATGTAACTCAAAGCTACCTAGTGGATTTTCCTCGGGAATTGTTCCCACCATGTAAGAGCTTAAATCATTCTGAAGTATAATTATTTTAATCACATTTTTTTAATATTTCTAGTTTCTCTTTGTGAATGTGTTTTGGTTAGTTCTAAACAAACGGCAGCATTTAAACGGGAGGTTTTAGATGAGAACAGCACAAATCTTATTAATTGCACTCCAAATACAATTTCTAAATGCTACTTAATATGTAGAATGCATGCAGTGGTGAACAGAGAACACATTCCAAAAGTGGTTTGCCTAGTTATGGGACATGGAGAACACTCAATTGTAGTATTCGGACACGTACCTTTGATTTAATTTTAAAATTGGTGTGTTTCAGGCTTCAATCTACGCTCGTATCTGTAATTCCACAATACGTACCGGATTATCTACTCACGATAAAACTTGTTGTAATAAATTTAATCGTATCCCTTGCGCAAACTAAATTTGAAATGGTAATTCCTTCAGCCATAATAAGTTGTAGAAGTGACCTATATTTAATCTCATAGAAATGTAATTAGAAAATTTATATGCTGGAATTCTTTAAATGACAACTTCAACGAAAATGGAACCGATTTTGGAAATTAGCATTTAGATAAATAGCTTTAGTTTGACAGTACGCAATTTAAAATAAAATTTTTAAATAAAATGTTTTTCAAGTATTCCTTATAGTTATTATTTATTTTCAATTTTCGTTTGTTAACAAAATTTTTCATTTATTTTCGAATGTCGAGTTATTTGCTTCCCGGCCTTGTATTATTTCCATAATAGGTGTAAATTGATGTACGTAGGTCGACGCGCGCACGAGAGTTTATGGCAAAGTGAAGTCCAGTTTTGATTCTCACGCAAGACGGACGTATTTTTGAGTTTGACTTCTCAAATTTTGTTTAAAACATTCCTGAATATTTTCGAAAGTATGGGATATTGAAGTCACTGTGACACCAGGTGATTTAGTTCGTGCTTAAGTTCAACGCTACTGCGGATTTTTGTTCATTGGAAATAAACACAATAGTTGAAAAATTTTCAAGGTTGAAAATTTCGGCGTGCTATCAACAAGTTTGGTTAGCACATGTGTAGTTCCTACGCGCCCCTAGTTTGCGTGGTTGTTTAAGTTTTAATATCAACGACGACGATTTCAAATATTTTTGGACGGAGCGATCATTTTGTCTTGTCGAGATTACGTTATTCTTAAGTTGCCGGATATTCAGCTTCCTTGGTGTCAACCAACCAACATTTTTGTTTCATCTTAGCTGGAATACGAATTTGCTGCTGCTGGAGATCTTTCAACGAGCCGTTACCTGCAACAACTATCAATCCGTGTCATCCCTGCGATCTTCGACTAGTGTTGTTGTGTGTCTAGTGCAAGTTTGCGGTAGTTTCCATTCTAGAATCATTGTGTTCCCCCAGCTGCTAAAATTATCTTGTATAAAATACCACTGTGTGACTTCCTGTCTGATCACTAAAGCAAGATTTTATCGTATTTTTACAGCAACCATTTCTATTGTTTCAATTTGTATTTGATTCATAGGAATCGTTTGCAGAGCGGGCCATGGTAACCTCTTGGTATTACGCAGCACCATTAGTCAATATTTGGAATTGTATACCGACACGTAGGTGCAAAGATCATGTGTTAAGTGCACTTAATACGAAGGGATGTTTTATGCAATCGGTCGCTGCAACTAAGCGCCTTATGTACTTAATACAAAACGCACATGCGATTAGTCCTGCAACTTTTCGCATGTGCGATTTTATGAATTAGAACATATTCTAATTTCATGCGATTTTTCGTGCGATTGTGTACTGCCAATTTAAAAAATGTTAAAAAGGGTTAAGCCTACATTATGTTGTTATTTTACAGTTTCTTAACCTACAACCGCGTGTTTGTTGAAGCTTGTTATAAAGTAAGTTATTTTTATTTTATTTTTGAACATTTTTTTTCATAAAATTTCAACTACTTCAAAAATTTAAGCTGACTAGTATTTTGTCAAGTTGATACTACTGTAGGTTGGTATTGTAGCAAATGCGTCAATTATTGCATGGTCTCCTAAAAATAATGCCTCGTGTAAAGTGAACATGCGACAAGCTACAGCAATTTTGCGTCTGCCAAATAATCACTGCAACTAATCGCATCGATGGCATGAAAAAATCTCCTCGTGTAAAGTGCATTTTACATCACTTTGTTTTGTAAGCAAAAATTTTTAATTTCAATAAAATTGACTTTGTTACCCACCCTTCTGTTTTTACTGAAAGAAAGCAAATTATTAGTTTTCAGGATCTATTGCCGTAGTTCACCGCTAACAGCTAGAGCTAGCCGAATCGACCGTTAAGGGTGTTTGTTCCCTGAGCAAACATTTTTGTTTTCAAGTTTTTCTTCTGAAGCAGAAATTAAATCATTTTTACAAGTTCGGTTACTTTGCTCCTCCCTCTCAGTTTAAGTGTTTGAAAAAAGTTAACTCCCGAATCTATGAAGCTAGATCGGCTAGCAGTCAAATATTAGTGCTAGCACTATTACAATATTTGTACAAATAATCCAGATTGAACTGAATGATCTACAGCTAGCTCTCAAATCCATTCAGGTAGCACCCAAATATTGTAGATAGCACCGTTAAAGTTTTTTCACAAATTGATAAATGCCCCAATATCTTATTCTAATGCGCATGTGCTATAATGCATTCAATACGTGTTGCCGATTTCGAAATTGACTTATAAATTTTGAACAGGGTGTATAAATATATGTAATTTAATTGTAATTTATTTAAAAACAGAATTGTACAGTGCAGTACATAATAAATAAATTTAAGACTGAAGGAAATCTTGAAAATAAAGCTAGTCGAAGGAAGTGTATACTGACACCAAAGACTAAGAATTATATTATGAAGCAAATTAAGTATAATCCTAAAACAAATGTGTCAAAATTTACTACAGAGGTGTGAAATATTATTGGTAAACACATTGCTACCAAAACTGTCCGTAAAGTCTTTTGGAAAGTAGGGTTAGAACATTAGAACTATCAGTAAAACATAATAATCTAAAATGCATCTTTATTACTTTTAAAATTTAAAATTTAACGTAGAAAATAAAAAAAATTTAATTTTTTATAAGCGGGTAGCATCCCACTGCAATTGTACATTAGCGTAGACCCCGATCACGAACGCTGTTTCAAGTGGCGAAGTTATCGTCGATACAAAAAAAAAATTGCCGTATGTGCATTTAACTGTAATATATGTAGTATTTAAAAATTTGGTATAACAATCGGGCCCAATCTGTGCGGAAGCTGATGCACGCCGCTATAAGTTCTCGGAGCGATTGCTGTCTGACACTGCAAAAGAGGCTCGGCTGTCGTTAAAATCAGTCAGAAAGAAAAAAATAAACCAGTACATTAATATAGAAGGCCAATTCTATGGTGCAAGTATTGCAGATTAGAGGTAAATAAAAAATTTCAATAAAATAATGCTATGTAAAACTTTAAAAAGCTTTATCTTAAAACTACAATTTATAAATTGGCCGGCAACATAATTTTTACAAATCTAAACCGATTTGCTTGAAATTTTAACTGTAGCTATAAAATGAAATTATCTAGATAAGCACGTAGGGATTTGACGTTACATCGTAAACTTTTTTGTTATAAACATTTTTTCACGTAATTTTTCAACAAAAATGAAAATTTGAAATCAATCGTGCACTATTCTGACAAAAACCAATATTTTTTAATTTTCCAACTTACTTCTCGAGATAATCTTATTTAAAACTAAAATATTTTTTGCTTTTTATTCAAGGTCAAAAATTGACGGAGAAAACTTGCCGGCCGCGGAACGCTGTATTTTAAGAGAGGTTTTCTTCGTTGAGATTTGGCGCCACAATTATGTATAAAAATGTAAATAAAAATTTATTAACTACTGCCTAAAATATGTATAAGAAAGCCTTTTAAAGAAATTTTGAATTCCATTTACTATAACGCCATAAAAAATTATTAAATTTATGCTATTTTTTTGTCTCTAGAGTGTCATTACCCTTAAAAAGTACGCTACTCTGTTGCGAGGTTTACAGCTACTGGCAGTTTAAGTAATATAAAACGCAGTAGTAGACCAAAAGTGACTTCAAATCAAAAATATTTTTTAATCGCTACAACTAGCCAGCGGAAAAAATAAAAACATCCCCTGAAATAAGCTCAGAGGGTAAATAGATAGGGAAAAATTCAGTGTCAATATGTACGATTAAAAGAACATTGCGTAGCTGCCGGACTTTCAAAATGTGTAGCAACTCAAAACTAAAATACAACTGAAAAAGCGTCTCCAATGAGCAAAATTATATAAGGATTGGACGTTGGGTCAATGGAAAAAGGTCCTTTGTGTCGATTAATCTAAATTGAACATTTTGGGAAAAAGAAGGGTTTTCATTCATAGGAGAAGTCTGAAAAATAATATCTAAATATATTGCTCCAACTGTAAAAGCATAAGAGGAATCAGTGCTTGTTTATGGAAGTTTTGTGCTTCTGGGGTAATAGACTTAGTAGAAATTCACGGAATCTTTCGTAAAGAAGATAATTTGAAAATTTTACAACAGCACATATTATCACTAGGGTTGCGACTAATTGGCTCTCCTTGCACAATAAAGCAGGATAACGATCCAAAACATTCATCTTGATTATGTATAGGCTATTTAGAAGATCAGGAGCAAGGATCTATCCCGAAAAACATGGTTTGGCGGTCACAGTTGCCTGATCTGAACCTTTTCGAGTTGCTGTGGGATAAACTCGATAGACAAATTAGAAAACACCCGTGACATCAAAGCAGCATCTTTTAAAATAACTACAGGAATCCTGAAATGCCTAACCGCAGTTAAATTATAAAAATTGTTTCAAGAATACCCGGAATTGTGCAGTAAGTTATTAAAAGTAATGAAGGTTTACTTCGATGAACAGAAAGTGTAATTAATTAATGTAAATTTTCAATTTTTTATTTTTTTACCTTTAAATGTAAGTTATTAATGTATTTATTCAAAACTTTTATATAAATAAAATCAAATTTGTAAAAATATCAAAAATATTAAAATTATTGTATTAGTATCCGTTTTCAAACTTTTGGACGGTACTGTATGTCTAATAACAGCCGCATCGGGCTTTACAAAAAGATACTATGCAATATCATCGAAATTACATATTTAAATAAAAATTTTTAAAAAGAAGATCCCGTGAGGGGATTTGTCAGTTACCTCCATCGGGTGCGTCCCCATTGGAATTGGGGAAAGCTCGTCAGGTAGGTAATCCAACCTGCCTGAAGGGTAGTGGGGAAATAAAATACCCACCGTGAAACAAAAACTGACCTGGTCCTCCAGGTTGGGGGTTAGTCGTCGGGCTAGCAACTCGGCACTTTGAAAAGATAAATGCGCTAAAAATTTCGATACATCGCCTCGGAACCAGGACGGTCTTAAAGGATTACGACGTAAGCTACGAAAACGGACTATGAGATTGGCTACTTGGAACGTTCAAGGAATCAGGAACAAACAAAGTGAAGTCTTTGAAGAGCTGAAGAAGATGAAGATCGATATATGTATACTCACCGAAACTAAAAAGAAAGGAAAAGGAAACGAAATGGTCGGTGAATATGTACATATATACAGTGGAGTAAGTAAGGACTCGAGAGCCAAGAGAGGGGTATCTGTTGCAATACATAAAACCTTAGAAACAGAATAAAGAGCTGGGAGGAAATAGACGAGCAAATAATAAAGCTGGAGATAAAGAAAAATGGTCACGATATTACAGTTATTGGGACGTATGCGCCAAGTGAAGACGCTGATAAACTAGATAAGGATAAATACTATGAACAACTGCAAGAAGTTTTATCCGAAATAAAAGATGACAATGAAATATACCTACTCGGGGACTTTAACGGAAGAGTGGGGCAAGAGGAGAATCACCCAGTGGTCGGAAGGTATGGTGAAAGAACAACAAATGACAATGGGATGCGTTTGAGAGATTTATGCGAAGGCATATCGTTAAGAATAATGAACGGATTCTTTTCCCATAAGGACATTCATAAATTCACGTGGGTACAGCCAACCAGAAAACTCAAAACAATAATTGACTATGTAATCCAACGTCAAAATTCCAAATTAAAAACTACAGATGTCAGAGTATACCGGGGCCCCGAATGTGGGACAGACCACTATTTAATTATGGCAGAGGTTATAGTTAACTACAGAAAGGCTATTATAAGAAACCGACTTCAGGAACAAGAACAAAAAGAAGGAAGGAGGACACAGAGCTGCAAGTACAACCTAGAAAGCTTGAGACAGGAATCTGTGAAGTTTCTATATAAACTCCGCCTAGCAAATAAATTACAAAGCGTTAACATCAGAACCGCAAATGCAGAAATAATGTACCATCAAGTAAAAACATGTGTACAAGAAGCAGCAAACGAAGCACTAGGATACGAAGAAAAGGTAAACAAACAGCCTGAATGGTTTTCCGAAAAACTGGGAAAACTAGTAGAAGAGAAAAAAGAGGACTTACTGGAGGTGGCTGAGCACACGGAATGACAAAGATAGAGAGATTTACATACAAATGAACAGGGCAGTAAAAAGAGAAGTAGCGAAAGAAAAGAACGAAATATGGGAAAGGAAATGTGAAGAGCTAGATAGGTATATGGGCGGCGCAAGAGTCTCGCAAGCGTGGAAAACAATAAAAAATATAAGAACAGATGGGAAACAATCTAGTAGTATCAGCCTAATTAGCATAAACCAATGGAGAGAGTATTATAAGCGACTGCTGAATGAGGATCGGGTAGCATTCGATAACAACGATCTAAACATAAATAAAATTAAAAATAACAAAAGACAGATCGGCGTACGAGAAATAACAGTGGGGAGAAGTCCAAGAAGCTTTAATAGAAATAAAGAACGGAAAAGCAGCGGGGCCGGGAAACATTCCTATTGAGCTGGTCAAATATGGACCAGAAGTGTTACACGACATCCTGGCAAAAATATTCAATAAATGTATGATAAATGGAGATGATGTCCCAGAAGATTGGAATCTAGCTTATATAAGCTCCATCTTCAAGAAAGGAAATAAGAAAATGTGCGAGAATTATCGGGGAATCAGTGTGACTAGCTCAGTAGGGAGGTTGTATGGCAGAATACTAAAGAAAAGAATGGAAACCGAGTTTTCAGACATAGAGGAACAGAATGGATTCCGTGCCGGAAGATCGTGTATGGACAACGTGTTTGTATTACAGCAAATAATTGAAAAAAGAAAAGCTAGAAATCTGCCCACTCATCTGGTATTCGTAGATCTCGAAAAGGCCTACGATTCTGTTCCAATTAAAAACCTTTTTGAAAGTATGACGAAAGTTGGCATTAATGAGGTTTATATCAGATCCATTCGGAACATCTACCGGAATGCAAAGGCCTTGGTTAAATGGAAACAATACATCGGAGGAGTTTACAATTACAAAAGGCCTAAAACAGGGTTGCTGTCTGTCTCCCACCTTGTTTAAAATTTACATCCAAGAAGCATTAGACGCATGGAGGAGACGAACACGGGGTATGGGAATAGAAATGGGAGTGACGAATTTGACAACTCTTATTTGCGGACGATCAGGTCATCATTGCAATTGATGAAGAGGACGCTGATTTTATGTACAGAAAATTGATAGAAGAGTACCAACAGTGGGGGTTGACAATGAACAAGAAAAAGACGGAATACCTAGTGCAGACAAGCGACATGCGCGAACCTGATGCGGAGCTTCAAATCAACAAGGAAATAATTAAAAGCGCGGAGTACAAATACCTGGGCAGCATAATTTCAGAAGAAGGAACATCACGAAGAGACATACGTAGTAGAACTCAACAAGGTCGAAAAAGTATTCGGATTTTAAATTCTTTATTATGGTCCAACAGAATAAAATTACATACAAAAATGACCATCTATAGAGCAGTAGTGGAACCAATTTTAACATACGGAGCAGAATGCTGGCAACTAACGAGCAGAGACAAGAGACTTATTGAGGCTGCCGAGATGGATTACCTAAGACGAGCGTGTAGAGTCTCCCGAATGGAACACATCCCGAATGAAGAAATTCGACGACGAACTAACAGGACATATACAGTTACGGACAGAGTAGAATCCCGACAACTAATATGGTATGGTCATGTGATGAGGATGACTGAAGATCGTTGGCCAAAAAGAGCTATAAGTTATATACCAGCGAACAAAAGGTGAAGAAAAGGAAGACCCAACATGACATGGATCCAAGGAGTAAAAGACATAATGGCGGATCGAGCGATAAAAGAGGAAGACTGTTGAGATAGAGAAGTGTGGCGATCGAAATGCGGGATGCGGCAAAGGCTGTAGGAACCCCGCCTATATATATATATAAAAAGAAGATGTACTTTTGTCACGTATCCCAAGATGTGCCATTAGAATTTAAACGTTTGTAGTCTTCGGTGCAACGCGCATTTGTAATTATTATCTACCAAAGACAGGGACAATCGCTACAAGTGTGTGGACTAAATTTGGAAAATCCATGCTTTACATGGACAGCTGTATGTGGCCTGATTACGCGTCGGAAAACCTTCTGATTTTTCCAACTTACTTCTCGAGATAATCTTATTTGAAACTAAAATATTTTTTGCTTTTTATTCGAGGTCAAAAATTAACGGAGAAAACTTGCCGGGCGCGGAACGCTGTATTTTAAAAGAGGTTTTCTTCGTTAAGATTTGGCGCCACAATTATGTATATAAAAATGTAAATAAAAATTTACTAACTACTGTCTAAAATATGTATAAGAAATTTTTTTAAAGAAATTTTGAATTCCATTTACTATAACGCCATAAAAAGTTATTAAATTTATACTATTTTTTTGTCTCTTGAGTGTCATTGCTCCTTAAAAAAGTACGCTATTTTGTTGCGAGGTTTACAGCTACTGGCAGTTTAAGTAATATAAAACGCAGTAGTAGACCAAAAGTGACTTCAACTCAAAAATATTTTAAATCGCTACAACTAGCCAGAGGATTACGCGTCGGAAAACCTTCTGATTTATTCGTGTACACACCAGATGGAAAGATCAAAAGTTTTTATACGGGGTGTTAGCTAAACATGCGGTAAAAATTTCAGAGGTTATTTTTTGGCCTATTCTAAGAATATTTTGTTTTACAATAATAATTTCTGAAAAACTCGTTAATATTAAAGATACAGGGTGAACAAAACTTGCGGCAACTATATTTGATATTTGTTGAAATCATTATCTTCACATGTATCGGCCGCAGTTGTTTAGATTAAGTGACGTTTGGCTATTGACGTGTCTTCAATATTTAATAAATACCTAC